>OX637276.1:0-1366250 GCA_951799465.1 Leptophobia aripa
AACCTAACCTAACCTAACCTAACCTAACCTAACCTAACCTAACCTAACCTAACCTAACCTAACCTAACCTAACCTAACCTAACCTAACCTAACCTAACCTAACCTAACCTAACCTAACCTAACCTAACCTAACCTAACCTAACCTAACCTAACCTAACCTAACCTAACCTAACCTAACCTAACCTAACCTAACCTAACCTAACCTAACCTAACCTAACCTAACCTAACCTAACCTAACCTAACCTAACCTAACCTAACCTAACCTAACCTAACCTAACCTAACCTAACCTAACCTAACCTAACCTAACCTAACCTAACCTAACCTAACCTAACCTAACCTAACCTAACCTAACCTAACCTAACCTAACCTAACCTAACCTAACCTAACCTAACCTAACCTAACCTAACCTAACCTAACCTAACCTAACCTAACCTAACCTAACCTAACCTAACCTAACCTAACCTAACCTAACCTAACCTAACCTAACCTAACCTAACCTAACCTAACCTAACCTAACCTAACCTAACCTAACCTAACCTAACCTAACCTAACCTAACCTAACCTAACCTAACCTAACCTAACCTAACCTAACCTAACCTAACCTAACCTAACCTAACCTAACCTAACCTAACCTAACCTAACCTAACCTAACCTAACCTAACCTAACCTAACCTAACCTATCCTAACCTAACCTAACCTAACCTAACCTAACCTAACCTAACCTAACCTAACCTAACCTAACCTAACCTAACCTAACCTAACCTAACCTAACCTAACCTAACCTAACCTAACCTAACCTAACCTAACCTAACCTAACCTAACCTAACCTAACCTAACCTAACCTAACCTAACCTAACCTAACCTAACCTAACCTAACCTAACCTAACCTAACCTAACCTAACCTAACCTAACCTAACCTAACCTAACCTAACCTAACCTAACCTAACCTAACCTAACCTAACCTAACCTAACCTAACCTAACCTAACCTAACCTAACCTAACCTAACCTAACCTAACCTAACCTAACCTAACCTAACCTAACCTAACCTAACCTAACCTAACCTAACCTAACCTAACCTAACCTAACCTAACCTAACCTAACCTAACCTAACCTAACCTAACCTAACCTAACCTAACCTAACCTAACCTAACCTAACCTAACCTAACCTAACCTAACCTAACCTAACCTAACCTAACCTAACCTAACCTAACCTAACCTAACCTAACCTAACCTAACCTAACCTAACCTAACCTAACCTAACCTAACCTAACCTAACCTAACCTAACCTAACCTAACCTAACCTAACCTAACCTAACCTAACCTAACCTAACCTAACCTAACCTAACCTAACCTAACCTAACCTAACCTAACCTAACCTAACCTAACCTAACCTAACCTAACCTAACCTAACCTAACCTAACCTAACCTAACCTAACCTAACCTAACCTAACCTAACCTAACCTAACCTAACCTAACCTAACCTAACCTAACCTAACCTAACCTAACCTAACCTAACCTAACCTAACCTAACCTAACCTAACCTAACCTAACCTAACCTAACCTAACCTAACCTAACCTAACCTAACCTAACCTAACCTAACCTAACCTAACCTAACCTAACCTAACCTAACCTAACCTAACCTAACCTAACCTAACCTAACCTAACCTAACCTAACCTAACCTAACCTAACCTAACCTAACCTAACCTAACCTAACCTAACCTAACCTAACCTAACCTAACCTAACCTAACCTAACCTAACCTAACCTAACCTAACCTAACCTAACCTAACCTAACCTAACCTAACCTAACCTAACCTAACCTAACCTAACCTAACCTAACCTAACCTAACCTAACCTAACCTAACCTAACCTAACCTAACCTAACCTAACCTAACCTAACCTAACCTAACCTAACCTAACCTAACCTAACCTAACCTAACCTAACCTAACCTAACCTAACCTAACCTAACCTAACCTAACCTAACCTAACCTAACCTAACCTAACCTAACCTAACCTAACCTAACCTAACCTAACCTAACCTAACCTAACCTAACCTAACCTAACCTAACCTAACCTAACCTAACCTAACCTAACCTAACCTAACCTAACCTAACCTAACCTAACCTAACCTAACCTAACCTAACCTAACCTAACCTAACCTAACCTAACCTAACCTAACCTAACCTAACCTAACCTAACCTAACCTAACCTAACCTAACCTAACCTAACCTAACCTAACCTAACCTAACCTAACCTAACCTAACCTAACCTAACCTAACCTAACCTAACCTAACCTAACCTAACCTAACCTAACCTAACCTAACCTAACCTAACCTAACCTAACCTAACCTAACCTAACCTAACCTAACCTAACCTAACCTAACCTAACCTAACCTAACCTAACCTAACCTAACCTAACCTAACCTAACCTAACCTAACCTAACCTAACCTAACCTAACCTAACCTAACCTAACCTAACCTAACCTAACCTAACCTAACCTAACCTAACCTAACCTAACCTAACCTAACCTAACCTAACCTAACCTAACCTAACCTAACCTAACCTAACCTAACCTAACCTAACCTAACCTAACCTAACCTAACCTAACCTAACCTAACCTAACCTAACCTAACCTAACCTAACCTAACCTAACCTAACCTAACCTAACCTAACCTAACCTAACCTAACCTAACCTAACCTAACCTAACCTAACCTAACCTAACCTAACCTAACCTAACCTAACCTAACCTAACCTAACCTAACCTAACCTAACCTAACCTAACCTAACCTAACCTAACCTAACCTAACCTAACCTAACCTAACCTAACCTAACCTAACCTAACCTAACCTAACCTAACCTAACCTAACCTAACCTAACCTAACCTAACCTAACCTAACCTAACCTAACCTAACCTAACCTAACCTAACCTAACCTAACCTAACCTAACCTAACCTAACCTAACCTAACCTAACCTAACCTAACCTAACCTAACCTAACCTAACCTAACCTAACCTAACCTAACCTAACCTAACCTAACCTAACCTAACCTAACCTAACCTAACCTAACCTAACCTAACCTAACCTAACCTAACCTAACCTAACCTAACCTAACCTAACCTAACCTAACCTAACCTAACCTAACCTAACCTAACCTAACCTAACCTAACCTAACCTAACCTAACCTAACCTAACCTAACCTAACCTAACCTAACCTAACCTAACCTAACCTAACCTAACCTAACCTAACCTAACCTAACCTAACCTAACCTAACCTAACCTAACCTAACCTAACCTAACCTAACCTAACCTAACCTAACCTAACCTAACCTAACCTAACCTAACCTAACCTAACCTAACCTAACCTAACCTAACCTAACCTAACCTAACCTAACCTAACCTAACCTAACCTAACCTAACCTAACCTAACCTAACCTAACCTAACCTAACCTAACCTAACCTAACCTAACCTAACCTAACCTAACCTAACCTAACCTAACCTAACCTAACCTAACCTAACCTAACCTAACCTAACCTAACCTAACCTAACCTAACCTAACCTAACCTAACCTAACCTAACCTAACCTAACCTAACCTAACCTAACCTAACCTAACCTAACCTAACCTAACCTAACCTAACCTAACCTAACCTAACCTAACCTAACCTAACCTAACCTAACCTAACCTAACCTAACCTAACCTAACCTAACCTAACCTAACCTAACCTAACCTAACCTAACCTAACCTAACCTAACCTAACCTAACCTAACCTAACCTAACCTAACCTAACCTAACCTAACCTAACCTAACCTAACCTAACCTAACCTAACCTAACCTAACCTAACCTAACCTAACCTAACCTAACCTAACCTAACCTAACCTAACCTAACCTAACCTAACCTAACCTAACCTAACCTAACCTAACCTAACCTAACCTAACCTAACCTAACCTAACCTAACCTAACCTAACCTAACCTAACCTAACCTAACCTAACCTAACCTAACCTAACCTAACCTAACCTAACCTAACCTAACCTAACCTAACCTAACCTAACCTAACCTAACCTAACCTAACCTAACCTAACCTAACCTAACCTAACCTAACCTAACCTAACCTAACCTAACCTAACCTAACCTAACCTAACCTAACCTAACCTAACCTAACCTAACCTAACCTAACCTAACCTAACCTAACCTAACCTAACCTAACCTAACCTAACCTAACCTAACCTAACCTAACCTAACCTAACCTAACCTAACCTAACCTAACCTAACCTAACCTAACCTAACCTAACCTAACCTAACCTAACCTAACCTAACCTAACCTAACCTAACCTAACCTAACCTAACCTAACCTAACCTAACCTAACCTAACCTAACCTAACCTAACCTAACCTAACCTAACCTAACCTAACCTAACCTAACCTAACCTAACCTAACCTAACCTAACCTAACCTAACCTAACCTAACCTAACCTAACCTAACCTAACCTAACCTAACCTAACCTAACCTAACCTAACCTAACCTAACCTAACCTAACCTAACCTAACCTAACCTAACCTAACCTAACCTAACCTAACCTAACCTAACCTAACCTAACCTAACCTAACCTAACCTAACCTAACCTAACCTAACCTAACCTAACCTAACCTAACCTAACCTAACCTAACCTAACCTAACCTAACCTAACCTAACCTAACCTAACCTAACCTAACCTAACCTAACCTAACCTAACCTAACCTAACCTAACCTAACCTAACCTAACCTAACCTAACCTAACCTAACCTAACCTAACCTAACCTAACCTAACCTAACCTAACCTAACCTAACCTAACCTAACCTAACCTAACCTAACCTAACCTAACCTAACCTAACCTAACCTAACCTAACCTAACCTAACCTAACCTAACCTAACCTAACCTAACCTAACCTAACCTAACCTAACCTAACCTAACCTAACCTAACCTAACCTAACCTAACCTAACCTAACCTAACCTAACCTAACCTAACCTAACCTAACCTAACCTAACCTAACCTAACCTAACCTAACCTAACCTAACCTAACCTAACCTAACCTAACCTAACCTAACCTAACCTAACCTAACCTAACCTAACCTAACCTAACCTAACCTAACCTAACCTAACCTAACCTAACCTAACCTAACCTAACCTAACCTAACCTAACCTAACCTAACCTAACCTAACCTAACCTAACCTAACCTAACCTAACCTAACCTAACCTAACCTAACCTAACCTAACCTAACCTAACCTAACCTAACCTAACCTAACCTAACCTAACCTAACCTAACCTAACCTAACCTAACCTAACCTAACCTAACCTAACCTAACCTAACCTAACCTAACCTAACCTAACCTAACCTAACCTAACCTAACCTAACCTAACCTAACCTAACCTAACCTAACCTAACCTAACCTAACCTAACCTAACCTAACCTAACCTAACCTAACCTAACCTAACCTAACCTAACCTAACCTAACCTAACCTAACCTAACCTAACCTAACCTAACCTAACCTAACCTAACCTAACCTAACCTAACCTAACCTAACCTAACCTAACCTAACCTAACCTAACCTAACCTAACCTAACCTAACCTAACCTAACCTAACCTAACCTAACCTAACCTAACCTAACCTAACCTAACCTAACCTAACCTAACCTAACCTAACCTAACCTAACCTAACCTAACCTAACCTAACCTAACCTAACCTAACCTAACCTAACCTAACCTAACCTAACCTAACCTAACCTAACCTAACCTAACCTAACCTAACCTAACCTAACCTAACCTAACCTAACCTAACCTAACCTAACCTAACCTAACCTAACCTAACCTAACCTAACCTAACCTAACCTAACCTAACCTAACCTAACCTAACCTAACCTAACCTAACCTAACCTAACCTAACCTAACCTAACCTAACCTAACCTAACCTAACCTAACCTAACCTAACCTAACCTAACCTAACCTAACCTAACCTAACCTAACCTAACCTAACCTAACCTAACCTAACCTAACCTAACCTAACCTAACCTAACCTAACCTAACCTAACCTAACCTAACCTAACCTAACCTAACCTAACCTAACCTAACCTAACCTAACCTAACCTAACCTAACCTAACCTAACCTAACCTAACCTAACCTAACCTAACCTAACCTAACCTAACCTAACCTAACCTAACCTAACCTAACCTAACCTAACCTAACCTAACCTAACCTAACCTAACCTAACCTAACCTAACCTAACCTAACCTAACCTAACCTAACCTAACCTAACCTAACCTAACCTAACCTAACCTAACCTAACCTAACCTAACCTAACCTAACCTAACCTAACCTAACCTAACCTAACCTAACCTAACCTAACCTAACCTAACCTAACCTAACCTAACCTAACCTAACCTAACCTAACCTAACCTAACCTAACCTAACCTAACCTAACCTAACCTAACCTAACCTAACCTAACCTAACCTAACCTAACCTAACCTAACCTAACCTAACCTAACCTAACCTAACCTAACCTAACCTAACCTAACCTAACCTAACCTAACCTAACCTAACCTAACCTAACCTAACCTAACCTAACCTAACCTAACCTAACCTAACCTAACCTAACCTAACCTAACCTAACCTAACCTAACCTAACCTAACCTAACCTAACCTAACCTAACCTAACCTAACCTAACCTAACCTAACCTAACCTAACCTAACCTAACCTAACCTAACCTAACCTAACCTAACCTAACCTAACCTAACCTAACCTAACCTAACCTAACCTAACCTAACCTAACCTAACCTAACCTAACCTAACCTAACCTAACCTAACCTAACCTAACCTAACCTAACCTAACCTAACCTAACCTAACCTAACCTAACCTAACCTAACCTAACCTAACCTAACCTAACCTAACCTAACCTAACCTAACCTAACCTAACCTAACCTAACCTAACCTAACCTAACCTAACCTAACCTAACCTAACCTAACCTAACCTAACCTAACCTAACCTAACCTAACCTAACCTAACCTAACCTAACCTAACCTAACCTAACCTAACCTAACCTAACCTAACCTAACCTAACCTAACCTAACCTAACCTAACCTAACCTAACCTAACCTAACCTAACCTAACCTAACCTAACCTAACCTAACCTAACCTAACCTAACCTAACCTAACCTAACCTAACCTAACCTAACCTAACCTAACCTAACCTAACCTAACCTAACCTAACCTAACCTAACCTAACCTAACCTAACCTAACCTAACCTAACCTAACCTAACCTAACCTAACCTAACCTAACCTAACCTAACCTAACCTAACCTAACCTAACCTAACCTAACCTAACCTAACCTAACCTAACCTAACCTAACCTAACCTAACCTAACCTAACCTAACCTAACCTAACCTAACCTAACCTAACCTAACCTAACCTAACCTAACCTAACCTAACCTAACCTAACCTAACCTAACCTAACCTAACCTAACCTAACCTAACCTAACCTAACCTAACCTAACCTAACCTAACCTAACCTAACCTAACCTAACCTAACCTAACCTAACCTAACCTAACCTAACCTAACCTAACCTAACCTAACCTAACCTAACCTAACCTAACCTAACCTAACCTAACCTAACCTAACCTAACCTAACCTAACCTAACCTAACCTAACCTAACCTAACCTAACCTAACCTAACCTAACCTAACCTAACCTAACCTAACCTAACCTAACCTAACCTAACCTAACCTAACCTAACCTAACCTAACCTAACCTAACCTAACCTAACCTAACCTAACCTAACCTAACCTAACCTAACCTAACCTAACCTAACCTAACCTAACCTAACCTAACCTAACCTAACCTAACCTAACCTAACCTAACCTAACCTAACCTAACCTAACCTAACCTAACCTAACCTAACCTAACCTAACCTAACCTAACCTAACCTAACCTAACCTAACCTAACCTAACCTAACCTAACCTAACCTAACCTAACCTAACCTAACCTAACCTAACCTAACCTAACCTAACCTAACCTAACCTAACCTAACCTAACCTAACCTAACCTAACCTAACCTAACCTAACCTAACCTAACCTAACCTAACCTAACCTAACCTAACCTAACCTAACCTAACCTAACCTAACCTAACCTAACCTAACCTAACCTAACCTAACCTAACCTAACCTAACCTAACCTAACCTAACCTAACCTAACCTAACCTAACCTAACCTAACCTAACCTAACCTAACCTAACCTAACCTAACCTAACCTAACCTAACCTAACCTAACCTAACCTAACCTAACCTAACCTAACCTAACCTAACCTAACCTAACCTAACCTAACCTAACCTAACCTAACCTAACCTAACCTAACCTAACCTAACCTAACCTAACCTAACCTAACCTAACCTAACCTAACCTAACCTAACCTAACCTAACCTAACCTAACCTAACCTAACCTAACCTAACCTAACCTAACCTAACCTAACCTAACCTAACCTAACCTAACCTAACCTAACCTAACCTAACCTAACCTAACCTAACCTAACCTAACCTAACCTAACCTAACCTAACCTAACCTAACCTAACCTAACCTAACCTAACCTAACCTAACCTAACCTAACCTAACCTAACCTAACCTAACCTAACCTAACCTAACCTAACCTAACCTAACCTAACCTAACCTAACCTAACCTAACCTAACCTAACCTAACCTAACCTAACCTAACCTAACCTAACCTAACCTAACCTAACCTAACCTAACCTAACCTAACCTAACCTAACCTAACCTAACCTAACCTAACCTAACCTAACCTAACCTAACCTAACCTAACCTAACCTAACCTAACCTAACCTAACCTAACCTAACCTAACCTAACCTAACCTAACCTAACCTAACCTAACCTAACCTAACCTAACCTAACCTAACCTAACCTAACCTAACCTAACCTAACCTAACCTAACCTAACCTAACCTAACCTAACCTAACCTAACCTAACCTAACCTAACCTAACCTAACCTAACCTAACCTAACCTAACCTAACCTAACCTAACCTAACCTAACCTAACCTAACCTAACCTAACCTAACCTAACCTAACCTAACCTAACCTAACCTAACCTAACCTAACCTAACCTAACCTAACCTAACCTAACCTAACCTAACCTAACCTAACCTAACCTAACCTAACCTAACCTAACCTAACCTAACCTAACCTAACCTAACCTAACCTAACCTAACCTAACCTAACCTAACCTAACCTAACCTAACCTAACCTAACCTAACCTAACCTAACCTAACCTAACCTAACCTAACCTAACCTAACCTAACCTAACCTAACCTAACCTAACCTAACCTAACCTAACCTAACCTAACCTAACCTAACCTAACCTAACCTAACCTAACCTAACCTAACCTAACCTAACCTAACCTAACCTAACCTAACCTAACCTAACCTAACCTAACCTAACCTAACCTAACCTAACCTAACCTAACCTAACCTAACCTAACCTAACCTAACCTAACCTAACCTAACCTAACCTAACCTAACCTAACCTAACCTAACCTAACCTAACCTAACCTAACCTAACCTAACCTAACCTAACCTAACCTAACCTAACCTAACCTAACCTAACCTAACCTAACCTAACCTAACCTAACCTAACCTAACCTAACCTAACCTAACCTAACCTAACCTAACCTAACCTAACCTAACCTAACCTAACCTAACCTAACCTAACCTAACCTAACCTAACCTAACCTAACCTAACCTAACCTAACCTAACCTAACCTAACCTAACCTAACCTAACCTAACCTAACCTAACCTAACCTAACCTAACCTAACCTAACCTAACCTAACCTAACCTAACCTAACCTAACCTAACCTAACCTAACCTAACCTAACCTAACCTAACCTAACCTAACCTAACCTAACCTAACCTAACCTAACCTAACCTAACCTAACCTAACCTAACCTAACCTAACCTAACCTAACCTAACCTAACCTAACCTAACCTAACCTAACCTAACCTAACCTAACCTAACCTAACCTAACCTAACCTAACCTAACCTAACCTAACCTAACCTAACCTAACCTAACCTAACCTAACCTAACCTAACCTAACCTAACCTAACCTAACCTAACCTAACCTAACCTAACCTAACCTAACCTAACCTAACCTAACCTAACCTAACCTAACCTAACCTAACCTAACCTAACCTAACCTAACCTAACCTAACCTAACCTAACCTAACCTAACCTAACCTAACCTAACCTAACCTAACCTAACCTAACCTAACCTAACCTAACCTAACCTAACCTAACCTAACCTAACCTAACCTAACCTAACCTAACCTAACCTAACCTAACCTAACCTAACCTAACCTAACCTAACCTAACCTAACCTAACCTAACCTAACCTAACCTAACCTAACCTAACCTAACCTAACCTAACCTAACCTAACCTAACCTAACCTAACCTAACCTAACCTAACCTAACCTAACCTAACCTAACCTAACCTAACCTAACCTAACCTAACCTAACCTAACCTAACCTAACCTAACCTAACCTAACCTAACCTAACCTAACCTAACCTAACCTAACCTAACCTAACCTAACCTAACCTAACCTAACCTAACCTAACCTAACCTAACCTAACCTAACCTAACCTAACCTAACCTAACCTAACCTAACCTAACCTAACCTAACCTAACCTAACCTAACCTAACCTAACCTAACCTAACCTAACCTAACCTAACCTAACCTAACCTAACCTAACCTAACCTAACCTAACCTAACCTAACCTAACCTAACCTAACCTAACCTAACCTAACCTAACCTAACCTAACCTAACCTAACCTAACCTAACCTAACCTAACCTAACCTAACCTAACCTAACCTAACCTAACCTAACCTAACCTAACCTAACCTAACCTAACCTAACCTAACCTAACCTAACCTAACCTAACCTAACCTAACCTAACCTAACCTAACCTAACCTAACCTAACCTAACCTAACCTAACCTAACCTAACCTAACCTAACCTAACCTAACCTAACCTAACCTAACCTAACCTAACCTAACCTAACCTAACCTAACCTAACCTAACCTAACCTAACCTAACCTAACCTAACCTAACCTAACCTAACCTAACCTAACCTAACCTAACCTAACCTAACCTAACCTAACCTAACCTAACCTAACCTAACCTAACCTAACCTACCTACCTACCTACCTACCTACCTACCTACCTACCTACCTACCTACCTACCTACCTACCTACCTACCTACCTACCTACCTACCTACCTACCTACCTACCTACCTACCTACCTACCTACCTACCTACCTACCTACCTACCTACCTACCTACCTACCTACCTACCTACCTACCTACCTACCTACCTACCTACCTACCTACCTACCTACCTACCTACCTACCTACCTACCTACCTACCTACCTACCTACCTACCTACCTACCTACCTACCTACCTACCTACCTACCTACCTACCTACCTACCTACCTACCTACCTACCTACCTACCTACCTACCTACCTACCTACCTACCTACCTACCTACCTACCTACCTACCTACCTACCTACCTACCTACCTACCTACCTACCTACCTACCTACCTACCTACCTACCTACCTACCTACCTACCTACCTACCTACCTACCTACCTACCTACCTACCTACCTACCTACCTACCTACCTACCTACCTACCTACCTACCTACCTACCTACCTACCTACCTACCTACCTACCTACCTACCTACCTACCTACCTACCTACCTACCTACCTACCTACCTACCTACCTACCTACCTACCTACCTACCTACCTACCTACCTACCTACCTACCTACCTACCTACCTACCTACCTACCTACCTACCTACCTACCTACCTACCTACCTACCTACCTACCTACCTACCTACCTACCCAACTACGCTATCAAGTCTTTTGCAGGTTCTTCTGGTTACATAACTTCCTTCCGAACCATTTGCCATTTTGCCATTTGCAACAGCTTTTCCATTATCTAAATTTATCAAAATTGTCAATAAATCCTTTTATAACAAACAGGTGTGAAATAAATGTTATTAATAATTATGAACCTAGTCTAAAGTATATTATCATAAGGAAATCTTTGATTAAAGATTGTTGATGTTTTAAATTAATTATAATTTAACTTTTTAACTATTCTTATTTTATCCACTCTTATTATATGATACTTATAATTTTACTATGTTTATATATTATATTAAGTGTCTTTGAAACTCCAATTTTCTATCATGCATAGGTTGAGGGAGCATTCAGTCACTGAAGAATTTAAGTACTTTATTTGTTAGGATGTACTTGTTAAATAAATAATTATATCTTAAGCTTTGTATTTAAAAATATTTATACAAGTAACTCTCTATCTGTGTTTTTAATTATTGTTAACCTTTAAGCTTCTGATCAGTAAATTGATTAATTTAATTACATCAACTATTTTCAAACATTAATTAAAGCTAAAAAAAAAACATATTTGTTATCTCTCAATCTTTTGAGTGTTTCCAACATACTTTTACTGGCTTAGTTCTTCTAACATACAGGTAGTTTTTAAAAAACTGAAATATATTACTATTACTGATTAATATTCACAAAATAATGAAAATATACCTTATTAGCGATATCACAGTAGGTGTTCAAAATGTCTAACTTCTCATTCCGACGCACGCACGTTTTTGTTAACTCACTTTTTTCTCAGTATCACTTTTTAAAACTTTAAAACAGTGCTTTCATTCACTGACATTGCGGGATTAATCGGTAAACGACACAACGTAAACAACACGACTTAACACTCACTAAGTACACGCGACCAAAATCATAACTCGGCTATTGGCTTTGGCTTGCGCTTGCGAGGCAGAGATGCCGCCGGGTCGACTGCACTTGTGCGATAGCATCCTTTGAGTTTGCCGAATTTTGTAAAAAAATAAGTAATTTAAATTAAAATATATAAGAAAAGTATTAAATTTTACAAACAATATTTTATACGTCGTATGTTCATTATATTTTTTTATCTCTTAAAATGTTATACTAAGTTTGGTCTAAGGATTTCATTTGTCATTAAATACGACAATTACAAAAATGAAAATTGGCAAATGAATTTGAATTAAAAAGACCGGAAAAATGACGCAGAGTTTTAAACTCTTTGGCCAAGCCATTGAGCATGCCTATCCACTAATCGTATTTCTTCAAACACTACTGGCTAACAAATGGTCGTGTTCCACTCCTGCATTCTGTCTCTTATAAGGTTCGGACTGAGAAGAGTAACTGAGACAAGTGTTTCCTCCAATAAATGATTTTTAGTGTCTATATCTTATTGTTAACAGGTCTGAATAAGAAGCTACATACTAATACTTTACGTACACTACGTCTAATTAAGCAAGATAATATTTCCTTCGTTCGTTTGGAAATAGTAGGTACTATAATGTAATAGCCATTCGGTATCGTTAACAGCTTCTAGCTATTGTTTATATTTCTAATATTATAAGTATATCTTTTAGTATAGTTTTTAAATACCTATACCTATAAGGTTTCACCGAAGGGCATCAAAAGGTAAAAATGAAAGTTGTGACACTGACGTCCGTCAAACAATGATAAATTGTTGAGTTTATGAACATATAATGCGCAGTTTCTGAAAAAATTCTCAGTGCGAATACAAAATCTGAAAAGGGTTTTGAAGAAATGGGAAAATGCAGTCGGGTGGTGTCGGCTCCTCATCCAGCAGCGAAAACGCATGGCCTCGAGTGAAGAACCGATGTCCCCTTCCCAGCGGATCTTCCATTTCCACCTCCATCGACATTGCAACTTCAACATCACGGCCGTCTCTCACGTCTTCCGTTTCAAGGTAAGTTATTGTCATAACCAAGCATTTTCAAGCTTCGTTTAACAAGTGTGTATCGGTAGCTCTATTAATTATTTACCGCTTGTCTAAAAATATTGTAGATTCCGGTCGGACTTCGAGCAGTTGAAATGCAAGGCCCGAGTCTTCGGGGAGTCTCTGAACTTGTGTCGATGTATTGCCGATGACTTCAATAAACGAATCGGGTTTATGGAGAAGCGACTAGTAAACTTGGAACAGAGACAGATGATAACGGTAGGAGGGAAGTTATTAATATGTTAATAATTACATAATGTAAGCAAAAAAATGCGTTATTTGAACTATAATAAATCCAAATTTTGGGAATTATTCAAAAAGCCTCGAAGTTTAGAAGACAGTCGGATTACTACTTATCAATAAATAAACAAGGATAAAAGATGTTTCTTTTGCAACTAAGCTCCGCGCTAAAACCCAAGGAATCTAATTTTTATTAAATAGTGAAATAGTGTATATATGTTCTTTGGGAGTTAATAAAATTCTTATCATCAGGGTGAAAGCAACTATTCAGCTATTATTCAGAAGAATCAAAAGCTGTCACACAAGACGAAGCAAGACTTAAAGGTACCACTTAACCTCACTCATGACCCTTATCTCATCAATACTTAACTTTTGTAATTTCTTTTCCTCTTAAGATGATCATTCTAAGTTTGTCAAGAGCTTATTGTCTATAATATATTATTATATATGAATTGGAACATATAAAGAAACGTATATGATCGTTGATATCTCGGTTATTATAGTTAATGCTCTTTTAAGATTCTATTATTGTACCTTATAAGAGCATTAACTACCACATTTAGTGTTCCATACTAAAAAAATACGCTATAATACGTAGCGAGACAATCACACATTTACAGAATAAATATATACAGTTTCAAGCGACCTTTATTCATCGATAAACAAATTAGAAAAGCAATATAATCTTGCAATGCAATTCAGGTGCATGGCATTTGTCACGATGACAAGATAATATTTAACATAATATATAGGTAACGTGTGTAAGAAGTCGAAATTTTATAGACATAACTGATATTTGGTCTCTTGACTATTTAGGAAAATTTAGGAATTTTCGTTTTGCTGAAGTTGTATTCGAATGAGATTTTAGTATTGTTGCAAATATCAATACACAAGAACATTAATTACTGTATCATAGATAGTAATAACCATTAAAATATTTACATATTTTACAATAACATTTATTAATTTTTGATATCGCTAAAGTCACAGTTATTTTTACAATCAATCTGATTTCAGTAAATAATGAATTTTTTAAATTCATTATTACTTACAACAAAAATTTACGTGTTAGCAACACTACTAGCAAATGTCTATCTTCTTTGTCAAACGATGTCTTCACGTCAATTTATGACTTATGTCAATTGGCACGAAGTGATTTCTATTGAACATTTGTCAGTTGTATTTTTAGCTTGCGCAGTAAGGACGTGTTAATGTGAATCAACACTAGTGTAATTTTAATTGAATTAAAAATATAATATTTTCAAGAAGGCACGTAAAAAAACAATGGCAAAGGTAATATTTTAAGTTCCATTACAATTTTTACATACAATTCAAAGGCAATCAGTTTGCAAAAATGATGAATTGCTTCGCGAACATCAGACCACCCTGTGACGTACGTATTAGTGCTAGAAATGGAATATGCAATGTTTCGTATAAAGAAATCTGAAGATAAAAGCCTATCTCTATAAAGTTACGCTATAATTTTTATAAGATCACCTGAATCAAAAATTTATTTGAGTACGAGGAAATTGTATAATTTCATATTTGTACCTTTAACTTGTTGTGTTATTTATTATATGAAAGGATCTGGAAAACTACTTACAAAATGTTATATATTATTTAAGTTGATATACTGTAATTAAAACTAATATATACATTTCATTTGTAATAAACACCATATTGCATTGACAGACTAAGTATCAATAATTGACGATCGCAAATGTTGTGTACATCTCGTATTTTCAGGTTCAAGCATATGCTATTAATTTACGGATTGCGTCACAGTTGCTGAATTTCTAAAAACTGTTTGAAGGCTGTCAATGTCAAAAATCAATATTTTACGGCACACATACAAACCACTCACCGGCGCGAATAATCTTGAATGATAAAGTAACAAAAATACTATTTAATATTGATTTAAAAAATATTCAATAGAAATTAGTTTTACAGTGAAATGATGAACATAGGGTCGTCCCTGTTAAAACAATGTTTTCAGTTAAACACTGGTTTATTCATGAGGCGTTGGAGTCGCGACTTGAAGGTTCGTTTTCTTCAACTAATTAATTAAACACGACTCAACTAAACGTATTAGTTTGTGGAAAATTTTACAATTACGTCATTTCACTCTGAGAGCTTAAATATTTTTTTAAATTCGTCTGTATTATTGGCACCATATTTCAGACACACATTTAATATATCGGGGCTGGAATATTAATATTGACACAAAAGTGTGCTGGTAAATATATATATATTTTTTTGGTGGAAGACAACAAGTTTCCTTAAACAAATAAGTTTGCAGAGATAGACTTGATTGTTTAATTACTGTATGACTGATAAGTTTTATTTAACATGAATTCCATTATCTCCTACAATATAACTAAAGTACAATCTTTTATTGTTTGCTTAATATTTCCTTTAGTTGGTATTGTAATGAAAGAAAAATATGCTCCATTTTGCTTTTAAATTTCACATTTGTTATTTCCTATGTTATTTTTGGTATGAGCAAAGACTTTTTATCACATTTGACGATAGTTTGTTATCAAATTGTCCTTAGATGGAGTAATCATGGCAAAATTGCAGTATATAATGCAAGTGCATTGTGCCAATCGTTAATCACTGCTGTCTGTTCTCAACGACTCGGTAATTAACTAAATGATTAAGTGTTGTTTGTAATCTAGGACGTTATTACCCACTGATGAATGGTGGTTTGACAATACGGTGCATTTTATGATAATGAAAAACAAAACAATCTTGGTGCTTTTATCTGCTTTTGAAATTACAAACCAGAAAAGCAGATATATTAATTTTGTATGCTCATTCTAATGTTATTGTACATAATTTTGAACTTCTCTTCTACCTTAGATCACTGTGCATAGAATTGAATTTATGATTGTCCTTGATGTTGGAGTATTAGTAACCAACCACACGACAAGATAGCCCTGCAATCTTATCACTAAAATTTACAGCAGGCACTGTAAAGCAATCACTTTATTGATCTCTCAATTATGAAATGAAAACAAACAATGTTGTGATAATTAGCTAAGATTTCTTTAGGCCTTTGTATTACTGATAATAAAGTCCATAATGTTTTGTTGGCTTACACAATATGGATTATGTCATTGGAATTTTCGAAGAAATTTAGTTTTTATCGCGTGGCTCGTGTGGGGTGAAGGCCAAAGATATTATTGTTGGATTTCGGTGGATTACACTTTAAGGCACTTAACGACTGCCATAAACCGATATGGGAATTGTCACAGATAACTCTTCAAAGAATAATGGTATTTTTACAATTTAATAATACCGATAGTTTTCTTAGGTATGTATGGCATGCAGTTTGGTAAACAAAGTTCGTCTAGTTCGTTGACTATAGTTGGCAGGGCAAATTGGACTTGTTATGTTCTGTGGGATTAAGAGTTTCTTTTAGATTAACAATATATTCACATGCTGTCGCTTACAGAAACTGCAGTTGTCCGGCACTGAAGAAGAGATGCGTGAAGTGGCCGGAAGGATCTGCCGGAATTACCTCCACGGCACCTGGAAGTCTGTAGACGCGAGAGACCTGGACTTCAAAAGAATAAGGTAATTGCTATGAGTTGGCAACGATTCCCAATAAACTCTCTCTGCCACGTTTTATTGTATGAACCGGATGTTGACGCGATTGGCATTTGGGTACATAATATTATTGTTTACTGTTAGTTCGCAACGTGTTTCCACCTTGACCTTGAGGAATGGCGACGCAGCAATGTCTTGAAAGATTCGTGCGAGCGCAGCTTGGTCGTTCGTCGATAGGTGACTCAAATAGTGTATGTATTATACAGGAGGTTGCGGCGACCGGTCTCAACCGATCGTACGGTGAATTCCGTCTTACACTTGTTTCTGCGTGATTGCATACATCGCGGAAACCGGCTTATAATTGTAAGAATCTCGGCCGAGCGCCGTGACGAGATTAACTATTGTTTTGATAGCGAAATTGTCGAGTGATTGGTTATTGGCAAAAGTAAGGTCACAGCGTTGTTTACTGTCCTTCTCTTCTGCCGACAAAAAGACTCGACTTAAAGTAAAATCGCTCGAGACCTTGGGTGGAGTGGTGCAAGGCGCTCAATTGTCTTTTCCTTGTTGCCGTGTTTTATTAAAGTAGCTTCGCAACTCTTGTCCCGTACAACGAGAGAGTGAGAGACAATATGGTGGGCGAGCTCCTTTTCTTTATAAAAGAAACACGTTCTCGTCAACGACACTATTTATCAAAGAGTCACCTTCAAGTGATCATTGCAATTAAGAAGATAGGACAAAGTAAAACACATAAACACAATTATTACATTGACATTATGCACAAGTGACGTAGTCTTCCGGATCGTGTCGGGGCAAAAGGCGAAATTAAAGTGCGTCGTTAGCTCTGAAAGGTACTTAGTATGATAGGTTAACAAACAATGTTATCTTGGGTGATTTTCCGATGGCCCACATTGCACGACATACGTATAACTAATAAATAAATAGTGTTATCTTCAATGTTCATTACGAGCACGACCTTACTTTGAATAGAGAAATGGGCTGAAGGTAAGCTGATGCCTTTGTTCTTATACCATTTGTGAGGTTTGTTATCTATTTTAGCGGCGGCCTTTCCAACTTCTTGTACTACGTGGCTCTGCCGGAGACGCGAGCCTCGTACTGCGATGCGCCGCAGGACCACATCAAGACGCTCAGCGAGCACTCGTTTCTGCTAGAGGAGCCCAAGAAGGTAAACCACCCGGCCAAGACACGGATCGGCTTCCGCTCGAACGGGTCGTACAGTTGGCGCTGTGTCCTCAGGTGCTGCTGCGCATTTATGGCCAAGTGCACGGCGAGCGGGCGATGGATGCGATCGTCACCGAGTCGGTGATATTCACTCTGCTGTCGGAGAGGCGCCTCGGGCCCAAGCTGCACGGCGTGTTCTCGGGGGGGCGCATCGAGCAGTACGTGCCGGTACGTAGCCGGTGGCGCGTCCACCCATTGCATGAGCGCAGCCAAACATCGGTGATTTGAATTGCAGGCGCGGTCCCTGCTCACTAAGGAGCTGTCGGAGCCAGCCCTCTCCATGAAGATAGCGGAGAAGATGGCGGCCATCCACTCCATGGAGGTGCCTCTTTCGAAGGAACCGAACTGGCTGTGGAAGACCATGTCGAAGTGGCTGCGAACCGCAAGAGAAGAACGGTTCACGGCTCAGGACCTGGTATGCGCTTCGCTGACTGTCATTTGTTGGACATTGGGCGCAAAGTGTTTCGCATGAAGTCAATTTGAACGATGAATTGCAGAAAGGCGAAGAGCGCAAAATCATGGAGCGCCTTCGCGCAGTGGAGTGGGACGCGGAGATCGAGTGGGTTCGCAAACTCACCAACACCGTCAACTCTCCCGTCGTCTTCTGCCACAACGACATGCAAGAGGGAAACGTCCTCTTGGTCGAAGAAGAGACGTGTGCGGAAGAAGAGGGAGGCCTGCTCGTCCAGACGTATCCTCTAGAAGACACCAACGACTCGGTGTCTTCGAGCCTGTCGGACCTCGGCGAGCCACGGCTGATGCTCATCGACTTCGAGTACTGCGCGTACAACCATCGCGGCTTCGACATCGCTAACCACTTCCAGGCATGTCTCTCATTCTCTTCCTCACTCTTCCGTTGAGCGAGCCACGTTTAGCTGACTCTCACTTGTTTCAGGAGTGGAGCTACGACTACAGCAATCCCCAGCATCCCTTCTACTTCGAGTTCTTGGAGCAGGAACCCACGCTCGAGCAGAAGGTAAAGCCGCGATTTGCTACATTTTTGACTTGAAAGCGAAACGCTCGAGAGACACCTGGGTGCGCTTGCGCTGCGGGTAATTTTGTTTTGGGGCTGGCAATGCCGGCGTCGCCTCCATTACGCCGCTTGTGTGAGTTTTGGTTCTTTATAGCGGGGGACGAGGCGCCAGGACCACGCCCTGCGCCGCCCTTAGCCCGGCTCGCACTTCACTTTCCAATTACCGCGAGCCGAAGCATCCCGAGCGAAGGCAAAGGACTCCCTCGCCGCGGATGCTGCGGCTCCGCCCCTCTGCCGTATCGCCACAGATACGGCAAGGCGACCTCACATCTTCATTTCATTAAACTAATGGACTCTTGCACCAAAGCTTACGAATGGAGAGATTACTCTTTGGTGAATTTTAACTCTTTATTTGCTCTTAACCTCTACCTAATCTTTTATTTGATAAAATTATGACACGGAAGAGAGCGTGAGAGAGAGACTAAGGGTCGGGCGGTTGCAGGAGATCTTCATAAAGGAGTACCTGAAGGCGTACCGGGGCGGTTGGGCGCGGAGCAGCGGGAACGCCGAACCGGAGGCCCCGACAGTGGCCGACGTGAACCAGCTGCTGGGCGAGGTGGACGCCTTCCAGCCCGTGTGCGACCTCTTCTGGACCCTGTGGTCCATCGTCAACGCCTCCAAGAGCCAGATCCCCTTCGGCTACTGGGAGTTTGCGCTAGCCCGTCTCGAGACCTACCTGCGTCTTAAGCAGGAGCTGATCAAGAAGGAAAAGTGTGGGCTCCCTCACAAGAGGAAGATCTGCGAAGTGGACATTTGAGCCGGAGGACCCCCTTGACAGGCGGCCGTGTCCACTTGAAGGTTCTCGGTGAGGCGCTATTTAACCGTATTATTAGTTCTACCCCCAGCCCCCGCACCCCAACCCCCTCCCCGACGTGCAACGTGGCAATGCACAAATGACTCCACGGAGTCGGCAATATTAAAGGTTTCTCACTGCTGTGACTGTATATTTTGTCTCCAACTCTTGCTCCCTTGGCCTCCTCGTCAATAATCATTCATCAGTAATAAATAATCGCCTTTCCCAAAGAAGGGGGTTCGGACCAGTCGAAGATTGATTCAGATGTTGATGAGCTCCGCTCGGTCGTCGATGGCGATGGCGGCGTCGGTGTCTCTGTATAGTTGTAAATAAACGCTGTGAAGTGAAGATATTTTAGGATTGCCCCGCACGAGGGTAGGACGCGACTGACGTTGTTTGGGGTCCAAAGGTGTTCCTTTCAAGTTCAATATTTGCAATTGAGGGTTGCAGAGGGGCTGCAACTTGTCCCGATGCCCTGGTGCACCACGCTCATTGGCAAAAAGCGAGTACTTATTCGTAGCGTTGTTGTTTGGTTGAATGTGTTGAGGTGACTGCGATTTGGCAAATGACGAGTGTCCATTATTTGTACTTAGCTAATGATAAATTTGGCCCTTCGGCCCGCTGTTCCCTTGTTACGCACAGTGTGGAAGGCTCTGCGGCATCTTTCCTCGGTTGTCTGTGATTTCAATTATGTTTTTGGCGAATTGTGAAGGTACAAAGTGAGACTTAGACTTAAATTACTAATTATTGTAATGTGTAAAGGACTTTTGTATTTACTCATGGATTTTAATAAATTGTTTTAAATGATTACTTTTTAATTTAAATTAAGCGGCTCGCCCACTTGACTCCCCACTCCGCATTTATTTAAAAGTTTACTCTTAACACTGCGGGAATTGGAACGCCTCAATTTCCTTCAACTGGCTGAGGAGCTCCGGCAGCGGCACCTTGAGCGACTCGACTTTGTCGTCGCTGACGATGGTGACGTCGGGGCGGCGGTCGCAATGGAAGCGCCTCGTGTGGATGTCCAGCAGGGACCGCCGCACCGAGCTGTAGCTGCACAGGCCGCACTTGAAGGGCTTGTTGCCCGTGTGGATGGCCTCGTGGCAGAGCAGGCTCTCCTTCCTGGCCGCGACGTAGTCGCAGTAGTGGCACTTCAGCCCTTTGCCCATGTGCGTGACGGCGTAGTGCTTCTGCAAGTCGTATTTCTGCCGGCACGAGTAGGAGCACATGGTGCACTTGAAGGTGTAGTGCGTCTTCTGGTGCATGGCCAGGAGGCACTTGAAGGGGCTGCTGAAGCCGCACACGGGGCAATGCAGCGGCTTGTCCGACTTGCTGCGTTTGTTGTGGAGGGCGATTTGGTCCTTGGTCTTGGTGGAGAAGTCGCAGTTGCAGCATTTGTACGGCCTGTTTTTGCTGCCCGTGTGGTGTCTCTGGAAGTGTCTCTGCACGGCTGCTTTGAATTTGGAGGTGTAGGAGCACATGAGACACATGAACGGTCTCTCCTTGTCTTCCGACTCCAAAACTTGAATGCTGTTCCAGTCGAGACAATTCGGGTCTATCACGTATTGGTCCCGCGGAGATTCCGGCTCAGCTTTGGGGTTGTCCGGCGGCAGGCTCGGGTGCAGCTGAGACACGTTCGAGTCTGTTGTATTCTTATTGACATAAATGGACCCAAAGTGTGACTCCTTGTGCTTCTTATGCTCGCACATGTAAAAGGTAGTGAATTCGCAATGCTCGCACTTCAGGCCACTCGTCTGACGGCTGCGTTGTTTGTGTGTGTTGAGCCTCCACCGTATCTTGGTTGAGAAGTCGCACATGTCACACCGATTGGCTCCCTCTGACACTTCATTGTGTATTTTAGCAAGGTGTCGAGAGATGTGTCCTTCATACTTGGTTACAAATGGGCATTTATCACATTTGAAGAATACTCCTTCATTGTGGCTCTTGCTGTGTTTCAACAGGTTGTGGCGGTAGGCGGTGCGATATTCGCATTTTGGACATTTGTGATGCTTTTCTAGTTTGTGTTTCCGCTGATGTACATTCAGGTTCCAACGATAGTAAGTGACATAGTCACAGTTCTCAAATTCACATTTATAAGTATTGTCTTTGGTTTCTTCCGGCGAGAGGTTGTGCTGAAGCTTACAGTGACGGTTGAGGGAATTGGGATATTTAGTAGTATATGAGCAATGCTCACATGTCAGCAACTTGTTTTCGTGACCATGTATGTGATATCTGAGACAGTTTTTATGGATGGTGGTGTAGTCGCAATGTTGGCATGATAGTACTTCTTTACCCTTCTTCTTTTTTCTTTTTCTGCAAACATTATATGCCTGTTAGAAATCTACAATAATATTAATAATTCAGTGGCAATAAGCAAACACTTGAGCCATTTTTAAGAACGCCTCTACGACACATCTAATAGGAATTAAGCATTAATGCATTTTATCAAATGTTATCAGCGTACCTGGGTTTGGGCGAAGCGTTATCATTGTCGGCATCAGCTTGCACTTCTACCTTGACCCAGACACTTGCAAACATGTTGGTTAGCTCACCCTCTTCAGGCTCACACGTAACCACATCGCTCTCTGTCTCGTCGTCTGACATCTTTAGTGTAAAATAACATTACATACATTATGTACAAATGCTTTAAATTCTCACACATTGGTAGCAAAAATGTATAATATTCTGATAACAATCTTATTAATTCAGCAATGTATTGACTAGTTTATCTTATAAGCTCTAGCACTAAATCAGCGACATTAGTAGAAAAACAGCAGTTGTTTGTTTTTATACCTTATTAGTTATTCGATCACATTCTATAAATATCCAATACTTCTAGCTGGTCAGTGATTAATTTTAATTTTTTGTATAATGCAGTTAGATAATTAATGGAAATAATTATAAATACTTAACATTTTTTGTTTTATCTTTTTGAGTAAATTTTATTGTTAAGTACAGACTACAGACCACTTACGTGTTTTCAAGTTTTAACTTTAACTAACAGATAATAATTATATCGTATGGTTTGTATGACGTTCTGTGGACAATACTAATAATAGTAATTTTATAGTCCATATTTTTGTAGATAATTTTGTAACTACCTCTCGATAAATAACAAGAAAATATTAGAACATTCGCTTTTTTCTTAGAAATATGGATGGAAAGTTCGGGGCCGAGATAAAATCGTTTTCGACAACGAGTATCAACTTATGCAAAATGAATTTTTAATGGATTTGATTCATTATGTATAATATTAGCAATTAAAAAACTCAACAAATTTAATACTTTAAAGTAGTAACAATTCATCTTAAACACCCATTTAGTACCTGTTATGCACTCTGTCAAAAACAGTAGTTGATAACTATAGTCTGTGATTAGTGATATTTATTAGCCAGTGCCCAGTTTATTAGTCAACATTCTAAATTCTTATACTAATTACCTACTTTTAAAGTTAATACCTCTCGAAATAGAAGTCTCTGCATCTTAATAATTTTCTCAGTACAATTTTCTAATACGATTTATGTAACTTAATACAAAACGGTTGGTGATATTGCAAACTTAAGGCTAAAAGAAAACTTATATTACCAACGATATCTATAATTGCAATGTACACAGAAGTAGATGTTTTTGTTTCCAACTACACCCTTATAGACCCAGAGATATACCAGTTATGGATTGAAGGATGTTCCTGTAAGTTATATTATGTACTAATTTAAATGTAGCAATGTGCATTATATTAGCTTATTGACCTGTTGGTTTCCATTTTAAATGTGTCAATAATGACACCAAGCTCAGCTTGTGTATCCATTGGCTTTTGGTTGATTTGAATAAAAACACCTGTTGGATGTTGTAGTAGTGAAATGCCAATTGCATTGCATTTTTAGTAAACTTTGTTTTTTAATATATTAAAGGCATTTAACAAGGTAATTTAAATAACTTGCTGAGTAAACTTTATAGCAAGTGAAGCAGTGTCGACTTTACACCAAAGAGCCATATCCAAGCAGACAGGGGCCACTGTAGAGTTGATAGCAAGCGATGTCCTTGATCATTATCGGTAAGTATATTTAAATGAATTTTTGCTTAAATTATATTCTTACAAAGCATCTTACAGAGGTTTGTTCAAGTTTTGATGAGGTTTTGTGTTATTACAGAGAATTCAATAATAATAAAGAAAAAATAAAATGAATATTTTGCAGCACATTTGCCTTGTTGGAGCGTCTGCTGACAGTGCCCGCAAAGCTATCGGAACAGATGATCTTCCAGTTAGACGAGGCCACCGAGCGCATGCTCATAGAGAAGTATGCGGAATGAGACGCCTCCGTTGTCCTTGGCTAGACGAGGCAATATCTCCCGACTCGCCTCCGCAGATACTACGAGTTGGACGACGCGGTGATCCGCGAGCTGGTCGGGCGCAAGCTGTCGTCGCGCCACCGCAAGGACCTGGACGAGGTAGCAGAGCGCTCGGGGGCCCCGCTGCGCTGCTGCCGGCGCCAGTTCGACAACGTGCGGCGCGTGTTCAAGGCCGTGGAGGAGATGCCCGGCGCCGTGGTGGCCAACGTGCGAGCTGCCTTTCTTCTGTCGGAGCGCCTCGCGGCCAAGTACGGCGCCGTCGTGTTCCTGGCCTGCATGCGCTTCGACACGGCCAAGCGCAAGCTGCAGTACCTGTCCTTCGCGGAGCTGGCGAGCTGCGCGCGCGCCGTGCAGGCGGGCTGGAGCTACGGCTGCTCGGGCCCCGAGTACTACGACACGGAGATGGACCGCGAGTTCCTGCTGGAGCTAAGGGACCTGCGCGTGCTGCTCGACAAGGAGAAGGAGCACAAGCAGTGAGCCCCACTCCACTCGCGAGCCTGAGTCGGTCGGTTCCAATGCAATCTCTCATGTTGTGCGTTTTTCAGCCTGGTGTGTATGCGCCTCAAGCCCAAGCTGCTGGAGAAGTCTTATCAAGAGTTGGAGCTCAACTTTAGGTGAGCTCGTCCGTTCGTTTGCAGCCCCAACAGCCCCGACGAGCTGTTCGCAGAGCAATACTCAAATGGGTTCTTTGTCAGGGTGTACACTCGCGCGTTGGTGGGCGTCGCTTGCAACCTGCACCGCGCCCGAGAACTGCGCTCCCTCTTCATCGACCTGCTGGAGAGGTAACCGCGGCCCTTGGCTTCTCCCAAATGATCGGTTCAGCGCCGAGTAACGAGGGTTCGTCCGCAGATGCATCGAGCCGCTGCGCGCGGGCGGTTGGCCGAAGTCGGACCTGACCCAGTTCCTGGCCGCCTACGAGCAGTGCGCGCTTCAGATGGACGTGTTACGGTAAAGTGCGATCCCGGCTCCGAAGTCGTGGCCTCGGAGTTGCCTCCCAGCTCACCTTTCCCGCTCTGTTGCCAGTGAGGCGGATCTGAAGTCCGTGTGGGAGCGGTACATGCGCGTCATCAGCCAATGCCTGCTCACCATGTACCACTCGTAGGAGGCGGACTCTCTGCCCAGTGTATGGTAGAACACAATAAAATGGAAGACGAGGAAAGGAGGAGTTTTATTTCGAAGGACGACAAATAAACAAGAGCTAAAGGGCAAACACCTTTAATTAAATTTCATTGTGCATATTTTGATAAATATAAAAAAAACGCGAAACATAACCGAGCGTGCACATCCGACGCCGGATTGGGTCAGCACGCGCGAGCGACTCCTTCCATTCTAGAGGGCTCAAGTATATAACAACAACTATATACATATGATTTATCTGTCAAAAATAATTGTCTCCAATTTGATTAATCTGCCACCCATACAACTATGAGACGGAAGCTGTTCGTAGACTAGAGCGTGCGGCGCGTCGATTTGACAGCTGACAGCTGTCATGTGGCCGTCATCGATGCGCGCGAAGTTACCGATACATCTTATTTCTGTTACATTATTCTAAACTAACTAAGCAGCAGAGACTAGAGTCGAATGGCGTCTACATAACAACATAGCAATCATATATTTATACATAATAAAGAGTTCGAAGATATTACACTTAAAACAATTAGTCTCGTTGTTCCATAAATGTCGACAGAAGACGAAACTGATGCCGAGCAGACCCTAAAATAGAATTTAAAAAAATTACAACTTGGGAGTAATCGCGCCGAACGTGGCTCGAGAACGATCAACATCCGCATCCTACACAAGTACTGGGCCCAATTTCTCACACAAACTAACCATCCATCTCCCAAAGGCCCCAAGTACGCTCTCCGCAAATCCAACCACTCCTAGCGCAATGACATTCAAAGACCATTTAACCGATGAAATAAGTCAATGGGTGAGCTTCGAACTTAAAACTAGTGTTAATGTCAGCCACATTGGCTCATTTTCCTATCTCTAAGCGTAACCGGAGGAAATCTTAAACCATGACATAATATCAGCTCCAAACGTTGGCTTGGAAAAACACGGCTAAGGCGAACGACCAACAATTTACAATTATTATTAAGAAGTCATTTTTTACTTTTGCGAGCAGGGCGTGCACCATTTTAACATTTTTTTTACATTTCATTATTTCATATTAAAATGAAGCTCAGGACACGAACGAGTCGTTCTTAGATCTTAAGTCTTGACAGCTGACATGTGACGCAGCAATGTCACTTGCGGTTGACACGGAGTAGGCTAAACGGCTCCGTTGCGGCCCAATTGCGCCAAAAGACGACTGAACGTCACCTTTCGGAGCAACTACAATGAACATTTCGTGAAAGAGGAAAAATATATTGTTCATACTATTCGTCTGTGACAGGAGACATGACTTTGAATGACTAGACAACACCGAGAAACTGATTCATCAAAATGATTATCCATTTAAAAAAATACAATCCGCGCGATGGGGGTCGGTCGGCGCAGGCGCAGCTGGCCCCGACGACGTGCCCTCGGCTGCTGCGGCTCCTTTTGAAAGCAGGGCGATGCTATTGCTGAAGAACAGTGTTCGGTCGAGGCACACCCGCCGCCGTCAGACTCGCTCCTCCTCCTCTGGAAGTGCAAGGCGACGCTTGAGTTCGGCCCAAAGGGGCGAGGGTTTGCCGAATCATTCGATTGAGTACGAACTGAGCTAGGGCGCGATGGAGAGCGGCCGGAAGCGCCTGGCCCTGGCGGCGTTGTGGCTCGGGGCGGCGGGAGGCGGTGCGGGTGGCGGCGGCGCGGCGGAGCTCCCCACGGGCGGGGGGGAGCCCGATGACGACGATCCCGACCTGCTGGACTCCGGCCTGGCGGACATTGCTCGTTAAGTGGGGGCGTCGCCGAGGCTTCGCGAGAGGCCTGCGTACTCACTTGGCGGAGGGCTGCACGACGGCTCGATGCCTCGGCCTCGCGAACCTCAGGTTCAGCTCCCGGGCGGGGTCCAGCGCGTATTTGTCGGAGTTCTGTCTGCGCCGGCGCAACGCTGAAACAGGAAGACCCCCGCCGTTGAAAGGCCTCACGGCTTGTGGACATCATATAAGTCAATAAATAAATGTCGTTACCGGGCGTGAGGTCATCGACGGTGGGCGGAGGCGGATCCCGATCTCCGCTCCAGGAGGCGCACTTGGCCAGGCGGTGAGCGCCCGCCGCCACGGGTATGCGAGACCCGCTGCCCGCCGACCGCTACATTACAATCGTAATTAGGATTACAAAACGATTAATTTATCGTGGCTTATCTTATCGTAGGACCGTATCGATTCGATGAACCAGTTAGCCGACAGCCATGTCCGCCATACGTTGCGTAACATTCCTCTGTTTGGTGGCCGGGGCCGTGGGCAGAGTCCACACCGTGGACGGCAGGCTGAAGGTGCAAATCGGGGGAACCGCCGGCTGCTCCGACGTCGCGAGGTACGTCAGGGACAGCGTCGCCCCAGTGCATGCCAAGTACGGAGAGTTCTTGGACATCGAGTACGTGCCTTGGGGGAAGACCCGCAGGTAGGTCACGACGAGGCCACCGGAGCGATCACTCTTCGGGATGCCGACACTGACTCCTGTCTTTTTAAAGGGTCGAGGGCAGACCGGAATGCCAATTCGGAGCGGGAGACTGCTGGGCCAATCGCCTTCACCGCTGCGCTCTGGATCTGTTGAAATCCAACCAGACGTCTTCCGTGGACTATTTGAAGTGTGAATTCACCGAGCCCCGGCCCGGCCTCAGCGGCAGCTACCGCTGCGCCGCGGAGGCGGGCCTGCGCCTGCTGGACGTCGACAACTGCATGGTTACGGCCAAAGGTAACTGTCGTTGCCATTTAGCTCGGCTCGTAGTTTGTCGTGACCGAATAAACGTTTGTCGTCAGGCGACGCCCTGGAGCTGCTGGCGGAGGAGGCGGCGGCCGAACCCATCGCGACCTTCAACTGGGTGCCTTACACCATCATCAACGGCGCTGTGGACCGAGGGGTCCAGGAGCAAGCCTCGCGGCGCCTGGAGAGCCTCGTCTGCTTCGCGCTGGCCGACGACCCCAGCACGGGCGTCGCGGCGTGCAAAGTGTAGTTTGCCCGAATAAACGTACGCGTCCAGAGTGCTCTTTTATTGTCTTTGGCCTCCCGAGATTAAGGTCTTAGTATAAAACAACACTCACATCTCTGAGGCTGGAGCCGTCGCCGGCGGCACTCGCGTCGCGTCTGCCGGAGCCGCTTCTGAAACAGGACTCTTTTAGTGGCATGGCCTTCGCCGAGCGCGAAGGAGCAAGAGGCAGCGCGAGGGACGGGGGCGACAACCTGTCCGGCAGATCCGGCCTCGGCCTCTCCGCGCCGCTGCGGCTCTTCTCCGCGCTGCGAGTCGAGGACCTGCGAAAACCCACTCTGATCATGAATAGGGCCCGTCGCGGGAAGCGGGCGAAGCGCTAACGCTAACCCACCGCTTGTCGCGATGCCGGTCCGTGGCGTCGTAGTACACGGAGGCCTCCTCGTGGGCACCCACCACCACCGACTGGATGCGCACCGCTGCGGAAGAGCATCGCGTTACACAAGGGTCGGCTCTGGGCGGCCGAAGGGCCGAGCGCGGCTTACCGGAGTGCACGGGCGAAGCGTTGTCGTCGTGCCGCACCCTGATCTCTAGGCGACTGGAGACGGTGGCCTCCCGAGGCGCGGCCGCGGCCACCTCCCTGCTGCTCGACTTCGCCACGCTCTGCAATCGTCATCATCAATCACCGATTCTCTCACTCTTCAAGCCGAAGCGCGATACCCACCGGCAGACTCCTATGTCGCACGATCCGTTGAGGTGAAGGCTCGTGGGGCTCCAGTCTGGCTGCCACGCCCCTCATGACGTCGAGACGATACCTCAGGGCGGCCCCGGAGCCGTCCACGAAGGACGCCTGCTGCAGCAGAGGAGGCCGGATGTCGCGGACGCGGGAGCCTGCAGCGGAGGCCACACAAACCATTACACCATGCATTCTTTGCCCCGCGGCCACACCATCACACACACGTCCTGTGGTTTACAAAGAAAATACTTCATTTTACACACCAATGGCGGGAAGTGACCAACTGCGAGGCAGCAGCGGGATGACCCTGGAGAAGCCCTCCAGCCTGGCGCTATGCAGGCAGCACTTCCTCTCCTTCTCCGCCTTCTCCACTCTCTCTCCCCCCTCCTCTTTCTCCGGCTTCTCTTTTTCCTCCTGCAATACAGAAATGCAACGTCAATGGGTTTCATCGAGATCGTAATCACCAACACCACAATTCTGGAGACAGTAGAACCTGTGGGCCGCCAGACGGCTTGAGCTCCTTGATACTAGGCACGAGCACGCTGATCTGGGTGGGCTGCGAAGGCAGGGTGGGCTGCGTGGGCAGCGTGTGGTGCTGCGAGGTGTGAGTCAGAGGCAGTTGCGTGCGGGGCTCCTTGCTCGAGGAGGAGATCGCCGAAGCTCGTTGCCGGTGCTCCGGGGACTGCAACGACGGAGCGAATGACGGCGCGCGTGATGCACTGCCCGGGGCGCGGGCGCCGGCCCGGCGGCTGCTCACCTGCGCGTGCTCGTGCTTCCAGTCGTTGTCCGTGGTCTCCGACGAGTCGTCGAACTGCGACTTCCAGAGCGACACGAGCGTGAGCGCCGCCCCCCGAGTCACGGCCTGCGACGCGTTCTCGTCCTCCATGACGGCGCACTGCGTGACGCTCTGCTCGGCGCGGGTGGCGCGGGCGCCGCGGCGGCCTGAAGGCAAAGGGCCTGGTCAGTCGCGAGAGAACCGGAGGAGGCCGAGGCGCCCATGGGGGCCGACCCACCTCGCTTGAAGTGCGTGTCCGAGTGCACGCTGTCCACGTCCGCCACTATCCGGGGACTGCTCGCCTCGCCTGCGCAAAAGACCTGCGTTACAAGAGCGAGCTTTGGGTTCCATTGGGAAATTAAAGTCGTCGGCGTTACCGGTGATCGAAGGCGAAGCCTGCGCCAGCTCTTGGACGCAGGTGGGCGGAGCCGTCACCACGCGCAGGCGGGCCAGAGTCGGGGCTCCGGTGGCGTTGGGCCGAGGCTTGCAGGGCGGCACGCTCTGTCGCTCGGGGCGAGTGGGCGTGTTGACGCTGGCGAGGGCCGAGGCCGAGCTCTCCTGCGGAAGACGAGTGGGAAGGTAAGTAAGGCAACGATTTCGGACAGAACGAACTGCGGGCGAAGTTACCTTGACGTGTCTGTCGGGCGAGGGCGCCGGAGTGGTCTTCGCTTCGGGCTCCTTCTCCTTTTCCCGCTCCACTTTCTCGACGGTGGCGGACTGGAATTTCGGCAAATCATTAAAACCCGTTGACACAAGCAAAGATCGTGAGAATGTCTAAAAGCCATGCACGACTGACATATCCGTTGAGGTGCGCGTGCGCGTGCCGGGGTGAGGTCTTCAGGTTGCTCTGCGTGTCCGTCCCCACGGCGGTCGTGGCGTCCGGCTCCCGGCGCCGAGACGTCTGCAAAGGGACAACTTCGCCTCGTCTCAATCCGCCATAGCAAACAGAGTCTCAGCTCAGAGCGAGAAGTGCACTCACCCTGTCCGGCACGTCGGGCTGCAGAGGCAAGTCCGGAGCAGTCTGGAGAGGTACGCGGGCCCGAGCCGGAACACTCTGTGGGGTCAGAATATTACACAACAGAAGGTGGCTCATTGTACCGACTCTGCTCACACTCACGTCTTTCTCCCAGTCGTAAGGATCCGTGTCCTTTATCCCACGTCTTTTGCAGCATCTCTCGAGAAGAGCCGCCAGCATTGCGTAATCCGGGGCGTCGGCGTACTCCAAGCTCTGCACGTGTTCCAGGAACTGGCGAAGTTCCGAGGGCAGGTGCTTGAGGAGGAGCCGGTGGTCGTACTTCTCCTTCATGAGGCCGACCTGCGCAGAAACATTCGTCGCAAACGAAGTTGGTGCCGAAGCGAGGAGTCGGTTTGGGGTCGCCGCATACCTGTTCCTTGTCCTTGATCTTCCTCCAAGGCAGTTGGCCGTTGACGAACTCGACCAGCATGTAGAAGAGAGACCACAGGTCGTCGTGCCTGCCCATCTCCTTGTTCTTGTGGGCGTTGATGGACGCATAGCGTACCGTGCCTGAAATGTGGGATGTCTCGTGAAGCAGCCGAGAGAGAGCAGCCGAGGGTGGAGCAGCGAATGCCTATACCTCTGAAGCCGGCCGCGGCCCTGGGCGGCCTCACGGCGCCAGTGCTGGTGGTGTACTGTCGCGCCAGCCCGAAGTCCAGCATGTACACGCGCCGGCAGTTGGAGGGGTGGCGCCCGATGCTGAAGTTGCTCTGCGGGATTGCGAATCGATCAACTCTTCGTTCACACAGCGAAATGGCAAACCTCAAATGCCCAACTGACCGGCTTGATGTCCCGGTGCAGGAAACCGACCGAGTGGATGGAGTCTATCGCCTTGAGGATCTGCAGTCCGAGCCTGCGAATCGCCAGAAACTGTAGAAGTTGCATCAGCTAGGTGATCGTGGGCGGATCGAGAGCGAACCTGAGCGTAGTGGAGAGCGAGAAGGCGCCCCTGGGTTGCGCCCGCCGCAGCTCGGCCAGGTTGCGGCCCTGCAGCTGCATCACCACGTAGTTGAAGCGGGCGTTGCGTCCGCAGCCGATGAAGCGGCACACGTGCTCCTTGCCTGCGCAGACAAGGTGTCATTGGTCTCCGTCCCCCGCGAATGGGGTCGGCGATGGCGAAGGCTCACCCTGAAGCTTTTTCAGCACGGCCACCTCCATCTTGAGCACCTGCTTGGCCTGCCTGGCCGACTCCACCTTCAGCGCCACCTGCTCCTGCGTCACGAGGTCCAGGCCCTCGTAGATCTCACCGAAGCCGCCGCCGCCGATCTTCTTCACCACCTTCCACCTCTCCTTGACCACGTGTCCAGGCTGCAGCAGGTCTTCGGTCGCCATGGTGATGGGGTGCGCGCGACGAGACGTGTCACAACGCGAACCTTCGCGGGAGCACTTGCCCCCGAAGTTAGGAAGAGTGCGCGACCTGTTCACATTACACTATGAAAGGGAGGCCCCAACCGCCTCTCACTTCTGTGGGGAAATTATTTACGAAGGCCCTAACTTTAGATTTGACCTAAGAAAATGTTATTACACCAACATACAATCGGATTATCCTTGAAAAGGCGATCAGTTCGCTCTGATCGCGGTCACATTATTGCTAATATCGAGTTTCACATGTCAATATCAAGTTGATCCTGATTGGATCAACCATTCGTGGGAATTGAGCCATTACCTCAACAACGGGTTGGGCAGCAGACGCGCCGGACTCGCCTCCGCGCGACGCTCAAGTTTCTGAAATATCAGAAACATCATCAATACCAAAATAAATAGTCTACACAACAAGGTGTCTGTAGAAACCCACCGGCAGTTCATATTTTCTCGGCTTGGGCTGCTCTGCAGAACCAGAACCCTGCGAGGCGGTGTCGGCTGACGAAGAAGACGACTCTGGAAACATTGACAGGAAATTACGCCGTTAACAAAGCAAACGTAATGATGAAGAAGTTCGAATGTTGTGGGAATAAATGGAAGGAGCTCTCACTTGATCGCCGCGAGGGTCGCGGTGCGGCGTGGACGTATGCCTCGCGATCACACCCCGTCTGCTCCCTGAAATTTTATTTGCATACATGTATATTGTATCTTAGTTGCAGAGGAGCATTGTCTCCAAATGTGTTCTTTAACAAATCATGGTACAATATGCATAATTTAAAGAAAACTCCCTTGCTTCATACCACAAATATATAATAGACAAGAATTAGTGCACTTGTATCCCTGTCTTGTAGTTTTCTCCAGTTGAGTTATTTAAAATATTAACTAATTAAAACTATTAAATTTATAAACAAAAACGGGGTACAATACTACATAACATCTACACAAGAAAAAAAAGGCAAGAAAACGAAAAGTGCTTCAATGTGGAACTAATAGAATAAAGTTTATACTATATGGCTTTCAAATGTTACTTTTTTTTTAATTTAAATTATAACCAAACTCATAATTATAATATTAACTCTTGTACAACTGATCACTAGAATCTCTGTGTCTGTTCTCTATTTAATCAATAACATTTTCTATTTATACTGAATCACAAAAAGGTCAGTTAGGAGGGTTTTGTTGCTAAGTTTTAAAGAAATCTTGCCAGAGCTGCCAAGCTAAGGCCAATCTTATGGACTCGACCCATAAATATAGGTGCTGAAGAATGAGAAGAGGGAAGTCAATGTAACCTTCACAAACAAAAATCACACCTAAACTAAATTAAAAAGTATTTTTCAGAGAAACTTTTGCTTTACTTTAAGAAACTAATAATTTAAGAGGTTAAAGTAGAACCTAATGAGAATGATTTTATAAGTAATGTTTTTTTCAGTATAAATCCATTTCATCACTTAATAGCACCATCAAAATCTATTGGCTTCATTCAATACACTTACAGTCAGAGGAAAAAGGTGTTGGAGGTGTATATAGTTCTTTTATATGTGTACTGCTAATTGACCAATTTTTTAAAAATAATATATTTTAAATTAAAATGTATGCTTATCTTATTGGAATATAATTTTTGTCATGATTATAATATAAACACATAGTTCAGATACTATTTGAATTTTCAGATGAAATAGAGAATATTAGAATTATATTAATTGGATAGTTAGAAAATTCAAAAATATCTTATACTTTTCTAATTAAAAAATGGGAGAGAGGGACAAATAATGATATCCGCCTAATATGCCTGCACAGCAAATCTATGCAGTTTATTTGAATTACGTCACATTTTTATGCGATCGGCTTATAATAGAGCGAGATAGACGCACCATTGCTACCCACCCACATTAAATCGATTTTTCCAATTCTGGAAGGAAATTAATTAAAAAATCTATTTAGGAAGGCTTCATATTTAAATAGAAAAATATTTGGAAGCAAATTACCAGCATTTCGAATTAAAACACTAATCTCACCGGGATTTATTGAGGTGGCTGCTTCGTGAATAAATTTAGAACCGGAGAAATTTCACTGGAACAAACCACACTACACAACTATTTCGTTATATTTATTGTACCACACATATAATTGAGTAAATCGCAATAAAATAATTATTTTTCATTGTATGCGACATATTATCGAATTTTTCGCGAATTTGACTCAAGACACACATCGATCGAACGACCATGACAGATTTTCACTAGTATGAAGTTGTCTAATGTCGACGGGCCGTGTTTGACACTCGCTCAGCTGACGGATACATTTATTCGCTGTCGAGTGAAGTTCGCATTGAAGTCCATTAATATTGTAAGAAAACACAAGTTAACATTGACATTATATCCTGTGTTTATAATCGAACTGAACATTATAATAATTTATTATACAATTCATCAACAATGATCATATTTTTTTAATATATAGATCAAATTAAGGGAATGTAATATTTGTAGCGCGGCTACTTTTCTTGCGTTTTGCCATAAAAAGTGGCAGGCGCTATTTAATACAAGATGTGTAATATTATGTAGTTAAATAAATAAGCACGTACTAGTACTATCATTCTGTGAATCTGTGAAGTTTTAACAACTCACCATGGTATTGAATTAGCCCAGTCCAACTGTACTCTCCTCGGCGCCACCAGCGACATTTTTTGTTGGTCCTGAGCCACTGTCACTTTTTACTTTTATCGAGGTTTAATTATATTTACGCTAAAGTCCCGAGCTTAGTCCGTCGCAGCATATTTTTTAATGAGGATACAAATTAAATAAAAGGTCCGTTTATCATTGTTGCAATGAGACTGCTACACACTTCTGCACCTGGAACAATAGAAAGCTTTCGTTACTAATCTTGTAATACAATCTGAACGCAAAGTACTTAATTGACCTTTGAACTGTCATAGACCTATTTTCGATTCTGGTAAATATTTCTATATAAATTATATTATATTATTTTTTATTTGGGGGGGGGCTTTGTTTTTTAATTATGTGGCACCTCTAAAGTTCGCAGTTTTTTTGTGCTTTGACGCTTATTGCTTTCTGCAACCTGTTTCTGTATCAAGTCTTACTATCACTTTAAAAAAAAATTAAATTGAACTTTTCGGTTTTCGGGTAAGTACGATAGGTTTTGTGGTCTCCTCGAACTTCATATCCATTTTAGCAGTTAAACCTAGTCGACCGGGAGAATGTTTTATTAAGCCGGAGTCGCGTTTCAAGATGTTGTTCTGTATGCCCTGCAGTCTTTAACAGCGAAGCCATTTTTCTTTTTACGCCTTTGAACTCCAGCACAAGAAAAATGCACCAACGGGGCTCCTGACACATTCGGATTAAATCTGCAGACTTCGCATTTTGCATATTCACCTACGTCTACGTGGTCTACTACGGAGCAGATATATGTGCGATAGAAGAATAATATGTTTGTTTGTAACTCTTGATTGCAATGATGTATAGTTAGCTAATTTAGCGGGATATTTGAAATTCACACCGCGCGAAAGACGTAAAATTATAAATAGGCAACACGTGAAACACGATATAAATAACAGTCTGTTCAGTTTGAAAGAAATGTTGTGTCTCTCGTTGTGAATTAACAAACAAATGACAAAGTAAACACACAAATGTTTTGCGATGTATATTGCCCCAGACCACAACAGTCATAATGTCTTCTGTGAGTGAATACCAGGTTTAGTAGGAATCTAAAGATTGGGGAAGGTACGCCTGCAGCACAGAAATGCCCATAAACATTTGACACGATGTTGTACGGTAGATGAAGAGTGTTTCTGGCGTGGCAGGTGATTGCAGCGGTCACTGACATTCGACACTGATACGCATCTAATTGTGTTTGGCTCGCTCTCATTTCTTTCGCTTCCGTTCCATTTCAAACAAAAGCATTCACAAGTCGCTCATAAGGCGTTACTCCTACTTTACAGCTGATTCCCCTTATCGTAATTAGTCTTAGGACTAATATCTGTGCTGTCGACGTCCAAACACCTTGAGCAGGTTGAATGGCCGGGCAGCAATAGAAAATAGGCCGAAACCTACAGATATCGGTTGTTTCCAATGACGGCTTGTCATACTGCCAATGTATCACTGAAACACATATTTCGTCAATGTGGAGCGAGGCGTCAACACTTTACAGTTTCACATATGTTTTAATGTTCTCTTTGTCCCGCGAATGACTTGCCATGCGGTGCCAAACCACATAAGTCTATCACAATGTGTTCAGCTTTATTGTGAATTAAGTGGAATGTAAAACACAACGTTCGCTTCGTGTCGAGGAAACAATCGTTTTAGTTTTCAATGCAAACTACTTGTTCATTCATCAATACTACATTGCAACAATAGTATATGAAAAAATATGAGACCTATCTTTATAAAGGTATAGATTGACTTTTATTTAGTTTTCTCCAGAACGAAGCTCTGAAGAAGGAATCGTTATTTTTAAAAAAGTGTTTTTTTATTATACCTTTATGTAGGTTAAATATCCTACAGTTAAACGAAAAAGAAGAATACTTAGTAGTTTTTGTGTAATTAACAAACAGACGGTACCTCTTTAGAGAGTCTGTGTTAATATACAATTGCGTAAAAACCGAAAATAAACGAGGAAGAAGGAACACAAACATTTATTTTATTTTCATCCCACGTGACAATTGAAATTAAATGGTGTCCACATATTGCCTGTTTGAAGAACACGATTATTATAATTCCTCTCAAAAAGAGAAGCAACGTATATTTGTCTCGATTTAAATTGCATTAAATCATGTCTCACTTGCACTTCAGGATAAAAATTATCCACAAAATTACAGAAACTACGGGCGAGCGACGTCTCGTGCCAAATTTTAAAATAGTTTACAAATTCTATAATCGGCTTAGGACAGACATATCAAACAAATTTGTTCCTCTTTGAACCCTGCGCTGTGTTATCATTAAGAAAGGTTCACTTTTAAACACAAAATAAAATTAAAAATACAAAGGAGTTTAGAAATAGTCCTGTTGAATGATGCAATAGAATGATATAGGTTCTTGATCTAAAGCCGAGAGGAAGAAGAAGTGGAACGAAAAGTCGTTAGAGATTGACTGAAGGTGAATCGTTTGGCAGCGAGTCTGTTTACGCGAACGTTTCTTTACCTTTTTATTGAAAATTCGCATCATATAATAAAACGCTGGCTTCAATGGCAGCAGCCTTCAAGGAGATGTTGGGTTGCCTGGATGAGTTCACTTATTGGCATTAATTCCGTTGCTTGTACTAACATATAAATGTTAAAATATAAAGAAAAACAGTTACATAAAAATATATCTGAGCCGAATGATGGACATATGTTATTCCCATATGTAGAAATGAAAGGTAGTTGCGATTGAACTGATTTTGCTCGTCAAATGCGAATTAACAATTCCCAACATCTCCAAACACAACTCAGCACATTTGGTCGCGTCTCGTCTGTAGAATAAATTTAAATCATTAAAAACACCAAAGGCAAAATTCACCATAAGTAAAAAGACAATGATTGTTTGGCGCTTCATTGGCTCGTCGGAATGTTTGAGACGAAGACCGACTTGTTGTTATATTGATTGATATTGATGGATTCGCATCACAAATAGGGGCGATGAAATTTATACTTTGATCAGGTGATCATGCAAAATGGTCCATAATAAGATAATGTTGACGGGGGACTCTTACGGCGAAAATGTATTGATGATAAACTTAAATTCAAAATATACAATACTAAAATAAGATTTACATTTATGCAAAATGTATAAAACCATTATGGCCTACCTTTAACATTCAACAGTGAAACCGAAATATTAATCTCGTACAAAATAATATTTGTATAAAAAAATAAAAATTGTTGACCAAGTCCTGAAATAGTGTAATGGACTATTTAAACGATAAAAATGCTTGGATTAGGACATTATTTTGTTAAACAGTAATTACGCTTAAAAGTATGATAGGTAACTAGCTGAGTTTGTTGTGGGTACCGTGGGTTTTCAGGCCGGTCTTTTTGGTATATTTGGTCCCATAAATAAGCCTTAAATTGGGCCCTTCAGCCACTTTATTGGCGTACACAAGTGTTAGCTGATTCGATTCTATGTTAAAAGATATAAATAAATTAATGAATTATACTGCTAGAGCATGATAGCCGTGCATAATATTAAATTATATCTACATATTATTATAAAGAACAATTCGCCCACCTATTAGTATTGAAAGCGATCACTTTTTAACAACATTAGAGTTATTGGCGGGAACAATGGGTGTTATGAACAATAGCTGTAAAACCGTTTATTTTGAGCACAATATACTTACAAAATCATAGTCGAACAACTCCACAACAGAGAGATAAAATTATTTTTAAAACACTTATTTCTGAACGAAAATACCTACTCGCGAACATTGAATGGCGTGGGCTTCGCTCGCCTCTGCACACCGCCGGGCACTGGCCATCGGGATTCGGGAAACATAAGATTGCGACCGACTAGTGTTGGGCTAACATGTCGATGGGACGGCGCATCGTGAGCAATAACAAAACGTCTCGTGTTAGTTGTGTAATATACCTTATTAGGCAATTAGGGGGACGCCGTTTGCTTTCAGCTTCAGTGCATTGATATTTTTGCGCGATGCGTTCTAACAAACGCATTATAACAGTCTTAACTGACCGACTCACTTCCACTTTTAAATACATCGACAATCGCGTGGCACTAAATCTCAGCACCTGGAGTAAAATTCTTAGAAGCACATTGTTTATTTTCGCTTGCACTGCCCACTGCCGATGATGTTGCTGATATTCAGCCTTTCGATAATTACGAGCCTACGGTTAACCAACCTATGACGCTCAATTTTATTTACTTCTTCGTCGGGCTAATAGAGTGTGCATGTCTGGGTGTTTTCTTTTATATTTAGGTGCAACGAATGGTTATATATTAAAGACACTTCATACGCTATCAACAATAACGTAATATTGATCAAATTAAATTAATACACTGTGATAAGTGAAAAAGTTGGTTCTGGAGATCACGAAATCTCCAATGCCACATCATACCTACAACAAAAGCGTAAAATTTAGCTTCTTTTTTAAAGATTTTTTTTCAGCTTGACTTTATACCTCTAGTTTTTAAGAGTATTCTTCAGAAGTACCTCTGTTATGACCGTAACTGCGATTCTCGTAGACCCTGCCGAGTTGTTATTGCGGGTTGAGTTCGGTCAAGGTGACGAATGCTCGGCAAATCGGCGTTCGCGCATCAGTCCATGTCCATTGTAGCATTGTTTTATGATTAGGTAAACGTTAGATAACGTCCCAGTAAAGAAACCGGCACTGAATTAGGTATTATTGAAACTTGTCTACATAACAACAAGTAATCCTACTTAGGTACCCTTTTTATTATTTGGTATAGATGTTACCTACGCAGACAAAGTCCCTGATGACGGTCAGCAACCGGACATGTATAATGGAAACGTGCATACGCATATAGATAGCCAATACGCATTAAGCACTTCATGCAGCGCGTATCGTAACCAGATAAGGTCGCTTTTGTGATAACACGCGCGAAAGAGAGCCGTAAAGTGATTTGCATTTGTTTAGCTGATCAGTGTATTGCCTTTAAATTAGTGATTCTGTGCCATTTCACGAGGTAAAACCTGTTCAAGTCGACTTCCTTCTATTATTACATTTGATAATATTATTATGTATTTTAAACATTATATTTTTTATTTAATCGATCGTATCGAAGGACAAATCCAAGATAGGTGCTTAAATTTAATATTTTCTTTAGATAGTATCCATATGAAAGAAGAGCCTAGGGCTTTACAGCGATTTGGCACTTTTTGCGCTTACGAAAGGAAATACAATTACTTGAATTTGTTTTTGAGTCTCTTGCGGGTACCATTTAATATGGTACCCTCAGTGTGACGCGGCGAATTTAATTGTTAGGTTTCTGTTTGATGATGCAATTGTTGTTAAGTAGCACCGGCTGTTATCAATTTGTTATATAATTCCAATTGTTGATAATCGTTACTTATTAGATGCACTTTTACAGTATTTCGAGTACTTATTTTGTATACGAATAGTGTTGCTAAGTTCAATTCAACTCCAGCTCAGCATGCGTTGGAAGCGTCCTGCGTCACTGCCAGTGGGTCAGGTGTGGAGCAGGTTTCAAGGGAGGGAGAGGGATGGGAAGCCCGCGTGTATGTGAGTTTTAGCCACAAGATGCCACCATAAGCACAAACCGGTAAACTTCTTTACGTTACGTTCGTATAAATGTTATGTACCAAATTGTAGGTACCAGATACGTGACATGGATGAAAGCTGGCGGAAGCAGTGCCTGGACATGATGCAGAAGACCTTTATCGATGATGAACCACTGTGCCAGATATTGGGTAATTAAAGATAATTGCAATCGTGTAACTAGTGCGGCGATTTTATCGACAATCATTTTGCCAAGGTACCTATATAAAGTACCTACCAGTGTTTCCAAAAATACTTCATACATTTTCCTAATACAACCAGCTTGGACAGTTGTTATCCGGATGTTACGTGGCACCATTGACAGCCTCCATTCTGGTTCCACATAGTATTTCGAAACAAGAGTATTGTTTTTTTAATTTTAACCTTTGACAGAGATCGAGAAGGATCCAGCCTCCATAGAAACGATCAGGTCGAATTGGGAAGAAATCGCAGACCAAGGTCTCTGCATTGCCTGTTTTACTGAGGAGTCAGGTCAGCCCAAAGAGCTAGTGGGTTTTAACATACTGTTAGTGAAGAGCCAGGAAGACGAAGAAGACGATTTCGATACAGTAAGATTTTTTCCTTTTTTTGATTCAGGTTTTGTTTCGTTGTGTGTTTGTCTGTATGTGTGCATTGATTGTGTTATGGTAACAATGTTTTCCGTTTGTAAGTAGTCTAGATCAGAGAGCCAAGAGGTTACGTCTTTTTTGTTCAAGTTGTTCCGAGTAGAAGGTTGTTGGGCATACTTATTTCGCTTGCTCCAATGTAATGGCAGATAAAAGGCGAGCAATGGAAGAAACTACTGCGCACGCTGACGATGGCCGAACAGCTCGTGAACGTTTTTGAGCTGTTCAAAACTGATCAGATCCTGACGTCCAGTGGGCTGACGGTCCTGCCTGAACACCGGGGACAGAACATTGGTGCTCGCATAATTGCAGCCAGGTAATGGAAAAATTGTGGCGCTGATCACTTCCTTTCTTACGCATACAGAGTGTGGTGTAAGGAATAGATAATGTATAATGGGTTATGGTGGTTGGTGTGACTAAATTGGATAAATATCAGGGAGCAAATCTGCAAGGCCTTCCGCATCAGAGGCGTCGCGACGGTGTTCACCGCGGTCACCTCCCAGGTGCTGGCGGCCAAGTGCGGCTACCGCACGCTGGCCGAGCTGAGCTACGAGGCCATGAAGCCACACGGGGTAGACCTCACGGGTTGCACCACGAGCACCGCCAAACTGATGGCCATCCAATATTCATTCTAGCGCAATCCCAGTGGTTGGATAAAATTTTCTAATTTATTTAAGCATTTAGTGTTAAAAGGAAATATATACATTAATATAAAGACACGTCTTTTTGTAAATAAAATTTATCATAAATCACATGATTACTTAGTTAATACATTAAAATGCGACACATCACAAAACGGTAAAATATATTTCATATCAAATATATCATTTTAGCAAAGGTTCATATAAACTTTATTCTTAATTCTCTATGGAATGTCTTAACTAAACGAATCGTTGGCAAGTTTACGAATGGTTCTTCCTTTTTCACAAACAATTACCCAAATTTGTGGGCTTCGAAGCGGTGATATAATTCGCTTTTATAAGAACTATACTTATGTATGATACTTACGTTCAATTCATAAGAATTGTTGTTTATGAGAAACCCTAGATTACCGTTGCAGCTTTTCGTGAAGCCACTCATTGGTTAGCTCATCAATCTCTCTCACCTCGAGGAGTCTCGGCGCTCCGACGGCTGCGGCTAGGGCACGTTGAGTACCCGCGTACATAACCTGGATTAGGTTTAACATAAAGTATTAAACTGTAAAAGTTTTGTATTGTTTTCAGACATCATATTCTCTTTTTAGTCCTACTAATGTACTAATCTCACTTGTGTACCTGAAGTTCCATGTGCGCGTCACGCGGTGTATAGAAAATAAAACACATCGGGAATGATACTCGACCATCACTGTGCTCCATTTTATAACTAAAATTCAATATTTGTCCTAATTAATTTCAATTAACTTATAATGTTCCTTAACACTACTTAATCAAAAACTCAATTTTAATCGCTTTAGCAACAAAACAACTGTTCATGATATTATGAAATGAACATTAAACAGTGTTTTTCAGCGACATTTCTCTTTCTATCAAATAGATGTGTAAAAGTTAAATTGATTATTTACCTGTATACAATAAAGCGAGGTTGATGGGAGGGCAGGATGTCCTGCAGTTCCTCCAACTCTATACTGTCCAGCTCCTCATCGACCTCCAAAGCTTGCTTCTCACGATTCACCTGGATATAAAGCATGATGATTAAATACTACAGATATTGTAGTATTCTATGTCAAATGTTATATATGTTACATTGAAAAATTATAAAGTTACGTTGAATATATTTGGTAAAATGAATCATACAAATTTATCTTAATTTAGAATATTTAATCACAATTATGACTAATGAATGACATTACCAACACTCAAACAGTAAAATTGTTTTGATTCACAGGGTCTCCAAATCAATATGATTTAGTTCAGTGTGGTTATTTACTTATTAGTTATTTGAACAAGTGCTAAATGCATAAATTTACAAAAACAAAAAAAATCAACAACATATGTATATTATGCATGTAAAAGTTTTCTCCAAGAATTGAACGTTATATCTCAAATAAATATTTTGTTACTCAATTATGATGACAAAGAAGAATATAAGCCAGCTTGTATAAAATAAAGTTTATACTTTACCTTCAATATCAATGCACTGTTGGATGTGTGCTTTTGAAAACGAAATTTCTTTAACTTTTCTTTTATATCATCGCCTATGTCGCAAACATTTACATTATGTGCCGACATTGTTATTTTCTTTTTTATTAGAAAATAAAAACTGGAAGGTTTTATTAAATAACACAAAATTAAAAAGTTGTATAAAAATTTGAAACCGCCCACTTATAACGCAAAACCACAGATACTATATCGAAACCGAAGTACGAACTACAAACCGTAATACAGATAACAGTAAAAAGTTACTTCATATGTTTTTATTACTTTTGACTTTAATTAAGTGTTTGAAGAAGATTCCTTAAAAAATCTTTAACGGGCAGATTAACATCAATTGTTAACATGTAACTCTTAGCCGACTATAGTCTTCGTATTCTATGCAGTGGACTGCTGACGGCCAGTGCTTGACAATTGACATAAGACATAATGTCCCGATTTCAAAATTTCTATTTTCCACCACAGTTTTCAAATTATTGAAAAAGTGTTAGTTTTTTTAACCCGGTCGTCTTTATTTACTACTAAAATATGGAAGCAGCTTAGTCGGGTATCGGAGTCTATTAATTATATTGGTTCTCCGTTGTTTTCCATCATATTTCGAAAGTACGTACGGACTTGGATCTATCAGATTTATATTAAACATTTATCAAGAATTCCGAGTTGTGATGTTTATAAGTGGCTATACATATAAATTTAGGACATCCCCAATAAAGGTCAATAGCTTATCTATCTGTAGTATATATGAAAAGTACTATTAACAAAACAAAGAAAGTATTAGAAAGTAAAAGTGCTGATCATCTACACAAACATTGCATAAAAAATGCGTCTGAATACACATTTATCGTGGCAAAAATATGGTAGCTAAAAAGGTTTTTTTTAGTAAATCTTTACGATAGTGTCATAATAAAATCATTAAGTGTTGTGCACCATTAAATTTGTGTGGTAACTATTTTCGAAAAATGGGTTGATGGTTCATCTCATCGTTAGTAAAACTCTGTGCAGTTTTTTTAACCTTTTGAAAATCAGAACATATATTCTGTTAGTTTAGATTTATCAGGTAATTTTTTATATAGAAATACTTAGTCAGTTTGCAATGTCACTAGTTTGAATTAGTAAGATTGCCTGATACATAGCAACCTGAAAAGTTTACCGAATTAGCTTCTAATCTCTTTTAAACAATAAATAATTAGTTAGTGTCATGTAATAATATGTTACAAGTGGTTGGCCTCCTCTTTGTTTCAGAATAACTCAGCAACAGATAACATGTGATAATGAAGACCAACACTACACTTGCTGGTTAGTAACTGCTCTATTAATATTATAATTGATCAATAATAATGTAATTCCTTCTTCTTCTCTTTGTGCTTTAAGATTTTTATGAAAAGTGTTTAGTTTTCATTAAACACTATCTGAACTGTACAATAGATACTGAGTCTGTATAACGGTTTTCTTTATTAATTAATTTGATATACCTTTTTGTGAAATAAAAACTCGATAATAATTTTCCGACTTAATATTTTATGTTTGTAATTTTCAGATGCAATAGTAGAAATGAGTGAAAAAGAAACTTCTAGGTGAGTGATGAAACAAAAACCCCTTGCAGATTGTCTGTCCCTATATTAGTATTATTTTTTATTTGACTTAAGTCAACCCATGACAACACTTTTAATGGGGTATTCTGTAATATGTTCCTTTCAGCTATTTTTTATCAATATATTTTTATTAGTACTTTTACTATATAATTGTTTTGTTAGATTGTGTAGACTTTCATTATTTTGGGACCTGGAGAAGGCTCATGGCTTCTAATGTAATGTTATTGTTAATTGGGTGGCTTTTACTTTAATTGCCTTAAGAAACTGCAGATGAACACCATATCAAAGAATTGTAATATTGTAATTCATTATGGTTACCAAGGTGATAGCTGCCAAAATATATCGCAGAATTGAGCAGAAAGAATATTCCTTAGACAATCTAATCTTACACTCTAATCGTTTGAGGATAGAGAGATATGTATCATATGACTTTTGCAATAAAGCATAAATTGTAATGAGTATGCTAGAGATACTTGTATTAATGGCTTGATTGGTTTGAAAATGGTTTAGCGATGTTCATATCACATATCGATATTTTTTATTTAATCTCGATGTTGTCTTTGTCTGTCAGATATGTTTTCGAGTAGTGCTTCAATTTGATATTATAGCTTCATCTACAGTATTTTTACGTAATAATTCACGATGACATATTGCACTAATCTTTTTATTCAGTACACATTTTGTAGTTTTAGTGTTTTAATTTGTATAGTCAGCGATGTGGCCGTACGCAGACCGTGGCGATGTTTACCAAAGTTTATCGATAATCTAATGGTCGCTTTCCCCTCCCTACTGCCTCCCATTCACCTTCGCACGGCACTTCTTGCACTCAGTACGGAAAGTGACGTCGTAAAATACGTCGCGATTACGCGCGCTTTTTCATTAAAGTTACGTGTGATTGGAACATTTAATCCGATTAGTTGTATTACTCGCGTGAAAGTGCTTTCTGCAAATAATAATCAGCCATTGTTGTGTAGAGCCCACGGTGAAAAGTTTTTAAGTGTGTTTAATATTTATACCAGGTATATAATCTTGCGAAATGGACATTGGAAGTTTATATATGCGAATAAAATCAATTAAATTTTGAGACTTTTAATATTTATACACAGACAAGTACTCAGTATAATATAATTATTTGAAACGAGCATCGTGATTTAAATTCTGTAGGATTTCGTTGTAGTGTATTGCTTTATCCATGTCATGAACACTTTTATTAGAGAGTCGTTATAAAAAATGTTTCTTTTTAGTCTTATTACCTGGTGTGGCAATGAATATTATTCCTGTCTGTAGTTAAGCTGTTTTGCAAATTCGTAACGAGCTCGAACTTGAGCTGGAGTAACGTTACAGCAGATGCATTTAAATATTTTTATTCTGCGGTTTGTTTCCGACTAGAAATGATTCTTCTAGCCGAAGACTAAGGCTTTCTGATTTGTCTATCCTTTTGCATGCTACCTGCATATTATATGCAACCTCCTCAGTGTTATATTTATATATAACAGAGACGATATCACCGAAACGGGAAAACCAAGTTGCCGAGTGAGGCTGGTTTTGCCAGGCGGATGTTATTTCTGAGCACTTCTTTTTTTTTCAATTCTACAGTCGATATTCTTCTGCATTCATTTGACCAATACTAATCAAGGATCGGGTTTTGTATATTTGTTTTATCTTATTATAATAGTTTACTATTTCGACGTCATTGGTTTTAATACTATTTTTTTTAATGTATTCTAATCCTAATTAATTGATGTTTGTGTGAAATTGCGCGATTAGTGATAAGGCACAGCTCCCAACACTTGTCAAACAGGCGTTAAGATAAGCTAATTGTAATTGTTTGTAATGAGGCAAACACGAGTTACGTTTATATACCAATGAATATATTGTACGCATGACGAATACTTTAATATAGTCTCTACCGATAGAGATGTTAACCAGTTGGCAAATAAGGGCTTCTGATAACGATATCATTGTTGATATGTGATAAGGACGATCCACGCCATGTCACACGGGACATTTTTCATGACACTTTCGCCTGAACTGTGTCGATGCACCTAACACTGCTGTGTGTGTTTCAATCGTGAATGATTTTCATCGACTGTACGACAAAAATGGGATCCGCCCTAGTTTCAATGCATTGTTAGAGATGACGGGAATGTTGTTGTATTAATAATTACAATTGGCCGTAAATACGTATTCTTTGTTACACACAGTACCTTGTTGTCGCGGCCGTTCGTTTGTTTCTGGGTACCCACCGGCGCGAAATATAACTTAACGTAGGCATTAATATTTGAAACAAGTGAATCTGAGTTGGTAAAAGTGAAAGTCTGTGACGTTGTTGGGACCATTTCGACGGTCGACCCAAACTAACTAACTTACGCTTTGGTTAAAAAAATAGCAGCGTACTCACGTCTATGATAAACTTGTATATATTTACTTCCAATATACATTTCTGTGCAATAAAGGAAGTGAACGGTGTCAACGAGTGAAGTGCGTAACATGAAAGTGTTGTGAAGTGAGCAAAATGCTGTCCAAAGGCTTTAAATATTCACGGTTGGATGACGACGATGTCGGGTAAGATTTGTTGTAGAAATACTCCACAGCCCATCCATCACATTTGGAAATCCAGAATAATTAATGTAAAAAAACGTTATTCAATTATATGAATTATACGTAAAGGCGTGGCAATGAATAAGTGAAGCGTTGGTGTATTTCTTTTCCTTCATTTGTGGCGTAAGTCTTGCCCTACCTCGTTACTCAAATAATTGTTTCGTGTTATATATATTTATTTATAGCTTACGTGTAGATTTTTTCTATACATCAAATATATAACAACGATATCACTAAACACATGAAAGAATTAAGCGGCACGTACCTAAACTAGTATTGTCAGTTACTTCTAGTAGATCGAGATACACTTCTAAGACTATGTTTATAATAATATATGTGTGAACATGCCGTTTAAGCAATTAAGCAAAATAAATACATTGAAATGTATTGAAGAGTCATCACTCTTCTGAGCTTTTTGGGTACAACCGAGTTTCATACGGTTTTGGGATGTCGTTCAGGTTACGACATGCGAACTTTAACATCTTATTACTTTCTCGAGCAGACACAAAAACACTCGGTTTGTTTTTCGTAATCAGAAAACGTCAACCTACATTAAGAAAGAGGATTTCTAAATCTGTCCTCATGCCTATCATACATCGGTATCTTGAATAGGTTTTGGTGGGTTTAAGCTTGTCAGTCATATTGATATGATATGACCGTCTGACATTTGTCGCAAAGGACCGCCCGAAATCTTCACCACTATTTCTTGACGCAACCAAGTTAATGGTGTTTTAATTTATGTAAATTAAAATGTGTCGAATGTGTAAAAAAAACTCTATGAAATTAACAAGAACACTGTTTCTTTTTCATAAATTATAATATTCGTTCATAATAAACTCTCTAAAATGTTAAGATTGCTTGAAATATGTAACTATATACAAATCAATAAAAATGGTAAACGATGTACTCTGATGATGAGCATAGCAGGAATGCTGGGTATTATTACGCGGGCGTTATTAAACATTCCCGTGTTGGGAATTATCCCGCCCACGTGCTAGGGTGGATAGATGACGTCATCAATATTTTAAGACCGGAGTCTTCTAATAATTAGTTCTCGCTTAGTTAGGTGACAGTTGGATTTCATTTATTTTCGCTTACCATAACATTTAATGCCAGTTTTCAAATCAACGTCGTTACCAATCAAGATCAGACTATCTGGCGAGATACTCACCTTTACAACTGGGGGGTGTGGTGAAATACGTTACTGTGAGAACAATCCGCAAACACTACAACATGTTTAGATGTTGCCTTATCAGTTTGCTTCTAGTTTTTTCTCTTAATAATGGTTTCCTGGAAGTGATCGCGCTGTGGCCTTCAATTGCTCTCCTCGTTTACCATTTAATTCTGTATGGTTTCTCTTATTGCAACGAAGTTTTAATACATTAATAATTACAAACCTTGCGACCCGTTCAGTTTGTTGCCGGCGAACTTCCATATTGTTCCGTTGCATATTAAAGGTGGAATATAATTTTAATCCGTATTGCTATCGTAAGCCGCATTTAAAAGTACATTCAAACCGGTAGTTGGTTCAGCCTTCGGGTAACAAAGTCACCACATGGCACAGTAGATCCCAAGTACGTTGCCTTGATACACTTTAGTATTCTGTAAGTCAGTCACGAAGTGCGTTACGCACATTAATTGCAACACCAAGTCACCACAACACTATCCTCCTCTGTGGGCGACTCTAAATTTTATCGATAAACTGTTATTTATTTCTAGCAAGGTACATCCTTATGTAACAGTAATAAGTTACAATACACGAACCGTGATAATACAGTACGTATCACGCGCGATAACATAATCGATAAATTTGATTAAATACTAATATTAGGCTTTTATTACCTATGTGCTCTCTAATTGTTATCTAGCTAGAGATAGCTTGATATTAGTCCAAAGAGCGAACTTTTCAAATTAACTACTATATAGACTATACACTGTGGCCAGAAATAAAAGTCGGAGAGGTAACAAACACAATGCAACATTGTTATTAAATACCGGTAAAATCTAGTATTGTTTGTGTGAAATTGGAGTAATCTAATTCACAGGTGAATTCCTATTTAATTATCAGTTAAATGACAGGCCTTCTATGTCTATGCTACTGATAAATGTAAACAAGAAATTGTCAGCCTTGATAAAAATGTCTGCGCATGACCTCGCATCCTGTGTCCTTCAATGCTACCGATAGGAGATATCAAAGTTAAATGTCACGTAACCACAGATTTCTGTTGGGTATACGAAATAATAGTATTTTGAATTTTAATAAAAGACAGTCCAGACGAAGCCGTGACGAATTGCTAGTTCTAAATGACCGTTGTTTTTAAAGTCTATTCTAGACGTGACTCAGTCAGTTAGCCACCAAGAAGGATCGATTCTCGCGATTGAAACAAAAGATAGTTTTGAAACAAGTTACAGATAAACTAAAACAATTATTCCAACTAAGCACCCAGTTGTTTTATAAACAGTCAGTCTGACGGTAGCACTGGGAGGCGTTGGTAAGTTGTTGCCAGTGGTTTGTTCCCTTCAAATACTATTGTTGGCAATCTTGCTTCTTTTTATTTATCAAAAATACGTTTATCACATGTTTTCAAAAATAAATTCCATTGTAATAATGTAACGCGACGTTTTGTGTATTGTATGTGGTACTTTTCTTAATATCGCAGCGATTAATTGTTAACTTAATATCACTGCTATTTAAATGTGATAAACTCACGGTCAATAATAGCTCCGTGTGGAGTCAATTCACACGACACTCGCGCGCACAACGTAGCGCATTCGGCGCTGAAAAAAAAACAACATTCAGCTGACATTAAACCTGTACTTTACTGGTCAATACCACATCTGCCATTCTTCTTTTTGCTCATTCCGGATCCATTTACTGTATTAATGTACCTTGAATAATGTTCACACTAGACCACAAGAATCGTAAATCGAAGTGCCATATTATTTTTTAAATGTTCAGCTGTAAGCGCTTATAGAGTTGCAGTTTTGCACTCCACCGAACTAATTACTGTAGTATTCCGCAAGCCGCAGATATTTTTGTTTCATTATACAAGTTTACAAGTTGGTGGTCATCAAGGAAGTGTCAATAGTGTCAAACTTTTTTTTGCACCGACGCAGGCGCCCTGGTAAGCTTATATTTCAAAGATAAAATCACAAATACTGATTGTTGAAAAAATCATCTCCGCTCCATTCCACGGTCAAGGTACTACGAATAACTTTAATTTGACAGTTGATGGTTTTACATGAACAGGCGACAATTAGTCGCTTTGTTTGCATAGAAACCTTACACCCACGCTTCTTCCATTATCCATGGTCAAATAATGGCGTATAATGGTAATAGGGAATCCTAGCGAATCTACAAAATTTCGCCTTCCAAGCGAATATAGCAATGATTAAGGAAAGGTCGACTTTGTGTTAACGCTACAAAACGTACACATTTTTTTTAAAAACAGGAAAAAAAGCAGTTGTTTAATATTTTCCTCTCATCTCCGATGTATTTTGATTGGCTTTTAAAGTATATTTATTTATGTATTCTTATATATCTTTGAAATAGAAACAGAACAAAAACGAATAAGATTGTAAAGAGCCAAGAGTTCTGGCAACACGGTTTGGTACTGAGAAAACGAATCTGCTTTGTTTCTTTATTCAAGTATTCAACTACGCAGCCATCAATTATAACTTATTTCATATAATTTTAATTTACATTTTCCTTATGGTAATACACGGATAGGTGTCACGAACGAACGATCGCAACGATCTACCGTAGTTCATAATAAAACTAAATTTATGTTCAACATTTGAAGTGAGTGTGTGTGTGTGACACACTGAGGGCGCTGTTATGGTGTTCACACGTTTAAATGAATACAGATAATAGTTAATATAATGAGGTTGCTTTAAAGGTATGCAATTGTTATTTCAGGGAGTCGAGCCAGGAGCCGGTCGCGATCCGTGTGCCGATCAATGGCATGACGTGTCAGTCGTGTGTCAGAAATATCGAAGGTTCTGTCAGGGAGCTGACCGGAGTGAGATACGTCAAAGTAAGTTTATGGTATAAGTAAGTGGTTTGTCCTCCTGGCCGACTGAGTATCATAGGTTCGTGCTTCCCCAGGTGGAGTTAGCAGAAAAGGCCGGTTACTTCAGATATGACCCTCGCGCGTGCTCCGCGAGTGCCATCCGCTCGCACATAGAAGATATGGGCTTCGAAGTGCCCACGGATACGGAGGACGAGACCAAGTAAGCGGTTCATTCATTCATTTATTGGCATTTTTATTAAATTAATCAATTTTATTGCTACACATGTAAGATTTTCGTATATATATATATTATTGCTTGCCTTCCAGACATCTCCTAGAACGCGAGATACCGACAGATTTATTGATCGACATGAGCGCCGCCAACGAGAGCACTCTCTTGTTGGCCGTCACGGGAATGACGTGTCAGTCGTGCGTCAACACCATACAGGGTAATCTGTCACTTGAGTCAGAGCGAGGCTCACGATTCGCTAAGCGCACTCGTTAATTTCCCGAAGTTGCCCCACAGGGAGCCTGTCGGAGATGGCGGGCGTCCTCCACAACTCCGTGAGTTTGGCCGACAACTCGGCCGCGGTTCGATTCTCGCGCGAAGCGATCACCCCCCAGCAAATAGCGGATGCCGTTTATGCGCTCGGCTTTGACGTGGACATCATGAGCGTGGATGGGAAGCCGTTCACTGGTAAGGCAGGCCTTGGCAGGATTCCAAATAGGATTCGTTGATTCATGATTTTAACCTTGAATATACTTTCAGAAAGCAGTCACGAGCAAGCATCGGGCGATGTCAAATCGTCTCCACGCGCAAATGGAGCAGCGGTCAATGTGAGTGTCGTTGTAGAGCAAAATATCCTTCTGTCGAGGGAAGAAACAGTATTCTTAAGCCTTGTGCTAATTCCAGGGCACCGCGACGTCCATGGCGGAGGAAATCTCCCGCTGCACGCTGGAAGTCAAGGGCATGACCTGCGCCTCTTGTGTCGCCGCCATCGAGAAACACTGCTCCAAGTTAAACGGTGACCGACGCAGCCCACACCTCCGCAGCCCTCGTCCAGCCCCTCATCGCTCACTTCGATTCCTTCGATTGCAGGAGTCCACTCCGTGGTGATAGCCCTCTTGGCGGCGAAGGCGGAGGTCAGGTTCGAGCCGAACGTGATACCGGCCGCGTCCATAGCGCAGTCCATCTCGGAGCTGGGCTTTCCCGCGGAGGTGGTCAGCGAGAGTGGCGCCCCCAAGGATTTGACTCTTTTGGTAACAAACGATCTATTGCGAATCGGTTAATCTGAAGGATGCAGGAGATGATGAACGTTCTGATCTCCAGATAAAGGGGATGACGTGCGCGTCGTGCGTCGCCAAGATCGAGAAGAGTCTGCTCAAAGTGGAGGGAGTGGTCTCGTGCGTCGTCGCCCTCACCACGTGCAAGTAACTCGTTCGTTCCACGGACAATAACCGATGATTTCAATCAGTACCGAAGCCCTCACTAAAAGTGTTCCTCCCAATGCCAGGGGCAAAGTGAAGTACGACCCGGAAGCGGTGGGCGCCCGCAAGATCTGCGACGCGGTCAACGGCCTCGGGTTCGACGCCAGCCTCGTCACCTCCGGCATCCGCAGCAGCGGCAACTACTTGGAGCACAAGTAAGCCTCGGCCTTGGCTCGCTTCGGACGAACCTCGAGGGCGCGCGGAGTCAGACTGTGCTTGCTTTCAGAGAGGAGATAAGAAAATGGCGCACGGCCTTCCTGATCTCCCTGATCTTCGGCGGGCCGTGCATGGTGGCCATGATGTACTTCATGTGGAACATGGGCGAAGGCCACGACGCCCGAGACATGTGCTGCGTGCTTCCCGGACTCAGCCTCGAGAACCTCATCATGTGGGCCTTGGCCACGCCCGTCCAGGTACCGACTGCCATCGCGCAAGTATGCCAAATCCTAACGTAAGCCCTGGCCCTGGCTGACTCCGAGTGTGTGATCCGCAGTTCGTGGGGGGCTGGCACTTCTACAAGCAGGCCTACAAGGCGCTCAGACACGGCACGTCGAACATGGACGTGCTCATCTCCATGACGACGACCATCAGCTACGCCTACTCGTTGGCCGTGGTCATCGCAGCGATGTCCCTGCAGACGGACACCAGTCCCTTGACCTTCTTTGACACGCCGCCGATGCTGCTGGTCTTCGTGTCCTTGGGACGGTGGCTGGAGCACATCGCAAAGGTGACTTCATTCCTCCATTTACGGTGCTTTGTCGTGTGAAATGAAGATTGAAAACTTTGATTTTAAAAGGGGAAGACGTCCGAAGCTCTCTCCAAGTTGTTGTCCCTGAAGCCGACCGAAGCGGTGTTGGTAACGTTGGACAGCGAAGGTCGGGAAATTTCGGAGAAGAGCATCCCCGTCGAGCTGGTGGAGCGAGGAGACGTTTTGAAAGTAAGTTGCACCGTCAGAGGGTAATGGGTGTCTGCTCTTTGCTATTTGAAATAAGCCAACAGGGGTTAAGAAATGTGTTCCTCGAAAGGTAGTCCCAGGGGCCAAAATCCCCGTCGACGGCAAAGTGACGTCGGGCCAGAGCACGTGTGACGAGTCGCTCATCACCGGCGAGTCGATGCCCGTCGCCAAAACCAAAGGTGAGCTTCCAAGACTATTTGCCACCACAACCGTAGAGAAGCGACCAGATCTTTAAAGGACCAGGTTGTAATCCTTTCCACAGATTCGTTGCTGATCGGCGGCAGCATCAACCAGCACGGCGCTCTGCTCATGCGCGCCACCCACACCGGGGAGGCCTCCACCCTGGCGCAGATCGTGCGTCTCGTGGAGGAGGCGCAGAGCAGCAAGGCGCCCGTGCAGAGGCTGGCCGACACCATCGCGGGGTGAGCTCCTCTCTTGCGTCTCTCGCTGCTCTCTCGGCAAGCTTTTGACGACTGGGCTTTGTTGCAGCTACTTCGTGCCGATCGTGGTCTTCCTGTCCATCCTGACGCTGGTGTGTTGGATGATCGTGGGCGCCTTGAACATTGACGCGATCAAGAAAATTACACCGGTAGAGTATTGTTCACGTCCATGCGAGCTAACGTTAACCCGTGGCTTCGACTCCATGAAAAAACATCTCGTTTCAGGAAATGTACCGCACGTTCTCCGATTGGGAACTAATAGTGCAAACCTCGTTCCACTTCGCTCTCTCGGTTCTGGCCATAGCGTGCCCGTGTGCGCTCGGCCTGGCCACGCCCACCGCCGTCATGGTCGCCACCGGTGTTGGGGCCAAGTTGGGTCTGTTGATTAAGGGGGCAGAACCCCTGGAAAACGCTCACAAGGTATTTGATCCTTTGGACTTCATACACCTCGTGGCCTCTCGTACACGACTTACCCCTTGACTTGTAACAGGTCAAGACGGTGGTATTCGACAAAACGGGCACCATCACCCGCGGCAGCACCACGGTGGCGCGAGTCTCCCTCCTCACGGGCGAAGCCAACTCCCTCCGCGACATTCTCGCCTGCATTCTCACCGCCGAGCTCAATTCGGAACACCCTGTGGCTTCTGGTGAGCTGCATTTTCAAAACACACTTCACACCCTCTTCGTTTAATTATGTTTCACAATGCCACACTAATGTTTGGCAGCCATTGTGCAGTGGTGCATGGCGGTGCTGGGCACGTCAGAACAGGCGCAATGCAGAGGCTTCACTGCGGCGCCGGGCTGCGGCTTACGGGCCAAGCTCACCCTGCGCACGCGCAACGACTTCCCGCGGCTCGACATTGGACCTGAAAGGTACTGGCTGCCGGTCACAACAGTCCTCTGTCTTTTATAGCCTCCAATAATAGTAAAAACTTTCAGAGAGGGCTCATCGTTCAGGCTGCGAGGAGTTCCCGTGAACATGATAGAGGGGGACGGGGATTCGGCTCTCAGCTCCGCTCAGGCGGCGCATCGCCTCAACGCCATCATCCACAACGACAACGAGCAGGTAGGCATCGCGAGAGGCAGACGCCGTTGCTGGGCTGCGTGGGTCTGACCGGGACTCAGCCCATGGTTTGTTTGATAGGACGCCGAACAGATAGTGCTCATCGGCAACCGCGAGTGGATGCACCGCAACGGAGTCTCCGTGCCGAGGAGGGTGCAGCGCGTGCTCAAGGACGACGAAGAACTGGGCCGGACCGCGATCCTCGTCGCCATCAACGGTGAGTCTGCGGGGCCGACGTTCATCGGTAGTCCGTCTCTTCTGGCTCACAAACGCCTTATTATCCAGACCAGCTGGTGTGCACCATCGGTGTGGCGGACGAGGTGAAGCCTGAGGCGCACCTGGCCGTGTACTGCCTCAAGAAGATGGGCCTTGAGGTGTGTCTCCTCACCGGGGACAACAGGAAAACCGCGGTGGCCATCGCGAGGCAGGTTCGTCGACTTCCTTAACGCGTTCGTGGATGAGATGTGCTCTTCTACTGAGGCTCGTGTTTCAGGTGGGGATAAACAAGGTCTACGCAGAAGTGTTGCCTTCGCACAAAGTGGCCAAGATACAGAAACTGCAAGAGAAGGGCCACAAGGTCGCCATGGTGAGTTGTCTACCTTTACCGTCCACTTTTAGAGAAAGAGAAGGAGAACTAAAAGAGCACGTCTCCAGGTGGGTGACGGTGTGAACGACTCTCCTGCGCTGGCGCAAGCGGACGTGGGCATCGCCATCGCGTCGGGCACCGACGTGGCAGTCGAAGCCGCGGACCTGGTACTCATGAGGGTGAGTGAAGAAGAGTACGAATAGAAGTTGCAAGCGGTATAGGCTTTCACGCTCTGCTGCGTCTGCCCGCAGAACGACCTGCTGGACGTGGCGGCCTGCCTCGAGCTGTCCCGCACCACGGTACGCCGCATCCGCCTCAACTTCGTGTTCGCGTCGGTGTACAACCTGCTGGGCATCCCTTTGGCCAGCGGCGCTTTCGCCCTTCTCGGGCTGCAGCTGCAGGTGATTTATATCTCTTTTCTCTTTCTCATACATATGAATTTCAGAATTTACCGTACCTTGAATGTTTCAGCCGTGGATGGCGTCGGCGGCGATGGCCATGAGCTCGGTGTCCGTCGTCTGCTCCAGCTTATTACTTAAGACGTGAGTCGTCCTGCTCATTGTTGGTGTGAGCGTCTCTGTCAGAGAGGGTCCAGGTCTAACGAACCGGTCCAGTTTCAGGAAAGCCAAAATAGAAGACCTCCGGACCCCGGAGTATCTGCAGTCGATCCATTTAGAGCAGTTGGACTCGGTGTCGGTGCATCGCGGCCTCGACGACAAAATATACCCGGACACCCGCGCCTCACCACTCGCGAAGTACGCCTTTTTTATTACATTGCTGTTCTTAGTGACCCTTTTGTGGGGGGAGGCACCAGAAGCCGCCCCATCTTTATTGAATCACCACACTCACCCACTGTTTTCTCTCCAGCAAAAGGCGCGACTCTCTCAAAACAGCACTATTAAAGGTCTAGCCGTTTGGTGTGTTTTTTGACTGACTTTTATTTTCGTTTGTGCGCGTTACGCGGTGATGGCCTCGAAATACATTTGCAGATCGTTTTAGACGACTTTGATTTAATTGAAATTATATTTATAGTCTTCAAAATTAATTTCAATTCAATCTTGCGCTTCTGTATTTGTGTGTGTGTGTGTTTGTGATGTCTGCGGTAATCCATTGCCAGTTTATAAATGAAGTATTATCTGTGAGAAGCTTCTGTGTTATCCGGTTATCCGTCTAGCTCCTCGTTACATCATTGTAATATGTATTGGGTTAACAGGTTATTTCAAAGAAACAAGCCGAGTGAGGGTTGTCTCCTGCAAGCAGAGGACGACCTCATGACCGTCTCCTTCATACCCAAACGACCGACGCGCGAACAGCCCAGTCTCAACGGATAACGCCCCGTTGGTCATTCAAAATGCTGCAAACCCGAGTCGGCTTAAGGGGTCTTGAATCAATTAACCTCCTAACGTCGAACGTGCTAGTCAAAGCCGCGAACCAGTGTTACCCTGTTGAGGCACTCCAAAACGACGGGGACAATTTCTGAAACACCAATAATATTTGGACTTGCGATGCTCAAACATAGCCATAGTTTAAATTCAGTTACCACATTTGTACAAAATCGTGACATGCCCATGCGCACAAAATAGAAAATTCCACCTAAATGTAAATAGTGTATAGATGCTTTGTTACAATATAATTTGAAGCAGGTCCGCTGCAACTTCCTTCTTGTATTTTATGTTTAAACCTGCTTTAAGAAGACTGTTAAATAGAATGAGAGCTTTCATTGCTTGCCAACTAAATTGCTAAGATTGTGTTTTCCAAATAGGGCTGCTAGTGAGGCTATGAGAATGTGCTTTAATTTATTTCTAGGGCAACACTTTCGAATATTGTACATTTTTTGTAGCAATTATTTAATTATTCTTATGTGCTAATGATATGGTGTATTATTTTAACTACTTAACAGAAAGTACGATTTGATTATTTCATAATGTTAATGACTATTATAGACACGAACTCGGATCGCTCCTTTGAAAGTTCAGCAAAGTTACTCTTTGGCATGGCAATGTCTATAAAACTATCCAATACTCGTTAACAGCCACTTTACATGTTTTCTATTTGTAAATAAATATTTATATGCAAGTATTCTATTTTTGTACTGATAGCTTTATTAAGATAACTATTAAAATGTTTATTATTCTTTAATTATTCATTTTGTTTCCCTTACCCTCTGTTTGTTATACAAATAAAAGTTGAAGTATTAAAATTGAAACAAGTGATGCATTGATATTAACTAGTAATTTTTTTTGGACGTGTCGCCTTCAATGATTATTTACTATGTGCCGTGTTTTAAGTACTATTTCCCCTATTTCAACTAAACTTAAAATCCTTGGACTGTACAAATGTAAATATAATTTTTTTTACACATTTGTATGGAAATTTGTCTATAAACATGTCAACGCTACAAATTTTACAACAATGATGTAACGATACAATACTATTAGATATTAGTTCGGGGGCACAGCGGATTGGCTGACGGGATGAGGAGTGGCGGGGGACGCCGCCGGGACACCGGGGTTTTTTTAAAAACCCAACAGTCATTTGGAAGCATCGAGACGCGTCGGCCATATTTTATACGATTAATAGTTTGTTGAGTAATAATTTAACCCTCTCGCTTCTGATTTCCAAGAATACAAATATCGTTCAATATTGTTTTACTCTGTGGTATGTATATTCTGTATTTTTTAGCATTTGACATATGTAGATTTAGTGTCAAAGTCAATTAAAAATGTGTCACTGCTTTGACCAAGTCGATCATTAAAATCTTCTATTAAAATAACTATTTAATTTATTAAAATATTAAGTTATCCAATTAGAAAATGTTAATAAAAAAGATTCCGCCACTGTTTGGCGCTCTTAAAAAATGTACCTTTCAAATTGATTACAAAAGTTTGTCTCGTTCGAGGTTGGTACGTAGTTTTCTGTAAATAAATTGCGTTGAACTTTAAATACAACAAGCCTAGGTCAAAACATGCCTTGTACGAAATATGTACTTTGGTATATTAAGTCATTAATGCCTCGTATGTGAAACAACACGTCCTTCTTTCAGCATGTTTTGCCATAAAGCGGCTTATGAAGGGGACGGCAAGACAACAGTGCGTATTATCAATCAAGATCCTGATCTTGGGCTTATTATAGACTCATATGGCACGGTAAGCGGTATTATACATACAAATTAGCATTAAATTCTGTAATAAAATAATGTTTTGTGTCCAATAGAAAGTTTTTAAGTTTATACCTCTGTTGTTGTTGCTTCAACTTAAATATGTTGACTTTATAATTTCAGTTTGGCTTTCGATTAAACAATGGTCTCACTGTCCTGGGACCTATGGCTATATTCCCAAGGTAAGGTTGCCAAGTTAACTTAAAATAAAAAAAATGACTTACAATCTGTCTGTTTATAAATTGTATTTCAACTATTTACAAATAATCAAAAAATTGATGAGGAAAATTCTTATAATTGCCTATCAAATTATATACTACATACAGAATCTTCTCTTTTACAGGACTGTCCTGTCTTGGCAAGTTCACAGTTCAGACAACATCACTGCTGATTCGCTCACATTATTCAAATTGCTTGAACCCAAAATTGATCTTGTGGTAACCTATTTCTTAAATAATAAGTAATTTAAAAAGTGTTTAAAGAAAATGTAAGATTGTAAAACAAAACAAAAGGTGACCCTAGAATGCCTGTCTTGCATTCTATTCAGTAATGTGTCTCTTTCAAATTGACATTTAAGACTTAAACTATCATCAGACATAAACTAACATCCAATGAATATAAAGTTTGTGACCATTGCCCACAGATAATAGGCCTTGAAACAAAAGATAAGAAAGTGTTAAACGCAGTGTTCCAAGCAAGTCGTGAAGCAAAACTGAATGTTGAGATTTTACCAACGGAACATGCTTGTTCCACATTTAACTTTCTCAATGCTGAGAGCAGGTAAGCAACGTTTCAAAAACTGGAATCAGCATAATTATTCAAGGTTTGGCAAATGATAGGTATGAAAGATTAACACTCACCAACTTGTCTGACAGGTCAATTGCTGGTGCTTTAATCCCACCGTTGCACATCCAAGTGAATGAGGACGACATGCTCAGCAGCAAACTGCACTATGGGAAACTATACAACCGTAGGGACGACTTGTAATAAAAGTGTCTGGCACTTCTCAAGTGATATTCCCCACTACATTTTATGTGTATAAGTTTTAGATAGTAAATAATAAATTAACATGTAAATATAGCGTCAAGTGATTAAATACTTTTACGTCGTGGCCGTAGCCAAATAGATTATTTGTTATTAGAGATTAATATGAATTTAGAGGAGATTTACGTGACTCTGAGAGGAGCCAGCGATGGTGAAACTATTAGTTTTCCAGTTATCCTAAAATGGTTCAAAGCCTGCAAGATCATCGATGGTAGAGTTATAACTGATGGGTTGTTCTCAAAATCGTACGAACGCCTTTGTCCAAACCGAGAAGGCTTGTCTCTGGTCCAGTTCATACAATTGGTCGGAATTTTGACGAGAGACTCGAGGCAAGGCGTCGACGCGTTCTGTCACTTGTTCAGAAGTGTTAACGACCAGGTCGTTGAAGAGATTAGGAGAAATAGTGTTCAATGAAAAAAAAAATATATTTTACTGCTGTTTGAACTGGGATTTGTAAGAATATTACTTATTTAGTACTAAATCTTTAATATAATTTAAAATACATTACTTAAATCTAAAATCACAGCTTCAATTCCTTGAAAATACTAAGTATAGCCTGCTTGTCTACCTACCCGCGGCCAACGCAGGCTTACACCCTCGTCTTATGAATCAGGTTTTCCTATCCAATGACTAAAAGACATCTTTGACACTCTATCTAACGGAGATCCATCTAAAAACTGGCGGTTTCTTAAATCTCTGGGAATCGGTAAATCGCCGCGCAGTACAGTTGCTCCTGAAATTGATCTAAACGCTTTAAACTCTCATTTCTCTTCCTCCACCATCTTGGATAGTTTATCTCTTGAAAGATCACTTGAAAATTTAAGATCTATCTCTCCCCCTAACTTTCCTTCCTTTTGCTTCAGAGATTTTACTCTTCTGGATGTCGAGAAGAGCATTTCGGCCATATCATCGAATGCTGTTGGCTCTGACCTCATCAGTCGGGCTATGATCATTCCCATTCTGCCAGTCATTCTTCCAGTGGTCACACACTTATTTAATTTTTCACTTTCTTCAGGTGTTTTTCCAACCTCTTGGAAGGATGGTTTTATCATTCCCTTGGCTAAAAAGTCTAACCCTTCAATTCCATCTGATTTTCGACCCATATCTATTTTGCCTTTTCTATCCAAAGTTCTTGAGCGCCTCATTCACGGTCAGCTAACTCAATTCCTTAACGTAAATTGTATATTGAATCCTCTCCAATCCGGTTTTCGACCTGGTCATAGTACAACTACTGCGCTAATTAAAGTTACTGATGATATTCGTAGTGGGATGGATGACAAGAAACTCACCGTTCTTGCCTTGCTGGATTTCAGTAATGCGTTCAATAGGGTAAACTTCAAAATTCTACTCGAGTTGCTCCGTTCTATTAAAATCTCTGAGCCCGCTTTAAGCTGGTTCTCTAGTTATCTTCAGGGACGTCGTCAATGTATTAGAACAAGTGATGATCAGTCCCAATGGAGCTTGGTGAAATCAGGTGTTCCACAAGGTGGCGTGCTATCTCCTCTTCTATTTGCCATTTATATTAACTCCTTAACTGCTAGTTTATCTCTGTCTTTCCATCTCTTTGCTGACGACCTTCAAATTTACGCCCAATCTACTCTTGACCGCCTTCCCTTTACCATGGAGACTTTAAATGCGGAACTAGCCATTATCTCGGCGTGGAGTAAAAGCTTTGGACTCAATATCAATCCTTTAAAGAGCCAAGTGACCATATTCGGTAGTCCTCACTTTGTTTCGAAAATTGAATGGGCTAGTCTTCCGTCTGTCTCTATAGACGGCGTGACTATAAATATTAGTCGAACAGTGAGGAATCTAGGCCTGATCTTTGACCAGAATTTTTCCTGGGTGTCGCATGTCAAAGAAGTTGGGCGCAAACTCTACGCATCTTCTCATGCTCTCAGACGCTTAACTAATTTTCTTCCTATCCGTACCAAAATCCTTCTTTCTCACTCACTTCTTCTACCCATCTTAAACTATGCCGATTCCTGTTACCCCGATCTGAGTGAGGAGCTCCTGAACAAGCTTGAACGCTTACAAAATCTCTGTATCAGATTCATCTTTGGCCTAAGGAAATTCGACCACATCTCATCCTACCGACAGCAGCTAGGCTGGTTGCCCATACGGCTTCGCAGGGATTCCCACATCCTCCACCTCTTATACACTATCCTCTTCAGTCCTCAAACTCCGTCCTACCTCAAAAATCGTTTCAAATTTATGGGTCCCTACGACTACAATCTGCGCTCTTCCAACAGACATATCCTCGAAATTCCACCCCACCACTCCTCCTTTTACGGAAACTCCTTCACAGTGTCCGCTATAAAGCTTTGGAACTCACTTCCCGATCCTATTCGATCAGCCTCCTCACTATCATCTTTCAAATCACTTCTTCGTAAACATTTCTTGTCTTCAATATAATTATTTGTTATTCTAGATTTAAATTAGCATATTTTTCGCTTTTCTTATTTTAATGTATGTTGTGTTCTGTTTTATTATTATTATTATTTATTTTTTCTTTGTATACTTCGCACCCTTTGCACCTGTCTTATTATATTTTAAGTATTCTTTTATCGTGTGGGTTGTCTGGAAGAGATCGCTTATTAGCGATAAGGCCGCCCGTTGCTCTTATATGTTCTTACATCTGTTAATGTCATTTGCTTCTAGTATTTAAGTGTGATAAAGTGTTAAATAAATAAATAAATAAATAAATAAAAATGAAGGAACTTCGCATGAAGCCTTTAAAAAAAGTATGATTCAGTTCCTTTTGGTGAAAATCTCTACGTGCCGTTACGAAGCTTCGTTGGGAGCCTGCTGTTGCAGTAATTCCCAATAGAGGCCTCGTCTCTTTACCAGCTCGTCGTGGGAACCACTCTCTGCCACTACACCTGGAAACAGAAATTTATGTGCTGTTAATTAGACTATTCGTTAAAAACATTTCCGTTTAATTGATGTGATATTCAAATGATAAGACTTTGGTCCTTGTGGTTGAGTCCCTATTCCGTCATTTGTATTTTTTTTGTCTGTCTGTTTGTCTGTCTGGGTAACCGTTATAGAAACAAAAACTACTCGACGGATTTGAACGAAACATAACACAAACATTTTTCATAACGGCAGGACTATCCCGTGAGTTAGAAACCTTCACTGAGAGTCACTTAATTTTGGGGGTGCGATTGAGTAACAGGTTATATATAATACCAATTGTAACAAGACTTTAGCCTGTGAAAGCCCTGTCAAGATCATTAAAAAACGCTATCTACCTTACCAAACTACACGTGGGCGAAGCCGCGGGCGGAAAGCTAGTTCTTTAATAAGCGCCTGTTCAATGTCCAAGAGTAAATGGGAACAAGTGTATCTAGATTAGAATACCTTTATCGAGAACACAGATGACGTCCGCGTGTCTGACGGTGGCGAGTCGGTGAGCGATGATGATGGTAGTTCTGCCGACGGATGCCACCTCCAGAGCCGCTTGGACCACCTAAAGAGAAGGTAACCTTTACTTTGAGAACTGCTAAATTACCTAATTTATGTTCGAAATGAAAGGCGTACCTTCTCACTGGTTGCGTCCAAGGCCGAGGTGGCCTCGTCTAACAGCAGGACTCTCGGATCCCGCAGCAGAGCCCTGGCGATGGCCACTCGCTGCTTCTGTCCCCCAGACAGAGCCGAGCTGCCCGAGCCCAGCACTGTGTCGTAGCCCTGTTCGTAATATTGAGTCAGCTGTTGCGAGAATAGAGTCGCTTGGTCACAATTAGAAATATAACTGACCAGTGGTAAGCTGGACACGAATGTGTGCACGTTGGCCTTAGTGGCGGCGGAGATGACTTCGTCCATGGTCACCTGCCTTCCTTGGTCTCCGTACGCGATGTTGTCTCTGATGCTCCTCTCGAACATGACGGGTTCTTGCTGCACCAGTCCGAGTTGTCGGCGGAGGCACCTCAAGGAGAGCGCAGACTTGATGTTGTGGTCGTCGAGGCTCTGCAATACATAAAGTTCTATTATCTGATCTACATTTGTTGGGAGCACTGATTAGGCAATCAAAGGTGTTATGGGCGAGAGGAGATACACATTAAACATTTGGAATATCGTGTTAGATGCTCGAAGTAATGACTCACCAAAGTGCCGCTTTCCGGGTCATAGCTCCTCATGACGAGATGCATGATGGTACTCTTCCCGCAGCCCGAAGGTCCCACGAGGGCGACAGTCCGTCCCACGGGAATCGAAAGGTTGAGCCCACGAAGAATGGGCTGCTCGGGCCTTGTGGGGTACTTGAAGTGGATGTTTGATAAGGTAATGTTGCCAGTGGCGACCTGTGAACAAATTCAATGTTTTATATATTTCTTTTTAGTGTAATTCAATCAAAAGCTTACAACAAAAGAAACTCACCCAGTCCTGATCCTCACATTCGCTGATAACCAGTGGGGTTCTCCGCAGAGCTCGAACAACTCTGGCCCCTGCCCTTTGGGCTCCGGCGAAGCTGGGGGCGAATGACAGGGCCTCTGCCAACATCCAAGCGCCGTAGATCAGGGCTTCCGAGACCCTATGAGAGATTAAATGAATTAGGTGTTAAAAATCGCGCCATTTTTTTCTATTTACTTGTATACAATTGACTTACAATATTACGTATTCGTACTTCAGCCCTTCCCTGGCGATCAAGTAGCCTCCGCTGGCCAAGGATAGGGCATAGCCTAGAGTGGGAGCACATAGGCAAAGGCCGTAGACGACGCCCCGAAGATAGCGGCTCACCCCAGCGCGGGCATCAGCCTCCTCTAGTGCTCGCACGTACTTCGCCAGCAGGACTTGCTCAACTCCTGCGTAGGTTACCGAGTTAAGTGGGGAATTCCTTATTTCTGAAGATCATGCACAAAAGGCCACATACCCAAACTGTGTACAGTCCGCACATTGAGGACAGCCTCCGTAGCCAACCGAGACGCCTCCTCCATGGCTTCCTGCTCTTTGACTTCCGATCGCTTGTTCACCCAACCCTCTATGCATATTCCTCCGATCACCTGCCACATTTTCAATCGATCATCAATTGGCTTTTCATGACTAACTTTAATGACGCGAGATAACGTCGCACACTCACACAAGGCACACTGAGCAGGCTGATGAGCGTCATTTTCCAAGAATAGAACATCGCGACTCCGACTCCCAACACCATGGTGCTGACGCCTTGCAGCATCGTGCCCAAGCGAGTCCCTGTGCGAGAGACAAATGAGTATCCGAGTATACATAAAGTGCTCATTCAGATGAGGAGAATGGATTACCCGTAGCGCCTTGCACGGCCGCGCAGTCCGTGGCCAGGCGAGCGCACAGAGCCCCAACGGAGTTGGTCGGCGAGTCGAACCAACCCTGCTCCTGTTTACAGATTTGTCAAACTAATCTTTGTTGTTCTTAAGGGATACAAATAGTTGAAATCAATTCGCTGAGAAAAAAAATACCTGCTTCAAATAATTAGCGAACAGCATAACCCTGAGCCTGTTGGTGAGCCTGGCTCCGGCCAGACCGAAGAGCCATGTCTGCAGGAACGTCACCAGTCCGCTGGTCGCAGCCACTACAGCGAACAAACCGGCGTACAGCTGCGACTCACGGAGGATGTCCTCTGTATTAGGCCATGAGAACATCTGGAATCCATTATTACATATAAGATTTAATTTTTCATGAATTATTTGCCAAGTTATAAAAATATGATGCTTGGTGAAGAAAGTTTTTTTTTTTTTTAACATAACGGAAAGGAAATACATAAATACTGTTCAGAGCTCAGACATATGTACCTATATGCATCCAATATTTATAAGGGACAGCCCCATGCCCCGCAGTATATACAAACGATTTTCAAAATTTTCTCACCCCATACAACTTGGACAACAGCAAGGCGAAGACTGGCATCGTAGCTCCGACGATAAAAGAGGCCACTCCACCCGTGACAAGAAGAGGCCACTCCTCGTAGTTTAGCTTCAGCAATTCCCAACTTGAAACCGTCTCTTCCTCTTCTTCTTCTGTTGCCCCCTGAGTAATCATAATCAAATAAAATAACAATAGTTCCTAACCTTGCACCTAGCAATTGAGTTATTTGTTGTGAAAAGCTAAACCTTAAAGGAGGACTCACGTGATGCATTGGCAAGGGCGGAGGTTGTAATGACGTCACTGAAGCGAGTCTGCGCCCACCACGAGAGAAACTCTCTCGCATCCACGACTCTGCATTCGTAATTAATTAGACTTATCGCAAGAACAATCAAATTATTCGTCATATAATTATCTCGAAAATCTCACCTCTATGCGATCGTACACTGCTGTGCCTTCTTAATCTCGTCATCTTCTCTTCTACAATATCATCGTCTACATCCTCTTCTAACATACTCTCCACGCTCCTAAAATTATTATTATTTTAATGATAAGATTTGATAAAACTTGGAAATATATAAACAGATTATTTTTTGAATAACTTGACTGACCTATGAGTCATATCTTCTTGTACCAGTTTCCAATAGGCCCCCTTCTTCTCCAGAAGTTCCAGATGAGAGCCCGCTTCCAGAACTGACCCTTGTTCGATATAGACTATACGCGTGGCGTTGACTATTGTCGACAACCTGTTCAAATAATTATTAATTTATCAAATATTTTCTACGACTTCGGGAGAGTTTCATTAAAAAAAGTGGAGAGTGATTATTACCTGTGTGAGACGACAAGTGTCGTTCGTCCTTCACTCGCAGCGTCTAATGCCAGTTGGACCTGCAACAATTGAGGCTAATGTAAAAATATTGGATTTTGTATGAAACGGATTTTGTTATCACGGAAGTTAAGAGGACCTGTTTCTCCGACGCTGGATCCAACGCAGAGGTGGGCTCGTCCAAAAGAAGAATGGCCGGCTTCCGCAGAAGTGCCCGAGCGATGGCCACGCGCTGCTTCTGCCCGCCCGACAATTGCGCTCCGCCCTCGCCCAGGCTGGTCTCGTAGCCCTGTTATACGAGATCGACTTGTAACACATTTTTTTTTTTACATTTTAGACACAATTAATCAATACAACATACATTAGCCAACTTGGTAATGAACTGATGCGCGTGCGCCGTTTTCGCAGCAGCGACGATATCCTCGTCCGAGGCGTTTTCGACGCCTAACGCTATGTTGTCCCTGATCGTGCCGCTAAACAGGACTGGCTCTTGGCCAACGATACCTGGACAAATTACACAACTGTCATTTCCCCATTTTAATAATATCTTTATGGCATATCTAATGGTATCCTCCTCCTCACCGATGCTGCTCCTGAAGTGATGCAAGTTCAGCTCACTCAGTCTGTTCCCGTCCACGGTGACGGTCCCGCTGTCCGGCTCGTATGCCCGTTGCAGCAGTTGCAGGAGAGTGGACTTGCCGCAGCCTGACCCACCCACCAACGCCACCGTCTCCCCGGGACTTATCCTCAGGGTTAGCCCTCGCAAGACCTGATAGATTGATTTGTCTTAAATAACTAACCAATACATCCAAAAAAGAGACATGGCATAAGCCTACTGACCTTAACGTCCGGCCTGGAGGGATAATTAAAGTACAAATTATCGAAGGAAATGTTCCCTTTAAACGTATCCGGCTTCAGCCCGGTCTCGAGTAGAGGATTGATTTTCGAGGTGCGTTCGAGCAGAGCGTACAAAGACTTGGCGGCACCACGTGCTGCCGAGAATATTTCCAGGTGCGAAGTGCACATCGCCGTGTTTTGAGCGGCCATGAAACAGCAGAAGAGGACCTGTAAATACAAAATTGTTTCTATGCAGCAGTATTGATGCGTATCTCAATATCAGTTCAGACAGACGAAACTTTGAAAGCTGGTGTTGAAAAAGATACTCGAGAGAAGTAGGTAATAATAAATAGAAAAAAAGCTCACGGTGATCAGAACTCCGGGGTGGTACATCTTCTGATCGTCAGGTACGGCCATGTCCCTCACGCAGAGGGTAGTGCCGTATGCGAACACTATGGAGTTGAGGACGTAGGTGAGAAGCCAGCTGAGGCCGGAGCCGGCTCCCGTCCAAAGGCATCGCTTGTGCGTCGAAGCACTTGCCGAGTGCAAGGAGCACTTGTAGCTAAACAGACACTCATTGATTAAATGGAGGCGCATGGCTTGGCGGCTTTTGTCGCCGAACAGCACAAAAGCGAGACTAATGGCTTGCCCATTAGTCACGGTCAGCACAGAAATACCAAACACATAAAATTACAAAAGTCGTTATTGTAAGACAATAAGTAATAAACAATTAACTGGAAATTAAAGATTTCAATTATTTTATTTTTAAAAAGCAAAATAACAAAAGGCTTTAGATAAGGTATGACTTCCGTGTTTGTACGCACCGATAGCTCCAAAGACGACGGGAATTAAACTAGACCCTTTCATAAATACCCCCAATTTTTTACTGATGGTCACGGTCTTAGTTAATTATAATTAAATATGATTATAAATATGTTTATGACATTACCTCTCCACCTCTTGGCTCTCCCCGGCGTAGGCCCTGACCGTGCGAATGGCGGCCAAAGCTTGTTCCACGAGACGACCCGCTGTGCCGTACGAGGTGACTTCTTCTGACGTGTATTTCGTTTGGTACTGGGGATTATTGGGTGTGGTTAAATAGACTTATAAGAAACGAGGCATTAGATAGGTATATTTGTAAGTTATATACCTTTGCAGCCTGTGAGACTATGACCAAAGCGACGGGCACCACACACAGGCCAGCCAGAGTGAGCTGCCAGCCGTACAGCATGGCCACTAGACCAGCGGACACAACGCTACCGCCCAAGTACGACACCATCGCTACCTGCTGGCCCACAGCTGCCTTCAGCTTATCTGTGTCGCTGTAATTAGTTATGCATTAATAATATGTTTTCCTTAGTATTTGACGGTTAAGGACATTTCAAACTTACTCCGTTATAGTTGTTGCAAAATTCATACTCGTGTTCAACTCGAAGAAGGCAGTTTCTTGACTCAACACAGAGCGCAGCAGTCGCCACCGGATCCGGATTATCTGTAATTTAATCAAGCACAGACTTTTTATAGGATAATTAACAATTTGCCTTTAATTGTAGAAGTACATTTCTATGTGAACTTTGTGTTCCAACAACTTATTTTAGAAGTTTACCAGGAAATTGGGTGAAAGGAGTAACGAGTAAGGAGATTGTTACCATCCTCGCTGCGGCCCAATTAGCCAAGGTCACAGCAGCCGTAGCCAGACACATCTGCACCAGCATAATAGCGATACTGGCTAAAGCAAACGAAACCGAGTCTTCCACCAATGCATCCATGTGTTCATTGTTGTCAGTATCATTCCTGAAACAAATGAACTTATTTGACGATCACTTGGATGACCAGAACCTAGGGTCAGTTTGACTAAAAAAACTACTGTGATTGATGTAATTTCCACACAATGTATTGTTATACGTTTTATTAAAAGCGTGAAGCTTATTATTCGTCATATAGATTAAATTTCCTTACACTCTCTTTCCGCCGCCAAAAAGTTCCAAAATCATTGGCTCCGAGGGCGGGTCGTACCCTTGATCCCTCCGAATGAAGAGGGCGGTCAGCTCACCGTAAATGAGCACCGCAGCCACCAGACCCACAGAGCACAGGAACCCACAGAGGGCAGAGGATATGGTGGCGATGATCTCTGGGTATGTTGCATAGCGCCACTGTACACAAAATTACTTTGAGTATATTTGACTGAGAAACACTTTTGATTCATTGATTAATACCTACGTATGTATTTAATAGTTGTGTGACTGAAAAGAAAAAAAAACATAGCACCGATTGCACAATAATTTTCCTCCGAGGGATCAATTACTTGTAATCAATAATTAGTAGTTTATAGCTGAATATTAATTTACCTACGCAGTACTCTTTTGCACGTGCAAATTAATTAATTTTTTATTTGTTTAGAACGGAAATGTAATGGAAACGAAAGTGTCATTGAGGCTGATTGTTGAAGCATGAGGTATGGGGAATATTCTGTGTCACACTCCTTTATACCTAGATATAGAATGAATAATAAATCAAACTCTCAATTGTAGGTATATGTATAAAATGGATAAATTATAGATTTCGGACTCCGTGATTATGACGGATAATAACTTCGTGATAAACCCGAATGAGCTGACACTGCTCTATGCCCAATTCTTTGATGGCAGACATATAAACCAGGGTCACTGACACTAGAGGGCAATCTTACTTCAAACAAACAGGTTTTTTACATTGAAGAAAGCTTCGGGTAACCGTTAAAGTGTTTGAGGCGCACCGGACTCGACATTTAAATCTCCGGGATTTCCACGCGACGTCGCGACACCAATGTGATAACTATTTATAAACAACTTTGTTTTGTTACGTAACGTTATCCTGTAAAACAGTCCGTTGGGAACTCCAATATCTCTCGCTCTCTTCAATCGTCTGACTCCTATCAATTATTGCTGGATTTATATTGTCCATCAACGAAAAATGCAATTTTGGAATACCCCGATGAACACAACTTCAGCACAGCACAACAGAACCCACAGGCAAAAATATCGACCTCATGAAGTCATGATTTTCTCTTTTTACTAATATGTATTGCTAATTAATAAAGAATCAATTTACTTTTGTTTGTTTGAGGGAACCCCCAGGTGGGCTAGACGCGAGCGTCTATGTCATGACAAAGCCACCTTTGTGAATGTCTCTCATATCCAAACAAATTGTAGCTTCCTGCTTTGAAGCTTACATAAAAATGACTTAAAACATAATACAAGTAGGAATTACTTAATAAAAACCTGTTAAATACCAACAACAGGTAAAAACCCCGTCAGCTGGCGTAGTTTTGTGAATCATCGAGGCACAGCAGGCGTTTCATGGTAGGCACAGCTTGGTTGTCTTCAATTCAAGACAACTTTGCGAATTAATGAGATGTGTTTAAGCCGAAACACATTGGTTATAGTTTTGTTTGATGAGATAAATAACGATGACGATTTTAGCAAATTAGATAACGGGACATTAACGTATAATTAATTATATTTTTATGTAACAAGAGGCGAACGAGCACACGCCAGTCTTTAAAACAAGTTTTGCACTTCTTGCACGTTCCCTTAATTATTGTTCGATGAAATTTCCTTTTCCAATGGTTGACTGGAAACATCACCGCCATAAATCGTCCGTTACCGAGTTCTTCTTTTTTATTGCTTTCCGTCAATTGGTGTAATAAATCAAATAAATAGAGTCTCTCTTAACATTGTGAACTTATTTCATGAATTTTAATACCAATGCCAAAAATATGTTATCAAGTCGTCAATGCAATTTGCAGATGCACAAAAGACCAATTCTCATATCAAAAATCAATTACCAAAATGACAATTCAAATAAATTACCTTTATCCAATTAACTTTTTTCCATATTGTTGAGTTGCCATTGATTATTATTGACGCCACCATTTCTACAGACTAATAAATATTGAAAAAAAAAACATTTTACGAGCTGTTTTCACTAAACATGTGAATTTACCTTGAATCTTAATAATATATTGTTTATTTTATAACCACTAAACGCATATTACAATAAGTGAATTTGTGTGTGAACACATACAAAGTACGTGTCAGAAATATTTCTTTCGTTAATTGTACATTAAACATTTTACACGTAATTAAAAATTAAACGAAGGCTGGGGCCGTAGTTTCGGTTCAATATCGTGAGAAAAATAAACAATAATAACTTTGTGTAAAAAAAACTAGCTGCAACAAAAACTATAATGGACTTCCTGAAGAAGAGACTTCAAATAATAAATATGTTTATATTTTAATTCACAAAACACATTTTAATGTCGTATCGTAAGCGTACGCCACAGTTTCTAGATTTCAGGAGGGAATTCACATTAACCAGCCACACTTTCTCATGGGAAGCAGTATTCACGGCTGGGTAAATGTAACAAATGTACAAGTTATCTGTAAAGTATTTTCCTTATATTTAAATGGTAATATTAGATTTTAAAATAATTGGCGAGACAACCGCTTATTAAAAAGTAAAACTTGGAAATGGCTTCTTAGTTATAACCTGGACATGAATTTAATTCATACATTTAATTAAAAAGCACCCAAGGAGGTTTTTTCCTGCCTTAAAGGATATTGCGGTAATGAGTCAGGCACCGTCCAGTCTGAGGTGTATTTGTTTATATATTTTGCACATAGAATCGTATCAGCGATTACTTGTGTGTGTGTGAAGTTTCTTATATCTCTAGCTACGAGAGTTAAAAAAATAAACCGGTCCGAGAAGATGACCACAAACACAGCTGGTTGACTGTCATTTTAAGCGTGATAACTGTTTCTCAAATGTCCTTATCACATCATTTAGGACGACTCATTCCATAGCTGTTTTATCGTTTAATAGAACTTTCAACTATAATAGGACCCAACATTTTTTTACAAAATAAACTTTTTGAATTTAAAAGAAGGCAAATTTGGGAGTTTATTGAAAATGCATACACAATTTGGCGGGAATTAATTACAAAACTCATGAAGGCTAATTATGGGCACAGTGTATGCTCTTTCTTAGTGATCGAGTTCGTTAGTGTTATATCGACTTATCAGCGAATTATAACTTACACCGACGAACTGGTATTATCTCTAACGCAAAATGACTTAAATGTATAAGTAACGCGCAATTTAACCACTTATATGTATTATTATAAGGAAAATGTGTCTATGAATAACTTAATTTAACTCATGACAGGGAAAATTATCGTTTTTACGATCTGTATAGTAAATACAAATGTAGGAAATTTTTCTATTGTTTTTGGGTGATTCATTACGTGACGGAACCTAATTTAACGGTTCATTAAAGTAAGCGAAACTATGACGACAAATTAACATATTTACATAAGTGACACAATTATAATTCTTTTAACAAACAATTTTTGTGGGCATAAGAGTAAGCGATTATTTTGACATTAACACACTGCCTTGGCTGAAGGGAAAAATTAAATTGTGTTTTTTAAATCATTGAGCTACAAGATCGTTAATTTTTTTTATTATGCTTACGACAAGATTGTCGTGTTTTATTATATAGCATATACATCGACTTAGATAATTTGATGATTTAAAAAAAGTTTATTAGTCATTTTAATTTAAACGCATTTCAATAATTATTTTTCGTCGTAGTCGCACATATTATGTTATCAATTAATTAAAAACTTTCAAATTCTATTAAACAAAGAAATTGAAACAATATGTTAAGTTAAAGATAAAAACCCTCGATCGATATTTATATTTTAAAGTAAAACCAGTTTTGAAACCTTACCTTTTCAGTTTTTTAGTCAGTTGAAATTAGATATTTGCGGTATTTGAAACTCATTTTTAAAATCGCTTTGGTATTTCATATGGAAACCTGTTTATTCTTCAAACTTCTTTGGTTCAATAGAATAGGTTTTTTTGTTCAAATGTAGTAACATTAATATTATAAACACGTTTGAAACAACGAGACAGTTTTAATATGATTAATACATATATATTTGTGAATTTGAAACATTTAAAAGTAATAAAAATGTGTAAAAATATAAAAGACGTACCAAATCAAAAAGTCCGATATCGTCATTCTTCTGCACTCCCATCTCGTATGCTTGACCTTTTTGGTTCACAAATCTCTTGCTCTGACCTTTCATGATAAAGAATCGTCGAAGAGTTATAGAGCGCGGCCCACAGACAAGGAGCCTGGCGAGACGCGACGTTCGTTTCGCGCGCGATCTGCAACTGCCACATTTGCCGTCGAAGTGCGAATTATAACTTAGGGAAACCCCTCGTGTGCGTAATTTTTTGAATATTTTATTTCTATGACGCGTTTTCATTTGAGTCCCCGCCGTTTCGCACTTCTTGGAAAGCGTATATAATCTATTATGCCAATCACAACCAAACATTGTACGAACATCGCCATCTTAAGAATCATTATGTGCAGACGATAATGTATAGAAATTAATTAAAATACGAGTTCGAAACTGACAATTATAAGGGTTTGTATTTACGTTTGTATGTAGCTGAAGTTCTAGATTCATCTCGGTGTACTGTGTTTGGGGGTTGTTCTCATTTCACTATGCCCACCAGTAATAAAGGTTATGTTATGTTATTTATTGTAAAAAGATAGAAGAAAGATATTTTCAGTTTGAAGCATGGTGTATATGTATATATATAGAGCTGCTGGTTGCAGCTAGAAGCATCGGTTGCGGTTCTGTGTACGATTGAAACTCTTCAATCGCATTTCTTTTTGCGATTCATGTGTGAAAGAAAATTACCTATATGAGTAAAGTTAACATTTACCCAACAAATAAAACTAGGAAGTATGACTCATAATACGACATTAGCCAAATACAGGTACATTAAAGTTAGGTATCCACGAGGTCCAAAATACTCCTCTGTCAAGGTCAATTTGGTAATTTAAGACTCTAAACGTAACTTCACATGAGAGCGTTGTAGTTTTAAAGGAAAAACACGTGCCGAAGTCGATTCCTGTTTTACAATATTTTCGATGTTTAACTTAACAAATGATAAATGTAAATAATAAAGGTTGAACGGAAATATAGTTGGTCTGCGTGCGCAAATATAGCACCGGAGCCGAACTTCTAAGAACACCTTAATTTCTTTAGATATTATTCAAAGATTGACTTGTGATTTATTAAGAAATATCTAATTGCAATTTAGCAATATTAATTAGACATTTCTCGCATAATCTCATTGTTCTCGGGGCGTTGTCGGGAAGTTAATTTTAATAATTAAACGGTAAGGAAGTATTTTGAGGAAAATTTGTGTTTATCTTGGCTTTTAAGGACTGCAGTCTAATCAGCAATAACTCACCAATCATAATTACAAAGTGACACTTTCTTTTTCGCGTTTGCCTTCTTTGCTTATATAAAGAAGAAAAAAGAATGTAAACACAAAAGACGCTTCATACAAAGTTAAAAATGCTTTTTTATTACTTGTCGTTGTCACTATTATTTGAGCTTCAAGGCATCTTTCAAAGCACCAGCAGCAGAGCTCGCAGCGTTTACGGCTCCCTCTAAAAACTTGGGGCCCTCATCTGCCAGCGTCTTCATGAAAACATCAATATTTTGCTGTTGCTCTGACGCGAGTTTGCCCAGGGCCGCTTGAAATTTTGGCAACTCCACATTTTTGGCATCGGCAACATCGTCAAATAGCTTTCGCGCCCTTTCTTCGGTCACTTTCGCGCCATCGATGATCTTTGCTTTAAAATAATTTTTCATAAATAATATCAATTTATAGTAGATGAAATACATTTACGCTTTACGTAGCTAATGTAAATCATTGTATTTAAGTAAAAAAAACTGTAGTTCGTTAACACTTGTGTATTCATTATAATCTCTTTCATATAATTACTTGATATAAAAATTATGTAAATAACTTATGGTGAAGCAGATTTCATTTACAAAATACAAAGCAAATTTATTATTGAACTTACAGTCTTTCATCCATTTTATGAGATTATCAACTGTGTTTTGACTGTCTTTTTGTAATTTCTTAAATGCATCCTCCATAGTAAATTTAAATTGCACAAAACAACAATATAAAAAAAATGGTTAATGATTGTCTAAAATCAGGTGGGCCACAAGTTAATGAAGTTACAAAATACTTTTAAATCTAGTTGGTACCTACGAAATGATATTAATTATGTCAATCGGGAACTGTCATTGTTATTATTATCTTCTTTATTTCCACAGAGTAGAGAAGCAGCTTATATTGCGCCTGTGGTCTTGACTGTCATAATGACAGGTTTGTTGCAATGCAGATGCGCACTGCGCAGCGCGGTATTTCAAAACTTCTTTTGGATGTTCAATTGATTTTCGAATTGTACAATTTTACATTTACCCCTCAAACATCTGATAAACGAAAGTAACTTAAACTGTTGGCCATTCGCGTGGAATGCTTGCAACATAATAAAATGTGTTCCTCCCAAATTAAACCTTGAAAATGAGTTCAAGCACTACGTTGCTTGTTTGTAAGCAAGACAAGCATAACAATGCTTTTTCAAGTGAATATAGAGTGGATTTATGGTGTGAATTTAAGAAACGATGGGTTCTTTGCGGTGCTTTAGCAGCAGTGGGGGCAGCAGTTGTGGCGCCAAAATTTGGGGCTTCCGGAGGCAAATTTAACGCATGCACAAGTAGTTTTTCAAAATGCACAATCAGGCGTGTAAAGATCATTTTACCTAAGCTTTATATAACATTTCTCGAAACTATCTAAAAAGTCGTAAACAGGAAAGGGCAAAATAGCGTCGCCGTTGAACACAACGGGTTAAGAGGGACGATAGTGCACAAACAATAGCACATAACACATTATTATACATATTTTTGTTTGCTATTATTATTTTAAAAAAAAACAAGCTTAGTATCATGGTTGCAAAGTAATACTTTAATTTTATCTATTCGTCCATTACTAGAAATGCATACGGTATTAAATAATTGCTTAACTAGTATGTATGATATTCGTAGAACCTTACAGAAATATACTTATAAATTAATTTAATTTGAATATTACTTATTTCGTAACTATAAGTTAATTTTTTTTTATATTATGTCTATCTTATCTTAAAAAGCATGCAAATAACTCACATATTCAATACATATTTCATATATTCTATAGGTTAAGTGTTTCTTATAACTAAAGTTAAGCATTTATAGAGTGACTGAATTAGAAAAGTAACCTAATTAATCCTAGCTAAATAATTTTAAATCATTGAAATTGAATTTACGCATACACGTTCATATTTACTGATGTCCAGAGTAGATGCTTTTGGTCTTTTTGAGTGGTGATTTTCTGTTAGCTCGTGGTTACCTTTTCCCTCATTCTTAGATATATAAAAATACTACAAAGGTGTATTAGTTTGTATAAAGAAGGAACAACTAAATATATGATTCTACAGGTATTTTACACACGGAATACACCAGCTTCCTTCCTCTTTCCTGTATCTATTTTAACGCGGGCCGTCTTCCATTTCAAAAACTTCGCGCCCGAGTTTACACTTTGACAGCTTTCCACGCAAATGTTGCTAGTGTCATTTTATGCGCTGTCACTGTCAATGCGTTATCTGTCGCACTTGACAAACGTGTCATGGAGGGGTAAGGGTATACTATATTTTTAAATTTATTAACATCACAGAGCCCATACTCATAATATGTAATTAAGTTATATTTAATATATTTCTATATGTTAAGTGCGATGCTGGCCAGCTCGAGTGGTCCTTGTGGATGGCTATCTCTATCTCTCTATGCGAATGGGTCAACCCCTCTACTTGTTGGATGTAACTATGTCATATCCTTGCTTACTATACCAGTAATGCATCTTTTGTTGGTGAGTTCGCGACATTGATTGATTTCACCAACATCTTTTTTTGAATGAGGACCACTATTTTTCAAAATAATTCAACATGAATATAAGTACCTACAAATGTATGCATTTGATTCTTAGAGGATGATGATTTAATGGACTCATAATTAAAACTCTGTGAAGATACAAACAGAAATATTAAAAATTACAATATTTATCTACTTTTTTGCGTTTTAAATTGAAAAATTATTTCAGTGTGGCAAAGCCCCCATTCCTTCAATGGAAGATCTGAAAGCAGCAGCAGTTACGGCAGCTCTGCCGTGTTTCTTGGGGTTTTGTTCCACATCGAAATCGCAACAAAGTAAGAAAAACGAGCTGACGGAAATCTTATTGTTTTTTGATTTTCAAATTAAAAAACAATAAAGAGATACCATTTTACCATAGATCATAAAGGCATTCGGCATTGCCCGCCTTTTATTTTTAGATGGATGTTAGTGGTCTACTCAGGGCACAGAAAAAAAATATACAAATAGGTAGGTCGTAGAATCCAAGCCTCAGTGTTATTGTTGATAAAATAGGCCGAAGAACAAGCAAACTCGCAGCATTGGTTCTGTTATACGTGGACTGCTGTAATTTGCTGCGAGAAGCGGAAGGCGCTCTGTACGTGTCTGATGTCTTCGCCACTTTGGTTCTTGGTGAGTGCATTTTGATGGTCATCGCTCGAGCGACAGAGAATTGTATTGCCATCAAGCATGTTGTTCCAGTGGGGAGCTGGCTCATCAGCGTGGCAGCGGCTGCACATTTATACGTGAAGTGTGGAGTGTTGGACATTCACGAAGCGCGACTTTTGTTACTCGTCGCGACACCGAAGTCTAGATTTGGCAAGTATTATAGGCTGCTGGAATTTAAACCTATCCGCGAAACTACCTATATCTATGTAAATTCTTAATCTATGGTCCTGTTTTTGTGGTCAAAGCTGATTCATAAATAAAATAATTTGATCTAAATCAATATATCTTTATTTCAGATTGGATTTCCACGAATTGTCGCAGGGAGGGCCTAAACCAACTCCCCACCGTGTTTCTTGCGCCGGCGCAGGCTCTCTTGCTGTCGTCTGTATTTTTTGACACCGATTTGTCTAAATTGTAACGTCAATAAGGTGCCGTGAGTACCTGATTGTGTCTTTGAACTAGCGAGTTATTCCAAAACGAATGTCTGAACTGGATTACGAATCACATAAGTTTTATTCGATCAAAATCGTCACTTTATTACTTACGACTTAAATAAAAAGAGATGTGGAAATATTTAAAAAAAAGTAAAAGTGGTCGAAAGCCTGTGTTTCATTAAGTTTAGTTTTCCCTTTCTATTTAATGTTATAAATTGAATTTTCCCATTTCTTTTAAAAACCAAAATAAAGCTTTCCTCTTTTTCACTTTCCGTCAGTCCGTCAAGTCCTCGCATGAATTAACAAACAATAATAAACCACTTAATAACCGTCTAGTTTATTTTGATAAGTGAGACCCACATTAAATGGCACTGACCTTTCCTCTGACGTATCGAGTGGTTGTTTTTTTAAGAGACGTATTTGGGTCGATTTCTTTATCCTTAACAATTACAAATGGCGGGGAATCACCAATTTCACTGAGAATCCTCGACCGAAACTGGCTCGAAGGACCAATTCACTAATTCACGAGAATCTATTAAGTATTTCTTACTTTCATAAAAGTGTTGTGCTCGCAGTTGGTTATGCACGAGGAAAAATAATGAAAACACTAGTTCTGGTAACAATACTTTTTACATCAACGCTATGTCTAATAAAACCAATAATTTACATTTTAGTCCGTATACTAAAATTCGTCGCCAACAGCCTGAAAAGGAGCATCATGAGGCTGGAAGCGAGGTCTACAGGAAATGCGCTGCCACGCCCAGCTGCACGCCCGGCGCAGGTGCATCTCCCGCGGCCGCGCGCAGGGGGAAGCAGTAGTTGAGCTCCACGCGGGCCACGCGCCCGAGGCGAAGCGCTACGCCCGCGCCGCACGACAAGCGCACCGCCGACAGCGACTCCAGCATGGCTTGGGTCTTCTCTTCTGCGGACACATTCACGTTGACCCAGCTCTACTCCTCAACTCAAAAGCGTTCTTTCCTTCTATCAGCAACTCACCTGGCTGAGCCAGACACCCTCCGTTGACGAAAAGGTGAGATCTAAAGAGCTCTCCCAAACCCCCCTTGCCCGGCTGGAAGGGGAGGGGAGTGTACAGGTGAAGACCAGACGCCCAGTACATCTGTCAAAATGAAACAAAAGAAGAGAATCATATCGATGTCTCATTGTTTCAATGCGAGGAGAAATACGTCTACAAAATACTGGTCTCACCGTGCCACCAGTAGCGAGGCCGTCGCAGTGCGGTCCAGCCCCTCTCTGCTGGAATCCGCGCAGTGTGGCTGGCCCTCCCAAGTAGAAGAGCTCCGGGATCTCCGTCCCGAAGACGTCGTGAAGCACTCCGGCAGCGCCCGTCACTTGCACCACCTCAATGGAGACAAACAGATGCCTGATACATTTTGGAACAAATGACTTGGGAACATTTTGCGGACATGAGCAAGGAGTACTCACGACACCAGGCACAATCTCCTTATTGGCCTCCGCCTGCAGCTCCGTCTTGATGTTGGCCACGCCCCCCCCCAAGCCGGCCATCTCGCTCGAGAACTGCACCCACGTGCCGCGAGTTGGAAAGATCGTCTCGTCCCGATGGTCCACGGTCACTATGTGACGGATTACTGACTTTAGAACCGGACCTAGAACACACACGAGGCATTCATCACTCTGAATCTCCACTAAATCAAATCAGCCCCGTCTCTCGCACAGATTATTCTCACCGCTGCTCTCTCTCACTTTGAAGCTGGTGGTTTTACTCAGAACCGATGTGTCCCGGACCATTCCTTCCCATTGAAGGTTGTGTTTAGTCTGAAAGAATATTTTATAATTTTATAAGAATAATTTAGTTAAATTAAAAAAAACTAGTTGGGAATGACTCACAGCTGGAGATGTCCTAAAAGCAACATCCAACAGAACCCCTCGATCCAATAGCCGATACCCTGACCAGGGATATTCATGATTCTGTTGGTACACAGATGTAGTTACACTGAAAATGAACCAACCAATTAAAAAGACATTTTGTGGTTTGATGCCTGAATGTGGCAAAAAAGGTGGAAAGGCCAATGAATAACTCACACGGGCTGCAACACACTATTCAGGAAGGGTTTGGTGGCAGCCACGCTGAAGTTAGAAGAGCTGCGGTGTCCGACACTATATTCCGCTGAAACCTTCTCACCACGACCACCAACGTTTGGCAGACGGGCACCTAAGTGAGAGATTGAATTAAAATTTATTTAATAATGTCATAAATGTGACCTCAAACTATCTAATCTGTTTTTAAAAGAGTTAACTGAGGAGGCACTACTAACACTTTCTAGAAGAATGTTCCAACGAGCCATCACTCTGTTAAGGAGAGTCCTTAAGTACATTAGTTTTAAAAGGTGTTAGTTGAAGCATTAGACCCCTTAAGTGCTTGTCTTTGTTTAAAGTGTGTAAGTGTTTCTCAATGTCCCTATCTATAATGACAGTTGAAATTGCAGTGGTAATGGTGTTGCGAGGATATGATAAAACATACCTAAAACTAAGTTTCCTTCATTCTCACTGACAGTTGTGTTAATACCTCCCACAATGCGTGACAACTCACGCACTTGGAATGTCACCTGGAAGTAAGGAAAAGGACTTCATTAAATATTATAATACTGTTCATGCTTAATCAAAACAGTTATTAATGAGTTCAGATAATAACTACCTCTAAGCCTTCAGGTGTGGCTCCAGGCCCATTAGAGACATCAATATATACACCAATATCTTTAAAACATCCCAATGAATCTAGGGATTGACGGACCTGAAATATTTTTTTAATTTCTGTGTATAGTTGTATTCAAATATCTTTAACACAATCAACATAATATTTACTATAAAAACATCATACACATTTCAATATTTAATTAATTATGTTGTATTTACCTTGTGTGCTTTTACAATAACATCTTCAAAATCTGTAGCATGGAACAGTTCATCAACAGCACTGCGGACAATGTCATCTTTTGTTCTGCTTAATCCATCAACATGAACTTTGTCCACACGGGCCTATATATAAAGGGCCAGCTTTATACAAGATTCTATAGAATCATATTAATATCATACAAGTAATTATTTAACTATTAGGAATACAGCAATTACAAAAACTGTTCAAAAACTTACCCTGACTCCGTTGAGTTTAATTGCGGGTTTTGGGATGGTCAACTCTAAAGTTTCTGGTTCCTCAAGCTCAAACAAACCACCCACTGTGCTTACATTGTCTGTTTGGGCCTATAAAATATATTTATTATAAGGCCAATATCCTTTGATATTTTAAATATTAAGATCTGTCAAATTATAAAAAGGAATCACATTTGATTTAATGATAGTGTAGAAGATGAAAATCAAGAGGATTCATTTGATTTATTTTGTTTTCTAACCTCCCGGTAAATATTTTTTCCCAGGATAGCGACTCACCTTTGCGTGCACAGTGCCCATTTCTGGAAAAATGAGGGAATTTGATTTTCTGTAAAACTTGTATTAAAGGAAACCAGAAGTAAATTTTGAATTTTTTTTGTTTTCGAATTACATAAATATTTTACACAATGACAGTTCAACAGTTGACATTTGACATACGGTATTTAAAGATGAATCTTGTTAAAGACTTTAATAATAAACAAGGAAAATACTTAATAAGTTGAATTTATTAATGGAATTTTGTAAATATTCTATAATCTATTAAAAATGTATTTAGCAAAACAGTAAACAATTAACAATAACTAAATGCTATTGTAATATTATAATAAAGTTTATGAATTGTTTAATTCAAGTCTACGTTTATTTACAATGTGTGATTTATCTTATCAAATTAAACTAGATGATACGCGTGATATTACGACTAAAAAGGTATTATTTAAGTATACACCAAGACCTGTCCTGAAGCCTGAACGTAAGTTACTAAGTGAGAGTTTCTAGCTCCGCCACTCTGTGGCGTAATTATATTTTGCATTAATGTAATATTAATGTTGTATTGCTTCTGCATTCCAGAAATTCCAAAACTTTATTATGCATAAATTATCAGCTAAATTTGTTGTGGGTACCTTCCCAGGCCTGTTAATTTTTGGACCCTCGTAGATTATAATTTCGCAAGTGAACGCTCATACGATTCTACGTGGAAAAGATATAAATAAATGAATCATCCGAGTAAATGAAAAATTTTGTTTTGTTCTACCCACTTTTCCGCGAAAATAACCGATGAAAATGTATTAAATAAAATATCAAATTGAGTGCAGCAACTTTTTATTTACAATAATGCTTGACTAGATTTTAACTTAATTACATTTTTAATCTACTTAGGAATACATAATGATAACAAAAGACAGTCGTAGTGGTAGGTGGCGACATTTGACATTTGACAGTAAGATATCTGAACTTCGCGCTGGTACCCACTTAATGTGGGAATACATATTCGACTAAAAGTAATATACAAGCGATAGGAACATAAGATAAATCGTACACAACAAAACAAACCCAATAAGCTAACTCCTATTTGTGATCTTTGCCTTAACCTCGAGAACTTCACTTTCTTCAATAAATTAACTGTTGGGGTTCTTTCCAATTTCCAACATTTGGATATTGCCGTGTCTAGTGTCTGTCTATCTTAACAAAGACCTGAACGAAAGTGGCTCCCTAAAAGGTGGAAGGGGGGGTTAAGGGAGCAACGCCTCATTATAAGTGTTTAAGCCGTTTGTTGTTTTCAGCGACAAAAGCATTCATGAAGAATTATCGACAATATTGGGAATGAAAAAATGTTTGCGGTTCTCATAATATTAAGTCCACAAGTTATTTATTTTGACACGTGACGAGTGGCAAAAAGGTAAAGCAACGATGTGTAACATAAGTGATCTAGAATGATCCATTTCACTTCGCTTGAAGCTTTTCCAGTAATTCTTGTAGAGCTAAGGCTTTGGCCAGGCGGCGTCTGAAGTCCTGAAACAACCAAACAACGTTATTTAAATTTGACTTTTTTTGTTTATCAATAGTAGACACACACACACACACAGTTGACAAGAAACAGTTTGCTTTTGACCTAAACGATTGAAATGTTGTGTTTTTACCTGGTGTAAAGCATCACCGGCCTTGGGCACTCTGGCAGCAAACATATCCTTGGACATGAGACACAGTGCTTTCCCGTTCATAGGGAACCGCTCCGGTAGACCACCACGCCGCGAGACCCAGATGCCCACGTCAGCACGACACCAGCTCCGAGGATCTAGAATTAATAATCATTGATTATAGACATATTCAATAGAGCCTCATAATTACAGGGCTGTGTAATGTCAAAATATTAAAGTGAAAGAATGTTGCTTGTTACCTAGAGGTAAGTCGTCTTCTTGCAGAACTCTTAGGTCCACTGAGCCCCAAACCCCATCCGTGGGCGGTACTCTGTCGCAGCGAGCTTGAGTCGGCATTTTGAGCATCTATAAAGTTAAATGTAAATTTACTAATTGTTTATTTAAATACCGATTTCTCATCGATCCTCGACCTCTCTATATTTTTACTAATAAAGCTGTGTATTTAATATGTTTATGTTCGCGTGGATAAGTGATTATTATGGTATTTTTATCGAGAAAAAAATTAAGGTTCTATAACGGGAGAAAATGTTTCGTAGTTCAAAAACCGCACAATTTTTTTAAATATGTCTATTAGATAACAACGGTCATTAGTATGGTCGCGTGGACCACATCCGGCTTCCGGTATGTTCTATAGTCTACGGTTTCCGTCGTATTGTCGCTATACAAGTTTTTATTTGCGTTTCCCGATTTTTGTGTAACGGAAATCCGATGTTATTATGTTTATTGACGTACGTCCTTGCAATGACAATTGGTAATACTTTGAACTCATAATCTATTTAGTTTCTCTCTATCGGGGTGATTGATTGTTTTTCTATTATAATTCGAGTAAGTATTACGTAAGACATTTCTAACCCAAGTCTTAAGGTGTTTAACATATTGGGTTATTTTATCAGAATTATTAGTACTTCCAAAAAATCGCTCACGTTAAGCGTCTGAAAGTGCAGATGGCCTAATCGTGTATAATTTGTTTACCATGCGCATGTGCCGTATTTCCCCAAACGAGTGTAACGGAAGCGCTCGCGCCGTCTTCCCGCCAAACGGGCGGACGTTCCATAATCGAAATCGACACTTCCGCTCAATTCAAAAAAGGAACGTATTGTCGGTGACGTAGACCGTTTAACGTCTCATTGTTTTGTAAATAGGCAGATGCAATGAGTTTCCTATCTTAATGATATGCGGCTATGATGTAACCATCTGGAGTGCAGGCGACAACCGTCCTGTTTATCATACATATCAATCTATATTGATTTAGAAATAAAAGGACACAAATTGTTACAGAGTTGACAGAGTAAATAAAAGTTTTATTTACACTGCAAAATAATACAAAAAACTTAATCAGCAGCAATATTGTTATGAACAAGTAAAAATAAAATGAAAAATTTACAACAAAAGAAGGGAAGACGTGATTTAATTTAATTCGCGAATAAAGAACGCGACACCGGAAGAGAGAAGAGCGCGGGAAAGTTATAATTATGGCGGCGTCGCTCGTTAGAAAGTTCGCAGACAATTGGCGGAAATTGGCAAAATTTTACCGCGAATTATGCTTCCTTAAGAATGGCATGCTATCGTTATATGAGATTTAATTTATTTTTTACATCGTATTTGCCTAGAGATCGCTGAGAATTGTAAAAAAAATCCAAATTGTATTGCGTCGTCTTATTTAAATTTGATATATGTAATTGTATCTACAAAATTATAGAGATATTATTTTTAATAAGGTTTTCCTTATCTAGGTAATTTAAAAAATAGGCAAACCAAAAGACATTAAAACAACAATAAAAAAACAATATCTAAAATACTTTTATGTGGTATACGAAGATTATTTAGTAATAGAACATAGTATCAAAACTTCTTAAATTTTTGTATACCTAATGTATACAAAAATTTAAGAAGTTTTGATAAATCAAAAATAATATTTTTAATTACTGGTGACTATTGCTTAACTCACCAGATTAAGCTGCAACAACAAGCTAGATTAATCAATCCTTAAACACCACACAAGCACAAGTTTAAGTCGGAAACACAACACTAAACAATTATTTACGATCTGCTTATCGGCGATTGTAGGCACAAGCGCATCTATGCAGCGTTGAAAACAGAATGACCGATTTTGATTTCTGTCTTGACTCTTGAGACTCGACTGACGCAAATTTGAATTGAGCCGAGAATACCCTAAGTCTGTTACAACATAAAAGAGCACAATTATTTGGACGCCATTTGTAATCTTTACCGTTTCACAAGGCAATTAGGTCGATATTACGAAAACAATTTCGTATTTTCACGTCTTTTTACAGTTGAGTGATATTTAAACGCACATTGCGCGGTTTTGTAGCCGGATGCGGGATTTGTTCCATCTTTCTCGCACTTACCCAAAAGGTCGAAGTGTAAGTGTGATGGAGATTGTGTTTTTGAATCGATAATGAATTCACGCATCCTGTCAGCATGTGGCCTGAAACTAATCGTTTCCGTATCTGTGTTGATGGCCAAAAGATCAGACGTCGCTGTCCATCATCATGAGATATTCAACCGTAACTCCAAATGGCTACAGTATACTTTAAACATTTATAACTATTGATTTTTAATGTTTTAGTTACACGAGTGGTAATAAGGGCGCACGTTTCCGCCGCTATTTCGGTTTCCCGCCAAATTTATTTTCGGAAATGGCGGGCGCTTTTTTCTGCATATTTGACACGTTTATGAATGGAGACATGTGTTTTTGATGTCTTTGAACATTTATGAGCGATGTATTGTAATTTTAATGAGATTCAAATAACGTACACTTAATCAGTCTATTTTGTGAAGAGGGTGTTAAAATAAATTATAATTACGTTTTGTATTAATTGTTTTTTATAGGTTATATATATTGCGCGAGTTATATTTCTACAGTCTGAAGCTAACAAACCATCAGCAAAAACAAGTCTACAATTAAACACAGGTATTAAATTATTGAAGGATAGGGAAGGAAGGATACGGTCGGACGATGTAATTAAAAACGATCTATGTCTTTTTGTAGTATTGGAGAGTGTTTTATAATTTTATTTATCAAAGTAATTACACAGTGATTAGGTAGTATTATCAGACCCTTTGAAGTGAAAAGCAAAAGCAATGTTGGTCAAGACATCTTAGACTGTATGAAATATATAAAATAAACAATAATATCCGTTCACCGGATGTTGGGATCGAAAAGTTAATATTTGAGTCTACCGTCCGCTTCCGTTAGCTTTTTGTGTATAATAAATGTATTCTCAAACGTTTTCTGTTCCGGTGCATCACAATAGGCTATAAAATTAGGGATCTTAAACTGTCCCTTTCCTGTTTTTTTTTCAAATCGAAAGACGCATCCTGACCGGAACTCATGATTTGTAGTTCCATTAACCAATTAATCACGTAGTACTTAGCTTTGTATAAATTAAAATTAGACTCGGCTTAGTACACTTAACATTTTTATGAAACAATATATGTTTTACCCCAATCCTATGCAATATTAAATAAGTCACGTAGATCGGACGTCTCATAATAGATATTATCAAGTAAAGCAGCCTGCGTGTCTCTGCGTGTCTGTTTGTCTTTATGACAAAAGCTTACGTGATTGTAACAAAGACGACTTTGTTTACTCTCCTTTCCGGCGTCAAAGGATATTTATTGTGCTTTCCTGTCTTTTGTTGAACAGATTTTCTTTGACGAAATTATAATGACATTGTTATTTGAAACCTGCTAAAACGTGTGGTTTAAAAGCGAAAAACAAAAAGGTTATTTAACAGTTGAGTTAACCTTACAAACTGTGTTTGGAAATCCAATATTATAATGTGTAAACGAATTTTGCTAATACGACTTATCGCTATAACTTTTAATAAAACATATTATTGAAATTAGCATAAAGTTGATTCTTCTAAATGACACAACGTTAACGTACCATTGAAGAACTATCAAGCGGAAATGGCGGCAAATCGATTTGATAAAAACAGCCATTATTCGTTAACAATATCTAAATAGATTTGAGTTGGGTTTGCGTCAAGCCGGAATTCATCTAAACAGCTTATTTCGGGACAAAATAAAGAAATTAGTTACATCCGTTTAGGTGCTGTCAAAATTTGCCGGGACGGGTGCCCGCGCAAAAACGCCACAGAGTTGGACAACCTTTTTTCATCTAAACTAATATATTAAAAATAAAACTTAACTATCGTGTGTTAAGCGAGTTTGTATTTAAACTGAAGGCTATGTACTTAATTAAATTTATCTAGGAGTATATTAACATATGTTAGTACTTATGTTCAAATAATAGTGTCACAAAAAATTATGTATTAATTGAACTAGAAGAAATTATCCGTCAAGACTTTTTTGTCGATGAAGTTTCAACATTTTTGATTTTAAATTGTAACTCAATGTTATTTTTTTAATAAAAGATTTAAGTAATATTTTATTATCTAAAATTTAATATGTATGTCCTAACAATGTCAGACAAAAATGTTCGCCACCCCTGTCGTTTTTAGGCCCTTCCTGTGGATCTCACGTGGCCACATATTTTAAAACCCATCAATCTTTCGTGTATCGGGCTAATCTTTGCCTTTTTATTGACATGCCTGATCCCGCGTTTCCTTTTTTATTGTATTTGGTAAATCTTAACGACTTCACTACCTAATTACCAGGTTTTTCTGAAATATCGGTTCTCAATAATTTTAAAAAAGAGTTTGTAGTATATGTATCAAAAAAACATGTCAATACTCTTTTAATTTGTAGTGAAACAAAGACATTATCATGTCGTCAGGAGGCCTTTAAAATTTGAAGGTACGAGAAAATTAGATTTCGCTTTTGTTCTGCCTTTGTGAGGCCGGGAGTAGAGGGCCGGTCTAAAGGTCAATCCTGGAGTTTGTGGAGCATGCACACTGTAAGGTCATCAGTATTATTATGGATAATATCCGAGAAACTCATCTCACACTAAGGTGAGTATAAACTCATGCACATAATAAATAGGGGCTTATTTTGTTTTAAATCTAATATTAGTGATACTTGAGATTATTATCTAGAACTAGAAGTCAGAAAGAAAGAATTAGAAGTCTATCGAAATAACAATTTTATTAATTCAGTACAAATTTCTTAATCCTTTTAGACATGTTGTTTTTGATTTAGCTCTCATGATTTTCCCGTGACTTCGTGTACGCAGTCATATTTTCATCACAAAAAAAGAAATCCCTTGTTCCGGCGACAGTTGTCCTAACATAATTTAAAAAAATTAACTTCCGTCACCAGTTAAAATAGGAAATGTATGCAAAAGCACAAAGAATAATAGTTTTATTGTCCTGTTCCGTTTCCTTTGTATAAAGGACATCCGCAGGGACCAGGAAGACGGATTAATTGTTGTATGTAACTTTGTTGGTCAGACCTTCCGCTTTTCGGATAAATTTACCAATACATAGTAGGTAACATAGTATATTGTTGTAAGATATTACCGCTTTCTGCAGCCTTAGTGCTAACATACCGTGTTCCATACTAAAACAATATGTTATGATGCACTTGTATACGTAAATGGGGCGTGAGCAGTTTACCGTTGGTCCTTCGAGACGGATTTTTATTTTTTCGAAATTGATAAAATAATAATTTTTCGTAGCATTTTGAAATAGCCTCTCTGTTTATGAGCACTGTCTCTGTTATTTGATGACCACCTCGATCATCGCAGTATTTATTTATTTATTTTTCTTTTAACTTATTATTTAATGAAAATACGTATACAATAAAACAAAACAAAACGAGTTACGATTGGAATTGTTTATTAAAATATTATTTACAATATTTTAACGTCTAAGTAGTAATGGCGACATCTAAACTTAAAAGTAGGCGCTTTGTTCAATGATGGGATAAAAAAGGATACAATTTTAAGACACTTGCGTAAAACTTAATTATTATCACATGAAAACCCTTTTGGAAAAAGGAAAGTCCGGGAGACACGAGCCAGCCGTGAGCAACAAAATGCGACAAAACAATAAATTCGGTTTAAAAACAAAACAGGAAAGCTTAACATTATATTTACAGCTCGTTGGAATAAATAGAACAGAATATACACGTATTTGGTACCACTGTACAAATGCTATTTACAGTATTCGAAGCGTCGGGCTCCAGGAGGCCCCGAGTATGGGAATGATTGCAGTTCGGTGGAATTACTTCTGCAGGACGGTTTCTTTTGGGAAGTGAACAGGCTGCCGTCACACGCGACCGCTCAAACGGTCAGGCTGGTGATCAGCTGCTGGCACAGCTTGCCGTACTCTCTCTGATCTCCCGAAATCCTTCTCATTTTCAAGCCTTTCATCTCCTTCGTTTTGTTCTCGCACACGACCAACTCGATCTGAATCCCCCCCGAGTACTCCAAGTTCAGAAAACCGGTCAACTCGTCGGTATTACCGGTTTCCACGATGTTCTGCGGCGGCACGGTCTTGTTTATCGCCTCCTTCACCAACTCCACTATCCTTTGCGAGTCCAGTTGGGAGCAGACCGTGGACAGCGCAACTTCGTAGTACTCTTGGACGCACGACACCTGCTGCGGACTCAGCAGGATGGGAATCCTCTCTTCCGGCCGACATATGTCTGTCAGCCGCAAGTCCATGGTGGACCGCTGCATCGTATCGATGTCTTCTTTTGGCAAACACACGTCCTCGTAATACTCTTTGACCTCTCCCAAGACTCCTTGAGCCGAGAACGACGAGCGAGGCGTTTCCCCTTTCTCTGAGAAGCTGCCGCGTCCGAAGTCAGACTTTTCCGAAAAGGACGATCTGCCAAAGTCGCCGCGCTCCGAAAAACTGCCTCGATCCGAGAAGGAAAACGATTCCCTGTGTTCGGAAAAACTGCCGCGGTTTTCACTGAATCCAGAGCTGATGGAAACGATGTTTGAGTAGATGGACTGTATGTTCTGCTCGCAGTTCGGGGAGACATTGGCCGAATCGTTGCTGAGAGAATCGTCGCTGAAGCCGAGCGACTTCTCGCTGCCGCGCCTCGGTCTTTCTAGGAATTTGTCGTCTTCTTTGGGGGATGACATTTCCGAATCTTTGTCCTGCGCCTCCGTTTCCTGGCTGACCTTCCTCCCGATGCCTTTGGTAATCGACGGCCGGTCGTCCAAGTCGGACGGTTCCGAGATGACGAATTGCGGCAGCGGGTACTTGGAGTTCTCTAAAGAGTCGACGCTGTCCTCGGAACTGGAAGCCACGAGGGTGATCTCGGAGCCGAGGCAATCTGTCAGACTGATCTGCGGATGGGTCGCCGGATACGACGCGTATCGCTGGATCGGGTCGCTGTTGTGGTTCCCGTTCCCGATTTCTTCCTGGATCATGTCGAGAGGTGAACCAGGATTGGAGATTGGGGAGTTGTTCAAAGATCTGTGAGCAACCATGTGGATCTGAGGGTGAATCAACAGTTGCGGGTAATTGGTTTCCATGTCTACGTTGTTTCGAAGGTCCAAAGGAGACTGGCTCTGAGGGGTGCCCCTGGTGATGGAGCCGGTGTGCAGGTAGCTCAGACCCTCCGTTATTTGGTGCAAGGGCGACCCGGGACTGGAGGCTTGGCCGAAGTTGGCGAACGATTGAATAGACTTCAAGACGTCCGGCGACATGTGGGGGGAGTACAGGTTGTTCAGGTTCAAACCGAGTTTCAAAGCCAGATCCTGCAAGAAATTCCACCTGTTAACTGTTGGTTTGGGGAAAGGAGGGTTTTCATCTCAGAAGCAAAAAGACACTCGGCGTATTAAAAACTCTTCACAGATAATATAAATGGAAAGATACCCTATCTCTCTGATCACCAGATAAGTCGAGGGGAGGCGACGCGCCTGCGTGTATCGGCGACCCTGGAATCAGGATTTGGAATTAATCAAATGAGACACGCCTCAATCAACAAAAAGTAGAGCAATAGTTCACCAGGAAGGGAGACAGGATGCAGCCTCGGTTCGGTGGGTGAAGCTCCGCTCTGTCCCGAGCGGCGTTCTAACCCCCGCTGAAAGTCAACACAAAAGAAAATAAGTTTTATACGTCAGCCGTTCATTTGGCGGCGGAAGAACACACTACCTGCAACTGCTGGTACTCCAGCCTGGCCGAAGCGATGTCGTGAGTCTGCCTCGGGGGCGAGCACTCCGCTCGCCTCACAGGCGAGTACCGCTCCGCGTGCTCGCGAGCTGTTTACAACGGATCCATGAACAAGGAGTCAGTGCCGTGAAGATGCGGCAGTTCATTTCTACATATCTAAAGTCGCAAATCAAAATGCAAACACACAAACCAAAAGAACACACAAAACTAGTGACTCTCACCTTTGGTTCAGTAATAAAAGTTACTAGAATCTCCCTCCACCCGAGTTACAGTAAACTGATTTACCCATTTCCTGAACGGTCGGCAACGTCTGCAGCTTAACGCGTTGAGGGCCGGAATACTTGCGTTGCCTGCTGTACGCCGTGCCGGCCGTGATGGAGCCGCCGGGGATGGCGTTGCCGCTGGACAGAATGCTGTTCACGGGCGTCCCGCTGGTTATGGAGCCCAGGCTTTTGAGGGGAGATCCGGCCGTCAGCGAACCGATATAGGATTTCGTTTCGGCGGAGTAGGCTTCGCTGTCCATGTGGACGTTTGGGGTTCCACTCGTAATAGACCCCATATTACTGGAGAAGTTGAAGTTAGTAATGGAGTATTCGACGTTCATGGGCGTTCCGGAGACTATGGAGCCTTGGATGGGGGCCAACACGGAGCCCTGGTTGGGAGAAAACGGCCCCACACTCGGGGTGAACGGGGACACGGCCTGGGCGGGGGAGATCGCCCCCATTATGCTCCCTTGTGGGATCGTTGCCAGAACTGGTTTCATAGATTTACTGAAATTGGGGGTCCCCGCCGTTATGGACCCTTGGTTTGGGGAGCTCTGGCTCGCATGCGGGGGACTGGAGTAGCCCTGACCGTACTGCCCCGGGATCGGCGGCATGTATTTGTAATTTGGGGTGCCGGCGGTGATGGAGCCCTGACTGGGGGGACTTTGGTTCGCGCGCGGGGGGCTAGAGTACCCCTGGCCGTACTGCCCTTGAATCGACGGGGGCAAGTAGTTCCTCTTCATCCTCGCCTCGACTTCCATAACTAATTCCGGACTTATGACTAGTGTTAAAAGAAAACAAAATTAAAAACACAAAAATACATTGCAGCATGCACTACGGCGTGATTGACGCGGACATTCCTCATTCAGAACACGACTACGGCAAGCCAAGTATTATGATCACGAATGAACCGACGAGGACTCACCCGGGGGCCTCTCCGTGACGGTCAACAACCCGGTCCTCCTCACGCGGATGTTGGCGGACGACGAGGGCGAGGAGCTCGCCTGCTGAAGACCACAGCGTGTGAAAGGTCAAATTAACAAGCGAGTGAACCGCCGCAGACTGCCACTCACCATGCCGCTGGATGCGCAGACGGTGGCGGCGTCCTCTGGTGTGGCCATGGTGTGTCGCTTGGTGCTGCCCCGGCTCGACATGTACCTGCAGAGAGTTCGTGTGCTGTATTCAGAAACAACCCGACGCATACCACCCCCTTTGGAACGCACCTGCTCAAATTGCTGTTGTACTGCGACTCCGACGCCTGTTCGTCCGTCCGCTCGGCCTCCTCCACGCGGCTCGTCGTCCCGCCGTCCGACACCTGCGGCCACATTTGGCAATTTAGTTGAGTGTGTGTGTGTGTACGATGCGCGTGCGTGTACGTACGTGGTGCGGCGCTGTGTGCGCGCGGCCGACGTGCGCGCCTCCGTCCGACGCGCGCCGCCCGAACGACGAGGCTGAACATTTGGTACATTTTAGTTAGGTTTCGATGACGAGTGATCCAATGGAGGCTCGAGACCCACCGTGGTGGAGCATGGCCTGCGGCGGTTTGAGCAGCTGCTGGTCCTTGACGCTGAAGTGGTGCGGGGGCCGGTGCTGCACCGCGGGCAACTTGCCAGCCAAGTCGGTGTGCGGCAGCAGGGACACGCGGGCCGCGGCCTGTTGCTGAAGGTCAAGCGTCCACGTCAGACGATCATATGCCAAACTCAGGGAGGCCGAAATGTTTATGCTTACGTGTAGATGAGCCGATGCGCAGAGCGGCGCCGGTCTCAGGTCGGCCGAGGCAGCTCCAAACGAAGACTGTTCGCAGACCTGAATTTGGTTTTGTATACAATTACAATAAAAAATAATAATAATGTATTTTTAAGGTGTATTATACAAATAAATATTAAATACCTGCGGGTGCTGCGGGTGTCGGCAGTCGCCGGGCCCCACGGTGTGGCGTCGGGTGGCGTGGCAGTCCGTCACTCGCTGCCGGGGCTCCTCCTTCGGGAGGGACACTTCGCCGAACTGGGAGTACACATTCTGTTAAGTCTCCAAGGGTTTACTAACTTTCTTTTTTTTCTAACAAAACTGCTTTTTACCCTCTCGAGCCCGTCGCCATTGCCGTCTCCGGTGAGGTAGGCCAAGGTCTCCTCCGCTTCCATGCTCTCCACACCTTCGGCTTCGCCCTGAAACGCGGTACAGTATTCTTTATTGCAGGCTGTCTTTCTTTATAAATAGTTGATACAATTTGGCAAACTGACCTTACAACTGGTGAGGTCCAAGGGCACTCCTGCGTTTGATTCCAGGGAATCTGAGGATGACAAAAAAGCTCGTAGAAACTGTGAAAGGACATTATTGGAACATTGGCAAACAATTTACCGATTTGTGCGGTTTCTTCTTTTTGCGTAAGTTTGTCTACGAGGAGATGGTAAATGGCTGAAATGTGGTCGAACCTCTCCTCTTCCACTGACTGAAATTAAAAACACTTCAATTACAGTTTTATCTTTATCGTAAGTTTTATTTATTTATTTCGGCGTAACAAAATGACCTGCTGTATGATGTCGTGTGTGAGCCCCGGTAAGGTCAGCATCTGCGCAAGCGCACTGCTCGCGCCGCTCGACGTGTCGTTGACGCCGACGTGACACGCGCATGCGCCTTTCGATAACTCTGGAAATTATTTTTCAAAAATTATCGTTTAATACGTAAATTAAAAGATATCATGTCTGTATGGAAGCCTGTTGATGACAACACACCGTATGTGTGCGCCGTGTTGCAATGCGTCCGAAGCCACCGGTGCCTGCCCACCGCTCGAAGGTTCAGCCGCCGATCTGGCTCCACCACCAACATGTGACGGATCAGGTGTTCGCAATCTGAAATAAACACGGTGTTCCTATTTATAAGACATGAAAAATGAAAGACCACAGAACACAGTAAAATGCTTAATTAGTGGCTACCTTGAGACATAAAATATGGGATCCTAAACTTCCCACTGACAACCACGCTGCGCAGCTCGCTCAACGTGCCACCATCGAACGGCAGAGCACCGCACACTAACACGTACAGAACCACACCCAGTGACTGAAAGCAAACTCAACTTCAGCAACCCCATGGGTATCAATGGCTTGTATTTCCTTCAAAAACACAAGTATTCATGGAAGCTATCAGTTACAAATTTACCCAAATGTCGGCCTTGGGCCCGTCGTACTGCCGACCCTCGAACAACTCCGGCGCCGCGTACGGCGGACTCCCACACCACGTGGACAGCGGAGAGCCCGAGGTGTACTCATTACTGAATCCGAAGTCCGCCAACTGGAAGGAGATTCCTCTTTTACAATTGTCAAGAGAAAAGATCAGATCCACGTAGTTGGTTTGCCATACTTTAATATTCATGTCCTTATCCAGCAGCAGGTTCTCTGCCTTCAAATCGCGGTGGACCACTCCGCTCGCGTGACAGTAGCCGACTGCGGCCACCATTTGGGCGAAGGCCCGCGCCGCCTCCGACTCGGGCATGCGGCCACGCGACACTAGGTGATCTACCCGCAGGTGGGAAACATAGCATCTATATATTGGGGGGCCATTTTTAAATTCAACTCTTATTGATACGTCATTTATGTACTTTAACACGTGCGTCTACAGTGAAGCAGAATGTATCTTTAACGATAGATAGATGGTTTGGTGGATCCTACGAAGCTAGGTCTGCTTGTACATGGATCTGTGAGCCCTAGAAAGTTCCATGAATACTTACCAAATATCTCTCCGTTTGGAGCATATTCTGTGACTAAGTATAATGTGTGTGTACTCTCCATCACCTGTAAACGTTTAAAGGAATTTCATTGTTTTCATTCACAGGTAGCAGATCCATCTCCAAGCTAAGCTGGACTGCTTTTTATGATGTTTCACGTCTCTTACAAAGCCTCACCTGATACAATTTGACTACGTGCGGATGCCTCAGTCGTTTCATTATTGCGATTTCCCTGAATGTCTTCTTTAAATTGTCTTCGTCTAACCTCGATTTGTCTATTATTTTTATGGCCACCTAAAAAATAACGTTTATTGTTACTGAATATCTGAATATCGGATCTCGAGCTGTTTTTGATTATTTCAGTTGTATGAGAAGAGATTGGGGACTTAGGGCCGTAAGCGTTAATACAAGCCGAGACTCAACTTGGGCATGGGATTACCATTTTAAATGAGTTTCGTATAATGTGCCATATTGCGCAGTACGTGCAGAGTCCCGCAGTGGGGCAGTTATCAGTGAGTTATCATTATCAGTGCCATTATCAGTTTATCAGAAACTGATCTTGAGGCAACTCTTCAATATCACGAGACTGTTTTCACTAATTTCGAGTGAACTTTGTTCAAAAGAAACTTTCCGAACGGAGAGGAGCCCAGTGGGCGTCACCACGAGCAAAACGTGTTTTGGAAATTTCATTTTATTGTAAAACGAACAGTAAAAGACGGCAATAAACTCTCGATTTTGATGACCGCCAACTACATATAGACTATCTACTGATAGTATAGAGAATAAAAAATAATAAAACAAAACCTTATCGAATCGATTGTATCATTTACTTCCTATACTTTTTGAACATCCACAAGCTTAGTGCTGAAGAGTTTAATACTGAACGTATTAAATGAAGGATGTAATGTATGAAAGCCGAATTCCACAGTTTTAATTTTTGACAGACACCGGTGAGATTGTTGGTCTCGGGTCACGGGGCTAAGGGCACACCCTTGACACGTGACGTGACCTAATTGTCGGTGGGGTCGTTACTGCAGTGTACTTTCGGCAGTGGTTCAAAAGCAATGAAAAATTTACATAAAAAAAAAAGGTAAAATTGCATAAGTTCTGTTGGTATCATGAAGGCACACACGCATCCCGTACCACATTGTGTAACAAAGATGTCGGCCACACACGATACGAAACATTATTTGGGAAATAATAGAATGCAGCACAAGGCGGACAACGCCGCAGCGCATAACTAGCTTTACATATCTCGATCGCACTCAAATGTGAATAAAAAAGTCGGCAAGCAGTCGTCGACCCGCCTTGGAGCGGCCTTGCCTTGCTTTTTCTTTTGTTTAACTCCTTTTACAAACAATAAGTTTAGCCCGTGGGTTTGTCCGCTATAAGTTAAAGGCACATTTTACGCAACTATAGCGTTTTGAGCTGACGCAAAAGAGCAAAACCCAAGTTAAGACACTAGGTTGAGGATAATTCATGAAAGACCTTTTCTTCAAGGATGATTGGCAAATTGAGCCCGCGAACATTAATTATCTCATTTTATTTTTGTACCGGAAATATTGAAACATTTAAAATGTATATTTTTATATCTAGGGCTAAATATAACTGAAGGAGAAAGTTAAATTTTTGTCAGCCAAATTGGAATAATAATTATACGGAAATATTATTCCTATATTGTATCCACCTATGGGCGCAGGGCGAGACACTGGCTCTTCAGGATAAGAGCGACTTCCTGACGAAATGTCATATAATGTGGTTATCAACACTACTGATTGGAGCGAGGAAGACTAATATTAATTATATAATCTTAACTTTCCTGCTTCCACGCTAGTGACGCGCTCGTGCAGAATCTAGTAAGTAATGACTTATCTTTTAACTATTCCATAAATATATTTACCGAGACCAAATAAAACACATTATTTAATGTTTTTTAACCGTTTGGCGTTTCAGAGCAGTAATTTGAAATTAATCATTGCTCGTAATTCATCATATAAATATGCTCACCTCTGATGTGTTGCCAGTGATAATAAATAATATTTTTGTTTATATGTGCCACTCAAAACAACTATAATTATTTCAATGTGGCCACATTTATTTTGATTAGGGATTTGAGCGGTATTCAATTTACGATTAGGAAAACTGTTTAATGTAAATAAGTTAACTTAAAGTTAAAGTAGCGACTACTGATGAATTTACCTCGCGTAGCCTTGTTTAAATGTCAAAAAAAATATGTCTCAGCATACCATAGCAACCATATAAAACATAAATATAAAACTTTAAAATGGCTGGAAGAAAACGCTTACCCAATCAACAATCCCTTCCAGGCAACCCTCGGGCTTATAAATCAGGTCTATAAATGTAAAAGATATCTTTTACATGCTTTATGGCTAAGTTCTCTTGTGAAAACACATTTGACTTAAGACAAAGCGCTTACATAATTTTCTCAATAAATAACTATCTACATATGTAGATATGTATGATCCTTTGACATATATATGTCAAAGGATTCACAGGAAAGACTATGTCTAAAACATATGTTATTTAAATTTTAGCCAACAAGCCTTGCTGATGATCCACTTGGACTAATATTAGGCAAGATGCAACACACTCAATCCCAAACCCCAAAGTAATGTTACACCAATTAACAATTTAAAGTAGCAGTCAATTGATCTCACAAATTGTTGAGTCACGTATGTCAATACATTTATTGTAAAATACACCAGTTTTGTATTAACACTGAACCGCCATTGATAACAAAAACATAATTTAAATTTAATGATCTGGTATTTAATGAGCAGCAGTTGTGTCAAGATTTCCTTAATGTTGATTATCAATCAACACATAACAACAAAACCACACAAAAAAGGGTCTCTGCGATAAATGTCAAAACGTTAAATAAGTCATACAAAATCGCTTATAAATCTTGTTTCATATATTACACTACTGCTGTAGGTGGAGTATAAAATTGTTGAGTGATGCTATTCAACATGTGTGGGTTTTTAAAACTTTCTCTAGTTTTTAATATGAATAAATTTTAAAATCTCCCGCATAGTTGTTGTCTTAATTTTTTAAAGGAACTTGGAGCCAGGAAGTACCAACAAAAGCTATTACAGTAGGCATAATCTCTAGCGTACAATTTCTTTGTAAAGCATAACAATAGTGTGAGAAGCTTTCTAAGAAGACATGCGGAAAGTATCATTATGTTTGTTTAAAAACGTATACGCTCTCATTTAACTCAGTCAATGGACTAATAATGTAATTGACAATCAACAATGACATTTTACTCATTAAGAGAAGAGTTAGAAAGTTTTTAAAACAAAATTACTGACAAGACATTGTGTTTAGTAAAACATCTGCCCTATTTTCTTCCTCTCAATACTCAATTTAACAGTGAGAAACACAAGAGTATATTAGCAGATACAGTATTACACAGTTTATGGTTACCATAAAATATTCAAAAGTTTGTTAAACTTATTTTAGATTCCAGTAAGAGTTTAAAAAGAAACTTGAGAATATTTGAATGTTACAAGTGAGAATTTGGTGTTGAGTTGCAATATTATACAGAGATTTTTCTCCGTAGTTAAATAAATTATTAGTCAAAAGGAAAAATCTGAATCAAACTAATATGTTATGTTTTAATTATAGTTTTTTCCTATGCTATAATCACAGTTGTGTATATGAAGTATGTCTTTGTAGTATATATATAGTGTTACTTCGAGATGGTTTTAACAATATAATTGATCTGAGTACATCAAACGATGTTGCCAATTGAGAATAATTGTCGCACAAGCATTTTGGAGGTCACATTTATGATAACAGAAAAAAAGGAGTAAGAACTTTTTTAATGGTTTGTCTAAATAAGCCGAACGTGTTAAAAAGCGATCAAACTAACGCAATCTAATTGTAAACAAAGTATCACATAACCAGTCGGGTTATAAGTTTATTTTTTTTTCAAGTCCAGCAATTTTGTCTGTCTCGTTCATAGGATATCTCTAACCTGGTTTTTCGGTGTTCGCTCGACGTCTCGTGAGTACCAACACAACACATTACACTAAATAGTAAATAAATCCGGTTTCATCTGGCTTAACGAGAAAACAAAAAATAAAACACAGAATCACTTGTGATACCCACCTTACTTTTAGTTAAAACGTGTGTAGCAAGTTTAACAACTGCAAAATTTCCGGTCCCTATTGTTTTTTCCAACTCATAGTTTCCGACACATACTAACTGGTCGATTGGAAAATGCTTGGTTTTGTGCAATGGCTTAATATTGCAAGCCATTTTACAGTCCGATCGTAAAAAACTACGTGAAACCCATACGGTATGGTTGCTTGCAGTTAACTGAAGATAGTTCTTCTATCGGCCGGCGCGGCGCTGTCGTCACTCACGTCACTCGCTAGGGAAGTACAACTGAATCTTCAAGGTTTCATTAATGATTACAAAATCATAAACAATATAGCAGAACCTGTTAAAACATATGTACCAATAAGTAATAAATTTTATTCAATACAGCAATTATCCTACAAGGTGTAAAATAATCAAAAGTAATAATAAATGAAATGTCGCCAACAAAGATAACACTATCAGCATCAGTGGATGCAGTTGTACATCCCTGGCTCTTGAAAAAAGTAGCGTAATTCACAAGCTTTACTCCGTGTGTGTTGTCTCGCTCTATCTGGTGAGCAGAGTTGACGTGGGACAGAGGTGGTATGTCCGACGGGGAGCAGTGACGTCAGAGGTCGCTGCTTACGTCATACGCGGCAAATTCAAACGAATGATCGCTCACGTCAGTGTAAATATCGATTTTCGTATCACACTAAAATTCAACGGTACCAAGGAAAACTTTTAAACAGTTATTTGTGATTTAATTTTTTTTTGTCTTAACATAAAGCAAGAAGCGTATTTTGTTTTTCTTAGTAAATATTAGATTCAGACAACAAATAAGTTAAGACTGAAGTTCAGACGTAGAAAAACATTACAATAACCAGGTGTTTATCAAACAAAGAACAGTTACAGTTGATCAACACGTGTAACAGACATTGTTTTTTTTTGACGATTCATAAATGTACCATAGATACTAAGGTGAATAAAGATGTTATTTATTTGATTTTTTGCTTTCATTGCTACTTCTAATTTTAGTCAATTTTTTGTCATAAGCGTATTAAATCGCTTTCCATCAAATATACACTGCACATTTCAAGCAAAATTATTTCGTAAAAAACAAATAAACTTTAAAATCGATTAATTGCAGTACAAATGTTTGCGTCCTTGTTCATTCAATTTGCTTCCATTCGGTAAAATTGTCTAGACTGCTAGTTCGATTGCATGTATTTATTCATTGATGGGAGAAAACGTAACATTAAATGTTATCGCACAGGAGTGTCATCTATACATTACAAGGAGACTGAATGGGTCATTCCATGCATCCTAATTCATTCATGTGACGTTATTGATTTAGAGGTACAAAGCCCGCAAAGGCGCCCTCTGGCGCGATTGTTCGCCACTTTCACTTTCCACGCACTGACCTGCCATAAGCCACTACCATTCTGCTCTGCACTTAAGTTAACAAAAGGTGGAGCAAATGAAACACAAATTAAATAATTTACTCATTTAAATATAATAATAATATATATCTATATAATCTGTTATGTATTATACAATAATGGACCAGGGCCCGGCCATTTCAAGAATGAACAATACATTATTATTAATACAGCATTCGTAACAATCTTTGGCTAAGTAAGATTTAGGGACTTTGGGGACCCCAATGTTGGGCCCCAGCGCTTGTTCGTTTAGACCAGGTAGCGCTGGGGCAAGCGGCTTCTACCCATTGGGGCCCACAAAATTATTAAAAACGATCAACAATCAATAGAATTATAAAACACATAATAAAGAGAAAACAACCACGCCAAACTGACGGACACCATTCGAAGCCGTCAGCTCACCTGACTATGATGCAGTGTCTCCATGTTTGAGTTTCACTTGTAGCAAGTGTAATGTGACCAATAAAACGCGGTGGACGCATCATCAGGCACAATCATTAAAAGCATCTCTCTTCGGACAACTTTACCACAAATGACAGTCGATTGCTTTGAACATTTTCACTGTCAACTGTCAACTTCAAACCGACATTGACATAAGCACAGTTTGATGAGTACAACAGACGCGCGTCTACTTAACGAGCAGAGCGAAGGTTTGCTCGTGAGACCACTTTCAACAAACTATTGGCTTCAATGAATGTGCTCGTATTTTCAATATTCTTAGTAGAAATGGACGGAGCAAGAATTGTTTCACCCGTGATCGACGGTCATTCGTAAGTAAAATATTGAAACCGGTATTTCGTAGTTGTTGATAAAATTGAATTAAGCAATTGCATCAAAAACTACGCAGCGCGACCATATATTTACATTTAACCTAAATTAATAAATAAGCACTGTACAGGGTGTTCCGGTTGTATTTATTCGAAAGGTTAAGCGTTATTATGCAAACGGTTAAATGTAATCGAGGTTTAAGGATGGCAACACCCTGTGCAAAGGTTAGGCACGACACACGCCCCCCCTCCACCCACCAAAGTGACAGTGAAGCATCGTTTACAACTAAACCTAATCACTATTCGTTCATCCGATAATTCGCTACTTAATAAGGCAGCCATTTTGTACATGAGAACTGTCACACAATGATCGGCACGCTCGCGGAGTCCCGGCGAGCGGGTCAGTTGTTCAGAGCAATCGGCAGACTCGCGGGCAGACGGCCGTCGCCCTGGCGGCGCTCCATTCTGCAAACACACTTCGCTTTAGCACGGCGACGCTGGAACCGGAAGCGTCTCCTAACGGGTGAGGAGAGGCTCACAGAGTGAAGGCGGCGTTCGCTACGTGGAGGAGGCCAGCTCGTAGAACAGCACGTAGGCCTCCGAGGAGACCACGTCGCGAGGGTTGATGGGTGACACTCTGCAACCACATTTGAATAAATTAGAATTCTTCTTGATTTATCAGGAACATAAGAAGGTGTGTCAGAATCACCTGGAGTCGTTGTACTCGTGCCAGTCCCCGGTGTAGGGGTGCTTGCAGTACGCCGTGTAGTGGCCGGAGTAGGTGGTGCCTGCAACGTGGACGCATTGGATCAGTCTCACCATACCACTTCGGCGTTGGCAACTCCCACGGTGGTGCACGCTCACCGGAATGGTTGCTGACGGCGTACAGGTTGTAGACGGCGGAGCTGGTCTTGTTGGCCGCGAGCGGAGACATGTCCAGGCCCGTGAGGGGGAACTCCACCACCACGCTCAGCTTGCCCCGGAAGCGCTCCGTCGGGGAAAAGCTGACGGAGGAGAGTAGAGCATTTTAGCTTATTCGTTCGTGCCTGTGTGTGTATAATACAAATGTAATACACACACACACAGGCGAGAACTGTCATTGTCGCATTGTGGCCCTTCGGCCTCAACTCATAAGCCTAAGAGAATGATACCGTTTCAGATGCAGCACCAACACCTGCGGGAACTTCTGCACCGTGAACCACTTGAGACACTTCCGCCTCACCCCGCACTTGGAACACGTCTGCAACGATCGAAATCATTTAGATTCATCACCAAATTCAAACATGCACAAATCGGTGAAAAAATTACCGGTTTCTCATCGCCATCCAACTCCTCCTCCTTAACGAAATGCTGAAGACATTGCTGCAGCTTGAGATTGCCCGTCCGAGACGGAATCGGCAAACTGGAATCATCGATCATTATTAGCGGGTTTTTTTCAAATCATCTTAAACCACACTGAAAGATAACAACCTCAAGTCCCAAAATGGGTCGAAGGTGACGCTGTCGTGGTTGCAGTGGGTGCAGCGCAGCGTGGACTTGAGCTGGCCCACGAAGATGTCTCCCACGCGGCTGTCCTCCATGCGGAGGTAGCGGTTCCAGGCCTCCGCCGCCTTCGCCGCGTCGCTGCAAATTGATGGAAAAAAGTGAGAATTGGTTCTTGGAGACAAAGTTGGCTTTCACATAACGTCAGCATCTACCTCAGACTGTCTTCGATCTCAGTGAGAATCGGTTTGGGTTTCACCGTCACTCGATTCACATCTTCGTGGAGACCCTCCAGAAGGTAGCGGAGGAACTCCTGAAACACACATTGCCTCAGTCAGACAAAAATACACAGCGTAGAACACCAGAAGAGAAGTGAGAAGACAACCTGTGCATCCTGCTGACTGTATCCCATGAACCGAGGCGCGAAACGCTGAACCTGAGACTTGAAGGACGTCGTGTTCACGACCGAATCGTGTTCACCACTGCGCCAAAGCTCCTTTATTAAGCTCGCAAACGCTGTCATCAAAATTTATGCACAAATAAACATATTGACAAACGGAATACCACAGACAAGATTGGAGACGCGACTCACCCTTGATCAAAGCGCCCTTCATGCAGCTGAGCGTGGTGTTGATGTCGTACCTCTCGTCCAGCACGTACTCGAGAAGGGGCCGCGTGTTGGAGAGGCACTGCAGCACACTGTTCATGAAGCAAGTGTTGCCGATGTTGCGGAGGCCGTTCAGACCTGGTGTCAACAACACGTGGAAATATTGGATAATAACATTCAGGGGGGAGAGGGGGCATTTTGAATCGTCTATGACTGCTTTTGCAGCTAATTCATTCCCAAACCTTTTTCGTCATCCCAAAAGCTCATGACTAATAGACAATAGAAATATCATTGGACCTACCACTGGTAGTCGAGTGTTTGTCTGTCTGCGGCTCGCTGCTCCTGCGGAGGCTGCTCGGTCCACTTTTACCCCCAGCCAACTCCTACAAGGTAACAATATATTAAATAAACTTAGTTGTTATATTCGTTCTGTGCAGTGAAGGATTGCTTGATGATTTGTAAGTGCCTTTCGGCATACTTATGTGTTAAGCTCGGAAAGTTTGTTGCAAAAACGAATGAACATGTAAAAGGTTTTATTAATATCGGAAATATTCGAGCAATTAATGTATAAAAGCGGGGCTTAAAAGCTTTAAGCTGTCTACAATACACAAATTGCAAAAGTTCACCATTGTTCACACATTTCTTATGCCTGAACACCATCGAAGTATACAACATGCAATGGAAGTTCTTAACAAAAACATTGGACGCGTTATTTACAGGCAAAAACATATTTAACGAATTCATTTACTTTATAGATTAATAAATAAAGAGTTATATGAAATCTACTATCTATTGTAATGTATTGAGAAAACTATTATTTGACTGAAAATCGTATTGATTGGTACTGGTAATTTTATAAATTGAACATTCGCTTATTTAGTTTAATTTAAATGCATCTTTATTAGACGGTCCTTTAATCTTATCTGTCAAAAATTTACGTTTGCATGTCAAAAACGAATGATTCTATTCAATTACAAAGGATTTTTAATTGCCTTGAATCTAAATGACTTATCAAACTCTACGCCTACGCGTACGAACGCACGTGACCAAGCTGAAAAAGAAACTCAATTTTTATCATAATAATCGTATAAACACATCGTTTTAGAGCAAGGACAGGCTGGAGCAAATTTATTCCTAAACATCAAAGTAATCTTATAAAAAATAAAACGCGTATACCAAAAATTACATTCTGTTTCACTACTTTTTCAATTTATTTACTGAAAGCGTGCACATTGCACTTTAACCCGAACAAAATCAATGAAATGGTTTCTGGAGTACAAGCAAAAACACACCAATGTAGCTTAAAGCTGTTCGTAGACATAACAAATAGTCGTTACGTCAGCTTTAAACTACACATTTGTTTTACCATCCGCGGGTAGTTCACCAAAACGCCGGGCATTCGGCGCCTGTCATCTGCCAGACGAACGCCGGACACGCGAACTGCATGACGTGTCGCAGATAAAACATTATTTCAATTATCGCAACGGTATTGTAATATTGAAATCAATAAATTTGGTTGAGATTGAGTTGTCGTGACTACCTGATAATGCAGGCCGTATGTGGCTACCCTTGGCGCGGCAGGGCGAGGTCTGTAGCAGCGCCGGCAGCCACACCTCATTGCGCAAAGCAGACAGTATCCCCGTAGTCACGCATGCTAGTACCACGAGCTCCAAGAACCAGATCATAGGTTGATTGGAGACGACTCGTTACCAATTTATTTGCCAGCACCGAAACTTTCACGCGTCAATTTATTTTAATTATCTTTAATTAATTTCACTCTGTCACTGATATTGCACTTTTGAGGAGGTATTTTGAATTTGGATATATTCAAGCACTAAATCATACGGTATTGTCATATATTACATTTAAGAAACTTTTAATGTTTGAGTCCTCCTAGTAACCTACACCTGTCTCATAAACAAAATGTCCAGAATAATGATTTGTTTACACATTGAAATCGGTTACCGCGCCCTTTGGCTTTCAATCAAAATCCTCAATGTCTAACTATCAGTCTGTTGTCTATTACCATTATACATATAACAATATGTGAGAAACTACGTATCACCAGATGTAGCTTAAACGTTACTCATCCTCGCACAGGTCTCTCTCAATTCCATTCAGCCATACAGAAAACAGACTTTATCACAATGATCACAAGACTCAGAATCCCATAGCCGCACATTGGCGAAAATAGCCAAGGCCACCGCACAAAGTTCACGCGAAATTTTTACGTAACACACGGATTGAAACATGGCGGAATTCACGATTCCCGCCTAAAAGTGACGTCACGATGTGGTCATTCCGAAGCCGCGGGCCCGACTGGGCAGACGCCGGCGCGCTGAGCCAAAAAACACTGCCAAATTTCGCAATCTATTTATCAATGATTCCAATGATATTAGGTGGCGTTATCGAGAAAAATCGGAGCACCATCAGCGTCAGCATTATTTTATAACATTTAATTAGCGGGTAGCAACCGGAGTGAATTAGATCATGATAACATATCAACGACCTCACGTTTACGTTTCAAGATCGCGTAAGACGTCGCTTTTGTCTCGACTCTGCGATCACCGTGTTACAGGAGTGCAACAAGATAACCGTAAAGCAAATGGAGTTTGGATTTGTCATTTTGTCTAAAATATATCTGACATATATTCTGTAATGATTCACCCAACAGAACGTGGAGAATATCGAAGGCAAAAACAGGGAAATGTCCGGTCCGAATAACCAAATCACCAATAAAATGACAGGATATAAGCAAAAGTTCGCATTTTATACCTTTATGATTTAGAAATTAAACAAAAAAGATAAATAAAACATATACAAATTCACTACCACCGCGTAAACTCAATGAAAATCAATAAAAGTTCACTTGTAAACATAGAAAATTTGTACTTTTTATACTGCCTGTCATTAGATGTCAATGCGAATGAATTGCTAATCGGAAAAGGTTTGATATTAAAATGCATTTACATATTATTTCACTCTGGAATACGAAGCGGAGAGTTACCGTCGTAAATCAAAAACAACAAAGGTGAAAATTGTTTTTTTTTATTATTTAAAATAAGTGTTAACAGCACGACAATACCCCAGGTAGATTAGTGCTATAAAAGTTTAAGTTATGCGAGGTCATGGCCCAAGATATAATAAAACAAATGTATACAGTATAGACAAATAGTCATACGACGTATTGAGTTGTGTAAAGGGTAATTGTCGTCTAGTTGTTAATTTTAACAATACTTCATTAGCAGTTGGGAAATACGTATGCGTTCAGAATAAATACGAATAAAAATAGGAATCTACAGCAGAAATTAGTCAACTCGCGATTGGGTCGGTCAACGGCCCAGTTCATCTGCCAAATTGTATTTAGTACACCAAATTATAAATCTACCAAACATTCATATTTACTAATTAATATTTAAATTTTGAGGACAAAGCCGTAAATATCTCTCGTCGTCAACTGTCATCGTCATTAGGCTCGCATTATTTCCAATTAAATAATAATTAAAAACACACTAAAAAGCACCATAGACAACAAAAAATAGCGCGGGCTAGATCGCAAGATGGCAGCCTTGTGTCAACTGTCAATGCGCACGTGGCTGTCAAACTTTATTTTTAGAACAATGTTCCTCTTTCGTTTTCCAATACACAAATCAACCACTTTAAATGAATATCAGTACCAGTACCTCACTACACGGCTAGGCTACATTATAATTGTCCACGAGCGGCATTTTGATCTAGATCATCTTCCGCGTTCTAAATATATCGCGTGGCTAAATATTTTCATTTCAAACGTAATGTCTACTAATCCGTATTGAAATCATAATAACTACAACCGTACGCATTGCTTATTTGTTTGCAACGAGATCTCAGTGCGCAGTTTGGCTTAAAAAATAAGATAATGCAAAGCAATCTACGTCGATCAAGTATCAAAATGGTAGGAACAGCCTCTCGGCTCCGGATGAGCTGCTGTGGTAAAGAAGCGTTCAATTCCATATATTCCACTAAAAAACATCACGTTTAGAGATCAATAAAATACGAAAATTAACCGTTTTTTAGTAGCATACACGGACTCTTAATGAATATCAGTAATGAGTGAGACTTACCGTTTTGATATCATCATAGTCCTTATCCAAGAACCTTCTCCGGGCGGGCGGCGTTTCCGGGCTGGAATCAACTGTCGGCTCACTGATCGTGCTCTCGGTGCTAGTTTCCATAGAGTTAATCCCATCCTCCAACTTTTCCGACCTTTTCTTCAGGTAGTTCTCATGTTCGAAGGTCTTGTTCTCGAAGCCGGTCGGCGACTGTTCCACTTCCGGTTCTATATAATTGATTTTCTTTGTGTCCGCTTTCGGGGAAAGCCCCGAAGCCACCGGTTGGGAGATCTGAATGTAGGACGCGAAGTTCGACGTGTGCTTCGGCGTTTTAACTTGTTTCTCTATATCGTTCTTCAGGTTCCTCACTTCAGGGCTGCTTCTCCTGTCTTCGGCGTCTCCGTTCTCCGTTTGTATGACAGTTGACTTTTCAAGTATCTTCCCAATCGGGTTGTTCGGGTCCAGTTGACTTTTGATACTGGCCAACTTATCGGTTTTTGAGGTAGATATGATTGTTTTGTCCAGGGACGGCTTCGCTAGTGACACCGGCTCAGAGATAGTCTTGCTGATCGTTATGTCTGCTAGTTTTATTGGTGATTCGTATCTGCCATTCCTTTCGCTTGGCAGATGTATTGGGACTGGTTGGTCTTCTTTGGAGTATTTCGAATAGGCTGTTGTGCCATTTTCGCAATCTTTCAGTTTGTTGAGGTATTGCTCAACAGTGTGATTTGTATATTTGGGATCGTTCGCGGGCAGTTTGGTCACCAGCATCTTGGGATCGAATCTCTTTCGTATTTCGGAAACCGACGGCACTTCGTTACCGTTGGTGTCTTTTACGCCGTTGGTCATAGAGTGTCTCTTGCCGTAGATGGGCGTGGGAGATGTCTCCTTGTATCTTCTGCCTTCCGGTTTCTGGTCGGAAATGTACACTTAGGGCGTTGGAATGCTTCGTTTGGGAATAATATTGATATTTCAGTTTACGGAAACAGTTCAAAGTTATTCCCAGACACATGAATCAATTGCACATTTGAACATGATCTTGTAAATAATGAGATAGCGTGTGATTGTGTGTTAGTTCTAGAGAACGCGCACATGCGTCTAATACTTGATCCGCTGGAACTACTACAATGCATTTGCTAAGTCGCTTCAAAGACGATGGGTTCGCAGAGCAATCATCTCACTTGGTTTTAGATAATAATGTTGTCTGAAGATTTGATTTTAGACGAAACTCGAGTCTTTGAAACGACATGTTTGAAGCATTCTGGATAGCTCAGTGCGATGTTAAGAACATAAACACACAACACACGCTCAAACGTGGCCAGCTATATACAGAGCCTCGTTGGCTTAACCATCTCTGGCCTATGCTGTCGAGAAAGAGATAGCATCAACTTGTACTTTAACCATGAGACGAGTGAGACTTTTCCAATAGGAACGACCATTTCATCATTTTAATAATAAATTACCTCCGATATCGTTGCAGTCCTCGGCTTTCGTATTCTCAACTCGGGTGCGGGCGGGCGGCCTATGTCGTTCGAAATGGATTTAGATCTTGAAATCTCGCCGTACTCTTTCTGAATACGTTGCGTTAGCGGCACATAGTTCGCAGGCGAGTATTTGTTGTACAGCTCAGCGGTCGACATGGCAAGGGCCGCTGAACTGAGGACGTCCCTCTTTTTCCTGACATGGAAACCTCTTTGTTATGAACCGGACTAGTATCAAGCAAGTCGTTTATGAGATGTAACTATCTATCTATCTAAAATAATTAAATGACACTTCAGCTCACCTGTTAACATCATTCGACCTGCTGCTCTCGCTCCTCGTCGTCGACACATCTCGGGACCTGGATTCGCTCCGTTCTGTCCTGTACCTAGAAAGGCCACTGTCCGAGTCTGTCACACTCGGAGCCCTTGATGACCTAGAATACTCCACAAGCGAGGTCTTTCTTTCCCTCTTTCCGTCTACCTCTGAATATTTGGACCTGTATTCGGTTGTCCGGTCGCCATAACTGCTGCGCAGAGTTGAGGTGACATATGTCCCACTACTACGGTAGTAGGGCTTGTCCAAAGAGGATGTGAGAGAAGATCGGTACCCCGTGATGGGGGAAGAGGTGGGGGTAAAACGGGATTGAGATACGACAGGCATTTTTCTATTTGATTCTTGGCGGGCGCTGTCCTTGCATTTTCATTTGGACCTGGAAAAAGGGAAATTCAGTGAAATGTAAGGTTTCATTTGGTAATAGTATTAAGCAATACACTAAGCAAGTCCATATAATCCAATCCAGTCCATCAAAAATGAAACAGAACAACCATTCTACTAGTACATACTTGTTTTAAGGGAGTTAAGTTATAGAACAAAACCAACATTCATTAACAACATGCAAGACCTCCAAAAATACAGCTACTAATTCAAAATAATATTATATATTTTGAGTTTGTAGTTAATACACAGACTAAGAATACAAAGACGGCTCATGTATAATAAGCTTATACATATAATGAAACTCTAAAATAAACTCTGCTAATAATGATTTGAATCTGTGGTTTTCATTGCAAAATGTAACATACTATGTTAAATTGCTTTAAAATCAGTGTTTTCATGTATGAAACACATATACAGTGGCTGTTCAAGTAAAACCCATATTGAGGGCAAAATCAGTTGAGTAACTGTTATGTAATAACTGCAGTCTAAGCTGGAGTATACTTGTAAGGCTTCCCTGCAGAAACTGATGTTTCAAGATATTATGGACACAAATACACAGGCTGATCAAAACTATTTCATATTATATATATATTACAGCTTGTCTTAAAATTCAATCACATGTCTATCCTCATATATTCAATAAACATACAATTATTCATGACATGAAAACATCTGCATATAAAGAAGAAAACCCTAGATCAGTCCAATTGCACTCTTTTATTTTAAGTACTCTGTTTCCATCTTATCTTTTAAATGCTTTAATATGTATTTATAGTACTGGAATACTAACAAAATGTACTAAGAGACAGGCACGAAATATGTATCATGTTTAACTTTATACTGATTAAATTAATAAGTTTTAAACACATATTTTATTGTTGTGGGTTCATCAATGTCCTCTTGTGTCTGTCTTGCACAATATTGTTGTGTTTAATTTCCATTAATTTTAAGCTTGTTTTGTTTTAATACAAAAAAAGGTTTACAAAAACAGATAATAACACATGGATACTGTATCCACTGACACTTTAAAAACAAGCATTATTTTTTATAAATGTTATCAAGGTTAAATTAATAAAGTCATTTTATATATGAATATAAATACTTGTTCTTGTGATTACTAAAGCAACTTTATTAATAGTAAATTATAAAGAATAGGACATTTTCTTTTAGTTTTCTCTGAGAAAGGCTGTAACTGACTATATAAGTCAACTTTGATACAATAGCAGACCGTTTTACTATTTAAGAAGCAGGTTTTGTGTCAAGGCCATAAGAATTTTAGTGAAGTCCGTGGCCTTTTAGTTGTCACAAATATACATTCTTTAGCGTCTTTTTTGGGAGAGGTAATTTGATACTTCGATCAAAAATGTAGACGGGAATAAAGAGCAAAATGGCTTTTCAGAGATCAAGAACATTACAAAATCTGTTAATTCACTTTCTCACTTACCGGGCCTCTGGCAAAATCACGAAATCAATCCAAAAATACACCTTGATTTATTTTTAGCGACAACAAACTTTGTGTGTTCAACGCAATAGAATTCAGAAAATTTTAAACCAATTTACATACAGATAATCGATACCACAAATAGATTATTCAAATAACATAATACTCACAATAAATGAAGGAATCTTCGCAATTGTAAGCGAATTAAAAAAAATATTTATTCTATCTTCACAGTTCGGTGGAACTAGATTTATAGCACACACACACACTTCTCCAGACACTTTCGTTTCGTAAAAATTATGGAAAATGGACCGTAAACGTCCGTATTAGATTTTTTATGTTCGCTCTTGTAATTTTAGAAAAGCAGGCTCCATTTGAGTGACGTCACTTAAATTGGCAATTTTATTTGCTTGACTTCCGCTTCGAATTCTCCAAGGATTTTGGTCCTTCGTGCCTTTTCAATAAAGTGTATAGTTTGCGCAGTGCGCAGGTGACAGTTGACTTTTGGTATTTAGTGTTGCTCTACATAATAATTGCCTATTTTAAAACCCTCGTAAAATAAAATGTCATCATATTTACATTTTTATTTTATTGTATGTATAAAATGGCTTGATCCGTATTCTACATTTTACTAGTTAATAAATAATTTAATTATTTTATATGAAAGCCTACACTTATAAAAGTATCGGACATAGTATACCACGAGAGGGCGCTCATACAAGTATAAAAATGTAACGCTTCTATTTAATAATGGATGGCGCCACAGTGCATTCTTAGTCATACAAATTGACTACTTCGCTACGAAAACTTAAATAATTGTAGATGAATAGTGGCAATAAAGCCTAAGCCCCCTTTTAAAATATTATCATTATCAAGAAAACAGACGAGATGAAATTTTTCAGCCTTCATTTTTTTTTTAATATGGTTTATGTAAGTATATCCTTTAGGACAAAATCTTAATAACAAAAAAAACAAATGAATAATTATCGAATGTATTGTAATTATCAAACTTATGGGTATATCACACTTATACAATCATATAAATTTAAAAAAAAACAATATGTTTAAGAATCATTTAATAACATTACACGTGGGGTGTCTGTAAAGAAAGTGCAATCACAACAATTATCAAACTGAATTAATAAAAAATAATATAAATAAGAAAAAAACAAATAGACTAATACAGTTATCGAGACGTTTCCAAACCATTTTGTACAAAATATAATTACTAAGTTTCAAAGAACATTATTTATAACATATAAACTACATTAGTTTACTTTAATAGCTTAGAATAGGAAATTGGAAAACCTTATTGATTTAATAAACTGTTCACTATCTTTGAATAGTTTGAAACTACCTTCACAAATGTATAAAATGGTTTCACAGAGTAAGAGTGGGAAGCTAATCTAATAAACTGGGTAGAATTAGTTATATTAGTTAAGATATTAGTGAGGGTAGCACAGGAGTCCGTATATCTGCGTCACGTACTTTCCACCTCGTTCATCGTGCACTCTTCTCTTCTTTTCTCGGTCTTCGTAGAATGTCCCACAGCGAGTAAAGTTAGCAGGCTATACAGTCTCTCCTAAATGGTGTAATACTGTACTATACAACCTACTACCTCAACCCGACATGGTCTATACTTTGTCTATGTTAAGAAAACACAATACATAATCAATTCAGTGAAAGAATATGAGGGGATCTAATCTATAACGTGTGACAAACAAACAAAAAATGTAAAATAACGAAATAAAAAAAAAAACTGAAAAATGTTGAAGCGTCGAAATCCCGCCAAAACTGTTCCCGCGTATCACCAAACTTGTGTGGATGACGTGGACGTGCGACAATTGACCGCTCACGATCAAACTGTCAAACTGACAGTGTTGTCTATGACGCGCTTTTAAGGTGTGACGAGCTCAGAAATGAAAGTACACGCACAAATGTCGCAGCCCAGCCCTCCATACGACATTGCGCACAAGTTCGGGTCTACGGGTCCCAGTTGAGAGGGTCCAAAGCTGGATGGGGAAAAATATAACAGGTTAACCAAAATTAAATGGATATAGCAGACGAAAATATATTCCCCATTGGAAGCATATGTTTCACTGCTATTTCCGTAATTCAATAATATTAACAAATAAATGGGAGTACAAATATCACAACAATGTTTAATGACTAGAGTCTATGGATTGTTTATTATATCAACTTGTTACGAGAACATCTTCGCACGTTGACTTGATCTAGATTTTAAAGACACCAATGAGTTCGCTCAAGTAACCATACTTCAAAAATGTCTAACGTGTATTAAATTGAATATATCGGTGTAATAAATTCAAGTTATCATATATATTATTATTAAAACAGTTTTAAGCTAACAAAAAATTTTAAGGAGATTAATGAATAAGGGTTAAAATAAATTCCCAAATGAGTCTTCAAGTCCCTTTGGGTATAGGATTCCCAACCCCAATTGTATGTGCTGCAACAGGTCCAGATCCTAGGTTTCTCGTCTGCACCCACCAACCTGAAAAGTGATGACAATTTATGGAATATTTACGGTCATAATTAGTTTGTATTTCGTCAAAAAATCGTGAAATATTGTTAAAATTAATTAAAATTTTACTGAATATCTAAAGATCAAAGAAATATTTCGTAGCACAGCATATTAAGATAAGAATACGTCTGTTCTATGAAGAACTATTATCCAAACGTTTTGTTTTTTGTATTTTTGTTTATGAACTATATACTTTTAAAAATAAAATAAAATAATTATCACCTCTTGGTGTATCGTTAATTAAAAAAAACTGCAATGTTTTATGAGATATTAAAGTCCACATAGCTTGGCCGTTTCGTAATGTTGCAAGAGCGATCCGTGATCGAAACCGGAGAGGGAAGTTAGTTTAATAAAACCAAAAGTTTGCACAACAGGTGTGAAGCTCAACGGTAAGTCGTGGGAAACTGGACAGATGTTTCGCGAATTTACGAAAAATAAGAGAAAAAAAACCGCTAGTAATGTTTAAAAAAAAAACACAAAAAACCGAGCGTCGATAACAAAAGATCGTCTTTGCGATTTTTTATCGATTCGCTACAGTTCCAACGGAAACGTCACAATGACCCAGTGTACATCGGAGATTAGACAAATAGAGAAAATATGTTTAAAGCGTAATTGCGTACAAAATTGAACCGAGAACTTTTTCCCAATCATTTGCTAATTCATCGGTTAACCTTTTCTAGTCTTCAAAAGCATCTACCTTATACGTATGCCAGCTTTGCAGTGATAAGCAGGATAGTGCTTAACAAAACACAGGAAGACCACAGATCCATAGTCGAGATCAGCTGTCTAGACGACCCCCTCCCACACCCCCTCCCCCGCCCTCCAGCCGTCTAGACGTCGCTCAGACACCCCCCTAGCTAACTTGATAGCGAGATTATAGTTGGGAGAATGTATTTTTAAATAGTTTTTGTTAAGAATTGCATCAATACAACTATATCAATAATACTTTCTTACTGAGAATTAAGTAAGCATTATTTTTTTTATTTTAGGAGCGGATTTCATATAAGTCTTGGTTAATGATTTTGTAATAACACTCGGCTTGTTGACTGATATCTTAAAGAAAATAAATTAAAGTGGTTTATTGACAGCTAACAAAGTTACATAGTAGTGCCTTAATAAGTATAACATATAAACATTTGAATACATTAAAACTAAATAAAAAGAACACAAATAAAATTGCATTTATTGGCTTATGCTGAAGTGAGTGTAATCGGTCTTTGACCTCTGTTTCACAATGACCCTCGACAGGTCGTAGGTTCAATACCCACTCGAAATAATATTCCAGTCTGTTTACATTATTTGTATTTTACAAATCAAGCAGGCGGAGGCGGAAGGCCAAATAATTGGCCAAATAAGGACAAATAAAAAGAGAATCACCTTAACGTCTTCGCATTTGCTTAACTCTTGACTTTTCCAGGCTTCAAATCTCTGAAAATGAGAAAACATTCATAAGAAATAGCTTCAACAACTGACCCTAGTCTAAAAGAATTAAAACCTTTTGTATGAGAAGCTAGGACTACACACAGACGAAAATAGCGATCTAGCCTTTATTAAGACAAATGAGTAATTTGCTTAGTTTTAATAATGTAAAAGTATCCCATTAAAGTGTTTATTAAGGTATAACACTTATTTCATGTGTTCTTTAAAGGGGAATTAAAGGGAAGGTTGCTAGTCGTGGCTATCAAGTAGTGTCTTACTGGAGAATTATCTGGTAATTTCTGACGTCGGATGCATCGGATAGAGAGTGATGGCAAAACATCACCTATAAGTATGACCATATATTTGATATGAAAGAGGCTCCTGAAAGTAGGATACTAAAACATTTAGACACTAAGAATAATACAAACATTATAAATGAAATGATGATTTTTTTTCGTAATTTTGATTCATATAAAGGAAATTACGTTGCCTCGTTTTATATACATACGGAAACTGTCTGTTATGTAATCGTTAATTTATTATTTCCCAATGAGCTCTTTAGAAAATCGTGACTGAGCTCTAAGTGTGTTAAATTTATTTGTGTTCAATATGGAGGAGGAAGGAGGACATTCAGCAGTTTATCGATATTTCAAGGGTCTCAATAGATGTTTTGCCGGAGATGAAAAAGTGACAGAGTGTGGCATAACAGATTATGGGTACTCAATCGTTGCATTGCTTTGGTTGTGCCTCAAATAAATAACTGCCTCTCGCACTATTATTCAGAGTATGCGTCTGCGCGTCTGTCCCATTTCCGGTGACAATTATCGCAAGCGACGTCACAATTCACGCCTCCGGAGCGAGATGGTGCTATCCACTGTCCCCCTCTGATTGATGCTAGTGATGTTCACCACAGATCATCTGACGTCCAAATATCACATAGGTCAATGAAATTACAACCAGGTATGCTTGCAAAGAGCTGCAGCAAAGTAATCCTGATCCCCATTCTCATTGATTGAATCAAATGGTGATCAGTATCACAAATGAAACGTCGCGATCTGAATTACAATCAACTAATATATATATATATATATATATATGTGTACACTAGAGTGATGTTAAATAGTTCGTCATCTCTATTACATTGTTCCACGAATGATATAAAGTCGTCTTTATCGTTTGTATAATAAATCCCAGTATTACTTGCATTATGGTAAAGTTCAAAAGTAAAGAATAGGTCCTTAGCCTAAGGTTTGCTTATTTGAGAATGATTTGTCCCTTATGACCCTGGTGACTGAATTTCTTCGCTGTTTTGCGATATTAATACGCCGATCATGGGCAGTAAGGTGTACTGCTCATGTAAGGTGAAGGAAAGACTGGATGAGGGCTATGTCTTATTTTAAATAATTGTAATGATTTCTAAGCTAAGTGATTTTATAAGATCTAGACGTAATGACAAAAGTGTTGCATGTCTGACTATTGGCAATGTCTGTTTAACCCCATATTAAAGAAGCCAGACACACAAATGACGGGTTTGCAGCCACATTTGGGATAAAAATATCAACTCGCGGCAGACTGCAGCTAGACATTTCTTTTTTTTTGTGACCTCCTTCGAAACCGGTTGGCGGGTGGTGTAAGCTATGTGACTGGGCGTTCAATTATATTCCATTCCTACAATTCCGTGTGTGGAATAACTTAACTTTGTATATTTACAGTCGTAAAACACTTTGTGAATATACGAAACGTTATCTATCGATAAGTCACAAGCAAAAAAGCAAAGACAACGGTATAATTAATTGAGTATAGCGAAACGCTTCAGCGTATGACGTGTACCAACACGCTTTCCACGATACTTGAGGTGTAAGAAGCCAGTCTGGTTCTTGGAAGTTAGTATGTCTGTCTGTGCGAGTGTCACGAATTGATTGACGAGTTCTAGATTCTAGAATTCAACCGGTGCATACTTGAATGCTTCAAATTCTTGTGAAACTTGTTTGGAATGGGTTGGCACGACTGAAAGATTACAATCGTAATATTATTCCTAATAATTTAAATTAAATGCTAAATTTAAAGGGCCAATGGAAGTTTCCTTAAGAGGTTTTACAAAAAGAGAGCTTTCTTTATACAGCACAGAGTTGACAGTTAAAAATATTTAATATTTAAGAAAATTCTAAATAATGCCTTAAAGGGTCCTTGAAGATCAAGTTTCCTAGTTTAGCGAGGACGAGAGAGTGTACTTTCAAATTTCTTCATAATTTGTGTGAACGTTATCGCGATAAGTCAGTAAAAAATTGGTGGAAGCAGAACGCTACCAGAAAAATTTATCATCCGCCTGTTCTCATTTGGCCAAACGGAGATCTTTTGTTACACGCGACCTTCCTTGTTTTTTCATACGAAAGAATATTATTGACATGGCCTATTATAAAATTTAGTGGCCCATTAGATGTTTGGGTGAATTTGTGAAGAAAATTCAATAATGACATGAAACATTTGGCTATTTTTAAAAATTTGTCGTTTTTTATCAATTTTAGATATATGGAGAGAGATCCCCACAACTCTAGCGCATTATAAAATGTGGAAAAAGTAAAAAAGTGGTATTGTACGCATCCCTTTCGGGGCCGACAACTTTTGTTCCATCGCTTTTGGCGCAGCTGATTTCGATTCGCGCAGAAATAAATATAAAAAAAAACACTCAATGGCTATACTAATTATTTTGGCGGGTACAGTCATTGGGAAAACGTATTGCGTTTTTTTTTATAAATAATATTAAAACGGGCAAGTCTAGTTTTTGCTAAAATCTTAAAAGAAATTTAAGCATATTTTGTTTCGAAGGAAAACTACTTATAAAATGTATAGAATTTGAAAATCTGAGAAACAAGTGGTTCCATTTGAAAAATGTATTTTTGTGTTGTTGAGAACAACTCGCGTATACTAGCTGAACACAATTGAAACACTTTGTAACATTGATCGCGACTGTACTTTCGCGAAATCCCTTTTTACCCCAAAACGGGGTATATTTTTTCCGTTCAGTCACGCGTTTCTATTCATTTTTTTAAACCTTTATATCAATTTTTTAAAAGGGTGCGAACAATAGATCTTTTTTTTTTTCAATCGGATATGGTTTTTTTTAACGTGCACCTCACTTTGATGTATCGATTGTAGTTTTTTAAGGTCAACAAAAAAAAATACCGTTAAAAATTACATGCGTTGTAATTGTTTGTATTTTTTTTTATAGATCTAAAAAATGTTTTCATTTAAAAACTGTAGTAACTATTTTTTAAATATAATATATTTTATTTTATTTTACAGTTTTTTTTATAAAAAAAATATAATATAGTAAAGAAGTGAAAAGAATACCAGCAGGAAGTTTAAGCTTGCCTGTAGGTACACAGTTTGGATACCGCATTTATTTTTGGACAGTTCAATCAGATCTGCAAAATACGTCTTTAGAAGGAATGGAAAAGATCGTGTGAAATGGCAGCCTGTTTCTTATTCATCTAAAGCGTCTTGTAAACTAAATTTGGCTTAACTGAAAGCGAGCTTAACGTGCTTTTTGTGAATAAAATTATCCCATTTTCCCATAACCCAGTTATATTAAGGTGTGTAGCCAACAATGTCTGGCGCAGTGAAGCGTGGAGTCTCATGACCCACAAGGTTATACATTTAAATACGTATAATTTTGTAATCATTATCAATTTGAAGCCACCTTGAGGCCTTATAAAACGTGGATTAAGGCGTGTTTGCTACCATGGTAACGGTGTTGTAAAACAACATTGCTGCTGTAACTAATTGTAAGTCCGAAATAATAGCATCGCGAGTCGCGAAATTTTAGCCCAAGATTGCAGTTTAAATATGGTAAATATAAATTAGCTAGGTATCTATACCAGGCAAGGCAAGGCATACCGTAGGATTCAATACTCTTTACGATGGCTGAACTAGACCAGACCTGCAACTTATCACTTGAAGAGTTCGATTCCCAACGAAATGATAGTTGGAGATTCACGTGTGACGGTTTGAAATATCTTAGTTTAGTGTTAGTAATAGTGTTAGCCCAGTGGCAAAAGTGTTAATACATTTAAAGTCCTGCATTAGAATCACGGTTTGCACCAATAGCTTTTTTAAGTGTGAAATTTAGTATGTGAAGTTAAACAACGTATGATGTAAAATTTTACCTTATTTCCGTTAAGAAAAACAACCCCAACGTTACACATCACATTTTACAAGACGATATTCTCAAAAACAACGCCCAGTATTCGCGTTTGAAACCCACTGCTGACATGACTAAAGTCGCGAACTGAATTTACGTAAAATAATATAACTTTCGATTGGACACGCCGACGTCCGTCCGCCGCGAAATTCGCACGAAACTGGCGTATCAATTTTTTAATGTCACTTCTGTAGTCTGTGTCTGTACTACCAACATTACAAATGCTGTAACGCTGTCGACCTTATCGCCTGGTGTTACAGCTTACTTTTCAATATCAAAGGCTCCAGACAATTTATCGTCAATAATAGGGCATAGTGAATGGGAATTTTATGAGTAGACCATAGAGAGCAGTCGTATTTTTTTAATAATTCCAATGAACATCAGGATCTCTTGTTAATTAACAGTGTCTGTTCGTTTCATATAAAAGTGGTTAAATGGTTAAACTCACCAAGAATTTGGCTTTGTAGACTTCCCTCATGGACATCTGAAATTAAACATGTCTTAAACATTAGTCTTGCGCAATCAGACAAGACAAGAGTGGGCGATACAGCATTGTAAATTACTAAATTAACCTCGTGGGTTCGATTCCTAGGGTTTTTGGCATGAACAAATGTTATCTAACCTAATTAACGTAACCCCGGTGGATTGCGAGAGCGACCCCCGAGGCATTTTACTGCGGTCTTGTAGGTTGGGACCAGGGAATGTGAAAATGCGTTTCCACCTCGGTCAAAAAGGGGTGTATGCCCCCTGGACCATTGCTCCCAGAATAGAAATTACAACAAAAAAGAAATAAACTTTTGTAGAATCAGTTTTGAAATAGTCTTCCGGAAGTGAGAACTTCACGCTAAGGTTATTCGGAAAGGTTAAAGAGAGACAAACACTTGCGCCCTGTTTGCAGTTTGTGCGCCTGACCTAGGCAACATTGCGGTAGGTCATCGGACAAAGCTAAGTCTATTTTTATTCGTGGCAATAACTATATTGAAATGCACACTTAAGACTGAATGACAAAGACAAGATTAAAAAAAAAGTTTGGTTAATTCATTGGATCACCCCATGCATTTTGAACATTAGCCCCCATTGGTTGGTAATATGGGGTCGAATGCACCAATGGCGGGTCACTTTCACCCCAAAGTGAAATTTAGGGTTTATGTAGAATAATAGGATTTAATCACCATTGCACGAGATGCATTCAAAACTTGTATTGAAGTGATGCTTTCACTAATATTTACATAGAACCAAGTGTTGTCAAAGGTACCTACTAGAGAAACTGCAAGGGAATCGATTTGGTCATTAAATCAAAACTTTACTTAATTTTAGCAATATTTTTAAATATAATATTTTTATAATCCTTCATTATTTATACATGGGGTAAATGTTTACTGTTATTTGCTTCCAATTCTTATATGAGACTCGGAACTACATGAAAATCTGTTCAGTAGTCTCAGCGATGACGCAAGTCCTAAGTATCGCGTTTACTAATCAAGAATGCAAAACTAATTCATGCAAATGCATGCATCTCATATTAATTTATATGTTTTATTTATAATTCGCCGGGATCGAACCGAATGGATGTGGTCGATTATTTTAAATTGAAGGTCAGAATGCATCTCGTCACTTAACTGTCAGACGGCAGACAGGATTCTGTTCCCTTAGCGCAAATAAGGTGATTAAACAATAGGTGCAAGCGAAATATGGATTTGAAAAGACAAAGACCACGAAAGAGCCTAAAACGAGTCGTAATCCTTAAGTTATAGAAACGCGGATCAGTGTGTGCGTGATTCAGTTGAGCACTCGTCAAGACCGGTTTGGCTACCGTGATACGCAGCCTGTGGCCAATGTCACACGAGACGAGAAATTACTTATTTCCCAACACTCACAAGCGATACGTTAACGTATGTCTTTAATATGTTGAATAATGTTTACAATGACATAAACTTATTTTGGTTCATAGTTAAGTTGTTACAAACTTATTTCAATTAGCAGTTTGAAACCAAATGCTAGAAGATTTCGTTGTATTATTTTAACATTTACAGTTAATAATTACGTTTTTTAATAATAATAAGTTATTTTAAAAGGTGTTATTTGAAGTCTATAAAAACTTGTTTTGTATTGAATAATGTTTCTGAATGAATTTCAATGCTAGCCACACGTGATTAGATATGCTATAGGAGACGGGTGTAAACAAAACGTGTGCAAAATTCGCAACACAATGGAAACGCGGCAGAGTTCACGTGGCAATGACACGGGTTCGAGTCCCGTCTCGGAATATTCTATCTTCAGATCAATGGTAAGATTCAAGACCAGACAAGATGTGACATGATAACATGTATTATGTTGCTTCAACTCAGCCATTGTTCAAGGGTACGTGCAAAATATTTATATTATACGGTTTTCTTAAGTAACTTGGACACTAAACAATAATCAATCGTAATAATTAAGTAACTAAATATTAAGGTTGGTATACTTTGATTGACATGCAGAAGCAGGTTGGTATACGATGATTAGTTACAGATTATCATATAGCTGATATAATAAAGTGCCTGTAGATACTCCGGATGAAATTTGACAGCTGTCAAAAGGGAAATGAAGTTAACACGGTTATAGGCTTTGAACGTTATTGGCACGATAAATCCAAAATATTTATTTATATTACATTTGTAACTCGTTTTTGATGTGAATTACTTTGGGTTAGTTAGTTATTTTAATTAATTAAATTATTCCACTATTACATTTATTACATATTACTTCGCTATATATATTAACAATAGGAGTTAAACGAATTAAGTTAAAATTGATGTCTAGTTTGCAATGAGCGAGCAAAGTTTTATTTATAATTATATTTAAATAATTATATGGCATGTGAAATGGAAATAATAAATAAGATTTCACGAAACTCGTATTATGACGAGAAAATGATTCGTAGGTGAAAAATACACTGTAATTTTTTTGCGAGACACTTCTACTTGACGCTAGATGGCGTTTGTTTTAAATACAATGCACTAGGCTTAAGAAGTTAACTTCGACCAAGTTTTAATGCCGAAAACTGATGGTTATAGGCTTTAGAGATTATATAATCGCTGTGGCTGTATGAAATGAGGCTTTATTTAAAACGGCGTAACATATCTTCTAACACAGAAAATAATAAATATTTTATTATTCTTAAGGAGAAGCGTAAAACAGTTCAGAGGTTTCGTATTCTTATTGGATCTTACAATTTAATTTTTATTTGTTTTACCGACTTAGAAAAGGAGCTTAATTATCAGTATGTTTAAAAGATTTGGAAGATCTATTTAGGCCTAAGCGTGTCTGTTTTAATTTTTTATGTATGTCCGAGAGATCTCTTCATTTAAATCCTATGTTCCAACTTGGATTTGGTCCCAGATTCATTGATGATATATCATAGATGTTGGACGTATGAAAAAAATACCATGTGGTTAAACCGGCATTGTACTTTGACTATAATTACATACCCCTTATATAAAAACATCCAAATCACATAAAATCCACGACACCTTGTTAAATTCCAAATAGGATTTCACTAAACACATACAGATCGCACTATATTCACAGAAGAGGCACGCTTTTGAAGAGTTAAAAAGCCTAAGAACTGGTTCATCACTAATTGAAAAGTTCACATCCATCATTAAATATAATTCAATCAGATAACCGAACACACCCTGCATCCTACATATAGGAAAAGTCTACTCTTTATTAAAAAAAAATGTCAAATCACCAAAGAAAGTAGTGAAATACGGTGAGACCTAACCTCTTTAAAATGTATTATGCTCAGTTTGAAGGAGATAGCTGCTATATTAGGAGCTACGTCTCAAATTAGGGTTCAATGTACCGGCCTACTGACGTCGCGTTGCTATCTCGCTCGAACTTACGTAATTTAACGCCGTGCGGGAAGGACGGGGGACAGTCTACTTTTTGTTCCGAACTTGAATTTCGATCAATATACTGCGACTATGCGGTCTTGATTGTTGGATAAGATAGAAAACTTATTTTTTTTTGTTTTACAATTATCGTACGGCGTAAACTTATACGTCAGTGTATAATCTTATAATAAAAGCATTTTTAATTATTAAAATCCATGTTACCCTATTTAAACTTATTATGTTTTATAATTACTGTAGTTAATGAACACTATTGACCCTATTAGAATAATTACTCACAATAAATAAAATAATACGATAAAACGTGATCAGTTGCATTAACTAGCTCAGTTGATCATGATAACCGTCAAATCTTAGAATAAACATTAATTGAACGCCACTGTGGTTGAGAAAGCAGTGACCTTGAAGCGCTGAATAGCGCAAGAAGTATAATGCGTAAAACATGCAGCTTGACTCCATAGAACTTTGCATAGCAACTGTCACCTAGCAACACGGCTATTTATAGATAAAATTTATACGTTGTATGTTTAAGGGTCGTGCAAACTTTAACACAGCTCATAACTGAAATTATACGCAGATTAAAATAACTGCTATAGTAAGTAATTACGATTTCAGTGTGTTTTTGGATATTATTTCTAAATTAAAAGCAATACTTAATAAAATTATTACAGGAACTCATTAAAGAGGGCAGATATTTTTTAAAAAACAACAATAGGACTACATTTTATAAGGTAAAAAAAAGTGTCAATATTGAGATTGAAGTAAAATAACGAAAATGTTCTAGTTGCCAACCCTTATCTCAGTTAATTAATCGTCTAGGCAACCTGATTGCGACAGCATGATAAACCCACTTCAGATTCTTGATTCATAATATGGTTATCATAAGGAAAACATTAGATAGATACCTATGCCTTTAATAATATTACTTACCACCTACTGTAACTATGCAAAAATATGACAACGACAACCTACAAGAAATTTACACGTAACATTCTTCTATACATACTTCTTAGACTAACTAGCATCTTAAATTGACACTCAATACTACCATAAAACTGCAATACAACATTTGCACGTTTATTGCTCAAAGGCACAGTTAACATTAGGACTTGGTATTCGCATAAAAGACTTAAACAACATTCGTGAATAAGTATACTAATTAAAAATATTTACGATGTAGCACACCTAAATGCGATGCTTTGTATATTAAACGCAAGATACAAAGCACACTTTATTAATCCTTGTACCATGTTTATTTCTGCATCAAAACGGTTGCTGTGAAGGTAAGAAAGTATATTATAGTATGCTTCAAAATGTAAGGTAAGTACCACAGCAAAAGGTCTATTTGGGCATACATTTTGGCAATAAAAAGTGTCTTTTACTTTTTAATGGTAAGCGTAATTTTTTTAGACTTACTGCATATACAATTTGATTTTTACTCTATCAGTATAAAACGATGTTAACTAGCCTACGAGTTTAAAATATAATCTTTAAAATTACGCTGCTAAATCAAATTAATGCCTGAAATTATTGAAAAGTACCTTGTTAAACTCCCTGACTACAACCCAAAATGCATAAGAAAGCAAAATTTACATAGCACCGCGACTTTAAAATCGTGTAGCGGACAACTAACGGATTTCGCATATAAAGTTACACCACAAAAATTAAAAAAAAAACAGTGTGATAAAAATAAACCAATAAATATCACAAATGGGCATTTAAATTTGCATTAGCGTATAACGCTATCCAAAAATAAAGTATCAAGACTAATTATTGAGATTGCCGGTTTCATGTAGGCGGGAGGCGTTGCGTTAGAGTGAGATAGTCTTAACCTGTCAACTTCATCTTTAAAGGTAACGGTGCCGGCGCCCGCGCCGCACGACCTCAACATTTTACAAATCCAACATTCTTATTTTTAACCGACTTTAATAAAAGGAGTCTCTCGAGTAGTCATTTGTCAGATTAAACTGTACGGCCACAATATAGATGACATTTAAGTTTTTTTTACAAAATATGGCTCATTAAGCTCAGTTAAAGTTTTCTTGGAGGCTTCATAGTTTTGTGCTTTAAAAAAAACAGTGCCTTCCACTTTTATTGGTATATGATATTACATTTCCGTTTATTAAAAAAAAAAGTTAACGTCTAACGACTGATGACTTATAAAAAAGCTTAATTGATTAAACAATCACACAAGAATCTTATAAGTTCGTTACGATATTTTAATAACGAATTTTTCGAAGACACCAAATCACCCACTAAACAGTCTAACAGTTAATCCTAATATATTTAATTTATTATTAATTATAATTGTCAATTGTCATCCGCACTGGGCTCACAAGTAAATTTGAAAGCCAACAAGTAAATGCAAACAAACTTAAATATTAGTTTTTTTAGTCTGTAATAAATTTTTTATTAAGTCAATTAAGACAAAAAATGATATATTTATTTAAATTGGATTGTGTTCGTTAATTGTCGGAATAATGTCACTTGAAGAATTGAGTTTGATTTTGTAATATTTGGTCAGGGCAACGAGTGACGCAACATCCCACAATCGTGGGACTTCCTGCTGATATCCGGTCCGCGGTTGTAATTACCTGACCACATGAATAACATAGGTACCACAACCTAATACCATGTAACATATAGATAAATAATGTGGCCAAAAAGAAGTGAATTATTGGAAGATAGGCCACGGAAGATGACTGGATTGGTATAAGTTCTGACTTGTCTTCTACCCGACGAAAAACTTTAATAATCAAGTTTCTCTAAGCCATATGATAAGATTATGGCCTGAGATACCTTTGGAATTACGATTAAAAGATACTTTGCTCTAACAGATTTATTACCATAGACATTTCTCAACTTTATACATAACTATGGTACACATAAAAAAATTGTCTCTACGTTTACTGCCAGTTCCCAAATCAAGGGCGTAGAGCGGACGAGAAGAACTGGCAAGAGACTCTTTGATTAACAAGTCCTAATGGGAGTCCTAACTGGAAGGCTATATGAAGGGAGATCCAGAGAGGACAGAAACCGCGTGGCCGGTAAAAGTCATAGACAAGTGACTCTAATCTGTTATGACTGATGGCTGAACAATGGCTGATGATGATAGTCCTGGCAGTGACGGAGGGGATCAGTAAAAAGTTTATCATTGAATGGAGTTATAACTTATATTCTGGCGTGTATTAAAGGTCTGTCCCTCTCGTGGACATTACTCAAACAAATTAATATTTAAAAAAAAAATATTTATATCAGAGAACAGAATTAGGTTTGAAAATATGTAACAAAAATAACAAAGCAAGTTATTAAGTAAACTAATTAAATTAAAAATAATACAAAAATATCGGTTTTGCATTTACGCATCAGGATATATGAAAATTAAATTAATAACAATATATAATTAATGTTAATTTGAATGAACATATTAATTTAATTAAAATAAGAAATAATAAATAAAATTATAATAAATTAGATACAATAAAAACAAATTACACGCTACCAACGTTTTAAAAATGAGGTAAATTTTATAGGTGTCACTTAATTGATTGAGTTTTAATTTAAATTTTGTTCTCAATATGACTTAAGAAGAGTTGTTGTCGGATCCCATTGAGACACTTCCAGCAGTGTGATTCTAAGATCACATTTATTATCACACACACACACCCCAGGGCCTTCGCTTCAAACCCGTTGGATAGAGAAGACCTTTCTATGCCTGACGGATGCCCACGATTCTTTAAGAGTGGAGCTATTTATATCTTTTCCACATAAAATCGTACCAAAAGTCAATTGTGAAGGTTCAAGAATAAACTGGTCTGAGAAGATAACAAAAACTCAGCTTTTTAAGCGTGATGAGCTCGTTCCCAAGCCTCTTTTATCAAACTCAAAATATCTTTATTCAAGTAGGTCTTTTATAAAGACACTTTTTTTTTAACTAACACTAGTTCGAAGGGCATTTATCTACCGAGAAATCGGATCATTTAATTAATAGTACTTTACACTGTAATAGAAATTCATGAATTTAAGTTTTTAATTAGTTGCATAAGAGCAACTGAGTATGTATTGAAATAAGAAATTGTTAAAAATAGTTATTTTATTTAATGGAAACAATAGTTGAAAATTAAATCAAACCGCTGACTAATTCGACCTTGTGGATGGTGTCGCGTGACGTCACGACAAACGTCACCCACTCTAGGAATGTTTATACACGTCTAGAACGAAACGTTTCTGAATTAAATTAACACCACCTTTAAGCGTATTTTAACGAGTTCGTTTATTAGAAATGTTGGTGTTGCTATGGCGGTTGTGGACCACGCCAGGGAGACAAAGAAATTAACTCTAATCATCATAGCATAATATATTGTTTGATAGTTTTCATACTTTTTAGCTATAGTTAAAGAGTATTTAGAGGACAGAGATCCCTTTAATGTATCGGCAATTGGCTCAGCATCGGGACAGTTTTATTCTTGAGCAGCCTTACGATGCTTTTGTTATTTGAAAGAGCAGCTATCGAGTTTCTTGCCGGTTCTTCTCGATAGATAATTGTCACAGGCCTTCCGAACCGGTGGTAGTGTAATAAATGACGATTCAAAAGTATCTTTATAAAGACCTACTTCAATAAAGATAGTTTGAGTTTGATTAAGATTCATGATTAAGGAGTGGCGGAGTTTCTTGCCAGTTCTTCTCTTCCGCTCTACGCCCTCGATTTGGGAACTGGTTGACGATTCATAAGTATACCTATATGAATAAAGATATTTTTGATTGATTGATTTTGATGCTTATAATGAAGAAATGTTACTAATAATATTTATACTATTAAAAATTAAAATTTGTTTCAATTCAGGATACGGGTTTAGTTAACCGTCAATAAATATTGTATTGTATATTAATTAGTTTTGCTATGTTAAAAATAATTTTGTGTGTGCTTAATAAAAACCGAAAGAAAAGTAATAAAATGCAAATGATGTGCGCGCAGCTTCACAGCTCGCAAGGCGAAAGGGCTCGAAGGGCGTGCGCGGGCGCATCGTATTGGCCAATTCGAACGACGCATCTTGCATTCCATATTCAAACTCATAGACATTTTCTATTGGTCTATTTTTGATTGGTTGTTTTTTTTATGGATGCACTCGTGCGGTTTGGGTATACGTTTTGTAGTTTTTTTTTTTACTTTATGGTCTATGTCTATTGGCCGTGTGATAAATAGTTTGCGTTTTACATAAAAAAAGAAAGACGGTGCTTTTACATTTACATTTGTCACGGGAACGATAATTGATATATACTCATTTTGGCAATGGCACTTTTACAATTTTTATGTCAAATGTAATATGAGAGAATGTCTCTAAAAACTATACAAAGCTAGAGTAAGCAAAATGTAAGTAAATACAGTTAATACACACGTAATTATAGTCTGTGGCATATATGATTTTCATGTTTTCGTATTTGCGATATAAAATGAATGTCTAAAAAGCGAATTTAAAATGAATCAACGCAAACAGTTGAAAATAAACTATGATATAATGCAGATATAAAGTATGTGGTTTCTTTGCTGAGTAAGGCGAGGTTGGGTGTCAGTAGGTCAGTTTCAGTGGTAAGCAATTTAGGATGTGTGTAGGCAGACAGAAAACTTATTGCAAGGCTAACCTAACCTAACCTAACCTATAACTAATCTTCCATTCAATCTTAGAGTATTCAATTAATTTAATAATGTATTGTTCTTTGTAAAAAAAACATCAGGAAATGCCTTTTATGATAATTAATTATTTACAGTTTTTTATTTAAATAATTAGTATTACATACATAAGTATATCCACATACATAAGTATAAAAATCCATAAAAAGTATGAAGCATTTAAACAACGGCTGAGGACTTAAAGCTTTGACTATAAAGCTAATCAGACCAGTATTACAAATGTGTGTTTGTTTGTCCATCTTTCACCTCAAAACGGAACAACGGATTGCTGTATTTTTTGTGGATATAGTTGAGATATTATCTACCTTTTTGTCGTCTACAATAGAGTATTGAAGCAGTTGTTGGAAGATCCTTCATCATTCGGTTCTGTGTCAAAAAAGGGTAACCGAAGATCTCCAAATTTGACGAGAGCGGAGCCGCGGATAAAAGCTAGTAATTGTATTATGCAGTAGCACAATGCCTTCAAAAGTTCGACACAAGTCAAGGTGATAGGTACATATATTTACTACGCTTCCAGATATCACAAATAAGTGTCTGTAGACATCAACTTATAAGGTACCAAACTATTCTATCTCCGCATGCTCAAAGAATTCACTGCGCTCCATGAGGAAGAGGAAGAGAGGAAGGCAGACGATGATTAGGTTTTGCTCTGTTCTAGGTTACAGGTAATGTGTTCAAACTGAACTCTTTTAAAAATCAATCAACAATTGGTTCTGTTCATGCTGATTATATTTTTAATTGAATTTTGAGTTTAAATTTGGTTTAATAAAGCTTCGCGGTTGTGAACGTTGTGTTAACGAACTCGATATGTTTTTATACAATGCCCTTTATCAATGCACTCGGCAAGGTTGACGCACTTTGTAATGCGATAGCCATGTTGTCACGGCGCATCAATAATCATTTGTTGTCCCCGAATGGGGTATGGGGCAATTTAATTTATTTATTCACATCAATCTACAACATACATAGAAACACTGTAGTAATGATAATGCTCGATATTACTTTACGTTATTTACTGGTGTTTTAATGATTTTTTAAAAATTAAATAATCATGGTGGTGATATGTGCTGTGGTCATTACCACGAGGTGTTAAGCGAAGCCTAATTGACGCTTGGCTGAATGTTGTTTTATATTAATTTCATTTGCATTAATTATTTATTTAATGCAAAGGTTCAAGAGTGTTTGGTAGCATATCTATAGATTAATTCATATTTTAATAACATTAGATGTGGTTGATTTAAATAGAAAATTAATTCGTGTTTAAATAAAGAAACCACATCACGTTGACAAATAACAAGTTGGCATTATAATGAGTTAATTTAAGGCAATTTTAACAAAAACAAAACCAATTTTTAAAAATATGGTCATTGCTACGAGATGCATAGACGCTGAGCGAGAAAAGCACCAGCTCTTGGGTTACCGCAACTGACTACCAGGCGCCTACTCAATTTCTTAATAAGCGCCTGTGAATTTGTACCCCAAGGTCCAAAAGTCTCTAGTTCAAAGGGAACAAAATCATAGTTGGAGGAATTTTAAATTATTTGAAGATAGACAATGTTGGCTGAGTGGCTCAAGCACGCTCTTCCCAGAGTTCGCGGAGAGATTTGTACCATATTCCACCTCTGGGGTTCTAGCGACAGGTTATTTTATTAGACGTTTAGTTTAATTATATATATCGTGTTACACTACTAGATTAAGTAACAAACACCTTTGGGAGATATGAAATTGTATTAAATTTTACATATCAGAGACGAATCAATAAATGCTCGTGAACTGGTGATACTTGTGGTGAATTCAAGTCCAACTGACTTGAATTTAAGTCGCTAATGATATTTATATAGATCCATCTCTGTGTACTGTGTGTTTGCCGGTGTTTAATACTATAACTTAAATGGTTCTATATTACCATGCCCATCGGTAGAAAGAGCTTATTTATTTGATAGATTATTTATTTTTATAATATTTAAATATGACGATTAAAAGGAGCGGCGGAGAGTTTCTCTATGATTAAGAAACTGGCAGTAGTTGTTTGTAGACCTTTTTTTTTCAATTATTTGACAGTTCATATAGGTATTAATAAATCATTTTTGATTTGATTTATTAACGTTTTTTTAGATGCAATACAATTTGGGATCATATGTTTTTAGTCTGATAAAATACTTTAAAAAATAATAGATTTAAAACCATTGTAAATGCTCATCCAGAAATGTCTTTGAATAAAAGCTTACCGGTGCATTAAATGCGCGATGTATAGTTTTTTTTAAAACAATTGCTTTAATGAAGTCAGTCTTAATGACTTGTTTGAATAATAGTATTAATAACCAAATAGCTGCGTAGAATGAAACGTATAAAATTGGTGATAGAAACCAATCAAACTGTGTTTGGTTTTTGTTTTAAATGACTTCCCTTTTTGTGACACTATGTATGTAATAAATAAAACACACTGTCTTCCACAAGTGACCAAATAATGTCCATGTCTCTCCGTTTTAAATAATTATATAATCAAAGGACAAAGGTCCTTTGATTATTAAAAGATAATTCATAATTGAATAAGGAAATTTTAATATTGCTTTCAATATTGATGTCGCCTTGAAAAAGGCTTTAACTTTCAAAAATATTCCCAACTCATAGTTATTGTAATCGTGGCTATTAATCCTGAGAAGGCTTCAATTATCAATTACCAGAGCATTATATATATTTGGCCAAAAATATATAGATTTCTGTAATAATATTAATCTGTTTATTAACGCCTATTAGGTTTCTGTTTGTTTAAAAAAACGTTTTGAAAAGGAATGAACCGAAGCCGAGTTTCTTGCCTGCGTTTTTCAGCTTACGTACAGGCTGGATTTAGGAGCTTTCAAACGGGTCCTAAGTACCTTAGTGAATAAAGATATTTTGACATTTGACTGTGGTGCACCAATGACACACCAAACACATTAATTGAAGTGTGTTCTTGTGTGCGGCTCCTATTTCGCCATGCTTACTGCTGATGCTGAACGTTTGTTTTGATTATGTCTGATTGTTGTAAGATATCATGTGGCTTGTAATGCCCTTTAAGCGAAAATCTTTAGCAAGAGAAAGCGGAGAGATTAGCAGAGTGTTTTACAAATTATTATTGTTTTAATTACGGTATTTAATTTGTCAAAAGTTTCAGCAAAAGCTGTACACACAAATATTTTGATTTAGTTCAATCGTGTCTAGAAAAGTACTTTATTATATTGTATATTATTAGGATTAGATATTTTTTTTTATAAACGGAGGGATTATTACGGTTTTCGAGTGAAAGGGGGGACTTGACGAAAATATCTCGCGTAAAATGGGTTCTAGGCTATTACAGTAGTCTACGTATATACAATTAGTATATATAAAAATAATTACTTATTTTTTATATTACGTTTATATGAAAAGCTTTAGTTTATATATTTCAAAAAATATAACTAACCATTGGAATTAATTTTTTAATATATTTTAAAAGAAATAAAATGCTTTAATTGTATATATTATTTCTCCATATACTTTCTTGTAGAGAATTAAAATCTTTTTCCACGCTGCGTCTTTTGTGAGACGTCGACGCGGATTTTCAACATGGCGCTCCTTAAGTACTTCTTGTGACGTAATGGGTTTAAAATACACCTCCTTTGTGCTTTTCCCACTCAACACTTGATAAACAGCCTTAGTACAAATTAAATGAGTTTACGAATAAATTAAAAAAAATGTTTGGCAAAAATTCCCAAACAATCAACCGAATTGAAAACAACCGAGCAGATGTTCAATAAAAAAAAAACGATTTTCAAAATGGCGTGTCATGTTCCGAATTCAAAAATTGGAAAGCTACTTACGTTGACAACATGGCGTCGAACAAAGACGTTGAGTTATCCATTTTCATTCACTGTTATCGGGAAAATGGGAAGGGCATTTCCCATTCTAAACACTGCAGAATGATTTTAATGATATCTGATGTGATTCATGATTTTTTGCGAATAAAGGCGATGCAGTCGCACGGATGCACTAAAGTGTACTGACCTAGGGCGCGATGCAACGCGCAGGGCTCACACACATGCATAACGCACACAGGCGGCGCAGCGTAATCGACTTTAAGCTTTATAACATGAAAAGAAGGTTTTATATTTAATTTAAGCCCGTATTATGTACTGCGTGGCAACAACAGTCTGAACTCCGCAAGGCTACCACGATAAGTTAAAATTGTGATTGTGAAATTATAGAAAATTCCAGACAATCTTGCATAGATCGCGTTGGGTCTAATGGCTTCATCGTTAAGGAAGGACCGATTGGGACCATTTCACTTCAATTTTCACTTTGAAAAACATACTTGCGCTACCTTACCGCTGGTTTTAATTCATTTAATTTTACTTTTCAGTTCGTCAGAGACATAATTCATATAAAACTAGTGCCTACATCATTTAGTTAAGTCTCTATATTATTTCCATCTCATATAAATTGGGAGAGCAACTAGAAGTGGGTCAAATGAGAACAGTATTCCCAAAGTCCTTAACGATCAAATACAGACGAACTTGGTCCTCGCAGCTAATTTAAGCCATATTTAATGAATCTAGAACTAATTGGCTGTTAAAGCAGAAGTACATAAATGGTAATAATTCACAAGATAGTTGTGTCCCGCGAGCTCGTCTGTGATAATTCAGTTGGTGTACTATGAACAAGGATTTTAAAACCAGTGCAAATAACCAGTTAACAAACCAAAGCTTTCTCAAAGTAAAGATTGTTTTCTACGACAACGCTTTTGCGCTGTTTAATACGCATTTCGTTGGGTGTTGTTGGGGTTGGCTCGATTCTTCAGCGCTTCGGGGTTTTGCTTAGGCGTGGCTTTGTTGTACTAACAATATCTTCAAAGTAATAGCCAATAAGATATAGTAACCATGGTCCAGTGCACTGCTCAGATATCTGAGCTTTCTCATCTACGTCTCTTTTTCTTTCTTTCTCACATAGCTTTGCTGTTTAAAAATCTTATCTTATATACGTATGTATATGAAAAAAAAGATCAATGTAATAAAACTGCTGACGTTCATAGTCATAGAATAAGCATAAACTCGCTCTGCCCATAAGTAGGCTCCATTAAATTAGTAACAAGGATTTATACGTATAGTATTTTCAACTTATTTTATTTAAAAAAATGTTGAGAAATTTAATTACAGTGTATTTAAAGGTCTATTTAAATGATAAATCAAACTGGGCAAAGAAAAAAAAATGGAGCCCGGAATATAGTCTGGTGAAATGGTGAAGACGTTTGAACCTCTACTCACAACCCATATGAAAATGGGCTCTTCTCTTTTAGAACTATTGGACTCACTTGGAGCGAAAGGTATCAGACGAAGAGCAATCTTAGCTCACTTCCCCTACGTGGGGCTTCAGGACTTTAGTACCTTAGTAGTTACTAAGTGCAAGTGTACTCCTTATGTAAGTATAAAACTATCAAACTATTAAAGCATTAAAGCATCGTGGCTTCGTCTTTAGAATACCTCCTGCAACATGATAGATCGCCTTTTGTTTTCCTTCCCGTCAAAACATTGCCCGGGTAGATCCGGGTGTTGTAATAATCAAATCAGTCCAACGCGTTTGAAATCAGCCACGTGGAAGTCATTTCTGATTTTAAAGATCTTTGAGAATGGATCTGGTATTCTGAAAAGCCGTCCATGCATAATTTAGAAGACATCTCCATCTCCACATACGTCCATTTCCAGCTCCACCTCTGGGTGGTCTACTATTTTACGATATAAAAAACTTAAAATTTAAATATTTATAATAAAGCAATGAGGTTTGGATGGTGTTTACATTTAAGCAAAGGATTACTTGTGTTTGGAGAACACGCATGAATATGAATTTATAGATTTAAAATATAGCAAAGCTGAAGCATTTCCATGCTTTTTTGATAAAAACACAACTCACTATGAGTAGGTTTGTGACTAAATTATTTCTATTAGGAGAATAAAATTATTCAATGAAAACCAGACATATTTTTTGGTTAATATTTAAATAGTTATTTGGTTAGTACTGTGCTAATGCTGGCGTGCCTTTTCGAATTTGGACTGACGATCTGATGGCTCGTGATAACCTACTTTTAGAGACCAAACGAGTAAAATTTTGTTTTGTGACAATATTACTGTACTTTTTTTCTAATCTAAGAAACAACGGCTTTAAGAAACAGCACATAAATTAGACTGCACCGTTTAAAAATACATCGAGAATTATTCAATTAAACACAACAACAATTAAACGAAATGTTTAAACGATTTCCGTGTGTCACATGATACGTGATGACATTGATAAACAAAAGAGAAATAGATCTACCAAATCTATTTGGTTGTCTGAAAGAGATCGCTTATTAGTGATAAGGCCGCCCGTTCCTCTTGTAGGAATGTGTAACATTATCGACTTCTAGCATTTTAGTGCAACTAAGTGTGAAAAAATAAATTAAATAATTCAGTGAATGGGTATGAGCCACCATCATGGTATATCATTCGAACGCCATGCACGAAATTTATCATCTAGACACCCTTAAGCATCATTAAAATGAATTGTGGGGCAAAATAAAAGAATATCGATTATTTCATTGTACTCAGATTATAACATTGCGGTGACATTGTCTTGTAAAAATTGTAACCAATAGTTTAAGATAATCGGAGTCAGGGGCATTAATTAATCAAACGATTGGTCATCGGCTGTTGGCTAATAGCAAACCAGCAGGACAGCTTTATCAGAATGATAACCCTTCACCTTGTGACTATGAATGCACCCGAGATACTAAAGTTGTTGCAATGGCTCGTTTTGTAAAGACGCCAAAACTCTTCTTATAATACGTTATATGTTGGTATTAATTAAAATATTTTATCTCTTTCAGTCCAGTTGTGTTTATGACGGCACGTTAAGAGACAGACGATTGTTGAAGTAGTGCAATATACTGATTTGTTTTATAAGATAGTTCGCTCCGTTATTTTATGAGTTCTATTCGAGAATGTATGCTTAATACAAAACAAGGCATAGGACAAAACAATACCTCATTTTACATACATACACAGAAATTACATTAGAAACAAAAATAGAATAGTATATTAAACTGACTGACTGACTAACCTAACCTAACCTAAACCTCATTAAGAGCATTATATAGGTGTTATTATTATGACCGAAACTATTTATATTATTACGTTAAGAAAATAGATATAGGCCCGACATATAAAGATATAGGTAAGTACATAGGAAAATTGAAAGTAGAAGACAAAAGATTTTTGTATAGGGGTAGGTATATAAATCTGAGTCTGTCCAGGAGGCAAACGCAAGAGCTTCATTCATGGATAAGCCACGCCGAGACTGATTTCTTCAACTCATTGATAGTCTATTTAAATAAAGTTTTGTACTGTCTAACGTAATTCTATCTTAATAATTATTGATTTATAGGCGATTAGATTTGAGTAAAAAGTGTATGCATATAGAAAAAGAAAAATGCATATAGTATCGCATAGAGTTTGACTGTTATTTATATTCATTATGAAAATGAGGTATAACCCTAGTTCTTCGTTTTGCAAAACACGACTTTATTCCTAATAAATATTCGAGGTAAATTCATTTAAATTATTCACATTACAATAGTCTTTTCAAGTAATAATAATCTCTAGTAACATTTGTGAATACTAGTCATATATTCTCAATTCAATTCATTTTATACAGCATTACCATTATGATATCCTATAAATGTAATTAAACAGCGTTTAAATCCGATGAAAGCGCTGTTTAAACTCTTTCCAACCCCCATCAAGGTCGTGGTCCCAGAGCATCGCCTTGAGATACTCCACATGAAAAAACAAATAAAAAATCCAAAACTTGTACGCTTATCAATTATTCTCCGACCAGTTTTATGCTTGTAAGTGAAATGGCGATTTTGCAATCTGATTTTGAGCTCTCTCTCCTACAAAATAAAAGAGAGTTTGGTGTGTCACCTCGTCAAAGGCCTTGGTGAGGTAAGACAGTGGGGTGTATAATGTATTGCTGTTGCTACGTGCGTCTAAGCTTTGAGATGGTTTCTGGAATCGCTTTCTGTTTACGTTTTTTTAAAAGGACCAATTGTACCAAAGGAATCTTATTGCACATTTACTTTGAAAGAGAAATAAATATTTTGAATAATAATTATTATATAAAAAAAACGTATCGTATTATCCTACCTATTAAAACATAACATTAATAAGTACATTGATAATTAATATGAATTTTTCAATTCCTTCTTCGTCGTCGTGACATATATCCTTACTTTATAGGCAAGAAGATATTAATGTTTTGGCCTACATAAAACATACAAGTAAAATAATGTAGATATTTAAATGAACGCTGACACTAATTACCAGTAATAGCTTTACAGCAAAATCATAAAAGTTCGGGAAAACTTTAAAATCTAGAATGTTCCATGAAAATAAAAGGTCAATGAATCCTTATAAACAAGTTTGCTGAGCGCTTCATTTTTCACGGTTTCTATAACGAAAAGTCTCTTAGAACTCATCATAGAATCAACAAAACTGGTAAACTCCTTATTCTGCCATACATTTAGAAAAGTTTTCATTATATTTAGAGAGAGACCAATCGAAATGTCTAGAACGAATCCGCGTTAAAAATTTCACCAAAACTGCAGCCAAACAAACAGTAGCGCAGTGATATAGTAGTAATTCACAGACAGACATATATATAGAGCCTTGTGCGGAAACTCAGCCTTAGTTCAATGACCGGATCGACAAACCGTCTGCAGTGTGGTGCGAAATAGAGCGGTTTTCACCTAACGCTAATTATTGGCATATTGTCTACGTTTTCAGAAAATTCGTGATTTTTTGTTTCGACATCTCGTGTCATGCAGAGCACTGTGCAGAGCATAATAGTATGTAGCGTATGCGCTGCTCTCTAAGGGACCAAAGGTCTGAAGGAACTTCTTAAATTTTGGGGCAAAGACACCTCTTGTAGTTCACATAGGACTATTTGATCGTCTGAAATCTAAATGACTCTATGTAGGCAAGTAACGCAGTTTGTAAACCTTACACCTTACTTCAATGTCCTGGAGATCCAGGAATCCTACTGCAGATAATGATAAGCTGCTTATGAACGATGGTAACTCTTGCACAGAACCGGAGTTTTGGGTATTTCTTGATAGTTTAGCAGAAAAAGCCGAATTAAATCATTGATTTTACAAATGTCACCCACCTAGATAGAATAAAGTGATACCAGTGGACAAAAATGCCACGAGGCAAAATGAAAGTGACCTAGATGGTTCGACCTTTACCTAGAAATGACAATCAGGTGGTATGAAAGTCAAATCAATCGTTATCAATGGATTCTGATAATAAGCACCATTTTTCTCAGTGCCGATAAGGAAACATTCGAAATAAAATCATACGATGTTTTAAATAATTTAAATAGCTTATATATATCGTGAACATAAAGAAGATATTAAAACAACGCAATATTTTACTTGTGCAACGTATATTACTACTGTTCATATTTATTTATATACGGATGAAGCCAAAAAAACTACACAAAAGTTATCACAACAGTGGGTACAATACACTTAAGTTATACTTAAGCTATGTCAAAAAATGTCACATTCAGTTAAGGTACCTAATCTGAGCCAGTTAGTTGGAACGAACCTCAGTCAGCAATGCAAATCTCCTGTGCCGAGTCAACAGCATTTGAAAACTATTCAAAGAAAAACTCTTAAGTTTTTAGCCTTTATCGTATTGGATAGAAGTGTATTTATTAGAGAAATTTTTCGTTAAAACCCACCCTCAAACAGATAACAAATTCATGTATTTTATATACATTAGGAAAAAACTATTTGATTGATTGATCTAAATGATTAAACTGTCTACAGCTATCGAATTCGTTTTAGGATTTTCATATAAATTCAGTTCAGTTTTTTATTAGATTAGTGTAACAAGGGTTAATCTTTAGGTAATTCTGTCAGGCCAAATGAACGCTGTCAGTTAGGTTTTGATATTATATTGTTATTGAACTGAGATGAAAACTTATCAAAATAAATGTTTGTCGTTCTTGAGTTACAAACTATAACTAAGAAGTCAATTGCAATATATATTTTTCTTATTGGTCAAGATAAGCATTTCTGAATAATTAAACCATTTAATATTGTGCTTGTATACATTATCAATTAAGCGTTTTACACAGTAGAATTTTTATTTAAAGTAGGTACCTAAATAAAACTATTTTACGACTTTTTAATGCGTTCGCTGTAACTCGGGCCATACATCACCGAGACGCCCAGACATAGGAAGCCTTTCCTTCGTCCCCGTCACACTCGCACAACGAACATATTTTCATCTCACTCTAGTCGCTGACTATCGAAATCCAGGCAGAATTGAATCGTCGGGTCAATGACCTGCGAAATCTTCTAGATGGAGCAAAAACGGGTTTACTAAACTAATATTTTAGATCATCCGGATTCCTATAACTCACTTACGGTTAGCGTCAAAAGCCTAAGACGAATCGTAGGTTCACATTTTATACATATTATATCATGGCACTATTGACAATGACACACTAATTTTGCCGTTACATAGTAACAAACAAAATAACTAATACACATGGACAATGTTTCTCGCGTTTTGTTCCTCCTAACTCCTATTGTAGTGGGTAACGAATACCCACTGTGTTTGTTCCTAAATACCTTAATATAAAATATCTTTCGACAGAAATAGTATTATATATATACACTATGTATCTTTATTTCAGCTATTTATCTCCTGTCGATAGATTGCATTTACAAAACTGATTACTTTTTAGTAAAATCTATATGTCTTACATAAAAGTTGAGAAGAGAAGTGACAAACTTCTCTTATTTTATTAATAAATAAAATTTAATACGTGCTTGAAAAAATGTCTATCATCTAAAAAGATACACTTCAGTGGAAATATTTGATTGTTGTCAATACGCGAAACTACTAGACCGATTTGAAAATACTCTTGTGTTATAACCGTGTAGGTACAACAAAATCATTAAAATCTCCCGGGTCCCCTGTTGTCAGTTTTTGTTCCGAATTAATTAATCGCATATAAAATAACTGTCATGTTCATAAAAATAACTTGTGGACGTATCTAAATTGAATTAAACGAATGTCACGTACGTACCTACAATGTATATTTTTATTGCGATCGTAAAAAAAAACGCTCGGCTCTTTAAGAAATGTTAAGATAAATTTTTTGGCAAATGTACAAAATTCCTCCGTTTGATTGAATCGGTTAAGTGGCTTTGGAATTTAATAAACTCATGCGGGTAATGCTTAATGATAATCGAGAGGAGTTTTGTGATATATGACAGAAATATATTAAGAACCGAGTTGCTAAATAGAGAGGTCATAATAGTATCGTCTCTATGTATAGAATGTGTAATTTAAAAGCACATTCTTCGACCCATGTTCGCATGGACTAATTTAGAATGAAATATCTAGACCTAGATATCCTATCGGTGATTATCGCTAGCCGCAGATAAGCACAAGGACACCCAAATTTGCATATTATCTAAAACATTACATTTACTTTGTTTTAAGTTTATTTCATACAAAAAAATTGTTTGAAAAAAAATCCTTTCAGTAGATACTTTTTAACTGTAAAGCGTTATTTTGACGGATTGAGTTCGAGTACAGTATCTTGTATCCAATTATTTCGATTAAAAAAAACGTAAGCAATGTTAACGAAACAGTCCCTTGTCCCTCGCAATAAAAAGCAAAACACAGGCGTCCCTCCAAAACTGTCTGTCAAAAATAAATCAAAATTGGAACGCCCGCCCATTGGCCGGTTCTTTTTCTTCTACGAATGGGGAGCGCCATAGAGTATATAGCTATTATCTATGCCTCTAGGATAGTTTATGTAAACGAGGTAAGGGTCCTTTTTTATGGTCATAGACCAATCGTGTTGTGGCATTTTTTGTGGCAGGGCTTTTTGGTTGAACATCTCACAGCACATAGAACTTTTTGTTGGGGTATTTTGAAACTGTATTAAGCTAAATACACAGGTAGATACCTTTTTGTGTAATTATTATTTACTATAAGCTATTCATTATTTACTTTATAAATCTTATAATTTCGTATAATATTCGTATTGTCATAACATTTTGTCATTAATCGATACAAACTAAATTTTACACTACGAAAGAAATGAAGTGGTGAAATAAAAGCTAACGTGAACTTAATAGTGATATCGTTTATAGAAGAACTATTTTCAATTTGTCAGTTTGGTGACTCGACCTTAGTATCAATACAAAGTAACGGGCCGTATGTACTAGGAACGAATGAATTTGCAGCAGCTATTCGCCGAGTTAGACGATATCAACTATCTGTCATGTAAACATTGACTCTTTTTTAGACAGACGATTAAAAACCGTCTACACGTGTAGACGCGTCATCCGCATTCGGAGTTTACTCGGAAGTCGACCACGCCACTTCCGCCTTTTTACTCCGAAATAATATTTGTATCTGCTCTAGTTTATAATAATTGTCTCATGCACAATTGGACAATCGTGTTGTTAATTCGACTCATGAGACATAGTTGTTCATTCATTGGATCTAATCAAGTTTAAATAGAAATGTTGTGAACTCACCTATGTCGTTCGCTGTTTGCCTCACCTACAGTGTGGTCACATTTAGCAGCATCTAAACAAACAAACCAATTGTAATCCAAGAAGATTTATAATCCATTAACAAGAATAGATAATAGAATAAATGTTAAATGAACATTTTCAATTCAGATAAATAGCCAAAGGAAAGCATGTAGGTCGTGCCCTATATTATGTATTTTTTAAATAGGGTCTCCTAGACCAATAGAAGAAATAGATATCTGTCCGACATTCCCATAGCACCCCTGTCATGAATATTCACAGTACCTGTTTCCTGGGAATGTCCTTGCCTCGAGGAAAGGGTTAAACTCGTCCTGTCCTTGGTTATGTATAGGGTTAACTCAAGTTCAAGGTTAAGACTAGAATCTACATAACTGATATTTGCAAACTGCCCGCAAATGGTTTAGTATGAACCTCTTAAAACGAACCTTGACGATGTAACTCAGTGCATCATAATTGTATTCATAAGTATGATAATGTATTCATTTTGAGAATTAGCAGAGAAAAGAACAGAAAAGGTCACATTAGACTAGGATTTTGGGAAGGCTGAACAAGGGGGAAATGCTTTATGCAACCTAAAGGTCACGGGAATATGTGGAACTCAACTCACTAACCAGGAAACCTCTGCTGCTCAGAGGACCGGTGAGCCATACCCACTAAAACACTCCTCGGGTTCCGCATATGGGGTCGCGTTTGCATTCTACCAGAGGTTCCGCGGTTTTAGTTTCTGGCCGCCCTAAATAAATAAATGTTCTATGGAATTGGGAGGAGAAGATTAACTCGTCTCCTACGCTGCCTTCCAGTAACGCCCCCAATACCAGAGCTGCGAGGCCAGGGGTTGCATCATACTTGGTAAATTAATTATTAATATATTCCTATAAGGAGTTCCTCTCCTCCTGAGAGGAACTTCTTATAGTAATTAGTCGTTGTCTATGTCTCATTATTTTTCACCGCCACACAGTTTTACCGTTTCGCGTATTGTCTGTCAGATTGTCAACTGTCACTTTAACTCTACACTCAAAGTCGTGTCTATAGTTATGGTACGTCGGGCGATCTGTCAATACATATAGCATTGTCACACCAGTGGTTCGCTAACAAGGTCATATTGGGCTCTCCTTACACTTAAACTCTTAATATGTTGACTGTAACTTCGCGAGATATACATGCCTGAAATAATGTCAGGCATCTCCGAATTTTATAGAACAACCTTTTCAATATAATGAATTACAATTTCCAACAATACTTTCATAGTTGATGATTAAAGTTAGTAGTAGGTAGTTAATTAATAATTTCAATAAAAATTATGTACATTAGACTCGCTATGGGTATGTCTAGAAGGCGGGTACATATAAATATATTAACTATTTGGGGTGAATACTAAATGTGTAATAGATAAAATATGTGCTCGACCCTCGACTATGATTAAATAGATAAACACCTTTGACACAAGCACACAGTAGGTATATAACATATTATAATACAATTGTAACAAGGTCGTGCCTGTACCTCTCAGCCAACTGACCTAACTAAAAATAATCTAAAAAACCTACTACGGGTTTAGCTGGTCTACTAACTATAGATACTCTACTGCTAGAACGGTAATTAAATACTAGACTGGTCAAAGCTTTTCGTAGGCTTCGATGTACCTACGATACAGTGGATTATTGATTCATTAAAAAATACACCTTTTAAATTTATTTTACTTGACAAGTTTAAAACTAGGTATGTTATATATAAATAATTTGTTTACTCATTAAAATAAAATAACTCACTACAACCGAATCCGTGTAATTAAGTAGTTTTTCGTCTTAAGAGACGAATTTGATGGTAAGCCATCAAATTAGGTTTTAATAAAAAGAGACAGATGAGTATAAACTTATACATTTTTTAAAACTTGTATGAGTAAAGTTAACCTTTATCTGTAGAAAACTGTTTATGGTTTGTAAGCTAAAGTAGGTAGATACAAACTAAACAAATTTATTGTATTATCTTGAAGTAAGACGAATAAACAACAGAATTTCGACAATTTTTCGAAAGGTGGGACCCGGGCTATGTATATGCCATGCATGTGGGCTTCCAAAAAATAATATTAATTAATATCTATTTAAATATGTACTGTGTTTGTGTGTGTAGCCTCACATAGGGCTAATTATTATTTGTGTTATTAAAAGTGTGATATGTGATTGGAGAAGGCGTATCATGTCGAGTGAAATATCCAGAAAATTATTATTGGAGTGTAATTCTAACTGAATAAAACTGATTTACGATGTTATAGGAAGTGAGAAATATTTTTATCAGATTAATTAAGATGACAACGCCGTATGCTTGGTGGGCTTAATGTGTAGGTGAATTCTGGATGTTAGAGTTGACATACTGGTTGAAGTATACCACTTTCTCGCTCCATAGCTTCAATTCTGCCAGATATGGCTTGTGCCTTGATTCAGCGTTGCGTTTCTTGATCATCATTCGAGACTTTTCTTTTAAATATCTGCATGGTACGAGCATTTGCTCTCTATAACAGTCAATTGTGATTGGATTTCCGAGGAAAATTGTCTTGTTCTGACCACTTCGGAAGTCTAGCCACCTACCTGAACATTTAAACAGAAAAGAAAAAGAGTCTTTTGATGTGACCCATCAAGACATTCCTCCTATCACACACCATGACTACAACACAAATCGGCACCCATATTGGCCTACAATATCTACTGATTCAAATTAAAAAGTATACGGGCAATCGTGCTGCACCAGCCCATGGTCACTCACTTTTTTAACGAGCCCTAGAATACATGGTCTCTTTTTTTATAAATTATAAGGATCCCCCGTGGAAGACGTCCTAAAGGAATAGTTGCCAATTCAACAGATAGTGAAGTAGAATAGAGTCATATATATTAAGCATTTAAATCGTTACTGAATGATACCTAAGTAACCGTTCTCATCATGAACGATTTTGTCTATTGCTTCTGCTATTAAAAATTATGCTTCTAAATGGTAGGACTTATGATATATTTTCATTTACCTTCACTATACTTATAGCCATATTGTTATAGACTAGCCTAATTCATATAAAGTGGCTATGCAATTTTTTAAAACTTAAAACAAAACTTTTCACCATACCTAAAATACACGCCTACTATCGAATTATGAGTGTTATAAATACGTTACCAAAGAACATCAGGTGATTTTAATTAATGCTAAAGTTTTTTTTAAATTTCATGTCTTAATAAGAAATTGAGGAGAAATGGATAATGTCCAACGTTACACCAATATGTTAGAACTTTATAAACTATATTACACGTAAATTTAATATGTGTAATTTGACACATTATTTATGTGTAAAATGTAAATGGGAAAGCTACCTAAACGATGAGGCCGATACTGTAAGACATACAGATACAAACTATTGGTACCTGCCTATTTGCATTTTTCTTATAAAATATACTTATTTTCAGTTCAATACCACTTATTTTATACAAGATAGTTGAACACGGCCAATTTTCTTCAAATATGACATTTTGTAAAATTAATACCAATCGGTTATTCGGAATGTGAGAAACCCCAATTAATTGATAAAAGATAAAAAACTTTCTTAGTTTATATTAAATACGTGATTTACTTACCAATATTTCACGAAAATCCAGAATAAATCCATAATTGTAAAATTCACAGAATGATATCTAAAACGGTTCGGCGCCAAACACAGTCACACATAAAAATGTCTATAAAAACAATGTTCGAGTCCTTCTTTTTCACAAGAATACACTTCAATATTAAAAACCCGTGTTTACGGAGAGTAAAAATAAAGTCACTTTCGAAGGCCTATCAAAATCTTATTAGAAATAACAACATTAATCGTGTGCAAAAATTTCGCGAATTCGCGCGTTTGCCGTGAATTTAGGCCTAAAATACGACTGAGAGACACGCGCGCGCGCTGGCGTAGGACATATTAACAATTTTTCCGATAATTCGCGACAGATAAAAATAGGATAAACGCTCGATAAGGATTTCGGCACAATTTAATTTCATATTCACTATTGAGAACGATCGACACTTCAAAATACGCGAAACTATTGTAAATTAAAAGTATTAAAGCGACAGGGATAAGGGATGTTTAGGGGTTGGCGAGTGATTTGAATATGACGTGGTTTTTTTTGTCAAGGGTCTGGAGGGGTTGCAAGGGGTTGCTAGGTACGTCTATGGGTGATGCTCGGCCGACTAGCACTTGCCAAATGGTAAAGTTAGCTTCGCCAGTCACCTTGCCCGGTCGACCTTATGGATTGTGTTATGCCTAAATGTAACACTCGTAGGTATGACATATACATAAAAAAATAGCTAAGTGCAATTTATGCCTATCGGAATCTAATTTAGACGGTTAAATTATGTATTTGCCATAATGCCTACTGTTACTTAATAAAGTATAGTCATCTACAACTACCCTACCTTACCTTACTAAAACTTACCTTATGTCTGAATATTAATTTTAGCTATAGGTAATTCCTTATAAAATGTATCGTGAATAAGTTACTTAAGTCGTATCTACCCTACTCAATGTTGGTACAATGAAGAAATTATATTTTACGAAAATGATAAAATATAATTTCTAATGTAAAACCATTAAAATATCTCCAACCTCTATAATATTTAATCTATTTATGTTGGCATCTCAATTTTTTTCTCCGTAAAAAAAACCTAAAACTGAATGATTAGGTTTGTGTCCAAAAGATAGAGTCTGAGACCATAGAGATCCAGGGTTGTAGATGTCAGAGCTGAAGGAGGACTTTACCAAAAGGCAAGCCGGATTACTGGACATGGTTAATAATTGTAGTGCTCTTTAGAACTAAATGACTTTATTATTACTTATCTGTGCAAAAATGCCAAAAGGGGCGTTTAATGAAACATTGCTTTTACACACAAAAAATCTACACAATAATAATTATGCTACCCAACTGCTCAATGGTTGGGTAGAAGAAAGGGAATATTATTATTATTTTTATTAACATGTATACGCATCTAAACATTGTACCTACTGTTATTAGGGTTTGGTCGCTTTACGCCGACACGGTCGATGATGAAACAACTGTTGATTCATTCCACTTTAAGATGAATTTCTGTACTTATGTTTAATAGATAAAGATATAAAATAAATGACATCATGTAAATCCTTTGGAAACACACATTTATGCCTGTGTTTTGTTCATTGTTTGATTCTGTGCTTGGCGACAGCGATCATGGGTAACGAACACTAAAACTCCAACTATGTTTGATTTAATTATAATACAAGTTTACAAGGATTACAACTCAGGGTTTAGCTTACCTAATACGCAATGAGGTTAGTTAATTATAAGTGTATGACATACTTAACGGACATTTTTACTATCACGTTGTAAACTGTTAATATATTTTAAAGCTAGACAGTTTGTTTGCTCGAGTTAATCTCAGGACTAGTTTAAAACAGCTTAAGCATTCTTTAACCAATTTTTTTATATTATAATCCGTATTATTTTGTGTTTTCAAATTATTTATATTTATGGTTCACAAAATTGGCTCAGCAGGCTCTACAGAGAGAAGCAGGTATCCATTTGTTTAAGTTAATTTAAATAACGGGTTTTAAGTTTAAAATATATCAAACATAAACTAAAATCTTATACTAAAGATTTGAACATTGATAAATAACCAAAAATAGAAGAATACGTCTTAACAGCCATTCTCATTAGATCCATATAAGTTAAATCACATTATAGCCCGATAAGGCTGTTCTTAATTATAAGGTGTAATAAAAAAATGCTACATCGATTCAATATTAATCACCATCGTCGCCAGTTATGAATGCTTACTGCTGTCATCTGTAGTGTAGTAGGGTACAATATATTTAATCTTTAAAACCTTTCTTTGACGCTAGATGACAGGGTCGTGCGATAGAAGTATGAACATCAACTACAATGACTACAATTTGTAATTAAAATTAAAAAAAACTGCTAAATTTGTAATTTACCAATTACCGTGATGGATTAAAATTTATATTTAATAAAATAAATGTTTTTCATTGATTCTTGTATAATTTATTTAATTTTAAAAATGGCTACACATAAACGAGACCGTCACAGTGATGACATTTCAAAATTTGACAGTCGCCGAGTCGAATGAAATTGTAGCTAACTTCTCACAATTACGCGAAACAATTTTTAAACATGGCTTCAGTAAAGTTTGCTGCTATTGATGTTAATGATTTTCTATCTAAAAAGCAAACTTCAGAGCCGGAATTAGCCGCAGATTGGGCAAAATTAGAGGAACTTTATAACAAAAAGTGAGTATCTTTCCACTGACCCACTCACTATGTTGAATTCCCATATATTTTTGGCTTTGTTTGCAGGCTATGGCATCAACTCACTTTAAAGGTACAGGATATGGTTCTCCATCCATCTTTACAGAAGAACGACAATTTAATACAGCTATACAGTAACTTCCTTACCATATTCGAGAACAAGTGAGTATATATTATCACATGTATATACTATGGCAGTGGTAAAATTTTCACACTAAATCAATTATTAAACCCTAAATTTCAGAATAAATCCACTCTCACTCGTCGAAATTGTTGTACATATTATTAACCAGTACACTAACAAAAAGGATGCAGTGGCATTCCTGCAGAAAGTAGAAGTTAAGGTGAAGATGAATGATGAGGCACTTGCTCTTTGCAAAGTAAGTAGTTACACACAAGTTATTACTTTGCATAGAATTGTATAACTTATATTAACCCTTTTTGTGGAAGTCTGTCATTTTAAAGAATAGTAGGTCTATAAAATTATAGTGATCTAGAAATAAATATTGTAAAAGAAAAAAAAAGAAAAGCAGTTGGAGTGTGAGTGGTTATTATTAATTGAATTTATTAGAATTAGACTTTTAAATAATATTTAGTATGTAACTAATCCAGTTTTGTTAATATTTTCATTATGCATAGTTGATAATTTAAATGTTGAATAATTTTTTTATTCCCTTATTTATGTCCAATTCTTATATATTTTTAGGTCCTTCAAGGTCAGATATATTTGGAACATTTAAATGATCTTGATTCTACAGAGAAAATAATCGAAGACCTAGAAGGTAGTCTGGAAGATGCTGATGGAGTCACCCCAGTGCATGGACGGTTTTATAAACTAGCTTCTGAATACTATAGGTAATATCTTTTCTACATAAACTCACATCATCTGAGAAGATACCCACAAGAAACTCATCTACTACACTCTATTGGAGATTAATAAAATAATTGAAATAGTCTTAATTGTTTGATGTGTTCTAAATCTGTTGTGTATTGTTAAAGTTATCTTTTAATTTTAGGGTTCGCGGTCCTATGGGTCGTTACTATCGTGCAGCCCTACGGTATGTGGGCTGTGCTGGTGGTGGAGCAGACCTCGAGTTAGCAGAGAGGAGAGCTTGTGCATTACGACTTGCGTTGGCTGCTGTGCTTGCGCCAGATGTTTATGAATTAGGAGAACTGGTCAGTATCATCATATCTTACTTGTAGTAATGATTATATTGGTGTGAGTTAAAAAACTTAAGTCACTACTTTTAAAAATATTCTGAAAGCTATTCCAAAGAAGCAAGAAAAGTTCTTGAAATTTAGTTTCTAAATACAATTAATAGTGAAACAAATTGAAATGTCAACCCAATAGAATTAAGAAATAAACTCAAAATTCTTGTAAACCCTTGTTTCCTGTATCTTTTAGCCTTTTTTATTTCTAACTATTTTCATTTCCAGCTCGCCCATCCTATATTGGAATCCTTAGAAGGCACATCAGACGCTTGGGCTTGTGAACTGGTCAAAGCTGTTGCTTCAGGTGATGTTGTTGCCTTTGAGAAGATACGGTTAGTTTCCATATGAAAATAGTAACTTAGTGCAATAGTTCATTTCTATGATCTTATTAATTTAACTTAATAATCAATAGGTTTTGAATGTTTATTATCGATTGCAGAGCACAATCTCCACACCAAGAGTTACATCATGCAGATCGCCAGCTGAGACAGAAAATCGCCATCTTGTGTCTTATGGAGGTAAAGTTACTTATGTGGAATACAATCCTATGAGAAGAATATTATTTCTCTTTTTTTCTATGAAAGAGTGTTAGTTTTGATAGAAAGTTTGTTTATATACTAACATTCATACAAGAATACATTTTCAGATGGCTTTTAATAGAGCATCATCTCAGAGAAAACTGACTTTCGCGGAGATAGCTCGTGAGGCGAGGGTACCCCACGATGAAGTTGAATTGCTGGTGATGAAGGCTCTCGCTGAGAAATTAATAAGGGGCCATATTGATCAGGTAAGTTTTACCGTTTGTTGTGTGTTAAATACAGACGTTGGATTATGTCTGATTAAAAATAATCTGCTTTTAAAGGTGAGCCAAACTGTAAACGTGAGCTGGGTCCGCGCACGCGCACTCGGTCGCAGCGGAGCTGGTGCACTCGCCAAGCGGCTGGACGCCTGGTGTGTGGCCGCTTCCTCGGCTGCAGACCTGCTGGCAAACGCCACACCTGATATACTTACCTTGTAGAAAATTAACCTTATCACATACTATGTAAAAGAAAATTTGTTTACTATCAGAGGACTCAATAAAAAAATGCCAACTGTCAAGTGCTGTTTTGCCATTTGGAATACCTTCAACGTTATCCACTATTATATTACAATCAGTGTAGGTATAATGTAGTAATATGTGTTTCTAGAAACAGATGTTTCACGGGCAGATATTTTTTAATAGATCCATAGATCATGACTCACTTTTGGGAAAATAATCACAAAAATGTATTAAGTACATGGCAAGTGCAATAAGTTAGGTTAGAGAGTCAATTAACATGTTTATTTAATAGAATTGTATGAAAATTACTTAAATGGCCGGTAATAACATATACATAATGCACGTTTTTTTAAAAAATACGTGTAATCACATGAATGTACATACTTTTTGTATCAAAGTTCAAAAAAATGCCAGCACAGCATTTTTCCATAAAATGGCTGTTTTGTACATTTACAATATTAACTAAAATTTTAATCATATACTAGAAATTGAAATACGCCTTATGATTTTAAAGAAAACGTATTTTGTATTTCCCGCTAAGTTGTTGACACGTCATTCGGAGTCTATTTTCCGTGAATGTTGCTATTTCATCGACAACCTTAGTGCCTAATTTAGGACAAAAATACTATGTTCAAGAAACCGAAAATCTGGATTTTCAAAAACTCAATAATAAGCTGCGGTCCCATTTATTTTAAAAAGCTTAGCTGGTTCCTATTTATTGCACAAACATAAAACTTACACGTATTAAACTTAGATTAGAATAAAAATAAGTGTATTGTTATAAGAGAGAAAGAATATACTCGCAGCTGAATCTTCGTTTAAAGAAGATTTCAAATTAATAATAAAAAAGTACGTCATGTTTTTATGGAAGGGAACATAAATGACAGATAGTGGCAACACCAAAAGGCACGCTCGGCGCTCCTGCAAATGGTGTTCGCTTGACGGGTGATCGCTCGCCGTCAAAATGCAATCGCGATGTTTTGAATGTTAATAAAACAATAATTGGACATATTTTCAAGTTAACATAACACCGTGAATGGTAAGTATAATATACGTACTGTAAAATTTTCATTAAATTACGTAATAATTTTCGTGTCTTAGGGGCCATTTTCCGTCCCGCTCGTTTGTTATGAGTGTCAATTATTTACAATTCGGTACATACATGCGTCTCGCTCGCACACAGTTTTCTTGATACGTTTTTCTGCGAGAGAAAAGCGGGACCCGCGATGGAAAAATATGAATAAAATCCGTGCTCTTAAAAATTATTGATTTTTCATCAGTTAAATAAGCGACGCAGCTAATTTCATACGCAGCTAGCGGTCAAAAACGTGAGTAGCCTGAATTCAATAGTTTTTCATATTTGTGCTCATGAAAAGTCACATTTTTCAGCGCATGATGGTCCGTCGACCATTTTCTTACGTGTTTTGACCTCATCTAAACATAGATTTGAGTAATTGTTTAAATATTGATTTTTTGGAGTTCGCGTGTGTTGACTCAGGGTTGTTTATAACTTGGGGCCTTTAACTATTTTGGGAGCGACCAAATGCTGCGCTCTTATTTAAATCATTACATTCAGGCGTTGTGCAAGTGTTTTACTGGGCCCAATACACGGGACACGATTTTCATAGGTAAGTTTGATCATGTTATTGTTTTGAAGGAACAAATAAACGTAATACAATGCACGTAACAATATTTTCTTTAAACTTTTAAATACATAGTATTATGCATTTATCTCTTTATAAGCGTTTAATTTCTTTACATTATGCTCATAGAAAACCAACATAAATCGTCCTATAATACGTCAATGGTTTTTCAGAACATAAATAAAATAACGACAACACCTGAATAATTAGAGATCACGATGACAAATATTTAATGCTTGAAAACAAGTGAAATATTTAAGAAATAAGAGAAATCTTGAGTTTTCAACTGATTAGTTGTGGATAAAGTATCAATTTAGGTTTTAAAACAATCTATTGCACACAATAATACTAACGCCATTGACTAAGTATGTAATACTAGCTGCTACCTGCGACTTTACGTGTTTATAAATGTGTGTGTTTGTAAATCTCTATCAGTTAATTGAAAATTGTTAAAGGAGGGAGGGACAGACTAGCATTTCATATAAATATTGTGATAAATTAAAATTAATACGTTTCTTTGTACATGCTATGAAACATTTTTTTTTGTGTATTTGGTCCAATTTTTATCAGCGATGACCAAGCTTGTGCAATGATAAGATACTACGGGACCTATATATCAGAGATCTCAAGATAACACTTTAAGACCCTTGAAGATTACACAAGTATAAATGAAGACAGTTATTTCGGCTCATGTTATAAAACGTGTTTCCTGTTTAAATCCTGTGTAATTAGCCTTTAGCATCATCAGCAGTTCCAAAGATCACGTACGAGCTTTATAGATTTTAAAACTCTAAAAATTACATGTTAATTGAAAATGATAACGAACAGCTATTCGATAACAGTTTTAAGGATTTGATGTAACTTTCTTTGAGAAACATTACTAAATTATAAAATAATCCTTAACCGTCGGGTTTTTAATTCGGTTAAAAATAAGGTTAACGCTTTGCTCTATGCGACGTAAAAGACAGACGAAGAACATAAAAAACCACGACTATAAGTAATATCATTCAATATAACAATCGTTCAGATTATGATGTCTCACATGGAATCGTATCAGCGATCCCTTGTGTACGTGTCTGAAGAGTCCAATTTCATATGATTAAAGTAAGCAGTTCAGGGTTTAACTTTTTCACTAAGGCACCCGGGGTTCTCAGTGAAGACCGGTCTGAGATGGTTCGTTTTGAAGCTTTTTAGTATACTCCATTTACACTATAGTGGGACTTACATAGCAGATTTTTGCTTGATTTTGAATTTATTTAAAAATTAGTACGAATCGAAGTCGCAAGAATTATTTCCTATCTTTTAAAGCTCTATACCCCTGAGTGTGTGCCGTTGGTTGTGTGTAAATTGTGTATTGCCCACAGGAGTTGTATTAACTTGATACTGTAGCTTTCAACTCTGGCTCCACACGCGATCAAAGTAATTCAGTCGTGTAACGTTAACTTACACGGTCCAGTTTTATTTGAGTATTGTTTAACGCAGTGGGTACCTTCAATGAAGCTTTTTTGTGTGAAGTAAGAATATATAAGTCTGGTACTGGCCACGTTTGATGCTTGCATTTATTATTTTTAACGTAACGTAAAATAAATTTTGGCTAAGAGCGGCTCTCTATAGGAAAGTTTTGATTTTTTTATTTAATTCCCTTATCCCTTGGGGGAACAGAAAAATACAGAAACAGATCATTTAAGAAACCCTTTTAGTGACTATAAGAATAGTACAAATTGATTTTGTCTGTTCAGTTCAATAGATCATGAAATACAAAGTCGCATTAAAGAGCCTTTTTTGGTTTATTAATTCCTAAACATTCACTCAAAGTGGCATTTATCGTTAAATCATTCAAGTAATCGCAACATGGAATAGCCCTTGTTGAAGTCGGTGAAGATTCGTTGCGTTACCAAGAAGCATGGCCTCAAAATGTATCCTAATATAGCCCAGCGTTACAGACCCCCGCCCGGGTTTATTTTAGGCGCGCCCCTAAGGTCAACAACCCTAGACCCTCACTTTGTTTTTTAAACGTCTAGCGTTTGTTTCGCTCACTTTTTAAAACCCACGTTTTAACAATTTGACGATGTCTTAATTAGTCTACAATTTGAGGGAGTTAGAGAGAGATGGATAATATTATACTCAAAATATCTTTATTCAAGTAGGTGTTATAAAGACACTTTTTACACTACCACTGGTTCGGAAGGCAGTCATCTACCGAGAATAACCGGCAAGAGACTAGATATTTGCTCTTTTAAGACATTTCATACAAAATTATGTTATATATCTGACTAATTCAAATAACAAAAGTATTGTATTTATAACTTATATGGTTTTTTATTCGGTTCTAGTAAATATATATGAAATTGTATTAATTAATAGTTGACAGCTTCTAATACAATTACCGGGAATTTCTCATCTGCCTCGCGGAAAATGCGCGACGTTTTAATAACCCTGCATTACGTGTATTTATTTGATGTCAGACAAAAGAAATAGATAGAGAGGTAATTAATGTGTGTGAAGGAGATGGCGCCACGTCGGAAAATCCCCTTCGTAAAAAAGTTATGAAAATCAATACGACTGGCTAGGGTCTCTTGCCGGCTTATGTTACACTCTTTTTGACCCTATTTCAAGCGTAGCTTGTGTATTTTAACATTTTAACCGATTGAGAAAAGGGGAAGGTTCTCAATTCATCTTTTTTCTCAAGATATCAGTTAACATAATTTCCAGATAGCATACAGAATGAATACAAGTACATACAAGACTTGCAGAAAATATCGTTTTGCTTAAATTAATAAATAATTTCTTTGTTACAGAGACAAGCGGCACTCCAGTATTTACTTATAATCTAGTCTAAAAAGTTTCTATATTCTTTGTACTTATATAATCTGTGATACATTTGGATTTGTGCAATTTAACGGCCAAAGATATATATTATGTTAAATTAATTGGTTATGGAAACCAAGATGGCGTTGCCCCCACAGCAGTTTTGCGTGAGGTGGAACTCTTATCATACTAATTTACAGGTGAGCATCAAAATAAATATCGTCTATTCTTAACACGTAGTGTTTTTGGTACATTGTCCCTTTTGTGTGTGTTCGAGGGTGTTATTGACACTGACAGATTCTCTTTAAATTTGTAAATTAAACAGAACCTTACTTATTGGACAGTTAACATTATAAGTGTAATGTTTGCAGTCAGTATTCCCCCGTCTTCTCCTCACGGAGCAGTTCGCTGATGTCACGTTGGCCTGTGAGTCACGGCAGTTGAGATGTCACAAGTTGGTGCTCTCCGCCTGCTCGGCCTATCTGGAGAGACTGCTGCTGCAGAATCCTTGCAAGCATCCCATTGTGCTTATGAGGGATATGAGGTAATTGAAAAAATATGTCCTTCGTGAATATAAAAAACTGTTGCTTTGTTTGGTTAGTCATGTATTGTATTTGGAAATGCAGGTTCAGTGAAATGCAAGCGCTGGTGGACTTCATGTACAAAGGCGAAGTGAACGTGACCCAGGAGGAATTGCCCAGCCTATTGAAGTCTGCCGAGGCGCTGCAGATCCGTGGTAACTATTGGTCACTTCCTATTCACTCATTTCTCCGCAATACTTAACTTAGCCCCGACTTTTAATGTTACCCAATGTGTATACTAACACGTTTACACCCAAACATTATGTAAACTAAAATGCGGTTACTTTTTGAGTTTGTAGTTTTACTTTGTCTCAAATGAAGCAATGCTTTCGCCAGGCCTATGCTCGAGTGAGCCCGGTTCGCTCTCCGAACTCAAAACCGAGAGCAAGGACTACTCTGTGGCGAGCGAGGCACTGGTTGCGCACGCGCAGCGAGACAATACTAACGGTGAGACCTAGGGTTGGGAAAATACACGATTTGTGGCAAATTTAGACGATTTGCCACAAAGAATGAATTTTAACTCTTTGGCTATTTTTTCAGGCCAACAACAGCAGAAGATAACAACGAACGGACAGAAGAAACGCAAGTCAGAAGAGAGGGAGAGGGGTTCGGAAGTGAAAGAGGAGACGGTTGAAGAAGATGGGCTTTACTATGGCGAATTGGACCAGGATCATATGGAATATCAGGAGGTCAGGTTCTTTCAATACAGCTAATGTTTTCGTGTCATATATACTGTTCTGTTGTAACTGCTAACCCAGGATTGAATCTTTCAACAGGAAGAGGAAGCCAGCAAGGCCGGAAGCAGCTTGGGGCAGACTTCGGGTGAGTTGTTCGGTGTTTTTCTTTTTATTTTTGAAAACAATGTTTATTTGCAATGTGACTTCATTCGTCACTTGCTTTTTGTTTGAAATCTATGTTTTTGAATGACGCGCGGCTAAATCCGGTTAAGTGAGTGAAGATCATATTGTGAATGGCATTGGCAAGATAAAAGACAGTCTGTAAGGTAGGCCGATTTTTTTAGTATTGCAACTGAATTTAGTAGACTTTGGTAGAAACGTGAACCATGAATGTAGTTGCGAGGTTTTTTTGCTACCGCGTTGCTTATCTTACAGACATGCCATTTGTCATTGCTGCATTCATGGTTCGCGCTCGTTTTGATTTGTACTGATGCCCCCTCTTCTTCTTTTTCAGCCCGAAAGCCTTACTTGCGCGTGAAGCCCGAGAGCGAACTGTTCTTCCAAACTAAGTTACAAAATTTAGCCAATTCTCAATATATTAGCAAACTATCGAAAATGACTCCGACGGAAATCCAAAACGAATTCTCTAAATACGGCATCACCAATGTGAGTGAGGATTTTGTCCAGAAAACCTTAGAAAATGACTACTACAAGTCCTGGTTAGAACAGAACGGCGAATTGGAAGTGTCCCTGCTGAAAGCCAACCAAATAAAAAAGAAAAACGAGACCAAAAACCAAAAATCTGAAGTGGAACTTATTCCCCGACCAAAGGATACCAGTAAAGAAGTTTACCCGAAAACCGGGGAGAAGACGATCAGGCGTCGCGGGCGTCCCCCGATTTTCAAGGACAAAAATGTTGACATTGGAGACACGGTTCTGAAGGCGGATTTGGATCAATTTTTGGAGGGAAAAGAAGTCAGTTCATCGGGACTTTCACGGAAGGACTTGGAAAGGATCATGATGGGCAAATTCAATCCAAACAGGCGGTATTCCAATGAGGCTATGTGGGCAGCTCTGATGGACGTTAAGAAGGGGGGAAGTATTTATAGGTAAACGCGTCGTTTGAATCATTTTTAACGAATACCTTTGCTTTGGTAATATATGAATTAACCTACTCTTGGATAATTTCAGAGCCGCACAAACGCACAAAGTCCCGAGGAAATCGCTTCGCAACTGGATGAAAAGGTGCCACATCAAGTCCTCGTTCCCAATGCCCCAACAGCTGAAGCAATTCGTGGAGAATAGTAAAAAACAACGCGAATTCAAAAGCGACAATATCGAGCCGCAGCTCATGGACAACAACGAAGAGGCCAACTACGACCCGGAAATCGATTTTGGCAAGCATTTCTTGTCCTTCGCGACGCACGCGTCCAGCGAGGACGAGGGTGGCAGAGCGCCCGACGACCCCGCCAAGGCGGAGGGCCACTCTGCCCTCGACATGTCATTGCACGAATGAATTTCCAACTCAAGGTTTTCTACTTCCATTCTGATAATCTTGAGATCGCTGCAGCTAACTTATCCAACCTATTTGATATTGCCAAAAAAGCACTAACACACGTTCAGGTGGTGTCTGTACTGAAACTGAGAGTATTATTTGCATCAAAGCCTAAATGTGGATGTTTGCCTTAAGTTCACAAGATTCTTGTATTCCAGCACCAAACGTAAGTTGATCTTGGAATTCGTCAGACTTTGTTCGTCCAAAGAACTGCCTTATATTATGCCAAATTGAATTTTTTATTACCAAAGTTGATCACCATATAATTAATATTTTGAAAGTGTTTAAAAAATTGCCAAAAAAATATCTCATTCGATTGTATGGTGTGAATGTTGCTGCCAAAGACACGCAGATTGTTTAAATATATTTATTCGCTTACAGAAAATGATTTCTCAATCCAAAGAATGTGAGAACGTTATTTTAGGCGGTAAAATATTTTAATTGTTTTTCTAATAAGATTTATTTTATATCATAAGTGAAATAGGGAATTTAAATTATTATTTTCATCAAACAGCATTTGGAATCGAACTGGAATCCAATACATTGTGCAATAGTTATCGTGAATGTTGCCAGTAAACTCTACCATTTTGGTAGACCGGGCATTTTATTTTTGTTGTTATATAGTAATATTTTATTTAAAATGTAATATTTAAAAACGTTTTCTTTGCAACTAATATAGATCGATGTTATCCAATTAGCCGTGTCGTCGTCTCCATTAAAGCGAGCGATTGTTCGTGGCGTATTTATATAGTATTTAAGTAAATATTTGGCCTTAACTTTGTGCTTGTCTGGACATTGTCCGACCATAAAAGACTTGAAATTTTAGTATCTTAATGTTTTATCCAAATACACAAAAGTCAATCTAATTAGGCTACTTTCTCTAGACTTTGCGGTGAATGGTTTATGTGCAGCAGCTCTAACCTTTTAGATGATTATTATGTGTTTTAGATTATGATAAGATGGTTTGCCGTCTCTCAGAGATGTCAAACATTTGAGCTATTGTTTTTGTAACTGGTATTGTACTTAACGACATGGTACTAAATCTTTAAAATATTCGTAGCTTTTATAAATTGAAAGTGTGTCTTACACTCAGTATACGGTTGCTGTGGCTTTGTAGTCCTGATGGTACTTAATTCCGTGTGACGTCCCGAGTGATTCGTTGGTTTTGTTGCTTTCCAAATGAAAGAAACATTTCAAATGCCTAAGCTATGTTCCTATATTATTTAGCACGCCTGTACTAGAACATTCTCCTACCAAAATTGCGTGTGTCTGATCTGTCCTCGAAAGGAATCCAGCACCGGAAGTTTTCTTTATTGTGAGGGTAATTTAGGATTTTCTTAGGGGTTAGGATGCCTTTTTTAAGTTTCTATAGGCGTATTCTACTAAATATTGAATTGAATGTGTTCAGTAGTGTTTTTAATTGGAATTTATGGCTAGAGTGTTGCCAGTAATGAATATTTAGTAGAAATTTATGCCTCTAATCCATGAAGTGCCTATTTAGTATATATAACATATACATAACTCTAGTGTATAAGTATAATTATTGTAGATAGTTTATATACGAATATGTACTTATTGCCTTAAGATTTTACGGTTTTATTTGACTATTTGATAGGAAAATTTTGCAAATAATTATGAAAATAAATAAAAAATGAAATATGAAGAATAATTATCAATTTTTGTTATTAAGTCTTGTCGTTTGTTCACAGTATTAATTTTGTCTATATATTCATGTTATGAAATATCTTTTATTTACCTAGTAATGTAATGATTGTATTGTCAATTTGTAACTTTTATGTTTTCTGACAAACTCTTTAAAATCCAACATGGTCAAGTGCTGGAGCCTCTGACTTTTACGTCAACAGGGTGATCCATTATTTATTAATCGTTTTGTCTTATTGTATTCTCTACAATAATTTTATGGATATTTTAAATAATATTACGAGTCTGCTATGTAACTCCGCCCGAAAATAATGTATGTTACATGTCAATAAATATTTATATGTATGCAAAATACTTTTTATTTTTCTTATTTCCTTATAAATTACATTACTTCATGTTGTTGTAGTATCCACCTTTTACGATAGAGCTAATGCAAATTGTGACCCAGTGCGTCTTTTCCTTGCTTTTTACGCGCGCCCCCCCCCCCCCCCCCGTCCTGTACGAAGCCAGGAAAAGAAACCGCCATTATCGTAACTGTCAACATGACGTTTTCTGTGTTGCCACAATTTTCTACCATTAACCGGTTTCTTTTCCTCGCTTGCAGGTGTGCGGACCTCGACGGAAATAGTGACGCGACATTTCATCGACATGGACGGCATCCCCCTCAACGTGCACGCCCGGCCGCGGCTGGTGGGCCGGCGGCCCAACGCCATCGTCAACATCGAGACGGACGTGTTCCAGGAGAAGTCCTACAAGCAATACTCGTCTCAGCATCTGCGCGATGCGTTGATCGCCGTCAAAAAGGGATACAGTGTCTATGCAGCTTCGAATAAATATGGTGTGCCACGGAAGACTCTACGCAACTGGATGGAGAAGTATGATATTAAAAGCCAATTCTCTAAAGGACGACGCGGAACAAATAGGCCCACACAAATTTTGGATCCCTTAGACTTGATGTCTGAAACCAGATCGGAGAGGTTCGAAGATGGTCTGTAGGGTGGTTTCAATACAGAGGAATCCATCTTTGACTAGGCTTACTTGTAAATCCGTCGAGATTTTTACGAGACAGACATGAAGCTCAAGACACAAACGCTGTGCTATTTGTTTAACGTTAAAAGATGAATTCAAAATAGTTTTAAATGTTTTGTACTAAAGTGAACTCCTTTAAATATTTAGCCATTGTTTAGTCAAGTACCAACACGTGTACTTAATATGCCAAAAATATTTTAGCTCTTAACCGTAAAATATACTTAGGCTGTATCGTTAAGTCAAGTTTTAATATTTATGAATCTTTTTCGTACCTACGTTATATTATTTATTCAATAATACTGTTTATTTGTACAAAGTATACCCATTTATTATTTGTAATGTATTTTAAGTAAATCGAAGATGTACTTAGATAGCCATAATTAACAAATGAAATATGAATAATTAATTTGATTTTATATGAGTTTGTCTATTAATCCAAAAGTGTTGTTTTTTTTAAGTCGCGGGCATTTGATATATCTAATCTAGTCTATTCATAAAGTATACGTTCATTTATTTACAATTTATAGAATAAATTATGGAATATTAGATAAATACACGATTTAATGTAGGTGTAAACAGCCTAAATAGCTTTATAAACTTTCTACTATTTTTGCAATTGTTTTCTACCAAAAAGTATTTTTGTGCCAATGTTTTCTTTTGTTCCTTAAAACCAAAGTTGGTCATGAAGAATTTATTTCATTATTTAAGGGATTAAACTAATCGACTACGGAATAAGAGGCAAGTTTTGTTGCGTTCATAGAATTGAGAGGCTCCAGCAGGCGTACCCTGTACTTGTAATATCGGTTTCAACTCCAATTTACCTACCGTTACGTTACTAAAGCGTGTCCTATCGATGTCAATTTTACAGAGTAGCCCTGCACATCGCCATCACATCGAATGCTTTTAGGAATATTTTTATTATATAGAACGTAAGATAACAATTATTTTTAATGTATTAAATATTTATATATAACAATTTGTACCGGATACATAAGGATTTTTAAATTAAATGGTAAATGTTGTGTATTTTATAATTTATTGAACTTCTTTAAACATATGCATAAATTGCAAATTAAGTCAAAAACAAACTTTGTAATAATTACCCGTTATTATTACAAGAAAATTGGGAAAATGTTGCCCTCGTTGAAAAAAAAATATTAATCGGAATAGTTATGTTATGATACAAGTTATTTTTAAAAGTACAGATAATAAAGATTTTTTTTGAAATATTAAATAAAGTAATTTCTAAATCGATTTATACTTTTTTATGTTTGTTTTAGCAATATCTTGTCAATTTCATTGCATGTTTAGCGATTCTACTATGTAGAGTATAATGTAATTGGCGAAATCTTTACATCAGCCGACACCGGCCAATGGTGGTTTAAGACTTGCACGCCATCAAAGTAAGTAATATAAATCACGGGTTTTAATACAATAATAAAAGTAATACTGCACCGTTTCAATTCCAAGATATCTTTGACAATTTCTAAATTAAATGAATAAAATGTCGTGGCTACCATATTCATACACTTGATAATCCAGATTTAATTAGGTATTTCGCGGGAACAAATTTCGTGTATTTTTTAAGAGTTCAAACTGCATTAGCCTCAAAGCTTTTTAAAATCCACTCTTGGACCTAACCTAGGTCTCTCATCAGTTGATACAACAATACCAAGTGTGGGAATAAGTTTTGACCATGCACGTCCTCACTGTCGTTGGTGTACTCTTATACATTTTTTAAAAATTCTTTGATCTTTTCAGAGTTCGCGATTGCCAACGTGCAGTGTCAATACGATGGAAGTGATTCGGAGAAATCCGAAGGGTCCATACGCACTACGGGGGTCACTGGGGAGCACAACTATGACACCAGGGATGAACCACCAGCGTTTATTATACAGCAAGTCACAACGGTAAGAGGACCCTCGTGTTTTCTTAGTCAATTCTACATTATACCGTCTACTGTTCTGAATTATCAATATTGAATCTATATGTTTCCAGCCACCTACAACGCAATCCAAAGGGCCATTTGTTGAAGTGAGGCCAACCATCATGACAATTGGCCCTGGCTATGGCCCATCTGTCAATGTCATACATGTCGGGGACCGTACTCCGGTGAGAGACTACCCTCGCCTATTAAAACCATAACTTTTACTCCAGTTCTCCAGTCCAATAATAACCGTTGGCACCAAATAACCTTATCATTTCAGACGAGCCAATCCCATGGTCCAGAATTCAATATGAACAAGCGAATTCGGCGGAGCGAAGTGGAGTTGCGTCAGGCAGCCGACTGCGTCAGCCGAGGCCTCACCTTCCAAACTGTTTCGGAACAGTTTAATATACCCATATCTACGATACGGTAAGGCATAACTTAAGATTTTTATCATGTTATTCCAATTGGCTTTTTCATCCTACTAATGTACGGTTTCAGATTCTTTATGGCGCGCAAAGGGATTCTGCCTCGGCGGAGGAGAGGACGGAGTGCCCAAGTTGGTATTTTTTTTTAAATCACTGCTTTCAGAAATGTAATATTTTTTTTACCAATCTGATTATATAATTTCTACAAACTCCAATCAGTTAAAGTAATCCTTAGCAGAGTAAGGAACGAGTTATGTTTTCAGTTCAGTCGGCAATCCACTAGCCCGGAGCCGCCATTTCATATGCAACACTTCAAATTGCCGAACATGCTTGCGTTGCCGGCCGAAGACGACCCGCCGAGGACCTAGGAGTGAACGAGTGACGATTGACATGTGAAGTGCGAACGGTTCAAGTGACAATTGACTAAAGTGTACAGATTTAGACGTTAAGCATATTTAATAATGTGAAATAACACAAAACTATTTGGGATTGAGTAATAAATATTGTGACCGTCATATATTTGTCTTAGATCAAATAAATTATTTAAAAAAACATATGAATAATAATAAATAAATGTCTCGTGTGTAGAATGTCTAACGTGAATTTCGTCTGTTAATAAACAATTTTGCGTTTATTTTTGAAATTTATAAATAACGGCTTTAATATTGAGATCTTTCAGGATCGCAGGTTCGATTTCTGATGGCTTAAAATCTAATACTTTACATGTATTATTTTTAATTATAAGCATAATGTATAAAGATATTCATAAAAACAAAATCAATTTAATTGCACTTTTTAAATTAATTTGAATAAAGTAATGATTCGTTTGTTTTTCATCGAAATGTAATAATGCTGTGAGGATAAGAGACAGATAAGTGCTTTAGTTAAAACAGTGCAAATAGACTGATTTAGTGTTTATGAAAAGTGCTAGTGTCTAATGGCCTACGGTAAATTAGTTTACTCAATTTATTATATACCTTTATTTTAGATCTGCATTTTATAATTATACATAAGAGTAGTTTTGCATTTAATGTTATTTATGATGAATCAGCAGAAGAAATAAATATACCTATAATATTAAAAAAATAACTTATGTAGATTTTAATATATGAACTGCAAATAAAACAGTATTATTTTCATAATAATAAAATAAAAACACAATAGAATGTAATACACAAAATAAAACACACACACAAAATAGTCTGTTTTAATACATATATTATATTCTATTCAAATTTATGCAAATGAAATTGTTGTTTGTGATGATTTACATATAAAAAGTATATTTTAGGTTATATTAGGCTTATTTCGAATCACAATATTAGTATAAGGCTCTACGATCAAAATGTATTATTGCAACAGATGTTTGTATGAAGTAAAAAACTGCATTAGATATCTCTGTAAATATAATTAAGGTGCCATAAGTATTCCGATTGATGTATAGAAAAGTATAGTTTTGCAATGTGTAGATGTGGTTGTATGTAGAAATAAATATTTTTATCTAAATTTGTTTTATTAGAGGCAGACTAAAGAAATGCTGGCATTTATCAAAAGAAAAAAATATATAATTCTAAATGAGGTTAAACAGCAGAAGACACAAGTGAAGAGGTCGATTTACTATTATTTATATAGTTAAATTGAAAGATACACTATGTATCTTGAATTAAATTATTTCGATAAAAATGTTTTGAGGCATTTGGACAAAGCTTTGGGGATAAAATTGGGGTAACATTGTGGTTGTGTTTGCCCTTTTAAGAACTACATCCAATGACTTATAAAGCGTAAGGTAGTGTTGGTTTTTGAATAAATAAAAGAAAATTATCTAAAACAATATTTATTACACTAACAATGGTAAGGCATCAGTATATTTTGTACTATATAACAATGTTATGAATATAATTTGATCAAATTAATGTGTCTGTTTGTCCGTTATCACCACGAACAAACAAACAAAAACCCATTAAGCATAACTAATCAATGATATGTTCGATTATTGTATTTCGTTGTCAAGTAAATTAAAAAAAAAAGAAAATTCCGGAAAATTTTAAGTACATCTTTGTGCGAAAGCTGTGTAACAATCAGAGCGAAAACCTGTTTCATAAGTACTATTTAATATCACTTTCAAAACCCTGTCACGAGATGGCGCTGACAAAGAAAATCTTATCTAGAACCTCTTCTCTATATCTACCTTAAAGTTGTCTAAAATCCCGTATTAAATAATTAAACTGTAATAACGATAAACGAAATCCGTTTTTCAATATATTTATGAAACAGGCAAACAATGGAAACGTCGATGAGCTATTCGATAGAAAATCTAACACTTATCGGTATTTATTTACACTCATTCTTACATAAAGCATTTTGGTCGGAATTTTTAATTTCACCATCACCTTCAAAATGAAGAGGCAAGAAATCATTAAAAGCTCTAAATATTTTGAAGATAATGCATTTCATATTTCGCACAATTAAAAGATCGCACTTCCGAGATTTCAACTCCTCAATTGAGATTTTGGGGTTTAAACCCACCAACTTGGGCGTCATTTGCTCTCCACCACAAACACTTCACTTATTTGTATGGCAAATAGAAGATCTCTAATCGTAACCCGCGATATCGCAATTCATCTAAACGCCATCATTCAAAACGGCTCACTCAAAGCTAAGGTTGGGCCAATTTCAGAAACTAGAAAAAACCAAGTTAAACTATCATGAGTATTGTAAGGTGAACGAAAAATGTTTTCAAAACTTGAATAAACGATATGACGTGCAAATTGTCGTGTGAAACATTCTCATACAAAACTATGCACGGAAATATGTCCAAGTGCAAAACTAATGCGTAGCTAAGGCACGGTGGAACTCGTCTCGTGGGCAGAGGTGAGAGGCGGCTTCCACAGACATAGAATATTGTCTATTAACCTATTCGGCCAACGACCGTGTCATTGTACACGTTGTCGTTGGCATTGAAGTCGCTGTCTATGGCCGGCAAGTTGTCTATGACGGAGCTAATTGTCTCCGGGACATTATTATTCGCATTCTCCGTCCGACTGCTCGTAATGTTACCGTTCAACGTGTCGTCGTTACTCGCGTTCGCGTTGTTCCCATTACAGAACGCAAAGTCACTCGTGCACGTGGCATTACCGCCATTACCATTACCGCCATAACCGTTACTGGCATTACCGCCGTTAGCACTCCGCCCGCTCAAGTCGTCGTAACACGGCGGCATCTCTATATTGTTGGCGGCCTCGTTCTCCCTATTGATCCCCTCCCTGCTCAGATACTCCGGTGGGGGGCCGTAGATTTTGTACCGCATCGCCTCGTTGTACGGTGGGGGTCGATTGCCGTCCAGATGGGGGTAGTTCTCAAAATCGGCACCCAACAGGCGAACCGTCCTGCCGTTCAGGGTGTACGTGTCGTTGGAATTGAGACGGACGAAATCCAGGTTGTCGATGTTAATCTCGGCAATGTCCGGGGTGTCCGGGCGGGGCTCGCGACGGTTGAACCGGGGTATGCTCAGCTGGAACCTGCCCAGCTGCAAGGTCAGCGGCCTGGGGGCGTGCGTGAGCTGGTCTATGACCCTGTCGAGGGTGTTCCGACGCAAGTTCCGGCGTCTGAAGAACTCTATGGGTGTGGCCATGTAGTTGAGGTCACGGCCCAGGTTGGTGAGATCCGGGTTGGTGTAGTACAGCTCGGAGGGGGGGATCGGGGAGCGGTAGTCGCCGGGCGGACTTCTCGTCGGGGAGCTGTTTAGGGAAGTGGATCTCACATCTGTCATTTCCACGTCACCTTGCGTGGGGACCTGGAAATGTCGATATGTCAGATTGTCTGAACACAATTTCATAATAACTGTTTAGGCAAATCGTAAATACCTGCGAATATCTAGTACAGAACATGGAGCCGAGCCTAGAGAGGGCGAAGCCCGAGTTGACAGGATTCGTCACCTCGCACATTGGTGTAGAAACTGCACTTTCGTTTTCACACTGAAACAAATACCTCACATAAGCACAAAAAACATCATTTAAACATGCGAATAATCCGAAGTGCACCTGTGTCTGCTGCCGCGTGGGGCTCAGCGGGGGCAGGTCCAGAAGCCTCGTGGACTCGTAGCGCGGTGGGTAGCGCGCCTGCAAATACAAATCCTAATACAAACGTTGCGCGGTGTCAAGCCAGAAGCTGTGCGTCCATGCGCGCCCCCCACTCACCGAGTAGTGGTGCGCCGTGTCGCGGTGCGCGTGCGCGTAGCCCCGCAGCGCCGCCCTCTTCATGTGCATCTTGCACAACGCCGACACCAGCAGCACCACCGCTATCATGAATATCAGCGCACACGCTGAAAGCAAAACTAAATGTAGCCAGTCTCTTTCTGACGCACGTGACTTGCCAATGAGAGAGAGAGAGAGAGAGAGACGGAAGAGTTGTTTGGAGAACGCTTACCTGTGACGGTGTAAATGGTGGATTGGATGAAGGTGAGGTCGTCCGTGGCGTGTCGGTCTTCGCTGCGGGTGTACTCCAGAACTTCGTCGCCTTCTGAAAGTTTTTTTTAACATATTTATAATTCCATGTAATTATGTTTAAGCTGTGTTAATAAGAGACAGACGAATTGATTTTACCTTTATTAGACCAGTCTGAGAAGGAACCCACAAACTCAGATTTCCTTATCTCAGCTTAACAGAGCGACTCAGTCCCAAGCTTTTTCGGATGAACAGTTCGCATACAATTCCCCAAGAATGACTTACTGGCCAATTATAAAGTTAATATAGAACAGAGTGCAATATATTCACCATCAATCCGTGCATATCTGGGATGCTCCGAACAACAGCTGTCCTGTTGGCAAAGGACATCTGCTGTGTGGCAGCAGGCCGCTTCCGGTATACACCTGCCAGTTGAGCAGTTGAGGCGATCGTTTCCTGTCAAAGCCATGCTAATAAAAAAACCGCCTATTACCAATTTAATTAATAACATTAGGATACTCACTCTGACAAGGTAGCGGTGGGCAGATGTCCAGCGCTTCGTCTTCACCACGTTCACAATCCGACTTTCCGTCGCACACGTAACGAGGCAACACGCAACGAGTACCGCAAGAGAAAGCCCCACGGGCACACTGGGGGCCTGAACCAGGAGGCAAAGCTTAAATTACAATATAAATCACTTATTTCTTAAATCAAAGTCAATAAATAAAAGTGTGATTACCCTGCTTCTGCACTAATATAAACTTGGTGATGCTAAACGGTGGCGATGAGCACATGTAGTGACCACTGTCTGTCAGCTGAAGTTCATACTTCTCCAAACGACTGCTGCTGGCCAGACCTGACGGTGATACAGTGAAGGTACTGAAAGAAAAATACTATAAAAATTAAAAGATTCGAGGTCAAAGTGTAAAAGTTTTACACTATTTCTATTAATAGGAAAGCTATAAAATGCATTTCAATATTTTATCTTAAGTTTCTTTATGACATTTGTTAGATAGGGTACTTACCTCGCCCCAGTATTATTCCCGACATAGTTCCACACATAGGCTCTTGCAGAACTATCCCCACGTGTGGCACACACCAATGTAAGATTATCATGCACCCGTCTCACAAGTACATCTATGTATTCCACTGCCCCCGGACTGTATAGTGTCAATGAGGGGATTTGGAGATCACAGGTACCTGAAACATTAGGTCATAATACTGTTGGGATTTCAGTAAAACACATCTACTTATCTTTATTAAGATGTTATATCATTGTTGCCTATACTATGTGGGTTTCATATTATTAGAACACTATACTACTAAGTGCTAGTTTACTTAATTTAACTCAATTTAGTTACAATAAAAATTATTAACAATATTTACAATATTGCCTTGACGTTAATTGCCAAGTATTTACCTGTAAAATGGATGACCTTAAGCTTTGGGAAGTAATAATTATTTACAATCAGTAATCAAGGATAATGTCATCAGTTGTCTTTTTAATTGTTTATTGCTTTACTGACCATGATTTAGATTTCCGCAATCAAATTGTGAATTACAATAACTGCATTTAGTGCACTGGGGTAGAAGTATATAATAATACTACATTTACTAAAGATGTTTGTGTGAAGTAAAAAACTGCATTAGATATCTCTGTAAATATAATTAAGGTGCCATAAGTATTCCGATTGATGTATAGAAAAGTATAGTTTTGCAATGTGTAGATGTGGTTGTATGTAGAAATAAATATTTTTATCTAAATTTGTTTTATTAGAGGCAGACTAAAGAAATGCTGGCATTTATCAAAAGAAAAAAATATATAATTCTAAATGAGGTTAAACAGCAGAAGACACAAGTGAAGAGGTCGATTTACTATTATTTATATAGTTAAATTGAAAGATACACTATGTATCTTGAATTAAATTATTTCGATAAAAATGTTTTGAGGCATTTGGACAAAGCTTTGGGGATAAAATTGGGGTAACATTGTGGTTGTGTTTGCCCTTTTAAGAACTACATCCAATGACTTATAAAGCGTAAGGTAGTGTTGGTTTTTGAATAAATAAAAGAAAATTATCTAAAACAATATTTATTACACTAACAATGGTAAGGCATCAGTATATTTTGTACTATATAACAATGTTATGAATATAATTTGATCAAATTAATGTGTCTGTTTGTCCGTTATCACCACGAACAAACAAACAAAAACCCATTAAGCATAACTAATCAATGATATGTTCGATTATTGTATTTCGTTGTCAAGTAAATTAAAAAAAAAAGAAAATTCCGGAAAATTTTAAGTACATCTTTGTGCGAAAGCTGTGTAACAATCAGAGCGAAAACCTGTTTCATAAGTACTATTTAATATCACTTTCAAAACCCTGTCACGAGATGGCGCTGACAAAGAAAATCTTATCTAGAACCTCTTCTCTATATCTACCTTAAAGTTGTCTAAAATCCCGTATTAAATAATTAAACTGTAATAACGATAAACGAAATCCGTTTTTCAATATATTTATGAAACAGGCAAACAATGGAAACGTCGATGAGCTATTCGATAGAAAATCTAACACTTATCGGTATTTATTTACACTCATTCTTACATAAAGCATTTTGGTCGGAATTTTTAATTTCACCATCACCTTCAAAATGAAGAGGCAAGAAATCATTAAAAGCTCTAAATATTTTGAAGATAATGCATTTCATATTTCGCACAATTAAAAGATCGCACTTCCGAGATTTCAACTCCTCAATTGAGATTTTGGGGTTTAAACCCACCAACTTGGGCGTCATTTGCTCTCCACCACAAACACTTCACTTATTTGTATGGCAAATAGAAGATCTCTAATCGTAACCCGCGATATCGCAATTCATCTAAACGCCATCATTCAAAACGGCTCACTCAAAGCTAAGGTTGGGCCAATTTCAGAAACTAGAAAAAACCAAGTTAAACTATCATGAGTATTGTAAGGTGAACGAAAAATGTTTTCAAAACTTGAATAAACGATATGACGTGCAAATTGTCGTGTGAAACATTCTCATACAAAACTATGCACGGAAATATGTCCAAGTGCAAAACTAATGCGTAGCTAAGGCACGGTGGAACTCGTCTCGTGGGCAGAGGTGAGAGGCGGCTTCCACAGACATAGAATATTGTCTATTAACCTATTCGGCCAACGACCGTGTCATTGTACACGTTGTCGTTGGCATTGAAGTCGCTGTCTATGGCCGGCAAGTTGTCTATGACGGAGCTAATTGTCTCCGGGACATTATTATTCGCATTCTCCGTCCGACTGCTCGTAATGTTACCGTTCAACGTGTCGTCGTTACTCGCGTTCGCGTTGTTCCCATTACAGAACGCAAAGTCACTCGTGCACGTGGCATTACCGCCATTACCATTACCGCCATAACCGTTACTGGCATTACCGCCGTTAGCACTCCGCCCGCTCAAGTCGTCGTAACACGGCGGCATCTCTATATTGTTGGCGGCCTCGTTCTCCCTATTGATCCCCTCCCTGCTCAGATACTCCGGTGGGGGGCCGTAGATTTTGTACCGCATCGCCTCGTTGTACGGTGGGGGTCGATTGCCGTCCAGATGGGGGTAGTTCTCAAAATCGGCACCCAACAGGCGAATCGTCCTGCCGTTCAGGGTGTACGTGTCGTTGGAATTGAGACGGACGAAATCCAGGTTGTCGATGTTAATCTCGGCAATGTCCGGGGTGTCCGGGCGGGGCTCGCGACGGTTGAACCGGGGTATGCTCAGCTGGAACCTGCCCAGCTGCAAGGTCAGCGGCCTGGGGGCGTGCGTGAGCTGGTCTATGACCCTGTCGAGGGTGTTCCGACGCAAGTTCCGGCGTCTGAAGAACTCTATGGGTGTGGCCATGTAGTTGAGGTCACGGCCCAGGTTGGTGAGATCCGGGTTGGTGTAGTACAGCTCGGAGGGGGGGATCGGGGAGCGGTAGTCGCCGGGCGGACTTCTCGTCGGGGAGCTGTTTAGGGAAGTGGATCTCACATCTGTCATTTCCACGTCACCTTGCGTGGGGACCTGGAAATGTCGATATGTCAGATTGTCTGAACACAATTTCATAATAACTGTTTAGGCAAATCGTAAATACCTGCGAATATCTAGTACAGAACATGGAGCCGAGCCTAGAGAGGGCGAAGCCCGAGTTGACAGGATTCGTCACCTCGCACATTGGTGTAGAAACTGCACTTTCGTTTTCACACTGAAACAAATACCTCACATAAGCACAAAAAACATCATTTAAACATGCGAATAATCCGAAGTGCACCTGTGTCTGCTGCCGCGTGGGGCTCAGCGGGGGCAGGTCCAGAAGCCTCGTGGACTCGTAGCGCGGTGGGTAGCGCGCCTGCAAATACAAATCCTAATACAAACGTTGCGCGGTGTCAAGCCAGAAGCTGTGCGTCCATGCGCGCCCCCCACTCACCGAGTAGTGGTGCGCCGTGTCGCGGTGCGCGTGCGCGTAGCCCCGCAGCGCCGCCCTCTTCATGTGCATCTTGCACAACGCCGACACCAGCAGCACCACCGCTATCATGAATATCAGCGCACACGCTGAAAGCAAAACTGAATGTAGCCAGTCTCTTTCTGACGCACGTGACTTGCCAATGAGAGAGAGAGAGAGAGAGAGACGGAAGAGTTGTTTGGAGAACGCTTACCTGTGACGGTGTAAATGGTGGATTGGATGAAGGTGAGGTCGTCCGTGGCGTGTCGGTCTTCGCTGCGGGTGTACTCCAGAACTTCGTCGCCTTCTGAAAGTTTTTTTTAACATATTTATAATTCCATGTAATTATGTTTAAGCTGTGTTAATAAGAGACAGACGAATTGATTTTACCTTTATTAGACCAGTCTGAGAAGGAACCCACAAACTCAGATTTCCTTATCTCAGCTTAACAGAGCGACTCAGTCCCAAGCTTTTTCGGATGAACAGTTCGCATACAATTCCCCAAGAATGACTTACTGGCCAATTATAAAGTTAATATAGAACAGAGTGCAATATATTCACCATCAATCCGTGCATATCTGGGATGCTCCGAACAACAGCTGTCCTGTTGGCAAAGGACATCTGCTGTGTGGCAGCAGGCCGCTTCCGGTATACACCTGCCAGTTGAGCAGTTGAGGCGATCGTTTCCTGTCAAAGCCATGCTAATAAAAAAACCGCCTATTACCAATTTAATTAATAACATTAGGATACTCACTCTGACAAGGTAGCGGTGGGCAGATGTCCAGCGCTTCGTCTTCACCACGTTCACAATCCGACTTTCCGTCGCACACGTAACGAGGCAACACGCAACGAGTACCGCAAGAGAAAGCCCCACGGGCACACTGGGGGCCTGAACCAGGAGGCAAAGCTTAAATTACAATATAAATCACTTATTTCTTAAATCAAAGTCAATAAATAAAAGTGTGATTACCCTGCTTCTGCACTAATATAAACTTGGTGATGCTAAACGGTGGCGATGAGCACATGTAGTGACCACTGTCTGTCAGCTGAAGTTCATACTTCTCCAAACGACTGCTGCTGGCCAGACCTGACGGTGATACAGTGAAGGTACTGAAAGAAAAATACTATAAAAATTAAAAGATTCGAGGTCAAAGTGTAAAAGTTTTACACTATTTCTATTAATAGGAAAGCTATAAAATGCATTTCAATATTTTATCTTAAGTTTCTTTATGACATTTGTTAGATAGGGTACTTACCTCGCCCCAGTATTATTCCCGACATAGTTCCACACATAGGCTCTTGCAGAACTATCCCCACGTGTGGCACACACCAATGTAAGATTATCATGCACCCGTCTCACAAGTACATCTATGTATTCCACTGCCCCCGGACTGTATAGTGTCAATGAGGGGATTTGGAGATCACAGGTACCTGAAACATTAGGTCATAATACTGTTGGGATTTCAGTAAAACACATCTACTTATCTTTATTAAGATGTTATATCATTGTTGCCTATACTATGTGGGTTTCATATTATTAGAACACTATACTACTAAGTGCTAGTTTACTTAATTTAACTCAATTTAGTTACAATAAAAATTATTAACAATATTTACAATATTGCCTTGACGTTAATTGCCAAGTATTTACCTGTAAAATGGATGACCTTAAGCTTTGGGAAGTAATAATTATTTACAATCAGTAATCAAGGATAATGTCATCAGTTGTCTTTTTAATTGTTTATTGCTTTACTGACCATGATTTAGATTTCCGCAATCAAATTGTGAATTACAATAACTGCATTTAGTGCACTGGGGTAGAAGTATATAATAATACTACATTTACTAAAGATGTTTGTGTGAAGTAAAAAACTGCATTAGATATCTCTGTAAATATAATTAAGGTGCCATAAGTATTCCGATTGATGTATAGAAAAGTATAGTTTTGCAATGTGTAGATGTGGTTGTATGTAGAAATAAATATTTTTATCTAAATTTGTTTTATTAGAGGCAGACTAAAGAAATGCTGGCATTTATCAAAAGAAAAAAATATATAATTCTAAATGAGGTTAAACAGCAGAAGACACAAGTGAAGAGGTCGATTTACTATTATTTATATAGTTAAATTGAAAGATACACTATGTATCTTGAATTAAATTATTTCGATAAAAATGTTTTGAGGCATTTGGACAAAGCTTTGGGGATAAAATTGGGGTAACATTGTGGTTGTGTTTGCCCTTTTAAGAACTACATCCAATGACTTATAAAGCGTAAGGTAGTGTTGGTTTTTGAATAAATAAAAGAAAATTATCTAAAACAATATTTATTACACTAACAATGGTAAGGCATCAGTATATTTTGTACTATATAACAATGTTATGAATATAATTTGATCAAATTAATGTGTCTGTTTGTCCGTTATCACCACGAACAAACAAACAAAAACCCATTAAGCATAACTAATCAATGATATGTTCGATTATTGTATTTCGTTGTCAAGTAAATTAAAAAAAAAAGAAAATTCCGGAAAATTTTAAGTACATCTTTGTGCGAAAGCTGTGTAACAATCAGAGCGAAAACCTGTTTCATAAGTACTATTTAATATCACTTTCAAAACCCTGTCACGAGATGGCGCTGACAAAGAAAATCTTATCTAGAACCTCTTCTCTATATCTACCTTAAAGTTGTCTAAAATCCCGTATTAAATAATTAAACTGTAATAACGATAAACGAAATCCGTTTTTCAATATATTTATGAAACAGGCAAACAATGGAAACGTCGATGAGCTATTCGATAGAAAATCTAACACTTATCGGTATTTATTTACACTCATTCTTACATAAAGCATTTTGGTCGGAATTTTTAATTTCACCATCACCTTCAAAATGAAGAGGCAAGAAATCATTAAAAGCTCTAAATATTTTGAAGATAATGCATTTCATATTTCGCACAATTAAAAGATCGCACTTCCGAGATTTCAACTCCTCAATTGAGATTTTGGGGTTTAAACCCACCAACTTGGGCGTCATTTGCTCTCCACCACAAACACTTCACTTATTTGTATGGCAAATAGAAGATCTCTAATCGTAACCCGCGATATCGCAATTCATCTAAACGCCATCATTCAAAACGGCTCACTCAAAGCTAAGGTTGGGCCAATTTCAGAAACTAGAAAAAACCAAGTTAAACTATCATGAGTATTGTAAGGTGAACGAAAAATGTTTTCAAAACTTGAATAAACGATATGACGTGCAAATTGTCGTGTGAAACATTCTCATACAAAACTATGCACGGAAATATGTCCAAGTGCAAAACTAATGCGTAGCTAAGGCACGGTGGAACTCGTCTCGTGGGCAGAGGTGAGAGGCGGCTTCCACAGACATAGAATATTGTCTATTAACCTATTCGGCCAACGACCGTGTCATTGTACACGTTGTCGTTGGCATTGAAGTCGCTGTCTATGGCCGGCAAGTTGTCTATGACGGAGCTAATTGTCTCCGGGACATTATTATTCGCATTCTCCGTCCGACTGCTCGTAATGTTACCGTTCAACGTGTCGTCGTTACTCGCGTTCGCGTTGTTCCCATTACAGAACGCAAAGTCACTCGTGCACGTGGCATTACCGCCATTACCATTACCGCCATAACCGTTACTGGCATTACCGCCGTTAGCACTCCGCCCGCTCAAGTCGTCGTAACACGGCGGCATCTCTATATTGTTGGCGGCCTCGTTCTCCCTATTGATCCCCTCCCTGCTCAGATACTCCGGTGGGGGGCCGTAGATTTTGTACCGCATCGCCTCGTTGTACGGTGGGGGTCGATTGCCGTCCAGATGGGGGTAGTTCTCAAAATCGGCACCCAACAGGCGAATCGTCCTGCCGTTCAGGGTGTACGTGTCGTTGGAATTGAGACGGACGAAATCCAGGTTGTCGATGTTAATCTCGGCAATGTCCGGGGTGTCCGGGCGGGGCTCGCGACGGTTGAACCGGGGTATGCTCAGCTGGAACCTGCCCAGCTGCAAGGTCAGCGGCCTGGGGGCGTGCGTGAGCTGGTCTATGACCCTGTCGAGGGTGTTCCGACGCAAGTTCCGGCGTCTGAAGAACTCTATGGGTGTGGCCATGTAGTTGAGGTCACGGCCCAGGTTGGTGAGATCCGGGTTGGTGTAGTACAGCTCGGAGGGGGGGATCGGGGAGCGGTAGTCGCCGGGCGGACTTCTCGTCGGGGAGCTGTTTAGGGAAGTGGATCTCACATCTGTCATTTCCACGTCACCTTGCGTGGGGACCTGGAAATGTCGATATGTCAGATTGTCTGAACACAATTTCATAATAACTGTTTAGGCAAATCGTAAATACCTGCGAATATCTAGTACAGAACATGGAGCCGAGCCTAGAGAGGGCGAAGCCCGAGTTGACAGGATTCGTCACCTCGCACATTGGTGTAGAAACTGCACTTTCGTTTTCACACTGAAACAAATACCTCACATAAGCACAAAAAACATCATTTAAACATGCGAATAATCCGAAGTGCACCTGTGTCTGCTGCCGCGTGGGGCTCAGCGGGGGCAGGTCCAGAAGCCTCGTGGACTCGTAGCGCGGTGGGTAGCGCGCCTGCAAATACAAATCCTAATACAAACGTTGCGCGGTGTCAAGCCAGAAGCTGTGCGTCCATGCGCGCCCCCCACTCACCGAGTAGTGGTGCGCCGTGTCGCGGTGCGCGTGCGCGTAGCCCCGCAGCGCCGCCCTCTTCATGTGCATCTTGCACAACGCCGACACCAGCAGCACCACCGCTATCATGAATATCAGCGCACACGCTGAAAGCAAAACTGAATGTAGCCAGTCTCTTTCTGACGCACGTGACTTGCCAATGAGAGAGAGAGAGAGAGAGACGGAAGAGTTGTTTGGAGAACGCTTACCTGTGACGGTGTAAATGGTGGATTGGATGAAGGTGAGGTCGTCCGTGGCGTGTCGGTCTTCGCTGCGGGTGTACTCCAGAACTTCGTCGCCTTCTGAAAGTTTTTTTTAACATATTTATAATTCCATGTAATTATGTTTAAGCTGTGTTAATAAGAGACAGACGAATTGATTTTACCTTTATTAGACCAGTCTGAGAAGGAACCCACAAACTCAGATTTCCTTATCTCAGCTTAACAGAGCGACTCAGTCCCAAGCTTTTTCGGATGAACAGTTCGCATACAATTCCCCAAGAATGACTTACTGGCCAATTATAAAGTTAATATAGAACAGAGTGCAATATATTCACCATCAATCCGTGCATATCTGGGATGCTCCGAACAACAGCTGTCCTGTTGGCAAAGGACATCTGCTGTGTGGCAGCAGGCCGCTTCCGGTATACACCTGCCAGTTGAGCAGTTGAGGCGATCGTTTCCTGTCAAAGCCATGCTAATAAAAAAACCGCCTATTACCAATTTAATTAATAACATTAGGATACTCACTCTGACAAGGTAGCGGTGGGCAGATGTCCAGCGCTTCGTCTTCACCACGTTCACAATCCGACTTTCCGTCGCACACGTAACGAGGCAACACGCAACGAGTACCGCAAGAGAAAGCCCCACGGGCACACTGGGGGCCTGAACCAGGAGGCAAAGCTTAAATTACAATATAAATCACTTATTTCTTAAATCAAAGTCAATAAATAAAAGTGTGATTACCCTGCTTCTGCACTAATATAAACTTGGTGATGCTAAACGGTGGCGATGAGCACATGTAGTGACCACTGTCTGTCAGCTGAAGTTCATACTTCTCCAAACGACTGCTGCTGGCCAGACCTGACGGTGATACAGTGAAGGTACTGAAAGAAAAATACTATAAAAATTAAAAGATTCGAGGTCAAAGTGTAAAAGTTTTACACTATTTCTATTAATAGGAAAGCTATAAAATGCATTTCAATATTTTATCTTAAGTTTCTTTATGACATTTGTTAGATAGGGTACTTACCTCGCCCCAGTATTATTCCCGACATAGTTCCACACATAGGCTCTTGCAGAACTATCCCCACGTGTGGCACACACCAATGTAAGATTATCATGCACCCGTCTCACAAGTACATCTATGTATTCCACTGCCCCCGGACTGTATAGTGTCAATGAGGGGATTTGGAGATCACAGGTACCTGAAACATTAGGTCATAATACTGTTGGGATTTCAGTAAAACACATCTACTTATCTTTATTAAGATGTTATATCATTGTTGCCTATACTATGTGGGTTTCATATTATTAGAACACTATACTACTAAGTGCTAGTTTACTTAATTTAACTCAATTTAGTTACAATAAAAATTATTAACAATATTTACAATATTGCCTTGACGTTAATTGCCAAGTATTTACCTGTAAAATGGATGACCTTAAGCTTTGGGAAGTAATAATTATTTACAATCAGTAATCAAGGATAATGTCATCAGTTGTCTTTTTAATTGTTTATTGCTTTACTGACCATGATTTAGATTTCCGCAATCAAATTGTGAATTACAATAACTGCATTTAGTGCACTGGGGTAGAAGTATATAATAATACTACATTTACTAAAGATGTTTGTGTGAAGTAAAAAACTGCATTAGATATCTCTGTAAATATAATTAAGGTGCCATAAGTATTCCGATTGATGTATAGAAAAGTATAGTTTTGCAATGTGTAGATGTGGTTGTATGTAGAAATAAATATTTTTATCTAAATTTGTTTTATTAGAGGCAGACTAAAGAAATGCTGGCATTTATCAAAAGAAAAAAATATATAATTCTAAATGAGGTTAAACAGCAGAAGACACAAGTGAAGAGGTCGATTTACTATTATTTATATAGTTAAATTGAAAGATACACTATGTATCTTGAATTAAATTATTTCGATAAAAATGTTTTGAGGCATTTGGACAAAGCTTTGGGGATAAAATTGGGGTAACATTGTGGTTGTGTTTGCCCTTTTAAGAACTACATCCAATGACTTATAAAGCGTAAGGTAGTGTTGGTTTTTGAATAAATAAAAGAAAATTATCTAAAACAATATTTATTACACTAACAATGGTAAGGCATCAGTATATTTTGTACTATATAACAATGTTATGAATATAATTTGATCAAATTAATGTGTCTGTTTGTCCGTTATCACCACGAACAAACAAACAAAAACCCATTAAGCATAACTAATCAATGATATGTTCGATTATTGTATTTCGTTGTCAAGTAAATTAAAAAAAAAAGAAAATTCCGGAAAATTTTAAGTACATCTTTGTGCGAAAGCTGTGTAACAATCAGAGCGAAAACCTGTTTCATAAGTACTATTTAATATCACTTTCAAAACCCTGTCACGAGATGGCGCTGACAAAGAAAATCTTATCTAGAACCTCTTCTCTATATCTACCTTAAAGTTGTCTAAAATCCCGTATTAAATAATTAAACTGTAATAACGATAAACGAAATCCGTTTTTCAATATATTTATGAAACAGGCAAACAATGGAAACGTCGATGAGCTATTCGATAGAAAATCTAACACTTATCGGTATTTATTTACACTCATTCTTACATAAAGCATTTTGGTCGGAATTTTTAATTTCACCATCACCTTCAAAATGAAGAGGCAAGAAATCATTAAAAGCTCTAAATATTTTGAAGATAATGCATTTCATATTTCGCACAATTAAAAGATCGCACTTCCGAGATTTCAACTCCTCAATTGAGATTTTGGGGTTTAAACCCACCAACTTGGGCGTCATTTGCTCTCCACCACAAACACTTCACTTATTTGTATGGCAAATAGAAGATCTCTAATCGTAACCCGCGATATCGCAATTCATCTAAACGCCATCATTCAAAACGGCTCACTCAAAGCTAAGGTTGGGCCAATTTCAGAAACTAGAAAAAACCAAGTTAAACTATCATGAGTATTGTAAGGTGAACGAAAAATGTTTTCAAAACTTGAATAAACGATATGACGTGCAAATTGTCGTGTGAAACATTCTCATACAAAACTATGCACGGAAATATGTCCAAGTGCAAAACTAATGCGTAGCTAAGGCACGGTGGAACTCGTCTCGTGGGCAGAGGTGAGAGGCGGCTTCCACAGACATAGAATATTGTCTATTAACCTATTCGGCCAACGACCGTGTCATTGTACACGTTGTCGTTGGCATTGAAGTCGCTGTCTATGGCCGGCAAGTTGTCTATGACGGAGCTAATTGTCTCCGGGACATTATTATTCGCATTCTCCGTCCGACTGCTCGTAATGTTACCGTTCAACGTGTCGTCGTTACTCGCGTTCGCGTTGTTCCCATTACAGAACGCAAAGTCACTCGTGCACGTGGCATTACCGCCATTACCATTACCGCCATAACCGTTACTGGCATTACCGCCGTTAGCACTCCGCCCGCTCAAGTCGTCGTAACACGGCGGCATCTCTATATTGTTGGCGGCCTCGTTCTCCCTATTGATCCCCTCCCTGCTCAGATACTCCGGTGGGGGGCCGTAGATTTTGTACCGCATCGCCTCGTTGTACGGTGGGGGTCGATTGCCGTCCAGATGGGGGTAGTTCTCAAAATCGGCACCCAACAGGCGAACCGTCCTGCCGTTCAGGGTGTACGTGTCGTTGGAATTGAGACGGACGAAATCCAGGTTGTCGATGTTAATCTCGGCAATGTCCGGGGTGTCCGGGCGGGGCTCGCGACGGTTGAACCGGGGTATGCTCAGCTGGAACCTGCCCAGCTGCAAGGTCAGCGGCCTGGGGGCGTGCGTGAGCTGGTCTATGACCCTGTCGAGGGTGTTCCGACGCAAGTTCCGGCGTCTGAAGAACTCTATGGGTGTGGCCATGTAGTTGAGGTCACGGCCCAGGTTGGTGAGATCCAGGTTGGTGTAGTACAGCTCGGAGGGGGGGATCGGGGAGCGGTAGTCGCCGGGCGGACTTCTCGTCGGGGAGCTGTTTAGGGAAGTGGATCTCACATCTGTCATTTCCACGTCACCTTGCGTGGGGACCTGGAAATGTCGATATGTCAGATTGTCTGAACACAATTTCATAATAACTGTTTAGGCAAATCGTAAATACCTGCGAATATCTAGTACAGAACATGGAGCCGAGCCTAGAGAGGGCGAAGCCCGAGTTGACAGGATTCGTCACCTCGCACATTGGTGTAGAAACTGCACTTTCGTTTTCACACTGAAACAAATACCTCACATAAGCACAAAAAACATCATTTAAACATGAGAATAATCCGAAGTGCACCTGTGTCTGCTGCCGCGTGGGGCTCAGCGGGGGCAGGTCCAGAAGCCTCGTGGACTCGTAGCGCGGTGGGTAGCGCGCCTGCAAATACAAATCCTAATACAAACGTTGCGCGGTGTCAAGCCAGAAGCTGTGCGTCCATGCGCGCCCCCCACTCACCGAGTAGTGGTGCGCCGTGTCGCGGTGCGCGTGCGCGTAGCCCCGCAGCGCCGCCCTCTTCATGTGCATCTTGCACAACGCCGACACCAGCAGCACCACCGCTATCATGAATATCAGCGCACACGCTGAAAGCAAAACTGAATGTAGCCAGTCTCTTTCTGACGCACGTGACTTGCCAATGAGAGAGAGAGAGAGAGAGAGACGGAAGAGTTGTTTGGAGAACGCTTACCTGTGACGGTGTAAATGGTGGATTGGATGAAGGTGAGGTCGTCCGTGGCGTGTCGGTCTTCGCTGCGGGTGTACTCCAGAACTTCGTCGCCTTCTGAAAGTTTTTTTTAACATATTTATAATTCCATGTAATTATGTTTAAGCTGTGTTAATAAGAGACAGACGAATTGATTTTACCTTTATTAGACCAGTCTGAGAAGGAACCCACAAACTCAGATTTCCTTATCTCAGCTTAACAGAGCGACTCAGTCCCAAGCTTTTTCGGATGAACAGTTCGCATACAATTCCCCAAGAATGACTTACTGGCCAATTATAAAGTTAATATAGAACAGAGTGCAATATATTCACCATCAATCCGTGCATATCTGGGATGCTCCGAACAACAGCTGTCCTGTTGGCAAAGGACATCTGCTGTGTGGCAGCAGGCCGCTTCCGGTATACACCTGCCAGTTGAGCAGTTGAGGCGATCGTTTCCTGTCAAAGCCATGCTAATAAAAAAACCGCCTATTACCAATTTAATTAATAACATTAGGATACTCACTCTGACAAGGTAGCGGTGGGCAGATGTCCAGCGCTTCGTCTTCACCACGTTCACAATCCGACTTTCCGTCGCACACGTAACGAGGCAACACGCAACGAGTACCGCAAGAGAAAGCCCCACGGGCACACTGGGGGCCTGAACCAGGAGGCAAAGCTTAAATTACAATATAAATCACTTATTTCTTAAATCAAAGTCAATAAATAAAAGTGTGATTACCCTGCTTCTGCACTAATATAAACTTGGTGATGCTAAACGGTGGCGATGAGCACATGTAGTGACCACTGTCTGTCAGCTGAAGTTCATACTTCTCCAAACGACTGCTGCTGGCCAGACCTGACGGTGATACAGTGAAGGTACTGAAAGAAAAATACTATAAAAATTAAAAGATTCGAGGTCAAAGTGTAAAAGTTTTACACTATTTCTATTAATAGGAAAGCTATAAAATGCATTTCAATATTTTATCTTAAGTTTCTTTATGACATTTGTTAGATAGGGTACTTACCTCGCCCCAGTATTATTCCCGACATAGTTCCACACATAGGCTCTTGCAGAACTATCCCCACGTGTGGCACACACCAATGTAAGATTATCATGCACCCGTCTCACAAGTACATCTATGTATTCCACTGCCCCCGGACTGTATAGTGTCAATGAGGGGATTTGGAGATCACAGGTACCTGAAACATTAGGTCATAATACTGTTGGGATTTCAGTAAAACACATCTACTTATCTTTATTAAGATGTTATATCATTGTTGCCTATACTATGTGGGTTTCATATTATTAGAACACTATACTACTAAGTGCTAGTTTACTTAATTTAACTCAATTTAGTTACAATAAAAATTATTAACAATATTTACAATATTGCCTTGACGTTAATTGCCAAGTATTTACCTGTAAAATGGATGACCTTAAGCTTTGGGAAGTAATAATTATTTACAATCAGTAATCAAGGATAATGTCATCAGTTGTCTTTTTAATTGTTTATTGCTTTACTGACCATGATTTAGATTTCCGCAATCAAATTGTGAATTACAATAACTGCATTTAGTGCACTGGGGTAGAAGTATATAATAATACTACATTTACTAAAGATGTTTGTGTGAAGTAAAAAACTGCATTAGATATCTCTGTAAATATAATTAAGGTGCCATAAGTATTCCGATTGATGTATAGAAAAGTATAGTTTTGCAATGTGTAGATGTGGTTGTATGTAGAAATAAATATTTTTATCTAAATTTGTTTTATTAGAGGCAGACTAAAGAAATGCTGGCATTTATCAAAAGAAAAAAATATATAATTCTAAATGAGGTTAAACAGCAGAAGACACAAGTGAAGAGGTCGATTTACTATTATTTATATAGTTAAATTGAAAGATACACTATGTATCTTGAATTAAATTATTTCGATAAAAATGTTTTGAGGCATTTGGACAAAGCTTTGGGGATAAAATTGGGGTAACATTGTGGTTGTGTTTGCCCTTTTAAGAACTACATCCAATGACTTATAAAGCGTAAGGTAGTGTTGGTTTTTGAATAAATAAAAGAAAATTATCTAAAACAATATTTATTACACTAACAATGGTAAGGCATCAGTATATTTTGTACTATATAACAATGTTATGAATATAATTTGATCAAATTAATGTGTCTGTTTGTCCGTTATCACCACGAACAAACAAACAAAAACCCATTAAGCATAACTAATCAATGATATGTTCGATTATTGTATTTCGTTGTCAAGTAAATTAAAAAAAAAAGAAAATTCCGGAAAATTTTAAGTACATCTTTGTGCGAAAGCTGTGTAACAATCAGAGCGAAAACCTGTTTCATAAGTACTATTTAATATCACTTTCAAAACCCTGTCACGAGATGGCGCTGACAAAGAAAATCTTATCTAGAACCTCTTCTCTATATCTACCTTAAAGTTGTCTAAAATCCCGTATTAAATAATTAAACTGTAATAACGATAAACGAAATCCGTTTTTCAATATATTTATGAAACAGGCAAACAATGGAAACGTCGATGAGCTATTCGATTGAAAATCTAACACTTATCGGTATTTATTTACACTCATTCTTACATAAAGCATTTTGGTCGGAATTTTTAATTTCACCATCACCTTCAAAATGAAGAGGCAAGAAATCATTAAAAGCTCTAAATATTTTGAAGATAATGCATTTCATATTTCGCACAATTAAAAGATCGCACTTCCGAGATTTCAACTCCTCAATTGAGATTTTGGGGTTTAAACCCACCAACTTGGGCGTCATTTGCTCTCCACCACAAACACTTCACTTATTTGTATGGCAAATAGAAGATCTCTAATCGTAACCCGCGATATCGCAATTCATCTAAACGCCATCATTCAAAACGGCTCACTCAAAGCTAAGGTTGGGCCAATTTCAGAAACTAGAAAAAACCAAGTTAAACTATCATGAGTATTGTAAGGTGAACGAAAAATGTTTTCAAAACTTGAATAAACGATATGACGTGCAAATTGTCGTGTGAAACATTCTCATACAAAACTATGCACGGAAATATGTCCAAGTGCAAAACTAATGCGTAGCTAAGGCACGGTGGAACTCGTCTCGTGGGCAGAGGTGAGAGGCGGCTTCCACAGACATAGAATATTGTCTATTAACCTATTCGGCCAACGACCGTGTCATTGTACACGTTGTCGTTGGCATTGAAGTCGCTGTCTATGGCCGGCAAGTTGTCTATGACGGAGCTAATTGTCTCCGGGACATTATTATTCGCATTCTCCGTCCGACTGCTCGTAATGTTACCGTTCAACGTGTCGTCGTTACTCGCGTTCGCGTTGTTCCCATTACAGAACGCAAAGTCACTCGTGCACGTGGCATTACCGCCATTACCATTACCGCCATAACCGTTACTGGCATTACCGCCGTTAGCACTCCGCCCGCTCAAGTCGTCGTAACACGGCGGCATCTCTATATTGTTGGCGGCCTCGTTCTCCCTATTGATCCCCTCCCTGCTCAGATACTCCGGTGGGGGGCCGTAGATTTTGTACCGCATCGCCTCGTTGTACGGTGGGGGTCGATTGCCGTCCAGATGGGGGTAGTTCTCAAAATCGGCACCCAACAGGCGAATCGTCCTGCCGTTCAGGGTGTACGTGTCGTTGGAATTGAGACGGACGAAATCCAGGTTGTCGATGTTAATCTCGGCAATGTCCGGGGTGTCCGGGCGGGGCTCGCGACGGTTGAACCGGGGTATGCTCAGCTGGAACCTGCCCAGCTGCAAGGTCAGCGGCCTGGGGGCGTGCGTGAGCTGGTCTATGACCCTGTCGAGGGTGTTCCGACGCAAGTTCCGGCGTCTGAAGAACTCTATGGGTGTGGCCATGTAGTTGAGGTCACGGCCCAGGTTGGTGAGATCCGGGTTGGTGTAGTACAGCTCGGAGGGGGGGATCGGGGAGCGGTAGTCGCCGGGCGGACTTCTCGTCGGGGAGCTGTTTAGGGAAGTGGATCTCACATCTGTCATTTCCACGTCACCTTGCGTGGGGACCTGGAAATGTCGATATGTCAGATTGTCTGAACACAATTTCATAATAACTGTTTAGGCAAATCGTAAATACCTGCGAATATCTAGTACAGAACATGGAGCCGAGCCTAGAGAGGGCGAAGCCCGAGTTGACAGGATTCGTCACCTCGCACATTGGTGTAGAAACTGCACTTTCGTTTTCACACTGAAACAAATACCTCACATAAGCACAAAAAACATCATTTAAACATGCGAATAATCCGAAGTGCACCTGTGTCTGCTGCCGCGTGGGGCTCAGCGGGGGCAGGTCCAGAAGCCTCGTGGACTCGTAGCGCGGTGGGTAGCGCGCCTGCAAATACAAATCCTAATACAAACGTTGCGCGGTGTCAAGCCAGAAGCTGTGCGTCCATGCGCGCCCCCCACTCACCGAGTAGTGGTGCGCCGTGTCGCGGTGCGCGTGCGCGTAGCCCCGCAGCGCCGCCCTCTTCATGTGCATCTTGCACAACGCCGACACCAGCAGCACCACCGCTATCATGAATATCAGCGCACACGCTGAAAGCAAAACTGAATGTAGCCAGTCTCTTTCTGACGCACGTGACTTGCCAATGAGAGAGAGAGAGAGAGAGAGACGGAAGAGTTGTTTGGAGAACGCTTACCTGTGACGGTGTAAATGGTGGATTGGATGAAGGTGAGGTCGTCCGTGGCGTGTCGGTCTTCGCTGCGGGTGTACTCCAGAACTTCGTCGCCTTCTGAAAGTTTTTTTTAACATATTTATAATTCCATGTAATTATGTTTAAGCTGTGTTAATAAGAGACAGACGAATTGATTTTACCTTTATTAGACCAGTCTGAGAAGGAACCCACAAACTCAGATTTCCTTATCTCAGCTTAACAGAGCGACTCAGTCCCAAGCTTTTTCGGATGAACAGTTCGCATACAATTCCCCAAGAATGACTTACTGGCCAATTATAAAGTTAATATAGAACAGAGTGCAATATATTCACCATCAATCCGTGCATATCTGGGATGCTCCGAACAACAGCTGTCCTGTTGGCAAAGGACATCTGCTGTGTGGCAGCAGGCCGCTTCCGGTATACACCTGCCAGTTGAGCAGTTGAGGCGATCGTTTCCTGTCAAAGCCATGCTAATAAAAAAACCGCCTATTACCAATTTAATTAATAACATTAGGATACTCACTCTGACAAGGTAGCGGTGGGCAGATGTCCAGCGCTTCGTCTTCACCACGTTCACAATCCGACTTTCCGTCGCACACGTAACGAGGCAACACGCAACGAGTACCGCAAGAGAAAGCCCCACGGGCACACTGGGGGCCTGAACCAGGAGGCAAAGCTTAAATTACAATATAAATCACTTATTTCTTAAATCAAAGTCAATAAATAAAAGTGTGATTACCCTGCTTCTGCACTAATATAAACTTGGTGATGCTAAACGGTGGCGATGAGCACATGTAGTGACCACTGTCTGTCAGCTGAAGTTCATACTTCTCCAAACGACTGCTGCTGGCCAGACCTGACGGTGATACAGTGAAGGTACTGAAAGAAAAATACTATAAAAATTAAAAGATTCGAGGTCAAAGTGTAAAAGTTTTACACTATTTCTATTAATAGGAAAGCTATAAAATGCATTTCAATATTTTATCTTAAGTTTCTTTATGACATTTGTTAGATAGGGTACTTACCTCGCCCCAGTATTATTCCCGACATAGTTCCACACATAGGCTCTTGCAGAACTATCCCCACGTGTGGCACACACCAATGTAAGATTATCATGCACCCGTCTCACAAGTACATCTATGTATTCCACTGCCCCCGGACTGTATAGTGTCAATGAGGGGATTTGGAGATCACAGGTACCTGAAACATTAGGTCATAATACTGTTGGGATTTCAGTAAAACACATCTACTTATCTTTATTAAGATGTTATATCATTGTTGCCTATACTATGTGGGTTTCATATTATTAGAACACTATACTACTAAGTGCTAGTTTACTTAATTTAACTCAATTTAGTTACAATAAAAATTATTAACAATATTTACAATATTGCCTTGACGTTAATTGCCAAGTATTTACCTGTAAAATGGATGACCTTAAGCTTTGGGAAGTAATAATTATTTACAATCAGTAATCAAGGATAATGTCATCAGTTGTCTTTTTAATTGTTTATTGCTTTACTGACCATGATTTAGATTTCCGCAATCAAATTGTGAATTACAATAACTGCATTTAGTGCACTGGGGTAGAAGTATATAATAATACTACATTTACTAAAGATGTTTGTGTGAAGTAAAAAACTGCATTAGATATCTCTGTAAATATAATTAAGGTGCCATAAGTATTCCGATTGATGTATAGAAAAGTATAGTTTTGCAATGTGTAGATGTGGTTGTATGTAGAAATAAATATTTTTATCTAAATTTGTTTTATTAGAGGCAGACTAAAGAAATGCTGGCATTTATCAAAAGAAAAAAATATATAATTCTAAATGAGGTTAAACAGCAGAAGACACAAGTGAAGAGGTCGATTTACTATTATTTATATAGTTAAATTGAAAGATACACTATGTATCTTGAATTAAATTATTTCGATAAAAATGTTTTGAGGCATTTGGACAAAGCTTTGGGGATAAAATTGGGGTAACATTGTGGTTGTGTTTGCCCTTTTAAGAACTACATCCAATGACTTATAAAGCGTAAGGTAGTGTTGGTTTTTGAATAAATAAAAGAAAATTATCTAAAACAATATTTATTACACTAACAATGGTAAGGCATCAGTATATTTTGTACTATATAACAATGTTATGAATATAATTTGATCAAATTAATGTGTCTGTTTGTCCGTTATCACCACGAACAAACAAACAAAAACCCATTAAGCATAACTAATCAATGATATGTTCGATTATTGTATTTCGTTGTCAAGTAAATTAAAAAAAAAAGAAAATTCCGGAAAATTTTAAGTACATCTTTGTGCGAAAGCTGTGTAACAATCAGAGCGAAAACCTGTTTCATAAGTACTATTTAATATCACTTTCAAAACCCTGTCACGAGATGGCGCTGACAAAGAAAATCTTATCTAGAACCTCTTCTCTATATCTACCTTAAAGTTGTCTAAAATCCCGTATTAAATAATTAAACTGTAATAACGATAAACGAAATCCGTTTTTCAATATATTTATGAAACAGGCAAACAATGGAAACGTCGATGAGCTATTCGATAGAAAATCTAACACTTATCGGTATTTATTTACACTCATTCTTACATAAAGCATTTTGGTCGGAATTTTTAATTTCACCATCACCTTCAAAATGAAGAGGCAAGAAATCATTAAAAGCTCTAAATATTTTGAAGATAATGCATTTCATATTTCGCACAATTAAAAGATCGCACTTCCGAGATTTCAACTCCTCAATTGAGATTTTGGGGTTTAAACCCACCAACTTGGGCGTCATTTGCTCTCCACCACAAACACTTCACTTATTTGTATGGCAAATAGAAGATCTCTAATCGTAACCCGCGATATCGCAATTCATCTAAACGCCATCATTCAAAACGGCTCACTCAAAGCTAAGGTTGGGCCAATTTCAGAAACTAGAAAAAACCAAGTTAAACTATCATGAGTATTGTAAGGTGAACGAAAAATGTTTTCAAAACTTGAATAAACGATATGACGTGCAAATTGTCGTGTGAAACATTCTCATACAAAACTATGCACGGAAATATGTCCAAGTGCAAAACTAATGCGTAGCTAAGGCACGGTGGAACTCGTCTCGTGGGCAGAGGTGAGAGGCGGCTTCCACAGACATAGAATATTGTCTATTAACCTATTCGGCCAACGACCGTGTCATTGTACACGTTGTCGTTGGCATTGAAGTCGCTGTCTATGGCCGGCAAGTTGTCTATGACGGAGCTAATTGTCTCCGGGACATTATTATTCGCATTCTCCGTCCGACTGCTCGTAATGTTACCGTTCAACGTGTCGTCGTTACTCGCGTTCGCGTTGTTCCCATTACAGAACGCAAAGTCACTCGTGCACGTGGCATTACCGCCATTACCATTACCGCCATAACCGTTACTGGCATTACCGCCGTTAGCACTCCGCCCGCTCAAGTCGTCGTAACACGGCGGCATCTCTATATTGTTGGCGGCCTCGTTCTCCCTATTGATCCCCTCCCTGCTCAGATACTCCGGTGGGGGGCCGTAGATTTTGTACCGCATCGCCTCGTTGTACGGTGGGGGTCGATTGCCGTCCAGATGGGGGTAGTTCTCAAAATCGGCACCCAACAGGCGAACCGTCCTGCCGTTCAGGGTGTACGTGTCGTTGGAATTGAGACGGACGAAATCCAGGTTGTCGATGTTAATCTCGGCAATGTCCGGGGTGTCCGGGCGGGGCTCGCGACGGTTGAACCGGGGTATGCTCAGCTGGAACCTGCCCAGCTGCAAGGTCAGCGGCCTGGGGGCGTGCGTGAGCTGGTCTATGACCCTGTCGAGGGTGTTCCGACGCAAGTTCCGGCGTCTGAAGAACTCTATGGGTGTGGCCATGTAGTTGAGGTCACGGCCCAGGTTGGTGAGATCCGGGTTGGTGTAGTACAGCTCGGAGGGGGGGATCGGGGAGCGGTAGTCGCCGGGCGGACTTCTCGTCGGGGAGCTGTTTAGGGAAGTGGATCTCACATCTGTCATTTCCACGTCACCTTGCGTGGGGACCTGGAAATGTCGATATGTCAGATTGTCTGAACACAATTTCATAATAACTGTTTAGGCAAATCGTAAATACCTGCGAATATCTAGTACAGAACATGGAGCCGAGCCTAGAGAGGGCGAAGCCCGAGTTGACAGGATTCGTCACCTCGCACATTGGTGTAGAAACTGCACTTTCGTTTTCACACTGAAACAAATACCTCACATAAGCACAAAAAACATCATTTAAACATGCGAATAATCCGAAGTGCACCTGTGTCTGCTGCCGCGTGGGGCTCAGCGGGGGCAGGTCCAGAAGCCTCGTGGACTCGTAGCGCGGTGGGTAGCGCGCCTGCAAATACAAATCCTAATACAAACGTTGCGCGGTGTCAAGCCAGAAGCTGTGCGTCCATGCGCGCCCCCCACTCACCGAGTAGTGGTGCGCCGTGTCGCGGTGCGCGTGCGCGTAGCCCCGCAGCGCCGCCCTCTTCATGTGCATCTTGCACAACGCCGACACCAGCAGCACCACCGCTATCATGAATATCAGCGCACACGCTGAAAGCAAAACTAAATGTAGCCAGTCTCTTTCTGACGCACGTGACTTGCCAATGAGAGAGAGAGAGAGAGAGAGACGGAAGAGTTGTTTGGAGAACGCTTACCTGTGACGGTGTAAATGGTGGATTGGATGAAGGTGAGGTCGTCCGTGGCGTGTCGGTCTTCGCTGCGGGTGTACTCCAGAACTTCGTCGCCTTCTGAAAGTTTTTTTTAACATATTTATAATTCCATGTAATTATGTTTAAGCTGTGTTAATAAGAGACAGACGAATTGATTTTACCTTTATTAGACCAGTCTGAGAAGGAACCCACAAACTCAGATTTCCTTATCTCAGCTTAACAGAGCGACTCAGTCCCAAGCTTTTTCGGATGAACAGTTCGCATACAATTCCCCAAGAATGACTTACTGGCCAATTATAAAGTTAATATAGAACAGAGTGCAATATATTCACCATCAATCCGTGCATATCTGGGATGCTCCGAACAACAGCTGTCCTGTTGGCAAAGGACATCTGCTGTGTGGCAGCAGGCCGCTTCCGGTATACACCTGCCAGTTGAGCAGTTGAGGCGATCGTTTCCTGTCAAAGCCATGCTAATAAAAAAACCGCCTATTACCAATTTAATTAATAACATTAGGATACTCACTCTGACAAGGTAGCGGTGGGCAGATGTCCAGCGCTTCGTCTTCACCACGTTCACAATCCGACTTTCCGTCGCACACGTAACGAGGCAACACGCAACGAGTACCGCAAGAGAAAGCCCCACGGGCACACTGGGGGCCTGAACCAGGAGGCAAAGCTTAAATTACAATATAAATCACTTATTTCTTAAATCAAAGTCAATAAATAAAAGTGTGATTACCCTGCTTCTGCACTAATATAAACTTGGTGATGCTAAACGGTGGCGATGAGCACATGTAGTGACCACTGTCTGTCAGCTGAAGTTCATACTTCTCCAAACGACTGCTGCTGGCCAGACCTGACGGTGATACAGTGAAGGTACTGAAAGAAAAATACTATAAAAATTAAAAGATTCGAGGTCAAAGTGTAAAAGTTTTACACTATTTCTATTAATAGGAAAGCTATAAAATGCATTTCAATATTTTATCTTAAGTTTCTTTATGACATTTGTTAGATAGGGTACTTACCTCGCCCCAGTATTATTCCCGACATAGTTCCACACATAGGCTCTTGCAGAACTATCCCCACGTGTGGCACACACCAATGTAAGATTATCATGCACCCGTCTCACAAGTACATCTATGTATTCCACTGCCCCCGGACTGTATAGTGTCAATGAGGGGATTTGGAGATCACAGGTACCTGAAACATTAGGTCATAATACTGTTGGGATTTCAGTAAAACACATCTACTTATCTTTATTAAGATGTTATATCATTGTTGCCTATACTATGTGGGTTTCATATTATTAGAACACTATACTACTAAGTGCTAGTTTACTTAATTTAACTCAATTTAGTTACAATAAAAATTATTAACAATATTTACAATATTGCCTTGACGTTAATTGCCAAGTATTTACCTGTAAAATGGATGACCTTAAGCTTTGGGAAGTAATAATTATTTACAATCAGTAATCAAGGATAATGTCATCAGTTGTCTTTTTAATTGTTTATTGCTTTACTGACCATGATTTAGATTTCCGCAATCAAATTGTGAATTACAATAACTGCATTTAGTGCACTGGGGTAGAAGTATATAATAATACTACATTTACTAAAGATGTTTGTGTGAAGTAAAAAACTGCATTAGATATCTCTGTAAATATAATTAAGGTGCCATAAGTATTCCGATTGATGTATAGAAAAGTATAGTTTTGCAATGTGTAGATGTGGTTGTATGTAGAAATAAATATTTTTATCTAAATTTGTTTTATTAGAGGCAGACTAAAGAAATGCTGGCATTTATCAAAAGAAAAAAATATATAATTCTAAATGAGGTTAAACAGCAGAAGACACAAGTGAAGAGGTCGATTTACTATTATTTATATAGTTAAATTGAAAGATACACTATGTATCTTGAATTAAATTATTTCGATAAAAATGTTTTGAGGCATTTGGACAAAGCTTTGGGGATAAAATTGGGGTAACATTGTGGTTGTGTTTGCCCTTTTAAGAACTACATCCAATGACTTATAAAGCGTAAGGTAGTGTTGGTTTTTGAATAAATAAAAGAAAATTATCTAAAACAATATTTATTACACTAACAATGGTAAGGCATCAGTATATTTTGTACTATATAACAATGTTATGAATATAATTTGATCAAATTAATGTGTCTGTTTGTCCGTTATCACCACGAACAAACAAACAAAAACCCATTAAGCATAACTAATCAATGATATGTTCGATTATTGTATTTCGTTGTCAAGTAAATTAAAAAAAAAAGAAAATTCCGGAAAATTTTAAGTACATCTTTGTGCGAAAGCTGTGTAACAATCAGAGCGAAAACCTGTTTCATAAGTACTATTTAATATCACTTTCAAAACCCTGTCACGAGATGGCGCTGACAAAGAAAATCTTATCTAGAACCTCTTCTCTATATCTACCTTAAAGTTGTCTAAAATCCCGTATTAAATAATTAAACTGTAATAACGATAAACGAAATCCGTTTTTCAATATATTTATGAAACAGGCAAACAATGGAAACGTCGATGAGCTATTCGATAGAAAATCTAACACTTATCGGTATTTATTTACACTCATTCTTACATAAAGCATTTTGGTCGGAATTTTTAATTTCACCATCACCTTCAAAATGAAGAGGCAAGAAATCATTAAAAGCTCTAAATATTTTGAAGATAATGCATTTCATATTTCGCACAATTAAAAGATCGCACTTCCGAGATTTCAACTCCTCAATTGAGATTTTGGGGTTTAAACCCACCAACTTGGGCGTCATTTGCTCTCCACCACAAACACTTCACTTATTTGTATGGCAAATAGAAGATCTCTAATCGTAACCCGCGATATCGCAATTCATCTAAACGCCATCATTCAAAACGGCTCACTCAAAGCTAAGGTTGGGCCAATTTCAGAAACTAGAAAAAACCAAGTTAAACTATCATGAGTATTGTAAGGTGAACGAAAAATGTTTTCAAAACTTGAATAAACGATATGACGTGCAAATTGTCGTGTGAAACATTCTCATACAAAACTATGCACGGAAATATGTCCAAGTGCAAAACTAATGCGTAGCTAAGGCACGGTGGAACTCGTCTCGTGGGCAGAGGTGAGAGGCGGCTTCCACAGACATAGAATATTGTCTATTAACCTATTCGGCCAACGACCGTGTCATTGTACACGTTGTCGTTGGCATTGAAGTCGCTGTCTATGGCCGGCAAGTTGTCTATGACGGAGCTAATTGTCTCCGGGACATTATTATTCGCATTCTCCGTCCGACTGCTCGTAATGTTACCGTTCAACGTGTCGTCGTTACTCGCGTTCGCGTTGTTCCCATTACAGAACGCAAAGTCACTCGTGCACGTGGCATTACCGCCATTACCATTACCGCCATAACCGTTACTGGCATTACCGCCGTTAGCACTCCGCCCGCTCAAGTCGTCGTAACACGGCGGCATCTCTATATTGTTGGCGGCCTCGTTCTCCCTATTGATCCCCTCCCTGCTCAGATACTCCGGTGGGGGGCCGTAGATTTTGTACCGCATCGCCTCGTTGTACGGTGGGGGTCGATTGCCGTCCAGATGGGGGTAGTTCTCAAAATCGGCACCCAACAGGCGAATCGTCCTGCCGTTCAGGGTGTACGTGTCGTTGGAATTGAGACGGACGAAATCCAGGTTGTCGATGTTAATCTCGGCAATGTCCGGGGTGTCCGGGCGGGGCTCGCGACGGTTGAACCGGGGTAGGCTCAGCTGGAACCTGCCCAGCTGCAAGGTCAGCGGCCTGGGGGCGTGCGTGAGCTGGTCTATGACCCTGTCGAGGGTGTTCCGACGCAAGTTCCGGCGTCTGAAGAACTCTATGGGTGTGGCCATGTAGTTGAGGTCACGGCCCAGGTTGGTGAGATCCGGGTTGGTGTAGTACAGCTCGGAGGGGGGGATCGGGGAGCGGTAGTCGCCGGGCGGACTTCTCGTCGGGGAGCTGTTTAGGGAAGTGGATCTCACATCTGTCATTTCCACGTCACCTTGCGTGGGGACCTGGAAATGTCGATATGTCAGATTGTCTGAACACAATTTCATAATAACTGTTTAGGCAAATCGTAAATACCTGCGAATATCTAGTACAGAACATGGAGCCGAGCCTAGAGAGGGCGAAGCCCGAGTTGACAGGATTCGTCACCTCGCACATTGGTGTAGAAACTGCACTTTCGTTTTCACACTGAAACAAATACCTCACATAAGCACAAAAAACATCATTTAAACATGCGAATAATCCGAAGTGCACCTGTGTCTGCTGCCGCGTGGGGCTCAGCGGGGGCAGGTCCAGAAGCCTCGTGGACTCGTAGCGCGGTGGGTAGCGCGCCTGCAAATACAAATCCTAATACAAACGTTGCGCGGTGTCAAGCCAGAAGCTGTGCGTCCATGCGCGCCCCCCACTCACCGAGTAGTGGTGCGCCGTGTCGCGGTGCGCGTGCGCGTAGCCCCGCAGCGCCGCCCTCTTCATGTGCATCTTGCACAACGCCGACACCAGCAGCACCACCGCTATCATGAATATCAGCGCACACGCTGAAAGCAAAACTGAATGTAGCCAGTCTCTTTCTGACGCACGTGACTTGCCAATGAGAGAGAGAGAGAGAGAGAGACGGAAGAGTTGTTTGGAGAACGCTTACCTGTGACGGTGTAAATGGTGGATTGGATGAAGGTGAGGTCGTCCGTGGCGTGTCGGTCTTCGCTGCGGGTGTACTCCAGAACTTCGTCGCCTTCTGAAAGTTTTTTTTAACATATTTATAATTCCATGTAATTATGTTTAAGCTGTGTTAATAAGAGACAGACGAATTGATTTTACCTTTATTAGACCAGTCTGAGAAGGAACCCACAAACTCAGATTTCCTTATCTCAGCTTAACAGAGCGACTCAGTCCCAAGCTTTTTCGGATGAACAGTTCGCATACAATTCCCCAAGAATGACTTACTGGCCAATTATAAAGTTAATATAGAACGGAGTGCAATATATTCACCATCAATCCGTGCATATCTGGGATGCTCCGAACAACAGCTGTCCTGTTGGCAAAGGACATCTGCTGTGTGGCAGCAGGCCGCTTCCGGTATACACCTGCCAGTTGAGCAGTTGAGGCGATCGTTTCCTGTCAAAGCCATGCTAATAAAAAAACCGCCTATTACCAATTTAATTAATAACATTAGGATACTCACTCTGACAAGGTAGCGGTGGGCAGATGTCCAGCGCTTCGTCTTCACCACGTTCACAATCCGACTTTCCGTCGCACACGTAACGAGGCAACACGCAACGAGTACCGCAAGAGAAAGCCCCACGGGCACACTGGGGGCCTGAACCAGGAGGCAAAGCTTAAATTACAATATAAATCACTTATTTCTTAAATCAAAGTCAATAAATAAAAGTGTGATTACCCTGCTTCTGCACTAATATAAACTTGGTGATGCTAAACGGTGGCGATGAGCACATGTAGTGACCACTGTCTGTCAGCTAAAGTTCATACTTCTCCAAACGACTGCTGCTGGCCAGACCTGACGGTGATACAGTGAAGGTACTGAAAGAAAAATACTATAAAAATTAAAAGATTCGAGGTCAAAGTGTAAAAGTTTTACACTATTTCTATTAATAGGAAAGCTATAAAATGCATTTCAATATTTTATCTTAAGTTTCTTTATGACATTTGTTAGATAGGGTACTTACCTCGCCCCAGTATTATTCCCGACATAGTTCCACACATAGGCTCTTGCAGAACTATCCCCACGTGTGGCACACACCAATGTAAGATTATCATGCACCCGTCTCACAAGTACATCTATGTATTCCACTGCCCCCGGACTGTATAGTGTCAATGAGGGGATTTGGAGATCACAGGTACCTGAAACATTAGGTCATAATACTGTTGGGATTTCAGTAAAACACATCTACTTATCTTTATTAAGATGTTATATCATTGTTGCCTATACTATGTGGGTTTCATATTATTAGAACACTATACTACTAAGTGCTAGTTTACTTAATTTAACTCAATTTAGTTACAATAAAAATTATTAACAATATTTACAATATTGCCTTGACGTTAATTGCCAAGTATTTACCTGTAAAATGGATGACCTTAAGCTTTGGGAAGTAATAATTATTTACAATCAGTAATCAAGGATAATGTCATCAGTTGTCTTTTTAATTGTTTATTGCTTTACTGACCATGATTTAGATTTCCGCAATCAAATTGTGAATTACAATAACTGCATTTAGTGCACTGGGGTAGAAGTATATAATAATACTACATTTACTAAAGATGTTTGTGTGAAGTAAAAAACTGCATTAGATATCTCTGTAAATATAATTAAGGTGCCATAAGTATTCCGATTGATGTATAGAAAAGTATAGTTTTGCAATGTGTAGATGTGGTTGTATGTAGAAATAAATATTTTTATCTAAATTTGTTTTATTAGAGGCAGACTAAAGAAATGCTGGCATTTATCAAAAGAAAAAAATATATAATTCTAAATGAGGTTAAACAGCAGAAGACACAAGTGAAGAGGTCGATTTACTATTATTTATATAGTTAAATTGAAAGATACACTATGTATCTTGAATTAAATTATTTCGATAAAAATGTTTTGAGGCATTTGGACAAAGCTTTGGGGATAAAATTGGGGTAACATTGTGGTTGTGTTTGCCCTTTTAAGAACTACATCCAATGACTTATAAAGCGTAAGGTAGTGTTGGTTTCTGAATAAATAAAAGAAAATTATCTAAAACAATATTTATTACACTAACAATGGTAAGGCATCAGTATATTTTGTACTATATAACAATGTTATGAATATAATTTGATCAAATTAATGTGTCTGTTTGTCCGTTATCACCACGAACAAACAAACAAAAACCCATTAAGCATAACTAATCAATGATATGTTCGATTATTGTATTTCGTTGTCAAGTAAATTAAAAAAAAAAGAAAATTCCGGAAAATTTTAAGTACATCTTTGTGCGAAAGCTGTGTAACAATCAGAGCGAAAACCTGTTTCATAAGTACTATTTAATATCACTTTCAAAACCCTGTCACGAGATGGCGCTGACAAAGAAAATCTTATCTAGAACCTCTTCTCTATATCTACCTTAAAGTTGTCTAAAATCCCGTATTAAATAATTAAACTGTAATAACGATAAACGAAATCCGTTTTTCAATATATTTATGAAACAGGCAAACAATGGAAACGTCGATGAGCTATTCGATAGAAAATCTAACACTTATCGGTATTTATTTACACTCATTCTTACATAAAGCATTTTGGTCGGAATTTTTAATTTCACCATCACCTTCAAAATGAAGAGGCAAGAAATCATTAAAAGCTCTAAATATTTTGAAGATAATGCATTTCATATTTCGCACAATTAAAAGATCGCACTTCCGAGATTTCAACTCCTCAATTGAGATTTTGGGGTTTAAACCCACCAACTTGGGCGTCATTTGCTCTCCACCACAAACACTTCACTTATTTGTATGGCAAATAGAAGATCTCTAATCGTAACCCGCGATATCGCAATTCATCTAAACGCCATCATTCAAAACGGCTCACTCAAAGCTAAGGTTGGGCCAATTTCAGAAACTAGAAAAAACCAAGTTAAACTATCATGAGTATTGTAAGGTGAACGAAAAATGTTTTCAAAACTTGAATAAACGATATGACGTGCAAATTGTCGTGTGAAACATTCTCATACAAAACTATGCACGGAAATATGTCCAAGTGCAAAACTAATGCGTAGCTAAGGCACGGTGGAACTCGTCTCGTGGGCAGAGGTGAGAGGCGGCTTCCACAGACATAGAATATTGTCTATTAACCTATTCGGCCAACGACCGTGTCATTGTACACGTTGTCGTTGGCATTGAAGTCGCTGTCTATGGCCGGCAAGTTGTCTATGACGGAGCTAATTGTCTCCGGGACATTATTATTCGCATTCTCCGTCCGACTGCTCGTAATGTTACCGTTCAACGTGTCGTCGTTACTCGCGTTCGCGTTGTTCCCATTACAGAACGCAAAGTCACTCGTGCACGTGGCATTACCGCCATTACCATTACCGCCATAACCGTTACTGGCATTACCGCCGTTAGCACTCCGCCCGCTCAAGTCGTCGTAACACGGCGGCATCTCTATATTGTTGGCGGCCTCGTTCTCCCTATTGATCCCCTCCCTGCTCAGATACTCCGGTGGGGGGCCGTAGATTTTGTACCGCATCGCCTCGTTGTACGGTGGGGGTCGATTGCCGTCCAGATGGGGGTAGTTCTCAAAATCGGCACCCAACAGGCGAATCGTCCTGCCGTTCAGGGTGTACGTGTCGTTGGAATTGAGACGGACGAAATCCAGGTTGTCGATGTTAATCTCGGCAATGTCCGGGGTGTCCGGGCGGGGCTCGCGACGGTTGAACCGGGGTATGCTCAGCTGGAACCTGCCCAGCTGCAAGGTCAGCGGCCTGGGGGCGTGCGTGAGCTGGTCTATGACCCTGTCGAGGGTGTTCCGACGCAAGTTCCGGCGTCTGAAGAACTCTATGGGTGTGGCCATGTAGTTGAGGTCACGGCCCAGGTTGGTGAGATCCGGGTTGGTGTAGTACAGCTCGGAGGGGGGGATCGGGGAGCGGTAGTCGCCGGGCGGACTTCTCGTCGGGGAGCTGTTTAGGGAAGTGGATCTCACATCTGTCATTTCCACGTCACCTTGCGTGGGGACCTGGAAATGTCGATATGTCAGATTGTCTGAACACAATTTCATAATAACTGTTTAGGCAAATCGTAAATACCTGCGAATATCTAGTACAGAACATGGAGCCGAGCCTAGAGAGGGCGAAGCCCGAGTTGACAGGATTCGTCACCTCGCACATTGGTGTAGAAACTGCACTTTCGTTTTCACACTGAAACAAATACCTCACATAAGCACAAAAAACATCATTTAAACATGCGAATAATCCGAAGTGCACCTGTGTCTGCTGCCGCGTGGGGCTCAGCGGGGGCAGGTCCAGAAGCCTCGTGGACTCGTAGCGCGGTGGGTAGCGCGCCTGCAAATACAAATCCTAATACAAACGTTGCGCGGTGTCAAGCCAGAAGCTGTGCGTCCATGCGCGCCCCCCACTCACCGAGTAGTGGTGCGCCGTGTCGCGGTGCGCGTGCGCGTAGCCCCGCAGCGCCGCCCTCTTCATGTGCATCTTGCACAACGCCGACACCAGCAGCACCACCGCTATCATGAATATCAGCGCACACGCTGAAAGCAAAACTGAATGTAGCCAGTCTCTTTCTGACGCACGTGACTTGCCAATGAGAGAGAGAGAGAGAGAGAGACGGAAGAGTTGTTTGGAGAACGCTTACCTGTGACGGTGTAAATGGTGGATTGGATGAAGGTGAGGTCGTCCGTGGCGTGTCGGTCTTCGCTGCGGGTGTACTCCAGAACTTCGTCGCCTTCTGAAAGTTTTTTTTAACATATTTATAATTCCATGTAATTATGTTTAAGCTGTGTTAATAAGAGACAGACGAATTGATTTTACCTTTATTAGACCAGTCTGAGAAGGAACCCACAAACTCAGATTTCCTTATCTCAGCTTAACAGAGCGACTCAGTCCCAAGCTTTTTCGGATGAACAGTTCGCATACAATTCCCCAAGAATGACTTACTGGCCAATTATAAAGTTAATATAGAACAGAGTGCAATATATTCACCATCAATCCGTGCATATCTGGGATGCTCCGAACAACAGCTGTCCTGTTGGCAAAGGACATCTGCTGTGTGGCAGCAGGCCGCTTCCGGTATACACCTGCCAGTTGAGCAGTTGAGGCGATCGTTTCCTGTCAAAGCCATGCTAATAAAAAAACCGCCTATTACCAATTTAATTAATAACATTAGGATACTCACTCTGACAAGGTAGCGGTGGGCAGATGTCCAGCGCTTCGTCTTCACCACGTTCACAATCCGACTTTCCGTCGCACACGTAACGAGGCAACACGCAACGAGTACCGCAAGAGAAAGCCCCACGGGCACACTGGGGGCCTGAACCAGGAGGCAAAGCTTAAATTACAATATAAATCACTTATTTCTTAAATCAAAGTCAATAAATAAAAGTGTGATTACCCTGCTTCTGCACTAATATAAACTTGGTGATGCTAAACGGTGGCGATGAGCACATGTAGTGACCACTGTCTGTCAGCTGAAGTTCATACTTCTCCAAACGACTGCTGCTGGCCAGACCTGACGGTGATACAGTGAAGGTACTGAAAGAAAAATACTATAAAAATTAAAAGATTCGAGGTCAAAGTGTAAAAGTTTTACACTATTTCTATTAATAGGAAAGCTATAAAATGCATTTCAATATTTTATCTTAAGTTTCTTTATGACATTTGTTAGATAGGGTACTTACCTCGCCCCAGTATTATTCCCGACATAGTTCCACACATAGGCTCTTGCAGAACTATCCCCACGTGTGGCACACACCAATGTAAGATTATCATGCACCCGTCTCACAAGTACATCTATGTATTCCACTGCCCCCGGACTGTATAGTGTCAATGAGGGGATTTGGAGATCACAGGTACCTGAAACATTAGGTCATAATACTGTTGGGATTTCAGTAAAACACATCTACTTATCTTTATTAAGATGTTATATCATTGTTGCCTATACTATGTGGGTTTCATATTATTAGAACACTATACTACTAAGTGCTAGTTTACTTAATTTAACTCAATTTAGTTACAATAAAAATTATTAACAATATTTACAATATTGCCTTGACGTTAATTGCCAAGTATTTACCTGTAAAATGGATGACCTTAAGCTTTGGGAAGTAATAATTATTTACAATCAGTAATCAAGGATAATGTCATCAGTTGTCTTTTTAATTGTTTATTGCTTTACTGACCATGATTTAGATTTCCGCAATCAAATTGTGAATTACAATAACTGCATTTAGTGCACTGGGGTAGAAGTATATAATAATACTACATTTACTAAAGATGTTTGTGTGAAGTAAAAAACTGCATTAGATATCTCTGTAAATATAATTAAGGTGCCATAAGTATTCCGATTGATGTATAGAAAAGTATAGTTTTGCAATGTGTAGATGTGGTTGTATGTAGAAATAAATATTTTTATCTAAATTTGTTTTATTAGAGGCAGACTAAAGAAATGCTGGCATTTATCAAAAGAAAAAAATATATAATTCTAAATGAGGTTAAACAGCAGAAGACACAAGTGAAGAGGTCGATTTACTATTATTTATATAGTTAAATTGAAAGATACACTATGTATCTTGAATTAAATTATTTCGATAAAAATGTTTTGAGGCATTTGGACAAAGCTTTGGGGATAAAATTGGGGTAACATTGTGGTTGTGTTTGCCCTTTTAAGAACTACATCCAATGACTTATAAAGCGTAAGGTAGTGTTGGTTTTTGAATAAATAAAAGAAAATTATCTAAAACAATATTTATTACACTAACAATGGTAAGGCATCAGTATATTTTGTACTATATAACAATGTTATGAATATAATTTGATCAAATTAATGTGTCTGTTTGTCCGTTATCACCACGAACAAACAAACAAAAACCCATTAAGCATAACTAATCAATGATATGTTCGATTATTGTATTTCGTTGTCAAGTAAATTAAAAAAAAAAGAAAATTCCGGAAAATTTTAAGTACATCTTTGTGCGAAAGCTGTGTAACAATCAGAGCGAAAACCTGTTTCATAAGTACTATTTAATATCACTTTCAAAACCCTGTCACGAGATGGCGCTGACAAAGAAAATCTTATCTAGAACCTCTTCTCTATATCTACCTTAAAGTTGTCTAAAATCCCGTATTAAATAATTAAACTGTAATAACGATAAACGAAATCCGTTTTTCAATATATTTATGAAACAGGCAAACAATGGAAACGTCGATGAGCTATTCGATAGAAAATCTAACACTTATCGGTATTTATTTACACTCATTCTTACATAAAGCATTTTGGTCGGAATTTTTAATTTCACCATCACCTTCAAAATGAAGAGGCAAGAAATCATTAAAAGCTCTAAATATTTTGAAGATAATGCATTTCATATTTCGCACAATTAAAAGATCGCACTTCCGAGATTTCAACTCCTCAATTGAGATTTTGGGGTTTAAACCCACCAACTTGGGCGTCATTTGCTCTCCACCACAAACACTTCACTTATTTGTATGGCAAATAGAAGATCTCTAATCGTAACCCGCGATATCGCAATTCATCTAAACGCCATCATTCAAAACGGCTCACTCAAAGCTAAGGTTGGGCCAATTTCAGAAACTAGAAAAAACCAAGTTAAACTATCATGAGTATTGTAAGGTGAACGAAAAATGTTTTCAAAACTTGAATAAACGATATGACGTGCAAATTGTCGTGTGAAACATTCTCATACAAAACTATGCACGGAAATATGTCCAAGTGCAAAACTAATGCGTAGCTAAGGCACGGTGGAACTCGTCTCGTGGGCAGAGGTGAGAGGCGGCTTCCACAGACATAGAATATTGTCTATTAACCTATTCGGCCAACGACCGTGTCATTGTACACGTTGTCGTTGGCATTGAAGTCGCTGTCTATGGCCGGCAAGTTGTCTATGACGGAGCTAATTGTCTCCGGGACATTATTATTCGCATTCTCCGTCCGACTGCTCGTAATGTTACCGTTCAACGTGTCGTCGTTACTCGCGTTCGCGTTGTTCCCATTACAGAACGCAAAGTCACTCGTGCACGTGGCATTACCGCCATTACCATTACCGCCATAACCGTTACTGGCATTACCGCCGTTAGCACTCCGCCCGCTCAAGTCGTCGTAACACGGCGGCATCTCTATATTGTTGGCGGCCTCGTTCTCCCTATTGATCCCCTCCCTGCTCAGATACTCCGGTGGGGGGCCGTAGATTTTGTACCGCATCGCCTCGTTGTACGGTGGGGGTCGATTGCCGTCCAGATGGGGGTAGTTCTCAAAATCGGCACCCAACAGGCGAATCGTCCTGCCGTTCAGGGTGTACGTGTCGTTGGAATTGAGACGGACGAAATCCAGGTTGTCGATGTTAATCTCGGCAATGTCCGGGGTGTCCGGGCGGGGCTCGCGACGGTTGAACCGGGGTATGCTCAGCTGGAACCTGCCCAGCTGCAAGGTCAGCGGCCTGGGGGCGTGCGTGAGCTGGTCTATGACCCTGTCGAGGGTGTTCCGACGCAAGTTCCGGCGTCTGAAGAACTCTATGGGTGTGGCCATGTAGTTGAGGTCACGGCCCAGGTTGGTGAGATCCGGGTTGGTGTAGTACAGCTCGGAGGGGGGGATCGGGGAGCGGTAGTCGCCGGGCGGACTTCTCGTCGGGGAGCTGTTTAGGGAAGTGGATCTCACATCTGTCATTTCCACGTCACCTTGCGTGGGGACCTGGAAATGTCGATATGTCAGATTGTCTGAACACAATTTCATAATAACTGTTTAGGCAAATCGTAAATACCTGCGAATATCTAGTACAGAACATGGAGCCGAGCCTAGAGAGGGCGAAGCCCGAGTTGACAGGATTCGTCACCTCGCACATTGGTGTAGAAACTGCACTTTCGTTTTCACACTGAAACAAATACCTCACATAAGCACAAAAAACATCATTTAAACATGCGAATAATCCGAAGTGCACCTGTGTCTGCTGCCGCGTGGGGCTCAGCGGGGGCAGGTCCAGAAGCCTCGTGGACTCGTAGCGCGGTGGGTAGCGCGCCTGCAAATACAAATCCTAATACAAACGTTGCGCGGTGTCAAGCCAGAAGCTGTGCGTCCATGCGCGCCCCCCACTCACCGAGTAGTGGTGCGCCGTGTCGCGGTGCGCGTGCGCGTAGCCCCGCAGCGCCGCCCTCTTCATGTGCATCTTGCACAACGCCGACACCAGCAGCACCACCGCTATCATGAATATCAGCGCACACGCTGAAAGCAAAACTGAATGTAGCCAGTCTCTTTCTGACGCACGTGACTTGCCAATGAGAGAGAGAGAGAGAGAGAGACGGAAGAGTTGTTTGGAGAACGCTTACCTGTGACGGTGTAAATGGTGGATTGGATGAAGGTGAGGTCGTCCGTGGCGTGTCGGTCTTCGCTGCGGGTGTACTCCAGAACTTCGTCGCCTTCTGAAAGTTTTTTTTAACATATTTATAATTCCATGTAATTATGTTTAAGCTGTGTTAATAAGAGACAGACGAATTGATTTTACCTTTATTAGACCAGTCTGAGAAGGAACCCACAAACTCAGATTTCCTTATCTCAGCTTAACAGAGCGACTCAGTCCCAAGCTTTTTCGGATCAACAGTTCGCATACAATTCCCCAAGAATGACTTACTGGCCAATTATAAAGTTAATATAGAACAGAGTGCAATATATTCACCATCAATCCGTGCATATCTGGGATGCTCCGAACAACAGCTGTCCTGTTGGCAAAGGACATCTGCTGTGTGGCAGCAGGCCGCTTCCGGTATACACCTGCCAGTTGAGCAGTTGAGGCGATCGTTTCCTGTCAAAGCCATGCTAATAAAAACACCGCCTATTACCAATTTAATTAATAACATTAGGATACTCACTCTGACAAGGTAGCGGTGGGCAGATGTCCAGCGCTTCGTCTTCACCACGTTCACAATCCGACTTTCCGTCGCACACGTAACGAGGCAACACGCAACGAGTACCGCAAGAGAAAGCCCCACGGGCACACTGGGGGCCTGAACCAGGAGGCAAAGCTTAAATTACAATATAAATCACTTATTTCTTAAATCAAAGTCAATAAATAAAAGTGTGATTACCCTGCTTCTGCACTAATATAAACTTGGTGATGCTAAACGGTGGCGATGAGCACATGTAGTGACCACTGTCTGTCAGCTGAAGTTCATACTTCTCCAAACGACTGCTGCTGGCCAGACCTGACGGTGATACAGTGAAGGTACTGAAAGAAAAATACTATAAAAATTAAAAGATTCGAGGTCAAAGTGTAAAAGTTTTACACTATTTCTATTAATAGGAAAGCTATAAAATGCATTTCAATATTTTATCTTAAGTTTCTTTATGACATTTGTTAGATAGGGTACTTACCTCGCCCCAGTATTATTCCCGACATAGTTCCACACATAGGCTCTTGCAGAACTATCCCCACGTGTGGCACACACCAATGTAAGATTATCATGCACCCGTCTCACAAGTACATCTATGTATTCCACTGCCCCCGGACTGTATAGTGTCAATGAGGGGATTTGGAGATCACAGGTACCTGAAACATTAGGTCATAATACTGTTGGGATTTCAGTAAAACACATCTACTTATCTTTATTAAGATGTTATATCATTGTTGCCTATACTATGTGGGTTTCATATTATTAGAACACTATACTACTAAGTGCTAGTTTACTTAATTTAACTCAATTTAGTTACAATAAAAATTATTAACAATATTTACAATATTGCCTTGACGTTAATTGCCAAGTATTTACCTGTAAAATGGATGACCTTAAGCTTTGGGAAGTAATAATTATTTACAATCAGTAATCAAGGATAATGTCATCAGTTGTCTTTTTAATTGTTTATTGCTTTACTGACCATGATTTAGATTTCCGCAATCAAATTGTGAATTACAATAACTGCATTTAGTGCACTGGGGTAGAAGTATATAATAATACTACATTTACTAAAGATGTTTGTGTGAAGTAAAAAACTGCATTAGATATCTCTGTAAATATAATTAAGGTGCCATAAGTATTCCGATTGATGTATAGAAAAGTATAGTTTTGCAATGTGTAGATGTGGTTGTATGTAGAAATAAATATTTTTATCTAAATTTGTTTTATTAGAGGCAGACTAAAGAAATGCTGGCATTTATCAAAAGAAAAAAATATATAATTCTAAATGAGGTTAAACAGCAGAAGACACAAGTGAAGAGGTCGATTTACTATTATTTATATAGTTAAATTGAAAGATACACTATGTATCTTGAATTAAATTATTTCGATAAAAATGTTTTGAGGCATTTGGACAAAGCTTTGGGGATAAAATTGGGGTAACATTGTGGTTGTGTTTGCCCTTTTAAGAACTACATCCAATGACTTATAAAGCGTAAGGTAGTGTTGGTTTTTGAATAAATAAAAGAAAATTATCTAAAACAATATTTATTACACTAACAATGGTAAGGCATCAGTATATTTTGTACTATATAACAATGTTATGAATATAATTTGATCAAATTAATGTGTCTGTTTGTCCGTTATCACCACGAACAAACAAACAAAAACCCATTAAGCATAACTAATCAATGATATGTTCGATTATTGTATTTCGTTGTCAAGTAAATTAAAAAAAAAAGAAAATTCCGGAAAATTTTAAGTACATCTTTGTGCGAAAGCTGTGTAACAATCAGAGCGAAAACCTGTTTCATAAGTACTATTTAATATCACTTTCAAAACCCTGTCACGAGATGGCGCTGACAAAGAAAATCTTATCTAGAACCTCTTCTCTATATCTACCTTAAAGTTGTCTAAAATCCCGTATTAAATAATTAAACTGTAATAACGATAAACGAAATCCGTTTTTCAATATATTTATGAAACAGGCAAACAATGGAAACGTCGATGAGCTATTCGATAGAAAATCTAACACTTATCGGTATTTATTTACACTCATTCTTACATAAAGCATTTTGGTCGGAATTTTTAATTTCACCATCACCTTCAAAATGAAGAGGCAAGAAATCATTAAAAGCTCTAAATATTTTGAAGATAATGCATTTCATATTTCGCACAATTAAAAGATCGCACTTCCGAGATTTCAACTCCTCAATTGAGATTTTGGGGTTTAAACCCACCAACTTGGGCGTCATTTGCTCTCCACCACAAACACTTCACTTATTTGTATGGCAAATAGAAGATCTCTAATCGTAACCCGCGATATCGCAATTCATCTAAACGCCATCATTCAAAACGGCTCACTCAAAGCTAAGGTTGGGCCAATTTCAGAAACTAGAAAAAACCAAGTTAAACTATCATGAGTATTGTAAGGTGAACGAAAAATGTTTTCAAAACTTGAATAAACGATATGACGTGCAAATTGTCGTGTGAAACATTCTCATACAAAACTATGCACGGAAATATGTCCAAGTGCAAAACTAATGCGTAGCTAAGGCACGGTGGAACTCGTCTCGTGGGCAGAGGTGAGAGGCGGCTTCCACAGACATAGAATATTGTCTATTAACCTATTCGGCCAACGACCGTGTCATTGTACACGTTGTCGTTGGCATTGAAGTCGCTGTCTATGGCCGGCAAGTTGTCTATGACGGAGCTAATTGTCTCCGGGACATTATTATTCGCATTCTCCGTCCGACTGCTCGTAATGTTACCGTTCAACGTGTCGTCGTTACTCGCGTTCGCGTTGTTCCCATTACAGAACGCAAAGTCACTCGTGCACGTGGCATTACCGCCATTACCATTACCGCCATAACCGTTACTGGCATTACCGCCGTTAGCACTCCGCCCGCTCAAGTCGTCGTAACACGGCGGCATCTCTATATTGTTGGCGGCCTCGTTCTCCCTATTGATCCCCTCCCTGCTCAGATACTCCGGTGGGGGGCCGTAGATTTTGTACCGCATCGCCTCGTTGTACGGTGGGGGTCGATTGCCGTCCAGATGGGGGTAGTTCTCAAAATCGGCACCCAACAGGCGAATCGTCCTGCCGTTCAGGGTGTACGTGTCGTTGGAATTGAGACGGACGAAATCCAGGTTGTCGATGTTAATCTCGGCAATGTCCGGGGTGTCCGGGCGGGGCTCGCGACGGTTGAACCGGGGTATGCTCAGCTGGAACCTGCCCAGCTGCAAGGTCAGCGGCCTGGGGGCGTGCGTGAGCTGGTCTATGACCCTGTCGAGGGTGTTCCGACGCAAGTTCCGGCGTCTGAAGAACTCTATGGGTGTGGCCATGTAGTTGAGGTCACGGCCCAGGTTGGTGAGATCCGGGTTGGTGTAGTACAGCTCGGAGGGGGGGATCGGGGAGCGGTAGTCGCCGGGCGGACTTCTCGTCGGGGAGCTGTTTAGGGAAGTGGATCTCACATCTGTCATTTCCACGTCACCTTGCGTGGGGACCTGGAAATGTCGATATGTCAGATTGTCTGAACACAATTTCATAATAACTGTTTAGGCAAATCGTAAATACCTGCGAATATCTAGTACAGAACATGGAGCCGAGCCTAGAGAGGGCGAAGCCCGAGTTGACAGGATTCGTCACCTCGCACATTGGTGTAGAAACTGCACTTTCGTTTTCACACTGAAACAAATACCTCACATAAGCACAAAAAACATCATTTAAACATGCGAATAATCCGAAGTGCACCTGTGTCTGCTGCCGCGTGGGGCTCAGCGGGGGCAGGTCCAGAAGCCTCGTGGACTCGTAGCGCGGTGGGTAGCGCGCCTGCAAATACAAATCCTAATACAAACGTTGCGCGGTGTCAAGCCAGAAGCTGTGCGTCCATGCGCGCCCCCCACTCACCGAGTAGTGGTGCGCCGTGTCGCGGTGCGCGTGCGCGTAGCCCCGCAGCGCCGCCCTCTTCATGTGCATCTTGCACAACGCCGACACCAGCAGCACCACCGCTATCATGAATATCAGCGCACACGCTGAAAGCAAAACTGAATGTAGCCAGTCTCTTTCTGACGCACGTGACTTGCCAATGAGAGAGAGAGAGAGAGAGAGACGGAAGAGTTGTTTGGAGAACGCTTACCTGTGACGGTGTAAATGGTGGATTGGATGAAGGTGAGGTCGTCCGTGGCGTGTCGGTCTTCGCTGCGGGTGTACTCCAGAACTTCGTCGCCTTCTGAAAGTTTTTTTTAACATATTTATAATTCCATGTAATTATGTTTAAGCTGTGTTAATAAGAGACAGACGAATTGATTTTACCTTTATTAGACCAGTCTGAGAAGGAACCCACAAACTCAGATTTCCTTATCTCAGCTTAACAGAGCGACTCAGTCCCAAGCTTTTTCGGATCAACAGTTCGCATACAATTCCCCAAGAATGACTTACTGGCCAATTATAAAGTTAATATAGAACAGAGTGCAATATATTCACCATCAATCCGTGCATATCTGGGATGCTCCGAACAACAGCTGTCCTGTTGGCAAAGGACATCTGCTGTGTGGCAGCAGGCCGCTTCCGGTATACACCTGCCAGTTGAGCAGTTGAGGCGATCGTTTCCTGTCAAAGCCATGCTAATAAAAACACCGCCTATTACCAATTTAATTAATAACATTAGGATACTCACTCTGACAAGGTAGCGGTGGGCAGATGTCCAGCGCTTCGTCTTCACCACGTTCACAATCCGACTTTCCGTCGCACACGTAACGAGGCAACACGCAACGAGTACCGCAAGAGAAAGCCCCACGGGCACACTGGGGGCCTGAACCAGGAGGCAAAGCTTAAATTACAATATAAATCACTTATTTCTTAAATCAAAGTCAATAAATAAAAGTGTGATTACCCTGCTTCTGCACTAATATAAACTTGGTGATGCTAAACGGTGGCGATGAGCACATGTAGTGACCACTGTCTGTCAGCTGAAGTTCATACTTCTCCAAACGACTGCTGCTGGCCAGACCTGACGGTGATACAGTGAAGGTACTGAAAGAAAAATACTATAAAAATTAAAAGATTCGAGGTCAAAGTGTAAAAGTTTTACACTATTTCTATTAATAGGAAAGCTATAAAATGCATTTCAATATTTTATCTTAAGTTTCTTTATGACATTTGTTAGATAGGGTACTTACCTCGCCCCAGTATTATTCCCGACATAGTTCCACACATAGGCTCTTGCAGAACTATCCCCACGTGTGGCACACACCAATGTAAGATTATCATGCACCCGTCTCACAAGTACATCTATGTATTCCACTGCCCCCGGACTGTATAGTGTCAATGAGGGGATTTGGAGATCACAGGTACCTGAAACATTAGGTCATAATACTGTTGGGATTTCAGTAAAACACATCTACTTATCTTTATTAAGATGTTATATCATTGTTGCCTATACTATGTGGGTTTCATATTATTAGAACACTATACTACTAAGTGCTAGTTTACTTAATTTAACTCAATTTAGTTACAATAAAAATTATTAACAATATTTACAATATTGCCTTGACGTTAATTGCCAAGTATTTACCTGTAAAATGGATGACCTTAAGCTTTGGGAAGTAATAATTATTTACAATCAGTAATCAAGGATAATGTCATCAGTTGTCTTTTTAATTGTTTATTGCTTTACTGACCATGATTTAGATTTCCGCAATCAAATTGTGAATTACAATAACTGCATTTAGTGCACTGGGGTAGAAGTATATAATAATACTACATTTACTAAAGATGTTTGTGTGAAGTAAAAAACTGCATTAGATATCTCTGTAAATATAATTAAGGTGCCATAAGTATTCCGATTGATGTATAGAAAAGTATAGTTTTGCAATGTGTAGATGTGGTTGTATGTAGAAATAAATATTTTTATCTAAATTTGTTTTATTAGAGGCAGACTAAAGAAATGCTGGCATTTATCAAAAGAAAAAAATATATAATTCTAAATGAGGTTAAACAGCAGAAGACACAAGTGAAGAGGTCGATTTACTATTATTTATATAGTTAAATTGAAAGATACACTATGTATCTTGAATTAAATTATTTCGATAAAAATGTTTTGAGGCATTTGGACAAAGCTTTGGGGATAAAATTGGGGTAACATTGTGGTTGTGTTTGCCCTTTTAAGAACTACATCCAATGACTTATAAAGCGTAAGGTAGTGTTGGTTTTTGAATAAATAAAAGAAAATTATCTAAAACAATATTTATTACACTAACAATGGTAAGGCATCAGTATATTTTGTACTATATAACAATGTTATGAATATAATTTGATCAAATTAATGTGTCTGTTTGTCCGTTATCACCACGAACAAACAAACAAAAACCCATTAAGCATAACTAATCAATGATATGTTCGATTATTGTATTTCGTTGTCAAGTAAATTAAAAAAAAAAGAAAATTCCGGAAAATTTTAAGTACATCTTTGTGCGAAAGCTGTGTAACAATCAGAGCGAAAACCTGTTTCATAAGTACTATTTAATATCACTTTCAAAACCCTGTCACGAGATGGCGCTGACAAAGAAAATCTTATCTAGAACCTCTTCTCTATATCTACCTTAAAGTTGTCTAAAATCCCGTATTAAATAATTAAACTGTAATAACGATAAACGAAATCCGTTTTTCAATATATTTATGAAACAGGCAAACAATGGAAACGTCGATGAGCTATTCGATAGAAAATCTAACACTTATCGGTATTTATTTACACTCATTCTTACATAAAGCATTTTGGTCGGAATTTTTAATTTCACCATCACCTTCAAAATGAAGAGGCAAGAAATCATTAAAAGCTCTAAATATTTTGAAGATAATGCATTTCATATTTCGCACAATTAAAAGATCGCACTTCCGAGATTTCAACTCCTCAATTGAGATTTTGGGGTTTAAACCCACCAACTTGGGCGTCATTTGCTCTCCACCACAAACACTTCACTTATTTGTATGGCAAATAGAAGATCTCTAATCGTAACCCGCGATATCGCAATTCATCTAAACGCCATCATTCAAAACGGCTCACTCAAAGCTAAGGTTGGGCCAATTTCAGAAACTAGAAAAAACCAAGTTAAACTATCATGAGTATTGTAAGGTGAACGAAAAATGTTTTCAAAACTTGAATAAACGATATGACGTGCAAATTGTCGTGTGAAACATTCTCATACAAAACTATGCACGGAAATATGTCCAAGTGCAAAACTAATGCGTAGCTAAGGCACGGTGGAACTCGTCTCGTGGGCAGAGGTGAGAGGCGGCTTCCACAGACATAGAATATTGTCTATTAACCTATTCGGCCAACGACCGTGTCATTGTACACGTTGTCGTTGGCATTGAAGTCGCTGTCTATGGCCGGCAAGTTGTCTATGACGGAGCTAATTGTCTCCGGGACATTATTATTCGCATTCTCCGTCCGACTGCTCGTAATGTTACCGTTCAACGTGTCGTCGTTACTCGCGTTCGCGTTGTTCCCATTACAGAACGCAAAGTCACTCGTGCACGTGGCATTACCGCCATTACCATTACCGCCATAACCGTTACTGGCATTACCGCCGTTAGCACTCCGCCCGCTCAAGTCGTCGTAACACGGCGGCATCTCTATATTGTTGGCGGCCTCGTTCTCCCTATTGATCCCCTCCCTGCTCAGATACTCCGGTGGGGGGCCGTAGATTTTGTACCGCATCGCCTCGTTGTACGGTGGGGGTCGATTGCCGTCCAGATGGGGGTAGTTCTCAAAATCGGCACCCAACAGGCGAATCGTCCTGCCGTTCAGGGTGTACGTGTCGTTGGAATTGAGACGGACGAAATCCAGGTTGTCGATGTTAATCTCGGCAATGTCCGGGGTGTCCGGGCGGGGCTCGCGACGGTTGAACCGGGGTATGCTCAGCTGGAACCTGCCCAGCTGCAAGGTCAGCGGCCTGGGGGCGTGCGTGAGCTGGTCTATGACCCTGTCGAGGGTGTTCCGACGCAAGTTCCGGCGTCTGAAGAACTCTATGGGTGTGGCCATGTAGTTGAGGTCACGGCCCAGGTTGGTGAGATCCGGGTTGGTGTAGTACAGCTCGGAGGGGGGGATCGGGGAGCGGTAGTCGCCGGGCGGACTTCTCGTCGGGGAGCTGTTTAGGGAAGTGGATCTCACATCTGTCATTTCCACGTCACCTTGCGTGGGGACCTGGAAATGTCGATATGTCAGATTGTCTGAACACAATTTCATAATAACTGTTTAGGCAAATCGTAAATACCTGCGAATATCTAGTACAGAACATGGAGCCGAGCCTAGAGAGGGCGAAGCCCGAGTTGACAGGATTCGTCACCTCGCACATTGGTGTAGAAACTGCACTTTCGTTTTCACACTGAAACAAATACCTCACATAAGCACAAAAAACATCATTTAAACATGCGAATAATCCGAAGTGCACCTGTGTCTGCTGCCGCGTGGGGCTCAGCGGGGGCAGGTCCAGAAGCCTCGTGGACTCGTAGCGCGGTGGGTAGCGCGCCTGCAAATACAAATCCTAATACAAACGTTGCGCGGTGTCAAGCCAGAAGCTGTGCGTCCATGCGCGCCCCCCACTCACCGAGTAGTGGTGCGCCGTGTCGCGGTGCGCGTGCGCGTAGCCCCGCAGCGCCGCCCTCTTCATGTGCATCTTGCACAACGCCGACACCAGCAGCACCACCGCTATCATGAATATCAGCGCACACGCTGAAAGCAAAACTGAATGTAGCCAGTCTCTTTCTGACGCACGTGACTTGCCAATGAGAGAGAGAGAGAGAGAGACGGAAGAGTTGTTTGGAGAACGCTTACCTGTGACGGTGTAAATGGTGGATTGGATGAAGGTGAGGTCGTCCGTGGCGTGTCGGTCTTCGCTGCGGGTGTACTCCAGAACTTCGTCGCCTTCTGAAAGTTTTTTTTAACATATTTATAATTCCATGTAATTATGTTTAAGCTGTGTTAATAAGAGACAGACGAATTGATTTTACCTTTATTAGACCAGTCTGAGAAGGAACCCACAAACTCAGATTTCCTTATCTCAGCTTAACAGAGCGACTCAGTCCCAAGCTTTTTCGGATGAACAGTTCGCATACAATTCCCCAAGAATGACTTACTGGCCAATTATAAAGTTAATATAGAACAGAGTGCAATATATTCACCATCAATCCGTGCATATCTGGGATGCTCCGAACAACAGCTGTCCTGTTGGCAAAGGACATCTGCTGTGTGGCAGCAGGCCGCTTCCGGTATACACCTGCCAGTTGAGCAGTTGAGGCGATCGTTTCCTGTCAAAGCCATGCTAATAAAAAAACCGCCTATTACCAATTTAATTAATAACATTAGGATACTCACTCTGACAAGGTAGCGGTGGGCAGATGTCCAGCGCTTCGTCTTCACCACGTTCACAATCCGACTTTCCGTCGCACACGTAACGAGGCAACACGCAACGAGTACCGCAAGAGAAAGCCCCACGGGCACACTGGGGGCCTGAACCAGGAGGCAAAGCTTAAATTACAATATAAATCACTTATTTCTTAAATCAAAGTCAATAAATAAAAGTGTGATTACCCTGCTTCTGCACTAATATAAACTTGGTGATGCTAAACGGTGGCGATGAGCACATGTAGTGACCACTATCTGTCAGCTGAAGTTCATACTTCTCCAAACGACTGCTGCTGGCCAGACCTGACGGTGATACAGTGAAGGTACTGAAAGAAAAATACTATAAAAATTAAAAGATTCGAGGTCAAAGTGTAAAAGTTTTACACTATTTCTATTAATAGGAAAGCTATAAAATGCATTTCAATATTTTATCTTAAGTTTCTTTATGACATTTGTTAGATAGGGTACTTACCTCGCCCCAGTATTATTCCCGACATAGTTCCACACATAGGCTCTTGCAGAACTATCCCCACGTGTGGCACACACCAATGTAAGATTATCATGCACCCGTCTCACAAGTACATCTATGTATTCCACTGCCCCCGGACTGTATAGTGTCAATGAGGGGATTTGGAGATCACAGGTACCTGAAACATTAGGTCATAATACTGTTGGGATTTCAGTAAAACACATCTACTTATCTTTATTAAGATGTTATATCATTGTTGCCTATACTATGTGGGTTTCATATTATTAGAACACTATACTACTAAGTGCTAGTTTACTTAATTTAACTCAATTTAGTTACAATAAAAATTATTAACAATATTTACAATATTGCCTTGACGTTAATTGCCAAGTATTTACCTGTAAAATGGATGACCTTAAGCTTTGGGAAGTAATAATTATTTACAATCAGTAATCAAGGATAATGTCCTCAGTTGTCTTTTTAATTGTTTATTGCTTTACTGACCATGATTTAGATTTCCGCAATCAAATTGTGAATTACAATAACTGCATTTAGTGCACTGGGGTAGAAGTATATAATAATACTACATTTACTAAAGATGTTTGTGTGAAGTAAAAAACTGCATTAGATATCTCTGTAAATATAATTAAGGTGCCATAAGTATTCCGATTGATGTATAGAAAAGTATAGTTTTGCAATGTGTAGATGTGGTTGTATGTAGAAATAAATATTTTTATCTAAATTTGTTTTATTAGAGGCAGACTAAAGAAATGCTGGCATTTATCAAAAGAAAAAAATATATAATTCTAAATGAGGTTAAACAGCAGAAGACACAAGTGAAGAGGTCGATTTACTATTATTTATATAGTTAAATTGAAAGATACACTATGTATCTTGAATTAAATTATTTCGATAAAAATGTTTTGAGGCATTTGGACAAAGCTTTGGGGATAAAATTGGGGTAACATTGTGGTTGTGTTTGCCCTTTTAAGAACTACATCCAATGACTTATAAAGCGTAAGGTAGTGTTGGTTTTTGAATAAATAAAAGAAAATTATCTAAAACAATATTTATTACACTAACAATGGTAAGGCATCAGTATATTTTGTACTATATAACAATGTTATGAATATAATTTGATCAAATTAATGTGTCTGTTTGTCCGTTATCACCACGAACAAACAAACAAAAACCCATTAAGCATAACTAATCAATGATATGTTCGATTATTGTATTTCGTTGTCAAGTAAATTAAAAAAAAAAGAAAATTCCGGAAAATTTTAAGTACATCTTTGTGCGAAAGCTGTGTAACAATCAGAGCGAAAACCTGTTTCATAAGTACTATTTAATATCACTTTCAAAACCCTGTCACGAGATGGCGCTGACAAAGAAAATCTTATCTAGAACCTCTTCTCTATATCTACCTTAAAGTTGTCTAAAATCCCGTATTAAATAATTAAACTGTAATAACGATAAACGAAATCCGTTTTTCAATATATTTATGAAACAGGCAAACAATGGAAACGTCGATGAGCTATTCGATAGAAAATCTAACACTTATCGGTATTTATTTACACTCATTCTTACATAAAGCATTTTGGTCGGAATTTTTAATTTCACCATCACCTTCAAAATGAAGAGGCAAGAAATCATTAAAAGCTCTAAATATTTTGAAGATAATGCATTTCATATTTCGCACAATTAAAAGATCGCACTTCCGAGATTTCAACTCCTCAATTGAGATTTTGGGGTTTAAACCCACCAACTTGGGCGTCATTTGCTCTCCACCACAAACACTTCACTTATTTGTATGGCAAATAGAAGATCTCTAATCGTAACCCGCGATATCGCAATTCATCTAAACGCCATCATTCAAAACGGCTCACTCAAAGCTAAGGTTGGGCCAATTTCAGAAACTAGAAAAAACCAAGTTAAACTATCATGAGTATTGTAAGGTGAACGAAAAATGTTTTCAAAACTTGAATAAACGATATGACGTGCAAATTGTCGTGTGAAACATTCTCATACAAAACTATGCACGGAAATATGTCCAAGTGCAAAACTAATGCGTAGCTAAGGCACGGTGGAACTCGTCTCGTGGGCAGAGGTGAGAGGCGGCTTCCACAGACATAGAATATTGTCTATTAACCTATTCGGCCAACGACCGTGTCATTGTACACGTTGTCGTTGGCATTGAAGTCGCTGTCTATGGCCGGCAAGTTGTCTATGACGGAGCTAATTGTCTCCGGGACATTATTATTCGCATTCTCCGTCCGACTGCTCGTAATGTTACCGTTCAACGTGTCGTCGTTACTCGCGTTCGCGTTGTTCCCATTACAGAACGCAAAGTCACTCGTGCACGTGGCATTACCGCCATTACCATTACCGCCATAACCGTTACTGGCATTACCGCCGTTAGCACTCCGCCCGCTCAAGTCGTCGTAACACGGCGGCATCTCTATATTGTTGGCGGCCTCGTTCTCCCTATTGATCCCCTCCCTGCTCAGATACTCCGGTGGGGGGCCGTAGATTTTGTACCGCATCGCCTCGTTGTACGGTGGGGGTCGATTGCCGTCCAGATGGGGGTAGTTCTCAAAATCGGCACCCAACAGGCGAATCGTCCTGCCGTTCAGGGTGTACGTGTCGTTGGAATTGAGACGGACGAAATCCAGGTTGTCGATGTTAATCTCGGCAATGTCCGGGGTGTCCGGGCGGGGCTCGCGACGGTTGAACCGGGGTATGCTCAGCTGGAACCTGCCCAGCTGCAAGGTCAGCGGCCTGGGGGCGTGCGTGAGCTGGTCTATGACCCTGTCGAGGGTGTTCCGACGCAAGTTCCGGCGTCTGAAGAACTCTATGGGTGTGGCCATGTAGTTGAGGTCACGGCCCAGGTTGGTGAGATCCGGGTTGGTGTAGTACAGCTCGGAGGGGGGGATCGGGGAGCGGTAGTCGCCGGGCGGACTTCTCGTCGGGGAGCTGTTTAGGGAAGTGGATCTCACATCTGTCATTTCCACGTCACCTTGCGTGGGGACCTGGAAATGTCGATATGTCAGATTGTCTGAACACAATTTCATAATAACTGTTTAGGCAAATCGTAAATACCTGCGAATATCTAGTACAGAACATGGAGCCGAGCCTAGAGAGGGCGAAGCCCGAGTTGACAGGATTCGTCACCTCGCACATTGGTGTAGAAACTGCACTTTCGTTTTCACACTGAAACAAATACCTCACATAAGCACAAAAAACATCATTTAAACATGCGAATAATCCGAAGTGCACCTGTGTCTGCTGCCGCGTGGGGCTCAGCGGGGGCAGGTCCAGAAGCCTCGTGGACTCGTAGCGCGGTGGGTAGCGCGCCTGCAAATACAAATCCTAATACAAACGTTGCGCGGTGTCAAGCCAGAAGCTGTGCGTCCATGCGCGCCCCCCACTCACCGAGTAGTGGTGCGCCGTGTCGCGGTGCGCGTGCGCGTAGCCCCGCAGCGCCGCCCTCTTCATGTGCATCTTGCACAACGCCGACACCAGCAGCACCACCGCTATCATGAATATCAGCGCACACGCTGAAAGCAAAACTGAATGTAGCCAGTCTCTTTCTGACGCACGTGACTTGCCAATGAGAGAGAGAGAGAGAGAGACGGAAGAGTTGTTTGGAGAACGCTTACCTGTGACGGTGTAAATGGTGGATTGGATGAAGGTGAGGTCGTCCGTGGCGTGTCGGTCTTCGCTGCGGGTGTACTCCAGAACTTCGTCGCCTTCTGAAAGTTTTTTTTAACATATTTATAATTCCATGTAATTATGTTTAAGCTGTGTTAATAAGAGACAGACGAATTGATTTTACCTTTATTAGACCAGTCTGAGAAGGAACCCACAAACTCAGATTTCCTTATCTCAGCTTAACAGAGCGACTCAGTCCCAAGCTTTTTCGGATCAACAGTTCGCATACAATTCCCCAAGAATGACTTACTGGCCAATTATAAAGTTAATATAGAACAGAGTGCAATATATTCACCATCAATCCGTGCATATCTGGGATGCTCCGAACAACAGCTGTCCTGTTGGCAAAGGACATCTGCTGTGTGGCAGCAGGCCGCTTCCGGTATACACCTGCCAGTTGAGCAGTTGAGGCGATCGTTTCCTGTCAAAGCCATGCTAATAAAAACACCGCCTATTACCAATTTAATTAATAACATTAGGATACTCACTCTGACAAGGTAGCGGTGGGCAGATGTCCAGCGCTTCGTCTTCACCACGTTCACAATCCGACTTTCCGTCGCACACGTAACGAGGCAACACGCAACGAGTACCGCAAGAGAAAGCCCCACGGGCACACTGGGGGCCTGAACCAGGAGGCAAAGCTTAAATTACAATATAAATCACTTATTTCTTAAATCAAAGTCAATAAATAAAAGTGTGATTACCCTGCTTCTGCACTAATATAAACTTGGTGATGCTAAACGGTGGCGATGAGCACATGTAGTGACCACTGTCTGTCAGCTGAAGTTCATACTTCTCCAAACGACTGCTGCTGGCCAGACCTGACGGTGATACAGTGAAGGTACTGAAAGAAAAATACTATAAAAATTAAAAGATTCGAGGTCAAAGTGTAAAAGTTTTACACTATTTCTATTAATAGGAAAGCTATAAAATGCATTTCAATATTTTATCTTAAGTTTCTTTATGACATTTGTTAGATAGGGTACTTACCTCGCCCCAGTATTATTCCCGACATAGTTCCACACATAGGCTCTTGCAGAACTATCCCCACGTGTGGCACACACCAATGTAAGATTATCATGCACCCGTCTCACAAGTACATCTATGTATTCCACTGCCCCCGGACTGTATAGTGTCAATGAGGGGATTTGGAGATCACAGGTACCTGAAACATTAGGTCATAATACTGTTGGGATTTCAGTAAAACACATCTACTTATCTTTATTAAGATGTTATATCATTGTTGCCTATACTATGTGGGTTTCATATTATTAGAACACTATACTACTAAGTGCTTGTTTACTTAATTTAACTCAATTTAGTTACAATAAAAATTATTAACAATATTTACAATATTGCCTTGACGTTAATTGCCAAGTATTTACCTGTAAAATGGATGACCTTAAGCTTTGGGAAGTAATAATTATTTACAATCAGTAATCAAGGATAATGTCATCAGTTGTCTTTTTAATTGTTTATTGCTTTACTGACCATGATTTAGATTTCCGCAATCAAATTGTGAATTACAATAACTGCATTTAGTGCACTGGGGTAGAAGTATATAATAATACTACATTTACTAAAGATGTTTGTGTGAAGTAAAAAACTGCATTAGATATCTCTGTAAATATAATTAAGGTGCCATAAGTATTCCGATTGATGTATAGAAAAGTATAGTTTTGCAATGTGTAGATGTGGTTGTATGTAGAAATAAATATTTTTATCTAAATTTGTTTTATTAGAGGCAGACTAAAGAAATGCTGGCATTTATCAAAAGAAAAAAATATATAATTCTAAATGAGGTTAAACAGCAGAAGACACAAGTGAAGAGGTCGATTTACTATTATTTATATAGTTAAATTGAAAGATACACTATGTATCTTGAATTAAATTATTTCGATAAAAATGTTTTGAGGCATTTGGACAAAGCTTTGGGGATAAAATTGGGGTAACATTGTGGTTGTGTTTGCCCTTTTAAGAACTACATCCAATGACTTATAAAGCGTAAGGTAGTGTTGGTTTTTGAATAAATAAAAGAAAATTATCTAAAACAATATTTATTACACTAACAATGGTAAGGCATCAGTATATTTTGTACTATATAACAATGTTATGAATATAATTTGATCAAATTAATGTGTCTGTTTGTCCGTTATCACCACGAACAAACAAACAAAAACCCATTAAGCATAACTAATCAATGATATGTTCGATTATTGTATTTCGTTGTCAAGTAAATTAAAAAAAAAAGAAAATTCCGGAAAATTTTAAGTACATCTTTGTGCGAAAGCTGTGTAACAATCAGAGCGAAAACCTGTTTCATAAGTACTATTTAATATCACTTTCAAAACCCTGTCACGAGATGGCGCTGACAAAGAAAATCTTATCTAGAACCTCTTCTCTATATCTACCTTAAAGTTGTCTAAAATCCCGTATTAAATAATTAAACTGTAATAACGATAAACGAAATCCGTTTTTCAATATATTTATGAAACAGGCAAACAATGGAAACGTCGATGAGCTATTCGATAGAAAATCTAACACTTATCGGTATTTATTTACACTCATTCTTACATAAAGCATTTTGGTCGGAATTTTTAATTTCACCATCACCTTCAAAATGAAGAGGCAAGAAATCATTAAAAGCTCTAAATATTTTGAAGATAATGCATTTCATATTTCGCACAATTAAAAGATCGCACTTCCGAGATTTCAACTCCTCAATTGAGATTTTGGGGTTTAAACCCACCAACTTGGGCGTCATTTGCTCTCCACCACAAACACTTCACTTATTTGTATGGCAAATAGAAGATCTCTAATCGTAACCCGCGATATCGCAATTCATCTAAACGCCATCATTCAAAACGGCTCACTCAAAGCTAAGGTTGGGCCAATTTCAGAAACTAGAAAAAACCAAGTTAAACTATCATGAGTATTGTAAGGTGAACGAAAAATGTTTTCAAAACTTGAATAAACGATATGACGTGCAAATTGTCGTGTGAAACATTCTCATACAAAACTATGCACGGAAATATGTCCAAGTGCAAAACTAATGCGTAGCTAAGGCACGGTGGAACTCGTCTCGTGGGCAGAGGTGAGAGGCGGCTTCCACAGACATAGAATATTGTCTATTAACCTATTCGGCCAACGACCGTGTCATTGTACACGTTGTCGTTGGCATTGAAGTCGCTGTCTATGGCCGGCAAGTTGTCTATGACGGAGCTAATTGTCTCCGGGACATTATTATTCGCATTCTCCGTCCGACTGCTCGTAATGTTACCGTTCAACGTGTCGTCGTTACTCGCGTTCGCGTTGTTCCCATTACAGAACGCAAAGTCACTCGTGCACGTGGCATTACCGCCATTACCATTACCGCCATAACCGTTACTGGCATTACCGCCGTTAGCACTCCGCCCGCTCAAGTCGTCGTAACACGGCGGCATCTCTATATTGTTGGCGGCCTCGTTCTCCCTATTGATCCCCTCCCTGCTCAGATACTCCGGTGGGGGGCCGTAGATTTTGTACCGCATCGCCTCGTTGTACGGTGGGGGTCGATTGCCGTCCAGATGGGGGTAGTTCTCAAAATCGGCACCCAACAGGCGAATCGTCCTGCCGTTCAGGGTGTACGTGTCGTTGGAATTGAGACGGACGAAATCCAGGTTGTCGATGTTAATCTCGGCAATGTCCGGGGTGTCCGGGCGGGGCTCGCGACGGTTGAACCGGGGTATGCTCAGCTGGAACCTGCCCAGCTGCAAGGTCAGCGGCCTGGGGGCGTGCGTGAGCTGGTCTATGACCCTGTCGAGGGTGTTCCGACGCAAGTTCCGGCGTCTGAAGAACTCTATGGGTGTGGCCATGTAGTTGAGGTCACGGCCCAGGTTGGTGAGATCCGGGTTGGTGTAGTACAGCTCGGAGGGGGGGATCGGGGAGCGGTAGTCGCCGGGCGGACTTCTCGTCGGGGAGCTGTTTAGGGAAGTGGATCTCACATCTGTCATTTCCACGTCACCTTGCGTGGGGACCTGGAAATGTCGATATGTCAGATTGTCTGAACACAATTTCATAATAACTGTTTAGGCAAATCGTAAATACCTGCGAATATCTAGTACAGAACATGGAGCCGAGCCTAGAGAGGGCGAAGCCCGAGTTGACAGGATTCGTCACCTCGCACATTGGTGTAGAAACTGCACTTTCGTTTTCACACTGAAACAAATACCTCACATAAGCACAAAAAACATCATTTAAACATGCGAATAATCCGAAGTGCACCTGTGTCTGCTGCCGCGTGGGGCTCAGCGGGGGCAGGTCCAGAAGCCTCGTGGACTCGTAGCGCGGTGGGTAGCGCGCCTGCAAATACAAATCCTAATACAAACGTTGCGCGGTGTCAAGCCAGAAGCTGTGCGTCCATGCGCGCCCCCCACTCACCGAGTAGTGGTGCGCCGTGTCGCGGTGCGCGTGCGCGTAGCCCCGCAGCGCCGCCCTCTTCATGTGCATCTTGCACAACGCCGACACCAGCAGCACCACCGCTATCATGAATATCAGCGCACACGCTGAAAGCAAAACTGAATGTAGCCAGTCTCTTTCTGACGCACGTGACTTGCCAATGAGAGAGAGAGAGAGAGAGACGGAAGAGTTGTTTGGAGAACGCTTACCTGTGACGGTGTAAATGGTGGATTGGATGAAGGTGAGGTCGTCCGTGGCGTGTCGGTCTTCGCTGCGGGTGTACTCCAGAACTTCGTCGCCTTCTGAAAGTTTTTTTTAACATATTTATAATTCCATGTAATTATGTTTAAGCTGTGTTAATAAGAGACAGACGAATTGATTTTACCTTTATTAGACCAGTCTGAGAAGGAACCCACAAACTCAGATTTCCTTATCTCAGCTTAACAGAGCGACTCAGTCCCAAGCTTTTTCGGATCAACAGTTCGCATACAATTCCCCAAGAATGACTTACTGGCCAATTATAAAGTTAATATAGAACAGAGTGCAATATATTCACCATCAATCCGTGCATATCTGGGATGCTCCGAACAACAGCTGTCCTGTTGGCAAAGGACATCTGCTGTGTGGCAGCAGGCCGCTTCCGGTATACACCTGCCAGTTGAGCAGTTGAGGCGATCGTTTCCTGTCAAAGCCATGCTAATAAAAACACCGCCTATTACCAATTTAATTAATAACATTAGGATACTCACTCTGACAAGGTAGCGGTGGGCAGATGTCCAGCGCTTCGTCTTCACCACGTTCACAATCCGACTTTCCGTCGCACACGTAACGAGGCAACACGCAACGAGTACCGCAAGAGAAAGCCCCACGGGCACACTGGGGGCCTGAACCAGGAGGCAAAGCTTAAATTACAATATAAATCACTTATTTCTTAAATCAAAGTCAATAAATAAAAGTGTGATTACCCTGCTTCTGCACTAATATAAACTTGGTGATGCTAAACGGTGGCGATGAGCACATGTAGTGACCACTGTCTGTCAGCTGAAGTTCATACTTCTCCAAACGACTGCTGCTGGCCAGACCTGACGGTGATACAGTGAAGGTACTGAAAGAAAAATACTATAAAAATTAAAAGATTCGAGGTCAAAGTGTAAAAGTTTTACACTATTTCTATTAATAGGAAAGCTATAAAATGCATTTCAATATTTTATCTTAAGTTTCTTTATGACATTTGTTAGATAGGGTACTTACCTCGCCCCAGTATTATTCCCGACATAGTTCCACACATAGGCTCTTGCAGAACTATCCCCACGTGTGGCACACACCAATGTAAGATTATCATGCACCCGTCTCACAAGTACATCTATGTATTCCACTGCCCCCGGACTGTATAGTGTCAATGAGGGGATTTGGAGATCACAGGTACCTGAAACATTAGGTCATAATACTGTTGGGATTTCAGTAAAACACATCTACTTATCTTTATTAAGATGTTATATCATTGTTGCCTATACTATGTGGGTTTCATATTATTAGAACACTATACTACTAAGTGCTTGTTTACTTAATTTAACTCAATTTAGTTACAATAAAAATTATTAACAATATTTACAATATTGCCTTGACGTTAATTGCCAAGTATTTACCTGTAAAATGGATGACCTTAAGCTTTGGGAAGTAATAATTATTTACAATCAGTAATCAAGGATAATGTCATCAGTTGTCTTTTTAATTGTTTATTGCTTTACTGACCATGATTTAGATTTCCGCAATCAAATTGTGAATTACAATAACTGCATTTAGTGCACTGGGGTAGAAGTATATAATAATACTACATTTACTAAAGATGTTTGTGTGAAGTAAAAAACTGCATTAGATATCTCTGTAAATATAATTAAGGTGCCATAAGTATTCCGATTGATGTATAGAAAAGTATAGTTTTGCAATGTGTAGATGTGGTTGTATGTAGAAATAAATATTTTTATCTAAATTTGTTTTATTAGAGGCAGACTAAAGAAATGCTGGCATTTATCAAAAGAAAAAAATATATAATTCTAAATGAGGTTAAACAGCAGAAGACACAAGTGAAGAGGTCGATTTACTATTATTTATATAGTTAAATTGAAAGATACACTATGTATCTTGAATTAAATTATTTCGATAAAAATGTTTTGAGGCATTTGGACAAAGCTTTGGGGATAAAATTGGGGTAACATTGTGGTTGTGTTTGCCCTTTTAAGAACTACATCCAATGACTTATAAAGCGTAAGGTAGTGTTGGTTTTTGAATAAATAAAAGAAAATTATCTAAAACAATATTTATTACACTAACAATGGTAAGGCATCAGTATATTTTGTACTATATAACAATGTTATGAATATAATTTGATCAAATTAATGTGTCTGTTTGTCCGTTATCACCACGAACAAACAAACAAAAACCCATTAAGCATAACTAATCAATGATATGTTCGATTATTGTATTTCGTTGTCAAGTAAATTAAAAAAAAAAGAAAATTCCGGAAAATTTTAAGTACATCTTTGTGCGAAAGCTGTGTAACAATCAGAGCGAAAACCTGTTTCATAAGTACTATTTAATATCACTTTCAAAACCCTGTCACGAGATGGCGCTGACAAAGAAAATCTTATCTAGAACCTCTTCTCTATATCTACCTTAAAGTTGTCTAAAATCCCGTATTAAATAATTAAACTGTAATAACGATAAACGAAATCCGTTTTTCAATATATTTATGAAACAGGCAAACAATGGAAACGTCGATGAGCTATTCGATAGAAAATCTAACACTTATCGGTATTTATTTACACTCATTCTTACATAAAGCATTTTGGTCGGAATTTTTAATTTCACCATCACCTTCAAAATGAAGAGGCAAGAAATCATTAAAAGCTCTAAATATTTTGAAGATAATGCATTTCATATTTCGCACAATTAAAAGATCGCACTTCCGAGATTTCAACTCCTCAATTGAGATTTTGGGGTTTAAACCCACCAACTTGGGCGTCATTTGCTCTCCACCACAAACACTTCACTTATTTGTATGGCAAATAGAAGATCTCTAATCGTAACCCGCGATATCGCAATTCATCTAAACGCCATCATTCAAAACGGCTCACTCAAAGCTAAGGTTGGGCCAATTTCAGAAACTAGAAAAAACCAAGTTAAACTATCATGAGTATTGTAAGGTGAACGAAAAATGTTTTCAAAACTTGAATAAACGATATGACGTGCAAATTGTCGTGTGAAACATTCTCATACAAAACTATGCACGGAAATATGTCCAAGTGCAAAACTAATGCGTAGCTAAGGCACGGTGGAACTCGTCTCGTGGGCAGAGGTGAGAGGCGGCTTCCACAGACATAGAATATTGTCTATTAACCTATTCGGCCAACGACCGTGTCATTGTACACGTTGTCGTTGGCATTGAAGTCGCTGTCTATGGCCGGCAAGTTGTCTATGACGGAGCTAATTGTCTCCGGGACATTATTATTCGCATTCTCCGTCCGACTGCTCGTAATGTTACCGTTCAACGTGTCGTCGTTACTCGCGTTCGCGTTGTTCCCATTACAGAACGCAAAGTCACTCGTGCACGTGGCATTACCGCCATTACCATTACCGCCATAACCGTTACTGGCATTACCGCCGTTAGCACTCCGCCCGCTCAAGTCGTCGTAACACGGCGGCATCTCTATATTGTTGGCGGCCTCGTTCTCCCTATTGATCCCCTCCCTGCTCAGATACTCCGGTGGGGGGCCGTAGATTTTGTACCGCATCGCCTCGTTGTACGGTGGGGGTCGATTGCCGTCCAGATGGGGGTAGTTCTCAAAATCGGCACCCAACAGGCGAATCGTCCTGCCGTTCAGGGTGTACGTGTCGTTGGAATTGAGACGGACGAAATCCAGGTTGTCGATGTTAATCTCGGCAATGTCCGGGGTGTCCGGGCGGGGCTCGCGACGGTTGAACCGGGGTATGCTCAGCTGGAACCTGCCCAGCTGCAAGGTCAGCGGCCTGGGGGCGTGCGTGAGCTGGTCTATGACCCTGTCGAGGGTGTTCCGACGCAAGTTCCGGCGTCTGAAGAACTCTATGGGTGTGGCCATGTAGTTGAGGTCACGGCCCAGGTTGGTGAGATCCGGGTTGGTGTAGTACAGCTCGGAGGGGGGGATCGGGGAGCGGTAGTCGCCGGGCGGACTTCTCGTCGGGGAGCTGTTTAGGGAAGTGGATCTCACATCTGTCATTTCCACGTCACCTTGCGTGGGGACCTGGAAATGTCGATATGTCAGATTGTCTGAACACAATTTCATAATAACTGTTTAGGCAAATCGTAAATACCTGCGAATATCTAGTACAGAACATGGAGCCGAGCCTAGAGAGGGCGAAGCCCGAGTTGACAGGATTCGTCACCTCGCACATTGGTGTAGAAACTGCACTTTCGTTTTCACACTGAAACAAATACCTCACATAAGCACAAAAAACATCATTTAAACATGCGAATAATCCGAAGTGCACCTGTGTCTGCTGCCGCGTGGGGCTCAGCGGGGGCAGGTCCAGAAGCCTCGTGGACTCGTAGCGCGGTGGGTAGCGCGCCTGCAAATACAAATCCTAATACAAACGTTGCGCGGTGTCAAGCCAGAAGCTGTGCGTCCATGCGCGCCCCCCACTCACCGAGTAGTGGTGCGCCGTGTCGCGGTGCGCGTGCGCGTAGCCCCGCAGCGCCGCCCTCTTCATGTGCATCTTGCACAACGCCGACACCAGCAGCACCACCGCTATCATGAATATCAGCGCACACGCTGAAAGCAAAACTGAATGTAGCCAGTCTCTTTCTGACGCACGTGACTTGCCAATGAGAGAGAGAGAGAGAGAGAGACGGAAGAGTTGTTTGGAGAACGCTTACCTGTGACGGTGTAAATGGTGGATTGGATGAAGGTGAGGTCGTCCGTGGCGTGTCGGTCTTCGCTGCGGGTGTACTCCAGAACTTCGTCGCCTTCTGAAAGTTTTTTTTAACATATTTATAATTCCATGTAATTATGTTTAAGCTGTGTTAATAAGAGACAGACGAATTGATTTTACCTTTATTAGACCAGTCTGAGAAGGAACCCACAAACTCAGATTTCCTTATCTCAGCTTAACAGAGCGACTCAGTCCCAAGCTTTTTCGGATGAACAGTTCGCATACAATTCCCCAAGAATGACTTACTGGCCAATTATAAAGTTAATATAGAACAGAGTGCAATATATTCACCATCAATCCGTGCATATCTGGGATGCTCCGAACAACAGCTGTCCTGTTGGCAAAGGACATCTGCTGTGTGGCAGCAGGCCGCTTCCGGTATACACCTGCCAGTTGAGCAGTTGAGGCGATCGTTTCCTGTCAAAGCCATGCTAATAAAAAAACCGCCTATTACCAATTTAATTAATAACATTAGGATACTCACTCTGACAAGGTAGCGGTGGGCAGATGTCCAGCGCTTCGTCTTCACCACGTTCACAATCCGACTTTCCGTCGCACACGTAACGAGGCAACACGCAACGAGTACCGCAAGAGAAAGCCCCACGGGCACACTGGGGGCCTGAACCAGGAGGCAAAGCTTAAATTACAATATAAATCACTTATTTCTTAAATCAAAGTCAATAAATAAAAGTGTGATTACCCTGCTTCTGCACTAATATAAACTTGGTGATGCTAAACGGTGGCGATGAGCACATGTAGTGACCACTGTCTGTCAGCTGAAGGTCATACTTCTCCAAACGACTGCTGCTGGCCAGACCTGCCGGTGATACAGTGAAGGTACTGAAAGAAAAATACTATAAAAATTAAAAGATTCGAGGTCAAAGTGTAAAAGTTTTACACTATTTCTATTAATAGGAAAGCTATAAAATGCATTTCAATATTTTATCTTAAGTTTCTTTATGACATTTGTTAGATAGGGTACTTACCTCGCCCCAGTATTATTCCCGACATAGTTCCACACATAGGCTCTTGCAGAACTATCCCCACGTCTGGCACACACCAATGTAAGATTATCATGCACCCGTCTCACAAGTACATCTATGTATTCCACTGCCCCCGGACTGTATAGTGTCAATGAGGGGATTTGGAGATCACAGGTACCTGAAACATTAGGTCATAATACTGTTGGGATTACAGTAAAACACATCTACTTATCTTTATTAAGATGTTATATCATTGTTGCCTATACTATGTGGGTTTCATATTATTAGAACACTATACTACTAAGTGCTAGTTTACTTAATTTAACTCAATTTAGTTACAATAAAAATTATGAACAATATTTACAATATTGCCTTGACGTTAATTGCCAAGTATTTACCTGTAAAATGGATGACCTTAAGCTTTGGGAAGTAATAATTATTTACAATCAGTAATCAAGGATAATGTCATCAGTTGTCTTTTTAATTGTTTATTGCTTTACTGACCATGATTTAGATTTCCGCAATCAAAATTGTGAATTACAATAACTGCATTTAGTGCACTGGGGTAGAAGTATATAATAATACTACATTTACCATTAAACATTGAGGAGACATATTTATACAAGTTTAGTCATATTTTATGCCCAAATAAAGAGAAACTAGTAGCCTTAATGAACCATAAACATAATTGTTTAAGTGTTTCTTTTTTGTTCTACTTTCAATTAAAACAACAGTGCATCCCTGTATGTGTTGTTTACAAAACAAAACATGAATTAAATAATTGATTGATATACTGTTTTCGAATTATAAATATTGATATTTAGGGCGAGAGTAAATGGTTTTTAATTGTATATGATACCGTTAAGAGAAAACGTAGAATAGTTCGGTATATTACATTTATGACATTACGATGCTGAATAATGTGTTAGTAATAAGTTATTACAAAATTTTATATTAATACATGTTATGTTTAATAAGAATTAATTAGAAGAGCAGGTCTTATAATTTTTAATAAATATTTAAGAAGCTTACAAGCTTCTTTAGTTGTTAAAGTTATAAAATCATTTGCAAACCATTCACCAACTTGATGTTGATTCAGCTTTTACTATCATGTGTTCTAAAAATTACATTACTTACATGTTTTTAAACTTATTAATAGGACGGATACACACAAAATCACATGTTTTACGCGGTTAAACATTTTTATTTATTTTACATTTTCACAGAACTGACATTTCACAAATTACGCCATTTTACTTTTTTTAAACAAAGTAAACTTGCCACTTTCTCTAATTTTAGATTTGAATACAAGGTGTTTAGACGATTCAATATGTTATAGAATTAAGAAAATTATCTATCATCATAGTTACTCTTTTCTCGTCTTGTCAATTTCCACTATCCATTTAGATTATGGAAATTATTTAATTTAATTTTATTTCTTGTTGATGATAAAGATGAATAATAAAAAGCAAAATATAAATGTCAATAATTATTTGAGAATTGCTTATTGTTATCTATGCTTGCTCAACGTTGCTGCTATACAAATACAATCTTTAAAAAAACATCGCAATACCAAGGTGTGACAGTTTCAGTTTTGACATCTTAATCCTTATACACAAACACAATACATTTAAGACAATTTATTTAATACCAATAAATCTTATTAATTTGGGTAATCAATTACTTTCCCATTGGAATTTATTCGACACAACGAAATACGAATAAAATGGATTTAAATAAACTCGCAAATGACAAGAAGCTCGAGCTTTGTAGGAATTATTTCAAAGGTAAGAAAATCTGTTAAATAAATATTTAGCTGGTTTTGTATATTAGCTTGACATAGTGATCCTGGACGATTTCCTTCTTTCCATGCATTTCAATCCAGGTTTTACACCTCTGATTGTGGTATTTAATGAAGATATCTTTTTTAGTTGGCTGTGCATTCTTACCATTTGTGTGGGCTGTTAATGCTGTGTGGTTCTTTAATGATGCATTTAGAAAACCACATTTTGATGAACAAAAGGAGATTAAGAAATGTAAGCTAATGAATTCCTATTATTAATATTTTTAATGAAATATATTGAATATTTTAGACTTATTCTTATTACTCAGTTATAATAAGCATCTGCTATAACTTTTAATAGCTCATAAACATGTCTGGTTTTTCCAGATGTGGTTTTTAGTGCAATTGGAGCATTGATATGGGCTGTAGTCCTCGCTGTTTGGGTGACGGCATTCCAATTGAACAGAGTTGCATGGGGCTCTGTTGGAGATAGTCTTTCATTTATTGTTCCACTCGGAAGAGCTTAATTCGTTATTAGTATAAATGTAGTTAGTAAGTATTATTTATTAAATAAAATAAAAGACATGTGCCCTTGGGTATAGAAGGTGTAAGCTTCGAAAGCATCATTTACTACTGACTATAAATACCTTTTATAAATTTAATAAAATATCTCATTTTAAATATATTTACAAGTTTTTATTTATACCAAATGAGATCAATCTCTCCAGGCAATGAATTGAAAACTATATATAATCCATTTTAACTAAAGTAGTAGTAGTACTGCCAAGAAATGTCTAGAACTTTTATTTTAAGTTTTCTCACAACAGACATTCAAATAATAAATTGGGAATTTGATAATTGTGTTTAATTTCACTAGTTTTTAATTAAATAAATCAAAAACACTGTCAATATGTTTATTATAAATATAATACTGCTACTCGATGCGCACCAGCCGTGGCGACGCCAGCCTCCTGTCGTGACGTATTTTTTGTACTTCTGATTTCACTATTCTGTGAAAACAATAAAAATATCTATTAAATCACCACAAATAGGTATAGTATGCTTAGGCCCATCTCAGCTTAAAAAACGAAATATTACAACAAGTACTGAGATGAAATGTATTTTTACTATTTATACATAAGACTTACCGCAATAGCAAGAGAAGAGCCATATAATCGCATATGATCAGCATATAAAAGACATGTGACCAACTACCAGCACTGGACACCACACCAGCCAATAGGGGGCCAACGGCAGCTCCTAAAATCAGGTTAATTTCTCAATTAAATACATTCATTGGGAGTTTATTGAAATGGGATTTTAAAAAAAAAGATATAGTTACCTATGCTGCCCGTTCCATCAATAATGGCAGTGACTGTGGCCAGCGCTTGAGAATCCCCTGACAAACTGCTGTGTGTTCCTGTTGAGAGGAATGTAAAATAAAAATCCTTTTACAATAAATAGAAGACATCCAAAGACATCCGCAGACCTCTCTTCAAATAGTGAAATATAAATCTTGGAAACTATCAGTGAATTGTTTCTTCAAATAAATAAGTGGTTATTATGACCGACTTAATAGTGATGTTGGCAATGCTGATGCTACCTACGCCTTTCAAAAATAACCCTACAGAGTAGTGGGTTAGGCGGTAGCCCTGTAGAGGTACTCACCTCTTTATATATATAATTATTAATAATTTATGAAATAAAATTAATACCCTAAAATAAGCGTATTAATTGTAACATGTTACCCAGTTCAGTGCTGACCGCTGTAGTGATCAAGGCATAGGGACCGTTCACGAGTACACCAGCTACTACGAGTAACCCGATGTTGAGGTAATAAGATGAGGCACCCCACCACTGATAGAAGAGGAGCTGAAAGAGATCATCGAGTTTGAGAAAAGTAATTAAGTGCTGATCAATTTAACTTATTTGTTTTTTTAAAAGAGCTATCAATCTTCTTGTTTCGACTCGGAACCGGCGGCGTATGAAATGAAAAAGTCTAGAAAGACTTACTTGGTTCGAAATATTTTGAGTTTTAATAAGTACTTACCGTTGGAGCGCACAGGAAGTAGAAAACCGTACAGACTATACCCGGACACCCGGCCACGTCAGACAAAAGTCCGGCCAAAATGGCGCCCGCCACCCCGCCCACGTCAAACGCTGTGCTCACTTCGCCCGACTGGCGTGGAGTCAGCGAAGCTGGAAAACATAACCTCAATTGTGACATTTTTTCATATTAAAACTCTTTAAAACTGAGAGGGAACTTACTGGAAGACTTAATGTAAAGCGGCAGCCAATAGAGAAAGGTATAGCTGACGAGCTTGGCGAAGAACAAGGACAGAGAGTATTCTATCACTCCGGGTATCGCCAACGCGCGTGAGAGCGAGACGGCACCGGTGTGCGAGCGAGAGCGGCCGAGGAGTGCGCTCGACTCTGAGGCCTCTTCTTCCTGGTACTGGAATTACACACATTTCAGTACATATACATACAACGAGTACATATACAACGAGATAACATATGGTGATGCTTACCGGGGGCGAGTTAGCCGAATGTCGGTTCGGGCGGAGGCTGGCTGTCTGGAAAGCATGCGATTATTGCCAGTGCAATTAATATGTGGTGGTATTAGTGTGTTCTCATTACCCCAAAACAACTCTCGACTTATTCAACATTGGTCAATAGATGCATTGTATTAGTCAAATCTGTATTTCTGGTTAATTCACTTCATTGAAAACATTCAGTTCGCATTCATAGATTTAAATAAAACCATCACAGTAAACAGTTCCAAAATAACCAAGGTATTAATAAAAGGGAACGATTTTTTAAACCATTAACCATATAAACATACAAACCTGATCACCAACAATGACCTGTGAAGGCTCCTCTTCATCAACAGACCTCCGGGTCTGTCTGCTCGGCTGAAAATCATTATTTTGTAATTTAATAAGTGAAATAAATATATGTGGCTTTAGAACGCAAATTATACAGACTATAACGTTTGGGTCATTTCGACAGACGAAATCGTTTGGGTCTTAAATGTTTCAAGTAATTGAAGCACTAACCGACGCCCTCTCTACAGTCAGACCAACGCATCTCGGATCCGCAGCGAGGAACAAAAACACGACAAAGCCCACTATGCCCATGACCAGCGCCGGGTAGACGAACGACAAAGCCCAGTCACTCTCCACGTACTCCGCCGCCATTACCGTGCCTGTAAACAAATTAAATACAATGTAAACTTTAGTAACGTCACTCGATTTGACTCTCTAAAGCGTCGAAATCAATTGGCTTTGGTTGGTGTAGCTTGTATTCCATTCAATCAATTTTTTTTCTCTCCATTTAACACCCTCTATAACGCCATAAACGGCACAGTCTCTTTAGTGTCGTTATATAGAGTTTACGCGGAACAGTACTTTTTGTTAAATGGTGTAAAACCAACACTCACCCAGTATGTTTCCCAACGACGTATGCGAGTTCCAAATACCAAAGATGAGTCCCTTCTTGGTATTCCCGAACCACTTACCAACAATGGCCACTGTGCCGGGCCAACCAGTGGTCTGAGCTATGCCTGCTCCTGCCTACAAGTCAAAGAATATTCAATTCGCATTGTTTTGAATGTCACTAAGTTGAAGAAAGTTTCTTTCATTTCAAATATATTATTGTTATGTTAATGATACCTACCTAAAGAACAAATCGGCAATTTACAGTTGACAGCCATAAAGAACTTTATTTATGAGAGAAAGAGTCAAAAAGAGTAAGAAAAGGATGGCTTTATCAAATTGTATTTACAATGTAGAGACGGTTTTCATAAAGTCGATTAGAAATGTACACTCACCTGTACAATAATATAATATGATATGTCGTGAATATTAAATGTTTTCGCGAGGCCGAAGAGATAGCACAAAATTGCTGAAAACAGCATCCCCAACGAGAGGAAATACCTCAAATCCACTCTTTCGGCGATCATACCTGCAAATCGATATATTTTTTAACGACTACCTTCATTTGCATAGTGTAACAACAAAAAATATCTTAATGATCAGGAACCTGAAGTTCAATAGCATGAAGCAGACACATCTCTATGCATATCAAGCCATTTCAATATAAACAATAAGTATACCATATTTGTGTCTACCTGCACCATTTCTCACAACAGCACCAGAAATGGGTGTACTTTGTTATCGTTTGTATACTTACGTCGCGTTAAAAACGTTTTCGTCTGTCATTTATGGTTACATTTGATAATTATTTTATATTGTAATCGTCGTGTGTCACAATCTAGGGAATTATTGCTTACCTGATACGAACATAGCCCCCGCATAGCTGAAGAGGAATGCGGAGTCGAGAGCGCCAAGTAGTGTATTCGCGTCATTCGTGTCTAAAACATTTTGATTAGGTGTAGGATAGTGATAGGGTAGGTGTTTCGTTCAAAATTAAATCTAAAGCCCTGTAATACCAAGTCACTGTATTTTATGTTCTTTAGCTAATAAAGTAGACTGTTTTATTCTTGTACCAATATATGTGACATAACAAATGCACAATTAAACAGAAAAATATTCTAATGCTTAGTTATTTTAATTGTCGGTAACACAACTTTGTATTAATTGTTTATCTTAAAAGAGCAGCCATCGAGTTTTTTGCCGGTTCTTCTCGTTAGATAGATAGATAGACTGCCTTCCGAACCGGTGGTAGTGTAAAATTGGCGATTCAAAACTGTCTTTATAAAGAACTACTTGAATAAAGATATTTTGAGTTTGAGTTGAATGTATTATATTTTATTATTAAAACAAAGACGAAAATAAACCAACTGTATAATATCAGTAGAAGTTTTATTATTGCAATTTGTAAACCATTTTGCAAAATAGTTAGCTAGCACACTCGGAGGGTAGTTTGTAGATCTACTTACTAAATGGCGCCCAATTACACCACTGATCATCAGCGGTTGCCAATCCTGGACGCGGTGGTAGAGCGCTGCAGTTCTGATGGAGGACGCTCTTCACCACCGATATTGGTTTTCGCGTTAGGTGATATGTCATGTATGTGAAGTAAGTGAGAATTAGAACGCTCGCTTGGTACCTGAAAAAGTGCAAATTAATACTGTATCACGTGACACTATGACCGTAGACAGCCGGGGTTTTAGATTTAAAATAGTATATACTATATCTTAAACAGCAAGCATGTTTGTATGTTTGTTTTTTTATTTATTTAAATATATTATAAGGTTGTCTTTGTCATTGCATCCGATTTTAGGTCTAAGGACAGTTATGATATCGCCAAGACTAAAGAACATGGCATCTCTTAAGGTGCCATGAAAACGTACGCAAAATGCTCAAAAGCCTTAATCATTTGGAATGTCCAGTTCGGCATAACTATATATACATAATGTTTCAATAGATACTTTTTTGTTTATGATAAAATGCAAGCCTGTGAGTCATACAGATCGGATGTCACATGTGTTATTCTTTGTTCACCATAATACATGCATATGTAATATGCCTCTATAAATATATCAAATACTTCAATCGTCCTATCACATAGCATTTGTTTAACAGACATTCATATTTTGGTAATGAATTTGTTCTTCCACAACTGGTCTAGTCTAGGTAAAACCTTAAGACACATACAATTGAATAGCGATTAACGCGAACTTGAACTCCAAGGGTTGAGGGCTTTCTCGGCTTATGTGATAAGGGCCGGCTTATATTACGTTATATGATAAATCATTTATGTAACAGAACTATTTCCAAGTTGCTCTTAATTTGGAAATTACACAGCTCTTAACGAAATAAATGTAATTTCTTTTAATGATTTATCTTAAACGCCGACATTTTAATTAGCAATTCAAGGACTGCATCCTTGCTAATATTTACATTTAAATGGGTATAAGAATATAATGATGAATTTATCTATACTTTTAAAAACAACTAGACAAAACCGTGTCGAGGACGATACAATGGCTGCACATAGCCATTTATAAGATTGATTCACTAAGGTCAGATTTGAGTAATCAAAGTTTTAGATATTTATATATATATACTAGCTGATCCCGAACAACGTCGTTTTGCCGAAAAAAATGTCTCTAAAAATACATGTTGGCTGATTCTCAGACCTACTTAATATGCTCACAAAGTTTCAGGAGAATCGGTCAACCCATTTCAGAGGAGTAAAGGTAACAAACACGAGAATTTTATATATTAGATATTTCCAACTAGCTTCATATATCACTTGCGTGTGCTTATGAGCATGAATATCAAGCAAATGTATCTCTGCTTCTAAGTAACACCAAATATTATATATATATATTTCAAGATTTTTGGAATTGGTGAAACAGTATGAGGAAGTAATGCTCTCGATTGATAAGATAAACAAAAGCAATTATAATATCTTTGATTAAATACTTATCAACAATTAGAGTTGTAAATAAATCGTTTTTCAAAATTATATACAGTGTAAACTCTATATATCAACACTGAAGGGACTGTGAATTTTATGACGTTATAAAGTTTGTAAATATAGAGACTAAAAATCAGAATAAAAGCCTAACCAACCAAAACCAATTGAAGCTTAAGAGAGTTTATTTTTAAATTGAGTGTGACGTTACATGGAGTTCACAATGTATTGTTACAGCCAGCTGAACAAATTTTAATATGTAAATTTAAAAACCAATACAGACTTAGAGATTGATTTATGACCAAAAGATCTTTAAACCTGAGAAGGTGTTATTACATGTTAAATAAGAGTTTTGTTCATATCCAACTGATATATTCTTTTGATAGATACCAGTTTAGTAAGTAATGACTCAACACTAAAACTGTCTGTATTCATTGTTATCAAGAGTTTGGTGTTTAGTTTATGTTTAACAACATATTTTTAAAACTTAGCATATTATGTGATAATAAAATAATCTTTTCAAACTTATTTTAAATTTGATATTAATCTGTGTCATAAGTGTTATCACTTAGCAATAAAACAATATTACCGAAATGAGTCACTCTAATGTGTTATTGTAGTGTGTGCATTTTTCAACCAAGTTATTTTAGGCAGGCTGTATTTAAAAAAAACGTATACACTTTTTCAGTAAATTTTATTCCTGTTATAAGATTTGAATTAAACAACATATTCGGCAACCTATTTTATTTTAAGTTAGGTATGCTATCTATATATAGTGTATCTATAGTACATACCATCGCAGCCTGTTTATTTGCCATCGCGGACACCACCAGCTATTGAACTTTTCCAAAAACTGTATACCTATTGGCGCCTCTCTATGAACACCGCTCATTGTAATAAAATGCAATAATTTTCTTTTCATTAATCTAAAATCTACACCGCTCAGGCGTTTCATTCATTGTTTTATATCACACATTGTTTCAAAATTATTTGTTTACATTCATCTGAGACCCTCCTAGGTATATTTATTTGTATACAGAACGGCACAATATTTTCGATCTAAATATTTAAAGTGAAAAACGAACTTAAATGCTATCGTAGAAAATTTTATTCTTTGTTTTTCTTATAAAAAAAATACAAATTTAAACTCGTTGAAGGTACACAGTACACACACGTCCGATATCGACGTCGGTGAACTGACACGTTAACATTTGGTCCTATCAAATTGTCATGTCAATTGTGACTTGTGTTCAAATTATCACAGATTGTTAAATACACAGAATATATAATTAAAGGCTCTAATAATTATTATTATGTTGAGGACTAGTAAAACAATAAGTAACTGTTACAAGATGTATGCTTTGAGTGGCTTAGGCACCAAATTCACACTCATTTCCTTGTTTCAAATTCATTTCGTGCCATAGTATCAAATATTTTATATTATTTCTTAGTTTTTCAGATAATTTTCCTTAACCACAGTAGGTAGGTGCAACATTATGTAGTTAATGGATACAATTAGATTATGATATTAATGATGGAAATTGTGTTCGATAATATCACAATTACGCTATAAATAATAATTAAAATTAGTTACCCGTGTAATTCAATAATACGCCATTATAATTACTTAACACACTAATAATGTTTCCTAATGTAAGTTTTATGTTTTTAAAATGAGTTGTATAATCAATTGTAAAATAAATAGTTTTAAAATATCCCCAGAAACTGGTAATGGCTGTCATTGTTGTCCTAGTCCAGGGTAGCTTGGACATTCGAAAAACAGGCTGGCTGGACCGATTAGTGGAATATCACAGACAAAACTTTATCCAAGATTTACACAAAATACCTGATGTCCAGCTGAGGGGTAAGACATTACTGTGGCACCTATCACCATACATTTAAAGTAATATGGGCTAATCTATGACTTCAAGGATATTTCCAGCCAAAGTCGCCAACGCCCCACCAGGCTATTTAGACTCGGAGGATTGGGACTATCCATCCGTTCTGCGTCTGCTATCTCTCATCAGACAAAGCGAAGGTCTAGGTCCTGTGAGACGCGTCCTACGACACGCTTTTCATGACACAAGACGAATGAGTATCAGGGACAGTTTGAAATTGTTTCCTAGCTTGCACAAGGTACAAATTATACAATTTACAAATACATGTTTACAAAAGTATAACTATTAGTTCATTTCTTTCTTAGCTCACATCAGTCCAAATTATCCTCCTTACAGGACAGCACTAATTGCGAATTGGCCCTTTATTATTAGAATAGGCATTAAAAAAAGTCAAGATAATGAAACTCTATAAGAAGTCTGTCTAGTTGTAAAAAGTATTAACTGTAAATTGTTGGAGGGTTATATTCCAAAAATGGATGTAATAAATGGCTGATAGTGTTAGTTTGTTTCCTGTAAGTTTTTTTTTCAGGAATTGCCTAACGATTTGTATTACGACATTCAAGAAACTATTGAATATTACGACGATGCTAAAACACCGAGATATAGTGAGAATAAAACTATAGATAATGCGATAATTGTCGTAAGCAATCCAGTGGAAGCAAGGCTACCAAGTGCTATGATAAGTGTTCAATTACTTAAGTACGTATTTTGAACCAATAAAATGTATATCACTTATATATCTCATATAGGAAGTATTGCATATCAATTAAATTATAATTTTTTTAGAGAAATTCTAGAAAATCGAGCGAATGCAGCAAGATACATGCCTAAAACAAAAATGACTATGTAAGTAATGTTTATTTACTTAACGATAAATTATTATATATTAAGTTTTGTATTTTACCGACTTATGGATAAATATGACTAAACATGAGTTTTGTTTATTAAAAATATACAAAGAGGATGTATAATTTCAGAAAAGACTACCTTTTGATAAGTTAACAATGCTTGATTCGAATTAAAATAATCTAATTGTTTATGGAATTTACTTATAATATTTAAATTGTGACTTTCATTGATTCACAGCATATGGAAAGTGAACAACACAAGGTTATCTTCAAGTGCACCTCAGGATATCACTACTTTGGGAGGTAGAAGGTTTATTAACACATATTCTATATAACAATAGAATTATCAATAAAAAAGCATAAAACTATTATTTCCTTTACAGTATCCGAAGGCAATGGATCGGGAAATTTTTCTTCTGGCAACACTACAAGTGCTGATTAGTATAATATTAGTACCATTGTGTCAAGGTAGTTTATACAATGTGAATGAAGAGGGTTACATTTTTATATTAATTTAATTTAGTATCATTGTTGTTCCGTATTTACATTAAAGGTATTATCTACTAGCCACCGTTTGTTTATATAATTAAGTTGGGTAGCTCGTATACCCCCCAATGCGGATCTGATTTGATCGATCCAGCGTCTGGGAAATCTGCCGTAGGTCCTGGTACCCTCTACTTTCCTTTAAAAAACAAGACGTTCATAGACTTAGTTCATAAGCCTTGAAATATGTCCGAAGAAAGAGTATGGGACATTTCACTGTGGTAGATAGACGCTGCTTGATGCAGAGTTTTTAAAGTATCGAGGTATGGTGCAAAATAATATATAATAATAAAATATTCATAATTTAAATGTTGAAACCAAGCGTGTTATGGTCAAAAAAAGCTTTAGACATTTTCGTTTACTTCTCTAGATTCTTTGTGAGAAAATAAAATAAATACAAATGTCCATCTCGTCAACGATATTTAGTTTCTGGCTATAGCCGACCTATCGAATTTAAAAAATCAAAATGTCAGACTCCTCATTTGTCAAACTTATTATGTCAATTTTAATAATACATGTATCTACTATATTATTCTATGAAAATCGTAATTGTTTTCATTAACATAACCTAAAAATGCGTGGTATATTAATCAGAACAATAATATTTCAACGTTGATTTGCGTTAATAATCCCACAATGGATAATTTAAAGATATACCAATTCTGCAAACAACTAGGTTGCTGTGATATATGTAGTATTCGTTACATGGGATACAAGAAATACAGTGTTTACGAAAATCCTACAGCGTTCGTAGAACAGGTATGTTTCCTACAATAAAATATATTCAACTAAATAATAAATTTGTCATACGATTATTAAGAATATATTAATTGTGAAAATGTGTATAAATTTTTAGTTTCAACATACAACAAATAATAAAATAGTTGATGTTAAGGATAGCATACTAAATAGTGAAACTAATATACTTCAAAACAATGAGATAGTTATAACAAATTGCAACAACGGAAAAGATAAAAAAGAAGTTAATGTCACAGACGATGATTTGGATATCAAAACTGCTGAAATTCAGAAAGAACGTTCTGACAATGATGTTGTTAGGTCTAAGAATGAACACGATCCACTAAAGATCAATGATGATGGCGAAGAAAGTCCTCCATGTAAAAAACGTAGAATGGATGTATGTGTAAGTTGTATTGGAGTTTTACAAGAAGAATTCTGGAGTGATACATTTATCAAGATCAAAGATATTGCTTTAAAAAAGGGGTACATTATTTATATATATTTTTTTGTTTAATCCTAAATGAAACTCTGGTTTGACACAAACTTAAAATTTCAGTTATGAATGCAAAACCTACACATGTGGTCTTTCTGCCCCCATATCAACTATACTAAGAGAGAAAATAATAACATTAAAAATTCTTGAAGCGTTTCCAGATTATGATCCCAGTAAGTAGTAATTGTTAAAGATATACTTGAATGTGACAAAAAATCTGAAATAATGCAAAATATTTCAGTGATTTTAATTTTAAAATTACAGGCACATATACGCAGCTCAAGGATGCATGGAAAATGTCATTTAGACAAAAAGTCAGTGATTTTATTGACAAATCGTTTGAATTAGACTCGCCACTTCTCATTATGGTACATCTGGACTATCCAGATGATCTACAGGTAACATTTCTATAATTTCTCTGATCATATTTATAGTTATTTATTTCCTGTTTATTCTGTATAGTATATCAAAGTCAAGGTAAAAATATCTTAAGGTACATAGGACCATTTTTAATTGTCTTAAATCTAAGTGATTCTACTCAGGTTCTTATGCAACCAAGGTGAGAGTGTTCCTGCATACAAACTCGGCTTGGTTGATTTTTTTTTTCTGTTCTTCTTCTGAGCTTCTGTTTAGCTACTTTTTTTAAATCTACTTACTGACTTTGTTATAGAGGCATACACATTGTCCTTTAATTATATTTGTATTAAATTGAAATTATAATATTTCAGGAATTGGAAGTATTGAAGAAAGTCTCACCTGGTCTGTTTGAAAACCGCAACAGGTATAAGAGACGATTTCCTGTTGAATTTACAAGGCAATCAGTTGATCAGGTAATTTTAATACAACTTACCAATACAAAACTTTTATTTTGGCTTTCAATGGAGCAACAGAGATATTTGATAAAATACCAGACTGTAATAGCTATTTAAATAGTATAGTTTATTTTTTTAATAAGGCTCTAGAGGATGCTAAGCTTTCAACTTTAATGTCTTCTGGTGCTCAATTAACGGTGAGAGGTCACGCGCAGTGCGTTAGTGTTGAATGTGCGCACGCGCCGGTCTATTTGGGGGGCAGGTGAGGCAAATGTTTCTTTTTACTTTTAGTAAACATTTTAGTCGTTATAAGTGAATTGTACTGTGTTTGGATTATTTGGAAGTAAAGGCATTCTTGGGCAGACGTAATACAGAATAATGGCTAGCTTTTAGCTAGATTAAAGTTTGTCTTTACTAATGGTTTGATGCTCGACCAAAATGTCAGCTGAATTTGTGTTCATACAACAGACAGTAGTTTATATTTTCTAGTGTTTGGGTGTGCTCGATACAAATAATACAAGTTTAATTATTTGCAGGTATATTAAACTAAGTAGAAATCTACCGCAGACACCTTGGATTTTGAAGAACGTTCGAGTGTTACCGAATTCAGTACAAGAGATAATATTTGAACCACTTGCGAAGTTACTGAAGTGAGTTATTTATATTTTGGGAGATATTTTTAACGCAATACAAAATCTTTTGCTTATACACTTAATAGTGTTCATGTCATTTAAATTTTTAAAAAAGAAAGACCATTGCACACACTAATGCACACCACGCACACACTTAAATGCTCGTTCTTTACATAATATACTGCACTTGTTCATATGTATATATATTTTTTTTCTGTTCGTGTTTTTTTTTTGTTGTAATATTTTTTTCTGATTTTGGATTCTATTTTCGATTGTATGTATTGACCTTGTTTTGGCTTTGTTTTTGATCTATTTTTGTTGTGTAAGCTTTTTTTGATAAGCTGTATAGGTTTAAGAAATAAAAATAAATAAATAAGATATATTATAAACTACCCCCAATTCGTAATTTTTTTAGATTAAGTGACTCTGACTTGGAGACCCGTTTGAAGTTCATCTCTGCTGGAAGAGAAGACGTCGACGTGAGATGTTTGGGCGATGGAAGACCGTTTGCAATCGAGGTATGTAAAATGTATTTTGGGAAACAAAGGTTATAAAAAATGATTGCAGCTTTGAATCGAGCTGTCTCTTTTAATACGAAATAGAATTTGACAGAAAGGGACGCAAGATCTGTTCGTCTCACTCAGATCTATATTTAACGTAAAAGTATTCTTAGTAAATTGATTTAATATGAAAAAGGCAGGTTTTTGATTGTCATATCCGAGACTTATGTATTTTGTTTATACAGTCTATATAACGACACTTTTATAGAGAGTGGTCGTTAATGTATGGAATACAAGCTAAACTAACCAATGCCAATTCAATTCGACGCTTTAGAGAGTTTGTCGTTAAATCAAGTGAGGGTACATGGAGTGGACACTGTATTTCACAACATGGAAATTGATTATTTTTGTAAGTTATCTCTTTAATGGTTAAGGTCAAGATAACTTAATGCTGTAACAGATTTCAGATCCAATAAGACAGTTAACAGGCGAAGAATTGAGCGGCGCGTGCGCAGAGGTGTCCCGAAGCGATGACGTCATCGTTAAATCTATGACGTATTTGACCAAGTGAGTTCTGCCGATCTGTTAAAATAATCTATGAATAAATTGTTTTTTGTTCGACCCGGTGTTGCCTTAATAATTTAGCTATTTTTACAAATGGTAATATTTTTAGAGACGATTTGATCCAACTGAAGAAAGGTGAAGAAACGAAATGTAAGACCTACGAGGCGTTGTGTATCAAATTGACACACTCCAAGTTCGATGTATGTATCTTTATGTAATAAGCACTTGCCAACTCCATATAACGCCACTCGATTTAACAAAGTCTTTAAAGCGTCAAAATCTCTGGCTTTGGTTGATTTAGCTTGTATACTTACAATGATTTTTCTTATCTCCATTTAACAACTATTCTCTATAACGCCAAAAAGAGTTTATTCGGTATATTATGTATAAGTAAATCGAAAAAAATACTTTATATTTTATCGTTCTTAAATATTCTTTTTTGAATTTTAATGGCACTAATATATCTAGTCTATGGTTGTCATAATACTAAATACATTTTCAGAAAACAACAGATCCAATTAAGGTGACCCAACAAGATGTAGACTATATAAATGACTATCGCAACACGGACTCGGATGACCCGGTCCGGGTCAAAATCACACAGAAAACACCGATCCGGGTACTCCACAGGCGGCCTCTACTTACGAGAAATAGAGAAATTCTGGACCTGCAAGCCAGGTTCGTTCCCGGTAAGAATAATATTATTTTAATTATAAACCGGGCATTTAAATTTTATCAGCTATCGAGTTCTTGCCGGTTCTTCGGCAGATAACTGTTACTGTCGGGACCTGTTAATCTATACACATTGAAGTACCGGTTTTATATCGACTGATTATCAAAGTAAATTTCAGACCAGCCCCAATTGTTCCTGCTCTCGATTCGTACGTCTGCTGGGACATACGTGAAGGAGTACGTGCACGGCGAACTCGCTCGCACGCACCCGTCACTCTCGCACGCGTTGAGCGCGGACATCGACCTTCTCGCTCTAGACGTGACTCAAGTGCATTTGGAATGGCCTCCTAAACAAGTTTAACTAAATAAAAGATCAAAATTAAATCACATTTTAATACTTTATTCCATTGGAATGTCATCCACCGTTACCAAAAATATACATAGATAATATATAAGCTCCTTATGTACTGAGCTCTGAGGACGGAATTCAATTTCTTGTAACCCTTAAATTATTTAATATGTTGTTTTATGAATATAATAAGAACAAAATATATTTTCTTGTTGAAAATTGTAAGTTTTGTAAACGTACATTGTTAATATTCACCATTTAATATTTGGTGAATTTGAAACTTATGAAAATGGCTTAGATTAAGAATTGGTCTCGGCGCGATGCAAAAACACCAATTAGTATGTATTGTATGAATCATCATAAACACAATAAAATATTATAATCCTGAAATCTCGGATCGGAGTACTGCTGGTTGTTCAGTGTTGTCATGTCAAAAAAAAATCCAATTTCTTTTATATAGTAGAGGGGGCATACGAGCAGGAGACCCACCATAAAGGTGAAGTCGCCGCCCATAGACACTCACGTGCCTGGGTGCACGTGAGCGCGTTGCCGGCCTTTTAGGGATTGGTACGCTTTTGTCTTGAAGGAAAGTCGTAATGGTTCGGAAATACTGTGGTTGGTTGCGATTTTTATATTTTGTTTTATGTTTTAAGACTTTTGACTTTAAGCGGTTTTTAATAAAATTTAGGAAACCCTCAATAACAATGATTCATATTGAAAGATTTGTTATTAATAAATTACAAGGCCCATTGTTGTGTGTTACAATACAGTTTTGAGTTGCCGCATTCGGGGACTTTGTTTTTTTCTCAATAGCGCGGAATCTACTCGTAGCGTGCGCAGATCAATTCTTTATCTAAGGAAAATGGTCTTATATAATCAGATCTTGATTCAACTTTTTTTAGAAACAGGCGCTTCCGTTAATTCTTAGGTCTGGATAAAAAAAAATGCATATAAAATGAAATATCCAGGAGACAATCAAAATCTTTCGATTGTTGCTTATCTACAGTAATGTATATAAGTAGTATATGACAGCCGGAGCCCAGAAACTCTGGAGCATTGTGAAACCGAAAATGGAGGCGAACATGAGCCACAGTAAGGAGATAATCATCACTTGCCATATTATATGGGCGGTTTTCAATCTGAAAAAGAAAAGCTCATGAAAAACGGTTCAGCGCTTTGGTATACATGAGACATATAAAATTACTCACATGGTACGTTTTGTTTTTGCGGCCGGGATTGTTTTCTCACTCTCCTTGTTTAAATATCTCCTCACTCCTAAATGGAGGTTCACAAAGAACTCTATCCACTAAAAAAAAATATATATAGTTAGTTATAATTAGTAGCATTTGCCCGCGACTTCGTCCACGTAGAATATTTTTTAAGATTAGTCTATTTCTATACTAAATTTCATCAAAATCAGTTCCGTAGTTTAAGCGTAACATACATACAGAGTTACTTTCGCATTTATAAAATATTAGTTTGTATATATGCTAATCAATTAAATTAGTATTTAAATAAAAAAAAAATTTAGTGTGTATGAACCCGGGACTATGGTTATTTACTTACATATATTGAGGATATGTTAATGTAAAACAAATCGCTATCCACGCTGTTCAGCTGCATCGCCAACTCCCTCGTGTTGGGATTGTGGAACCTCCATTCGGAGAAAATGAATTTCTCCAGACGACCCAACGAGTTCCAAACATTCTTGTGTAAACGGAACAATCTGAAAAAGAACAACTCATTTTAAAGTCAAAATTAATAAAAAACAGTCCAGTGTATTTTAAAAGTAGGTACTCACATGGGCCTCCCTCCGGTAATCCTCAATAACATGTCAAGTAAAATGGCGGGGAAGAAGTGAACAAAAATGGCCGAAATGCGGAAGAGGAACAGAGATGGAACGAATTGTAAATGCGGGTACCTGCGTAATTATTTGCAATGTCTATTTAAAGTGATATACATTAAACCTAGCAATAAAAAAAAAATACTCGTAATGTGGGTAGAAATCATTGATCAGAAACCTGTGTATATCATTTTTTTTTAAATTCAAATTAAAACCTCTTCTAAACCAGATGAGAAGAGTGACATTAAAATCTCTTACCAAACAGCGCTCTTGAGTGGGTAGTTGTGGAGCAATTCGTTGACAACAGAGTCCAACATTTGCCACCGGAACGGATTCTGAGTTGATGTCGTACAATGGTATACTGTCAGGCCCGAACTGAAAGCGCAGAACCGAATAAAAAATATGCCAGATATTTACTCTCATTTATGGTTAAACTCAAAGGAAAACCAAGAAAAGCCATCTCTATCGAGAAGACATTGGCCAAAACTAACTTCTGTTTGGCGGCATGCCATCCTGCAACCAGCAGTTGGTTAATGACCACATCAACTGGAATGTAATCGGCAATGTTTTCTTTTGAGAGGGGCAGCCGGCGGACAACACCTACAATATTCATTACAAATATAAGTAATAAAAATATAAAATAACCCAAACTATTGTATGTTTCATCATATTGGATGTTACATAATATTGGATAAAATGTATGACTTGACAGGAGCGAGTTGTACCTTTAGCGGCACCCATAAGAAATCCCTGAGGTCCGACTTTCGAACAAGTCCAACCGACTACAGGTTCTTTCCAAGCTGCTACAACTGAAAAAATCAATTAAATAAATATTAACTAATAAGATCTATGTGAATAATTCGAATTATTATTCTTATATATATGTGTAGTGCTGTGTTTGTTAACAATAATTCTATTAAGTATACCAAAGTTGAGTGATATGAAGTCCAAAATAGTCAACCAGTAAAGACATACTCACTCATAGAAGGACGGACAATTGTGCAAGGGAATAGATTTGAGCAGTTCTTGACTTCATGTTCCGCAAGGTGCTTTGTAAATGTGTAAGTGTTTGGGTGGCCGCGGAGGATGCTAAAAAGGTTGAATTGAAAATAAATTCGAGTTTATTAACCTTCCTATGTAATATAAAATACTCACGTCTTTTCCATATCTTCCAAAGCTTTATCTGATAAGCGGTTTACAAGATTAATGACACTGTCAACATCTCCTGGAGTTTCGTATACTTTCTCTTCTGCTTCTCTCAAAAACGAGTTAACATAAGCTGAGGATACATGGACCATCACCTGAAAGTATATTTACATGCAACTGCTATATAATTCTTTGCTTAGGTTCAATAAAGATATTATATTGTAACAATATGAGAAATCCTAAAAAAAGTAAAAAGTAAGACACTAAACATGCTACACTAAAATCTATAGTTCTAGTGTATACAAAGTATATAGGTATCAAATTATGTCTGTATATACATTTATGTCTAGTTCAAACTAAAAATTTTAATAACTTACTTTTAAATCTTGAATCTGTTGACATAATTCCAAAATTCTCTTTGTACCTAAAACATTGATTTTAACAGTTGGCTTTAAGCCCTCTTCAAAATCAAGGGTGGCAGCTGAATGTATCACTACATTCACATTGTCAACTAGAATCTGCCGATCTTCCGCAGATAACCCTAAGTCCTCAACACCTACATCTCCAGCAACTGGGATAAGTTTATCAAATATCTCTTTTGAGTGGTTTTCAAGAAGTTTTTCAAACACCTGAAATTTTAAATGTTGGTTATACGCTAACTAGATTATGTAAAATTGTAATATTTTATATATCCTCTGATTAAATTCTGTCTTTCTTCCACATAAAACAAATAATGAAATGTATTATTTATAAGAACTACTCCTACATCATGTAGTAAATTTAAATTTTAAAAGAATGCCTATGGTGCTTGAGATGACATCATCAGCCGAGACAAAAAATTGTACAAATTTGTTAGCATGTCTGAGATATAAAATTATAAAAAATAAGGTGTATCGTAGGGACAGATAAATTTAGGAGCGGTTAGTATAAGATAATTGTATACTTACAGGATGACCAGGAAACTCATTTAGCCTATCTGATATTTCCTTGCCTTTTTTTGGCCGCATTAGTAAATATATTTTTCCAGAATCGGGAATACATCGTAGTATTTTCTCAATAAGACACAAACCCACGAAACCAGTGCCTCCAGTAATAAAAAAATTCTTTCCAGTATAAAAGGCTCGAACTAGCGACTCCTCCGACATTATTGTTTTATACTAAATTCGCCTGTAACATGAATTTATCAATTGAGAGGCATCAGGTTATTTGAATTATAAACATCTAAACGAGAGAAAACTATTACGTGAAAAGTGAAAACTCCCTCCAAAACTAAACAGTTTTGTTTTGTTTGTTGAAGAAATACGCGGCGCGCCCACAGAATACAAATTATTTGACAAAGTACACTGTACAGATAACACATATATTCATAATAGTATCGGAAATTACTTAGATAAGTAAAATAATTAATAGATAGGGATGAATATAAAATTTGTTTTTTTCTAAAACTATACCAAAAAAGATCTTATATTTAATCATTTGTTTGCACGAATTAAAGATAAGGGCAAAAATGTGAAACAGCCATTTTTTTATATCAACTATTGATAAGTTGAAATAATATATAGATACAGAGTTAACATTTATAATAGTATTTTTTGTTTATTTAATAAACCCTAAACCTGCTAAGCCGTGGTTAAAAAAACTCCTACAGTTTACACTTACACTGCGATCACAAGTGGACGTGAATAAAAAATGCAATTCCGATCGTCTCGAAATAACCATAAAAACACTTCGGTTTTTAGTTCGACAGATCCACGGCTGTTTTGATATTAACAGAATAGATTAGTAAATGTTACGTAAACATGTGTAATCAAACTCTTTCTCTTTTTGGCGTGACTTACCTTATATCATTTTATTTTTTGCAAATTAAAAGGCGAGTCCATAAAGCCAAGAGTAAAAAAATATTCCGTTATATTCTTTTTGTTGCATAATATCACAATTTTTATGCTAACTTGGTTATGATAAAAACAAACTTAACGGTGTTATATACGATCGGTAAACAATAATTATTACACCATATTGACGCCATTTAACAAGATTTCTAAGTGATCGTCTTAAATAAACCAATCAAACATCCTTGTAGTGTTGTGCGAGGTGGATTTTTAATATAAAATATATTATTTTTAACTAAAATTTAATTCTTATACAATTTGTAGTATAATTTTGAAGTCGCGAACTAAAGTTCAAGAAAGTAATAGTTGTTGTCTATGAGAATGTCGAAAGTGCATTGGCCTTTTGTGGCCGCTACGTTTGTAAGGAATGATTAACTACCGTGTCTCAAATTACAATGGGATACGTTGGTCTCTATAAATATAAGAAATAATATAAATAAAACCAAACTATTAACCTATGTGACAATAATTGTACATAATTCATAAACTTTATTTAACTATATATACATTTCTTGATATCCCTTTATAATTTTCAATAACATTTTGTTAGGACAGATTCATTGTGTAGTTAAGAACGTAAAGAAAAGTGTTAATTATCAAATCGGATGTTCAAACGCATCTAACTGAAAAGTGAGGAATTTTCCACCGGTTGAGAAGTGCTAATGACCTCAAATTTTATTAATAACAATGTTGCGTAACTCTACGAAACATAAATGAGGCATTTTATCTTTTTTTATTTTTATTAAATCAAGTGCAAAAGAAGTTATTTTTTTAAGTTTACAGTTTAGACCTTTACAAAAACGATTTGAATTTGACGACGTATTTACTTATTTATTTATCCGTTTTGATTTGTTTATTTTGATTTTTTTGACAAATGAAATGTTTAATTAAAAAAATATTAAGAAAAACACAAATGGTATTTGATTCACAATAAAATACATTCTCGCTGACGAATGCAAAGCACTCAAACATCGAGTTGAGTAAAATAATGCGTTTTCATCTGTTAAAGAATTAAAATTATAATACATTATTTATGTGTTCAAAATATAAACAATAGTTCTCACAGTTACACTAGCTCAGTAAACATATAACTCCATACAAAGCAGTTTTCCTTGACCAGTCATTTTATTATATTCTCCTTGATTATAGTATAAGGACGTAACCGTTAAAATCACAGACATTAGGTGACTGACATTCGTTACAATCAAAGTAATAAAATTTTCCAAGAAGGAACACATCATGAAAATTGTACGTTAGCTGTATGATTTGACAATTATCTCGGAATAGTTATATTAAAGATTTGGGTTTACGAATAAAAATGTATAATTTTGTAATTTTTGTTGATACTTGGTACGAAATTAATTGTACAAGTTAATGAAACACTAGGCTTACGAGCACGCATCTGCAAAGGTGTCTTACAGATGTCTTGCCGGCCTTAAATGGAGAGGTAGGATTTATGAACTCGTTCATTGAATAAAAAATAATCAGGTATTAATATTAATATTTCTACGTAAAAACAAAGCAACGGTAATTTTACACGTAACACAAGATATATTTTTAAATATTGCAATCAAATATAAATCTTTACGATAATATTTATCGGTGTCATAAAAACATTCAAACTGTGTTTGCGAGATTTTTAATTGTATTTTTTTCTTATGTTGCCACATAACTTGATTTTGAAACGGTGGTTTTGTATTCTCAAATCAACTATTTAAATATTAAAAAGGAGAATATAAAGGCTTAACAGTGATAAAAAAGATTGCTCCATGTAATATGCTGTTTGTATTTTCGTGAAACCGCACTGTATCTTCGTGCTAATGGATCCCGAATTGCATCCTTCGCGGTGGCCAAAACCTGATCCAAATTTAACACAATTACAATGCTATGTGATTCCGTGAAATGAAATTATTCGTTGAACAATTAAAATTATTTAGCGAGACAGTTATATCTGTGCTTGGTCATTCAAATTTTAAGTACCCAACCCACTTTAATAATAACTGACCTGTTGTTATTCAATGATTTTTGATTTTCTCGTAACCAATTTTTCGATTCAGCATTTTTCTTTCGATCGTGAAAATATCAGTTTAATTTTTTTTTAATGTCTATAATTAAGCAAAATCACGGAGCATTATAACTCGACAGCCATTGCAAAACGTCTGCAAGAAAGTTGTATATTGCTTTCCCACCGCAAACCGCATTCATTTTACATAAAACCTCTGTAAACTACTGTTATGTAATCTGTTTGGACTTATACAAAGTCCGGGTAAATAATATATCGTGCTTTCCTCCTAGGGCTTAGGTATTGAGTTAATGGATGGACGTGGATTTAAGCCCAACTATTATCATATGCTAATCTGAAAGGCATTTTATATTTTTACTAAAAATACGATTATGAAATCTGTATTAAGTTTTACAAATATTAGATAACTTGAGTGAAAAGTGTCTAGTCGAGTTCAATTTCTTCATACCATCATAATTTCATATTCATTGTTGGCAATGTGAAATAAAAATTATGACTGACTCGTGAAAAATATTATAAAAGCCCATCTCTTGCATGAGTTTAATTATATAAGTTATTAAACTAAGAAACAAAATTTAATTGACAATTAACGACCGATTTAAATAGCACTGACGTACCCTTTTCACTGTTGAGTTTCTAATTCAATCTCTAATGACTCTAGTTACACACGGGGTTTTAAGGTTATATACTTAGTTTCAGTCTGTTTAATCTATGTATTTCATTAACATTATTCGAAATGAAATTCGTGTATATTATATATTGGTGAAATGGATTTAGAGGTTTTGTCTTCAATAACATAAAGATTTCATTTTAAACTATAAATTGAAACGTCTCTAGAATAAATTTATATTATGATACTCAGATACAGCTATTACAACTGCCGTTAAGCAATTAAATAGCTAAAAGATAAAGTTTTATTATATTTCCTTTCTTTATAACCACACTTATTAGAATTGGTTATATTCGTTTTTCGTGAGATAAAAAAAATCTGTATAATAATTTTGATTTAAAATGATTGTTTTGTTTCTTTTCAGGTTGTTAAAACGTTTAAATATCGACATACAACTCGCTCGGAGTAGACTCAATCAATCAGCTGTGAATAACAATATTTTTTTACAGATGACGCTTTTAAATTTATTGGAAGTATTAACGACTTAAGTATTCTTTGAGATACAGTTAAAAATAATGGTTTGTTTTCTGGACTGACGTGTATAAAAGAAAATCAGAAAATATTTGACAATATCCGTTTAACAGATTAATTTCAAATACGTACTTTAATCTGCCGGCAGAATATTCTTAAGTATATTTATTGACGATCACAGTTAAATAGAAACGCCTGTCCATATTTATTTAAGCTTTCACTCACCCAAACGTGGTAAACAAATTCACACAGAGCACTCCACTAACGTTTAATATTTGCGACAGCACGCCGTAAACTGGTTTGACGGTTCACTGTTAGTGGGGATGCCACACTAAAGGCAACAATTACCCATTTATAAACATTTAAATTTTGATCGGCGCTTGTCAGACCATCTTTGAAGATACTATTTGATTTCTAAGTAACCCAAATGCAGGAATCGAGCTTCTTTGATTGGACAATGGTGGTAATGCTCAACTGACTGCAAATTAGGTTTAAAAGTGAGCCACCGTGTTTTTATAACAGATAAATGTCGACCAAATTTCAACAATCTCACATGACCATAAATGTCCTTGTTTTGTAAGACCTATTACATAACTGATTTATAAGAGTTTTGAACGTTACATTTAAACCAAATCAAAAAGTTCTTTAACACTCAACTTACCGTCTTGACCTGACTCACCCGTAGGATTTCCTATTCGCGTGCGACATTTTCGTTCTAATGAATATTAATATTTACTACAATATAATTATTTCTAAATATATTTCATAAAATTACTCTAATATTGCAATTTCCAGTGTTTAATAATCGGATTTTGTGTATACAGAAGACAGGGCAAACTAAGAGAAAGCACACCATAAAGGTGACGTCGTAAGGGAGCTCGTGACTGCGTTGCCGACCTTTTAGGGAGTGGTAGCTCTATTCTTGAAGGACCACAAGACAGCTGATTCCATAACATGGTTGTGCGTGGTAAAGTGGTGGGAATTCATATACGAATGTAATGTGATGAATCATATCACAATTAATTATATAAAAAAACACATTTTAATACATATTTTTATTTTAAGTTCTCTACATAACACTACATTTATTGATTATTCAATTTTTACATATCTTGAAAATGAACGATACATAACAATCGAAAAATCCTTTACATTAAAAAAAAAATATTATCTACATTATATTATTGTGCCATAAAAAGTTAATCGTCACAAAGCACCATAAAATAATAGTTTTACTTAAATAATTTCATCATATTCAAAAAAATATATAAAAAAACATCATACGATCTTGGCAAGGACATTTCGTTCACTTTGTAAAAACCACAAACAATAACACAGCATCTGACAATTAACATGTTGACAAAAAGAAAGATGTCATCTTAAAAAAACAGCGCTCTAAATAAAACAATGTGATAGTAATGTGATTTATTCTTATATAATAATTAAAATTATTTACTTCGCAAAATTTTCTACTCATTACCACAATTATTATCTCGTGCGTAAATGTATAGTGATTTAATTTAATTTAAACGAGATTCTTAAATAAATCATCTTAAATATTATAATACATTGAGAAATACTTTAGATGATTCGAACAGGTTTAATAGACTTGTTATTAAAGTGGCATGAATAATTAATGTATCAAAGGTCACAATTCAATATTCATAAAAACTTAAAAATCCACATCACACCAGTTAATAGAGAAATGGTTATATATTTAACTTCTTTTTAGCTACCAGTTAATAATGTTGCCAATTTTTAAGTGTATTTTTTTTTCTTTTAGTCCTGTATGAATAAATTAAGTTAATAAAAAGTATTGAAAACTCCGCATAGATAAAAAAACGAATAAAAAACTTATCTTAAATGAGCACATTTATTACAAATCTTGCCAAATAAACTTACCATGCAATTTAAATGACTAAATACTCTGGACTTACACTAATTAAGTACTTAGGGAATGTGTGAATGGTCTACATTTTAAATGTTAGATATCTTTTATGTGATAAAAACTTTACGCCTTGTAAAGCCTAGACTGGATTGTGTTGTCGAAAGGTAAAAGGAACTTTTAAAGATATCTGTCAATTAAAACTAACTTAAACATAACATTCCAAATGTATAAAATATATAATACCATTAAAGCAAAATCTTATGGCGACTTTTATTCTTAACTCATAAATTATAACACGACAGTTAAATAGCACCCGCTATTTTGTGCACAGATACATTTCTCTAGTCTGTGAATGTTTCTTTGACGGAAACTCAATAAACTTTGACGAATATTTGTATAAAAACAATCTAAAAATACACATTTATGTAGATTAAAAATAAAAATACAGGTAAACAAAATATATTAACTTTGTCGCATATAACGCAGCGAGGAATGTCGATTGAGAGCAAAAGAGCAAAAACTCAAAATAATTAGTTAATTTTTAGAAATAAATACAGATTAAAATAGAAATAAGTTAAAATGATATTCGTATGAAGGAATAAATCTAGCGAAATATCTATAACTGGGAGTATTTATCTTATCCTAGATAATCTAATTATATCATAAATAATGTCTAGGACGGACAATAACATAATTGCACTTTTGGGAATGTATTTCACATTTTTTTTTACGTTTATTTAATTATGGCAATCTCGGTAGATGTGTATGTTGAACTCCACGAATTGTATTTTGCTGTCTGAATTCAAGAAGCACAATTCCTGAAAATAAATTACAACATCGTATGCTTTAGATAGAAAATTTGATATTTTCATACACTTTAAATAGAAACTTATTTTCCAAAAGTAACAAATTAATGTCATACTCAAAGACGAACAAATATATTCTCGCTTCTTCACAATGAATAATTCTGTAAACATTTCTATTTAAAAACCTATTGCCGGCAAGGATTCGGCTTGCTTGGTTCCAATCCAAAGCTAAAGACACAAACCTGCATGGGCAGGTAGCTGCCCCGCATCTTCAACGTCCGGTCCATGTTGCACTCCAGCGTGAGCTTGGAAGTCCAGGCCCCGACGGCGAGCAGAGGCTTCGCTATGTCTCTGATGAGCTGGCAGTTCTTGTTTGTGTCATACTTGCATTGGAGATCACACAGTCGGAGGTCGCGGAGTTTTGACGACCTATCAAATAAATATCACATGTGTACCAATCACTTGGCTGGGGGCTAACGGTACGCTCTTTTCTTGAATGGCTCTAAGTTAATTATTTATATTTATGAATAATATTTATCTGTTACCTGAATAATATATCCACATGCTTATGACGCAAGCAATGAGAGAGCGGGATAGAGTACGTGAAGTTGTGAGGTGCGCGTGCGCAAACTGATTCACTGAACACAGTTACATTCGCACTCGATTTGCTGCTGATGCCCAACGACACTGTGTCGCATTCTGTGGACAAAGTTAATGAAAAGGCAACTTGTAGAGTTTATTTCATCACATTTATTCATTCATTACAGGCACCTGAACATTCGGTCTTCAAGCTTTACACACTTAAAGTTCTATTAATTTCCAAATAGGTTTTAATGAAAAACAAAAGACAAATCATTCGCTCTTAAAAGCATCTTTTATAGTTTATGGTATTAAAAAAGAGCCCCAACCTCGCCCGGTCTCGTCCGATTGGCTCAAAATCATTTCCTCCGAGCTGCTCTTCAAAATCCCTTCTCCCTCCTCCCCCACTTCAACCTCTCTTTTCATTCTTGCCTCACTAATGTTCTTTGCGTCTAGGAAGTTCGACTCCGCTATTATTTCTTCCTTCAGATGTTTCTTCATTTCTTCTTTTATGTCCGACGTGTTCTTATCAGCTGAAAATAGGTTAATAATGTCACACCGTGCAGGTTTGTGTGAATGTGATTGGTTAATTGAAATCTTTTATTACACAAGATGTATTAAGAATAAACGAATTAAAGTCTACTTTCTATTTAATTTGGTTTTTCGTTCCATTTTATTTAATCTGTCATTGTTGTCTATGGTACTGTTATTAAGTTTAAATTATTTTTATATAATGTGAATCAGTTTAATATGAATGCCTGGAAGACATCTCTCTCTAGCATTACAATAGCCTTACACCGTGTTTTGTTATTTTTATCTGTTTCTTACATAATAAAATGTCAAAATAAACAATTCACACGTGTCAACAATTCCAATTGGTAACTTCTGTCTTCCTCCAGTCCGCGTCTAAATGTCACAGACAATTTTAGCAAATTTTATTAAATTTTAGAAGGCCTTACTTTGCATAATGTTAAAGGATATACCGCACCAAATGTGATTCATTAAAATTGACTGAACCGTATTTGAGATTGTGGACACATACCAATGACCGGCGTAATGATCTTCTCTTTAATGACAGGCTCCAGGGGCCTGGAATACGTTTCGTTGAGAACTTTGTCCGGTTTTCCACGCTCGAGGGGTTCTTGGCTCTCGTACGTCTGCGGGGCGTCCAGACACGACGACTGCAATTTTTAACGTATACGTTAAACTTTCATTTATACATATGATGCTTTGTACTTGATAGGAAAGGGAGATATTAAACGTAAAGCTTGTGTGGAAGCTGGATGAAGAAAAATATTAATAAAATCTAAGCATTTATAGTATGTGTATAACTAACTAAAAAATACTTGTGTTATTTTCTTTTCATATAAATGGAAAGGCCGTACACTATCTCCTCTAATATTCTTACCAATATATTCATCAGCCAATGAGAAAATTTCCCAATATCCTTCGAGCAGCAAGAAATATCAAATTATATAGATAATCATGTATCATGTAGTCAAAACATCAGTTTTGACTGAAAATCATCAGATTTATTACGTGAGTTCTATTAGATTTCAAGGCTATTTGAACCTTCGTTTTTAATGCTCTAAGAAATAGCTTAGGTAACTTAAGAATTAGTTAAGTTTACCAATGTTTTGTAAAAATACAATCCCAGATTTTTGCATTGCTTTGACGATTCGAATAACTTAATATTTTTTTTTTGTTACTATTGGTCTGTTTATGAAAGCTCATCAAAATATTAACCTGACACTCCGCATCCAGCTCGTTGTCCGTGTTGATAGTGAAGGCGCAACCGCCTCCGATGACGTCCGCGATGCGACTGAGGGAAACGGGTCCCTCCCATCGGGGCGTCGTGGACGTCTGCTCCATGTCTGGTGGAATTAAATAGCACTGTTAGGACTTCGCATTGTCATTCTCATTTAATACGAAAACTAATCTATACACATAAAGTAAAGTGCTGTTGATAACATCGTTTATAACTTAATAACGACTTAGCCATTTGGTCCTTCGGGCCGGACTGTGCTCAAATAACCCTTGATCCACCTGTTATATGAATTTTTTAATTATATTTAGAATACTTACGTAAGACATTTTTAACATAGTTCCTAGATGCATATGGAGTTGTTAGAGTCGGTAGAGGCGGTTCCATTGAAGTGAACTCCGGGCTCTTGTGAGGACCTTTCTCTGAAATCAAACATTTGCTTTGTGAGTGCTTTCATTGCCATAATGAACGATACTTCATCAAACAAAGCTTTAATTAAATAGTACCTTTTATTGTTTTCTTCGTGGCTGTATGTTGAGGTTTTGAATTCTGAAAACGTTTTATTAAATATTTATTTATACCCACTTTGTAACACTAAAACAGTTTAAGTAGATAATGCTAATAGATGTTAGTACATTTAAGAGAAACGGGCGGCCTTATCGCTAATGAGCGATCTCTTCCAGGCAACCCACAAAATAAAGGAACACTTGTTATACAATTGGACTGGTGCAAGAGGTGCGAAAACAACAAAACATAACATTAAGTAAAACGGGAAAAATTATAAATAAATAATATAATAAAAATAGTCTTCCGTGAAGCTGTTGATAGACTTACGTGTATTTGATTTTGATCAGGCGGCGTCGCCCTGTGTACGGGCGCATTGTTTAAATTAAACTTCCCATAATGCGGGTAGTTTGAATGTTTCTGGTGCATTCCTATCTCTTTCATAGACAACAGTTCTTGGTGCTCGCGGAAGTACAAAGCCGACATTACGACGAGGCTGTAAATGGTAAAACCGTGAACCAAAAGATGAAACTTGTTTGCGTATAAATGACTAAGTTAGCAAATATGAAGCACTTACCACACGGCCATAACAAACACCAATATGGTAATGACAATCTGCAACAACTTATTCGAGATAAGTTCATTGCCATCGTATCCGTACTTCTTCCCGCAGCACATGTTGGCATACGCGACGTCCCTCATCCATAGACAAGACTCCTTCCTCGCGCTCATCTCGTCTGGCCTTTTCGGTGGAGTTTCCAGCGTACTGACATAAGTTGGGTAATTGCTGTCCACGTTGTCGGACTTCTCAGATTTCGAATGGTATCTCACGCACGTCTTGTTGTAGTTATAATATTTCCCATATTTTGAGTAGACCTGACAATTTTTGCACTGTTTTCGCGTGTATTTTGGGGAGTTGTGACTAAGTTTGTGACAACACTCGTGCCGGCGTATGGAACGCGCGATATCGCGTATCTGGTCTATGGAAATGTTGCCATCGCTGTAAAATGATTTTGACGACGCCGAGAGTCCGGAGAAACGGGAGTCTGCAAAAAGAAATAAAATGGCTCTCAACGTGTGGACAAACAAACACTTTCCAAACGTAAGAAACAACAAGTCACTAAAAGCTTTGCAACTGACCATTGCTGGCACTGGATCTGGCGCTATCCCTTCGCTGCAGACCAAACTTGCAGAGACGTCTATTCATCTTCTCGAGCTGGTCTATCCGGGACTCCAAGTTTCCCGTCACCCGGCACAGCTCCTTGACAGCACCCAAGTTCTCCATGAAGATACGATCCTGGAAATACACGATTTAAACATTTTCAATTTGATTGTTTCTTTCTTTGATAAAACGGGTTATTTGTTTAAAATACTACAATTGATTATTAAAAACTCACCTTATTAACCACCAGGAACTTGGGTATGGTGTCTCCGTTGGGCAATGTGACGTCGCCAGCCTCTTTTACGGCGTCGGGCAACACCTTCCTCACCTCCTGGGCCAGCACGCCCGTGTCACGTGACGTGGTGCGTGGGTCCCAGCCCACGAGGCCCGAGTGCTCCGCGAACGATGGGTCATAGTTGAACCTATCGAAAAATGAAATTGATTTTAAATCGGATCACAGGGTTTTTTTGTATAACTTTAAAATATGTTATGTTGTTAAGATTAACTACTTGCAACGTCATACGTCATGTAATAGCAGTTGGCAGAACGCAAAAGAAGTTGTCATCTTTGTTAGCGCGTCTTATTATATTATAAAGGACTATTTAAACGATAAAAACGCTTATGAATGAGTCCCAAATGCTAATATAGGACACTTGTGAAACAGTATTCGCGCTTAAAATAATAGTTACCCATGGTGTGGTTATCTTTTCAGACCGGTTAATTTAGAATACGATTCTATGTGGAAAAGGTATAGATTTATAAAAATAAAGCCATAATATTTTGAAAGCGAAAAAAAAAGATTAAACTATCTTTTTAAAGCAGCCATAAACGCAAAAGTTAAATGATCCTGTTGGTATAGAAAGCACTCACTTAACGACTCGTATGTTCTGAACATTCTTCAGCTGTTGCGCAGTGTCCAGTTCCTCGATGTCGTGCTTTGCGCGAGCATCGGACGGATGCACTATATGGCCCATCACCTTGAGGTTACCTGGAGTCAGAGCACATCTAATAGCATCATTGTCTTCATTCACCATACGGAAACATAATAAACAGATTTAAATATTGTCTTATATACATTGACGTCACTCATAAGACCACAAATATATAAAAAGCGTTACATAACTACTTTATATTAAAATCCCTAATATGTTAGTGTATTGAAACTCACCATTAATAACGCAGCTCTCATCCGGTCTGTCCGTATTAATCCCGACTCGCCCGTTAAAGTGCACGGTGTTATCGGACACACCCCTTTGCCACCAATTCTCTGAACAGTCCGACTCGAATTGGCCGGGATTTGAGGCCTAAGACAATATGTATAAGAGTAAACGGTTTATGGCTGAACACTCTCGCTACGTATGAGCCCCTTTGACCCCAGAGCCAACGAGTAACACCAAGACAGGCGGAGGCTGGCGAGCACTACCTTCCTAGTGCTGGCTCGGCGTATTGGACTGTATTGGTCTTGGTGAATATTGTATAGTTTATACAAATCGATTATGTCTCTAATATAAAAATCTTGGTAAACTCGATGTATATAATTAATACATCCCTCCCTTAAAGACACGAGTTGTAAGCTCACCCGCACAATAATTCTGTCACTCGCATGCGCCGCCACAATGTATTCGCTGGAAGCGGAGTGCGCCTTGAGGGCCACCACCAGCTGGAAGTGTCTCTGGTCAGGGTTGGGGCGGCCCTTCTTCCGCATATTGTTGTTCGTCGTCTCAGCGAAATGGAGACGGCCGACAGTTATTTTGGAGCCTTCGCGGCGGAGTTCCACACTTGAAACCGTTAAGTGCTAGTTAGCAAAGCTAGTCCAAAGAGCTTTTACAAACTTTAAGACAAATATTTGTAGTATACCACTGTATGGAACGAGAATTTATGGTATTAGTGGCATTCTAAGAATGTTTGTATATTCACATTAAGTAGTTTTAAACATTTATTAATTTAAAAATTACCAAGTAGTTAAATGGTGACTTACAATTGTTGACTTAAGTCTGATCTTAAATATATCTTTATAAATTTAAACAGTTTATATCGCAGATGTATTAAAGAGGCTGGAAATACTCACGGTACAGGGTGGAATGGCTTTTTTGTTCTGTCGGACTGACTCTGTTCTATCCGCACTTCTTGGCTCGGATCCTCAGCCTGAAAAAAGAGTATTAATGCATTTCTCATAGAAAATTAAATTTACTTAACATTTCATCAATAAAAGGGTTTAAATCGTGACCAACGAAACGTGTTTTTAACAATAAAACTAAAACTAAGAAAAAGCTTAAAATTAAGAACTACCTTCACTCCGTAGAAATGTAAGCAGAAACTGTTAATCTTCTTGTATCCGTCCACAGTCTTCGTATACTGCGGATCGCCCGACACCTGCATCTGACATGTGACCTGGAAGTGGTTCTTCTTCTGGCAGACGAAGGCTTCGTCTATTTGGGAGTAGTTGAAGCCCTTGTCAGCACCCACTATGTAGGATGGTGGTAGGCTGTGTGGTATAATACTAATTGTAATATGCATATATATTTTGTTACACCAGTAGGGAGTAATTACACCATATAACTTACATTGGCTTCAAGTTGCTGTCGAACAGGGCGTGCCACAATGCCTGTTGGAAGTGGCTGAAGCGGATGCTCTGCTGCGGTACATCATCACCAGCTTCCGAACCGTCAACTGAAGGCGGGGGGCGGACTATGTTTTCCGGTGACAGGGCGGCTGTAAAGACACATATATTTATATCATGTCACCATTGTGATCTTTCTAAAGATTATATGATTTAACAAACAGCATAATATAGCTATATATATAGAACAGAATTATGCTGTAATGCAGCGTATGTGACAAAAAAGTCCTTATTTTTTATAGAAGAGGGGGCAAACACTATAGACACTAACGTGGCTGGGAGCTCGACAGTGCGTCGACGGCCTTTAGACATGATGTTAATAAAACTCAACGCTACAATTTTAAACTCGTATGTAATAAAAACTTACCTGGCTCACATTTAACATCCTGCGAGAGTTTTCTCTTCTTCGGTTCCTGGAGGTTGGTGTACACTGGCGTGACGTCATGGCTGAGTGACACTAGCTGTGTGGCCATCAGGCCCGGTTCTAGATCCGGCATGTCTACTCGCATCTGATTGTACCTATACAAAATGACATTAAAAACAAGAGCATAATCCTTGAATGCCATAAGAACAATAAATACTTCGCGTCAATTTTCAAAAGTTAATACTTTGAATGATAAACACTTTCGTTTTCATACCTGCTTTGGTAAACGGGCTCCAACCCCAGGTCATGTCTAACGCTCCTCAGACCCAAGTCTGAATCCTGCATCACCACCACATCGTTTCTCAACACATCCTGATCTATATTGTCCTTGATTTCATCGTATATGTACTCTTCGTTTTGCAGGACCTGGGAATATACATTGTGCTTAAACATTTGGCGTATTAATTATAAAATTAAATTGTGTGTACATACACACACAATTTCACAACATCTGTATATATGTGTTCGTGGGTGTAAAGACATATAAATAATTAGCAAATTAAGGAGGCTTTGTATATCTTCGTATCATCCATAATTGTCTCACCTCGTGAAGATGCTCGGGCAGTAGCATATAATCTGGCGCAAGTATCGTCTGGGAGACCGCAATGGTGTGTGAGACCTGAGTGTCTGGACTGTACGGGTTCTCTGAGCCCGAGTCTGGCGGACTATCGGGCAATTGGTGCCCGCTGGAACAATTTAACGAAGGTCAGGAAACTTTAGTCACAATCATATGTGTATGTATCAAGAGCCTGTATGTAATCTCAAAGTAGCAAATGTCATGGCTCACCCAATGCGCCGTGCATCCAAAGGCTGTGGCGCGTAGCAATTCTCACTGACCGGCGCCATGTAAGCCTCCAACTCGTCAATCAGACCTGGACCTGCAAAGTATATTTGTTAACGACATTTTCCACTATCGATTTTTACAACCAAAGTCCAAGTCTCTTTATTCAGTGAAGTAAATAGGTCCATTTTGAATCGTCTTAAATCTAAGCGATTATACGTCTGTTCGTACGCGACCAAGCTGAGGAGAAGCAAAACTCGGCTTGGTTAATTTTTGTTTTAATAACGATCCCAGTGTTACGTTTATTTAATAACCGTTCAAATGTTATTTGAATCAAATTAAATTTTGGAATAAACTTTCTATTTTAGCGTGTTCCGGAATGCATTGAATCAACAATAATTAATCAATCGCATTTCCGCCATTTTGTGCGTTGACATATCGGAATATAGGAATTCCATTAATATACTTATTAATACTTACCAAACCGTACAAACAAATTACCACATCAACATGTGTCATTGTTGGCAACTCTACTTTGTCCGAATTAACCTCCTTAACACAATTAAATTACTATAAAAATCTATTTATTTATTTATTATTTTACACTTTATCGCACTTAAACACTAGAAGCAAATGACGTTAACAGATATTAGCGCATATAAGAGCAACGGGCGGCCTTATCGCTAATAAGCGATCTCTTCCAGACAACCCACACGATAAAAGAATACTTAAAATATAATAAGACAGGTGCAAAGGGTGCGAAGTATACAAAAAATAATAATAATAATATACTTAGTTCATACTAAATAACTTACTGACTCCTATATTAATACAACTGGTTGGTAATTATAAGTATATACCCTATATGTATCATAAATAATTCAAAAACAAATCAAGTGTATAATTTTGAATTGATATTTAGCAAAACCATTCCATAAATCGTAACGTGAAAGTCTTAAACATTCCACTGCATTAATTATGTCATAAATTTTTCACGTAATTTGAACGATTATTGGAATAGAGGAATTTTGTTGACGGATTGTTGACAAAAAATTACCTTAAATCGCCACAATTTGACTGATCGTACGTCAATAACTTTCTTATTAAGCCTACGAGAGTTCCAAAATAAACCGATCTGAGAAGATAACCACCAACTCGGCTGGTTAAAAAGAAATAAATTTTCAAAAATCACTAAACAACATTTCACTCGACGTCTGTCTGTCACAAGCAACACACACACTGTGTTACATGCATTGCATCACGCCTAACCAAGTGTGAAGAAAATGTTGTCGATCAAAAATAATTTCGTTCTTTTACAAAGAACACATTATCACCTTTTTATTAACAAATTACCAAGGCCGAGTCCCTGCTGGACCAAGTTTTCATTATTTGAAATTTTCATAAGCTTGACATAATATAGTGAAACGTTGAAAAATCTTGATACGCAAACCACAAAAATGGTTTTTGAGTTTTAGAGACATATTTTATTATTATTATTTTTTATTTTTAGAGTGGGAGTGCCATGCTGTTACCTTAGGGTTTCAGCCGAATGGGCAGGCACGGCCGGAGAAATACCACTCTCTCACAGAAAACCGGCGTGAAGTGATGCAATTGGACTTTGTTCATTTTGTACTCGCGTTTCGTTCGGTGAGTGAGATCTTCCGGTGCCCATCCTTTCCCCTTCCCCGCCCTCTTGTAACCCTCCATTTCCTTTTTTTTCCTTTCCTCCTCATTCCCTCTCCTTCCCTGTCCCCCCAAACAAATACTTGAATGATGGTGCAAAATAAAAAGAAATTACCCCAGGGGGGTACCACCTGTCGTGGAGAATCCCCTCCTGCGTGTCCACCTAACTGTTTTGTTGTTGGGCCCCCAGGCTGCCCTTCGTATTCTGGGGGGGGCAATTTTGCGCTCATATCTAAAAACACATCTCATAAATGTCGGGGCAAACAGAGTAAGCATCACTTGGCACCTTCCTCATCGCTTACTGTGGACTTCTGCAATGTGAGGGGGCTTGTTTCGAACTTAAACGCTGTTCACCACCACCTTGAAACAGCTTTGCCGGCCTTACTCTTTCTTACCGAGACACAGATTTCTTCTCCTGGCGACACCTCTTTCCTCTCCTACCCTGGTTATAAATTAGAACATAGATTCTTGCCAAGGGCTGGAGTGTGTGTCTATGTCCGGGATGACATTTGCTCTCGTCGCCTCACGTTTCCTGAAGGAAAAGACCTATCGATTCTTTGGCTCCGCGTAGACTGCGATGACCATCCGCGATTCTACGCATGCCTTTATAGGTCTCATAGCGGTAATGCCGAAATTGACCGACTTGTGGAGCACATACAATCGGCTACAGACTCCTTGATTGCAAATGTTCCTACCGCTGAAGTCGTAGTTCTTGGCGATTTTAACGCCCACCATTCCGACTGGCTCGGCTCTACTACCACCGACTATGCGGGAAGAATATTTCACGACTTTGCCTTGGCCTACGACCTGACTCAAATGGTGCCCTCGATCACGAGAATCCCAGATGTCGAAGGTCATAATCCTTCACTGTTGGACCTGCTGCTGACTTCTCACCCGGACGGGTATCATGTATCAGTTGATTCCCCATTAGGATCTTCAGATCACTGCCTTGTTCGGAGTACTATAAGAACAACGCGACTCACTAGACCTCGTTTTGCAGGTTGTCGTTGCGTCTGGCACTATAGGTCAGCAGACTGGGATGGAATGCGCTCCTTTTTTGCTTCCTACCCGTGGGGGCCGATTTGTTTTTCGTCGGATGATCCGAATGCTGCTGCCGACTCTGTCGCTGATGTGGTGCTGCAGGGAATGGAGCTTTTTATTCCTTTCTCTGCTGTGCCCATCGGTGGCAAGTCCCAACCTTGGTTCAGACAGTCTTGCAAAATGGCGGCGCGCCGAAAGCTTGAATGTTATCGTACCTGGGCTCAAGCGGCAGCATCACGTGATGTAAATACCAGCGTTCTTAAAAAAGCATACAACTCGGCCTCTAGGTCCCTCAAAAGTGCCATTGCTAAGGCAAAGTCTATTCACATCAGCAGAATTGGTGATAGACTGGCTCGGCTCCCTTCTGGGACACGTGCATTCTGGTCTCTTGCCAAGGCTGTTCAAGGAAACTTCTGTAAGCCATCTCTTCCACCACTACTTGGGGCGAACAACCTGATGGCCAACACCCCGAAAGAGAAAGCCGATCTTTTAGGCTCTCTTTTCGGGTCCAACTCGACGATTGATGACCACGGGAATACTCCACCGACGTTATTGCGGTGTGATACCTCGATGCCCGAAATTGTTTTTCGGCTTCGTGCTGTACGCAAAGCCCTTACTTCCCTGGATATTCATAAGTCGAGTGGACCGGATGGTATTCCTCCAATAGTGCTGCGCACTTGTGCTCCTGAGTTGGCTCCGGTCCTGACGCGTCTTTTCCGGCACTCTTATTCACTCGGCATTGTCCCGAACGCTTGGAAGACCGCCTTGGTTCACCCGATTCCTAAAAAAGGCGAACGCTCTGATCCTTCAAACTACCGCCCAATAGCTGTTACCCCTTTATTTTCTAAGATAATGGAGACTGTTATCAACAGCCAGCTCCTTCGTTACCTAGAGGAATGCCAGCTGATTAGTGACCGTCAATACGGTTTCCGCCGTGGCCGCTCAGCTGGTGATCTTCTAGTTTTCTTAACTCATAAATGGGCAGAAGCTGTTGAGTCTAAAGGGGAAGCACTGGCGGTTAGTCTGGACATAGCAAAGGCCTTTGATCGGGTATGGCACAAGGCGCTTCTCTCAAAACTTCCAGCATATGGGCTTCCCGTGAAGTTATGCGACTGGATCTCCAGTTTTTTGGCCGATCGGAACATCAAGGTCGCTGTCGACGGTGCATGTTCCGACCTCAAATCCGTAAACGCTGGAGTTCCCCAAGGCTGTGTACTCTCTCCTACGCTGTTCCTCTTGCATATCAATGATATGTTGCACTTAAGCAGCCTTCATTGTTATGCGGATGACAGTACTGGAGATGCTCTATATCACGGCCGTGCAAATATTTCCCGGGTTGATGTCGAGCAGTGTCGGGACAAACTTGTATCTGAAGTCGAGACTCTACTGCGTGGAGTCTCGGATTGGGGTCGACTTAACTTAGTCCAATTTAACCCCTCGAAGACCCAGGTTTGCGCGTTTACCGCTAAAAAGAATCCCTTTGTCGTGGCCCCACTATTCGATAACACTCCTCTTAAAGCCTCAGCCAGTATTGGAATTCTTGGTGTCGATATATCGAGCGATGTCCAGTTCTGCAATCATTTGGAAGGTAAGGCTAAGTTAGCCTCTAAAAAGCTTGGTGTTCTCAGCAGGGCGCGTCAGTATTTCACATCAGGCCATCGCTTGCAACTCTATAAAGCGCAAATTCGGCCTCATATGGAGTACTGTTCCCACCTCTGGGCGGGGGCGCCCCAATACCAGCTCCTTCCATTTGATCGCATCCAACGCAGAGCGGCTCGTATCGTCGACGACCCCATCCTTTCCAATCGGCTTGATCCTTTGGCTCTGCGTAGAGATGTAGGCTCCCTCTGCATCTTCTACCGCATTTATCATGGGGAGTGCTCTGATGAATTGTTCGGGCTAATACCTGCAGCGGAATTCCATCACCGGACATCAAGGCAGAATACGAAATTCCATCCGTACCACCTTGATGTCTGGCGTTCCACGACTGTGCGTTTTTTAAGGCAGTTTCTGCCGCGCACCACCTCTTTGTGGAACCAACTGCCAGCGCAGGTATTCCCGATCCGCTACGACTTGGGGACCTTCAAAAAAAGAGCGTTCCTCTTCCTTAAAGGCCGGCAACTCACTTGTAAGCCTCCTGGCGTTGCAGGTGTCCATGGGCGGCGGTTGGCACATCAGTCGAAGTGACCCGCCTGCTCGTTTGCCTCCTCTCACATAAAAAAAAAAAAAAATATGCCACGTGATATTCAATTCGTCAATCAATCAATCAAAATCAATCAGGTTAATTATTTATTTATAGATAATATGTTAATTATCTTACATTTAAAAAAAAGCATTTAACTAGTAGTCTCGATAAACGAATTACCCGAACTAAAAAGTCTACTGAATAACCAATCCAAAAGTAGACACCGCATGAAAAAGAGTGTATAATCAGATTACAAAATAAACAAATGCCGATTACCGAATTAAACAAAATAATGTGAAAAACTTGTGCGTAAAAAACTCAATTATAAAGAGGAAGTTTTAATGTTGCCACTTTTAAATCTAACGCACCGTAACATAACAATAAGATAAAGAATCCGAGTGAAACGGGGTGAATGGCTGAAACTGTATTCACTTGCACTGATCGTGTTTACACAATATGCACACCACACACACACCACCGCAACCGACTGACTCGACTATAACGAAGTGTTAAAAAAAACGCCTATTTACAATACAATAACACTTTGGCATCACGCGAACCACTTTGAATCTCGGCTATCCGTTAAGCAGGATTGTCTTACAAACTGAAAAACTCAATTTGAGTTAGACGTTCTCGGTAGATAACCTCCGAACCGGTGGTAGTGTACAAATTGACGAATAAAAAGTGTCTTTATAAAGGACCTACTTGAATAAACACACTGTAATATAAAATAACACGATTGTATCTATTAAAAATATCCGCGTTCAAATTTAGACTTTTCTCTCGGATCAGATCGAGAATGTCTGCATCTAGATATTGACAGTGGCTGTTAGCCCCATGCCCCATTGGGCATGATAAAAATACAATTTACACATACACCTGTTTCACGCATGACCGGCACGGGTGGTTCCCATAAACACGACAAATTAGCGATAACATTAAAGGGCGCGTGTGTGCGTTGAACCGAATGATTTTTTTAATAACACAGGTGGGCATGGATGTAAGTCACCAGTGTTTTTAATTATAAAATATATTGCTTTAAATATTATTGTTGTTACGAAAATATTAAGACTTTTTTGTTGAATTTTTGGATAATGCAAATAGGCTTAAAACAATTATTTACTAATTTAGCCAAAAAACGTACACAAAAGCTATCTAACAACCGCTCATATTCTTTCACTATTCCTAAACACTGTAAAAAAATGTCACATTCTGGTGCAGAGTTAGAAAAACGATTAATTAAGGCGATCATGCCAGCAATCGATGCCTCTCGGGTCGTATATTATATATCGAATTAACTGATATTAAAACATAACCTATGTTCAAACATATTCTTTAATTCTAACAATATCTCATACAAGTTAAACTATTGCTCTGCCGCTTTAAAGTATTTTCTAAAGTACTTTTCTGTGTGACACGATACCTTTTTAACACGTGTACGATTCCTTTATGGAAATATGAATGGAATTTTTCAAAAAGCAATTATAATTACGCATACTACGATGTATTGAACCTTGCATTATACTCAAAGGCATAAATCCAAAGCCAGTTGTTACCGTTTTACTAAGTAGAATATAAAATTACAGTCATTAGGTAAGATAAAATATAATAAGAATGCTGATGTACAAGGAATATGCAAAACTCTATGGGTCCATAGGTAGGCTCCATAAAATTAGTATGAATGACTATTTTTTTTCGGGAAATTGTATACGCTTTTGCAATATTCTTTTCTTCATCATATCTTTTTAAAATTCAGCAAACGTTGTTGGCCATTCTTATGATAGTGTAAAGGAAACTATAAAAAAGGTTGGGAATGAGTGAATTGATTACGCTTAAAAAACTGATAGCGAAGTTTGTGGTGGGTAGCTTCTCAGACCATTTTATTTTAGAACTCTCGTAGCACTAGATATAAGAAAATTATTGACGTACCTACACAAGTGTTCGCTGATACGATTCTATGTGGAAGAGATAAAATGTTTCAATCTAGAGCTCCAAAAACTGATATGGGTCAGTCATTATAAAAAATGATTAAAGTAATTCAATTTCTAGAACCTAGGTTGGAGGCGCCATTGGATTATAATCGATTGTCCACAACATTAATATTGCGGAACATCCATGACTCAATTATCTAAACATCGGGTGATTTAATAAGCCAAACTTTAAACAGGAAAATATTTAATAAAAACATAATTTTACAACTGATGATGATGTCGAAAAAAACATCTCAAATTATGAATTTCCAACGATAGTTCATTTTACTAAACTTAATAGCACACCCGACTTGGCTTATTAAATATAATTAATAATTGGTCGAAAGTTATTAAATTACACAGAACGGTGTTTGACCTTCATTTAGCTTCCGATGGGTTAGTGAACTAATTTTAATCGCAGTGACCGAGTCGAGAGTTTCCGAAAACTTCTCTTATCTCAGTTCAAAAACATTTTATTATCAAATCTCACTCGTGCTACTGTGCATTCGCTTTTATTATGAAGGTAGAAGCTAATCAATCAAACAGCACTTAAACAAGTTAAAAACAAGTTAGGTACTTCGCTCCATTAGTATTGCTTATTGGAGCATTATAACTATGCAACGTTTTACCTAATATTTCATTTATATATTATACTAAATGTATATATGGGAGGTTATGTAATAATATATGAGTATATATTCTAGAAGCATATCGGAGATGAGAGACAGTATATATCCTAGCGTTCGTTCGTCTGATTTATATGAAAAAACTAGCTGACCCGACAAACGAAGTTTGGCAAAAAATATGTCTCTAAATATAGATGTTGGCCGATTTGCAGTCCTGCTCAACATGGCCACAAAATTTCAGGAGAATCGGTCAACCCGTTACGGAGGAGTACGGGAACGAACATTGTGACACGAGAGTTTTATATATTAGAATATTTTGTGGTTGAAACAAATTATTAAGATCCTTTAATGTGTCGGCAATTGGCTCAGCATTGGGACAGTTCAATTCTTGAGTAGCCTTACAATGCTTTGTTATTTTAATTGTCAGTAGGACAATTTTGTATTAATTGTTTATTTAAAAGAGCAGCTATCGAGTTTCTTGCCGGTTCTTCTCAGTAGATGACTGCCTTCCGAACCGGTGGTAGTGTAAAAATTGACGATTCAAAAGTGTCTTTATAAAGACCTACTTGAATAAAGATATGAGTTTGAATTATTATTAATGGCCAAACCTATCACAGGAAGTATCCTGTGATGAAAAAGGTCTTTTTCTTTAGTCGATCTTAGAGTTCTTCTAGGCTTGACGTCGAAAAATTGAAACTTAAAAAAAACAGACACGACACTGACTATCAGACCTCACACGTGACTGTACAATTAAAAGCCTTTAATCTTGTGTACGCGTGGCGTTGGGAGAGGTAAAAAGTAATGAGCCACCTCTTATAATAAGTTTAAAAACGTTTGAGCAAATACCTTGACTTCTCGCCGATGGCCTAGGCCTTGAAGTATCTCGATTCGCGTCCTCCATATGCCAAGTATATTCCATTTTAACCTCACATTAACATTTTTTTTATGTCACATCTAATACGCAGATACGAACGCACATTTCTTTCTCATTTATATTAATATATGTGTTAAATTGGAATCTATGATTGCATAAAAAAAGTTACAATGCAGACAAAAAAGATAATCGAAATCTGTTTGCTCAATACGTCCATAGGCAAGATAAACTTGAAACGCACTGATCAAACAACCCCCGTGCAAAGGGAACAGCATGTGTGCTAGCTTCGTGGAGGAAAAGGGACGCATATATTTACCATCGTTCGGTTTAAGCGGCGAATGCGGTTTTTAGGGAAGTATTGACGAATCGGGGTTGGATCTAGTTTCCAATGTTATTTATATGAAAACGTGACATATTGCCATGCATTAAGGTTGATATTCGTTTGAGGAAATACTTTAGGGTGTTTTACATGGGGTAAATGAAATCAGTGATTAGCTATTTAGCGTTCAGTAAACTATTTACTTTATTAAATATAGGGTTCAGTTGGTTGAGGTTGATTCAGTTAGGATTAACGGAATATAACTTCGTATAGAGAATCTATGCGAAGAATCTATTGTTCTAATATGAACTAAACGAAAAAGGTTATCTTTCGTAAAATATACGACATTTTTACCTTATGTCAACACAAAAGTTTTAGTTTTCCTTATTTATTTTCAGTAGAATCGTATCAGCGATCACTTGTGTGTCAATAACAAAATTTCCTCTTATATCTAAGGCTAAATAAACCGGTCTAAGAAGATACCACGCAACAAACTGTGTTAAATTTATTTTTTGTAAGCGTGATTCATTCCCAAGCTTTTTTAAAGCAAATAGTTCTTTGCATATATATAATAGGACTTGCTCAATATTTTTTGCGTATGTTTTAGAATTTATTAAAAGACAAATTTGGAACATCATTTGAGAGTATATTGAAAATGCGTATAAAATTCGTGGATAATCGAGATTTGTACCAAATACGCCCACGACGCTCTCCTCAAGTTTACCAAACAAATTTGCCCAAATCTACCCATTGATCGTATGACCAATCGCTGTCAAATAACACGTGACATAAGATCTCACGTGAAGCGCGAAGGAAAGGTTCCTGAACATCCTCCCACTGTGTTATAGGAGAGACATGTGCTCAACAAATTTCACGCTTCAACATAACCAAAACTGCTGCGCCCATTCTAGATGCAATCGTGCGTAATAGTCAGGTGCGCTGTGAGCTGTGACTTACAGCTGGCGATTGATTTTAATGGAATCGATTAATCTACATATGAACGAAATTTATTAATAGTGTTTGACTTTATCTATATTATAGGTTCAACAGGACTGGAAGTTAACGATCCGAAGGCTTTTTAGATATCATTATATTCAACCGCTCTCTTCAATACAACTGAACAGAAAGAATAGATTTAACGATAGCAAGACTAACAAGAAGACTGTTTTTTAATTTATTTTTTCTATTTTTCGTTTCTTACGATTGATGGTAATAGACTAGTTTAGGTTAAGGCAAGGTTGGGCCATTTAAAATAATCGCACGCGATCGTTGTAACATTACTATGAAGCCTTTGAACTCTGCTATGTTGGTGACACGTTTTTAGGGATAGACATAAAAATCCTAAAAAAGCGTATATAATATTTCTTGAATGTTTATAAAATTGGGGAACGGTGCAAGAACCTTGAGGTAGTCCAAATGTCACATGTGTCTGATTGCTTGTGTCTACCAAGGGTTACCTTTACTTGACTAAATATTTATTATAATTGAATAAATTCAGAAGAACCCATCTCTCTCCCTTAGAGAAGAGAAGAGACCTAGAGAAGTAAAATTAAATGCGGAACCTTGTCGAATGCTTTTGAATGTTCAAAATCTCGATAAATTCTTTACCTGCGTCCAATTGATGGTTTATCAAGTTCATGAGATAAGTAATCGATCTAATGATCTCTATTTTCAGAACTGGCCGAATTGTATATACCTAAGGTATTGCCAGTACGTTAATCCCATTATGGTTGTCGGCTTTGACAGACCATTAATGAAGGGTTTTGAACCTCCCGACAACTAATAACAAAAGAAAAAGGAGCAAATACACACAAGTATTTTAAACCATTTACAGTTTTTCAGAAACATATGATTGTACAAATCACTCACACCTCCCTTACCATTCAACCATACCAAATAAGCAATTTGAATAATTCCTATTTACGACAAGTAACTCCCCCCTAATAATAGTAATTACACCGTGGGAAGTTCGGGCTTCGACAGGTGCGCTCAGGCCGTCTCGTCCGCCTGACCAGCGATATATATGCAGTTATAATTTCAAAATCAAAAAAAAATGCTTCCATTCGTTTGCCCAATTTGTACCTCCACGTCTGATAAAGAACCGAAAGTTACAAAATCAATTAGTTATGACGCGTCACTTCTATTTTAAATGTAACATTACACCTTTGATAGCACGGCGCCACACGACGGGATTTACGCGTTAGACTGACACGTGCACCATTCAAATCATCTTTTACTGCGTTATTTTGATCATAGTTTTCTATCGGTTTTATCGTTGTCTAAAGCACTTTGAACTAATCTATTACAGTGGTTCAATGAAACTCATCTGATTCAGTGAGTGAAATTAGAGTATTTTTATGTTAAATTTTAATAGATATTGCTAAAGTATAATAAATCAGATTATCGCTCGTTATCCTGTGAAAACTTTTAAAAAATTAGCCAAATTCTTAGATACTACTCAGTACTCAGACTAAATAATCTGTAACTTCGTACTCATTCGTTTCTCACCGAATAGCTAGAAAGAGAGAAAAGAGACTACTCATAGAACATCCAAGATAATTATCAAATTATAAAAAAAGTGTAAATCATTATCATATCATATTATCATTATCAATTGTTGAAAAGCTTACGGATCGCAAAGTTCCAATTTCACTATTGATCGTGAATAATCTTATTGAGCAAACTCACCATAGCAACTCTGGGGTGAAATGTGATAACATTAATTCATAATATTACCACCTACGCCCCGTTTTCACCATTGTCTATATAAATATCCCCTTAAAATTTATTCGGTCTTCAACCTTCTTTATAGGGTTGACGTTGTGTTTGTACATAATACAGACGCACGTACGTCATGGAATCGCAGAAGTTCGATCACCACAAGAGTTCCCAAGTCCTTTTAAAATATATACGTCTTTATTTAAAGTATGCTTGGGGGTTTTTGGGCAGATTGTAGGAACAATTAAATAGATTCTTTATATTCCGACTTTTGTTATGACGGCTTTAATATTACCGGATAACATTTAAATTTGCGTGGTTTTCTCAGAGAAATAAGCTAATTGTTTTATCAATCTTACGAATTTAATCATGTGATTAAGGTACTGTTAAGTTCTTTTTTCTATAGTACACAGTTTGTTGTCTCATTCATTTGGACATAAAGAGTGCCTAAGTAATATAATTATATAGTTTTTATGAAAATACATAGGTAGGTAGCGTAACATCTACTCAAATGCTCATTAGCCCCAAGGCATTGCAGACAATTCAGATGATAAATGCTTAAAGTTTTCGGTTGTTTATTTTGATGCAAAGCACTTTCAAGGCTGTGTATTATTGATCAAACAAGCCTTTGGGCGTGGCCAGCGTAAACACTTGACCAATCAGAACATCGCGTGCTATTGACAATTAAGTTTTATGTCAGTTTTGACATATTAAGCCGAGATGCCACTTAGGTATGGTGGTCCTGTTTGCACTCTCGGCCTTCCTCTACTGGTTTAAAACAATCTGCAATCTAGAGCAAGAACTTATTTATATATGTATCTATATATATTTAAAAAATTATACATAATTCCAGAATAATCGAATGTATACACAAAACAGAAAAATTTAAACCAGAACGAGAAATTCAATTAAGATAATAATTCTGTGTGCGTGATATGCGGTGGTGGCATCTTTTATTTGGAACAAAAGTAATATTATTTAAATAAAACATTTTTTTTATATTTTTTCCTCTAACATTTGTTAAGTTTTACATTAACTAATCAAAATGTATTTAGCTTAATCTATTGAAAATATATTTTGGTCACTTTGTGTTGAAAGCCAGCATCGCCGGGAAGCGTTTGTATAGGCCTAAGGGAATGGCACAAAAGGGAAAAGGAAATGGAGGGATTGGGATGGGACGTAGAGAGGGGAAAAGGGCTCTAGGACTCATAAAGCGACATGGATTAACTAATTGTAGTACAACTGAAGGACATACTTGGCGAATTAAAGGACTGGCGGAGAGTTTCTTGTCGTTATCATAGTTATGCTCTACGCCCTTGATTAGGGAAAAGCCAGTAATTGTAACAAAGTTACCTATTTGAATAAAGTTATTATGTCTCTGACTTGATATAATAGATCAACACTACTGAGCCACAATTAATTCTGGCGAACAATTTATTAACAAATGAAGACGCGGTCGAAACGAGTTTTATTAATCAATTCTAAAAATCAAACCATGAAATCAATTCGATGGCCTTGACATTTTTATTATATGAAAATCATTTTCACATTATTTGTTATCCGAATGAATATTTTTGTCTTTCTTAGAATCATAACATTTAACATGGCGACATTTAAAGTCTAAAAATAAAGGGTACAAACAAATACATACAATTGATTGTATGATACTTTAAAGTAGGTAACTGAAATATTAAGTAGACATAATATTGCAGCCAGCCTTCACCGACCGAAGCCGACTATCCCATGAGATTTTTAGGAAACTACAGGAAAGGAGACCCACTGGGAGACGTGTTCAATAACCCAAAACAAATCCAACTGAAAAATTCAACGTTTGGCAAGACTATGTGTAAATAAAAACATCTACGCGTCTGTAGCTGAGTAAGAATATTGTAAAAGAATTAAAAATAAATTACTTTAAATATTGCATCACATTGAAGCAAACGGACTTGAAGTACGGTTACCGTGGCATATAAAAACTTTCAGAGGCCTTCCATAATGATATATAGCTCTTTTATACTTAAGTATGTCATATATATAACCAACTCATGTACAAACAATGCCTGTCAATCAAATGTCAAAACAAGAACATGCGTTTAGAATTTAAATAAAATGAAACTCATCTTAATTCATATTATACATAGTTCATTATTTCAAAAATTGAGCTTGAATTATATTTGAGTATAGCCTATGCAGGCTTATGCGTCTTGATACTTTTAAATGAATAAACTCTGTATTCTGTCCCACGCAATAGTTGCAAGTAGACTCGGCAACCCGTGATAGACTAATCCATATCTCAACCCAGGTGTTAACGCTTCACAACCAAATATCAACCTTACACCAACAACACAATAACGTAATTCCACTAAAATTTAATACAATAGGAGTTTTCCTATTGTTAAACATGGGAAATTCTTAGGTAAGTTTTCCATTGTCTGACGTGACACTATTTTTACATGCCATTCGATGTAACGTCGATAGTGTGATTTCTGGCATTCAAGCTGTATTTCTAGAAGGTGCTGGGGTCGTGCGCGTGTTATGCCACGAGGTGGCTTGACCTTTACAGTTGTTGCCAACCATGCAATTATGATTTAATTTATAAATTAAATAAATGGTTCAATTCGATTGTCAGATATGAAAATTGTATTTACTGTAAAATGACATTATAATATATAATACAGGTCGGGCACCTTTCAAAACATCTTTCAGCTGGTGAACGATAATTTTACGTAACGAAAGCAAAGATTCTACCACATACCTATTACGCCTTTAAGACTTTTGGTTTCATTCTAATAAATACTGGTTCTCTCAACAATGTTTTACAAAGCTTACAAATCTTGGGAGGAAAATCAAACGGATTTAAACACCATACTACTATCACGTTTATAGACCTAGATAAATTGAGATAATTACGAAAAAGATTACATGTGGTATTTGTATAAATTTTAAACTATTATTTGGACATTTTCAAAAGGAAAAATTTAATTTGTAAGCGGTATTAGGCAGAGCGGCGAGAAAATGGAAAACGAAACACAAGAGATCTTTTTGGATCATATAATCTATGCATATTATATATTTTTTATTTATTTACACTTCACTGCACTTAACAGTAGAAGCAAAAGACGTTAATAGATGTATATACATATAAGAGCAACGGGCGGCCTTATCGCTAATAAGCGATCTCTTCCTTTTCAACCCACATATATATTAATTAAAAGAAATCTTACGCCACATTACATACACATGTATGATAAACATATAAATATGTATAAAACAAAAGAATGTCGGAGCAAATTTTTACAAACACAATTATGATGTTAATACAAGTCTTAGCACTATAACACAATTAATTTATATATATACTAGCTTTCCGCCCGCGGCTTCGCCCACGTGTAATTTGGTTAAGTATATAGCGTTTTTTAATGATCTCGACAGGGTTTTCTTTCACGGGCTAAAATCTTGTTACAATTGGAATTATATATAGCCTGTGTTACTCAGCTTTACAGGATCCGATGATACAGGGAAATCGAGGGCAACTTTCAAATTAACTTACAGGCAATTACTATTCTGACAATTTTATATTCTGATAGTCATCTTCTTATGTGGATGAGCTGATGATGGAAGGCAAAACTCCTCAGCGGTTAAGAGTTGAAAGAAAATTCTTACTAAGTTATGAGTACGAAATACGTACATGTGAGGTTATTACTTATTAGCTTGACCAAATAATAAAAGGTAAACCTCAATAACGTTAAGGATGTTGGTGGAAAAATGGATGCGGACAAACGATAAACGTCTCTTCACTCGTTTCCTTTTACTTGTTTGTATAGGTAGTGTTCACTCAAAATAATCATAGAATAAAACGTTAATGAAAGTTTGAACTGCAAGGTAGTCATTACACAGCATCTTAAGGAGCATGTTCGTACTTCACATAGTTCCACTTGTTCATGTGTATATATATTTTTATTTATTTTTTTCTGTTCGTGTTTTTTTTTGTAATCCTTTTTTCTGATCTTCGAGTCTATTTCCGGTTCTATATTTTAACCTTATTTTGGCTTTATTTTTAATCTATTTTTATTGTGTAAACTGTTTTTGATAAGCTGTATAGGTTTAAGAAATAAAAAAATAAAATAAATCTAGGTTGATGACGAATTTTATCAAGCACATTGTTCAACACTTCAACCGCTCCCGCGCGCACTGCCTTATTTGTTATTTTTGTTACCTTTATAAGTTTTAATATTAAGATTAACTTATATTAGAACATATTTAACAATATATAACTAATCAATCAATATAAGTGTTTAAAAATTTTGAAGCAGTGGTTGAAGTAAATTTTCAATTGACCATAACTTCTCTTTCTCTTAACCGATTTTGAGCAATTTTGACAACGCTCTCAATTATATGTAATCCAACTGTGAAAACCGCGTTCAAATCCGTTTAGTAGTTTTGAAGTTATAACGTACCAGACAGACAGACAGACAAGAATTCCAAAAATTGTTTTTTTGGTTTCTATGACTCTTCTTTAATTGCCTCCTTTCAGTTTTTTGGAAAAATATTTAATGTACAGATTTACGATTTTTACTGTCTTATTATTAGTATAGATATATATAGATATAGGTAAAAGAAAATTAAGTCATGTTTTATTATCTTTTCTCTTATCACATTAATAAAATTATCTCTTTATATATACAGAATAACTTGAGCGAGTGGCCAAATTGAATAAACCACTGCGTAACTGAGCTACAGACGATCAGTCCACATAGCGGCACAAAATTTAGGTCAAATGGCCATAGGAAATACAAATTATGCAAGACTTTAAGTCTCTGTTTTAATCTAAAACACTCGAGGTAAACGCATAGTTTAAGTTGAAAATTGCATTTGAGCAACCTCTTATTGATATAAAAAATCACGTTATAACCATTAACGAGAATCTTTTTGTGGCTTCCAAAATGTATCTTTTTCCTTATATATAATGAGTAGAAAAAGAGAGGTTGTGGTCAGTGATGTTACGGTGCTTCGACAAAGTTTCCGATCTCGGAATTTCCGATTAATCGGATATTAAACTACAACACTAGCGGTGCGGGTTTGTATTTACATTGTCTCTGTATAGACACATATTATGTTGTACACATTATAGTTTCTAAGTAAAACTCAGAACGCTGAATGAACCATTTTTCTTCTGTCACTGCAGAGTTTGATTTATCGATTCTGATAAAACACAATTTGACTCGGATTCCGAATTCAGTTTTAACGTTCCGTTACATCCCTGAACCTCGTCTAATTTTAGCATCCGTTTTAATTTAATTGTCAAAATGATTGAGATTTTAAAATACAAAACAAAGTTTGTTTGTCTGAACAATTCTTTAGCACACAACGTTAATACCGCATAATTCAGTATTTCCTCCTATTATTATGAATCCTACACTTGTTCAAGGTTTTTTTTATAAAATTAACATGAGATAATTACTAATTTACAAATAAATAATCAAAGTCAAAGTCAAAATATCTTTATTCAAGTAGATATTTATCAGGATACTTTTGAAACGTCAATTTTTACACTGCCACAGGATTGCAACCGTTACTTAGACAGTTTTATTTCTGAATAAACTTCTAGAATCTACATGATCTACGCCTGACGCACGCTCTTAATTTCTAGGTCTGAGCCGTCTCCTGTTTGCATTCACAGCTATGGTGATTGAAAATAAATTAGATTCCTTCTAGAGATTATGTAATAGACGAGTGGAAAACGGGAGCCCGGCGCGGGTCATAGGGCTTGAGAAGCATGTCAAGGGATGTACTTGGCTAACTGTATGATAGGAACACAATGACACTAACAGACCAGCAGATATTGCGGCTATCCGCCGTTTATTATCTCTTCGTTAGGGCTGTCAATTTGTCAAAAAGTCAAAGCACAAATTTTTTTCGTGTTTTTTCATTATTTATATTAAATCCGAAATTCAATATTACTCGCAATTTGTGTATGTGAATCATTTCCTTTAACCTCCATTTCCCATACCGTCCAATCACAAACCCACAACCAGGTTATCAATATTTTACTTACTTGACTCATTTATACATTAGGGATATCAAAAAGAATTACAACATTAATTAGCTGATGTATTTCCAAGACGTTCCTTAATTATATTAGGGTTATTTTGTCAGTGGGTGACAACCCTAACGCCAGCCGATTTGATTCGAGTACAATTGATATTGTGAATGCGAACTCCGATACAACCCAAGGTTCAGACATTAAATGGCTTTTAAGTAACATTCAATCGCCCTTTCACAGTTAAATCAGGATCGAATTGAATTAAAAGTTATTATATGTCATGATCTGAGATGTAGCTTTTAGATACTGGATTGTTCACACGGTGAAGACTTCATGAAATAACTATGAATAACAACATTCGCTAAGTTTGCAACGAGTAAGCTGACCTAAAACTATTACCTACATTTGAATACGAACCAACTACGACTGAGAGACGTGGGTTATCGTGATTACAACATCATTGTACCCTTTCATCTGGATAATGTTTCTTATCCCGCCATAAATAGTACCTACTGAAAACTCTTGTAAATAAACCTTTTTAACAAATGAGGCTACGTAATATGTAGTCTTAGGTAAAATATTATTGTCTATGATCTGTATAAAAAAGAAAACAATGAGATGTTTGAACTATGACTCACGTGACAGTACATTGAACTTTCAGTTAGTAAACTGTGACGCAACGTAAGCGCAAACATAACTAGTTTGGTGCAGGTTCTTAACATGGTATTATAAGCTTATAATATGTATCTAGCGATAAAAATGTAGAGTTTGAGTCTCTACATCGTTAAAGAGTTTTATTTTACGTGTTGTTTTACACAACCAATAGATTAAACTTCGTCCGGACCGTAATGTAGGCTATACTTAACTGTAATGGGTTCCCAGAAAATATCAAGTGCTAAGATAAATCTCAACTTGAAGAAATATGTCAATTTTATTTATTTCACATTAAAAGTAAGGCGGGAAGCAATTTGACGATTGTTCATTTGACAATGCCCGTGTATTTTCTGTCACATTAGTTAATTAAACTGTAACTCTTAATCGACCAAATAAGTATATAAGTGAATGTATGAAAATATTTGAACTGTGTATGTTTAGGACAAATTTTTAACTAAAGATCCGTAACATAATTTATCATTTTTTATGCAAACCAAAACCTATTTTCATACATGCGAAAGTAAATATTAAAAAAATGATTTTTTAATATATATTTAATTTATTATCGCTAATAGATAACCAATGTCGGATAGGGGAGTAATTTTTATCTGGTGATATTATTAAATACTCAGACGACAAAACCCTAAATAAATTTCCTCTTTTTTACAATAAAGTTTAATTTAATCTCTTTTCTTTTGAGATCTTCTTTTCAGTACTTTTTTATCCACCTTTGAATAAATGAATTCGAAACAAAGCCGCGAACGTAATCTGTTTAAAAAAATATCGCTTCACACGCGTTCGGTTGAACAACTGTTATATTAGTCAACTGTGCTCTATGCTCTCGTCAAAACAAGTCTCGTAAAAATAAAATATTTTTTACCGCATTTTCTTGACGTACACAAGTAATCCTCTTGATTCTTTCCTGTGAGATTTGATTTAATTTGATGATGATAGATGTTATATACATACAAACAACATAGTCTAGATAGCATTAAGAAATTTGCTTAAAATTTGTTGTTTAGGAAGTAATTGTTATCATTATCGTAAACTTAAACCGAAAAGAAAAAATTTGACTGCAACCTTTTTAGGCGGATATCATGGAGGGATCTTAAAAGGTATTTCTATTCTTTGAATAAATAGCTAACAGTCGTAAAAAAGTTTGCCTTGATTAGACATACTAAAGATCCGTTTTAAACAAAGAGAATCCGTTTGATAGTTAGAATCAGACCAAGACAATGCAGTGTAGTATTTATTTACAAATAAGTTCACTGGATAGTGTGTTTAAAATTATTTGATACGTACTCGTATTTGAATTTCTTGCCTAATTTAGTTCAATAGGCAACTTGTTATTTCCTGACACGATTGTCGGGAGACATGCCGGGTTCGTTGGTTAGGTTAAGTGAAAGATTCACAGCGTCAAACCACTATTCAATAGACCAATTAATATACACAATAGGCATAAACCTATAAGGTTTGCAAGTTGAAATAACTAGTTAGAAAGTGGGCCGCGTTTTCTATATTTTATTTAAATGACAAATTATATTTTTGTCTTAAATTACGATACTCACTCAGAGGCTCAAGATCTGAAATTACATCCATTTTTTAAACTTCTTTTTCACTTTGAATTGATGTTTCAATTTGTCATCCATTTCTGTATTTTCTCACTGCACCATTACACATATTAGACAATTAAAAACACATTGATACTGATATAATCAAACAATCACATCACAATATACCAAACGATTTGGAAATTTGTTTTGTAAACATAGATATGGAGTTATAGCACTTTAATGACACTTTCAGTTGCTTTTATTTGAGCGCTCAAATGTTCTCGATACTTATTTTTGTTTATTAAATGATGTTAATAAATATATTCCTCGATGTTAACAGCGAAAACACAGGCGCACGTCATCCGTGCAAACAGGTTTTGTTTTTTCTCCGTACTCTTGTACCACGTGATTGATTCGTGTTGTTTAGTGTGCATACGTGTCGCTAGATGGCGGCAAATACAATTGTGAAGTTTATAATTGCGCGATATTTTCAATCTTATTTATTCCATTATTGAATTTACCTAATTATTAAATAATAACTAATTCTCGATTCTTTATTGTGTGTAAATTTAGGTGTTTATACGTTACTAAGAAAAAAATATCTTTCAACATTTTATAAAACTCTTGAACAAAGTTATGGTATTGAATTCTAAAAAGTTAGTTCTAAATATTTACTTGTATATTGTCTCAAGCTTTTACATAATTAAAAAGTGCAATTGGTCAATTAATTTTTAATAATTTTATAACTAGTGGCGCCATCTCGTTTCCATTACTAACATTATAAATCCTAAGGAGTTACAAAGTTTGAAAATGAAAATAACTAACGCCCAAAATAATAACATATCCTTAATAAAATTGTTGTTTATCATTCAATCGCTATCATACCACTAAGATTGATTTCTTGTCGATTATTTACAAATAATTTATCATCAGAATACTTTATATACGTAAAAGAAGAAAGTTTCGGGACGTATAAATAAAGGGCTTTTTTATTTTATTTTACAAAAAACCTCTATTTGTAGTCGTTTTAGATATTCGTTACTATTATATTATTGCGTCCACCCGTTGCCATAGCAACGAATAACAAACAATATTTTTTTTGGAACCAGTGAATATCTAGATAGCCTTAGTGAAGTGTGTGTGAAGTGAGCTTTCTATACAATCTACACATTTCACACACATTCAGGTAATAAATCTAAGAATGCCGGAATTAATAGAACAGATGTACTGTTCTCAACAGATCGTCATCCCACCCAAGTTTCCATACGCTTTAAAAAGATATTGTAAAGGTATGTATATCTTAAAGTACCTAAACAGGGAATTTAAACTTTAAAACTTATTAACTAATACCTATATAAACAAGCAATTTGATAAATACGCTTATTGTAAATTGTATGAATGTCATACGAAATAATTTAACTTCTAGCGGCAATAAAAACACAGCCGTATGACCTTCTGCGTTGGTCCTATGAGTACTTCACAGCGTTGGCCGAGAATAGACCACCACCTGTGAAGCTCCGTCTGGAATATCCCATTTACAGCACAGAGGGAGGCCTAACTAGAGGGTGTTTGAAGGTTTTAGCCGCCCAGGTTAGTCACAAATTTTAACACCTAAAATGTTCTTTCAACGCATTGAAATTGTGTTTATGGACAAACAAGATGTAGTGCTCTCTTAATTTCTCCTTTTATGTAACCGGAGGCAAAAGAGCGCCGCCCATGGACACTTGCAACGCCTGGAAGCTTACAAGTTGCTTTAAAGGGAGAGGAACGCGCTTTTCCTGCCCTCCCCAAGTCGTAACGGTTCGGGAATACTTGCGCTGGCACTTGGTTCCACGACAGGGTGGTTCGTAGAAGAAACTTCCTTACAAAACGCACAGTTGTGTAGCGCCAGATGTCAAGGTGATACGGATATTTTTCTTCTTCACGTGGTACATCACCACGAACGTATCATGTTTTATCGTTTAAGCTTTACACTCTACATAAATAGTTTGCGTCTTAATGTTAGCTAACTAAGTCGAGATGCAGTGAAGTAACCAGTAGTCTGAAGACTTAAAATCAATCTGACAAGGCCCTGGTGTTTTACCATGTCTGCAAAATATATTTTTTTAGCTCGGACCATCTAAATATCTCCACTTACCAATGGTACGGAAGGCCTGGCGAGGATTTTGTCTCGATCCGATCGAGCTGATACGGATTTTCTGCCTCTGCGAAGTATATTTGAGAGAGGAGTTCGTCACATTCTTACACTTTGTTGCTGTTGCTGCTGGCTTACTAACAAAGGTAAGGTTGGTAATTAAAAGACAAAGAGTGAACTACATCTTTTTCCAAAGAGCAAGACATATTGCTGTATTCATAATTAGCTTATTAACCAGTGAATTCCCAACTGAATCATTTGAAATATGTAGTTTTAGGGAATTTTCTTATACAGGTGTTTTTTTTTTGTTAATTTGTAGTCTCTGACTCACACAATGATACTCCTATGTGAGACCCTCACCAAGGAGCCTGATGGTGGATCGGCTGCTATTTCGGTGGATGACTTCCTCGTGATGTACAAGTACTTGGCGAACGTGGACGCATCGAAGGATGTAAAATATTTAAATGGATATAGACAAGGTATATCGATTTTTTGGAAATAAAAAATGACGGTGACAAAGCTAAAGGCTGAGTGTGGCAACAACACAGTAATTAAAAACTAGAAATAAAAAATGGCATATGGAGATTCAATATGTTACTCTTTATATGATGACTGATGTCTATTTTAATAGGAGCACCTCAGAAAATCGAAGCATCGATTGAAGATGAAATATTGACCAAAACTGACTCAGAAACCCAGTCGCTGGTAAGTTGTGTACTTTTTTACATTAGGTAAGGATTTTGAATCAAACAATTTGGTTTACTTGTTTGGTAATACAAAAAAATCGATACTAGAAAGTAATTAATTAATCAAGAAAATAAAGAAGCTATTTTCGGGAGGTGAAAATTTCACACACTTGCGCCGCGAACGACGCAGGAAACCAAATGCATCTGATGAGGAACCCTACCCAAAACACAGCTTAAGCCGCTACGATCCAAAGCATTACCTAAGATATATAATGTATTATATATCTATATTATATATTTAGTCGGATTAAAATAGCTATTTCTCTGATAACAATCGGTCAACGACAGCAATTCCCAACAGCGGCTATCTGATGAATATTGGCAAGACACGTCTGATCTCCAGAAGCTAACGTTGATCAATGATCACTTTCCACGTACATCGAGACTGAGTCAACGTTTGAATATGCCTGTTTTAGGCAAGATTGAGAGGTCTCCATCCATTGAGAGGGATGGGCAGATAGAGAGGGAAAACTATTTGAGGGAGAGGAAAGGTTACAGTGACATTTAAATTTTATAATATTTAGACTTTTTTAAATTAACTTAATCATGGTCAAGTCGAATTTGTTTATTTTTTTATCAATAATACAGCTAGTATGCCTTCAAACATAAACAGTAATTATAATATAGTAATTGTAAACGCACTTAGTATTTGAAGTCGGAAAGTAGCTAAGACATACCTGATATAAATATGTTACAGGTAGAGCTGCGCCGAGTGAAGAGGTTGAAGTTAGTTTGATAACCTTGTATTGTAGAGTTGTTTTTTTGTTGATTTTTGATTGGACAAAAGGGCCACGACACATATATACCTAACTAGCAAGTCAGAAACTAGATGGTACTAGTACTAGAATGTGAAGACCTTTTCTGACTATAAAGTTGTCTTAGCTATAAATAATGTTTAACTAGCGACAGTTCATAGTAATAAAAGCTTAATCTTTAGACTATTAGTCTAAAGATTGAGAGGCTACCGGGAAGCAGATTGCCTACCTCCACTTCTGGAAAGGCTCTCTTGGAAGATGCGTCGATATTTGTTTAATAAAAATAGCTGTAGATCGAGATTTGTAGTTGTCAAATATATTAAATTAATTATTTATTTGTTTTAGAAAAAACTACGAGAGATAAGTGCTTCCAAAATAGGTCTGGAAGAGAGGGAAGGTGAGTCGTAACAGCTATAAGTAGGATTTAATACAAATTTAGGGGCATTGTATCACATTTAACAGTATATTCCAGCTGCAGATTTTTTTTATGATTTTATATACCTAATATATGAGAGAGCGCAATTAAATCCCATTATAAAATTTATTAACATTTTTATTTATTTTTTTATTATGCCTTTGCTTCTATACTAATATGACATAATCTAATCGTGTATAGAAAAAAAAGAAGAAAAAGTAGAGAAGAATAAGGACAAGGTTGAGTTAATCGTGACGGATGAAGAGGATAGGGAAATACCATACGAGATTTACGGTTACAATTTACTTTTTTACCTTTTACCATAACTTATTCAAAATATTATTACCAATAGAATCATGTGTCTGTGCTTTGATTGATAATTTATGTTCATATTATCTTTCTTTAAAAGTAAACATTGAATTGAAAGTTTTTAAAAGTTTAAAATATAATAATAGACAATGAATACATTTTTATGATTAGGTGAACCAAAAATAAATGAAAGTGATGAAGAAGAGAACGTAGAAGAAGAAGAGAAGTTTGACGTTGTAGCATACGTTAAAGAAGTAAAAATATAATATTTTATTGTAGACATAAGATGACTTTATGAAACGTGAAAGATTAGACAAACGACATAACAATATCATTTGGTTGCAAGTATTCGTCATGTAGATTTACTTGTCTCTGGTACTTTGTTTATAGTGTCATTAAATTCTTTATTTACATTTTTCTATGTGAAAATGCATTTCGCATTTCCTTGTCCCAAAGAAAATGATATGTGGGGCTCAAACCCCAGTATCTGCTTTTCTTAAACGGGGTGCGCAATACCCACTAAAACTTTGGGTAGACCTACAAGACCGCATGCTAAGAACCATGGGGCCGCATTCAAATCGGAGTTATTTATATATTTTTCGTTATATTTGATTAATTTATCTTAGTCAAGATTTATATCATTAACTAACTTACTAATATTATTTATCCAAGAGCTGGTGCTTTTCTCGCTCAGCGAATTAGCATCGCGATACAGCAGGGAAATGCCACCATATAGAGTACTCTGCCACAATTCAAAACTCATCAAACTTTTCGAATTTATTTTAGTGTAGTACTTTAATTTGCTTATTAATACATGTTGTTATTAATATTAAATGAAGTTATATGAAGAGCGTGAAGAAAGGCGACGTGACCTCGAGAGGACGTTTGAAGAAATAGGCGACATTGTGGATAGATTCAAATCGGCTAATTATGACCTCGGTTAGACCTTTCCATCCTATTTTAACACTTACAATAAGTTAGCCATTTTTTTTATACAAGCTCAAGCATTATAATCTTAACTCTGCGTTACGAAGAGCATTATGAACTGCTCAAGACTTAGACGCTATGCGATCTGAGAAGAAGTGCCTGCTTTTCTTGCCTGGACGCAACCTTTGAATCTATTTCGACAAGCGTGTTCTCAAAGTATGTTGTTGCAGGGATGGTGGCCGGACGTCAAATGTCCACAACAAGTGGGGAATTTATCGTGCAACACATTGAGAGGGAGATTATGGATTATATTGATGGGCAGATCGCTGTATTGCCGGATCCTGATTTGAAGAAGAAAAAGGTATTTTACACTTAATTCTTAAGGTAATAATTATGAGGAGGTTACTAGGCAGGTCTTATATATATCTCGTCTCAGGCCAAACCAGAAGAAGTGGCAATGATCCGCGACATTTTGGTGACGTTTCTGGACGAGAATATGGATGTCATTGTACCTGAAGTTGAAGACGTAGAAGAGGAAGAGCAGCCAATACCAGAGGTAAACCCTTAATTATTTAAAGATAATTTAGTATTTGCATTTATTCGATATATTACATATATTAAGTACTTAGACATCGATCATATATATTTTTCATTTATTCTTTTTTTTCAAATATCATAAAAATTAACACATAGATAGTCCTTATTTTAACTATAACTATCACTATACTAACTACTGTGTACTAAATACTATCAAAATACTGTGGTATATTAATATTATCTACTTCTACTGTTTTATTTTATTTTTTATTTCTTAAATCTATACAGCTTATTCCAAAAAGCTTACACAACAAAAATAGATCAACAACAAAGCCAAAACAAGGTCAAAACATACAATCGAAAATAGACAACAAAAAAAAAACACGAACTGAAAAAAATGAATAAAAATATACATGTTTTTTTATAAAGTATACATAAATAAAAGTGCAATATATTATGTAAAGAACGAGCATTTAAGTGTGTGTGTGTGTATTAGTGTGTGCAATGGTGTTTCTGTGTGAGTGAGTGTGCGAGGTTTTATTTATTTTATTGAAACAAAATGTGATTAAATAAAAATAAATATACCATAATCATATCAGCTTTTGTGTGCTTTCAGTATTTATATGTAAAGATGTTTTCTAAGTAATTTTCGAAATACTCAATCAGACTAGGAGCTAAATTACCCCATGTTTGGTACTTTATCAGTTAAAGTTGAGTTAACACGCTCCAGGTAACTGTGGTATACGCCGTTCCGGGATTAGGTCCTGTCGTTCCAGATGATATAATGGTGGACTTTGAAAATTACATTCTAGAAGTTAGCAAGGTGCAGGCAGATGTCGTTATGCCGAGAAATATACGACATTTTATGTGCCCCCCACTGGAAAAGTGAGTCTATAAAAGAAATACTCTAGAATAATTGCATGTTTTTCGAATCGTTTATACTCTAAAAAGGATATTCCTACAAAATTTGTACCTGTTTAGGCAAATCTGTCTAACAAAAGATTTTAATTATATTTTTTACATACTCATTCCACAGTTGGTACTCCAGTGGTTTTTGGTTTAGGCGTTATATCTTAAATTAATAATTTTAGATATGAAGAATTTAATTATGAAACACCGAAGAAGGAGGAAGTGCCCATGGGCGGTGTTATAACAGATTAAACAAAGACAAGTATAAATCACTTCTTTTGTAATTTTATTGAATAAATTTAAAAAAAGTGTTTGAATTCACTTTATAATAGTTTTGCACAAGGATATAAATAAAACATCAAAAACTTTACATTGTTTTTATTTTAATTGGAATAATTGTAACCTCCCTATATGCCGTCCTATCACCACACACCGATTTCCTAACATTCTATCTCTGTCTCGCTAAAATTGTTTAAATTTAAGATTCGAATGTGTACCGAATGAAGCTTAAGTGACATGCAGCCTTTTTGGTGACTTAAGTCAGCTCCTATAGTACTGGCCGGTAAGAGAGAAGATGTAATATAGATTTAATTTTTTTTTTAATAACTCCTTTTTCTATAAGTTTTTCGTGAGTTTTTTTTATTGTGGCAAGCTGTACGCGCGATAATTTTCAGTACAAGAAAATGGCGTAGCAAAATGTTGTCCTTTTCATATAAGATTAATAGCGATGCAAATGTGGTATTTCATTTTGTATTTTGAACTTTTAAAATCTATTTACGTATAACAATTTATTTCATAGACTAATTTAAAACCGAGACAGAGACAATCCAACATTGAGCGAATTATCAACCAGCACTAACATTCCACGAAGATACGGATTTACAATAACCGTTGCTAAGCGAAATTATTTATAAGCACTCATACGATTTAACTAACGCCACTTTTGCCAAAATTCATCAAAATGCGATTCCGGAAGACGAAAATGTTTGTTCATGATCAATTTAAAATACCGTGTAAACTATATTTCGATAAAGTCCATTTATAGCAAACAAAACTAAAACAAAATCGAGGCGTAAGATTAGATTTTTTTTAAAGAAAAGTGGCTTTAATTAACCACTATTTCGATACACACTCTACAGCCAAAAATAAATTAAATTTTTGCATATTTATATATTTGGATTTAACTATAACTAAGTTCTATATACACAATTATATACCGCCGAATTAAAAATGTTCAAATAAATACAATTCAACACAAAATATTACAATAAATTAAGGGAAGTTCAAAATTTACATATATATACTTACAGTAAGAACAAATCATTGTAAACTCACTTTCCGTTTAGGAATCAAATATCACCCTAGCTCATTGCCCTACGCAAAAATGATTTATCCTAAGCCGTGTATTCATTAATGTACATTTTACATTTCTAACGCCTTGAGGCCCACATACCAATAAATAACCAATTATTGACTGCAACACATGTTGAGAACTTCACCACAGAATAAATACAATTTTGGAGGGCTTTCGTCAATTACTGTTAACAAACCAGAAACACTCTTCCATTCATATATATTCTGTGGACCGAAAGGTAAACACTTTCAACAATATTTTGACCCGTCAGATAGGTATACTATCAAATTACGTGTCAAATTGCCAGAAAACCTTTCAAATCTCAGCAAATACAATAAGGAAACGTAAAACCTAATTACGATTTAGTTCTTTCATTAAACGACATGCGTTCATTTAACAATCGAGTATTGAGATAAAATGGTTTACATTCCGCGCCATCAAAATGTCACCTAATGAATACGAAGCTTTATTACTATCTACAATAAGTCAGCGAAAAATCATTGAATGATTCGATTAAGATCCTATCGATTCCAAACTCGCAAAGTTAACTTAAAATTATTTAACACTGGTTAAGGAATCGTCTTAATAACATCGATCATCAGTCGATACTACTGGCAGCATCAGATTTGAGTGCAAACGGAATCATCGATACTAAAAATCGACTCTAATCGAACTGTGACGAATCGAAAGCTAACGCGATAGACTTATCATTAAGAAAAATGCTAATCAACTTGTATAAACTTAGGCATAACTTAACAGTACAGCTTAATTTATATTGCGTGGGTATTTATACAGTTAGATACTTTGGTAATAAACGAAACGATATTGGACCAAATTTATAGAGAAATCATAACATTCAGTGTTCTTCAGTCTTTGTATTAATGAGTTTTGATATAAACGGCTAAGCCAAATAAGAAATTGCTGTCCTTGTCAGAATCGTTGAGACAATTGTCAAACGCCGCGTTACGTGAACGTTGTTCCATCTCTAACACACGTCAACAGTTAGAAAGGGATGGATATCTATCACGTTATAACGGTATCAACAATACCTACAAATTTATCTTTGTTTTTCGTAGAACGGGACATCACAACGCAAGTGTCCATCATCAAAAATTGTCAATCTATTCTAATCAGTGATGTATTATTAAAAAATCCAGTTCACATAACCCGATTGTATCTAAATAGAAGTTGAAATAATCGCGTCACTTTCTAATCTAAAAATATTAACATAAATCTTTGGAAGCAAGATATTGGGCACCATGTAGGAAAGGGAAGAATAAGGATTTTTAAACGCAATGCTATAGACGTTTCAGTTTCTGCCCGAGACAAAGACACTTTGCGATTGGCGTGGACCGGTGTCGTCAGCAGTCGTATGCTTTGGAGTAATCTTTGACTTGTCAATTGTCAAACTCACGTCACAGGTCGCGACTTTCGCAAAATGTTTTGTTATATGGCCCTAGGCTCATTTCCGCTTGGAATGTTACCAATGTTTCGTCAAAATTCTTTCTAAACTTCAATAATTTATGTAATGCAATCTCACATTCGCAAATAAATTTAGCTTAATTTTAAATATGTTTTAAATTTTGTGTCACTAACTTTGAGCTTAAGGTTACCGATGGCCAATTTGTGAATCACCATTCATCACAAGACGTGACAGTTGACGGTGTCAATGCTGTCAATTTCATTCCACAAGCATTCAGTAGTTTCTAGATCGTTATCAAAAAATTTCCTAATCTCCCTACGAGTCTAGCACATAAAAAAATTAACTAACAACTTTAAGTTTACACCTAAGAAGCTGTTCAAATAGCCACGCCTAAGGCAAACGTATTGCCACTCCCATACCTTCTGACAGTGCGTGTCACGCCAATAAGACATTAAAAATTCATCAGATTCAGTGACGTAATCTGCATTTGATAGTTTAAGTATTGTTCGCAAAATTAGATCGACTCTAATCTCAGCCCCTCAAAATCGATATCAGTTTTTGTCTTTCCAACACCGCACACACATTTTAAACAGTCTAGTGAAAAAAAAATATTAAATTATGGACTCTATAAACATCAGGTACCTACCGTAACACACTGTCAGTAACATGTGGTGTTCCTAATGAAACATCAATTTTGACATGACAGCTCGGTAAGTCATAGACAGCCATTTGACATAAACAACTTGACAATTCCGCGCCGTCAAGTCAAAATGGTGCCCGTACGGTGCGACTTAAAAGGCGAAACATGAATAGACCCGCACGTTTCCCGCCATACGCTCCTACAGATAAGACATTTCATGAATACCCACAGATTATAACAGCTTAAAACGATCAAAGAATTTACATGTGTATCGGATTGTTAATTTTTACTATTGTACATTATATTAATAACAGTTTGAACTAATTCACCATTAATTGATTACGTATTGAGCTGATATATACTCGCGCGAACCTGGCATGATCGCAAATGTCCAGCATTTAAAAAAAATCGATTATTGTGAACAGGTTATCTTAATTTTGATTTAATAATATATTTTGTAATCAGTTTGCTTCACGATCATTCCAAATGCAGCGCGAGTGTTGTTACAAAAAATATTTACGTTACATTACAATAAGGTAACGAGTTTAACGCTTAGCTGGAAAGAGAAAGGTGCAGTGCGACTTTCAACCACACGGTTAGCCTATTGAGATAGAAAATAAAAAAGGCCGAAAATCACAAATTCCTATCACTTAGAACAAACGCTACGTTTAATCATAAACAATATCATAATAGAGTTCGAAACGTAAACACGAATTTTGCAACCTGTCAAGCTGTCAATGTCAAAAGTCGCACAGACTAAGCGGCGCCACCCCGCGAGCGAACCGTGGAAACAGCGCGAAACAAAATCGATTAGAACGCAGAAGCCCCTAGCAGTATTATATTAAGCATCAGGCGATTGGCAGCAGACGGGCGATTCTAGATAATAAGTCCCAGATCCGATGCCACAGCGTACGAAGGGCGGTCGAGCGACTGAACAAAAACCGCCAGAGGAAGAAAACTGCCGCCACTTTTGTTACAGTATGGACTATGTACAACCTGAAAATAATATTAAACATTTGTAACACGATACTATACGATTGAAGAATAGTAGATTATACTCAAAGTTCATCCGATGATGTGACACTAATTTTGTGAAGTAAAAACTTTGTATCCCACCAGATATATATAGAAATAGTTGATGGTAAGATACTCACCGCCACAAAATGGCTCGCGACTTCGGCAACGTCTCAGGGCTCTCCTTGAAGAGAAACCTCCGGATTCCCAAGACATACGACTCGATATACGCGTCCCAATCGATATTGCTGACGTCGAAGTCGAAGGTGCTCCGGTCCTGGGGCGAGAGATAGGTGCAGAGGGCCTTCACGTTGTCGTCGCTGAAGGCCCACTGCCGCGTCGTGAAGTACTCTAAGCACGACGAGGCCTTTTCTAATTTGTTTTGAACGCGCATCATACTAAAAGCAACGCGGTAATGCATTTAATAAGGTTGAACACACATTTATGGTGATTGATTGGTATTGACTTACGAAGGTTTATTGCCAGTGATGGCGGTGAGGACATCGAAGAGGGCTGCCGGCGCCCGATGCTGAAGTAACATCAAAATGCGATGTTTCAAGCGGTTGTTCGTGATGTCTCCCCCAGGGTACCATACTAGGCCACCTTTGTATCATATTAGTCGTTTTAATAAAAATTCTTATTCTCTACACCTGTTCGGGAGCGATCAAGCTGAGAAGAAGCAGGCAAGAAACTCAGCTTGGTTGATTTTCAATGAGCAAGGCTAGAGCAAATTCATTGCCCAACTTTTTTAATTATCAAAACATTTAGATATTTTACAAAAAGCTTTCTCTAAAAAGTCCCACGTGAAATAAATTAATTCAAGCTACTCACTAAAAGGATGTTTTCTCATATATTTGAAGCTAGTCTTGACGAAGCGACGCCACGTGATGGGGTTCTGTTGTCCGGTACAGCAGTTATATACCACCACTCCCTCGCCACTGAAAAAGATTCAGATCAAATGCATACTTGATTTTTATCGTTTAAGTTCAAACCCAAAAATTCATGGTGTTTTAAAAGACATGATATGAAAGTAATATATACCGAGAAGAAAAACCTCCAAAAAACAGCCTTTTAAAAATAAAAATCTCCAAATACTCAAGAATTTATTACCTAAATGTTATCTATCTCTATATAAAAAAAATGGTATAAAAATTTATTGACACAATTCGTTGAATGCTAATTAACTTTCTTACATTGGCTTAACTTGGAGCGAACTTAGACGTAAGGCTCCGGACACAGAGGAATGGTGAAATGTCATATCTGCTCTCTGCCCCGTAATTAAGGTCTTACCGTCTCAAATGCGTCCTCCAAGCACAAACAATCATCAGGTTGATCACAGTATCCACCGGAACCAGGTCCGCCACCTTGTTCCCAGTGCCCAACATGGACCTGAAGACACCTTTGCCGACCGCCGCTATTATCCCGTTGGGACCATTCCAATTGTCCACCCATCCCTTCACTGGCTCTTTCACTGACGACAGCACTGGAATCATAAAAAGCAGACATTTTATACCAAAATATCAATATTTATACGGTCCAAAAGTCAATTTAAAAAAGGAGTTAAAATATCGAAACAAAGAGTAAGAGTTCTCGTTGTCTATAAAAATGACTCTCTCACCAATTGATGGTCTGACGATGGCAACCGGCAGGTTACCACATTCCTTGATAAGCATATCTTCCGCCAGGGCTTTTGTAAATGTGTATGTGTTTGGTCTGTCACCTGCAAACATAAATTATACAGAAGATACTACGTATAAAAACTGGAAAAAAAAGTTCGACAAGAGTTATTCAGGCCATTTCTCAACGTCTGTACAGTCAGGAATGACCAGACATCTCATACTCACCAACTAAATCGGGCGTGATCCTATCGACCAGGTCATCTGGCAGCGTCTGTACCAGTGTGACGACGTGTTCCGGGAGCGCTGGAGGCGCGTACACCTTCTCCTCGACTGCTTCACGCTCACAGTTGCAGTACGCCGTGGAGACGTGGACTAGGGCCTGTAACGTTATAAAGATACTTTAACATAAACCCAGAAGGGCTCTTCACGACCTCTCAATACAAAACAATCATCTAATATATAATTCTCGTGTCAAAGTACTGCTCCGAATCGACTTGACCGATTGCCATGAAGTTTTACATGTAGTAGTCTTGACAATAGGCCATACAAAATATATAAACACCCAATTTCTACCACCAACCTCAAAACGTTTCAATGTATTAGTTTAACTCACCTCCAAAGCTAGCATACGATGACAGAGTTGAACCAACTGTTGGGTTCCCAGCATATTGATTGTCACCGACAGCTTCAGTTTCTCGTCAAACTTGACAGTTGCCGCCGAATGGAAAACTATTGACACCTGTCAAAAGGGAGCGTTCCGTTTAACCGTTTTTTCTAATGTCGGACAGACCACGAAGTCCGTTTTGCTATATTTACCAGACCATTCCATTTATAAGTAATATTGATGAAAAGTAATATTAATTTTGTAAATCATACGCATTCAATAACCTCGTCTTCACCCGGCTTTCACAAAAAAATATACGTGAAACGGAACGTTCTAACAATACCTTTTGACACAGCATCGTCTGATCGGCAGCGCTGATGCCCAACTCGGGCTCTGTGATGTCCCCCACTATCGGAACTATTTTGGTCAACTCCTGCGGTCTCTCTCTCCTTAACGTTTCGAATAACTACAAAAGAAGAATTACATTTAACCCCTTTCAATTGCCCAACTTTGAAAAAGTTCTTTCACTGGTATATGGGAACCATTCCTCAGTGACACTATATCACATATTTGAATGGTAAATTGTTTCTTACGTGTTTTCTTGCAATTGTAACAACGGTCATACAATTACCGGGTATTATTACCGGTAATTACGTAAAATGGAATGTAAAAGGACACATGTTATGTTTATTTAAGCAGTGTTATTGTTCGTTTGGCCATTCGGTTACAGTCGAAACTTGTAATTTAATATTTGCATCATTATGGTAAACCCAATGTATCAGTAACTCTATAATGAAATCTATGCTTGTGACCGGTTGGTATTCACACAAAAAAACTACTGGAGCGATTTAAATATATCTTTTATGTGGCTTCGGTGTTATGAGTATATTTTACATTAGGACGGTTAGCTAGACTAATCACAATCGAGAAAACAATTCAGAAATGTCATCTATAAACTATTATGAACGTGTGGGCCTTTCTCTTGAGAAACTTTCAAACGTATTCGTGTTACATAATTTTGGTAGTTAACAAGTTATTTTATAACTTTCTTATATATTTTCTATTTTAATAGGGGCATACGTGTTTTGACGGTATTTATGTAACGTTATGTGGAGTCAGAATCAGGTTTGATGATGTCATTGGTCATCTGCGTGTTACGTCAGAGACATCACAAAATTACCGGTTTGTATTCATTTTATATTTATTTAACTAGTAGCTTTTGACCGCGACTTCGTGCGCGCGGTTCAAATACAAAAGTAGTTTGGAATATCGGTTTATAAATAGCAAATAGCTGGTGAAATTTTTATACAAACTATCATCCCCTATTTCAAGCTCTTCAACCCTTTCAACGCGATAAAGTACCCTATGTCCTTCCCTAAAGTTCAGTCTATCTCTATACCAAATTTCATCAAAATCAACTCAGTAGTTTAAGCGTGAAAGCGTAACATACATTTCACAATTATAACATTAGTATGGACGGATGGTATGGATAATGGTTTCCGTGGCGACATCCATATACCAAATGAAGCAAGCAAGGGACATACCGGTGACTGTGTTAGTTCGCTAAGCCGTGACGCCACATCCTGACCCCGTTTAGGTCTCATCAACAAATAAATGTTCTTTATTTTCGGACAGCTTCGTAGTAATTTCTCGACTAACACCTGAAAATTAAAAAAAAAAAATTACGCACTTCATTGATTCCCATCGTTTATACATCCAACTGTTGAGAGAAATTGCATCTGATATTAAATAATGTACTATTTTTAATTTAAAATTAATAAATACTAAAGTAAATATACATTTATGTCTTTACAAGTCTGGCGTTCACTTGTGTGAGTTAAAGAGCCCAATTTGATAAGAAGTATCAGAGGTGCGGTACAACTTTCTTATAGCCACGGTGGGCCCAGAATACTAAACGCGGCTTCACACTCGTCAAGACAGTACTGGGAAGAGCTCGCGAGACTGTGCATGGCAGCGCTCGCTCGCCTCCGCCTGTCTTCGAGTTACTAGCTAGCCCTCCGTCTTTTGCGTACAACATAGCGTGAGTTTACAACCTCACTTTTATACCTCTTTCTATAATATAATACATTTGTTGTTTACCTTTCCCATAAACCCCGTGCCCCCGGTGACAAATATGGATTTCTCGGCGTAAAACTCAGCGACGGGCACATACTCTTGGCTCGGGAAGGGAAGGCAGGCCATCTTGACAACGTTTTTTATGTGTGCGTAAAATTCACTTCATGCCTCCTACCTGCCATCTGTGAAAATCATACATTTAACACATGGGCATGGACAATGAAACACAGGACTTGTGCCTCTTGAAGATTCCAAAGTTTTGATAAGAGCTCGTATTAAATGTAAAGATTAAATTAGATAACGCTCGTAATAGGTTTTCCTAGAAGAACGCCAATCGATAAGATTATTTGAACCGTTTAACGGGAAATTAAATTAATATTTTTATATCGTTGTAATAAGTTTCCAGTATTCCTGCATGAACGACCACCATGATGAATGTGAGATGAAAAAATATTATTTCGTGTGTTTGTATAGTTTTGACCTCACGAGAATAAATATTGACGGTGGTAATTGGGACGCTTTCAAACGGTTACGTCTGGTATTTATTAAGGTATATGACCATGTTTTTTTAAATACTTTTTTTCCATCTCCACTCAGATCTAACTGAATGAGGAACGGGTAAAAAAAAAGATAATTTGAAAATTTGTTTATACAAATTGTTATTAAGTATATTACTTACATATATTTTGCAGAAAATCCTTATAAAATGTCAAATTTACGATATACGAACGACATTGTGTTTTTGTGAAATGCACGCATAGATAATGATTGATATAAAACTGACATTTTATTGTATAATCTACATACTTCAGTGATGATACTTCATATTTGTTTTTTTTTAAGCAAGAAGTTTTACAAATCAAAAATAACTTCATTTCTTACCAACACATAATCAATACAAGTTAAAAATATTTCATTTACTACCAGCTCCCAAAATTATGGGATCCGGATTGAAATCTAGATTCCGGACGAGGCGGAGCTCCGCCACTCCTTTAATCCGGTTACAGCGGTTATAAACTCGACTAACTTATAAGTTCAGACTAAGTATGGACTCTCTCTAAGTTCAGGGTAAGTGCATGCTACTAAGTTCAGTCCATTTTGTGTGTTTTAATTGCCTTCTCACTGGCTAAGTAATTTCAAAGTCCAAACAATCACCTAAGTTAGTCGAAGATGTACCTAGTAACCCACTTTTAAGTTTTTACTGTAGACGTCCTCTTAAGCCTCTACTACGGTCACTTAGTAATAACACTTATATTTTATTGTATTTAATAACTTTTTCATATTCATTGTTAGTCCATTTATATGTTACATTTAATATAGGAAAATAAATCAATCGCAATCTTCCAAGATTGCGGCCGAGGGACAAGGGTGGCGACACCACAAACTTGAAGTTAAACTTATATTGACCCCCCAAACACGTCCCAAAAGTAAAATTTGCAAAATTTCCTAATTCAATGGAGTATGTATACTCTAAATTTCTTTGTTCCATTAGGATTCTTAACAAACACGTTTTGAACGTCACTAAAACTAAGTTTACATGGGTTCGTGGTACCCTCAGCTGAGCAGAACCCACAAAACTCAGTGGTTATAATTTTCTGATGGCGTTTACTAAACATTATAAAATTAACCTTCATTCAACAATATTCCTCTATAACGTAACAATATTTTTAAAATATCGCCCACGTTTCGCAGTAATCCTGTATTGGTGTTATAAGCTATTATTAGGAAGTGACATTGTAACTCAACCCACATCGAATAAGGCTGGTCATACACTAGGGTTTCTTTTTAATAAAATATGTCGCACAGATTACATTTTTTACATAACGATTAGTAACTTTAAGATTATCTATATCGAGTTTGGTTTTTATATTAATTTTTTTTTTAAACCAATCCAATAAGGACCTTAAAACACTCAGCAATCTACCGTCAAAAATTTTATTTATTTGACAAAAGAAATTGTTTTTAATTAGTTTACAAAATATTACAGAAATGTAAAGTATGAATTTCATTTATGTTTCAGCTATACAGTGAGTGACTTAAATATAATAAAAAGATTTTCAACAAAAAAAATCAAAAATTGCGAAATCTAATCGAATAGCTTAAGTTTAAGCTGAGATACTGAAAAATTATCACCTTTATAAAAACGTTTCGTATGTAAAAACCTTAAATGTAATACCTAGTTCCCCAGCATTGTGACCTAGCAAATCGCATTGCGTGGCTTATACAAAACATGTTGCCAGGTATAACACATTTTACGGAATATCGATAAAACCTTAGCAAAAACTAAGCTTTTTTAATGCGCTCTGCGAAGAACATTTTCACCATAAGAAATATTTTTATTTTATCAATGACGGAAGATGAAAAGTTATAATTTACTAGCTTGTCATTGTAATGGTGGTAGCATTTTTTACTTGCACAAATGTTTAACCATACCTTATATAAAATTTTAATATGCAACTAATAAACGTTTAAATAAACTAAAACACTAAAATAAAATTAAAAAGATTAGTCACAGGCGGCATTTGCTTGCTGTATCGCGATACTTATACGTTGACCGAGAAAAGAACCAGCTCTCCGGTCACCGGTACCAGGCGCCTACTAATTTCTCTAATAAGGGCCCGTGTACATGTACCCCAATGTCCTTAGGTCCCTACCCCAATGGGAATAAATTCAAAGATGAAAAAATAGGTTAGAGAACGTATTTCGACTGACGAGAATCGTATTAGCGAACACTTGTGCACGTTAATAACTTTCCTATGTCTAAGGCCGAGGGTTCCAATAAACCGGTCTCAGAAGATACCCACAACAAACTCAGCTGGTTAACTATCATTTTACGCGTGTGCTATTTTAAAATTTCCTTATCATTTAGGGCGATGCATTCCCGAGCGTTTTTATCATTTAAATAGTGCTTCATGACTTGCTCGTCAATAATAACATGACAAATTTAGAACATCAAGTTTATTGAAAACGCATATACAATTTTCCGAAAATGAATTTCCAATTTTGTGGAGCCAGCGAGTTTACACATGATTTAATAATAATTTATCAAAAATACACGTTTAAAAGATTTTCTTTAATATGTTATGGTTGCAGATTTTTACAACCGTACTGTGAAACATGCTAGGTGAGTTTCTTGTCAGTTCTTCTTGTCCCATCTACGTCAAGGATTTGGCAACTGGCAGTATATGAAGAGACTCACGTCTTAAGTTTAATACTGATTTTTTTCTTAAACAAATGTATATGTGATTTCTTTACCGCTAACCGAATATTTTCACATTAACAAACAGTGCGTAATGCAAAAGCCGGAGTTGGTCTGCATACCATTACGGTATATCTATCGTGGTTATATTATATCGCTGACCGATTGTGAGTCACTGTGACAAATCATTTTTGTGTGTCAGTGAAAGTTGGTGAAATTACAAATATATTGTTAAGTTTGTTACAGTTAATAGTTCCATAGATCATCGTGTTTTATTAGGTCAGGGGGTGCATCGTCTGAACTATTCCCCACTTGTTCCAGAGTTCCAGAGTTACACACGTACAGTATATATATTTTGTAATATTACATATGGGATATATATGTTTAGATAGGAAAATATGTACGTTAATTAATAAAGAAATATTCGTATATATAGTTGATTTATTTAATGTAGGCCATTATTAGTCATTATCATCGCGAAAAGTGAATCAATCAAATAGATATTTTTTTTATTTACGCAAAGATTACAATCGGCCAAGCTTCTTTGAAAAAGATAATTTTAAAGATATAAAATATACAGTTTAAAAATAATGTGGAACGCGATTACTTTACAGCTACAGTTTTATTTTTATATATATTGAAACTTTATCACTCCATAAACTTTATCATCTATACATAGCGCTGAATTAAATTATTGATAAAATAAATATCAATTATATTTTTAAAGAAAAGTTAAACAAAATCAACAGTTTGGCCCCTGTAGCTATGTCTACAGATCGCTGGCATTCCTCATTGCATCACGATGGCATAGTAATAATTCTAATATATTTGACATATATGTATATAGCTGATATAAACTCACTGCACATAAATTATCCGCAATTATCTTTAGTAGCTGTATTAAAACTCTGTTTACACAATCCATCAATAACTTATAGGACACAGAACATTTTTAAGAACCTTAAAAAGGGAGTACACTTTTAAATGATCACATATTTATAAAATGGTACGTACCAATGCCCACACACTTCTTTTCCCAACGAGAAACGCGAGCGCACTGATGAAAGGTATACATTAAGTGAAGTAAGTGAAGAAAGTGAATGACACTTCACGTAAAAATTACTCGACGGATGTACATCCATGACATTTGGCATACACTTTCGATTAAATTAAAAAGAGGCTTCGCTTACATTTATTATTGATAAGAGTTTCTTGGACCTTGGTTAAAGAGTTATGTAGGCGTCTGACCCAAGAGCTGGTGCTTTCCTCGCTTTGCGGATTCATCTCTGTTCGGACTGTTCTCACTATGACGTAAATGTGTCCTCCTATTTCATCATGCCAAGTAGTTTTATATAAAGAGATATTTTGACATACGATTTTATCTAGATTAAGTTATTTTCAAGTAATTTACCGATTGTGAAATGGGCTTTATCGGACGTATTCATAAAGTTTTAGTGGATTCGGAAAACTCTACGATGAAAACCTAAATCGTAAATTGTATGCCGATTCTGATAGTAATACTTCTGTAATTTCGCTGTGAAGTTTAAGGAACTTTAAAAAAACCAGGCAAATTCATTTCGCGCAGATTCAAGGAAGCGTTTCTTCTCCAATATAAACAATATTATCCAAATGAGGATATCCTTACATAAGGCGCGGGAAAGGCGTTAGGGTTGACACTATGAAATGTATATTTAAAAAAAAATGCTTTCACAACCGCAAGGAACCGGCCATTTAAAGGAGTGGCGGAGAGTCATGTGCCAGTTGTTCTCGTCGGCTCTACGCCCTTGATTTGGGAACAGGCATCAAAGAACCATAAAGTTGATCAAGAATGTGAATCAAGATATTTTTGATTTTAACATTGTTTTTCAATTACGTTACGTTTCGCGTGATTGTATATATATATACTACTATATATATATATATATATATATATATATATATATATATATATATATGTGGTTCCTTATTAAATAAATAAACTTGTAAGAATTATTTTATACTATTGACAGCCCTAGCAGTTTAATAGTAGCCGAACGCTGAACTTTAAGTGTTAGTGACCCATATCTCAGCACGTGAGTCAATCAACGTCATCAAATCGACATGGCTCAGTGGGTTGATGTTTGGGGGAAAAAAATTTTCATACATAAATCAGATTAAACATTAAATAAAAATGATTATTATTTTATTATATCTCCGCCACAAGGAGCAAACTTTTTTGTTTGCAAACCATATCGAATACAATACGAATTGATAATTAATAGCCAAGTCAAATCTAATGTGATGTAATTGATTTCCAGAAGGTTATATAAAATGGTAATTATTATTTTTTTAATTACTTAATTTTGTGGTATAAGTGCACAGGCGCTTATTAAGGAAATAAGTAGGTGCTTGGTAGTGATTACCGGTGATACAAGAGCTAGTGATTTTCTCGCTCCGCGTAGGACCAAACTTTTTATAGTTGGGTTAATATTACGAATGTTTATGTTAATTTATTTAAATTTGTATTAAACAATTCAAAATAGGTTTCAGATATATTTCTCCGATCGCAGATAACGACCTAAGGCCATGTAGTAAGTAATTGGTAATACCATATTTTAAAAATGTTCAATAAATAAAATATTTTATTAATGGACAGCCAAACAGCCAAACTGACAATCATGTTGATCATACCGGCGAAAGAACTCGGAACACTCTGATCCTCTAACCAAGTAGTCGTTTTTATTATGAATTATCTTTTAATTTATTATTATTAATATTTTTATGGTAATAAATGTGATTCATTTAATTCATATCGCCACGTGATCTAGTTTCCAGCCGGTTTTTCTCGGTAGATAACCGGAACTGGTGGTAGTGTAAAAATTTATGATCTTTAACTACTTATTCAAGTAGTTAAAGATATTTTGAGTTTGACGTAAGGGGACTAGCGAAGGAATATTTTGAATATACAGTGTAAACTCCATGTAAAGTGACTGAAAGACAAACCCTCTAAAGAGTCGAAATCAATTGGCTTTGGTTGGTTTAGCTTGTATACCATACAATGTTTTTTCTTCTCTCCATTTAACGACCACTCTATAACGCCCTAAAATGCACAATCCCTTCAGTGTCGTTATATAAAGTTTACACCGTATTTTCATAAGCAGTTCAAAACTTAGATCGCGTCACATACTTTAACTAGACGTTTCCTACAGAAACATAATCAAATTAAACGAGTTACCACTTTTAACTGGTAACGACTCGTTTCTTTCACGTGGTCCCCGAAAACAATACACAAGACTTTAAGTAGTCTTCTAATACATCTGTCATTCATTGAAATTAATCAACCATGGACTCATTTCAATCTATTCAAAACAAGACAATAACTGTCTGTATGTATGTTACGCTTAAACTACTGTACCTATTTCAATAAAATTTGTTTTGGAGATAGACTAAACTTTAGGGAAGTATATGGGCTATAGAGGATGAGAGTATGTATAAAAAAATCAAAACTCTGCCATTTCTTTTGTAGTTAAACCACGCGGACAAAGTCGCGGGCTAAAAATACTATACGTTATACACAACGAAATTTCAGTAGAGATACCAAGTCCAATAGCCATATTCATCAGTATTCATCAGAATCTGGTATCTCAGTGTTGATTAAATATAACGACTAGCTCATCAACAAACAATGCAAAAATGCGTTTCCGGTTGTTCCAACACTTCTCATTAATTCTTTGCCCGTGTTGTTAAAATTTCCATCGCACAATAAAAATAGTTTTTTTTTTAATGTTACAGGAGGCAAACGATACTTCGAATGCAGTGCTGCAACTGCTGGACGCCTGCAACGCCAGGAGACTTACAAAAACTTCTATTAAAACTATTTAATCTACTTTAAAATTATATATGAATATCAAATACTAAAATAATTATAAGATATAATTATAAAGTTTGGCAAGGTACAGCGAAGTAGAGCGAAATCCAGCTCTCACCAGGCGCTATTAAATTTTCCGCGAGTCTCTATTTCAATAGGAAAGAAGTTGTGAAAAGACTTGAATGTTTAAAATGATATCATAATTCTACGAACTGATACAGTTGCTTATTATCAAAAACCGCAGGTGGATTTAATTAAAATAAAAGAAAAAAATATCGATTGCTTTTTAATTCGCTATGACAAAACCAAGATCGTGACATTTAAGTAATCTACTTGTTTTTGGAAAGCACGCTTTATCTATAAAAAAAAACACACACAAAATACATGTAAATATACGAGTGTATAACTTGGAAATGCGTAAATTGCTAACATGATACCATATTTTACTAAATAAAACGTATTTTAAGTTTAACATGTTAGTTTTCGTTGCAGGCCAAAACGAAATTCTCTGTTATCCGTCTGCCAACACCCTTAATTTGGTAACGTATATGCTTTAATTAAAACGGCCATTTATGCTGTAAAAACAATCGATATTTGTAAAACATAAAATGATACTTTCCGTTGTCAAAGTCAAAGTCAAAATATCTTTATTCAGTAAGCTACATAGGACCGTTTTGAATCGTTTGAAATCTAAGTGATTCTACACCTGTTCGCACGCGACCAAACTGAGAAGAAACAGGCAACAGGAAATTTTTAGAGTGGGAGTGCCATGCTGTTACTTAGAGTTTCAGCCGAATGGGCAGGCACGGCCGGAGAAATACCACTCTCTCACAGAAAACCGGCGTAAAGTGATGCAATTGGACTTAGTTCATTTTGTACTCGCGTTTCGTTCGGTGAGTGAGATCTTCCGGTGCCCATCCTTTCCCTTCCCCTACCCCCCCCCCATTTCCTAATTTTCCTTTAAAGGCCGGCAACGCACTCACGAGCTACCAGCCGCGTGAGTGTCTATGGGCGGCGGTTTCACCTTTATGGTGGGCCGCCTGCTCGTTTGCCCCCTCTTCTATAAAAAAAAAAAAAAAAAAAGGCAAGAAAATCGACTTGGCTGGTTAAGTTCATCTATTAAATTTGGCTAAATCTTTTTCTAGTTCATAGAAAAATCTAGAATTCTTTACATTTGTAATTAAATCATTATAGTATAATCGAAATATTAATAAAAAGATTTCGATTAAGTTTGGAACACTGTAGGAAATGTTTGCGAGACTTTCAAACTCAAACTCAAAATATCTTTATTCAAATAGGTATTTGAATCACTTTTGAATCGTCAATTTTTACACTACCACCGGTTCGGAAGACATCTACCGAGAAGAACCGGCTAGAAAGATTAGGAGATTAGGCAACTTTCATAGAACCTACAGAGGTCCAGGATCGGCAGGAACAAACCAAATAAAAAAAAATACTTTCAAAAGTACAAGAAGGAATTCATTAGACATTAAAAAACTACAAATCACATTATCAACCATACCACGTTTTAAAGGTGTTAACACAATTTGATACAAAAATTTGAATAACACTAAGTGTGGCTAAATAATGCAGAATTTCATAACGATTTAACAATATCAATCAGCATAACTTTATCGTCTACCAAGTCTGTTAAATTATTAAATGGCACCGTAAAACCTCGCGAGGTTACAGGCGAAATTAGTTTTCGGCATACGAGTTTGTATATCACGTGACTAGTTTGGCAGCCGTAAGAGTTTTGTCTACTAGAAGACTTAACTCAAAGTGAAATATTTTCATTCAGTAAGTATAGACCACCATTTTCGCGAAAAAGCAGACAAAAAACTCAACTTGATTGTACCTTATAATATAATAGTATGACACTCGTTTACTGAGGACATGATTATATGCCCATGGGCATACCAGTCGACATGTTTTATTTATCCGGAACCACTTTTCGATTATCTTTTGGTCAATGTTTCTTCTCTGTATTGTTTTTCTTTGTAATATCAATAAAGTGTTTGATTACAACACGCATTCAATTTAAACGATTCAGTCTTGATTCACTTTAGTTTCAAATGTATTTTGACCAAAAATGTATCCTTACTTTTCGATGACCATAGGTTTCTTATCAAAGTATTGGTAGTTAGTTGTTAACCTGAGTTTAACTCCAGCATGCTTTACCAACCTTCACTTGTTGGAGAGGCACTCTTAAAAGAAGATGCTTTTACAAATGAAGGAATGACGCTAGTTGTACACTTACTTAACCTATGCCGATGTAATCAAATTTATATTGTAAAAAGCCTGGTTTTGGTATAAGCAATCTCAGTTTTTGAAACGCGCGTTTTCCGGAAGAGTGCCTTTCCAACTAGTGAAGGTTGGCATTTTTTTACTCATTTAAGGGGTTCAGAAAAATCATCAAAAAGTAAAGATTACCATTCGTTGGTGCATGGTGTGGTTGCAGCTCTTTACAACCCTACTCCGTACTCCGATATATAGTAGGTAGCGGAGAGTATCGTGCCGGTTTTTTAACGATTTGTAAGTGTAACATACTTATTTGATTTTGATATTGAACCATATGTGAATATGAAGAAGTTTTCGCAACACTTAAATCCGGATTTATACAGAATGTAAAAGGTGGCAATTCAAAAAACAATCGTTTGCACGTGCATTTTATACTAAGTGTCAAAGAATCATTATCAGGTATTGTTTAGGTCCATTTCTGGACATAGGTAGGCCTCGACCAATTTTCACGTACGACCGCCGACTGCAAGTCACAACTCTAATTCTTGAACTAAAATATGGCATAAGGATCCTAAAGGCTGATCTGAAATCGTCTTTAACATTTCTAAGACTTAGTCAAGAGAAAAAATTCCAGATTACTTGCATTAATTGGAGGAATACTTTGCCGGTACATCTTGTCTTCTTTACGCAATAGGTTAGGGAAACTAGTATTTATTTTATGACGTTTATAATCAAAAAGTTCGTGTAACGATTTTCGCGAATTATAAATATTCAATATATTCAATGTATGATATGTTTTTGTTGAATGTGTATTGTTAATTGTTATTTTTTGTTTACAAACACAATATATTTATTTTCTTAACAGTAAGAAAAGTGTCTGATGTGTTTAAAGATAATACACCAGTGTATATTTTATTTCATTCTATACTTTTACGGGCAAGTCAAAAATTGAATATGGATTTTAATAAATACGCCATTAATCTAACAATAATAATTTGCCGCGAAATATTGGTGTAGAGACTCCAAATGATATTAAAATCAAATAATATGCTTCAAGAGAGAAACTAACCTATATCGCTTATTATGAGAAATATATTTTTTATAGTCTCTATCAATATTCATCAACTTCGCCTTAACGGTTTACGCGTAATGATCGTTACAAAATTATATTTCATAAAGATATAAGTACTATGAATTTGTGAGAAATTCCACTACTTAAATAGCTGGTACTGTGACATAGATTGATTGAAAATATGATAAATTCTGGTCTATGGTCAAGATTCTCCTGGGATAAGGGGTTAGTCCTCTCATTTATAGGTTAGACATTACGTGTTTCTTAAATTTTACAAGAATTCTTTAGTATATTTTAAGTGTCAGCTGAACCAACAAACATTTTACCTTCCTCGTTATATAGTTGAGTTTTTGAATGCGGTAAACGCCTTTTTTTAGATATAAGGCACGCCTAGATCCATTAAAAATTATCTCATCGTTTGAGAGAGTGCGCATGCTTATCGCCTCATTCAGGCCCGACAAGGACAAATGTATAATTTTGAGACCTCACAAAAATTAGGTAAAACCTCTTTAGATCATTATGTCATTCAATCATTAATAAAAAAAATTAAATGTCAAATTCAAAATTGGAACGGAATTTAAAGCCGCATAATGACTTTTTAGGTCACTGTTTGTAGGTCACTATATTATATGAGAAAAAAAAAGAGAATTACTTAGATAATTAAATAAGTACTCACCTATTTTCGAAGTTACGGTTACACAAACTTCACAGGCACATTATACATAGATTATTTATTTTTGAACGCGTTGAATGGAGGTTTTATTTATAAAAATCGCGGTCGTTTCGGGTGTTTTTGTCAATGCCGGTTAAAGAACGTATGGAATAAAAAAATCAATCGGGAGACAGCGTTAGGCGGTAGCCATTTTGAAACTGCTTCTAGCTGCCTGGATTCGCGCATGCGTCCCGGGTCGTACAAATATAGACTAAACACAGTCATATTGCTAGTTCTAAATAACGCCTACACATACGAACATCACAACCTAAAAGTTAATTCATGAAAATGACGATTGTTTTAATCCTTTATTCGACATTTTTTTAAAAGACAGATGGCAGTTCGGATCGCGTAAGGTCCCAGAGACTTATTAAAGCAGACCGGATCACCGCCTATGGACACGAATAATTGCTAGAGGACTCGTGAGTGCGTCAACCGCCTTTAAAACAATTGTCTAATTCTTCTCATTAATTAGCGTTCGTAATTTAACACCAATTACTCATAACTGCCTGGGTGACGTATTGTTTTCGCGCCCTTTCTATCAACCACACTACGTTGTTAAAAAAATACTACCACAGACTAAGTAAACACAATGCCTATAAGACCATCAAGTCATTGCTATTATGTAATTTAAATTCCGACACTGTGTCGACTTTCTGCAGCCTGTGCTTGGTTATTTAATGTACTTAATATAGGATTACCGTAACCAATAAACGACTATTTTTTACCATAGTTAAAATATTGTATTTCTATACTAAAGGCGTATTCACGAATAAATAAAAGGAAGTTTAGATGATATTTATTTCATATCCTCATCTCTCAATTCAATTTTATCGGTATGTTTTATTATTTCATCGATTCTGTGTAAATCTTTTAAGGAGACCTCGCCGGTGCCACGGTCTCTCGGTTGGGGCTGTGATGGGTCTGGTTTCCACCCGACAAAGTTTATTATCTGGTATGTGGCTGGTACTCCACGGGAGTTTTTGTCAGGAAAATCCTGAAAATTATATAGAGCTTCACGAATCGTGTATATAAAAATTAACTTCCATTTCGTATCCTAATGGATAACGGGAGGAAACCGGCCTATGTACAAAAAACCATGAGAAAACTACAATCTAGTCTAATTATGACTACTAATAAGTCTTTTATTTCAATCAGCTGGGATAATCAGGACAATAATATGTCTACCTAAGTTTACATAGCTATACAAAAAATTTCATGATTAAATTACAGCAAAGAAGCTAAAAATAACACAGAAGTACAAATTGTGATAAAGACAAACGTCAGTCATTCTTGAATGCATCGATTTTTTTTTATAAAGTCACTAAAACAAAAGTGTAGTTATCTATTCCTTTATTTTTGTGTTTGTCATGAAAGTTGGCGGACATAGAGCTTTTATACACACCGTCAGTGTGTGTGTGAAAAGTGTGAATCTAAGTTATCCATAAATTACTTTAGTGGCCTTACGGTGTCATGGCGATCATTGAACAAGTTTTAATTGGGCATTTTAATTCCCAACTTAAACACATAAATTTATATATTATAAAAAATTTAATTATTAAAACTGAACTTAGTTCCACTAAGCTAAGGGCAATGCTTGTTGAAATCACATGACCCAATGAATCGGTGAGGAATCAATCTAGAACCAGTCGGCATCAGACCTGGTGCAGAAATACCGTACTTGAAACTAGAGATGCCCATGTCGTTAACAAATCTACTTTAGCCACTTGGTCCTTCGGTCCGTATGATTTCGACAAAAAATGCACTTTGCTTGACAATTTTTTTTTTCAATTATATCCCCAACAGTCGACACTAAGTGATATCAGTTAGATTGGGATAATACAAACTGATAATATAAATGCGAAAGTATGATGATTTAACGACACTCTCTGAATCAATCGGCTTTGGTTGGTTGGTTCAGCTTATTTAGTCTATTTAACGGCTATTCTGTATAACGCCATAAAATGCACATTCCCTTCAGTATCGTTATATATAGCATTGTGTAATGCTTTCACGCTTAAACTACTGAACCGATTTCGATGAAATTTGGTATGTAGATAGACTTAACTCTAGGGAAGGAAAAGGCTATTGCGAAAAAATCGGTGAAGGGGTTGAATTAGTTGAATATAGAAAGTCTGTATATAAATGTCACCTATTTACCAAATTCCTTTTGTATTTAAACCTCGCGGACAAAACGTACTACTTGAATCCTCTTCAATCCGGTTTTCGACCTGGTCATAGTACAACTACTGCGCTAATTAAAGTTACCGATGATATTCGTAGTGGGATGGATGACAAGAAACTCACCGTTCTTGCCTTGCTGGATTTCAGTAATGCGTTCAATAGGGTAAACTTCAAAATTCTACTCGAGTTGCTCCGTTCTATTAAAATCTCTGAGCCCGCTTTAAGCTGGTTCTCTAGTTATCTTCAGGGACGTCGTCAATGTATTAGAACAAGTGATGATCAGTCCCAATGGAGCTTGGTGAAATCAGGTGTTCCACAAGGTGGCGTGCTATCTCCTCTTCTATTTGCCATATATATTAACTCCTTAACTGCTAGTTTATCTCTGTCTTTCCATCTCTTTGCTGACGACCTTCAAATTTACGCCCAATCTACTCTTGACCGCCTTCCCTTTACCATGGAGACTTTAAATGCGGAACTAGCCATTATCTCGGCGTGGAGTAAAAGCTTTGGACTCAATATCAATCCTTTAAAGAGCCAAGTGACCATATTCGGTAGTCCTCACTTTGTTTCTAAAATTGAATGGGCTAGTCTTCCATCTGTCTCTATAGACGGCGTGACTATAAATATTAGTCGAACAGTGAGGAATCTAGGCCTGATCTTTGACCAGAATTTTTCCTGGCTGTCGCATGTCAAAGAAGTTGGGCGCAAACTCTACGCATCTTCTCATGCTCTCAGACGCTTAACTAATTTTCTTCCTATCCGTACCAAAATCCTTCTTTCTCACTCACTTCTTCTACCCATCTTAGACTATGCCGATTCCTGTTACCCCGATCTGAGTGAGGAGCTCCTGAACAAGCTTGAACGCTTATAAAATCTCTGTATCAGATTCATCTTTGGCCTAAGGAAATTCGACCACATCTCATCCTACCGACAGCAGCTAGGCTGGTTGCCCATACGGCTTCGCAGGGATTCCCACATCCTCCACCTCTTATACACTATCCTCTTCAGTCCTTAAACTCCGTCCTACCTCAAAAATCGTTTCAAATTTATGGGTCCCTACGACTACAATCTGCGCTCTTCCAACAGACATATCCTCGAAATTCCACCCCACCACTCCTCCTTTTACGGAAACTCCTTCACAGTGTCCGCTATAAAGCTTTGGAACTCACTTCCCGATCCTATTCGATCAGCCTCCTCACTATCATCTTTCAAATCACTTCTTCGTAAACATTTCTTGTCTTCAATATAATTATTTGTTATTCTAGATTTAAATTAGCATATTTTTCGCTTTTCTTATTTTAATGTATGTTGTGTTCTGTTTAATTATTATTATTATTATTTTTTTTGTATACTTCGCACCCTTTGCACCTACCTGTCTTATAATATTTTAAGTATTCTTTTATCGTGTGGGTTGTCTGGAAGAGATCGCTTATTAGCGATAAGGCCGCCCGTTGCTCTTATATGTTCTTACATCTGTTAATGTCATTTGCTTCTAGTGTTTAAGTGCGATAAAGTGTTAAATAAATAATAAATAAATAAATATATATTTTATATAAAACAGCCCTACCTTTCCATACATCTCTTCATAAATGGCTGCGGCCGCGAACTGGCTCTCCTTACTGAATCGGAGTGGCCGGTTGAAGGCAGCGTTGCCTTCCCCAGCTGACCGCACATCCTTCATCAAATGCCACACAGACGGATAGTACACTGTTATCGAATCCACGTCCACCGTTTGCAGGGTGAAACCGGCACTGTCCAATCACACATACAATATATTTATATATATATTCCACATACTAATGTGGCTGAAGAGCCCAATTTGTTAGGGTTTATTTATTAACACTTGTTATATTTAAAAAATACACACAAATGGCGGTCATATCGCTTTCAGCGATCTCTTCCAGCCAAGCATAACAAGGAGACACGGTAAGAAAACTTTTTGATACAGTGCACAATCTATACTAAAGATACAAATAGCTAACAAAGCAGACAATTTGTATAATGTTGGATTAATATAATTATTGCATAGTGATGTTAGCTTAAATGACTTGAAACTTAAAACTAATGCACACTGAGTCACTTTATTAATAATTTAATACAACTCCCTTGGTTTGAAAAACAAAGGTTTAATAATATACAATAACAATTTTCTATATTGTTATATCGTGGGTTGTCTGGAAGAGATCTCTAATTAGCGATGAGGCCGCCCTTTATATGTACTAATATCTGTTAACGTCATTTGCTTCTAGTGTTTAAGTGTAAATAAATAAATTTTATGTGAATAAAGCATTAAATACCTACGCATTCAACAAACCACCGATATCCCTTATTCTTGTAAACGGTGACACATGCGGGTAGACACCACCAATTCGCTCCGTCTCAGCTAATTGTATAGACTGTCTTAACTCCATTAGAGTATCTTCACCAAATACACAGGCCATGAATACCTAAAAGGTTAAGGTGAAAGAATCTAATTATTGTACTTTAAAAGGCCATAGATTTTTTAATCCCAAGTATAGATGACCTATCAACCAACACAGAGACACACTCTAATGAATTAATGAATTTCTTCCCAAACAGGGTGGTCCCATTATGGATTAGACTCCCTGAACGTGTTGTGCTTTCACCTTCACTAAATTACTTGGACTTGGAGAAATATTTGGACAAATTACTAGACTAAATAACACATGCATCAGCCTCTGCTACTAGTGTGTCCCAATCATAATAACATACAGTGTCTACTATATAAACAAGTTAATCTGAAGAATTTCATATTTATATTACAAACGTTGGATTACCCCATCTGGTGTTAAACACTTCATGATCCTGTCGAAACATCCTGGTAAATCATTAACCCAGTGCAATGATAGCGAAGAGACTACAAGGTCCACACTATTTTCTGGAAACTGAGAAGAAAAAATATACAATTGAGTAAAAAGTATTTATATAGTAATTATTAATTGGTATTAAAAGCTTTAAAATTGTATCTGTTTAAATTGTTTATGACTTTATCGATTCCAATACTTACTTACTTCAATATTTTCTTCATCCATAACACATTTTTCTACTTTCACACCATCACCGACAATTGCTTTGTCCAGATGTGTTTGAGATGTGTCACACAGTGTTACTTTTTCCACGCTGTCTGGTTGAAAGTGGCGTGATACATAACCTCTACTTGCACCTGGAAAATTTGGTATGAACAGTATTTGAAAAATTTAAGAAATAAGCCACTCTTACGATTCAATAGCCAGCTTAATAACTAAATAATAAAATCAAACTAGTCTATAGTTTGTTTCTTAATGAAAAACATACCAAGCTCAACTGCATTTTTGAATATTCTTTTGATGTCAAATATACGATCAGCTGTTCTCCACCCAATCTCTTCCTTAACGTATTCATATAAATGATAATCTTCTAGCTGTGAAGATCTTTCCTTTTGCAAAATCTTCGCTTTACGATCAAATACATTCATAGTACGGTAAACAGAACTTGCTGTTTTCTGTTTAGGTGAATTTGTGCTTCGATTACGAACAAAGTTACGTAAAAATAAATGGTTTTTGTAACACATTCGTATGAAATTTTCCCCCTGTACCATTGTTCCTATTTTAACTACTTTGGTATAACTTAATAAAACTAAAAAAATCCACTTCTTAATTCTATTATTGTCTAAATAGACAGTAACACATTTTTTAGTTTTATTTAACGTAATTTATGTAGTTCTAAATGTATGTAGTTTTAATTAAAACTCAAAGTAAAAATCACAGAGTAGTTAGCACAGTTAAATTGTGAAACATGACAAATTTGACAACTGTGTTAGTTTTGGTTGATATTCATAATATAAGTCAAAACAGCAGCTATGTAATTCAAAATGTTACGAGAGAATTTATCATATCGTTTTAGTTAATTAAAATTAAATCTGCGATAATAGTTATTGTAATAAATTGACTACACTTTTCGTTATTTCTATGTAAATAAACATACTTGAGAAAGCTTACTTTGTAAAAGACGCCGACCTAAAGGTATGTTTTAAATATTTTATGCATAATACATGTAACTTGTGAACAGTTAAGTATCTAAAATATTTGCCTCTTTATTTTCTAGATGTGGCCTTTAATATTCCGGTTTCTACGAACAAATGCGCCATATATTACATTACCTGTCGCGGCTATAGTTGGTGTTATAGGTTATAATGTAGAAGGGTTATTATCTGATAGATACACCCCGTATTCAAGTAAGTCTCCAAACATTAGTTTTCTCTATAATGGACCTTACATAGATATGCTGACATTAGGAGCTATACCCATCCAGTGGCACTATGACTCAGGCTTGGTTCTTGCTTACATTAGAACCATATTAATGATCTTTTTTTTTATTTGCTTTTGGACATGTAGGCCTTCTTTAGTGAACCTAAGACATAGAATGCCACTAGATGTTTCATTATCAATCCAATCAATATAATGTTTGATTCACAAGCGAGTGGTCATTGCACACATACAGAGAATACACCCTGTTACTTTGACAGTGAATAGTTAAGATACCCAAACTTAATTTGTTTAATTATTACTTTTAAAAAAATTAATTCTTGTACAGCCATGATTTAATTTCACAACATTAGAATTTAAAGATGTAAGCTCAAGCTATTAGACCAACATAAAAATGTATAATTTAAAAAGATAAATATGCACAAACAGTCACACAATGTATGTCAAATATTAAAATAAATATTGGGTATATTATTAGCTGAGATGTGTGAGAATTTAAACTGGTAACTATTTTTTTTTTGCAGAAGCTGTTCAAGATCAAAGACTAGATAGATTAGAGGAAACATTATTAAAGGACCCCACTAATGTAGAAAAATTAAAATATAAAGCTAATGTGTTTGATAAAAATGTATCACCTTCTTTACAAAAAGATTAGCACATTTTTTGTTATGTAATAGCTAGTTTATGTTTCTGTAAATAAAAGCATCGTTTTCTTGGATTATGGCAATTTTATGTATATTTGGTTAATCTAGCGATTTTCATTGAATAAAGTCAAGTGGCAACAAATACGTAACGAAAGCACACAGCGGAGACAATCTCATAACAAATGGGTGTGTTATATATATTTATTTATTATTTTATCTTAAAATGCGTCACGTTGCAAGAAAAAAGATTAACTTTTGCTTTAAATTTCTGACCGACTTTAATTTTGACTAAATTCATATTTTTAACTGGTAACAATCAATTGTCAAACAAAAAAGATTACTGTCATTGGCTGAGGAAAAAAAACCAACGCGCTTCGCTTCTCTTTTGGAATTTATCGTATCGTAACAAGGCTTCCTTTTGTATTTCACTTAAAAATGTTTTAAAATCTTCATCGCAATCATGTAAACAATACTGCGAATTCAAATTTTTGTTCCTTAAACCTTTTAATTGTTTTATTTCTTGTAAAAGTTAGTTACGAGTGATCAATAGAACAATGGCATAGGCGTCACGTCAAAGGACCCTGGATAATTTAATAATTACCGTGTGCTGCCGAAGAGTATGGAGCCGGCCGGTAGCGACAATAACGACAGATCTGGTGTAAAACGTGAAAAAATGGCAGAATCATACAATGGACAGGAGAATGTCACCTACGAAATGCAACCAAAACAAGCAACGGTGCGTTATTGTTGCGACGATTGCGATTTAACGTTTGATGGCTTGGAATTCCTGATTTTACACAAAAAGTTTCATGGAAACGTTAAGGATACTCCACAAATGGAACCAGAGCCCACAATGGTTATAAGAGACGGCCCAAAAAAGAGGAGGAAGTTCAAATGCGATCAATGTGATGTTAAAGTTAATTCTCAGTACCATTTGGACATACATCATAGTAAACACGAAGGTAATGCAGCTAAAAAGTATGTATGTCAGGTATGTGATCGCAGCTTTGTAGCTGCTCAATTTCTCAAAAGTCACATGCAATCTCATTCAACGACAAGCACAATTAATTGTGAAATTTGCAATAAAAGCTTCACAGGTCAAGCTTATTTAAAACTTCATATGCAACTCCACAATGATGTTAAAAAGTTTAGATGCTCTAAATGTGATGAAATGCTCCCAACAAAAAATTGTCTTAAGATTCATATGAAAAAGCACTCAAAAGTCAAAAATTTCAAATGTGATTGCTGTCAGAAACTCTTTGTATCAAAGATTACCATGGAAAAGCATCGTCAGAGCCACGAAGGACAGCCAATGGACTGTCTGGTTAAATGCAATCAATGTGACCGAACGATGCATTCCACATTGCTTAGAACACATATAGCTAGAGCACATCCTTCAACGATTGATGACGATGTTAAGCGCCCACATAAATGTACAACTTGCGGTAAGAGTTTTATTGTTAAGATTAATTTGAACCTACACATTCGCGTCTGCCATCCCGACTTAGCGGACCCCGAAGACGAAGATGATGATGTAATGACGGATAACTCTTAGTGTAGGATATATAACCAATAGCGTTAAGGCAAAGTAAGGTATATACTGTGTATACAAATATCACAATTCTGGTTCCTATTTTTAATTTAAAAAATATTGAATATATTATAAAATTCATTAAAGAGAATCAATGTATTATGTATAATCTTATATATTAAATTTTAATAACAGCATATACCTTACTATATGACTGGCTACTTAAATAATGTTTAATTTATTAACTATGTATATAGATTATATACAAATCAAAGTTGACTTCCACTGATTATGTATTTTTTGAGTTGACTGCCTTTAAAAATTTTAAATCCAATTAATTTTTATTAAGTAATCAGCCATTTGCCTTTTTTAATTTTAACTTTATATCACAGTTTTAAGTACTGCTTATGTGATTTTTTAACACAATAAAATTTAAGCTTTACATTTTGTCTTATTACTGGCCATATCTTATTATATATGGCTTATGTGCAATAAGCTATTTACTTCTTATGTATAGCCCAATACCATTGTTATATTTAGCTAAGCTTAGAGTATTATTTATTTAAAATAATACTAATATGTGTATAATGTAAATGATATGGGTAATTCAATATTCTTAAAATCATATAAATTGTATTAAAGTTGTAAATTGAATATAATACAGGATTACATACAATACAACCCCGCACAAAGGCCATCTTCAAAATAAAAAGTATTAAAATTGATTCTTGCAGGCCTAGTTGTTTATTTGTTTATGGAATTAGTAATAAATGTTAATGTAGAATATGTAGTTACTTCAAAACAGCTTCATTCGATTTAAATCAATAAAATGCGGCCGATCATTAAAGCATCGTGGGGGTAGGTACACAAGTGATTTGAATTTGACAATGAATTTAAAAAATTAATATTCTTTTATATTTTATTAAACACTTATAATCTAGTAAAAATAAATATTTTATTATTCTGATTTCTGTTCTTCAGCCACCTCTGTTGTCTCTTCTTTTTCAGTGGTCTGTTCAGTTTCCGTTTGCTATAATGAAAATGTATGTGAAATTTTAGTGGCAGCTCAGGTAGTTCTTAAAAGTGGTCTATGCAGGTATAGTTTTAAAAGGTTTAGCAACATTTTAAAAGTAATTGTGGGTGAACCGGAATTTAATAGGGGAATGCTGAATGCATGTCTGTAAAAAGAAAATGAAAATCACAAAATATATATTTACCGCCTGTTTTGCAATGTCATCATCTTTCTTCTTTTGAAGGTACACGCTGATTTCCCTTATCAACTGCAGCTCCTCAATTTGTTTTGGTGATAAAGGATCAAATACTTTGACAGGTAGTTTATCAGCGTGACCCATATTTTCAACGAAGTCCTTGTAACGAGACAGCAGAATCTTGTTACGTTCGTCCGAAATTTGATTCATATTGATCTGGGAAATAAATTCTGATTTTAGAAAATCATTCAGTGCCGTATTTAATTATGGTTGTTTTGAAAATATCATGTGTGCTTACTTTTTAAATGACCAATCTTCACGTTAATAGAAACAAAAGTGACAATTAGGAAAATATTTAATATTTTTTCAAAGTCACTACAACAGGGGCAGACAACATTTTTATTGTCATTAATTATAATGAATATAATATGTTCTAATGATAGCTCACTATTGCAATACAGAAAAAAACTTTTTTTTTCTAGAAACATGTAAATATCTTTATTCAAATACCAGTTAGGATTTGAAACAAATTTTAAAGATATGTAAAAACGTTCTTTACTTCTGAGGTCAAAAGTCGATCTAATTAAAATGCGGTTAAAAATAAATTTAAATATAGACAATACAAATTATTTATTGACCTTCTATGTCAAGGTTTGGTTTGATTTTGCCGACTTTTAAAGAGTCGTAGGAAATGAGTAAAATAATATTCAAAGGGAAAAATTAAATAAAATACATATGTGAACTTCTGATTTGATTTCAATTCAAAAAAAATAAATTGAATAATTTTGTGGTAAAAAAAAACAAAGTAATAGAAACTTTTTTAATGTTGTCTTGCGAGTGGGAGTGCCATGCTGTTACCTTAGGGTTTCAGCCGAATGGGCAGGCACGGCCGGAGAAATACCACTCTCTCACAGAAAACCGGCGTGAAGTGATGCAATTGGACTTTGTTCATTTTGTACTCGCGTTTCGTTCGGTGAGTGAGATCTTCCGGTGCCCATTCTTTCCTCTTCCCCGCCCTCTTGTAACCCTCCATTTCCTTTTATTTTCCTTTCCTCCTCATTCCCTCTCCTTCCCAGTCCCCCCAAACAAATACTTGAATGATGGTGCAAAATAAAAAGAAATTACCCCAGGGGGGTACCACCTGTCGTGGAGAATCCCCTCCTGCGTGTCCACCTAACTGTTTTGTTGTTGGGCCCCCAGGCTGCCCTTCGTATTCTGGGGGGGGCAATTTTGCGCTCATATCTTAAAACACATCTCATAAATGTCGGGGCAAACAGAGTAAGCATCACTTGGCACCTTCCTCATCGCTTACTGTGGACTTCTGCAATGTGAGGGGGCTTGTTTCGAACTTAAACGCTGTTCACCACCACCTTGAAACAGCTTTGCCGGCCTTACTCTTTCTTACCGAGACACAGATTTCTTCTCCTGGCGACACCTCTTTCCTCTCCTACCCTGGTTATAAATTAGAACATAGATTCTTGCCAAGGGCTGGAGTGTGTGTCTATGTCCGGGATGACATTTGCTCTCGTCGCCTCACGTTTCCTGAAGGAATAGACCTATCGATTCTTTGGCTCCGCGTAGACTGCGATGACCATCCGCGATTCTACGCATGCCTTTATAGGTCTCATAGCGGTAATGCCGAAATTGACCGACTTGTGGAGCACAGACAATCGGCTACAGACTCCTTGATTGCAAATGTTCCTACCGCTGAAGTCGTAGTTCTTGGCGATTTTAACGCCCACCATACCGACTGGCTCGGCTCTACTACCACCGACTATGCGGGAAGAACATTTCACGACTTTGCCTTGGCCTACGGCCTGACTCAAATGGTGCCCTCGATCACGAGAATCCCAGATGTCGAAGGTCATTGGACCTGCTGCTGACTTCTCACCCGGACGGGTATCATGTATCGGTTGATTCCCCATTAGGAAGATCGTCGCGTCTGGCACTATAGGTCAGCAGACTGGGATGGAATGCGCTCCTTTTTTGCTTTCTACCCGTGGGGGCCGATTTGTTTTTCGTCGGATGATCCGAATGCTGCTGCCGACTCTGTCGCTGATGTGGTGCTGCAGGGAATGGAGCTTTTTATTCCTTTCTCTGCTGTGCCCATCGGTGGCAAGTCCCAACCTTGGTTCAGACAGTCTTGCAAAATGGCGGCACGCCGAAAGCTTGAATGTTATCGTACCTGGGCTCAAGCGGCAGCATCACGTGATGTAAATACCAGCGTTCTTAAAAAAGGATACAACTCGGCCTCTAGGTCCCTCAAAAGTGCCATTGCTAAGGCAAAGTCTATTCACATCAGCAGAATTGGTGATAGGCTGGCTCGGCTCCCTTCTGGGACACGTGCATTCTGGTCTCTAGCCAAGGCTGTTCAAGGAAACTTCTGTAAGCCTTCTCTTCCACCACTACTTGGGGCGAACAACCTGATGGCCAACACCCCGAAAGAGAAAGCCGATTTTTTAGGTTCTCTTTTCGGGTTCAACTCGACGATTGATGACCACGGGAATACTCCACCGACGTTATTGCGGTGTGATACCTCGATGCCCGAAATTGTTTTTCGGCTTCGTGCTGTACGCAAAGCTCTTACTTCCCTGGATATTCATAAGTCGAGTGGAACGGATGGTATTCCTCCAATAGTGCTGCGCACTTGTGCTCCTGAGTTGGCTCCGGTCCTGACGCGTCTTTTCCGGCACTCTTATTCACTCGGCATTGTCCCGAACGCTTGGAAGACCGCCTTGGTTCACCCGATTCCTAAAAAAGGCGAACGCTCTGATCCTTCCAACTACCGCCCAATAGCTGTTACCCCTTTATTTTCTAAGATAATGGAGACTATTATCAACAGCCAGCTCCTTCGTTACCTAGAGGAGTGCCAGCTGATTTGTGACCGTCAATACGGTTTCCGCCGTGGCCGCTCAGCTGGTGATCTTCTAGTTTTCCTAACTCATAAATGGGCAGAAGCTGTTGAGTCTAAAGGGGAAGCACTGGCGGTTAGTCTGGACATAGCAAAGGCCTTTGATCGGGTATGGCACAAGGCGCTTCTCTCAAAACTTCCAGCATATGGGCTTCCCGTGAAGTTATGCGACTGGATCTCCAGTTTTTTGGCCGATCGGAACATTAAGGTCGCTGTCGACGGTGCATGTTCCGACCTCAAATCCATAAACGCTGGAGTTCCCCAAGGCTGTGTACTCTCTCCTACGCTGTTCCTCTTGCATATCAATGATATGTTGCACTTAAGCAGCCTTCATTGTTATGCGGATGACAGTACTGGAGATGCTCTATATCACGGCCGTGCAAATATTTCCCGGGTTGATGTCGAGCAGTGTCGGGACAAGCTTGTGTCTGAAGTCGAGACTCTACTGCGTGGAGTCTCGGATTGGGGTCGACTTAACTTAGTCCAATTTAACCCCTCGAAGACCCAGGTTTGCGCGTTTACCGCTAAAAAGAATCCCTTTGTCGTGGCCCCACTATTTGATAACACTCCTCTTAAAGCCTCAGCCAGAATTGGAATTCTTGGTGTCGATATATCGAGCGATGTCCAGTTCTGCAATCATTTGGAAGGTAAGGCTAAGTTAGCCTCTAAAAAGCTTGGTGTTCTCAGCAGGGCGCGTCAATATTTCACATCAGGCCATCGCTTGCAACTCTATAAAGCGCAAATTCGACCTCATATGGAGTACTGTTCCCACCTCTGGGCGGGGGCGCCCCAATACCAGCTCCTTCCATTTGATCGCATCCAACGCAGAGCGGCTCGTATCGTCGACGACCCCATCCTTTCCAATCGGCTTGATCCTTTGGCTCTGCGTAGAGATGTAGGCTCCCTCTGCATCTTCTACCGCATTTATCATGGGGAGTGCTCTGATGAATTGTTCGGGCTAATACCTGCAGCGGAACTCCATCACCGGACATCAAGGCAGAATACGAAATTCCACCCGTACCACCTTGATGTCTGGCGCTCCACGACTGTGCGTTTTTTAAGGCAGTTTCTGCCGCGCACCACCTCTTTGTGGAACCAACTCCCAGCGCAGGTATTCCCGATCCGCTACGACTTGGGGACCTTCAAAAAAAGAGCGTTCCTCTTCCTTAAAGGCCGGCAACTCACTTGTAAGCCTCCTGGCGTTGCAGGTGTCCATGGGCGGCGGTTGGCACATCACTCGAAGTGACCCGCCTGCTCGTTTGCCTCCTCTCACATTAAAAAAAAAAAAAAAAATGTTGTCAATGTCTTTGGCGAAAAAAGAATCAAAGAGGCCTCGTTAAAAACACAAGTTTATTTCTAGGTGGCAACACTTATAATTATTTCCTTTAACAGATAAATAAAATAGCTATCAGATGTGTTAAAGCATAATAAAAATGAATCGAATAATATTTGAACAAACAGTTGCTATAATAATATAATATAACAATTATATAGATGTTATTCCTTTACTAATCTAGTACGTAAAATGGAACGTAAAACCACCCCTCAAAATGAGTCAACCCTCCGACTCGCCCCGATGTTTGCCGATCAAAACCGAGCGCCCCGCTTGCGATAGACCACCAAAAACAATTTTTACACCACCACAATTATGTAATTAGTCAAAATAAAATATTTTTTACAATTTTACCAAGTTAGTTAGCTGTAAAATTATTAAAACTCAAAGTTTTGTGATGTAAATCTATTTTTGTGTTCCAAAACGTGATGAGAGGAATATTGATTTTTTAGTGACTGACGTTGTATGCGGAACCTGTGTTTAGTGTTGTTTTAGTGTTTCTTTAAAGGTAATGTATGGTTTTCATTATTATCCAGCTATATTTAGAAATAATATATACCCATCTGGTATATAATTATTAAAATATATATAAATCAGGAAAAAAAACAGCGACGAAAAATTTCACCAAAAATAAATTAAAAATTTAATTTATTTTAAACGAAATCAAAGATCGAATGTAATGACGTATTTTTAAATTGAATCAACGTGTTTTGTTCAACATAAAATAGATCGACTTCGAGGGAATATTTGCACTGTTTTGAAGGAGTAATATCATAAATATAATAAATATAGATTTATCAATTTAAAAAAATATATTTGCTATTTATTAATTTAAAGCTATATTAGAATAATACTTTTATAAGATTTAAAAAAAACACATGGAATTGTGTTTATTGAATGCGGTCAAAATGGGTGAACATGTTTTTCTCAATATACAAACAAAAATTTGAGATAAAAATAGAGATGTATTAAATAAATATGATTATTACAAAAAAATGATATAAACGCCCTCCAAGACATTACTCTCAGTTATATCTGCAGTTGTCTAAAACAAGATTGCGGTATAAATATATTTTTTGGAATTTCGCCAATCGTTTATTATAAAAAATACGGTTCATCAATCGCTAGATTTATGATTTAGACAGACAAATATATCGATTAAAATCCATTATTTATGTGCAAATATTTGTTCATATGCCACACGGTTAATTTAGAACAATTGTTCTATTCATAAAACGCATTAAGTAGTTATATTAAATTTTAGAAGACATATTCCCAATAAATAGTAAGAATTTTTAAAAATGAAATTTATTTAATTATAGATTTTTTTTTCTATGAGGGAAGGATGGAATATTTATAACCACACACAAATTAAATAATATGCGTTAAAAATATATAAAGATTGTAACAGCAAAGATATATACATATACGTGTTGTGAATTACGATTAATGTTGTCTAGGTACATTGCAGTCATGAAAAAATAATTTAAAAAAAAACTTAAAAGGCGTATGTAACTAAACGCGAACGAACATACGTCGTTCAAACAAGAAGTTAACAATTTTGAGCTGTGAAAAGGAAATCCTATTCGCGTATAGTTGTCGAATAAAACCAACGGAAAGCCTAGTAATGTTAAAATTGAATTAATGTGATAGAATCATACATTTACTAATCACATTTACAGTTATTGTAAATCGGAGTACCTAGTGTTCTGACGATTTAGGTGCTTTTTCCTCTGCACGCAATGCCTGGATCTACTTTTATTTTATTACTTCCAACACACGCTCAATACACAAAACAGTAACGGCCTTCACACACATACACAAAAACAATAGAAACATAAAAAAAATAGTTGAAATTAAAAAACAAAGAATGTAGAGGCAAAAATAGAAAACTAACCTAAACCTCATTAAGAATATTGAAAGACAGACATTTATATTATTGCAAAATATATCGATATTATTATAACCATTTTCAAGACAAATATATGCCCGAGATAATGAGAATGTTGAAGACTAACGAGGCGTATTAAATGAATGTATTAAGTATATAATTGTCATCATTCGCAGCCCCTAGTGGGCCATCTACCGATGAGTTTTGCCTCTGCTACTAGTTTTTTTTTTTAAAGTATCGATATCCTTGACAATTGTATATCAGCAATGTAGCCTCCGTGTACTTTATCTTTGGCATTTCATTGCGTATTAAAAGTCACTTTAAAAGTGTTTCAGTGAATTGCGTTGATGATAAATTTTAGAGGACAATTATGTATGAATATCTTAAGGACTCGTTTTATTGCTTTTAGGGAAGTGAAAAATCTCTAAGCCTAGTTTGTCTGAAAGCTAACTATACAGTCAAAATAGGTCAAGAACACTTCGGTTAATTCAAAATTGCTTGTACGCTGAACGTGAATTTCCCTTTAGCATTGAAAATTATATGATTTTACGGACGCGTCATTCAAAAATCACATTCTATCTTTATGGACTTTTCTTTACGCTAAAAAGCACAGACTATTAGCTTCCGATCTTCAGAGGTCTTTTAAATTATTATTTATATATTTATTGAAATAATTGAACTTTTAACAATAATTAGACCTAATTATACTTCGATTAAAGCAATGCCAGGACTATTTTCATGTTCTACTGGAAAGTTTCATTCAAAATAGTTTATTGGGGACACACGACAGCGTCACATGCGAGTTGTTACTTTGTTTGCGTTCTGTTCGCTAAGAGATTTATTGCAGGCGCAAAAAATCTTTATTAAAGCCTGCAACGACCAATTTTTAACATCGCATTTAACATTTTTAATATTTAGCATGTCTCTTATAAATGCTTATTGAATTTTCATTTTCCTTTCCAGATATAATGACCGTCCAAGCAGGATTGAGAGTCCACCAGGAGTCGACATGACGCTGTAAATATGGAAGGAGGCACCACGGCCACGGAGGCCTACCAGTATGTGGGGCCTTTTCGCCTCGAAAAAACCTTGGGCAAGGGCCAAACTGGTATGTACCGTATGTACTGGATGTACAGCATAGTGAAATATTGCAAAATTAATTCTATCGCGGATACTACTTCTTGGTAATGAAATAGTTCTGGTCATAAATTGATTACTAATCGATGTTACCGTGCAGTGAGATAATTGTAAAGACTACCACAAAATGACTAGCCCACTGAGTTTCTTATGGGTTCTTCTCAGACGAGGGCGCGTAGTGACGATCAAAAGTAGTGGTTAACAATCCTAATTGAATAAAGAATTTTTGATTTTAACTTGCAATATTAAATGAATTTATTATATAAATTTATTATAGATTTTAATATAGTACAGCGAGATTTTTCTGTGAAGTTGATTTAGATTAATGTGGATATGCCAGATGCATGTTCAGGGTTACCAATTAATCGTTATTAAGCTTTTATTATTAACATTTTAAAATACATCTCTGTATAGTTGAACTCTTCTTTTGTTGTCTGCTTCATCAAGAACTTGAAACAGGGGGTTGGTAAATGTATCTGCAAAAATAAATAATTAGGGCACACTTTTAATGAAATTAATAAAAGCGTTGAACATATTTAGCGAACAACTTAGGCCAGACAGTGTGATTATTGACTTAATGATCTCTGTCATAGCGAAATATCAATGTGAAGTTTTATTTGATTTTCTATTAATATAAGACTAAAAGAAGATTACACCAAATAAGAATATCACAAAACACATCGAATAGGTGATTTAAATGTTAATTCACACGTAAACCCTGAAATATAATTACAATTTGGGTTAGAAAATCTTTTACGGCAAATATCTCCTAACGTAGCCAGTCTGACTCTTACGATACGACTGTTTATATTGTAATTATCACTTACATTTGTTTATCCCATTAGCACTTATGCGACTGTCGGCAAATGGTGAAAAAGTTAGACTTGGCGGCATAGGTTCAATGCCACCCAAAATATACTCCAATGTTGGCTTTGCAAATACCCTTGATATTAAAATCAAGATGCTGTAAATACAGTAATACAAGATCACAACTTTTTTAGGCAAAAGGTATCCCAAAGCGTATATAGACTCGAGAAAGAGAGTTCTTCTCGTCCGCTCTAACGACTTTGATTTGGGAACTGGCAATAAATGTAGAGTGATTTTTTTTTATAAGTTTTGTTTTTTTCTGACGGTTCATAAGTAAACCATAGTTACCAATTTTTGATTCCCGGCGTAACATATCTCTGGCACAGGTGTCTATAAGATAAGTAAGGGCTTTTTTTAAATGTCTTGTAAGGTAAAGGAAATTTCGCTAAACTAAGGTGATGGCGACTTACCTCACTAGAATCTTCATTGTAATTGATCTACCTATATTGCTTACTCAATTGAGTGAGCTATCTTAAGCTGTAAGTTTAAGGATCTATAAGGAGTTGTTTGTAAGGAGGTGTTATTTTCACATATACATACGAAAGTCAATATCTCTTTATTCAGTAAGGTACATAGGACCATTATGATCGTCTTAAATCTAAATGATGTAGGATCATTAAGATTTAAGGACGTATCATACCTATTCGTACGCGACCAAGCTGAGAAGAAGCAGCCAAGAAACTCGGCTAGGTTGATTTGTTTGAGCTGGAGCAAATTCATTCCCAAACTCTTTCATTAAGATAATAATAATCGCAATACGTACTATCACAGTTAACTTTCAAAGTCAAAACTCTTACAGCTGCATAATAATGCCAATATCTCTCCTATATGGATGTTGAATATTTTTGTTTAAACTATATTCACTACTGTATTAACTGCTGTATATGTTTTAACGATAGCCTAGTATAAATAGGTAAGCTAATGCTTTGTTTACGTTGGACCCCTTTTTGTTGCACTTGAGAGGTTTTTGTGATAAAATAAAGTCAGACGCACTTCGCTGTAATTGGATTGTCTACATTGGAATATGGCCGTGACATAGTGTCACTGTGTCCCGCTTATCAAAGCATATAGTAAAGATATACATGGAACAAACTTCTATTTATGCTCGTAAAGGAACATACTGAACAATAGTTAAATTTAATATGCATTCAAACTTCTTATTAAAACTATATTGACTCTTTCTGACGTGTTTCATAAAAGGAGACACGGATTATTTAGTTTATAAGATGCAATTCGTTGGCGCCTAGCTAGGCACATCCAAATTCTCTTGTCCCGTTCCTATCCTATTTAACCACATTAATCCCACTATTTTTATTGTCTCCCTTCCTTTTATTATTTAATTATTACTTTTAGTTTCCATTTAAATTTTGTACACTTAAATTGTTAACACTTGGCGCTGTGCAGCGGTTTGCGACAACTGGGGCCTGCTGAAAATCAGTGGTGTGAAACACTATATTCCACACAAATCCTGAGCAGCACCCCATTTGGCGCACGCCCGCGGCACTTGCAGCAATGCAATGTGTTTATTTTTAGTTAATTTTAATTTTGTACTTATAATTTATTGCGATGTTGTGTGTGTGTCCAAATAAAAATATTTTCTTTCTTTCTTTCTTTTCAATTAGAAATAAACTGAGTATTCACGAGTTAAATGAATAAAGTATTGTAAATTGTAAAGGAAATTAAGCCATAAATAGCTGACGGTGTGCCTGTCGAACAAATTGAATTTCAACTGTCGGATGTATGACCCACATCTCCAAATAAGATTTTTGTTTACACCACTCGCTCATACATTCGCATACCATTTACTACGACAGAACGATCAGAACACTTTATAACAAAATTAAATTAAAAATAATAATCTAAATAGATTATTTAAATATATTTATATATAATTTAACAATATATATAATATCGGATATGAGTTTCTGTTAACTTATAAAATTATAAATATTGAGAACAAACAGGGGTGCAACCAACTCATTTGATTATGTACAATTAATTGTATTTTATCTATTGACGATTATAAAATTATAACAACTCTATAAATGTACAAAGCTTTCTTGGAATAATGACATGTAACATCACTTGTTGTTTTGAAAACTTTTCCTAAAACCAATAAAAGTATGGATCTTTGTTAATACTTATATGAAATGAAAATCTAATATCTTATAAATAGAAATAGAATGTGATGCATTTAGTTTTGTAAATATATATAAACTTAATTGATCGGTGAACTTCCTCTATATATGTATTATGCTTTAATGATGGCCATAGAAAGAGACGAAAGGGCTTCAGCTAAAGAGCTCCAGTTTAACTAAATTAAACTTAGACTTCTATTAAATTTCGTATGTTACCAATAAACGTATTACCTTAAATCAAAAAATCACGCCGATTGACTTATCGCTAATAAGCTTTCTTCCAGGCAACCGTACAGAACAGGTAGCACCAAAATGTTATTTTATGAAATCCAACATTGTTTTACTTTGTTACAGGCCTCGTTAAGCTGGGTGTACATTGTGTAACGGGTAAAAAGGTGGCAATCAAAATTATCAATAGGGAAAAGCTTAGCGAATCTGTGCTTATGAAGGTAATTTTTGTTAAAACTAAGTAAAAAGTACCACAGGAGCAAACAACGCTATAACGATGTTATAATAATTAAATATACCTAAGAGAAGATAACTAAACTAAGTTGCACCGGGCGCATTTTTAAATGTCATCAAAGGTTTTTAATTAGTGATATAAATTTGAAAAAAGTTTATTTGTATCGTGTAAATAATCCGACAAAATACGATTCGCTATGAAACAAAGTGTTTTAGTGAATATCATATGAACTTGTAGTTCACTTTTAGGTCGTCAATCGGTGTAATATATTTATTTTTGTGTTTTACAGGTGGAACGCGAGATAGCAATTATGAAATTAATCGAACATCCGCATGTATTGGGACTATCTGACGTTTACGAGAACAAGAAATATCTGTAAGTAAAGTCGTGTTACCAATTGCATATTTGAACAAGTATTAAAGGTTAAAGTTAAGGCTGTTTTTTGGTTTTGGAGTTTTTATATCTAACGATTCATTTCTTTCCAGGTATTTAGTGCTAGAACACGTTAGTGGCGGTGAACTGTTCGATTATTTAGTGAAGAAGGGTAGACTGACACCAAAGGAAGCGCGAAGATTTTTCCGACAAATAATATCCGCTTTGGACTTCTGTCACAGCCATTCTATATGGTAAGCTCTTTTACAATGCATTTCCACCAACCGTGGCTCATGGACGAGTCGGTACTGAAGGCCCCAAGGCTAAGTTACCTTCGTTAGTCGCATTCGGGATTGGAGACTTCATCCTATTAGTTGTAGCTGGAACATGGAACATGCCTCGCAGCATATTAACCTACTGTTTGTTTTAGCCATCGTGATTTAAAGCCTGAAAATCTGCTCTTGGACGAGAGGAATAACATAAAAATAGCCGACTTCGGGATGGCGTCCCTTCAGCCCGCTGGTTCCCTATTGGAGACGTCATGTGGAAGTCCGCATTACGCCTGCCCTGAAGTCATAAGGGTCAGTAATTGCGTACTTTAGCTAGCTAAGTGTTTAACTTCTGTTTATGACTCTTACTTAAATTTAATTTCAGTTTGTTGAAAATGTTGAACCAAATTTCTGTCTCTAACCATCAAGGGTTGGCAAAAAGCTTCAAGCTAGCTTCTCTATCTTTAGTTCTGCACTATTCCAGTCCACTCCCGAATGTTCTGGAACCACAATAGAGCATATACTATTAACTATTTATTTAAAGTCAATGCCAAGCTTTTTCGTTCTAAGGACATATTAAAATAACTATATTACATAATATACATTTATTTGCGTGAAAATGTAGAATTGTACATGGGTTAAGTTATAAAAAAAAATGTAATAAACGGTAACGTTATAAAAATAGGAAACACTTTTTAAACTATAAATTTACATAAGACAAATTATTTCAAAAATACTTTGCCGATTCACAAAATCAACTTCACGACTACATAGGCTATTAAATATTTACTTTAACAAGTAGAACAAGAGTTTTTTGAAATTGCCTTGTATTAAGTGTATTACTACTAGATGTAAGAAAAACTATAAATGAGCTTAACGTTAAAAGACTGTAAATTTAAAGTGTAAACTAATTAAACTAAGAATATATTATTCTATATCTCACAATAAACCTAGTTAAGTACTACAAGTCTCTGAAATACTAGGATAAGTATATAAAAACAATGTATCAATTAAAAATAAGCAATAATTCAAAACTTAATCCTTCAAAGATATGGAGTGGGGAATAGAGAAATATTTATTTGCAGCAAAATTCAGCTAAAAATAATGGTATATCATTAGCGACTGATAATAACTTTAAACACAGACAAAACAGTATTTTGATTGAGACCAGTCTTAATTCTTTAAAAGACCCGATTAAGTATTTTCCCACCAATCCAACCTGGACCCGCATGGCGGATTGTGTTGCCCCATGATGTTATTAAAAGGCAGCAATACTAATGTCCTGTAATTTTGAATTAAATCAGGATTTTTTTATTATTTCTTTAGTACATATACCAAACCCACCAAAACCATGTTACATGAAATGTAATGAACGAGTGATATCATATAATTGTCAGTATGGAGTTAGTTTTATATAATAAGTATTTACTCGAAATGAACATGTACTCGAAACTAATGTAAAATGAGATTCACGAGTGAACAATATTAAGTAATACACAAACACATTTCACACAATATAAGTGTTAGTTTGTAACTAAACATTGAAACACACACACACAACTTTTGAAATATTCTTACAAGACACACAAATATACATTAGTTTTGAAGAAAAGAATCAAACCAAGAATATTCCAAAAGTGAAGTTAAATACTTAATCATCATCTACCCTCTGTTTCTTGACCGTTGATGGTGTTGGTGGCGGTGAACAACCAGTGTCTCTTCTTTTACCTGAATGCCTTGCACATCCTGAAGCCCTGTTAGAGGTAGATTCTCTTTCCTTAGTCGGTGAAAACTGCTTAAGCATCTCAACATCATTGAAGATTACCTGAGCGCCTCCACCACATGTTGGGACTATATCTCCCTTGTATAACTTTGTTTCTAATTCACCATCCGTATCTTGCTCTTGGGATATCAGGCAATACTTGGATGTCTTTGTATTAGCAATGTCCCTAACATTAGTTAGTTTATTGACAAGCTTGCTATTTCCGATGCTGGGCTTCATGACTGTACCCATGGGAACCAGTTTGTTTGGGGCGTGTTCCACCCATCCTTTGCCATCAGCTGATAATGATCTGCGGTGGCGAGGGTTCGCTACCGCCACCCCACGTCTTGAACGTGAAGTTTGGGATTCCTTTGATTGCGCAATGAATGGCGAGAGAAGATGAGCAGGAAGGGCCCGTGGTGTAGTACCAGGTGTAAAGTCCCGCACACTCACTTGTGGTCCAGAATCTTCAGTTCGCTTCTCACCCTTCAGGGCATTTTCAATTATTCTTAGCCTATTTTCTTTCTCCTCATTGGCATTTAGCAGCCTTTCCTTTTCTGATATAATTTCTTTGGCTTTTTCATGCTCTGCAGCCATTTTGTGTTGATACTTTCTTTCCAAAATTTTCTTTTGCTTTGCTTTGTCCAGCTTGTTTTGGTTCAACAATAGATCCTTTTCTTGCAACTCGTGCTTCAATGATGATGTGTACTCTGTCATTTCTGTTAGTTTCTTTTGGTAGTTTACAACCTCGTTTTCCGACCTGGTCAGGCGTTCTTCAAATGCATGATTGCGACGTTTCTCTGTGGACAACTGTGCATTTAACGACGCATTTTCGCTCCTCAATTCTAGGACTTCTTTTTGAAGATCAAGAAGGGCTGAACGGAATTTTTCATCTTTGAGAGCTAGTGTTCTTCTTAATGTTTCCCGACGGTTGATACGCATTTCTAGATGCGCCATCAATTCCTTAGTTATATGCGCTGCTTGGGAGCTATTTAATTCAAGACTAGGGAAGTCTGGACCAAGGCTATAAACAAGACCTAAGTCTAATTCCAGGTCTTTAGCTTCAGGTTTATCCAATCTATCACGGGCCATGTTAAATAATCTGTTGGCTTTTCTGCGACCCGACATCAAACCAGTAGCAGCTGCAATGTCTGTTATTTGAGCCTTGGCCACTTCTACTTCTGCAGCCATTTCAGCAAATCTCATTACCTGTAGTGTTTCATCATAATCTTCAGCCCTAGCATTTGCACATACAATCATTCTAACCTGACCTTCTCCTTCAAAGAAATTCTTAAATAAGTGAGTAATTCTTGACTCACGGTAAGGCACCTTGTTTTTAGCAGAATTAATTTGGTTTTCTCTTAGTACTTCTAAGCATGTTCTAAGAGTCATAAGAGATTTATTAATGTTACTGGCTTCTCGCAGCCTGTCTCCTGTGTTTTGTGTTCTATTTGTTCGTTCACTGCCAGCAAGATCAACTAGACTTAATTGACTTATTGTAATAAACTCTTTTTTTTGTATCACAGCTTCTCCAATCTCATCAACAGGAGCTTGTACTAGCCGTATAGTAAAGACTGAATGGCTCCGACTAGATTCAGCATTTAGATTAGTGTGTGCCATACGTTTTCTTTTCAAGCCCATGTAAAAAGCTTCAAATGCGCCCTCTGCTGACTTAATTTCTATCTCTGTTACATTATGAACATACATTTTATGAGATGCATCTTCTCTAATCATTTTGGTAGATAGACTTTTACTGGGTGGACCATCCTCAAGTAAATCAAAAACACTGTTGTTGTATATCTCAACATAAGTTACAAACACAGCATACTGATTGTCTTCAATAACACCTTCTACCTTACTTATATCTGTATTTGACATAACTAAATCTGGATTAGAATTGTTCTTACGGCCACTGCGAAATTTGTGTAATTCTTTCTGCCGTTCCAGCATGGCTTCTGCTTCAGACTGAACATCGAACATGTTCATTTTATCCGGCTTGAAAACATATTTATGTGCTTGCAAATCATTTATTGTTTTAAAAATAAGATTCAAACACCTCGGAAGAATCCCACAATTTTGAGGATCGCCAGTCATAGTGAAAGTTTTACCGCTTCCGGTGACTCCGTAAGTAAATAAAAGGCCATTCTTACCTTTGATTAAGCCATCAACTAAAGGAAAAGCTACTTTATCGAAGATATCTTGTTGATTAGTATTGGGCGGGAATACTTCTTTGAAAGTGTATTTCATCGTTTTACTATTTTCATTTCGGTAAGTCAGCGCTGTAGGGGGTGGCACCATAAGGATCGTGGTTGGGGAAAGTATATTGATACAAGAATTATCGTTTTCATTCTGCATTGGACGTAAACGGCAATAAACATGTACCGGGTCTCTTTCGCCATGGTATAAATTTTGTTTGCTTCTACTCGGTGTTCGCATATCATTTAGTCGCGTTTTCGACTTAGCGGACTTCATTTTTAATAAAACACTATTTCACTTTCGTAAACTTATTTTCAACGGTTGAAAACGTTAGGAAAACTTAAAGCAACGGTCGACATCTGACAGTATTTCGATTTTGTAAATAAAATGAACTATTTATATAGACCAACATTAATTTAATAGGAGCTATCTAGCTCTCTTTTTAACATATTCTGATCTTAGGTAATTTTATCTATCTGACTCTGTCTAATTCATAATCATGACAGTGACCGAGTATTTTCTAAAAGTCGGCTAATATTTGTGACAGATGACATAAAATGTGAAAACTTAAACGGAAATTCAAATTCTGATCTACACTGATATTGTTTTATAATCTTAACACAATAATTACTTATAAAACAAAAGTTCGGACTGGAACATAAATTTGAGTAAAATGTCCTACAGACATGTAGAAAAACTCGATTGTTTAAAAATTTGCAAGCTACTCTTGGTTATGGATTTCCAACTTCACTATGGATTTGTAATTTTGTATATTGACATTTCAAATTTGAATTTTCGTACACACTAAACTACTTGTTTCGTAAACTTGTTAGTTTTTTTTATCATTTTGTTCTAAAATGTTCAATCAAGTAATTAATGAGATAAATATTTGAATACGTTACAGGGTGAAAAATATGATGGCAGACGAGCAGATGTTTGGTCCTGCGGCGTTATATTGTATGCGCTACTTGTTGGAGCATTACCGTTTGACGATGATAACTTGAGGCAGCTTCTTGAAAAGGTAATTTCAAAGTTGGTACAATGAAACATTAATAACAAATAACATAAAATGAAAAACTAAAGTTGGAATTCTGTTCTCTCTGTATGTCCCAATGTATATAATTACTGCTGCATGCCTACCTAAAGATGAAGGTCTTTAGAATACAATTAATTTTTTATTTCAATATAGGTGAAGCGTGGAGTGTTTCATGTGCCACATTTTGTGCCACCTGATTGCCAGCAGTTATTACGAGGCATGATTGAAGTGAATCCTGAAAAAAGAATGACAGTAAGTATAATAAAATTGATAAACTTCTACCACAATTTTTTATTTGTTTAACTATTATAATATTTTATATTATTCAAGCCAACATTAATAGTCTCTAATTCAATAATTTTTCAGCTTGCAGAAATAACAAGACATCAATGGGTAACGGCGGGAGGACGTGGGGAGTTGGAGCAAGAGTTGCCCATGATGGAGGTGGTTCAGACAAGAGTCTTGCCATCGGCTGACTCGATAGATCCTGATGTTCTACAAGCTATATGTAGTCTGGGATGCTTCAAACATAGAGATAAACTAATACAGGACTTATTAAGTTCACAGTATGTGTCTTTTGGTCATATTTGAACAGCCAAACAAGTAGTTTTCTTGAGTCCCTTCCAAATTAAAGCTTAATATGGAACAACTTAATATATTCAGGTTTTATTATGATAGGAACATGGGTTCCAAAACTGTGAGATTTCTGCATATTAATATTCTATATATTTAATTGAAGCTAATAATCATGACATTAAATATTACAGCCATAATACAGAGAAAGTGATATATTTCCTTCTCTTGGAGCGTAAGAGGCGTCGACCAGCCAGAGATGATGAGCCAAGGCCACCTGCTCTGGCTGCTCCAACTGACCCACCACGGAAACGACTGGACACATGTCGGGTAAGTTTCATTTTTCATATTAGGTAAATGAAATACACAATTAATTTTATTATTTATAACTTAAACATTCCTACTACTGTCTAAAAATAATATTTTTTACTGGAAAAGCTTCATTATTTAATTTAAATCTTGCCTTATTTTAATTGAAGTACTCATGTGCTTATAATACTCAGAAAAAATATTTTAGTCTAGAATAGATACATACTAACTAACTAACTAACTATTTATCTATATGTATTTCAGGTGAATGGTCAATCGGCTCATTTTGGTCAAATAAGCGAAGGGTCGCCCATCACGCCCAGACGGTCCCAATTCCGGTAAACGGGGAGAGAATCCTTTTGTTAATAATAATATATTACTTTAATACATTTGTAATATTAAATACAAATCACAGTTTGTTGCATACATATAAATAAATATGTATTGTAGTAGTATTCAATACTTATGTATGAACTCATTATAAAATTTATGGCTGAGTATAATTTAAAAGTTTATATTTTAGGGAATTAGAAAATTCATATGTTTCATATGTCCGTGGTCAGAATCTAGTTTGCTAACATAATTGGAGTATTAAAAACTCTGTACTAATTATTTATATTTTAAAAGGTCTTCCAGTCGAAGAGGAGAAGGCAGGAGTTCTCCGCAGCTCTCTGCGAGTCCTCCTGGTAAGTATATGCAAATTAGACTATGTTTTATAGATATTATTAGTACATTAATTATGGCAATTTTATTTTAGCTGGTCACACTCCCCATCGAGTGTCGTCTCTAGGGGGCACCCCAGCTACGCCTGGATCACCTTTAGGTAATTGAAAACACTATATGTACCATAAAGTAAACAGAAAGAGACTAATGTTATGAATGATTAAAAATAAATTTCAGCTTCACCATCAGTTCGTGAACATCACCATCAAAGGGCGAACTCCACCGGACCAACCATCAGTTTAAATATTAGTAAGTATACTTGAGATTAATATTTTCAGGACAGGACTCGAACTTGGGACCTCTTGGCTCATCCAGATTAACTATAGACTTGAATATACTGAATGTATTATTAAAGTTTAAAAAAAAACAAGCAAATTAACGTATGCTATCTAAACGGCTGAATTGATATTGATGTAATTGTTTTGGCGTTGATTAATATTTTGAAATTTCAGGCGGCGAACCGGGCGAAGCAGTAATAATAATAAACGAGTCTCCAATGGTCGGCTCGTCGGTTGCGGTGCGCTCCCACAGTCCGTCGCATTCGCACAGAGGTGAAAAGCGCTTTTCTTTTTCACAGTTTGTATGTTTACGTAATGTATAACGATGACACTTCTAGAGAAATATTTTTAAATGTCACAACTCGAACTGTCGACTTATGTCAACTGGTCTCAAACCGTCGACTTATGTCAACTGCACTAGAACTGTCGACTTATGTCAACTGGTCTCAAACCATCGACTTATGTCAACTGCAAGCGAAACGATGACATTCGAATATGTCTTTTGATTTATATTTGGAAAAATATTGAATTTAAGTGTGACCATAAAAAAATATGTGCCATTATCTATTTCAGTACGTGAGAGATCTTCGCTTCCCGGACCCACGGCGCAGTCGCCTGCGCAAACGCTGTTTCCAAATTTAGGGAATATAGCCGGTATTTATATTTAATTTTTTTAACACATTAAAAAATATGTTTTACTAACGGTCCCATACCCCGTGCACCTACAGTACCGGGGGCGTCATCGTCGGGCGCAGCCGCGCCGTGGAGGGCCAGGTTGGCCACCATCAAGAACTCCTTCCTCGGTTCACCGCGGTTTCACAGGAGGAAAATGCAGGGTGGGTTCTATCAGATAATAAAATTTAAAAATTATATTTTCTCTGTTCTCATTCTCTTCTATCTCTATTATTAGATTCATTTTAGCCATGTCTGTATGCCTTAATAATGAATTGAAAATTAATTTCAGCGTCGTCGGAAGAAGTGCACCTCACACCAGAAAGTTCGCCGGAGCTCACCAAGCGTTCCTGGTTCGGTTCTCTTCTCTTGTCAGCGGATAAAGAGGAGACCTTCACTGCCCTCGTCAAGGGGAAACCGCTCGCGACCGTCAAGGCTGATCTCATTCATGCTTTTTTGAGTGTAAGTTTTTTTTAAACAGTGAAAAGAGGAAGAAAGAGTTAAAAGGAATAGTGGATGAACAGCCTTGCAAAAGAGATCTCTTATGGATAATACAATAATAATCATAGAAGAAAATAGTTTAGAATAATGGGTTCCAGGTTCGAATATCTAGAAGACAATTTCTTAAATGAAGTCAATTTAATTGGATAACTTGTTAAAAACTCTTCTATCTCTTTTTGTAGTAAAACAAGCGACTACTCCTTTGGAATGACATATGAACCATAGATAATATGACTTTTGACAGATAGCAGAATTATCTCACAGCGTGCTGAGTCCGATGTCGTTCCGCGTGGAATACAAACGGGGCTCCAACGCGCCAGCCATGTTCCAGAGACATGTCCGATTCCAGGTACCCTTTATTATTATACAAATTTTATATTTTTTGAATATATTTAGATGAAATCAGACAATGACAAGACAAGACAGATACTCTATATAATGACACTGATGAGACTGTGCATTTCTTAGCGTTATATAGTCGTTATATGGTCGTTAAATGGAGAAAAGAAAATTCATTGTATATAAGCTAAAACAATCAAGCCAATTTCGACGCTTTAGAGAGTCTGTCGTTAAATCCAATGACATTTACATTACATTTTATTTTTTATTAAATAAAGGAATCCATTTCCATAGAACCATCTACCTTCTTTAATAAAACACTCTTTAAAAATTATTTCAGGTGGATATATCGACAATTACGAAGGCGCCGGGCGAGAACGGGAAGGAGTATTTATATGCCATCACTTTCACACTGCTCTCGGGTGAGTTTTAAATAATAAACTCTGCTTAATGCGTAAGTAACTTGTAGTTTAGTTTAACTAGACTTCATTATACAGCCTAATACTGCCTGAAATGTGATACACGGTTCTCGAAACCATATTCTGGACCGAAGGACCAAGTGGCTAGAAGTTGTATTCATCATTTACTATAATTGTGAATGGGAAAAAAACTAAGTCTTTTTATCCATCATGAAATTTTAATCTATATGAATTAATGCCTGTACGTGATCTTAGTACAGGATCAGCAAACCAACACGTACGTGGTCTTAGCTACGTCACATTTTTTTCATCTCGTTGCCAGGCAACATCCGCCGATTCCGACGAGTGTGCGAAGTGGTGCAGGCGGCGGTGTGTAGGGCCCCCGGGGCCTGCAGGGCTCCAGCGCTTCACCCACCTTCGCCCAGGGCTTCCAGGCGGAATATCCAGCCGCTCAGTAAGCGCTTTTTTTTCACCCTTTTACTATCCATCAATTCAGGTTTATTGATGCTAATAATATTTCAGATGCTAACGAGATACCGGACAGTCCGGAGACTCCGCATAATCTAGAGGACAGCGACTGTTCCGTCTTCGACTCTCACACACCCGGAAGTCAGACTTCTATTGAGAGATTGGATCAGGTGAGATTTTCAACTTCAAAGCACTCGAAGCTCACTTAAAGCTCACCTAAAGCTCACTGCCCGATTGGAACTTTCAGAACGGCACGCACACGTTGGGATCGAATTCGTCTGTGGCGAGCGGCTCCAGTGGCTACAAGGTAAATCAATTCCGTATTTACTAATCTCTAGCCGCTTAGCCTCTAGCCATCCGAATTTGAAATTCGGAAGGCTAGAGGCTAAGCAGGCGAGTAACGGGCGTTGAATTGTGCCGGCAGCAGGGCGTTCGTTGTCGGCGCGCCGTGGAGCCGGCGTCGGCTTCGCTTGACCACGAGATTATGAGTTGCGGACGAGACTTGCCCGGTGAGTCTTCACGCGCCATTTTAGCGGCTTTGGCAACAGCATGCAACATCAGCCATGTTTATAATTACTTTTGTATCATATGAAAGCTTTTTTCATATGATTTGTTGCTTGTTGTGTTAATAATTAAGTCGTATAGAATCTACACTTTAGATAATTTTTGATAAAATAAAAGAAAAGTTTTCTCCTAAAATCTGCAACTGATGAATAATATATGAACTATAATTATGAACTATAGGTATTTGGTTTCCGTGGTAACAAGCAGATAATGTGATAAAGCGTAAGAATCAACCTTTTTTTTATTGACGATAGTAACTCCCAGAAAAGATTGCCGCCTTTGATTCTATACGACTCAATTATTAAGTACTTAGCTTTTTCTACCATATAAATGGAGATTTTGTGGCTTTTTTTTATTAGTTTATGGTCGCTGCGTCTTTAAAAGAATGATGTGGATACATCAAAGTGTGTAGAAGCTAACAACGTTCTCCCCTCAGGTACACACACGAAGCGGTCTTCGTCCGAATGTAGGGAGTCCACGTCGTCCCCTCGCCGCGGACTCGAGTCCCGCGACTCGTCTATAAAAGACGAGCTGCGACGCAACAGCTCGTTGCGCGAACGTCGCGACGTCACACCGACGACGCTCGCGTGAGGCTGTCGTTTTGTGCGCTGCCTCCGACGTTGTTGTCGTCGTGTTGTCATGTGCGATTGGCATATTTAAATGTACGCGATGTATCAACAACAACATCTCCCCACGCGTGTTTGGAAAATTAGAAAATGCCAATTGTTCATGTCTTAATAATTAAAATCCATTTAAAGGTCGTTATTGAGCAGGTTGACGCTTGGGGAATGTCACTGTCAGATCGACATCTGCTAACCTTCAGGTGACGGGTGACGTTAGGCTAAATAGCTGTAAGTAGCAAGCTTTATATGTTACAAAATTGAAACCGGCCATTCACTAACGCTATTCAGTACTGATTATTTAGCTAAGGCCCGACGCCACGATGTCCAATTTCCAGTATTTAATTCAACCTCTTTTATGCACACCGCGAGATGACGCCTCGCTGTCAACTGTCACTCGTCTACTGAAATTGGAAAGCGCGGCGTCTGATATATTGCTGTATTTTTGCAAAAATCCCTTTACTGCCTCTATGTATAAATTGCACATAGACAATGTCCAATGTACGTGTAATAACCTATGTGTAAGCGTTTTTTGCTAACTTCTATTATCTACGCCTCGAAGTTGGCGGGAAAATATGTTCTCTAGTGCTTAGTGATTGCGCGGGGATTTTGAGCCATGGTTGCGCCATGGTTACGTGTTCCTAACGGAACGGTAACCATAGTAACGAAATCAGTTGAGTTTTACTATGATTGCTTTCCTATATATCTATACTAATAATAAGACAGTAAAAATCGAAAAACTGTACATTAAATATTTTTCCAAAAAACTGAAAGGAGGCAATTAAAGAAGAGTCATAGAAACCAAAAAACCAATTTTTGGAATTCTTGTCTGTCTGTCTGTCTGTCTGTCTGTCTGTCTGTCTGGTACTTTATAACTTGAAAACTACTGAACGGATTTGAACGCGGTTTTCACAGTTGGATTATATATAATTAGGAGCGTTGTCAAAAGTTTATTTTGTCAAAATCGGTTAAGAGAAAAAGAAGTTATGGTCAATTGAAAATTTACTTCAACCACTGCTTCAAAATTTTTAAACACTTATATTCATTGATTAGTTATATATTGTTAAATATGTTCTAATATAAGTTAATCTTAATATTAAAACTTATGAGAGGTAACAAAAATAACAAATAACGCAGTGCGCGCGGGCGCGGTTGAAGTGTTGAACAATGTGCTCGATAGACGGCGTTGATAAAATTCGTAAATTTATTTTATTTTTTTATTTCTTAAACCTATACAGCTTATCAAAAACAGTTTACACAATAAAAATAGATTAAAAATAAAGCCAAAATAAGGTTAAAATATAGAATCGGAAATAGAATCTAAGATCAGGAAAAAGAATAACAAAAAAAAACACGAACAGATAAAAAAAAAATATATATATATACACATGAACAAGTGGAACTATGTGAAGTACGAGCATTTTAGTGTGTGCAATGGTGTTGCTGTGTGAGTGAGTGTGCGAGGTTGAGTCTTACTTTTTTTTAAAAGAACTTCTACTTAGGCCAAATATATCCATCGCGGTATTAAGATGCTCCATTGTGTAATGACTACCATGCACTTCAAACTTTCATTAACGTTTTACCCTATGATTATTTTGGGTGAACACTACCTATACCAACAAGTAAAAGGAAACGAGTGAAAAGACATTTATCGTTTGTCCGCTCCCATTTTTCCATCTACATCCATAACGTTAATCCTCATTACAACGTTAAACCTCTTTACCTTTTATTATTTGGCCAAGCTAATAAGTAATAACCTCACAAGTACGTGTTTCGTTCTCATAACTTCGTAAGAATTTTCTTTCAACTCTTAACCGCTGAGGAGTTTTACCTTTCATCATCAGCTCATCCACATAAGAAGATGACTATCAGAATATAAAATTGTCAGAATAGTAAATGCCTGTACGTTAATTTGAAAGTTGCCCTCGATTTCCCTGAATCATCCGATCCTGGAAAGCTACATCATCCCTGAGTAACACAGGCTATATATAATTCCAATTGTAACAAGATTTTAGCCCGTGAAAGTAAGCCCTGTCGAGATCATTAAAAAACGCTATATACTTAACCAAATTACACGTGGGCGAAGCCGCGGGCGGAAAGCTAGTATATATATATGTATAAACACCTATGCTCTGTAAACAAAATAATTTATCTCACCAGAAATGTATTTTTTTTTAAAAATATTTTAATGAAAATCCCCGCGCCTACGAAAACACCGATTCTAGTCGTACTGGCACGTGGCATATGTTAAAATGTAAATAATATTATATTTAGATTGAAACGCACATTCCCTGTTAGACTTATATGAGTTTGTAGTTAGTAATGTTCATTTGAACGGGATTTTATCTTTTCTTTTTATAAACACGAGTGAGTGAATTTATTCATTTGTTTCGCCTGGCGTATTTTATATTTACGTCAAAACGCATTGACGTGTGACATTCTGAGAGATGTCAATAGTAAATTTGTTGCCTGTTGGTTCTAATATAAATCTGGCGATACATGATGTTCTCATGTCGTTTTTGTGTATTAAGCCTTGAGGCTGTTTGCATCGAGTCTAATACACATAAGCAAATACTGTGTCAAATATTATTTGTGTATTTCATCCCGTAGTGTTAGATAGAAAATTTCGTTTTTGTTGGGACTCTTTTAAAAGTCAAAAAATGGTAGACAAAAAGCAGACTTATTAGGATTTGTTTTAATTAAACATTATGTATGATATTGCCAAGTATGGGACGCGTGTAAATATATTTTATCATTACAAGAGGTGGGAAATTACGATGGCAACACTAATTTATTTCATGCGTGTAGTATTTAAGGTCAAACGTTATTCGATTCATACAAATTAAGTGTTTAATTACTTAAAGGTTCATTTCGTTCTTTGTCCTAAACGTTTTTCGTTCTTTTGTTTTCTTCCCGCCTCTTAATATCACGCAATATGTAACCTGATCACCACATATCACAAAGATTCACACAAACATACTCATATATTGGGCTTGAATGAAATTATTTTTAATGCGTATTGGATATGATACGTGTTCTAATGTTATGAGGATAAAATATCACAAGACGTCACTCTGTTTAACGACAAACCCTTTCGCGTCAAAATCAATTAGGTTTTGTGCGAGTGTTTTTCACTCCTTTTAACGCTATAAAATGCACAGTTCCTTCAGTGTCGTTATATATAGTATAGAGTTTACACTGTATAATGATAATGTTCGCTGACATTTAATGATGAATCGCAATTTGAAAGTATTGAAATAACTGACAGGTCACAAACAATTCATTCAAAGAGGTGACATTTTGTCGGTGATTTGTGTTTTGGAAAGTGGTAACATTAGAATGCGTACACGAACAAATGATAGATGCTCTGTGGCAGTGAGATTATTTTCTAGTCAAATCAATCTGTATATTTTATTAGTGCTATATAATCTATAGAAGAGCTTTGCAAAAATACAATATTCTTTAAGAGGTTGGGACGTGCTTTTATAAAATGACGGAATACCGAGGCTTTTTAATGCGTTATCGTGAGGCATGTGTTTAACATCTCATTTCCTTTAAGTGGAGAACAATGAATATCGTATGTAAGTACTTCATTTAATTTAAATCAACTTTTCCGCCCCGACCTCTTAAACTCAATGTCGGAATGTAATCAAAGTCATATTTACGAAACGTTCAGAATGTATGTAATAATTTTACGCGTAATTATTTGTATAAATGCCTTTATCATAATTGTACGGTAAAACATATTATATTTTGCATTGAAGAGAGTAATTTTTGTACTCGTTTAATTGTTAAGAAATTGTGCGGAGAATTATTTCCTCTAGTCTGTGGTGTGTTTATACTCTGTGGTTGTTTAACAGTTTGAATTTCAGTTTCACTCCTGACATATTCATCGCATTTGGTTTGTTTATGAATAATCTTATAGAAATTATTAAGTAATTTCGTTCTACCATTATTTATTCTAAGTGTCTTATTGATTATGAATACTTTGTATATAACCTCGTCACTTTAACGAAGCAGTGGAGTATAAACACAATCTGTCAATAAAGTTATTATTACCTGTGTTCGTGATATGATTTGTAATATACGCTATATCACACTACGTTCGAAGCTGTAAATTGTATGAACTTCGCTACGCTAATATACCTACTGTACTGCTTAAGAGTCATTGGTTAATATTGAAATAAAATGAAAACTCATTATTCACTTGTTTTATTGTTTACGATAACTTTTGCAAGACGATGTATTTCTTGTCCACCTAGAATTAACCAATAATTCCAAAAATTAACCGGCCTTCGAAGATGAACAATGACAATGACAGTAAACGGAAACTTTAAATGAAACAACACATTGATTTTTAAATATATTTCAGTAATCAAAATATAATAATAGGCTTACATTAATAGTTCACCAATCGTATTTCGTGGCGCAAACGGTGGAAACGCGAAACCCCCAACGAAACCAGAGATTCCACGGTTCAGGAAACACAAATGTTCACAGCGATATAAATAATAAATATTTACAAGCCGAAATTACAATTCCAATACACATATATATTACATACAATGTCGTGCAATATTCACAATGTGGGGTCTTAACTTTTAAATTTCCATTCGTAAACCAATGACCGAGCGGACTGTCAGACTTGACAGCCGCGTGACGTTGACAGCCGCCGTCGTGTCACGTATCCTAACAGTGTATTACATATATTGTGCATTTAACATCTTAAATTTAGATAAAAATTAAAAATAAACTTTGCGTACATTTATTTCGTTATAATTCGACCTACATTATTATCCTCATAATGTCCTGTATTTAAAAAACAAAAACGCTTCACGATTACAAAATATTACCAAAATTATCCCACGCTACTATATACAATAGTCATCTCGGCTAAGTTTTTAAATATATTTTTAGAAATATTTTAGGCAAGCATCGATAATTCTTATTCTACACACGTGAGCTTTGGATTTGGGTTGATCATAAAAATATACACCATATATAAGATAGAGGTTGATCTCTCGAATTGATTTTTGCGAAAAATCCAAATCCAACCCTCGCCCGAACAGATGTTAAATAATAAAATGAGGAACTCGATTCTAGTTTGTATTTACATCTTAATATTTTTATATCACAAATAAAATTTCCAACTATGAGCAATATATTTAAGACTACTATTGGTCAGGAGTTATAATTAGCGAATATTGAGTGAAAAATCAAAAGCTTCCAGCAATTTTTTTATCGATTTCTACCATTTGTTTAAAAAAAATCACGAAAAATATTGACGTAAATAAATGCAGCCCGAATAATAAAAGCCCGAAAAAAAAGCTGCTCAAAAAAAAAGTGTAAATTTTACTAAAAAAAATAATATCCCCTTGTACAAAAAATTGGAACAAACATTGCCCTCTCACTCTCTTAATATTGACCAAAGCGAGACAACGCCAGAATCAGAAAACAGGGTTCATTCTTATTATTAATCTATCTAACTTATATATAACATATAAATATGAAAACGTGTCAAGACAATACGACCAGCGGGATGTTTTATATCAAAAAAAACAAATCTTTGAAAAAATCATATCGATCAAGTGACAAAGTCGTATCCATACCATTTCAAGTTTAAATTGTATAAAAACATATGGAAGGAAATTAAGAGCTTTTAAATGTACACCATTTATAAGCAAATATAGTCATATTTACATTCGCACTTAAGTATACGCAGGCCTACAAACATACAACAGACATAGTGACTCCGTCATGCAAAGGTCACTGTTAGATCGACATCTGCTAACCTTCAGGTGACGGGTGACGTTAGGCTAAATAGCTGTAAGTAGCAAGCTTTATATGTTACAAAATTGAAACCGGCCATTCACTAACGCTATTCAGTACTGATTATTTAGCTAAGGCCCGACGCCACGATGTCCAATTTCCAGTATTTAATTCAACCTCTTTTATGCACACCGCGAGATGACGCCTCGCTGTCAACTGTCACTCGTCTACTGAAATTGGAAAGCGCGGCGTCTGATATATTGCTGTATTTTTGCAAAAATCCCTTTACTGCCTCTATGTATAAATTGCACATAGACAATGTCCAATGTACGTGTAATAACCTATGTGTAAGCGTTTTTTGCTAACTTCTATTATCTACGCCTCGAAGTTGGCGGGAAAATATGTTCTCTAGTGCTTAGTGATTGCGCGGGGATTTTGAGCCATGGTTGCGCCATGGTTACGTGTTCCTAACGGAACGGTAACCATAGTAACGAAATCAGTTGAGTTTTACTATGATTGCTTTCCTATATATATATATATATATATATGTATAAACACCTATGCTCTGTAAACAAAATAATTTATCTCACCAGAAATGTATTTTTTTTTAAAAATATTTTAATGAAAATCCCCGCGCCTACGAAAACACCGATTCTAGTCGTACTGGCACGTGGCATATGTTAAAATGTAAATAATATTATATTTAGATTGAAACGCACATTCCCTGTTAGACTTATATGAGTTTGTAGTTAGTAATGTTCATTTGAACGGGATTTTATCTTTTCTTTTTATAAACACGAGTGAGTGAATTTATTCATTTGTTTCGCCTGGCGTATTTTATATTTACGTCAAAACGCATTGACGTGTGACATTCTGAGAGATGTCAATAGTAAATTTGTTGCCTGTTGGTTCTAATATAAATCTGGCGATACATGATGTTCTCATGTCGTTTTTGTGTATTAAGCCTTGAGGCTGTTTGCATCGAGTCTAATACACAAAAGCAAATACTGTGTCAAATATTATTTGTGTATTTCATCCCGTAGTGTTAGATAGAAAATTTCGTTTTTGTTGGGACTCTTTTAAAAGTCAAAAAATGGTAGACAAAAAGCAGACTTATTAGGATTTGTTTTAATTAAACATTATGTATGATATTGCCAAGTATGGGACGCGTGTAAATATATTTTATCATTACAAGAGGTGGGAAATTACGATGGCAACACTAATTTATTTCATGCGTGTAGTATTTAAGGTCAAACGTTATTCGATTCATACAAATTAAGTGTTTAATTACTTAAAGGTTCATTTCGTTCTTTGTCCTAAACGTTTTTCGTTCTTTTGTTTTCTTCCCGCCTCTTAATATCACGCAATATGTAACCTGATCACCACATATCACAAAGATTCACACAAACATACTCATATATTGGGCTTGAATGAAATTATTTTTAATGCGTATTGGATATGATACGTGTTCTAATGTTATGAGGATAAAATATCACAAGACGTCACTCTGTTTAACGACAAACCCTTTCGCGTCAAAATCAATTAGGTTTTGTGCGAGTGTTTTTCACTCCTTTTAACGCTATAAAATGCACAGTTCCTTCAGTGTCGTTATATATAGTATAGAGTTTACACTGTATAATGATAATGTTCGCTGACATTTAATGATGAATCGCAATTTGAAAGTATTGAAATAACTGACAGGTCACAAACAATTCATTCAAAGAGGTGACATTTTGTCGGTGATTTGTGTTTTGGAAAGTGGTAACATTAGAATGCGTACACGAACAAATGATAGATGCTCTGTGGCAGTGAGATTATTTTCTAGTCAAATCAATCTGTATATTTTATTAGTGCTATATAATCTATAGAAGAGCTTTGCAAAAATACAATATTCTTTAAGAGGTTGGGACGTGCTTTTATAAAATGACGGAATACCGAGGCTTTTTAATGCGTTATCGTGAGGCATGTGTTTAACATCTCATTTCCTTTAAGTGGAGAACAATGAATATCGTATGTAAGTACTTCATTTAATTTAAATCAACTTTTCCGCCCCGACCTCTTAAACTCAATGTCGGAATGTAATCAAAGTCATATTTACGAAACGTTCAGAATGTATGTAATAATTTTACGCGTAATTATTTGTATAAATGCCTTTATCATAATTGTACGGTAAAACATATTATATTTTGCATTGAAGAGAGTAATTTTTGTACTCGTTTAATTGTTAAGAAATTGTGCGGAGAATTATTTCCTCTAGTCTGTGGTGTGTTTATACTCTGTGGTTGTTTAACAGTTTGAATTTCAGTTTCACTCCTGACATATTCATCGCATTTGGTTTGTTTATGAATAATCTTATAGAAATTATTAAGTAATTTCGTTCTACCATTATTTATTCTAAGTGTCTTATTGATTATGAATACTTTGTATATAACCTCGTCACTTTAACGAAGCAGTGGAGTATAAACACAATCTGTCAATAAAGTTATTATTACCTGTGTTCGTGATATGATTTGTAATATACGCTATATCACACTACGTTCGAAGCTGTAAATTGTATGAACTTCGCTACGCTAATATACCTACTGTACTGCTTAAGAGTCATTGGTTAATATTGAAATAAAATGAAAACTCATTATTCACTTGTTTTATTGTTTACGATAACTTTTGCAAGACGATGTATTTCTTGTCCACCTAGAATTAACCAATAATTCCAAAAATTAACCGGCCTTCGAAGATGAACAATGACAATGACAGTAAACGGAAACTTTAAATGAAACAACACATTGATTTTTAAATATATTTCAGTAATCAAAATATAATAATAGGCTTACATTAATAGTTCACCAATCGTATTTCGTGGCGCAAACGGTGGAAACGCGAAACCCCCAACGAAACCAGAGATTCCACGGTTCAGGAAACACAAATGTTCACAGCGATATAAATAATAAATATTTACAAGCCGAAATTACAATTCCAATACACATATATATTACATACAATGTCGTGCAATATTCACAATGTGGGGTCTTAACTTTTAAATTTCCATTCGTAAACCAATGACCGAGCGGACTGTCAGACTTGACAGCCGCGTGACGTTGACAGCCGCCGTCGTGTCACGTATCCTAACAGTGTATTACATATATTGTGCATTTAACATCTTAAATTTAGATAAAAATTAAAAATAAACTTTGCGTACATTTATTTCGTTATAATTCGACCTACATTATTATCCTCATAATGTCCTGTATTTAAAAAACAAAAACGCTTCACGATTACAAAATATTACCAAAATTATCCCACGCTACTATATACAATAGTCATCTCGGCTAAGTTTTTAAATATATTTTTAGAAATATTTTAGGCAAGCATCGATAATTCTTATTCTACACACGTGAGCTTTGGATTTGGGTTGATCATAAAAATATACACCATATATAAGATAGAGGTTGATCTCTCGAATTGATTTTTGCGAAAAATCCAAATCCAACCCTCGCCCGAACAGATGTTAAATAATAAAATGAGGAACTCGATTCTAGTTTGTATTTACATCTTAATATTTTTATATCACAAATAAAATTTCCAACTATGAGCAATATATTTAAGACTACTATTGGTCAGGAGTTATAATTAGCGAATATTGAGTGAAAAATCAAAAGCTTCCAGCAATTTTTTTATCGATTTCTACCATTTGTTTAAAAAAAATCACGAAAAATATTGACGTAAATAAATGCAGCCCGAATAATAAAAGCCCGAAAAAAAAGCTGCTCAAAAAAAAAGTGTAAATTTTACTAAAAAAAATAATATCCCCTTGTACAAAAAATTGGAACAAACATTGCCCTCTCACTCTCTTAATATTGACCAAAGCGAGACAACGCCAGAATCAGAAAACAGGGTTCATTCTTATTATTAATCTATCTAACTTATATATAACATATAAATATGAAAACGTGTCAAGACAATACGACCAGCGGGATGTTTTATATCAAAAAAAAGCAAATCTTTGAAAAAATCATATCGATCAAGTGACAAAGTCGTATCCATACCATTTCAAGTTTAAATTGTATAAAAACATATGGAAGGAAATTAAGAGCTTTTAAATGTACACCATTTATAAGCAAATATAGTCATATTTACATTCGCACTTAAGTATACGCAGGCCTACAAACATACAACAGACATAGTGACTCCGTCATGCAAAGGTCACTGTTAGATCGACATCTGCTAACCTTCAGGTGACGGGTGACGTTAGGCTAAATAGCTGTAAGTAGCAAGCTTTATATGTTACAAAATTGAAACCGGCCATTCACTAACGCTATTCAGTACTGATTATTTAGCTAAGGCCCGACGCCACGATGTCCAATTTCCAGTATTTAATTCAACCTCTTTTATGCACACCGCGAGATGACGCCTCGCTGTCAACTGTCACTCGTCTACTGAAATTGGAAAGCGCGGCGTCTGATATATTGCTGTATTTTTGCAAAAATCCCTTTACTGCCTCTATGTATAAATTGCACATAGACAATGTCCAATGTACGTGTAATAACCTATGTGTAAGCGTTTTTTGCTAACTTCTATTATCTACGCCTCGAAGTTGGCGGGAAAATATGTTCTCTAGTGCTTAGTGATTGCGCGGGGATTTTGAGCCATGGTTGCGCCATGGTTACGTGTTCCTAACGGAACGGTAACCATAGTAACGAAATCAGTTGAGTTTTACTATGATTGCTTTCCTATATATATATATATATATATATGTATAAACACCTATGCTCTGTAAACAAAATAATTTATCTCACCAGAAATGTATTTTTTTTTTAAAATATTTTAATGAAAATCCCCGCGCCTACGAAAACACCGATTCTAGTCGTACTGGCACGTGGCATATGTTAAAATGTAAATAATATTATATTTAGATTGAAACGCACATTCCCTGTTAGACTTATATGAGTTTGTAGTTAGTAATGTTCATTTGAACGGGATTTTATCTTTTCTTTTTATAAACACGAGTGAGTGAATTTATTCATTTGTTTCGCCTGGCGTATTTTATATTTACGTCAAAACGCATTGACGTGTGACATTCTGAGAGATGTCAATAGTAAATTTGTTGCCTGTTGGTTCTAATATAAATCTGGCGATACATGATGTTCTCATGTCGTTTTTGTGTATTAAGCCTTGAGGCTGTTTGCATCGAGTCTAATACACAAAAGCAAATTCTGTGTCAAATATTATTTGTGTATTTCATCCCGTAGTGTTAGATAGAAAATTTCGTTTTTGTTGGGACTCTTTTAAAAGTCAAAAAATGGTAGACAAAAAGCAGACTTATTAGGATTTGTTTTAATTAAACATTATGTATGATATTGTCAAGTATGGGACGCGTGTAAATATATTTTATCATTACAAGAGGTGGGAAATTACGATGGCAACACTAATTTATTTCATGCGTGTAGTATTTAAGGTCAAACGTTATTCGATTCATACAAATTAAGTGTTTAATTACTTAAAGGTTCATTTCGTTCTTTGTCCTAAACGTTTTTCGTTCTTTTGTTTTCTTCCCGCCTCTTAATATCACGCAATATGTAACCTGATCACCACATATCACAAAGATTCACACAAACATACTCATATATTGGGCTTGAATGAAATTATTTTTAATGCGTATTGGATATGATACGTGTTCTAATGTTATGAGGATAAAATATCACAAGACGTCACTCTGTTTAACGACAAACCCTTTCGCGTCAAAATCAATTAGGTTTTGTGCGAGTGTTTTTCACTCCTTTTAACGCTATAAAATGCACAGTTCCTTCAGTGTCGTTATATATAGTATAGAGTTTACACTGTATAATGATAATGTTCGCTGACATTTAATGATGAATCGCAATTTGAAAGTATTGAAATAACTGACAGGTCACAAACAATTCATTCAAAGAGGTGACATTTTGTCGGTGATTTGTGTTTTGGAAAGTGGTAACATTAGAATGCGTACACGAACAAATGATAGATGCTCTGTGGCAGTGAGATTATTTTCTAGTCAAATCAATCTGTATATTTTATTAGTGCTATATAATCTATAGAAGAGCTTTGCAAAAATACAATATTCTTTAAGAGGTTGGGACGTGCTTTTATAAAATGACGGAATACCGAGGCTTTTTAATGCGTTATCGTGAGGCATGTGTTTAACATCTCATTTCCTTTAAGTGGAGAACAATGAATATCGTATGTAAGTACTTCATTTAATTTAAATCAACATTTCCGCCCCGACCTCTTAAACTCAATGTCGGAATGTAATCAAAGTCATATTTACGAAACGTTCAGAATTTATGTAATAACTAGCTTTCCGCCCGCGGCTTCGCCCACGTGTAATTTGGTTAAGTATATAGCGTTTTTTAATGATCTCGACAGGGCTTTCTTTCACGGGCTAAAATCTTGTTACAATTAGAATTATATATAGCCTGTGTTACTCAGGGATGATGTAGCTTTACAGGATCGGATGATTCAGGGAAATCGAGGGCAACTTTCAAATTAACGTACAGGCAATTACTATTCTGACAATTTTATATTCTGATAGTCATCTTCTTATGTGGATGAGCTGATGATGGAAGGTAAAACTCCTCAGCGGTTAAGAGTTGAAAGAAAATTCTTAGGAAGTTTTGAGTACGAAATACGTACTTGTGAGGTTATTACTTATTAGCTTGGCCAAATAATAAAAGGTAAACCTCATTAACGTTAAGGATGTAGATGGAAAAATGGGAGCGGACAAACGATAAACGTCTTTTCACTCGTTTCCTTTTACTTGTTGGTATAGGTAGTGTTCACTCAAAATAATCATAGGGTAAAACGTTAATGAAAGTTTGAAGTGCATGGTAGTCATTACACAATGGAGCATCTTAACACCGCGATGGATATATTTGGCCTAAGTAGAAGTTCTTTAAAAAAAAAGTAAGACTCACCCTCGCACACTCACTCACACAGCAACACCATTGCACACACTAAAATGCTCGTACTTCACATAGTTCCACTTGTTCATGTGTATATATATATATTTTTTTTTTCTGTTCGTGTTTTTTTTTTATTCTTTTTCCTGATCTTAGATTATATTTCCGATTCTATATTTTAACCTCATTTTGGCTTTATTTTTAATCTATTTTTATTGTGTAAACTGTTTTTGATAAGCTGTATAGGTTTAAGAAATAAAAAAATAAAATAAATCTACGAATTTTATCAACGCCATCTATCGAGCACATTGTTCAACACTTCAACCGCGCCCGCGCGCACTGCGTTATTTGTTATTTTTGTTACCTCTCATAAGTTTTAATATTAAGATTAACTTATATTAGAACATATTTAACAATATATAACTAATCAATCAATATAAGTGTTTAAAAAATTTGAAGCAGTGGTTGAAGTAAATTTTCAATTGACCATAACTTCTTTTTCTCTTAACCGATTTTGACAAAATAAACTTTTGACAACGCTCCTAATTATATATAATCCAACTGTGAAAACCGCGTTCAAATCCGTTCAGTAGTTTTCAAGTTATAAAGTACCAGACAGACAGACAGACAGACAGACAGACAGACAGACAGACAGACAGACAAGAATTCCAAAAATTGGTTTTTTGGTTTCTATGACTCTTCTTTAATTGCCTCCTTTCAGTTTTTTGGAAAAATATTTAATGTACAGTTTTTCGATTTTTACTGTCTTATTATTAGTATAGATTTTACGCGTAATTATTTGTATAAATGCCTTTATCATAATTGTACGGTAAAACATATTATATTTTGCATTGAAGAGAGTAATTTTTGTACTCGTTTAATTGTTAAGAAATTGTGCGGAGAATTATTTCCTCTAGTCTGTGGTGTGTTTATACTCTGTGGTTGTTTAACAGTTTGAATTTCAGTTTCACTCCTGACATATTCATCGCATTTGGTTTGTTTATGAATAATCTTATAGAAATTATTAAGTAATTTCGTTCTACCATTATTTATTCTAAGTGTCTTATTGATTATGAATACTTTGTATATAACCTCGTCACTTTAACGAAGCAGTGGAGTATAAACACAATCTGTCAATAAAGTTATTATTACCTGTGTTCGTGATATGATTTGTAATATACGCTATATCACACTACGTTCGAAGCTGTAAATTGTATGAACTTCGCTACGCTAATATACCTACTGTACTGCTTAAGAGTCATTGGTTAATATTGAAATAAAATGAAAACTCATTATTCACTTGTTTTATTGTTTACGATAACTTTTGCAAGACGATGTATTTCTTGTCCACCTAGAATTAACCAATAATTCCAAAAATTAACCGGCCTTCGAAGATGAACAATGACAATGACAGTAAACGGAAACTTTAAATGAAACAACACATTGATTTTTAAATATATTTCAGTAATCAAAATATAATAATAGGCTTACATTAATAGTTCACCAATCGTATTTCGTGGCGCAAACGGTGGAAACGCGAAACCCCCAACGAAACCAGAGATTCCACGGTTCAGGAAACACAAATGTTCACAGCGATATAAATAATAAATATTTACAAGCCGAAATTACAATTCCAATACACATATATATTACATACAATGTCGTGCAATATTCACAATGTGGGGTCTTAACTTTTAAATTTCCATTCGTAAACCAATGACCGAGCGGACTGTCAGACTTGACAGCCGCGTGACGTTGACAGCCGCCGTCGTGTCACGTATCCTAACAGTGTATTACATATATTGTGCATTTAACATCTTAAATTTAGATAAAAATTAAAAATAAACTTTGCGTACATTTATTTCGTTATAATTCGACCTACATTATTATCCTCATAATGTCCTGTATTTAAAAAACAAAAACGCTTCACGATTACAAAATATTACCAAAATTATCCCACTACTATATACAATAGTCATCTCGGCTAAGTTTTTAAATATATTTTTAGAAATATTTTAGGCAAGCATCGATAATTCTTATTCTACACACGTGAGCTTTGGATTTGGGTTGATCATAAAAATATACACCATATATAAGATAGAGGTTGATCTCTCGAATTGATTTTTGCGAAAAATCCAAATCCAACCCTCGCCCGAACAGATGTTAAATAATAAAATGAGGAACTCGATTCTAGTTTGTATTTACATCTTAATATTTTTATATCACAAATAAAATTTCCAACTATGAGCAATATATTTAAGACTACTATTGGTCAGGAGTTATAATTAGCGAATATTGAGTGAAAAATCAAAAGCTTCCAGCAATTTTTTTATCGATTTCTACCATTTGTTTAAAAAAAATCACGAAAAATATTGACGTAAATAAATGCAGCCCGAATAATAAAAGCCCTAAAAAAAAGCTGCTCAAAAAAAAGTGTAAATTTTACTAAAAAAAATAATATCCCCTTGTACAAAAAATTGGAACAAACATTGCCCTCTCACTCTCTTAATATTGACCAAAGCGAGACAACGCCAGAATCAGAAAACAGGGTTCATTCTTATTATTAATCTATCTAACTTATATATAACATATAAATATGAAAACGTGTCAAGACAATACAACCAGCGGGATGTTTTATATCAAAAAAAAGCAATTCTTTGAAAAAATCATATCGATCAAGTGACAAAGTCGTATCCATACCATTTCAAGTTTAAATTGTATAAAAACATATGGAAGGAAATTAAGAGCTTTTAAATGTACACCATTTATAAGCAAATATAGTCATATTTACATTCGCACTTAAGTATACGCAGGCCTACAAACATACAACAGACATAGTGACTCCGTCATGCAAAGGTCACTGTTAGATCGACATCTGCTAACCTTCAGGTGACGGGTGACGTTAGGCTAAATAGCTGTAAGTAGCAAGCTTTATATGTTACAAAATTGAAACCGGCCATTCACTAACGCTATTCAGTACTGATTATTTAGCTAAGGCCCGACGCCACGATGTCCAATTTCCAGTATTTAATTCAACCTCTTTTATGCACACCGCGAGATGACGCCTCGCTGTCAACTGTCACTCGTCTACTGAAATTGGAAAGCGCGGCGTCTGATATATTGCTGTATTTTTGCAAAAATCCCTTTACTGCCTCTATGTATAAATTGCACATAGACAATGTCCAATGTACGTGTAATAACCTATGTGTAAGCGTTTTTTGCTAACTTCTATTATCTACGCCTCGAAGTTGGCGGGAAAATATGTTCTCTAGTGCTTAGTGATTGCGCGGGGATTTTGAGCCATGGTTGCGCCATGGTTACGTGTTCCTAACGGAACGGTAACCATAGTAACGAAATCAGTTGAGTTTTACTATGATTGCTTTCCTATATATATATATATATATATATATATATATATATGTATAAACACCTATGCTCTGTAAACAAAATAATTTATCTCACCAGAAATGTATTTTTTTTTTAAAATATTTTAATGAAAATCCCCGCGCCTACGAAAACACCGATTCTAGTCGTACTGGCACGTGGCATATGTTAAAATGTAAATAATATTATATTTAGATTGAAACGCACATTCCCTGTTAGACTTATATGAGTTTGTAGTTAGTAATGTTCATTTGAACGGGATTTTATCTTTTCTTTTTATAAACACGAGTGAGTGAATTTATTCATTTGTTTCGCCTGGCGTATTTTATATTTACGTCAAAACGCATTGACGTGTGACATTCTGAGAGATGTCAATAGTAAATTTGTTGCCTGTTGGTTCTAATATAAATCTGGCGATACATGATGTTCTCATGTCGTTTTTGTGTATTAAGCCTTGAGGCTGTTTGCATCGAGTCTAATACACAAAAGCAAATACTGTGTCAAATATTATTTGTGTATTTCATCCCGTAGTGTTAGATAGAAAATTTCGTTTTTGTTGGGACTCTTTTAAAAGTCAAAAAATGGTAGACAAAAAGCAGACTTATTAGGATTTGTTTTAATTAAACATTATGTATGATATTGCCAAGTATGGGACGCGTGTAAATATATTTTATCATTACAAGAGGTGGGAAATTACGATGGCAACACTAATTTATTTCATGCGTGTAGTATTTAAGGTCAAACGTTATTCGATTCATACAAATTAAGTGTTTAATTACTTAAAGGTTCATTTCGTTCTTTGTCCTAAACGTTTTTCGTTCTTTTGTTTTCTTCCCGCCTCTTAATATCACGCAATATGTAACCTGATCACCACATATCACAAAGATTCACACAAACATACTCATATATTGGGCTTGAATGAAATTATTTTTAATGCGTATTGGATATGATACGTGTTCTAATGTTATGAGGATAAAATATCACAAGACGTCACTCTGTTTAACGACAAACCCTTTCGCGTCAAAATCAATTAGGTTTTGTGCGAGTGTTTTTCACTCCTTTTAACGCTATAAAATGCACAGTTCCTTCAGTGTCGTTATATATAGTATAGAGTTTACACTGTATAATGATAATGTTCGCTGACATTTAATGATGAATCGCAATTTGAAAGTATTGAAATAACTGACAGGTCACAAACAATTCATTCAAAGAGGTGACATTTTGTCGGTGATTTGTGTTTTGGAAAGTGGTAACATTAGAATGCGTACACGAACAAATGATAGATGCTCTGTGGCAGTGAGATTATTTTCTAGTCAAATCAATCTGTATATTTTATTAGTGCTATATAATCTATAGAAGAGCTTTGCAAAAATACAATATTCTTTAAGAGGTTGGGACGTGCTTTTATAAAATGACGGAATACCGAGGCTTTTTAATGCGTTATCGTGAGGCATGTGTTTAACATCTCATTTCCTTTAAGTGGAGAACAATGAATATCGTATGTAAGTACTTCATTTAATTTAAATCAACATTTCCGCCCCGACCTCTTAAACTCAATGTCGGAATGTAATCAAAGTCATATTTACGAAACGTTCAGAATGTATGTAATAATTTTACGCGTAATTATTTGTATAAATGCCTTTATCATAATTGTACGGTAAAACATATTATATTTTGCATTGAAGAGAGTAATTTTTGTACTCGTTTAATTGTTAAGAAATTGTGCGGAGAATTATTTCCTCTAGTCTGTGGTGTGTTTATACTCTGTGGTTGTTTAACAGTTTGAATTTCAGTTTCACTCCTGACATATTCATCGCATTTGGTTTGTTTATGAATAATCTTATAGAAATTATTAAGTAATTTCGTTCTACCATTATTTATTCTAAGTGTCTTATTGATTATGAATACTTTGTATATAACCTCGTCACTTTAACGAAGCAGTGGAGTATAAACACAATCTGTCAATAAAGTTATTATTACCTGTGTTCGTGATATGATTTGTAATATACGCTATATCACACTACGTTCGAAGCTGTAAATTGTATGAACTTCGCTACGCTAATATACCTACTGTACTGCTTAAGAGTCATTGGTTAATATTGAAATAAAATGAAAACTCATTATTCACTTGTTTTATTGTTTACGATAACTTTTGCAAGACGATGTATTTCTTGTCCACCTAGAATTAACCAATAATTCCAAAAATTAACCGGCCTTCGAAGATGAACAATGACAATGACAGTAAACGGAAACTTTAAATGAAACAACACATTGATTTTTAAATATATTTCAGTAATCAAAATATAATAATAGGCTTACATTAATAGTTCACCAATCGTATTTCGTGGCGCAAACGGTGGAAACGCGAAACCCCCAACGAAACCAGAGATTCCACGGTTCAGGAAACACAAATGTTCACAGCGATATAAATAATAAATATTTACAAGCCGAAATTACAATTCCAATACACATATATATTACATACAATGTCGTGCAATATTCACAATGTGGGGTCTTAACTTTTAAATTTCCATTCGTAAACCAATGACCGAGCGGACTGTCAGACTTGACAGCCGCGTGACGTTGACAGCCGCCGTCGTGTCACGTATCCTAACAGTGTATTACATATATTGTGCATTTAACATCTTAAATTTAGATAAAAATTAAAAATAAACTTTGCGTACATTTATTTCGTTATAATTCGACCTACATTATTATCCTCATAATGTCCTGTATTTAAAAAACAAAAACGCTTCACGATTACAAAATATTACCAAAATTATCCCACGCTACTATATACAATAGTCATCTCGGCTAAGTTTTTAAATATATTTTTAGAAATATTTTAGGCAAGCATCGATAATTCTTATTCTACACACGTGAGCTTTGGATTTGGGTTGATCATAAAAATATACACCATATATAAGATAGAGGTTGATCTCTCGAATTGATTTTTGCGAAAAATCCAAATCCAACCCTCGCCCGAACAGATGTTAAATAATAAAATGAGGAACTCGATTCTAGTTTGTATTTACATCTTAATATTTTTATATCACAAATAAAATTTCCAACTATGAGCAATATATTTAAGACTACTATTGGTCAGGAGTTATAATTAGCGAATATTGAGTGAAAAATCAAAAGCTTCCAGCAATTTTTTTATCGATTTCTACCATTTGTTTAAAAAAAATCACGAAAAATATTGACGTAAATAAATGCAGCCCGAATAATAAAAGCCCGAAAAAAAAAGCTGCTCAAAAAAAAGTGTAAATTTTACTAAAAAAAATAATATCCCCTTGTACAAAAAATTGGAACAAACATTGCCCTCTCACTCTCTTAATATTGACCAAAGCGAGACAACGCCAGAATCAGAAAACAGGGTTCATTCTTATTATTAATCTATCTAACTTATATATAACATATAAATATGAAAACGTGTCAAGACAATACAACCAGCGGGATGTTTTATATCAAAAAAAAGCAAATCTTTGAAAAAATCATATCGATCAAGTGACAAAGTCGTATCCATACCATTTCAAGTTTAAATTGTATAAAAACATATGGAAGGAAATTAAGAGCTTTTAAATGTACACCATTTATAAGCAAATATAGTCATATTTACATTCGCACTTAAGTATACGCAGGCCTACAAACATACAACAGACATAGTGACTCCGTCATGCAAAGGTCACTGTTAGATCGACATCTGCTAACCTTCAGGTGACGGGTGACGTTAGGCTAAATAGCTGTAAGTAGCAAGCTTTATATGTTACAAAATTGAAACCGGCCATTCACTAACGCTATTCAGTACTGATTATTTAGCTAAGGCCCGACGCCACGATGTCCAATTTCCAGTATTTAATTCAACCTCTTTTATGCACACCGCGAGATGACGCCTCGCTGTCAACTGTCACTCGTCTACTGAAATTGGAAAGCGCGGCGTCTGATATATTGCTGTATTTTTGCAAAAATCCCTTTACTGCCTCTATGTATAAATTGCACATAGACAATGTCCAATGTACGTGTAATAACCTATGTGTAAGCGTTTTTTGCTAACTTCTATTATCTACGCCTCGAAGTTGGCGGGAAAATATGTTCTCTAGTGCTTAGTGATTGCGCGGGGATTTTGAGCCATGGTTGCGCCATGGTTACGTGTTCCTAACGGAACGGTAACCATAGTAACGAAATCAGTTGAGTTTTACTATGATTGCTTTCCTATATATATATATATATATATATATATATATATATGTATAAACACCTATGCTCTGTAAACAAAATAATTTATCTCACCAGAAATGTATTTTTTTTTTAAAATATTTTAATGAAAATCCCCGCGCCTACGAAAACACCGATTCTAGTCGTACTGGCACGTGGCATATGTTAAAATGTAAATAATATTATATTTAGATTGAAACGCACATTCCCTGTTAGACTTATATGAGTTTGTAGTTAGTAATGTTCATTTGAACGGGATTTTATCTTTTCTTTTTATAAACACGAGTGAGTGAATTTATTCATTTGTTTCGCCTGGCGTATTTTATATTTACGTCAAAACGCATTGACGTGTGACATTCTGAGAGATGTCAATAGTAAATTTGTTGCCTGTTGGTTCTAATATAAATCTGGCGATACATGATGTTCTCATGTCGTTTTTGTGTATTAAGCCTTGAGGCTGTTTGCATCGAGTCTAATACACAAAAGCAAATACTGTGTCAAATATTATTTGTGTATTTCATCCCGTAGTGTTAGATAGAAAATTTCGTTTTTGTTGGGACTCTTTTAAAAGTCAAAAAATGGTAGACAAAAAGCAGACTTATTAGGATTTGTTTTAATTAAACATTATGTATGATATTGCCAAGTATGGGACGCGTGTAAATATATTTTATCATTACAAGAGGTGGGAAATTACGATGGCAACACTAATTTATTTCATGCGTGTAGTATTTAAGGTCAAACGTTATTCGATTCATACAAATTAAGTGTTTAATTACTTAAAGGTTCATTTCGTTCTTTGTCCTAAACGTTTTTCGTTCTTTTGTTTTCTTCCCGCCTCTTAATATCACGCAATATGTAACCTGATCACCACATATCACAAAGATTCACACAAACATACTCATATATTGGGCTTGAATGAAATTATTTTTAATGCGTATTGGATATGATACGTGTTCTAATGTTATGAGGATAAAATATCACAAGACGTCACTCTGTTTAACGACAAACCCTTTCGCGTCAAAATCAATTAGGTTTTGTGCGAGTGTTTTTCACTCCTTTTAACGCTATAAAATGCACAGTTCCTTCAGTGTCGTTATATATAGTATAGAGTTTACACTGTATAATGATAATGTTCGCTGACATTTAATGATGAATCGCAATTTGAAAGTATTGAAATAACTGACAGGTCACAAACAATTCATTCAAAGAGGTGACATTTTGTCGGTGATTTGTGTTTTGGAAAGTGGTAACATTAGAATGCGTACACGAACAAATGATAGATGCTCTGTGGCAGTGAGATTATTTTCTAGTCAAATCAATCTGTATATTTTATTAGTGCTATATAATCTATAGAAGAGCTTTGCAAAAATACAATATTCTTTAAGAGGTTGGGACGTGCTTTTATAAAATGACGGAATACCGAGGCTGTTTAATGCGTTATCGTGAGGCATGTGTTTAACATCTCATTTCCTTTAAGTGGAGAACAATGAATATCGTATGTAAGTACTTCATTTAATTTAAATCAACATTTCCGCCCCGACCTCTTAAACTCAATGTCGGAATGTAATCAAAGTCATATTTACGAAACGTTCAGAATGTATGTAATAATTTTACGCGTAATTATTTGTATAAATGCCTTTATCATAATTGTACGGTAAAACATATTATATTTTGCATTGAAGAGAGTAATTTTTGTACTCGTTTAATTGTTAAGAAATTGTGCGGAGAATTATTTCCTCTAGTCTGTGGTGTGTTTATACTCTGTGGTTGTTTAACAGTTTGAATTTCAGTTTCACTCCTGACATATTCATCGCATTTGGTTTGTTTATGAATAATCTTATAGAAATTATTAAGTAATTTCGTTCTACCATTATTTATTCTAAGTGTCTTATTGATTATGAATACTTTGTATATAACCTCGTCACTTTAACGAAGCAGTGGAGTATAAACACAATCTGTCAATAAAGTTATTATTACCTGTGTTCGTGATATGATTTGTAATATACGCTATATCACACTACGTTCGAAGCTGTAAATTGTATGAACTTCGCTACGCTAATATACCTACTGTACTGCTTAAGAGTCATTGGTTAATATTGAAATAAAATGAAAACTCATTATTCACTTGTTTTATTGTTTACGATAACTTTTGCAAGACGATGTATTTCTTGTCCACCTAGAATTAACCAATAATTCCAAAAATTAACCGGCCTTCGAAGATGAACAATGACAATGACAGTAAACGGAAACTTTAAATGAAACAACACATTGATTTTTAAATATATTTCAGTAATCAAAATATAATAATAGGCTTACATTAATAGTTCACCAATCGTATTTCGTGGCGCAAACGGTGGAAACGCGAAACCCCCAACGAAACCAGAGATTCCACGGTTCAGGAAACACAAATGTTCACAGCGATATAAATAATAAATATTTACAAGCCGAAATTACAATTCCAATACACATATATATTACATACAATGTCGTGCAATATTCACAATGTGGGGTCTTAACTTTTAAATTTCCATTCGTAAACCAATGACCGAGCGGACTGTCAGACTTGACAGCCGCGTGACGTTGACAGCCGCCGTCGTGTCACGTATCCTAACAGTGTATTACATATATTGTGCATTTAACATCTTAAATTTAGATAAAAATTAAAAATAAACTTTGCGTACATTTATTTCGTTATAATTCGACCTACATTATTATCCTCATAATGTCCTGTATTTAAAAAACAAAAACGCTTCACGATTACAAAATATTACCAAAATTATCCCACGCTACTATATACAATAGTCATCTCGGCTAAGTTTTTAAATATATTTTTAGAAATATTTTAGGCAAGCATCGATAATTCTTATTCTACACACGTGAGCTTTGGATTTGGGTTGATCATAAAAATATACACCATATATAAGATAGAGGTTGATCTCTCGAATTGATTTTTGCGAAAAATCCAAATCCAACCCTCGCCCGAACAGATGTTAAATAATAAAATGAGGAACTCGATTCTAGTTTGTATTTACATCTTAATATTTTTATATCACAAATAAAATTTCCAACTATGAGCAATATATTTAAGACTACTATTGGTCAGGAGTTATAATTAGCGAATATTGAGTGAAAAATCAAAAGCTTCCAGCAATTTTTTTATCGATTTCTACCATTTGTTTAAAAAAAATCACGAAAAATATTGACGTAAATAAATGCAGCCCGAATAATAAAAGCCCGAAAAAAAAGCTGCTCAAAAAAAAGTGTAAATTTTACTAAAAAAAATAATATCCCCTTGTACAAAAAATTGGAACAAACATTGCCCTCTCACTCTCTTAATATTGACCAAAGCGAGACAACGCCAGAATCAGAAAACAGGGTTCATTCTTATTATTAATCTATCTAACTTATATATAACATATAAATATGAAAACGTGTCAAGACAATACAACCAGCGGGATGTTTTATATCAAAAAAAAGCAAATCTTTGAAAAAATCATATCGATCAAGTGACAAAGTCGTATCCATACCATTTCAAGTTTAAATTGTATAAAAACATATGGAAGGAAATTAAGAGCTTTTAAATGTACACCATTTATAAGCAAATATAGTCATATTTACATTCGCACTTAAGTATACGCAGGCCTACAAACATACAACAGACATAGTGACTCCGTCATGCAAAGGTCACTGTTAGATCGACATCTGCTAACCTTCAGGTGACGGGTGACGTTAGGCTAAATAGCTGTAAGTAGCAAGCTTTATATGTTACAAAATTGAAACCGGCCATTCACTAACGCTATTCAGTACTGATTATTTAGCTAAGGCCCGACGCCACGATGTCCAATTTCCAGTATTTAATTCAACCTCTTTTATGCACACCGCGAGATGACGCCTCGCTGTCAACTGTCACTCGTCTACTGAAATTGGAAAGCGCGGCGTCTGATATATTGCTGTATTTTTGCAAAAATCCCTTTACTGCCTCTATGTATAAATTGCACATAGACAATGTCCAATGTACGTGTAATAACCTATGTGTAAGCGTTTTTTGCTAACTTCTATTATCTACGCCTCGAAGTTGGCGGGAAAATATGTTCTCTAGTGCTTAGTGATTGCGCGGGGATTTTGAGCCATGGTTGCGCCATGGTTACGTGTTCCTAACGGAACGGTAACCATAGTAACGAAATCAGTTGAGTTTTACTATGATTGCTTTCCTATATATATATATATATATATATGTATAAACACCTATGCTCTGTAAACAAAATAATTTATCTCACCAGAAATGTATTTTTTTTTTAAAATATTTTAATGAAAATCCCCGCGCCTACGAAAACACCGATTCTAGTCGTACTGGCACGTGGCATATGTTAAAATGTAAATAATATTATATTTAGATTGAAACGCACATTCCCTGTTAGACTTATATGAGTTTGTAGTTAGTAATGTTCATTTGAACGGGATTTTATCTTTTCTTTTTATAAACACGAGTGAGTGAATTTATTCATTTGTTTCGCCTGGCGTATTTTATATTTACGTCAAAACGCATTGACGTGTGACATTCTGAGAGATGTCAATAGTAAATTTGTTGCCTGTTGGTTCTAATATAAATCTGGCGATACATGATGTTCTCATGTCGTTTTTGTGTATTAAGCCTTGAGGCTGTTTGCATCGAGTCTAATACACAAAAGCAAATACTGTGTCAAATATTATTTGTGTATTTCATCCCGTAGTGTTAGATAGAAAATTTCGTTTTTGTTGGGACTCTTTTAAAAGTCAAAAAATGGTAGACAAAAAGCAGACTTATTAGGATTTGTTTTAATTAAACATTATGTATGATATTGCCAAGTATGGGACGCGTGTAAATATATTTTATCATTACAAGAGGTGGGAAATTACGATGGCAACACTAATTTATTTCATGCGTGTAGTATTTAAGGTCAAACGTTATTCGATTCATACAAATTAAGTGTTTAATTACTTAAAGGTTCATTTCGTTCTTTGTCCTAAACGTTTTTCGTTCTTTTGTTTTCTTCCCGCCTCTTAATATCACGCAATATGTAACCTGATCACCACATATCACAAAGATTCACACAAACATACTCATATATTGGGCTTGAATGAAATTATTTTTAATGCGTATTGGATATGATACGTGTTCTAATGTTATGAGGATAAAATATCACAAGACGTCACTCTGTTTAACGACAAACCCTTTCGCGTCAAAATCAATTAGGTTTTGTGCGAGTGTTTTTCACTCCTTTTAACGCTATAAAATGCACAGTTCCTTCAGTGTCGTTATATATAGTATAGAGTTTACACTGTATAATGATAATGTTCGCTGACATTTAATGATGAATCGCAATTTGAAAGTATTGAAATAACTGACAGGTCACAAACAATTCATTCAAAGAGGTGACATTTTGTCGGTGATTTGTGTTTTGGAAAGTGGTAACATTAGAATGCGTACACGAACAAATGATAGATGCTCTGTGGCAGTGAGATTATTTTCTAGTCAAATCAATCTGTATATTTTATTAGTGCTATATAATCTATAGAAGAGCTTTGCAAAAATACAATATTCTTTAAGAGGTTGGGACGTGCTTTTATAAAATGACGGAATACCGAGGCTTTTTAATGCGTTATCGTGAGGCATGTGTTTAACATCTCATTTCCTTTAAGTGGAGAACAATGAATATCGTATGTAAGTACTTCATTTAATTTAAATCAACATTTCCGCCCCGACCTCTTAAACTCAATGTCGGAATGTAATCAAAGTCATATTTACGAAACGTTCAGAATGTATGTAATAATTTTACGCGTAATTATTTGTATAAATGCCTTTATCATAATTGTACGGTAAAACATATTATATTTTGCATTGAAGAGAGTAATTTTTGTACTCGTTTAATTGTTAAGAAATTGTGCGGAGAATTATTTCCTCTAGTCTGTGGTGTGTTTATACTCTGTGGTTGTTTAACAGTTTGAATTTCAGTTTCACTCCTGACATATTCATCGCATTTGGTTTGTTTATGAATAATCTTATAGAAATTATTAAGTAATTTCGTTCTACCATTATTTATTCTAAGTGTCTTATTGATTATGAATACTTTGTATATAACCTCGTCACTTTAACGAAGCAGTGGAGTATAAACACAATCTGTCAATAAAGTTATTATTACCTGTGTTCGTGATATGATTTGTAATATACGCTATATCACACTACGTTCGAAGCTGTAAATTGTATGAACTTCGCTACGCTAATATACCTACTGTACTGCTTAAGAGTCATTGGTTAATATTGAAATAAAATGAAAACTCATTATTCACTTGTTTTATTGTTTACGATAACTTTTGCAAGACGATGTATTTCTTGTCCACCTAGAATTAACCAATAATTCCAAAAATTAACCGGCCTTCGAAGATGAACAATGACAATGACAGTAAACGGAAACTTTAAATGAAACAACACATTGATTTTTAAATATATTTCAGTAATCAAAATATAATAATAGGCTTACATTAATAGTTCACCAATCGTATTTCGTGGCGCAAACGGTGGAAACGCGAAACCCCCAACGAAACCAGAGATTCCACGGTTCAGGAAACACAAATGTTCACAGCGATATAAATAATAAATATTTACAAGCCGAAATTACAATTCCAATACACATATATATTACATACAATGTCGTGCAATATTCACAATGTGGGGTCTTAACTTTTAAATTTCCATTCGTAAACCAATGACCGAGCGGACTGTCAGACTTGACAGCCGCGTGACGTTGACAGCCGCCGTCGTGTCACGTATCCTAACAGTGTATTACATATATTGTGCATTTAACATCTTAAATTTAGATAAAAATTAAAAATAAACTTTGCGTACATTTATTTCGTTATAATTCGACCTACATTATTATCCTCATAATGTCCTGTATTTAAAAAACAAAAACGCTTCACGATTACAAAATATTACCAAAATTATCCCACGCTACTATATACAATAGTCATCTCGGCTAAGTTTTTAAATATATTTTTAGAAATATTTTAGGCAAGCATCGATAATTCTTATTCTACACACGTGAGCTTTGGATTTGGGTTGATCATAAAAATATACACCATATATAAGATAGAGGTTGATCTCTCGAATTGATTTTTGCGAAAAATCCAAATCCAACCCTCGCCCGAACAGATGTTAAATAATAAAATGAGGAACTCGATTCTAGTTTGTATTTACATCTTAATATTTTTATATCACAAATAAAATTTCCAACTATGAGCAATATATTTAAGACTACTATTGGTCAGGAGTTATAATTAGCGAATATTGAGTGAAAAATCAAAAGCTTCCAGCAAATTTTTTATCGATTTCTACCATTTGTTTAAAAAAAAATCACGAAAAATATTGACGTAAATAAATGCAGCCCGAATAATAAAAGCCCGAAAAAAAAGCTGCTCAAAAAAAAGTGTAAATTTTACTAAAAAAAATAATATCCCCTTGTACAAAAAATTGGAACAAACATTGCCCTCTCACTCTCTTAATATTGACCAAAGCGAGACAACGCCAGAATCAGAAAACAGGGTTCATTCTTATTATTAATCTATCTAACTTATATATAACATATAAATATGAAAGCGTGTCAAGACAATACAACCAGCGGGATGTTTTATATCAAAAAAAAGCAAATCTTTGAAAAAATCATATCGATCAAGTGACAAAGTTGTATCCATACTATTTCAAGTTTAAATTGTATAAAAACATATGGAAGGAAATTAAGAGCTTTTAAATGTACGCCATTTATAAGCAAATATAGTCATATTTACATTCGCACTTAAGTAGACGCAGGCATACAAACATACAACTGACATAGTGACTCCGTCATGCAAAGGTTACCAGTTGAAAAAATGTCAAAGTGTACAAGATCAACTGCGACACACATAACCTCAAAATCTCACCGAGAATAAATAAATAATTAGCTGCCGTCGATGGCTTGTGGAATTTTTTCCCGCCAAAATGTATCACAAAGCAACACTAACTGCAAATGCGCTAAATCGATACACCCCATATTTCATTTAAGACGAAGAAGACACTTAACATAAATCGAAGAGCCGTAAAGTGATTTAAATGAAACATGGGTGGGGTTGAATGTCACCTAGATGGCGCCATTGTATCACCTGAGGGCCGTCACCGAGAGGGCGACCACCAAGATGGCCGCCGGCGCCATTTTGAAGGCGACGCTGTTGTACTTGCTGCTCTGCTCGCACGTGCCTGTACATTTCGTTAGTGTTACGAAGTTTAAAAGTCACTTTTGAGTGGGAGTGCCATGCTGTTTCTTAGCTTTTCAGCCGAATGGGCAGGCACGGCCGGAGAAATACCACTCTCTCACAGAAAATCGGCGTAAAGTGATGCAATTGGACTTTGTTCATTTTGTACCCGCGTTTCGTTTGATGAGTGCGATCTACCGGTGCCCCTCCATTTCCTAATGTTCCTTTAAGGGTCGGCAACGCACTCACGAGCTGCCAGCTGCGTGAGTGTCTATGGGCGGCGACTTCACCTTTATAATGGGCCTCCTGCTCGTTTGCAGTTTGAAAAAAAGAAAGAGAATATCTATAAAGCCTACTTACCATTGGAGGTGAGGTTGTAGGCCTTGTCCCCATGGCGTCCGGGGACGGCTCGTCGGTCACACGACACGCTCACCGCGCTCAGGGCCACCGAATCACTTCCTCTCGTCTCTGGAATGGGAAAAGGGGAATTTAGTCTATGATGAGTATTTAACGAAACATAGGATTATTACAGATTAATTCAATTTGTGACAAAATTGTATGCATTCATACCTTTGTAGAAATGGATAATTTTTCTCCATCTTTAAGGTTTATAGGATTACTTTGTAATGTTTAAACTAAAAAAATATCACGTAAAATAATCAAGATAATATTTACATAATAACAAACTTAAAACTATCTCATATCATATTAAAATAGATACTCAGTATCGTGAGTATCTGTATCTATTTTAAAAATAAAACTACTTTTACTCCATGAAAAGTACTACAGACGAGAGCAGCCTTATGGCTGAAAAGCGACCTCTTTCAGACAAGCGGAGAAATAGGAATCAAGAATAACATAATGAAGGCTATGAAGCGACTCACCATTGGCCGGTCCGGTGGTGTACATGAAGCAGAAGGTCCTCGGGTGCGAAGAGGAGCGCGACACCGGCGCCGCCACGAGGAAGCCACGCCCGCCCTCTTGCCAACTCCCGAAGCAGCTGTACACTGCAACATTCGCATTCATTTACAGTATACCGCTCGGAGCTATGACGACATGTGGAAATGAATGAATAAAAGGCCAGTTACATACCGGTGCTGGTACAGGAGGACTTGAACTCGATGGTGTCCTGCGCAGCGCCACAGCCCACGCTGACGCTCTCGTAATCACCGGACACGCATTCCGACATCTCGCTGCCTTCCGAGTCTGCGTCGCCTGGAAATGCACAATTGCACCCTTCAGTAACTGGCACACGTAAATATTGCATTGTATTGTATTGTATTGTTTTTTGTGTATTGGTATTGCGAATGATATTACATAATTCATGGTTCGGCATTATTAAAAGATTTTCGCCATTTTTATTTGCGTAAAATGACCGACTAATTATGTTAGTTTTAGATCTTTAGGGTAAAAGAAATCAATTACACACATTACATTTTTTTTAAACAATAAAATAATCATAATTATGTAATGTTAACATTTTTGATTTAATGGGCCAAACGCACAACGGCTGAAGCCTAACGATGCTGAGATGTACCGATCGGGCGGCTACGTCTTTTTGGTCATAAGAGATGTGAATATGACAATGTACTAACCGATTTGTTGTCTGCGCCTGCGCCGATCGGCGAGCGAGTTCACAATCGTGTATCGGCCGAGGATGGGACACCGCATTGGCGTCAGCGAAGTTGCTGAAATTAAAACTAAATTTAGCCTTATATAACAACAGAATCGAGCAATGCTACTGACGAATGAAAATGACACTTTGGCATTGACATTGACAGGAACAGTCTGTCAATGTCAATGCCAAACGTATTTATAATAAATACGTTTGGTACGGGCGCCATCTTGTTTTATGTTTAGTGAACTATTGATAAACTGGATCGTTTAAGGCTGGGTAACCACAATAATGGCCGATGTCGACTGATGGCAGTTTAGAAGAGAAAAAATAATTGTTCGTAATATTTTGTACGGAAGAAGAGTTTCAAGAAGACAAGAAACTGTATGACAGACTGTAGAGGGGCCAACATACTGATAAGCGTGATGTACGCGGGCTGAGTGTTCTCGGCGCATGCGTCCTGCGGTGACTCCCAGAGGTTGGAGCCCTGTTGCAACTCCAACACGTTGCCCTCACGCCGGAAGAACTTCAGGCAGATGTGACCGGATTCACTGAGAGAAAAACATCACTAACATTCACAAATATGAAATTACAGCAGAAGGTATAAAACACTAACATGGCCAGCTAACGGGCATAAAATTGCTCATGGGCACAACTAGTAGTATTCGCCCGCGACTTTGTCCGCGTAATTTAAATACAAAAGAAATTTGGAAAATCGGTTTATTTACGGCGTATTTCTGGTGAATTGTTTATGTAAAGTTTCATACAATATTTCAAAAGACTACTTAGATAGCTAAATACCAAATTTCATGAAATTGGGATCAGTAGTGATAATCGTGAAAGCGTAACAAACAGACAGACTTTCAGATTTATAATATTAGTATGGATTAGTTTTCCGTAAGGATAATTGTATTATTAAATTCTTAAATTTAAGGCGCTTTAATAATTCATATTAACATATTCATAGTACAAATGTAATTAATATTTTTAGTGATCACGTGACTATTAGCCAGACGTTTTTGGCTGGTTGACAGTGGAAGTATGAGAATCGTGATCGCCTTACCATCCCCTAGTGACGTGCGCGACCAGTTTAATATGTTTCTTGTCCTTTTGCTCCAAAATCGAATGGCATACCAACCGCTTCTCTTCAAACGAACCCTCCGAGTTCATTACCTGTGGAAAATACATTCTCCGATATTAATCAAGACTCAAATCTGACTTTTAAAAGTATACTTTCATCTCTTTCTGTCAATTGGTGCACTTGAATGAATTAGTTTTTATAAGCTTAAAACACTTTTGCAAATTTATCAAGATTTCGTTTGTCTTTTCAATAAATCGAATCGTGACTCTCGAGTTTAACGTCTAATCTCACCTTGAGTGTAGCATTTTTGGTTGTAAAGTGGTACTGATGGGTGTGATCCAGACTGAACCACTTATGATGCTCCACTATCCACCCTGGGAAGTGGCAGCGGTTGTGCTCATCATCACCTAAAATATCAAACATGCACCTTTACATTGCAATTCATTCAGCCTTTTATCGTTTAAATAGTACTTTTAAATAATTTTTGCTCAACTTTTTCGATTTTTACAAAAGACAAATTTGGAGACAAAGTTGAGAAGTGACTTACTCGTAGTTAGTTTCATAGTTCTGCTGCCATCTGTCGGCGAAGAGAGGCCATTGCACGTTGCGTCTCCCGATTGGGCGATGATGTACGAAGTGCTTTTGTCACCATGGAGGCCCTTGTAGATGAAGCATCTGGAAATTTAACATGGACACATTCTTTCACAACTTGTTACTGAGATAATAACGCCCATTTTTGTCTCTTTCTGTCGTATTAAATGTATGCTGAGATAGAGAGAGAGAGATGAATTTTCTTATAGAAGCCAAACGGCACATCTAAAAGGGTATTCCGCCCAAATACTAAAAGGGTATTCGCGAGTGCGTGGCTGGCTTTTTAGTTTTATTTATATTAATGAAAGCTTTTCGCAGTTCTATTTGACAAGCCTACCGATAAGTATCTTCATCAGAGGCAATAGAGTTCCGCCTCTGCACTTGAGAGATTTGTCCGACCAAATATCTTGTGGAACCTTCCTTCCACGTGGCCAGACAGACCAGCTCCTCAACTGGAATAATGTATTACACACAATTAACAACGATAAAGAATAAACTATAAATAGATTCTGTTAATGTTTAATGCCATGCACCATTTCAATAAATATGTCGTAAATCAATGTATCTCACCATTACTCTCGGTGCCAGGCACATCGGGACACGCCATGTACCTCAAAAGCAGCCTCGAATCGTCTGTGCAAGACTCCGCCCTTGACGGCGGATACACACAATCACCGGAACCACTGGAATTTTTTAATATTAGAGTCAAAAGATGCCGCCCAATGCATTAAAGAGGTCTACGCTAGGTTTATATATCTTCTTGGGTAGCAGACTCCGTTCCACGGAGTTCTGATGCTACATACAGTTTGGATCGGCTTTATAGGTATAGATAGCGTCATTAAATATTAAGAAATGTTAATATAAGAATTTAAATAATATAGTAGAATGAGAATCTATAGAAGACCTTTTAATTTTTTGAATTTTCTTATTCTTCTTCTTGTAATGTAACATTTGGGGTTTAAAACTCACCGATTATATGTGAAAGTGAAGGGCGCGGGCCTGAAGGGACAGGGCTGCGGAACGGCAGCTGAATCCTTTCGGAACATAGAGTACAGAGGTGCATCACCGCTGATCTCGTCACATATTGAGGATAGTGAGTTTTTTTGGCTGCAGTAAGCTAAAAAATGGGTTAAAGCCACTTTACTTAACAGAAATTTAATGTTATATACTATCAACTAACATAATGATCAGTGTTTCAAAGACAAAGTTATCTCTATCGATTTTTTTTTATAAAAGATAGAAGAGATGAAGACAGCCGAGCAGACGAGCTGCCAATAGAGACAACGTCTGGACACTATATTTTATTGCTTAGGCTGTACATTTCCTTATTTGCGAATAGATACAAACCCGAGTCAACTTTTGAATATTAAATCCATACAAAAATCTTGAACTTACTTTCTTTATATTGCAGTACGTATTTATGTTTCTCGTTTATCACCATACACCTGTAGCAGTCAAAGGTCCTGAAAAATTAACAATAAAATAAATTAGACTCTGTCTTCCCTCCAGACTAAACTTAAACGAAATCGGTTCAGTATTCCGGCTTAAGCGTGATAGCGTAACATACAGAGTTAATTTCGCATTTATAATATTATGTATGCAAGTAAGGATAACACCTAAAACAAGCTTTTTGCTTATAAAGCTTGGGTCTAAGATGTCAGATTCCGATATTAACTCGGTTTGAGTGTCCATAAACCTACAAGTCCATAAATCCATTACTTATCGCTAATTACTTTAATAGATTCAACTCGGTCTATTGGGTTCAGATACTAGCTGATCAAACATACAAACTATCTACAAACGTCGTTTTGCCAAAAAAATGTCTTTGAACAAGCTACGGACAAAACTCAGTCTTGTGTCGCGCAGCAAGAACCTATAATGGGTCCTATGTGTCCTTAGATATATTTGGCCTAAGTAGGAATTCTTTTTAAAAAAAACTAAGACTCAACCTCGCACACTCACTCACACAGAAACACCATTGCACACACTTAAATGCTCATTCTTTACATAATACACTGGACTTGTTCTTTGTATATATATATTTTTATTAATTTTTTATGTTCGTGTTTTTTTTTTGTTGTCTATTTTCGATTTGACCTTGTTTTGGCTTTGTTGTTGATCTATTTTTGTTGTGTAAGCTTTTTGGAATAAGCTGTATAGGTTTAAGAAATAAAAAATAAAATAGATGTTGGCCGATTCTCAGACCTACTCAATATGCTCAGAAAATTTTAGGAGAATCGGTCAACCCGTTTCGGAGGAGTAAGGGAACGAAAACTGTGACACGAGAATTTTATATATAAGATTAATGCATTCACTGGAGTATGGTGTAATTGATATATAACCGTTAGAACATACTGGGCGATTTAAAGGAGTGGCAGAGTGTTTGTTGCCAATTCTCGTCCGCTCTACCCCTAATTTGCAAACTGGCAGTATATGAGGCGTCTATTTTTTTTTAATTTGGATTTGACACGCCTCTAAAATTCGATTCAGTTAAGGAAGGATAGAGTTTCAAGCATACTACTGACTCGGCACTTAAATTTCTTAAATAGTATAATTTTATACTCACTTATCATACAATAAAAACTTGTCGTACGACTCAGTCTCCGAACACTCTCCTTTCATCTGTATATGAGTGGAGTTGATCTCTATGAGCGAGGGTATGCCCGACTGGAACCAGCTGCCGGTCCATTCTGCTGGGAAAGTGCAGCCACCACCTGGAATTGGATAATTTTATGTTGGCTTCATAGCGTTCATTTAAAGATTCGCGTTTTTACACACCCAAATTAACAAATTTTCAATCAATTAAAGAATCTTACTATAATAAAAAATAATATACCCCGATTACTCCTTGGAAATTATGTTTCCTGGTCCAAACATTAACTAATTGATATATTCTATCCTGTCATTGTATAAAATATATTTTTTAATGTTTATATTGAAAACTGTATTATTTTCAAATTGTTTATTTTATATTAAATTATCAAGAATTTGATCTTAATCATACAACCGACATTGCTCTTTCAAAAATAGATTTCAATCAATAAATCGCAAATATACGGTCCTAATATCTAAATATCTCTTACTATATGTCAAGACTTAACATAGATACCACATTTTGATCTTTGTATTAATTTGCTTGTCAAAACAAGACTCAAAATTAAAAATGTTTTAAAGTTTAATTAGACTTACGACGCCGTAGAGGACGGCTACTTTTTAAATTTGAAATTCCTATTTAAAATCAGTTCAAAACATGTTTTCGACATTCATTAGTGTTCAAAACAAAATCTAGGACCTTCTTAGCCTTCAAGTTGGGGTTAGGGTTCACATTTCGAACAACTAGGTACGAACAATGGAGTTTTGTTCAATGGTTTTTTGCATTTAAAATCAATGTGTTATGAAAAATATTTGTGTGGCCCAAGTCATAAGATTTAACCGATACTTTTATCGATATAACTGTTTTATCAATATATTTTTCAAACACCGCACTTTTCTACTTTAATCGTTTGAATAGTAATGAAATAAAGAATGTTTAATTAGCATTGAGGATTTAACTAAATAGTTAAATAAGTCGCCGAAATTTGCGAGTATTCGAAATTCGGAAAAATCCAATATTCATTGTGAGTGAGAACTAGAACGTGGCATTTAAAGTATCTCAATTTGTTTCTAAATATATGTTAATATTAAAAACGATATAAATGATAAAGTAATCACTTGCGTTATTAATTTATAACCAAGCATTACTATAGGACACAACGAAATATATCAAATCGCTTTCCATTCCTAACTTGCACCATACGAATACGTAATAAGAGCGATTGTTTTCCGCTCTTTGTTGAACGCCAGGTGGCGCGCGGTTCAGATCCAGACACAAATGAATGTCTGTTTATGCGGTTCATTGAACCACAGCCAGGGGTTTTGCGGTTTCTGCTTGATAGTATAATAAGCCTTTGACTTTTGCATTGCCATACTGTTCTGTTAACTGATCCACTCTTAATATAGGCGATTTTTCATTTCCTTTCAAAGTCCGTTTAAATCATTTAAATACGCCATTTAAGGTTCAAATACGCCTATAAGTTTTCCATACACTAATAGATTTTAATAGAATAATAAAGACTGATAATAATAATTAGAGTAGAATCGCAAAAGCTTGTTTGTTATAGTCACGTGACTAGAATATTTAATCACTTCTGTATTGAACTGACCTATAATATTGGTTTTCATTGCGAGGTAATGAGTTGTCGCCATCCCTTTCGCACACAGCGTACAACAGATACCCGAAAGAGACGGCTTCAAACAGTACATTTATATGCAAACTTGTGTTGTATTCACAAAGAAATAAGATTGAAAATTGTTTAAAAACCAAAAGGTAATTAATTTGCCGTCGACCGTATTGGTAATTGGAATTGAAAATTTTTCGTACATTTAAAAAAAAAATTAAAAATATAGTATCATTGATAATTGGAGCTCAATATATAACTAACGCTGTATTTCTTTTATGCTGATAACTGATAGTGTATAAATGTACACAGATACCAATTTCCTTTACTTACCACAGATTGTGAGTCTTTCGGGTTCAGGACTAACGAACGAGTTTATTCTCTTTACACGTCCAGAATATTAATATACTATTAACAATATATTCAAGACAAATCTGTTCCTTATACAAAACAGCTTTTAATGCAGTAAATCGATTTTCACTAAAACAAATTAATAAAGCCACTACTTGCCTTAATAGTCGATAAAAAGCTTTCAAATAAATGATAGATCCTTATCGTAATGCCGGAAGTCGTTAGACACGTGTTAGCAAGATAATTATCGATCGACATCAGGTGGTTTTTTTTCTGGAACCGTATACAGGACCAGTTACATATTTATGTCAAAAACCTTATATATGTCGGAGGAAAGCAATTGGTCGATTGTATATTAATTGAAATTTGATATTGAAAAATTTTTTTATAAAAAATATTTTATTTCAAACTAGCTTTCCGCCCGCGGCTTCGCCCACGTGTAATTTGGTTAAGTATATAGCGTTTATTAATGAGCTCGACAGGGCTTTCCTTCACGGGCTAAAATCTTGTTACAATTGGAATTATATATAGCCTGTGTTACTCAGGGATGATTAGCTTTACAGGATCGGATGATTCAGGGAAATCGAGGGCATCTTTCAAATTAACGTACAGGCAATTCCTATTCTGACAATTTTATATTCTGATAGTCATCTTCTTATGTGGATGAGCTGATGATGGAAGGCAAAACTCCTCAGCGGTTAAGAGTTGAAAGTTGAGGTTATTACTTATTAGCTTGACCAAATAATAAAAGGTAAAACTCATTAACGTTAGGGATGTAGGTGGAAAAATGGATGCGGACAAACGATAAACGTCTCTTTACTCGTTTCCTTTTACTTGTTTGTATAGGTGGTGTTCACTCAAAATAATCATAGGGTAAAACGTTAATGAAAGTTTGAACTGCATGATAGTCATTACACAATGGAGCATCTTAATACCGTGATCTATTGGATATATTTGGCCTAAGTAGAAGTTCTTTAAAAAAAAACTAAGACTCAACTTCGCATACTCACTCACACAGCACACACTGATACACACACACACACACTAAAATGCTCGTACTTCACATAGTTCCACTTGTTCATGTGTATATATATTTTTTATTTTATTTTTTCTGTTCGTGTTTTTTTTTGTTGTTCTTTTTCCTGATCTTAGATTCTATTTCCGGTTCTATATTTTAACCTTATTTTGGCTTTGTTTTTAATCTATTTTTATTGTGTAAACTGTTTTTGATCAGCTGTATAGGTTTAAGAAATAAAAAAATAAAATAAATCTAGGTTGATGACGAATTTTATCAACGCCATCTATCGAGCACATTGTTCAACACTTCAACCGCGCCCGCGCGCACTGCGTTATTTGTTATTTTTCTTACCTCTCATAAGTTTTAATATTAAGATTAACTTGTATTAGAACATATCTAACAATATATAACTAATCAATCAATATAAGTGTTTAAAAATTTTGAAGCAGTGGTTGAAGTAAATTTTCAATTGACCATAACTTCTTTTTCCCTTAACCGATTTCGATAAAATAAACTTTTGACAACGCTCCCAATTATATGTAATCCAACTGTGAAAACCGCGTTCAAATCCGTTCAGTAGTTTTCAAGTTATAACGTACCAGACAGACAGACAGACAGACAGACAAGAATTCCAAAAATTGTTTTTTTGGATTCTATGACTCTTCTTTAATTGCCTCCTTTCAGTTTTTTGGAAAAATATTTAATGTACAGATTTTCGATTTTTACTGTCTTATTATTAGTATAGATATAGATGGTTAGAATAATAATTAAATAATTAATACATTTGTTATGAATTTAAAAATATGCTTATTGTTTTGTCCAATCAAAGCAGAGCTAGTGGGGTCTGGGCGCCAGTTCAGGGCCAGTCTTAAAGAAACCATCGTACAGCACGATTGACCGTATTGGGTAGAAGCCACATCTGTTGACTGTGAGATCGGTGCCCTGAACCTGAAGCTCTTCATAATTGTGTACTCCTATTATAAAACCCGTGTTTTAAACAACATAACCAATGTCACAACGTACACCAAACCAGTTAAGAATTATGCTTCTTCTCAGGAATATATAGAAGAAAGTAGATAACAAATCAAGAACCGATGGACCAAATTACTATCACTTGTGTACGACAAGAAAGAGAAGAGCTCCAGGGTTCAAACTGTCTTCTCTACGTTCTTCTCTACTCTTCTCTACGGTTACGAAGGTTCCAAAGTAGACATACAAGTATTTGTTGTTATGATGGCTAATAATAATAATAATAAAACTGATAACACACTAAAACCTTTCTAATATTAAAAACGTGCCAACGTCAATTCTAAAGGGATGGTTATGAAAAAACAAAAACGTCTTATATTTTTTAATTTCCGCCCGACTCGCTAAGCCGATTTTGGTAATCCTTTAATCGGTTCAAATATGGAAAAAAACGCGCTGTTTTTCCTTCAAAAAGAACACATAATTGTAAAATTCAGCTTTGCATAATTAAATACAACACAGGCGAATTAATTTTGATACGTGCGCCTGAGCGTCGGTTTTATCTGCGATACAAACCATTGTAAAAATAAAAAACTTAACTCAAAATGTCTTATTTTTAATATACATCTGACAGATTAAAAACTCAAACAGACGGATTAGTTCAATTTGTGTAGGTTTCGTACACTTATGGATCGTCAAAGAATTAAAAGACTCAACAATTGTCACAATTCAAGGGGGTAGAGCGGACGAGACCTGGCAAGACCCACTCCACCACTTATTTATGTAACACTATCCGGGCATCTATCAAAATTTATTCTGATTTTAAGTGCCTTCCAATATTTTTTAAATCGTTACCACGTTTTTGATCACCCAGACTCTAGAGGGACAACCCGCGGCCTATATCATATCACAGCAGGCAAGAAGTTCAACTGGTTTGTCTACTTCAAATTCAGTCCCAAACTTTGATCATGAAAATAATTAGTTATAGAAAGCTTTTTCAAAAAGCTTCTATTTAACTACATTGTCAAATTCATTACCGATTCCAGCTATATAAGAGGGTAATTTTAGCAGGGATTCAAATCAACAACCTCGTAATCTTCTCGCTTACACCCTACACACAATCTCAGACACACTCGACTTAATTCTTTAATGCGTACGCCAATTGTATTTGACAAGTTCAATTGCATAATGCGATCCCACGTCGACCACTGTCAACATAATATGAATTCACCGGTTCCTATATGTTACTGAAGAAAAACGAACGGTTTGTCCCTATACCGAACGAAATGAAATTCATTTTTTTTATAGAAGAGGTACGAACAGAAGGAAAAGTCACACCATAAAGAAAAGTCACCGCCCATAGATACTCACGTTGCTGGGAGCTAGTGAATACGTTGCCGACCTTTTAGGGAGTGAAGTTTTCTTGAAGGACCCTAAGTCGTTTGATCATAATTCCCGTATTATTCATTAATATTCTTCGTTAAATTGGATTTTTTTTGCTTGTGAAATATTATTAAATATATCATTAAGCAGAAATTAATTGAAAAAGCTGTACCATGACATATTTATCTCACGGATACTGCTTAGAAATGATTTTTTCTTGTCCAAAATGTTTTTAATTATTAACTTTTTAATGTTAATTACTGGAGTAAGAGAATTGCAAAAACTATTACGAGAAAAAGGACAACCCCACTGAGTTTCTTGTGGGTTATTCTCGTCGACGTTCGAAAGTAGCTATAAAAGATCCTATTTGAAATAAAAAATTGTGACTTTGACTTTTCTACCATAGATTCGTACTACTCGTACTGTCAATTCTACCCAAATCCTTTGACAGCTCTCGATATAAGATTTGGTAAAAAAACAAGATTATTAAAGTTGGGGCGAACAAACTCCGAGCTTACCAATAATTATATCGGAAGTACCCTAAGCCCATTTCGGGCGCTATTCAAATTATCCCAAATTATAAAATAAATCGTTGTTAAGGGCCGATATACAAACAAACATATAAACCAGATCTAGTTAATATATTGGAAATTGTCTCGTGGTAACACCTGTGGTTACCTGTGTGTACTGCGAATTATTATTTTAATACTTTGCAATGTCAATACATTTTTGTCTTTAAATAGAAATACATTTTCGCTATATATAAATAAAAGTATTATTATTTATATAGTGAAATATGTTTTATATTCAACTCGGGTCACTTATGAGAATGATGTCATAGATGCAACTCTTTATAACCAATCTGTAAAACATACTGGCCAGTTCTCCTGGTCCGCTGTACGCTCTAGATATAATTGTTTTCATAGTTTTAAACGTAATTAAGTTACATACTTTTATGACAAGCGATATATATCCATGGGTAATTAAGAAAAAATACATTTCCCAAAAAGTTCAGAGTTAACATTAAAAAAATAAGGCTCTATGATTTCGTTGCGAGAAACCTGATTCTGTTAAATAAACGCAACATCCTGTATCTCGTTTAATTTAAAAACGTTTATCGTTCAAGCAAAATTGGACTAATATTTTTATGATATTAATTAATTATAATGTAAAACACTTTAAAGAAATAAAGAGAGGAATTACCTTTTAAACATAAACGAAATAAAACTGCTTCAATTTTTTTTAGTGTCGCTTCATTCACGACTCAAAACTTTCCAATCGAAGTAAAGTCCGGCACCCAGGTGCGTTATTAAGACGTTTTTCTTGTCATTGTCTGAGAATAGAGCCGTCCTTTATCGATAGAAATTTATCGACCGTATTTGTGGCTTAGTCATAACTTTAGAGTTCACAGTTTAGAACCAGGTGTTTTTAGAGCACCATTCCAGGTACGTAAGCTCTTAAATGATGTACTGTTTTTACTAGGTCAGTGCTACGAGTTTTTTTGAATTATTGAGATTGTTAAATTAATATAAGCTATTAGTGAGGTACAGGTTTTTGTATATAAATCAGATAAAATTAAATCACAATTGGAGTATGATATATATTTTATCGATACGCAGCCCAACACTACACGCGTATCTATCAAACTATGACAGTTATTGTTTTTCCCGCACGTAAAGAGATTTTGCTTGAACACAAAATGAATTTTAAACAAAGAGGCTTACCGCCTGAGTTATTTACCTTTTTCTTTACAATAACATTAATGTTATGGCAGACGTAACAAATTAAAAAAAAACTTCTCAGTTTATGCAACGTTCTTCTATCAAAGAATTCAAATCAGTCCAATAGTTTTTGAGTTTTTCACACAAATATTGCCATATTAATAAACATAATGTGTGAAAAAAAGTGTTAAAAAATTAAATTACAAGCATATTTGACAGCTCTTGGCGTTGCGCCAATTTCTTATCAGTACTCGTAAACTCTAAAATCCAAGATGGCGGAGCTATCTGGCCTTCGTAAAATACGGCGGGATAAATTCACTATGCCTTTGTCGGTGGCTTTCAAATGTTTTTATTAAGCTTTTGTCCGCGACGCTCCATACAACTTTTACACCATTTAGAAACTCAAACTGAATGCATTTTTCTATATAAAAGCTTTACATAAAAGGTGATAACACACAGACATTATATGTGTTAACAAAACAAATTCGGTCTCTCTCCGTTAAATTTGGATTTAGATTTAGTTGGTTTAAAAAAACATCCACACACCATTGGCTAGCAACTTTGAGATTATTTATCTTGCATTTTGACATATAATTATAACCCCAGACCAGATCAAATGCCTAGCAAATATGTTCAAATGAACAATGAATCAAACTCAAGATACAAATATATCTTCAGCATTGTTTTAGCTTTGAAAAGGTCACTTTAGTGCTTAGTCTGAAAGCTTACTTATTAGATTTGGTTTTTTAAAAAAATATATGCAATTTTTTTCTATTATGAATTATATAAAAATCGTTGAGAGAATGACAAAAACAATTACGAATCAAATACTCGGTATTCGCCACTTATTCAAGTCTGTGAGAGCAATCGTGTTTTAAGTTATAGTTAGCTGCCTCGGTTAGTCCTATTTTTAAACTAAAAAAAATCGAATAATTTATTAAATCGTGAGATTTGTTAAACTAAATTGTTTTTTTTTTGGTTTGCTTTAAAATATCTCAGAATTTTTAATGAATATACTATAAAATAATCAGTAAGAACGTAATTATTAATTAACTTGCAGTCTTCTTGCGGAAGCAAATAGAATTCTCATTGAGATAGGTTAAAAATATAAAATATCGTTTTCATAAATTAATTTTGCATTTCAGAAACAAGCGGCAAAATTTGTTACGGTTATAATAATTTAATTCTTAGTCCATCGATAAATTCGAAACCAAAACACAGATTAATGTTTCCACGCTGACCACTCGACAACCCTCGAATATTCGATCAAGCAAATTAGTTTTGGCGCGAGCTGTCACTTGTCAGTTGTCATCTGTCAGCGTCAACTTGTCATTCGATCGAGCTGTTTACACTGTGACTAAAGGTAGATAGATAACGTTTGATTTTATTGTTTTATTACAATTAACAACTTTATTGTTGTCACAGATAATTACGTACCTGAGATATTGAGAATGCTTTGTTATATGAATGTTGTCTTTTTCTTGTAGCTTGAAGAAACAATATTATATTTATCTAAAGTTAATCAGTCGCAAACCAATAGTACACGGGTTCAAAGCTAATAATATATAAGTTGTCAAGAATTTCAACAAACAAAACACCGAAGGCAATGATATTTCAACATCATTAATTAATTTAAGAGCATTATACATTTTCATTATCATAACATTACGTCTGTACGCTTCGAGAATTAAGGCGCGCACACACGGCGCTGTCATTAAAATAAAACGCATCTAAAAGTATCAAAATAAATTTTGTGTTATGGTTGCAGCTTTTTACAGCCGTTCTGCAGAACATACTTGTCGATTTTAAGCAGTGGCGGAAAGTATCTAGCCAATGCCAATGCTTTTCGTTTGCTCTACGCATTTAGTTTGAGAAATGGTAGTAAATATAATTATATAGTCAATGTTTTATTATTAATAGAGGATTAAATTGTATAAAGTTATTTCGATTTGCTATAACATCGCTGTGACGTTCTTTGGTTATGCAAAATAAACAAAGTAATATTATTGAATCGTATTTATTTTGGTGATTTTAACTAATTTATTGTTATAGTAGTTTTTACATACACATACATACAATTACAGATACATTAATATAAATAAATAGTATATAGGTGTAATATTTAATTTGTGTTGCAGTAACGATGAGATGTCCAGCATAATTAATATTATGTTTTCGTTGTAGTGGCCGGAAAAACAATGTGTATCTGCTCGTTAGTAAGGAGCCTTACAAATATTGCGTGTTTTCGTCATTACGCGCTCGTCTAATCCCTTATTGTTTCACATTTTTACCGACGATAATAATTTATCATTAAAATTAATTGTTTTCGACTTTTCACCTCGAATTAAAAATCTTTATTTATGGTCCGCTTAATTTTATAATTCCTCAGGTGTTTGAATCTTAAACGATTTGATTTATTGTCCTTGATCTTCTCGATATGATGTGAGAATGGTAAATTTCATGTTATTTGAAACAATTAGTGTTTAAATCAAAACGTAGTCATATAACTCTTAATCATTTTGAAATCCATGTCTCTATAACATAGAGAAAAGGAAAATGAATTTGAAACCATAGATAATAGCTGAAGCAAACAGCGCAGGAAACGGATGTGACCGAAATCGCGCGAATCGACGGCCCTCGATCGAAAACGATTTGTCAATAGTGATTATACAGCGCGATGCTCGCCTTGATACTTTTGCGGTCACCATTGCATAACTGCATAAGATAATTAATAGTCTTTAGTTCACACTTTTTTGCATGTTTATAGTTTTATCATACGTACTAAATAGTGGTAATATAGTTGATAAGAATTATTATACTGGTATTACCTAGCAAAAATGAAGTGGTACAGGAAAGGATACTTAAAAATTCTTCGGTAGAGGTAACCGAGATTTTTTTCTTTTATGTAACAGGTGGCAAAGGAAGAGACATTTGATTCAATTTGAGTTAACTCCTAATCACCGCACATTTGCCTTTATTTAAAATTTCTCTTCCGGCATACCTCAAACCAACGCAGCGTTAAGGGTTTGCGTAGCCTTATCAGAACATAATTGGAATAGTATTTACCGACGAGTGATTTTATCAAACACTGTTCCATTTGTCTGATGTTCTTACCTGAAATAGAAGAAACAATCATTAGGTATCAAATCGAAAGACATAAGTAAAAAGTGTAAAAAAACCTGATTAATAAGATTTTTAAGGATCTATTATATACTAAACTATGAATCATGTATCAAACCTAATATACCGCACTACATATCGACAAGTTTTGATCGTCGCTCGGCTCGTTAAGTGATTGCCTCTTATAGACGGACGGACAAACGACTTTTATATTTATACTAACTTTTCTGAAATAGGTTTCTAACTGTTTTGACTTGTTAACGACCGATTTCAATATGCTATCTACAAGTGGTTAAAATACTCAATCAAAAAGCTTCTTCTAAGCTTTTTGATTGAGTATTTTAACCATGCTAATAATAGTCACATGGTATTTATACGTATTTCGAGGGCAAATGAGCAGAAGACACACAAAGGTCAGCACATAGAATCTGAAATGTTTGGGGGTTGGCTGCGGTCAGCCTTTTTTCAGTCAATTCGAATTCCCATTTAAATAAACAAAACTCATTCCACAATAATTAAAGGCGTATTAGAAATTTTCCAGCTGAGTTTGTTGTGGCTATCTTCTCAGATTGATTTATTTTGGAACAATCGTAGATATAAGGCGATTATTGACGTACGATTTTTCGCTACGATTCCATGTAAAAAAGTTATAAATGTTGATGGCGATTTTCACCAATTTTCATTAACAATTTGACTCCCAACTCATAAGGGCATTAGTAATTGAAATAAAATAAACTTCTTGTATCAAAATATTATTCATATAACTAGAAATAAGTATTTGTAAGAAAGGGTTTTAAATAATTAAAACCAAACAAATAAGGGTTCTCTTGTTCCATATAGTGGACACGGTCCTTCCATTTGCCGCAGCGAAGTGTACCCCCGCGGGATTTGAACCCCGGTACTGTAATGGGGTACCGTATTCATCTATTGTTATTTCAGTCACTACTAACATATAATATTGTCTCTGGTTTCCGAGTGTGATATTAAAAGATGTTTAACGGATGTGATTTATTATACGAACTTTTCACTAAGAAAATATAAGTACCTATAATAAACTGAAAGTTTTTTGAGACAAAAGGTAATTTACATTTCTCCCGCGTATCACTCCTGTGTTTAACTCTTACGGCGCCTTTAAGAGGGCCCACCTCAAAGGCCGGCAACCCACCCGCAAGGCACATTTGTCTCGTGTCCCATAACCAAAAGAAAACTCCGTGACCGTGCCATTTTATTAAAATTGTGTTTTATCGTGACAATAGTCATAAATTTGGTTGTAATGTAAAATACAGAACCAGGTATATTAATTAACGTTTATTGTTAAATCGACCCCGGTTCGATTCCCGGCGGGCACATATTTATCGCTACACGGGAAGGGACGCTGACAAATTTTCGTCATTAACACGGACAAGTGAAGAGGGATGTTGACATTATAAATATCGAAATAAAAATGTCTACTGTAGTATTGTGTTGGGCTCGTGATAAACAGATCAAACAAACGTGTGATTCTTCTTTGACGTGTGACATTTTCGACATCTACAGATAAAAAATAAACTAGAAGTATATAACAAGAAGCCTTGCGGACTAAGAAGATTACAGCATTAAAACATAGGTATATTATCTATCAGTGTTCCACGATTTATTTGAGTTTTTGACTTAGTCGCACTATTTTCAATTGTATTCCTGTAAGAAGTTCGAATAGTTTACAATAAAAACTCCTTGAGTAATCCTAGGTAAGGTAAATTAAGGGAGTGGTGACGTGGTAAAAGCTACCAAGATATAGAAAGCTTACTTGAAGCCATGTATTAATAATTTATATGTATTTACACGCACACATACACACAACTAACTGGTACTTATTATATTTCTGTATTTAAGAATATTTTTTGTATATTTTCAAGATCAATAAGAGCGTGTTCTCCAAAAACAAGTAGATTGTCACTTAAATGTAGGCACTATCCTGATATTAACGAACTAATAAGCAATCCTGGCTGGCTGTAAAGACAATTGAATATCTCATACAGCGTAATGGAATCTCAATTAAATTTTAAATTATCAAAGACGCTTTGAGAATACCCCCGCCGGGTAGTTAGAATATATTTCTTCTAAGACTCGACCAGCACTAACACGATATAAATATAATTTATTATTATACCTTTTAGCTGGTGTCAAGAGATCTGACGTGTGTTAACTAGCGAGTCGTGGCCCACAAAGAGAATTCGCCACGTAAATTCTGACGAGGGGTAATACATAAGGAATTCTTAATTGATGCGCACAAATAACATGGTGCAATGGCCCTCATGCAGTACACGGTCCCGGGTTCGATTTCATTGTAACATTTGTTTAATTTTACATTGTTTGTGATCTGAGTTATTAGCACCTTATACACACTTTAATAAAGTAGCCGCTTGGTAGTCAGTACCGGTGAGGATAAGGATCAAATTTTGATTTTTTTGATCAATTTGTTTATTCAAGTCTTATTATTAATACATTTATATTTGAAACAAAACATTTGTTGAACTGATGAGTTGAACAAACAATCGTGTGTCCTTTGTGAATGTATATATAAATAAATCTATTGATTTATTTATTTTAGATATTTCTAAAGCAAATTGTGTATGATTTAGACAAGTATCGCGCATTAATACTTTTCTATACAAAGTATTTTTTTAGAATAAGCAAACGTCCAAGAAGGTGAACTCGCCTTAAACGCTGGAGCTCGGAGCTCGCGGGTGCGTTGCCAGCCTTAAATTGTACACTTGGAGAAAGTGACACCAGCTCTGGGAAGCTTGCGAGCGCTGCCAGCCATAAAGGATGTAAACGCGTTGTTAATTTGAATTTACTTCAACTTTATACCGACTCAAACTCGCAATACGCGAATACGCGTTTTATAGAGTCTATTCTTAACGTACTCTTAAAAACATACAATGCTATTCATTATTTTTTAAAACTTGACAATTGCTGTATAAAGTTCTTAACAATGGCCAACTTTGAAGTTAAGTATAAGTCTGACAATGAAGCGGTGACATATTCGCAACTTTCAAGTAAGCTTTTTTACTTAATAACTTTTTAACTTTCCAATCTATAATACTTAATATGTTTATAACACCATGATGGACTATACAATGAACTAGAAAACAGTAAACGGTGATCTTCGCTCTATTCAAGGCATTCAATTCAATATACATAATAAAAAATATATTTAATTGATATAAACCTGTTTTAATTGATTAGCAACTCGGATTCATGAGCTTTGGCGAGACTGCCGACGCGTAGCAATTTGATTAAAATCTAGATCGAGAGAACATCTAAGTATGAAATGGCCTGTCGCAGCATATGACATGGGATATAAAAAAATAACTTCTTTTCTTACAGTAAACATCCAATAAATTTGATATAATTTTATTGCGTTCCCAGCAACACTGCTGGAATAAATACATTTTTTTAAATAATAAAAAATTATATTATATAATAAGGCTAAGTTTGTGTTGTATAATTTAAATAGACATGACCAGTGACAATTTACTTTGAAAACAATTTCTTTCATCCAGAAGTAAGGAATTCGTCTAGTTGAGTAAAGCCACAGGCTTGGGATTGATTGTTTAAAAGGAAAACTTGCTGAGAGGTTTTCCGTGTAAGTGGAAAATATAATGTTGCCATACATGTATTGATTTCACCTGACGTGATCGGCAGTTTTATTGACTCGCTTCTGCCCGCGGTTTTACGTACGGAGCATACAGACATACATATTACTTTGAATATACATCTTCGCGCTCAGGTTGTATCTGAAGTTTGATACAAAGCTTGGGAATAAATCACCCTCATTGGTGAGAAAAATATATTTGTTAAAGTTATCAAGCTTAAAAAAGCTGAGTTTGTTGTGGAAATCTTCTCAGACGGCTTAATTTAGAACCCTCGCACCTCTCTCTAGATATAAGAAATGGATAGACGTACACAAGTGATGTATGTGGTAAAAATATAAATGAGTTTGACAGAGTTGAGTTTAAAATTTGAAGGTATTTTAGCGAAACAACTTCATCTTCGTTATTATATACCTTAAAACATCACAGGACTTAGGTCTGACTTAAATGCTTAAATGCACTAATAAATATAATTCAGGTCTTCCCAAAGGAAGGTCTAGCTCAAAGTTCTCTACACGAGTTGGTAATTACTTACTACACTCCCGGACACTTAACTAAGAACACTAAAGCTCATTTATTAATTGATTTTTTTGATTATTAAATCATAAAAATAAATTGATACGGCAATATTGACAAACAAACCATTTCATCAATTTTTATGCTTGAAAAAAGGCAAAAGCCCATCTCGTAATAACTTTGAATTCCAAAAATGAACAATTAACAACAGAATCTAATTTTAAATACATATAAAAAGACTGTTTAATAAATACGGTTAATCCTTTAAAAACATAACGAAACGCAACAGTAACTTTTGGCTGGGAAACTAAGTGTGCCATTAGTTGTAGGAAGTGTAGCTATTGTAGTCATTGAGCGTGCTTAATTAGCCTGTACACTTCCGGGCTTGTAAATATGTCATTTTTGTTTTGTTACCCAACAAAGGGTTAAAAGAATAAGATATATTCTATATATACTGTGTGTTCACACATTAAATGTGTGCTCCTATTTCACCATGTCCACTGGTAGTAAAGGTTTTTGTGTTTCATATATATAGAGATCCGATCAGAGCATACGCTGGAGCATGATGTAATGGTTGCAGCTCTTTACAACTGTAGAACATTCTTGGCAATTTAATGGAGTGTCGGAGAGTTTCTTGACCGCTTTTCTGATTTGGGAACTGGGATATAATAGAGTTATCAGTAAATCGGTGTATTGAAAAATAAAATGATGTTCGTGTATGTTTATCTGGCCAGGAGTGTACCTGCGGTAGACATTGAGTACACAAAGCTCTCCAGTATTGCTGTTTGCCGAGTTTTAGCGCCTGTGGCTACTTCATATGCACGCAAAATTCAAATTATACTTGTATGGTAGACATTTTTGATTGAACATATATTGGGTACACACTTTTCACGTAGGTCAGAACATTGACGCAACCGTCAAAAGATTTCTGGCGACATCTCAAGTCAAAATATAAATATTGAACTCAATAGCTACGGATACACAACGAAGTCCTATACAGTGGCTATATGTCTTTATGTAAATACGCAATGGAACTTTTCATACAGAGTATCATACGCGTCGGGAAGTAAACACGGGCGCGCCTTAACGACACAGAACAAACACTACTACTTGTTCTGTGGTCATTATGAAGATTGATGTCACGTGTGACGTCATAGCAAACAATTCGATTATAGTAAAAGACATTGTTTCTCTACAGAGCCAAAATAAGGTTTTTATAAAGAGTAGGACTATATAACAAGCCTCCACTAAGCAGAAAGCCAGTGAATCGTAGTTATATTTATAAGTGACCATGGGCACCGTAGATGATAAACTTTCTGTTGTAAGGATTAATATTGTCTGTTTATGACGTAGATACAAGGCATTTACCATAATTAACTGGTCAAAGCTCCAGAAGTTCGGGACAAGTTTTATTATTTTATTATTTATCATTAATTACAGTTAATGTATTATTTATTTCAATGAGGACAGGCACATACATATTAATTATCTGTGTTATATATAAAATTATATATATAATTTTTGAAATAAATCTTCGATTGTCAATTGTCATTGTCGTTGTCACTGTCACTGTCACTGTCACTGTCACTGTCATTGTCATTGTCATTGTCACTGTCACTGTCACTGTCACTGTCACTGTCACTGTCACTGTCACTGTCACTGTCATTGTCATTGTCATTGTCATTGTCATTGTCATTGTCATTGTCATTGTCATTGTCATTGTCATTGTCATTGTCATTGTCATTGTCATTGTCATTGTCATTGTCATTGTCACTGTCACTGTCACTGTCACTGTCACTGTCACTGTCACTGTCACTGTCACTGTCACTGTCACTGTCACTGTCACTGTCACTGTCACTGTCATTGTCACTGTCACTGTCACTGTCACTGTCACTGTCACTGTCACTGTCACTGTCACTGTCACTGTCACTGTCATTGTCATTGTCATTGTCATTGTCATTGTCATTGTCATTGTCATTGTCATTGTCATTGTCACTGTCACTGTCACTGTCACTGTCACTGTCACTGTCACTGTCACTGTCACTGTCACTGTCACTGTCACTGTCACTGTCACTGTCACTGTCACTGTCATTGTCATTGTCATTGTCATTGTCATTGTCATTGTCATTGTCATTGTCATTGTCATTGTCATTGTCATTGTCATTGTCATTGTCATTGTCATTGTCATTGTCATTGTCATTGTCATTGTCATTGTCATTGTCATTGTCATTGTCATTGTCATTGTCATTGTCATTGTCATTGTCATTGTCATTGTCATTGTCATTGTCATTGTCATTGTCATTGTCATTGTCATTGTCATTGTCATTGTCATTGTCATTGTCATTGTCATTGTCATTGTCATTGTCATTGTCATTGTCATTGTCATTGTCATTGTCATTGTCATTGTCATTGTCATTGTCATTGTCATTGTCATTGTCATTGTCATTGTCAATTGTAGTAACACCTCGATAAAAGATAAGGAAAGGCAGCAAAGGCTATTGAAATTGAAATATTTTACAAGCACGAATGAGGTATATAATAAAACAAGTAATAAGATTTAGCACTCCATCACGGCATATTTACGACGCTGCTGTAAAACTAGAGGGTTTATCAAATATCAATACGCTGTGGCCACTAAATCTTAAAATCAGACATTTTTACAATATGCCTCAATGTAACAATGAGAGAATTACGCTGAGAGTTGCACTTTGAGTAGAGTAGCTTCACAAGTGAGCCTTTAAGAGAAATGGCCTTTCTCATCTCTCTACCTTAAAAGAAGTATCTACTGATAGGATATTCCAAATATCATGCTTTCCTAATAATTGCTTAAAAGTGAAATTAAATGTCAAAAATCAATGACTAATATGAGATTAAATATGTATGGAACGGCTCATTTCAAGGCCGCACGTGAAATATCTTCACCATTTTACGGCCGAATAAAACCTTGTCACAAATAGTTTTGCTTTACAGGTGATGTGGATTTTATATTCCAGAAGAAAACGCCAACTCGATCAGATCTACGTTAGTATCTTTCAAAGTTAGTGCTGAAACAAAACTCTGAGTTTCATATAACGAATCTAACTCATCAGAATTAGTTAAGCAATTTAGTAAATTCCAGAAGGGTTACAAAGAGAAATGAGTTCATAAAGGCACGTATACACTTAATATTCAGCTCGTATGGCAACACTGATTCGGGTCTTTACAGCGGGTTAATGATATTATGGCAACAATGTATTCGTTATTACTTGTTACTTTTTGTAAATCGAATAAACTAAACAGACTAGTGACTTTCATTTGAGTGGGTAGTTTCATTGTTCTGTATCCAAACCGGGTTAAATTTTTTATCACGGGTTGAAAACTTATCATCGCTTGTTGTCTATGGCCGACACTAGACAAGTATGTAAATGACTTTATTGGTAGGTAATTTATTTATTTATTTAAGCCTAAAAAAACATACGCAAGGTTAAAACTTTAATTATACTTAAATCTAACAATCACTATCGTTTTCTAACCGTCATAAAATATTACATTCTGGTGCAGAGATGCCGATTAATTAAGGATATAATACGCGGCATGGGGCTTTGGATAGGAACCTCAGACAGCAGTGGTATGATACTACTAGAGACTAGATCAACTTTTTGGTAGTCACTAAGCTTTCAAATGGTTCGTGCTACAAGAGAAAGACATTACTACAGTACCTTATTGAACTTAATGTTTTTCTGAAATGTCCAACAGGTGGACACACTCTTTTATCGATGTGAAACATATATATATGTTTCACATCGATAAAAGAGTCTAAAAACTAAAGACCACTTAACCTTAAAATGGACATCGACTGAGTCGTTAATAATAAATAATGTATAAGCATTGGAAAACATAAAAAGACAATATGTAGTTAGGTCTGTTTGTAATTAGTTCTGCGATCGATAACCGACACGCGCCGTTACGTGTTTCCACTATCATACGTCACGTTATTCATTGACTTTTGAAATATATATTTGCACAGAATCACAATCAAAAATATCAAAATCAAAAATATCTTTATTCATATAGGTCACCAAGGTACACTTATGAATCGTCAAAAAAATAAGTTTCCAATTGTCAATTTAGAGTTTACGTTAACATATCTTTTCTAAAATTGTCTGTAGAATCTATATTTTCTACAGAGATCTTTGTGAGCCTATATTTTTCGAGGTATTGTTAAGTTAAAGACAGACATACTTTAAACATTTTAAGCATAATACATTAATCCTTAAAACCTTACGAGTTTTATATGCTATTATCGTGTTATATTACCGGGTAATACAATAGTACATTGTCCCCTCGCATTGTACTTTGTCAGTATCGTGTCGTACAACAATGGAAACGCGTGTTAGCGTGTCACTTTGCCCTTAACCCTAAGCCACTCGTAATTCATGTCAGAGCTCAATACTATTGTCCCCGCTACATGAACCTAATTACTGCGGGATGATCTACCATCGAAAATACCTTTTACGCTCTTATATATTTCAAATCTGGATCTATATAGATATATACATAAGTGATGTTTCAATGAGTTATTGAAATTGGTAAATAATTTCTCTATACCTATCGAGGAGTTGCATTCTCATCGAAGACTTGACCAAATAAAGTGATATTAATATTTTGAAACTTAAGAAAACTTCTGGGTTTGACGAAAAAACAATAGACGAAGTCCTCATTTGTAAAACTTACTACCTCGTGAAACTACGAAAGTCAATTCTTTTTAGTAAGGTAAGATAATTTTGAATGCTCTTAAATCTAAAAAACTCTACGCCTTTTCGTACGCGACCCAGCTGAGCAGAAGCAGCAAAGAAATTCAGGTTGGTTGTTTTTTTTGTGATGATCCTAATACGCTGTTTTTTGGAGCACGGCCAAGCTGTCGTCCAAACTTCTCGTTGTCTTCATTACCAAACCGTTTCATTATCAAATTGATCACATAATTAAATTTACGCTTTTTCAAAAAAAAAAATTAAAATTTGTTTACAGACAATTTAAAGTTATAGAGGCGTACGCATTGCCTATTGAACTACCAACTTTATGGTGCCTAGTAATGGAAACCCTTATTTCACGTATTGGGGTTATGAAAATGATCACCTGTATACTATACGCACGACAAATGTAGAAAGTAATCAAACAAAATAACTTAACAACTAGGACAACGCGAAACATGTCACCAGTGCAATGTGAAAATAGGTTGCATTGAGTACATCCGGCCCGCGATTGGATAACGAGCGGATATTGCGACGTGACGTCGAAGCACTTCCGGTGCGATACAGCCTCTTAGGGGGTGAGGGACAACATCGGTGTTCACTGTAACACTGAATTATTGAATAGATATGTCTCTCGTTGTAAATGCAAATGTTTTTAGCTCATTTGTGGTTAAATTTAATAATATAATTAAGCTTTAACGGATTTCAAAGCTTTTTAAAAGCCCAGAATAGCAAAACTACGTAACGAACGCGATGTATATAATACACACAACACTACAAGTTGTCTAAATGATATATATTAAAAAAACAATTAGCTTAAACTAATATTAAATAAAGATTAGAAAGAGCGATATCACCGGACACAGATTTAAAACAATAAATATTTTAATGTTGAAAAATAAATAAAAAATAATGTTAATTAAAATTGTTTGAATCCGTTAAACGACGCAACTAACTAACTACTTCTAACTATTTGCAAACACTCAGCCGTTCTATAACATCCCTTTATGGTCTATACCATAAAGGGATGTACTGAGCCCTTTGAATTTTTTACATCTGACGAGTAACTGACAAGCGTTTGAATATAATTATAGTAAAAATACCACAGCAAAGGTCACCCCTTCGATTCCCATTGTTTTTATAAATACTAAGAATATGCGATAGTAATTTATAAATATGTAACAACTGCTATGAGAATATGATAAAAAACTATACCTATCCTATAGAGGATATGCAATAATTCATTAGATATGAGGAAGCTTTAGTTCGCGCTTAAGGCCGCCAGAATTCAAAACTTTTCTGGGCTCAATGTTCCTCGGAATAATTTTAAATTATTCACACTTTGTTGAACTAAAACAGTAAAAGTATACGTGTCAATGTCTAGTACGTATAAGAAGCAACGGGCGGCCTTATCGCTAATAAGTTAGTAACCCCGCATTTTCAATAATTAAGTGTTCTATTCGACCGAGGTGCTACAATATAATTGCCTGGGTACCCGGACAGCCAGGGCTACGTGAAGCATGAACCTGGGAAAATATGTTTCTCACAAATTGCATTGCCCTTTATAGAAACCGTAGTAATTATACCAAAAACGGTTCTATTTAAAACATATGTGCAATTGTTTGTAACATTCAAAGCAATTATGCTAATATGTTGTTAATATTTATGACAGACATTTACGAGCTGCGCAGACATTTAGCCAAGTAAAGATACAAAATATTGACCTGCAAAGAACCGAGCAATAGTATCATTCAGGTCAGGAGATAATTAAAATATATGTTTTGGACGGCTGTCGTCTACAAAAGACATCATATTAATTACCGCATTATTGATTTAAAGAGCCCTCTCACAATGGAAAGGACTTTATATGGGTTATTATAATGTTTGAAGGACATTTTGGTCGTCAGTCACCGCAGTTACCAGTACCGGTCATCTGGTAGTCAGTACCGTTTATCCAAGCTTTCCTCACTCAGCGTATAATAATCGCGATACAGCGAGGAATAAATTAATTTTTGTGTTTATGTTTAATATAGTATTTATAGTAGTATATTATTTCCTGTAGGGAACATAGCGAAAATGTTAACACATTTTTCAGTTGATCTGTCGATCTGTCAGTCCGATTAATCGAATGGAATCCGGCCAATCGAGAAATTACTTTCTAATTCGATAACATCCCTTTTTGATATTTGTTTATATTCGGTTTTGATTGGGGTCTAATTTCATTTTTGCCACCCCATACCACACCACTTTAGGCGTTAATATACTTTCAAATTAAGTGGATCTCAATACGATTCCGACTGAAACGGTTTGCTTCAAGTGCAGCATTAAGTTTCTATATACTAAATCTGAAAACTTTTTTATCTGATAAAGATTTTTTCGCGTGGGCAATGCGTAATCTTAACAAGTTTCGGCAAGTTTCACCTTGGCGTCAGTCCTTTTGGTTGAAAAGGTTATTGTAAGGGGTTAGGCTGAAAACGGTCAGACGGGAATAGATGTACGTTCGACATGACGTTAATTTGTCGATAAGTGTAATACATCGTAACAGCTAGACGAACTTTCAGTACATTTAAAGTTTAATTCGCGGCGGTTAATTTAGTTTTTGAGTAGGTAGTGTAAAACAAATAGAAAGTGTAAAAGATATAGTAATATTTATTATATTTTCTATCTTGTATTGCCCTACACAAATTCCGGCAGAATTCAAAACAGTCTGTGCATGACCACGCCTGTAAAGCTTTAGGAAGTTGTCAGACAAAGTCACTGGCGTAAGTTAGCGATTTAAAGAGATGTGCAGGCCTCGAACCGATTATAACTGCAATCACCAATATGGCTAAAATCGAACTAAAACTAGGTCACAACTCCCGGTTTCGTTAGGGTTGTCACTGCACCGGTTATCAACAAATAATGATTGTTTCCTGTAAAATTGTGAGCACACAGAAGCCTCTCTTCCTAACAACGTCTAGACATTATATATGTGATTCTGTTAAAGTGAAATTGCATATAATTTCTTGTACATAACGTAGTATTTACTATATTAATATACATACAATAGGAGAAGTATTTAACTATTTCTGCATTTATTAAAAAACAAAACCAAGGTCTGACAGATTGATGAGACAGTTGTGGCCGTCGCCAAACGGATTCTTGGACACGCTGGTTTGGAAAACGGCTAACTGTCAGATCAAAAGCATAGTTTGACCAAGTGAACTTTAAGGTCTTCTGAAACAGGACAGCCACCGATAAAACCAAATATAGGTTTGTAGGTTTGTTATAAACAAAGCTGCAAAGAACCTTTTGACTGTTTTAAACAATCAAGCGTGCATATCCGTTAAAGCGCTAAAAAGCTTCTGTCAATGAGAGTACATAATCATCAGCGTCGCATGCGCTTTAAACAATGTTTGTGGCAGCCCTACCTTCAATCAAAAGCTTCATTTAGCCCAACTGTTTGTCAACCACTTGTCCTGCTTTTGATTGAGATTTCCAAAATTTTAAAAATCCCAAACTTCAATTGGCTTCGCATCTGATAATAACGCAGCATTGGAGATTTACGAACGAAATCATTTATGAAATTGCATCTTGCTTTTCTATTACAGCTAGTGAGTGGCTAGCAAACTACATTTAGTGAATGAGAGTACCTATTTTAATAATATCTGGATCTAATAGAGACATCTCAGGATAAAACAACAAGATACAAATAATGAGGAACTCCCTTTAAAGTAGTTTTATACCATTTTTGCTTCTTGACTTGCATAGATTTAAATTATTATTTTGTTATAATAAACCTTTGCATATACGTAAGGTATCGTCAAAACCAATGGAGAAGTTCATGTGAATTGAACGATTACTAATGTAATGTTAGAATTTCCCTTGAGATACGAATTTACCCCACTTGGACAAATAAACACCCATAAAACAGGGTAAACGCTCATGAATTTGTAAACGACGAGTTTGTCTAGACGACATCTCTGCCTAATATATTATTTATATCGAATTAATGGTTAGGGGATGAAGGTATAAAAAACGGGCCTATATGTTTATAATATAAACTTTCATGAGAGCTTAACGTAAAGTATACTATCAAACTAATCTTCAGGGCAAACTACGAAAACATTTCAATGGCTTCCCATTTTTTGTAGCAAAGTCAGCGGATTGAATCGGTTGAGTATTTTAACCACTTCAAAAAAGGTGGAATTTGACTTTACTGAGGCTTAGATGCGTATTAAGCTTCCAAGCACGTGTACAAAACTCTGCAAGTATAATGTACATAACTTACTCGATTTTCCCTCTAATTGAACTTCCATATATTTTTTATACATATAATGATCTAAAGTTTAGTTACATAAATAGTTACATAAAAAACTATGAACACATCAACAATTCTTGTCAGTGCTTATATAATAATGTGTTTATTATGTACAGTAGAACCTTAGTTTGGATCTAATTAAATATGGAAAACATTACACTTATAGTTAGTTAGCCCCAACGTAACAAATTTATAGAAATAAATAAAACACATTTATAAGGTCAAATGCAACAACACGTAAAACCTAAATTAAATAAAACTATGCGATAAAAAAAAGTAGATATATATACAAGCTGTGAATATTTTAACAGATAAACTACATAAACATATTGCCTGGAAATAGGAAACTGGGTTTGTGTGAAAAGTGCTTTCCACACCACTGATTTTCAGCAGTCACATACCTTGTGTTTGCCCCATGCGTATATGCCCGAGACCCGCAACCACCATGTGTTCATCAAATAAATTGACAACCCCACTGTGTCTCGTGGGTGCTTCTTGGGCGCCCCAGCACACGTAAACGTAGTTTGAGTGACGTTCAAAAGTTAAAATCTAGACCCAGACACTCACGCTAAACTGTTGCCTGCATCCGGCAACGCCGAGCAGATTTTGAAAGCAAGTTCTATGCAGCGAGGGCTTGACGAGGTATAGCGTGTGCGTCCTCTCATTTAAAGTGTAAGTTCAAAATAAAAAAAAGTTCATTCCTGAATTTAATTACTACACCAGTATATTACAAATTGTATTAGTCACCAATACATTGGCATTTGTACGACTTCAGGCCTAAAAAACAATTTGGGGCCGCCCCGTTCATTGTTAAGGCCATTATGTGAAATAGGTGAAGTGTGTGTAATCCAACGTATTGTTATGAAATGGGGTCGCGCTTCGATTCCACAAAATGTAAATGTTTTTAATTCATCAGCATTTCCTGGCCATTTCTGGGAGTATTAGTTTGTATCGATTGTTTTCTCATTTCAAATGATTTTATCGTTTTGCTTTAAAATATACTGGGAATTAATTTGTCTCAACAAGGGAGTGTATTGGAATCATCAACAAAAATAAAGGAAGAAGATAGATTTGCTATTATTCTTATTATTTATTATTATTATTTGAAATAAAAGCTTCCGAGACTTGAGGAGCTTTCTGTGTGTTATTCTTTTTATAATGAAACAGGAATCGAGCAGGCCATTGACGCTTGCAAGTCCAGGAGGCTTATAGGCTTTAAATAAGACTTATTTTCAAGTTACTAGTACTCCAAAGAAAATATCTTATCGAATGCAACCTTGGGCCTAGTCTCAAGCTCAACCACGCAACGAATGTGTTGAAAAATTGGAACTGTCGCTCGAACCGTAAAATTTAAATTTCTCGTAATATAAAGGCGAGTTGAAATAATAAATTCAATATCCATAACATGTCGCTGTGCAACTCGTAAACCGGTCGCTTCGCAAAACGTCCGGACGTAAATAATGTATTCCGTCTTCCTATATTTTTATGGGCCAAAGCGCAATATTACTAAGTGACCGAGACGAGGGAGGGTTGGCAAATAAACTGGTCCGTTTACAATTATATCATTGTTTTAATTTATAAATTTGTTAAATTATAAGCGAGTTAACAATATAATATAATACAATATATAGGCTATATAAGAACGGGTTATTATCAAAGCAAAGACAAATGATGTATGTAGTCTTTATTATAATTTGACAGATAGTTATTTATTCGCAACTAGTCTCCCTTAGCTATATTTAATTACTGTAAAAATATTATAAAAGTTTTAAAAAATCTGGAGGACTAAACTCATAAGATCATAACTACTTTATGTAATTATAAAACAGAGTCCTCGCAGTTAACACATTTTTTAGAAGAACATTATGAGCCTCCTGTCAGTGGAAGAAATGAACACTTGTGCGTAAAAATATCTATTTTGCTGTCGGTACACCATTGTGGATAAGGACAAGTCGTTTCAATGCAGCGTGTATGCACGACTACAAAAGCGCACATGTAGTGTAGAAATAAAACTATTTATACCATGTTTTAAGAATTAATTTTACTTGCAATATTCAAGCCATTCATATATTTTATACAAACATAAAACCAACCTCGTGGCTCAGCGGTGGTTTTACAAGCGATATTGTTTTATGATCCGTCATTTATATATGTGAAAAAATACATAAATTATCAATTAGTTTATAACATTACAACATTTCTAATATATGGAAACGTACTTATAAAAATATAGAGCTCAAAACGGAAAGAGAAATAAAAATCAGTCCCACTGGGATTATCACTTGATTACAGGCAGCAGCTGGCTCTGTCTGTTATTTATTAAGTTGTAAGAGTTGTTGACATAATGGGATTTATTTTCTTCGATATTATTTACTTCTTATCGACCGTTCGAAACCCCTAACAACGAGAACATTTAAACAAATCATTCATCTATATCTATTTTTTAATATAATGACAGCGAGTAACGGTATTGTAACAAAAATAATCAAAATCAAAAATATCTTTATTGACATAGGTAACTTATAGTGTACCATACACTTATGAAGCGTCAAAAAAAACAAAAACTTATAAAAATAATTTCGACTCAACATTTACTGTAAGTTAAAACGTAGGGACGTAGAGCGGACTAAAGCAAATTTATAAAACATATTAAAAAATAAAATACAGTTTTAAACATTATTTAATTTATAATAAATCTCGACAATCGTGTGTGACAAACCCAAATTTAGCATAAAATGTGAAAACCGAGTACCAATTACACAGGACTGACCGTGAACAAGAGTGGACAGCGCGGAGGCATCAAAGGATTAGGTAATGCGAGGGATGCCTTGGAGATAGTGGGAGTTTTAGTTAAGTCTCATTTGTACTGGAGTTTGTATTCCAACCGATGGATCCATTTAACATACACATTTATTACAAAAACCACTGAGATATCATCATATGCAAATATAATCCCATCATATTGTTTATATACAGGTCAAATTGATTACCTTATTTTTGGAGTCGGCAAAATTAGTGCCACGTTTAATACTAAACCGGTACTGTGATTTTTCAGTAAGTATATTTTATATATCTCTAATGATCGATTATGAGTGGAGCCAGACTCATTGGCAAAGATGCATCAGTTGATTTGTTTATCTGTGACGTCTTCTGTATCTACCATAGACAAGCGCAATAAAAAACGACTACAAAGGAAATTATTTTTTATACACCAATGGCTATTCAAAGTTGTATGGTTCATGAATTTAAAATATTGTATAGACTTTTGTATGTAAAAAGTTTAACAGAGACTATTTCTTGTCCATTGGTAGCTCCTTACTCACAATTCAATTGAATTTATATCTAAGTAAAAGAAATGATAAAGAAACGAACGTTTCATATTTGACGAACGCAAACATGATTCGTCTGAAAAACTTAATAAAATGAAAAAGTAATACACTTAAAAATAAGTTGAACGAAAGTGTATTTTACAAAACCCGGTCATTTTTAACATTGTCTCTCTTTATGAGTTTCGCTGGAACGTGACATCGTGGCTGCACGGTGGATATTGAAGGGAATACTTTTATATTTTGCACTGTTATTTTGAAATTGCTTGTAAGGAGTCTTAATACTAGTTGAATAACCTTATTTAAGACTACATACGGTTTAAGAAAGAGAATAATACAGAGATATCGAATACAACATATAATAATCTATTTTCTTATTAAATTTATATCAAAAGGAAATTTTATTAACTTACGTACACTAATTAATTGCCAAAGAATAATAAAATAACACTATCACTGCCAGTTCCCAAATCGATGGCGCAGAGAGGACTAGAAGAACTGACAGAGTAAGTACCTAACTACGGCCATGTTGGAATTGTAAATGCTTAAGTATATAAAACACTCCATATTAATTAAAATATACAAAGAATCTCTTGTTTAACGTGTAAGAGGCAATAGCGGATGTATCTTTTGAAATTGAAATAAATTGTACTTTGACAATTTAATTAAAACATTTCAAGTGTAACACAACAAAAGAATTCACATCGAGAATAAGATTACATTATAAACCGTAGCACAAAGACCGCAACATTATCCGCATTTATATTCATTTACTAGCATTTTAATAAAAAAAAAATGGTTAATTTTAAAGTAAATTACATATGAATAAACAGATCTTAAAAGTGCAATGTTTTTTTAAGGGAATGGACATTAAATCGCGCTTTAACAATAATTCACGTCGCCTCTCATCAGCAAACGTCATAAAACACAGCGTATGACGCGCAACTGACGGCACCAGGACGTTTCGCGGAAATACTGATTTATGCGTTGCGCTGCGGCGTTTAAAATATTTGATGTGTTGTTTTTATTATTTAACTCGCGACTTGGTTCAATCAGCGAGACTAGACGAATTCATTCCTATCACTAAACTTCTGAGGTGTTTTAAACAGTTGAAGTGTTGCAGACGAAGGTTTTAAGGTTCTATAAAAAGGCAACTTTCTGGACAATTATATGACCGCTACTACCTTAACAAGTAGGTCTACACATTTAAATCTCGTAGTGTGCATAAGGTAAAATAGTTCCAGTGAAATATTTTTTTTAAATTATGTAACAGGAGACAAACGAGCAGGCGGTTCTATGCTATGGTCACCTGGCTTTAAAGAGAGGTACGCTCTCTTCTTCAAGGGGAGAGGTTATGTCATAGAATTCGATGTCAAAAAGTTCAAATTAGATGCTACTTGAGATAATGCTGTATAACGCCACCTAGTGCCAAAATTGTATTGAGTGATGACTAGGACAAATAATATTTGACAATATAATTGATTCTACACATATGCCGCAAACGATTCGTCACGTACGATTTATTAGTGCAGTGTCATTTTCGGTTAAACACATTAGCGAAGCCAGCAATAAGATGGGTATACCATATTTTTGCCTATTAAGAATTTTATGTCTTTAACTAAAATATTATATTTATTTCGTTTTAGCATTATTTGTATGTAGTTATTTAATTTATTACTTAAATCGTGCGATTTGTTTTATATGTGTCATATTTCAAAAAAACCAAACTGATACCAAAATGGATCTCACGAAGTTTTAATTATTGTTATTACTTTTTGTTTGTCTGATCTTTTTTAAGATTTTTTTGCATCTAATTTAACCTTGTGAGTGCACAAATAAATGTATTTTTTTTCATATATTACAGGTTTTATCAAAATCAACGGTTATAATTTACGAGAATTTACACAGTATATGGCAGTTCTTAACTGACTAAGATATTTTCATACAAAAATGATTTTTGTCTTAGAAATCATGGTTAAAAGCCACACAATAACTCAATTTATCTGTGTATCGTGACGGGGCATTTTTGACCCCCAAGTGGGGGTCATTGGGGCCCCTCATCAAAGCAGATGGTACGCAATCTCTGATTTATTGTGTAATTATTACGTCACTTAGAAAAATTGGTTAATAATTCAGAAAATTTTATTGTCACACGCATGAAACACTCTGACACGGCAAAAGGCTTTGATGCGAACAGTAATCTATAAACATAACAACAACATTAATTTATAAATTCAACATATCTTTAAATTTATCTTATCTTATCTTTGAAATATAAAACGCTTTTTTAAATGCTTCTGTTTAACTACTTTTTTAAATTTAATTACTGACAAAGTCAACAATAGTTAAAGGCGTACACATAGCCCTTTGCATTACCAACTTTATGGAGCCTAGTACTGGGAACAGCATGCTTATCCTTATTTATCCCGCGATTTTTTCGAACATGGTAAAGCAAATATCACATTTACCAAATATAGGGAAACCTTGGCAAAGTCGTTCACGATTTTTCCATGGGCGATTACCACGAACATTCGCCGACAGACATCATAAAGGAAATTGAATAACCTAAGGTATAGGATAAAGTGATAAACTTAGTTATCTTCAGACGGCAAATGGGGGGTGGGGGGTGGGGGGGAGGTGATATATTTTGTGAATAATTCACGCGAAACATCAAAATATTAATGAAAGATGGGGAGTGGATGCTGGTGGTACACTGAGTTCAAAAAGTGTTTAGATCTTATAAGGCAATATAGGAACCTTTTTAGACACAAAAATAATGCTTTTAAATCACGTTACCGGCAAGCACAAAGCTAAAAGCAGTAAACGTTGACTTTTCTAACGTCATATAGTAATGCTTTCATTTTCTTACAAGAAGAGGGGGCAAACGAGCACCATAAAGCTGAAATGAAAATTCACTTGGCTTTTTCAATTTTCACCTTCCAATGCTAACAAAGATGGAAGTCCTATTATAGAGTACAGGACAATTAAAATAGAAAAGCTTTGGAATGAATCGTCCTTAGGGCCTAAACAGGAATCACGTTTAAAATGATCTCGTAGCCATAGATATAAGAAAATTGATCCGATAAATTGAAATCAAAAATTTGATTACAGTTTTTTATTTAGAAAAACCTCCCATTGTACTCCAGCCTAATCGCAAATCATGAATAATGACGTCACACCATCAAGTTATTAACTCATTACCTATTCACTCTCCCTCCAGCATCGATTTGTCATATCTTAATAATAATAAGAATTGCCTTAATGTTCTTACATTAAAATATTAAATCATAATAATATTATATATATTGCCTTTTAAAAGTTTCATAAAAATCTGTGCAAAAATCAATTTAAATCATACTCATCTTAGATTGTGGACTATACCGGACGAAAAAACTTACCTGAAAGAAAGAAAATACTTTTTACAAAGAGACAATCAATGATAAATTACATTAACGCTATCTAATGCCAAATTACAGTGTAAACGGCATGTCACTTGATTTAACCACCACTCTCTAAAGCGTCGAAATCCATTGATTTTAGTTGGTATGGTATATTCCATACAATGATTGTTCTTCTCCATTTAACGACCAGTCCTCCATAACGCCATAAAATGCACAGTGCCTTAGGTGTCGTTATATAGACTACACTGTATTTAAGAAGTTTTATTTCCATATACATATTAAAGGTATATTATGTACAAATTACTTAGTCTAATGCAATTGTGAATTTTGTTTTAAAAGTGTGGATTTATTTAATAAACCTACTACAATGAAAAATAATTCTGTGCTTAAAACACAACAACAAAAAAACCTTCATTCTCTCCATTTAATTTCTTTTTATTAGCGTCTGTCACCAATAATTAAAATAGAGAGTCTTCCCATTTTTCTCGTGTTCGTAATTGAATTGTACAAATCTCGCCTTGGGGTGGGGCCATTGCTCGGAAGTCAATATTCGATGTTTTTATCGTTGCTTTGCAAAATGTAAAATATATATTGGGAATTGTGAAATCTATATACCTACATATCGTGAAAGTTTTTTCACAGACAATGCAATTTGTATCAGTTGCTTCATCAAAATTAATGTGATAATCTGTTTCTTTTCATCAATAAGACAGAACGAGACATAAAACCACTTTAAACAAGGCAAATTTGAATATTAGAACAACTCAAGTTCAATCAATTAAGTTTACTTTCAAGACTTATTTTTTATATCCTTTATTTATGTGTGTAGAGTTTTCTTTATTTTTTGTTTTATATATGATTGTTTAGTTGTTTTTTAAAATTGTTTATTGGATGCATTGTATACCTGCATTCCTATAATTTATGCACATACTTGTCTTGTGTGTGTTTTTTTGTAATTTAGTTCGGGTTGTGTTTGTATGTGTGTTGTTGGTGTGCCTTATTAAATAAATAAATATTTCTAAGCCTACATACAACTATTGTTCAAAGGGCGAGAAGAATAATCACCTAAAAGCACATGAAGAAAAATGACACAGACGCAAATATATATCCCCCATCTCTCGAGGGTTTAACACACGCAACTTTATGAATTATCTGCAATTCCACAGATAAAATATTGGTCGTCGATAGAGAGAGTGACGTTTAGTGCGTGTTTTATCTCTGTCTGAATAGGTCAAGCCTTAGGATTAATAGTTAGTATAAATTTAAATTTGTGAATTCGGAATTATATTACGTGTTTTAAAAAATAACCACTTTGTATTATCAGTACTTGGCTGACTTGATTGCAAAACCAAAAGAATTTCTGGTTATAGTAAAGGGCTTAATGCCCTTCTTTGCTTGCCTATCATCTTTTATAACAGTTCTATATAAAGTTTGCAATTATATATGTTAAATGAAAATTTAAAAAAATGGACGCCTGAAAACCAAATTTGAAAAGGTAATTTGTCATACTGATAGATCCATTTGTTTTTTTTAATAACGCTTGCAGTCTGCCGGTCTGTCTGTCCGCGAAGGTCATTGACCCTTGCAATTTTTTTGTAATACACTATCCCATGTCGCAGAGTAGTTTTATACAGAACTATAACACATAAAATATTATTTGAACAGTTAATTTTGACATACAAATTACATATGTAAAATATAAAAATTAAGATCAAATAAGTTTACTCTTAATTTTTTTTGATTAAATATGTCCAGGGATATAAATGATTTTTGCTTTGAATTGGCTACGCGAAACAAAACTGAATTCTTCACCTAGACATAGAAATGCGAAATGGAATATAAAGAAAATTACAGATTTTGTGCACTTTAATGACAATTTACTTCATACTCTCTACATAGCAACTATAAATCATAAAAGCATCTACAGTCCAAATATCCAGCGCCAACACTCCTCTGGTTGATAAATGAATATCACGTGTGAAGTTTATAATCAAGCGGTTTAGCCAGTTGGTGAAGAGAGGTGAAAAATATCGGGATGGAGCCGGTAACCAGAACAATCTAATGTAACCGAAACCAATTAAGAACAGCGTTATCATACATCGATAAGATATAGTAATATGTCACCTTAGACGGTTGTAATGCGAATTTTCTAAATATTCAATTAATCCTCATTTTACAATAATACCAGATTCATTAAGCTGACGTCATCAATAGTTTTATTATAAGAAAATTTGCCAAGCAAACCTGGAATATAATAAAGCCTCTGTATAAAACTACCCTGTAACAGTTAAATCGAGTTTGAAATTGGCGCGGTCCGTCCGTGCCAACTTTGAATTGAAACCACGAGTTTTTGTTTCTTGTTTACAAGGTTACAAAGGGTTTAATCCAAAAGCCCTGCCATAATTACGTAATAGGAATTTGAATTTTAATTGTCGTGGGTTCGGATCCCGTCTTTAAATATTTAAGTTATGAACAATTGTAAAATCTAAGACGAATGAAGAATCAACATCAACTCTCACTCAGTTATATTTCGACCTACAGACCTAAAATACACAAAAACCGTATTTAATAGAAACTACAAACCATCACAATCCCTAAGAGTCATACAATTTATTGATTTTTACATTCACATAGAAAAACATTCTTTAACACAACTGCATAAGATCGATATTTACATAAAAACAAATAAAAACTACGCAAAAGGGAGTCTTATTTCAGCCGTGACGTCATACACATAGGCCGTTTTAAAACTGCGGAAGGCGCTTTTGGAAATTACACTTTAATATGTTAAACTTAAAGTTTAATATTCAGTGACGTATCGTGTTCCCCTTCAGTTGGCATTGTAAACAAAACGCCCATTATAATGGGACAACTTTAGTGATGCTTCTAATATCGATAATCGATACATTCGATTCGTAATAAAAGGAAAACAATAGAGCAACTTTAAACTAAACATATACCAATAAGATCGTAACCATGGCAACAAATTTGTCTTGGAAATAATAACTTCTTGGCTTCATTTTAGCACAATTTCACACATATAGGATTCAGAAGTGAATCGCACACCTCAAACTCTTAACCCACGATCAAGTTTATTATGCCCTTAGCTTGTTTAATACTTATTTATGAATATCTTTTCCACATACATATACAACGCTTATAAAGAGTATTCTCGTTGGAAAAGAAATACAGTTAAAGAATATTCACAGGACAAAGATCCTTGGAATGTGTCAGCAATAGCTTAGCATCGGGACAGTTTAATTCTCTAGTAGCCAGTGCTTTTGTAATTTGAATTACTCATCTAAGTAACATTGATTGTATTTGAATATTTATTTTCAAAGAGCAGCTATCGAGAGTTTTATCTGACTCGGCAGTTCTCCTTCCAAACCGGTGGAAATGTAAAAAAAATACTATTCAAAAGTGTCTTTGTCTTCTTAACCTACTTGAATAACGTTATTTTGAGTATAGAATAGATAGAGATAGAATCGTATCAAGTCAAGAGAGCTCATCTTGATATATATGAGTCCATTAATCACAACAAAAGAACACTTAATACTGTTATTTAACTATGTAATACATTTAAAGGAATGATCTCATGTTTTATTAATATGCTATCCAATTCGCAAAGAAAATATAAACTCTTAATATAAATATACCGAAAACTCCTCAAGGTTACACAAATATTAACTTTCATGTTATCTTACGACTAGAAGAATTTTGAGAAATTAATATGTTATCAGAACAGGGAAACTGAGTTTTTATTTATTACTCGAAGCGTCGCGTTTAAAATATATGTTTTTACATTTTAAAGCATGATGGAATTGTTACTAAATAAAGTAAAAATATATTCATATGTAGAATGCGCTTTATATATTACTCATACAATTAACATAAAAATTAAACAACCCATATCTTAGCTAAAAACATTCTTATTTCAAGGTATGAAAGGTTTTAATGTCATAAAGCATAATTAGAAATAACAAATCTAAATGTTTAACACATAACCCTACTTCGATCATTTCATCGATTCAACTTATCGATAACTCGTCCCATCACTAGGTAATCCTAACCGTTGGGCAGCGATGATATATGAACGTATTATTTGATTGCCGAATATCCGATAATTGGTGCTGTGTGACGGACGTTATTACTTTTCACCATTTTATCCATTTAATACCGCACAGCTATTTACCGACTTCCTCAGTCGCTCTCCCAGCTTGGTAGCAGATCATTTTGACTCAGCTGAACAAGCTTTAATTAAGGTTACTGGTTTCGGATACATTACTAGACTTTTAATATTTTAAATTAAAATCGATACTTGTATAATAAATGCGAAATTAACACGTTTTCACTCTTAAACTATTGAAGCGATTTTGATTGTTTTTATGGAGATAGACTAAACTTTAGGGAAGCGAATTTATCGCGAAAGAAATTCATCAGAACTCTGCTATTTATAAACCGATTCTACAAATTCCCTGTGTATGTAAACCACTCACTCGGACGAAGTCGCGGGCAAAAGCTACTTGTTGCATATAAAGCTCTTAGAGTATTCTTCCCTTCCAGAGTTCATGACTGAAACTGTCAGTTTTTGGAATAATTAAGTCGTTTAAAAACGAATCACTTATTGTGACAAATGCTTAAACATAATCTTAATATTATCTTTTGTTAACATATAAGTTTTTTATGGAAGGCAAACGAGCATAAAGCACACCATAAAGGAGAAGTGTCGCCGCCTATAGATACGTGGTGAGTGCGTTGCTGGCCTTTTAGTTCTTTCCTGAAATCCCTTAAACGTATTGGTTCGGAAATAGCATGATGTATAGCTGGTTCCATTATGTGTTAATACGTGGTAAGAAAATTGTTAGAAAATGTAATCACCCTTAAAATAATAGGGCAGCAGAGTTTGTGTATTTTTTGGAACCCACGCAGCTCTAGATATAAGAAAATTACATGACATACATAATTGTAGAAAAGATATAAATAAAATGCCTTACGAAAAGCATCTGCAAACGTCTTCATTCTCTAACCATTAAATCTCTTCAACGTCTAGTTAAATATATAATGTATTGAAACTCCATTACATCGGTTATAATATTTATATCAGGTCCAGTGATAATAGAAAATTTAATTAAAATCCATTCAGCGGTATTGCCGTAAGAGTACCGATTTTTTTGTGAGGAAATATTAATTGTGTAACGCACCCTTGAAAAATTACCGTAAGTACAATAGTAGTTATTAGGTTCCACGCTAGGGTTGTCAACCATATTTCATTCATAATCATATTTACAATAACTGTCTATAGTATTTGTCTACTTCGCTTAGGGGACATTAGGGTTGTCAAATTAAATACGTCTGTAGTTTACTGGATAGCAACTGGTTTCTAATTATTTACTGATTGCCATCAAGCGCGTTTTTATTTGTAACTAAATCTACTACTAAGTAAGCTTATACTAGTAAATAATAAAACAGACTTCTAATTGCTAGTAAAATTAGTTTTTTTTCGGTCTTAATGAAAATCATAGTATGTACGCCATATAGACTGAATCATGGTAAAAGTTCTGTTGCGAATTAGTAGTATCCTCGATTCTTGGATCTAACACATGCCGGTACGATATTTGTCTCCATGGAAGCGTTAATAAAGGGATGGCTTGAATCACTAATAATGTTTAAAAAAATATTTGCATGCAAAATACAATTTATATATAGAGTATAAAATCAAGAACTTTAAATAAATAATATAAACACTAAGATTACTTTATAACATACAAAAATAGTTTAAAGTATAAAAAGTATGAATATAAACTTCACATTGCCAACCCTAAAATACCCTTATGAATTTTGTACCGAATTTGTTTATGGTATAAGCGTTTTTAATTATAGTTCTTTTTATTATTACACCGTAATGTGTTCGCTACCAACATTTCTAAGGTCTTAATCATCCGACAATGGTATTTAGCGATAAAATTAACTTATTATTTAACTTTGTATTAATGTAGAAAGCAAATTGGAAAATGGCTCAAGCCTTTGATCCGCGAAGTTGTGAGTTCGATGCCAGTGGTAATAAATTAATGAAATGTTTATTATATATATAACACGTCTGCATTAAAGAAATTGTAATTTTTGATAACGTTAACAAACTTACAGATTTTTTTACATAATTAAAAAAAATTGCTACTTCATTCATATGAGGTGAATTTCATTTCGCCTAAAACTCAATGAAACGAGCTTTGCGATTTTATAATCAATACAAATTATAAATATCGTTAAACTCATGTTTTTATAAAAAAATATGACTCATAGAAAATTAGTGCCGAAGCTAAATTGAAAATACCTACATAAGTGTTAGTAATAGTATGCAATTGTTATAAAGAAAGTTTTCTTACACGTATCCAAATAAATGTGTTAACTAGATATAACGACACTCAAGGGGCATTTTATGGCGTTACAAACAGTGGTGGTTAAATAGAGAGATGAAAAATTATTGTATTGAATATAAGCTAAACCAACCAATTGGTTTCGACGCTATACAGGTTGTATCGTTAAAACGAATGATGGAGTTTACACTGTATGAGAGTGATTCTTGTTTTCATCTATAAGGCATCGAGATTGTCCGATAGTGTCATATTTTAATGATTAAATATACCACGTTATCAAGCACGGTTCACGTCCTAAAAACAAAGAAAATGAATCACTATACAAGTATATGCAACTAATACATTTGGCATTTCCTTTACGAAATGGCACGACCGAGCACCGTTCCTCATTTGCATAAGGGTCGCGGGTACCAATGCAGGTCAGCTACATTATGGTAACCATTTTTATACTGCCGACATATCGCTCCTGGGTTATTGGTATCTGCCAGCACTGATGGTCGACTTTTGGTTCTAACCTGGTTTCCCAATAATTCCAGCACAATAGGGCGTTGAAAGCAAAAATCTATTTGCACAGCCTTGATTAAAATAGACGACCTCCGGGCCTTGACAGTCCCACGCTATAAATAATCTAGGTATATAGCGACAATTTTTATTTTAAAATGATATATATATATATATAATTTTCATTAGTTCCAATACGGTATTATATACTTACAACACAGTAAGTGTTGTAATTATATAATATGTAATAAGTATATAATACAATACAGTATTATATACTTATAACATAAGTTATTGTATGTTTTTTCCAAAAAGAAAAAACATACAATAACCGATTTCACACACATACGCACCAATTACATAGAAACATATAGTCTGTACGGCAGTATGAAGAGTTCTTTGTTATATGGGATGACTAACCAAATGATAAGAATAAAAAAAAATATGTCATAAGCTAACCAGAGTAACTTTGGCAATTATTTTGTGTAATGAAAATAACCTAAAGGTTCATTTTTATTTATATACAAATATATTTAAACAGGTACATATAATAATACTTCAATGAACAAATTAAATAACTTAAAATAAAAACGAAGGCACTCAAAAGTTAACAAAGTTAGGTTTAAGTTAGTAATTTTAAAGGCTTATTTATTACATTTTTAACTCGGGTTTCATAAGTGTAACTATATGAAAAAAAATTAAATAATGGAATCTTGACTGAGGGCATATTGGAACGAACCACTGGTTATATGTCAAGATTGTATGGTCAGAGTAGTAGCGACCCAGAGGCAGAGATTAGAGAATAATAAGTAACAATTATAGATTAATAGAAAAGAAAACTTTTGCTATGGAGATCGCTATTAATAGATTATAAGGGATTTTGTGAGTAAAGCTCAACTTCGCAACAACTTGTGTATTCTAAATTCAAATCACTAACTACCCTCCCAAGAGCCTAGGTATTATAACTTCAGCAAAAACTGGTCAAACGATTTACTGGTAATCCAGTTAACAACTTACGGGTCTGAGGGATCTTGAATTTTGTTATAAATTTAGGTTAATCAATACTTACATAATCAAGTTTATGGAGTTCTACTACTGCTAAATCGTATTGAAAAATCATTAAAAGGCGAGACAAGAAAGAGCACATCAATTATTGATGTTCAGCACTTGTTCAAACTCAAACTATCTTTATTTATTTATCTTTAGGTAGGTCTTCATAAACACTTTTGAATTGTCAATTTTTACACTACCACCGGTTCGGAAGGCAGTCATCTACCGAGAAGAATCGGCAAGAAACTATAGCTGCTCTTTTAAAATAAAAAAATAATACAAAATTGTGCGATAAGGTCATGATATTTTTGAAATGCTAACTAACAAACCTGGGCGAATAACTAGTGTTGATTGCATACAAAGAACAAACAGACAGGATAGACTTCATTAGTATGATTTAAGTATTAATTGAATTCGCGCGATGAGTCAGTTAAATTTTTCGTCTAACTTCAATGTTCCAGTTTCTAATGCAGACGTTAAATTTAAGAAATTCTAAATTTCCAATCTTTGTCAAGTCGTCAACAGCTTTTAAAATCACCGATCAGTCTAATAGTAACAGCTCGCTACTTTGCTTATTTTTTGTAAAATAATGTGATTTAAATAAAAAAAAAAGTAAAACATATTCAAAATCAATAACTCTTAACAATCCTTTTGAACGTCATTAAAACTAAGTTTGAACCAACAAGAAACTTAGTGGGATTACCATTTTCTGGTGGGCATTTAAAAAAAAAAGAGCCTCTTCGTATGTTCCGTGGAAATTTAAGTCAAATATCTATCTTTATAATAACACCTTGGTTTACAGTCAATAAATTGCCGATATAAAACAAAAAACCCGTATTGAATGTATGGAAAAAAATCGAAAAAAAAAAAGTCCTTTCTTTCAAGTAGCCAACCAATAATTTATCGATACAACATCCATGGCACATCACTAGCACGGTCACGTTCCTTCCCACGACATAACAATTTATGGTTTTTCCTTGGGCTCGGATGTCGCTTTTTTTTTCTTTTACAAACTTCAAGATCCACGCGACTCCATGCGTGTGTTATATGTATAATATATGGTACATATTAATATACATATAACATATATGCTTAGTACTGATGTTACATATAGTAAGACGATGTTATATAATGTATAATCATATATTTAAATATGATTATACATGAATTTGTTAAAACCTCTTTTGTGAAATAAATTCATTAGAACCTCTTTTTGGTTAAATGAATTGATTAGAAGCATTTTTGAATAATGTTCGATAGCTTTTGTCATTTTGGTAGTAAGTGGCCATTCTGGGTCCGATTGGCAAAGAAGATAAACGTAAGTGTTATTCCTTGATTGTACTTTTGTAAAATTATTATTAAACAGTTACTTTTAGTAAATATAACTGTTATGACAATGATTACTGTGTTTGGTTGATATTGCTTATTATATATGTATTATAATCCTGACAATAGATAATATATAATGATGCAATGAGATATATAAGTACTAAATAGTTGATTAATATAGAGAATAGTACAACTATTAGACAAAATATATGTAACGCTAACACGTGTAAAAATTGTAAGCGCTTGATAAATATTTTTAGAAGTGACGGCCACTCAGGAGTATACAAATGGTTATCGATGGACACGATGGACACGATTAAAAAGTAAAACTCAAGGTCAACAAATAAAAGTTATACCCAAATTGACTTCCAACAAATTTAAAACGCGCGTAAAGGGTATTTTGGTTGTAAAGGCATATACCGTAAACGAATATTTAGAGGACAAAGATCCGTTTAATGTGTCGGTAATTGGCTCAGCATCGGGACAGTTCAATTATTGACAAGCCTTACAATGCTTTGTTATTTTAATTGTCAGTAGCACAATGTTGTATTAATTGTTTATTTTAAAAGAGCAGCTTTCGAGTTTCTTGCCGGTTCTTCTCGGAAGATGACTGCCTTCCGAACCGTTGGTAGTGCAAAAATTGACGATTCAAGAGTGTCTTTATAAAGACCTACTTGAATAAAGATATTTTGAGTTTGAGTTTATAAAGAAACAAAACTTTTGAATATTGCATAACTACATGTACTAGCGTGGAGAATTATTACTTAAAGAACATACATACCTTATACATAATAGTATCGAGTCACAATGTTCGATCCCGTACACTACTGAAACGGCTTGACTGTATCTCATGAAATTTTGTGAGCATATTGAGTAGGTCTAAGAATCGGGCGACATCTATTTTTAGAGACATTTTTTAAATTATTTGTTAACCCTTTTATAACCAACCCCTATATTTTTATTAATTTTATGGCAAAACACCGTTACCCGGGTATTTTTGTTGTGACATCTCAGGCCTTGTTAATGTTTATCTTTTCTTGTCTGTAACATTCTCTTATAAGTGATACGATTTGATGATTAATTATTTAAGCCCAAATCCTTTTATCAAGATTCATAATTCTGCTTAAACGTTCAAGGTCATTCGTTTTACTTCTGTTATCTCGTCATCATCTTTTTCTCTGACTATCGAAAAACAAAATAGACTATAGAATGATGTGTCGTTTGTAATCTATGAACAAATTTCTCATTTTGTGAGTAAAACCACACTAAGCTCTATAAAACCTACTCGTACATGTAAAGGATTGTAACATAAGTTTTGCAGTTATTAGAAAAGGGACGAAGAAATCGATCAATCTAACTTATTCTTACGTAAGGATTAGGGTTGGCGAATACAATATTTTCTTTATATGTAATCTTATGCTATAACTATTAAATGATTAACACAAAACAAATTCAAACCTAGAAGTTTCGGAGGTATATTGTAAATATCTTGGAAGTTGCTTACAAAATCTCTCAGCAGGCCCAGAAAGCAATGAAGGGAGCAGCTTATATTTATAAAAAAATATAATATTCATTACAAATTCATTAAATGGCTTCATAGTTAAAATAATATAGTACGAAGAATATCTAGAGATCACAAATGATTACGAAATCTATGTGTAAGATTTAGAATTTGACACTTAAAATATAAAGTCGTATTTAGTATGATTCTCAATAGAATTTAAGCCGAAGGCCCTAGACAACCCTATTCGAAGCGAAATAGAACCCGCAACTTATTTCATTACCCCGGCACTATGCTATCGATTGAATTATCGTAATATATTGCAATTATTGGCGTCACCGGCACTTCTCTGCATGTCTCGGCGCCATTTTGAAAATATTGAATTTAAGATGCATTTCATTCTCGCGGCTTCACTAAAACATGCCTGGCTATTCTAATTCTTTCAATTCGCTATAGTATATGTTATACATACATTTTAACTATATTTTTAAACTATAAATATAAATTAGCAGTTATTATCGAAGCGAACGGAGACGACAAAGTACTTAATGATTTACCCACAAAACAATAATTGTAATATGCAGGTGTCTTTAAGTTAATTTTCCTAATAAGCCTTAAAAAAGAACCTCATTTTTACAGTCGGTAAAATTCAAACAGTGATAATTAAGTTTATTTTACAGAATAAATATTAAGTCTCGCCCGGGGCGTCATTCCTTATTCGTCTCGTAATTTGTGAAAAAAAAAATTATATTCATCCCCCTATTTATATAAAGTAGAAAAGGAATTTTTGATTAGAACAATTCGGTTTAACGGTTGCGGGTTTGTTTGAAGAAATATTGTTAATATTTTCGTACGTTCGCGTTGCAAGAGATTATAAGTGAAAATTATTTATACATATTTATATCATCTTGAATCTATCCATCCATACATCTCTCTATATAATAATGAATATATCTAGTTTAGTATATATAATGTTAATATTATATGACTAAGAGGAAGCCATCTCTGCGATCTGACGGTCAAAGTAGGTATATTTGGTACAATTATGGATGTAACTAAATAAAATGGATCGTTGACCTTTAAATAAATAGAACTTTCAAACAATTATGATTTACGATTTTAAAAAAAAACCAATAACACACAGTATAGTGAGAACATGCTGATACAGTTCTCAGATTACTCCTCATAGGATACATTTTGGAATTTAAACTTTCGTTTAGAAGTTATTGTTAGTCGTTATTGATATTATTCAATTACCTTTGTATATAAATACTATAACATTGTATTTATGTACGTTTCAGTTGATGGGAATTAGCATTGTAATCGGTTTAAAGGACGCCTATCACACCGAGTGTCAATCAAATTTAAATTTGAAAACAATATTTAATACAGACGTAGTGTTGATTATTACTTTTAAAGAAATTTCATTAACAGTCTAAAAAACATTTTAATTTTAACGTTTAATATGAAACTAAACTAATATTATTTAAATGCGACAGTTACTCTGTCTGTATGTATGTTACGATTTCACACCTGAACAACTGAACCGATTTCGATGAAATTTGGTATGGATATATACTAGGCTAAACTTTATGGAAGGGCATTGAAATTTATCGCGAAAAAGTTTGAGGGGTTGAAATATGAAATGAAAATTTCACCAGAACCCTGCCATTTTTAAACCGATTCTCCAAATTTCTTCGGTATTTAAACCAGGCGGACAAAGTCGCGGGCAAAACCTACTAGTTTGTAGATACGAGCTGTATCTATCAGGCGCGTCACGTCAGCTGCCCAGTCCACCGAGCTTGACGATCACGATCGTACTACCAACAGCGTAGAAATAGTATCTTACAATGTTAAAGACAGTACAATGACAAGATGGGTGACAGCTGAACTGAATATATCACTACATGCAGTTCAAGACAATTGCTAAGTTTCCTTTAGAGGTATTTTAAGCGCAGCACCTAAGTACTCTAGAACATTCAGTGAAATACTATTTCCTCACTGCGTTAAGACAATATGTGTGAAGACAAAACAGTGCCGATTTAATAAAGGTGTGGTTAACTTAAATAACTTTTAAACATCAAATGCTTTCTGTAGTTAACTGAATCGACTGTTCTATACAAAAGTTACGTAAATCATATATAATTGATATAAAAGCTCCTTCGTAGTGTTTTTATTAAATCGCTTAAAATTTTATGACTTAATCGCATATATTTTTTCCGTCCCAAGCACCTATTGGCTGAGGTTCGTTTCCGAACTAGTCTCAGTCAGCAAAGCCCCATTCCCCACATAATCTCTCTAATCAGTTTGTTAACTCTGCACCAGAATGTGCCAGGATTAGGAATAGTGGAAGTATATAAGCAGTTGTTAAAATTAGCTTTAGAATATTTTTTCCTTAATCAGTACTAAATCAGCCGTAAATCAGTAGAAGAGAGAGTATTTGCCGTTTCCATGGCAACGGCAGCAAGCACAAGCCTCAGTTTGGTGTCATAGACGGTGCAGAAACACCTGAGCTGAGATTAGGGAAACTATTAAACAATTCAGAGGGGCCGGCCTTTTGGGACGGACCGGTAAATCGTTTGAAATGTTAATCTTTACTTTATGCTCAAATTAGTCGAATTTATGTTCTGTGATGTTTTGTTTTTATTGTCATTCACATGGTGAATATTTACATTATCACAAAAATAATATTTGTAAAATCCACGTTAATTCTTAACCCGTCTGTTCGATACCCATTATTTTTTGAATTAAAGTTTCCAGGGCACACAAACTCGGGACGAGTTCACAGGGATATTACAATACCTAAATAGTTAACAAAACCAGGAAGAGGCTGGTAAAATATGTTAAATAAGAATAAACCCGGCACTCGCTTGACCGATCACCGGAAATGTGAACTAATAGTAACGATATTCGGAAGTTATAAAAATTCCTGCTCACTTCACGTGTAGATGAAAATCTAAACTATGTTTAAACTTAAGTATTATTAACTCATTGTATCCTCTCATTTAGTGAATAATTTATTTCTTATTTCTTGATTCCTATTTCTCCAGTTGTCTGGAATAGATTGCTTTTCAGCGTTGTAGCGGACTTTTTTTAATTTCTATTTTTTTTTTTGGATTATTCTTATATCTTGTTAGTGGTAGCTTTTTATTATAATTATAACACAACCTATATATGTCATACTGTAGTAACCGAATAGGTAATATTATTATATATTCGCAAACCACAACTCATAATAGTTCCCTATATTATGTCTATATTATCTAAATTTATAAATTTGAATAACTGTCTAATCTTGATTCAAAGCAAAACATATCATATTCTGAACTTCAGAGGTTTCGGGCCAAAGCAATTTCGTAACTCAATCCTATTGGAATAATATCTACTTGACCAGTGATTAGATTTACTTCACATTTCTTGTATGTAATGGTACCAATAAAATAATAAATTGATTTGTTAACTGGCAGTAAATGTTAACACAGATTTTCACAAAGAAGAGAAACCATTGGCCATACAACAAACAATATATGGTGGGTTAAATATATTTAAATATATATTTAAGGAAAAACTTTTAGCCATTTCAATAATTGTTGACGAGAGCCATCATCATCTATCGTCGTTTGCAGATTCGTATTAGTTATATCCGAGTTAAGAATATTGTCCCCGTCTCTGAATAGCAGACGCCATGAACACCAGCGCGATTCGAGTCCCACACACAATGGGAAAACATTTCCACTTCGGCAATAAAGGAGAATATTGAATTAAAATGATTGATAAATAGGCCCAGATCACAATTGGTGGTTTATCCTTTCTCATCTTTAAAAAAAATGGTATCACTTACTCAAATAACATAAGACTAAACTAAAATAGACTAAACAGAAAACTAAAAGCAAAAACAGTAATAAAAGCCCGGTTCTGAAGAAAACTTTTTACTCATAAAATCACATCAACGAAAGTTATTGTATACATAACAATCTTGAATATTAATAAAAAGTTAAACCACCATTTTGAATATCAAAATACAAAAATAAACAATTGTATATCCAGTCGCGTTTAAGATTAGCCTTTGTTTTAGACAAAAGGCTAAAAGAAAACAAGCATTCACAAGCGGGAACACTTTAAGAAAAACCCTTGGATCGTTGAAAAATCAAAGCCTTAAGAATTTTCATTAAAGGCTATGCACCCTTCTTCCCTTGCAAGTGTACAGGCAGGATTAGCGATTTTTGATGAGATAGTCCAAGAGCTGAACACTTACAGAACCACGGTTGTCACTGTCAATTAGCAAATATCACTCTCCTTTAATTCCTTATTAAAATTTGTTAACACTAAGATACTATCTTTTGATTTAGCAAACACAGATCACTCTAGCAGATTGTGATGGGGCAACAGCATATATCTAGTATCATGATCAATGCAACAATTCTTTTTCTACTTTATATATTACCTCCTTATCCTATATATATATATAAGTCCAACATAAAGTGGCGCCTCCTACAGTTAGTTCACAATTATCATTATATCCGCTCAAATGTAGTAATATTTAGCTATTATATAATTCAATTCCATCACCGGACGTCAAGGCAGAGTACGAAATTCCATCCGTACCACCTTGACATCTGGCGCTCCACTACTGTGCGTTTTTTAAGGCAGTTTCTGCCGCGCACCACCTCTTTGTGGAACCAACTGTCAGCGCAGGTATTCCCGATCCGCTACGACTTGGGGACTTTCCAAAAAAGAGCGTTACTCCCGGCAACTCACTTGTAAGCCTCCTGGCGTTGCAGGTGTCCATAGGCGGCGGTTGACACATCACTCGAAGTGACCCGCCTGCTCGTTTGCCTCCTCATACATTAAAAAAAAACTCGTCCTGGTTATTTTTATAGCACACAGGCGCTTAATTAAGTAGACGGCTTGTAGTCAGTGACCGGTGACCCAAGAGCCGGTGGTTTTTTGTACAGCGAGGAAATGCCAGCGTTATGTGTACTCTGCCACGGACTTCTTGAATTTGTTTAGTTTAATTTGTTTTCGAAATTTGTATTAGTTAAGAATCTTACTATATGTTACGCAACAAATGTTTTTAAGAGATGAGAATGAGTGAGCATCTCTTACACTATAACGAATTATTGGCGTTTGCTCGCGACTGCAAACATGTACGTACAAAGGCATGCCTTCGGGTATAGACTACAGCTATTGATGTACGTTCAACACTTTTAGGGCTCTATAGTATCACTGCGGATAACTATGAGTTGGTTGCCAGTGGCTAAATGTGATTTTTGTGTTACCTGCATTTTCTTTATAGAAGCGACGAGCTGGAGGCACATTTACGTGGAGTTTGTGTATGCGTTGTCGGCCTTTTAAGAAACGCTACGTTATTTTGAAGGAAAACAAGCAATCGTTATAAAGCCTCCTTAAACATCATCCGGGGAGAGTCAAATTTTAGCAGCCATGTATAAGGTATGACTATTAAATTATTTATGTTTTAGACTTTGAATCATATCTTGTGTACGTTCGTCGAAATAGTGTTTCAAGAGCCCAACTTGTTTTAACTTAACTTTAAAGTAAAACTAAAACACTAAAATAAGTTAAAAAAAATTGGTCCTTGTGGCATGGCTGGCATTTTATAATTGTTCCACTTTCATCTCATAGCATATCTTAGTAGTGTCAAAGTAAACCGGTGTAAGATACACGTGTTAGCGTTACATATATTTTGTCTAATAGTTGTACTATTCTCTATATTAATCCACTATTTAGTACTTATATATCTCATTGCATCATTATATATTATGCTTAATTATCTATTGTCAGGATTATAATACATATATAATAAGCAATATCAACCAAACACAGTAATCATTGTCATAACAGTTATATTTACTAAAAGTAACTGTTTAATAATAATTTTACAAAAGTACAATCAAGGAATAACACTTACGTTTATCTTCTTTGCCAATCGGACCCAGAATGGCCACTTACTACAGAAATGACAAAAGCTATCGAACATTATTCAAAAATGCTTCTAATCAATTCATTTAACCAAAAAGAGGTTCTAATGAATTTATTTCACAAAAGAGGTTTTAACAAATTCATGTATAATCATATTTAAAGATATGATTATACATTATATATCATCGTCTTACTATATGTAACATCAGTACTAACCATATATGTTATATGTATATTAATATGTACCATATTAATATACATATAACACACGCGTATTGAAAAACTACCACTCACTTAATGAACCAAACGAAATATAACCGATATAAGACGATGTTATTCTTTTAGGAATAGAAAACAACGATAAAGTATCATAAATTGAATATAGTTTCATCACTTCGTGTAAGAAACAAGATGGATTTAATAATTCAAGAGGCTGTCAGCTCGCAATTTCTCCTTGTAGAGCTTGCATGTTAAATATGATATATATGTGCAAAGAAAATTCTCCTATTTTTTTTTTTTTTTTTTTATGTGAGAGGAGGCAAACGAGCAGGCGGGTCACTTCGAGTGATGTGCCAACCGCCGCCCATGGACACCTGCAACGCCAGGAGGCTTACAAGTGAGTTGCCGGCCTTTAAGAAAGAGGAACGCTCTTTTTTTGAAGGTCCCCAAGTCGTAGCGGATCGGGAATACCTGCGCTGGCAGTTGGTTCCACAAAGAGGTGGTGCGCGGCAGAAACTGCCTTAAAAAACGCACAGTCGTGGAACGCCAGACATCAAGGTGGTACGGATGGAATTTCGTATTCTGCCTTGATGTCCGGTGATGGAATTCCGCTGCAGGTATTAGCCCGAACAATTCATCAGAGCACTCCCCATGATAAATGCGGTAGAAGATGCAGAGGGAGCCTACATCTCTACGCAGAGCCAAAGGATCAAGCCGATTGGAAAGGATGGGGTCGTCGACGATACGAGCCGCTCTGCGTTGGATGCGATCAAATGGAAGGAGCTGGTATTGGGGCGCCCCCGCCCAGAGGTGGGAACAGTACTCCATATGAGGCCGAATTTGCGCTTTGTAGAGTTGCAAGCGATGGCCTGATGTGAAATACTGACGCGCCCTGCTGAGAACACCAAGCTTTTTAGAGGCTAACTTAGCCTTACCTTCCAAATGATTGCAGAACTGGACATCGCTCGATATATCGACACCAAGAATTCCAATACTGGCTGAGGCTTTAAGAGGAGTGTTATCGAATAGTGGGGCCACGACAAAGGGATTCTTTTTAGCGGTAAACGCGCAAACCTGGGTCTTCGAGGGGTTAAATTGGACTAAATTAAGTCGACCCCAATCCGAGACTCCACGCAGTAGAGTCTCGACTTCAGACACAAGTTTGTCCCGACACTGCTCGACATCAACCCGGGAAATATTTGCACGGCCGTGATATAGGGCATCTCCAGTACTGTCATCCGCATAACAATGAAGGCTGCTTAAGTGCAACATATCATTGATATGCAAGAGGAACAGCGTAGGAGAGAGTACACAGCCTTGGGGAACTCCAGCGTTTATGGATTTGAGGTCGGAACATACACCGTCGACAGCGACCTTGATGTTCCGATCGGCCAAAAAACTGGAGATCCAGTCGCATAACTTCACGGGAAGCCCATATGCTGGAAGTTTTGAGAGTAGCGCCTTGTGCCATACCCGATCAAAGGCCTTTGCTATGTCCAGACTAACCGCCAGTGCTTCCCCTTTAGACTCAACAGCTTCTGCCCATTTATGAGTTAGGAAAACTAGAAGATCACCAGCTGAGCGACCACGGCGGAAACCGTATTGACGGTCACTAATCAGCTGGCATTCCTCTAGGTAACGAAGGAGCTGGCTGTTGATAACAGTCTCCATTATCTTAGAAAATAAAGGGGTAACAGCTATTGGGCGGTAGTTTGAAGGATCAGAGCGTTCGCCTTTTTTAGGAATCGGGTGAACCAAGGCGGTCTTCCAAGCGTTCGGGACAATGCCGAGTGAATAAGAGTGCCGGAAAAGACGCGTCAGGACCGGAGCCAACTCAGGAGCACAAGTGCGCAGCACTATTGGAGGAATACCATCCGGTCCACTCGACTTATGAATATCCAGGGAAGTAAGGGCTTTGCGTACAGCACGAAGCCGAAAAACAATTTCGGGCATCGAGGTATCACACCGCAATAACGACGGTGGAGTATTCCCGTGGTCATCAATCGTCGAGTTGGACCCGAAAAGAGAGCCTAAAAGATCGGCTTTCTCTTTCGGGGTGTTGGCCATCAGGTTGTTCGCCCCAAGTAGTGGTGGAAGAGATGGCTTACAGAAGTTTCCTTGAACAGCCTTGGCAAGAGACCAGAATGCACGTGTCCCAGAAGGGAGCCGAGCCAGCCTATCACCAATTCTGCTGATGTGAATAGACTTTGCCTTAGCAATGGCACTTTTGAGGGACCTAGAGGCCGAGTTGTATGCTTTTTTAAGAACGCTGGTATTTACATCACGTGATGCTGCCGCTTGAGCCCAGGTACGATAACATTCAAGCTTTCGGCGCGCCGCCATTTTGCAAGACTGTCTGAACCAAGGTTGGGACTTGCCACCGATGGGCACAGCAGAGAAAGGAATAAAAAGCTCCATTCCCTGCAGCACCACATCAGCGACAGAGTCGGCAGCAGCATTCGGATCATCCGACGAAAAACAAATCGGCCCCCACGGGTAGGAAGCAAAAAAGGAGCGCATTCCATCCCAGTCTGCTGACCTATAGTGCCAGACGCGACGACAACCTGCAAAACGAGGTCTAGTGAGTCGCGTTGTTCTTATAGTACTCCGAACAAGGCAGTGATCTGAAGATCCTAATGGGGAATCAACTGATACATGATACCCGTCCGGGTGAGAAGTCAGCAGCAGGTCCAACAGTGAAGGATTATGACCTTCGACATCTGGGATTCTCGTGATCGAGGGCACCATTTGAGTCAGGTCGTAGGCCAAGGCAAAGTCGTGAAATATTCTTCCCGCATAGTCGGTGGTAGTAGAGCCGAGCCAGTCGGTATGGTGGGCGTTAAAATCGCCAAGAACTACGACTTCAGCGGTAGGAACATTTGCAATCAAGGAGTCTGTAGCCGATTGTATGTGCTCCACAAGTCGGTCAATTTCGGCATTACCGCTATGAGACCTATAAAGGCATGCGTAGAATCGCGGATGGTCATCGCAGTCTACGCGGAGCCAAAGAATCGATAGGTCTTTTCCTTCAGGAAACGTGAGGCGACGAGAGCAAATGTCATCCCGGACATAGACACACACTCCAGCCCTTGGCAAGAATCTATGTTCTAATTTATAACCAGGGTAGGAGAGGAAAGAGGTGTCGCCAGGAGAAGAAATCTGTGTCTCGGTAAGAAAGAGTAAGGCCGGCAAAGCTGTTTCAAGGTGGTGGTGAACAGCGTTTAAGTTCGAAACAAGCCCCCTCACATTGCAGAAGTCCACAGTAAGCGGTGAGGAAGGTGCCAAGTGATGCTTACTCTGTTTGCCCCGACATTTATGAGATGTGTTTTTAGATATGAGCGCAAAATTGCCCCCCCCAGAATACGAAGGGCAGCCTGGGGGCCCAACAACAAAACAGTTAGGTGGACACGCAGGAGGGGATTCTCCACGACAGGTGGTACCCCCCTGGGGTAATTTCTTTTTATTTTGCACCATCATTCAAGTATTTGTTTGGGGGGACAGGGAAGGAGAGGGAATGAGGAGGAAAGGAAAAAAAAAAAAAAAAAAAAAAAAAAAAAAAAAAAAAAAAAAAAAGGAAATGGAGGGTTACAAGAGGGCGGGGAAGGGGAAAGGATGGGCACCGGAAGATCTCACTCACCGAACGAAACGCGAGTACAAAATGAACAAAGTCCAATTGCATCACTTCACGCCGGTTTTCTGTGAGAGAGTGGTATTTCACCGGCCGTGCCTGCCCATTCGGCTGAAACCCTAAGGTAACAGCATGGCACTGCCACTAAGAAAATATGATTATGTTTTACACTTATTATTTCATAGATTATGTTTTAATTCATTTGTCAGCTACTATGGGCCGCGTTTCCTCCTGTTTTACACAAAAAAAACGTGTATTAGTATCCTATTCAACTGTTGAATAGAAAGACAATTTTAATTGCACATGTTATAGTTGTAACATTGGTATATATAATGAACTATTAAGTACTTACTACTAACAAATTTGTGTAATATCATATTATTTAATGATATGATTATGCATTTTATAACATAGTCTAACTATATGTAACACATCGATATACTGATTCGCGCAATACGAGAAACTTAACAACGTCAAAAGGAAGAACGAAGAACATGAAGACACTCGTGGCGATTCTTATTTCTTATACCACTGTTCTTAAGTCCACCGATAAAACTGTCGAAGCCATGACATAACTATACTACGGGGACCATTTTTAATCTGTGCCGTTGTTCGCTAAATTAACCACTGACGGTGCGGAATAGCCCCAAACCCCAGCAATTAAAAACAACATGGACCTTAATAGTGTGGGGGACATGTTATATGACGCGGTGACTACTGCTTACGGATCGTTATTCGTTTAAACGCTATCCGGTGAGTATTATTAACAAATTAACGCGATTCAATCCTATAAAAATGGTACTTAATTGCATTGTTATTGTTCTTGTAAAACTACTCCTATTCTAACGCACCGTAGTTACAGGCAACACTAACACATTAAATCTGAAAATCAAAATTGTATCGTTCCTTTTCGATGCCATTATAATAATGAAACCTGACCGCCTCTTATGTTACAGAATGTTCATGCTACAACCATTCCACCACTTCAACAGCATCATTAAACTGTTTTGGCCAACTTCTGTATTCGTTTTCATGGTTACTCTTTTGTCCCTTTCCTAAGCTGTGATGTTGTAAAGTAATTGTGTATCCCATAGTAAAAGTCCATATAAACAAAACGGCCGTACACTCTGGGACATTGTTAAAATATCAGTGTTATACCATTTTTGTTTGTTTGTCGGTGGCAGATGTTTCGCGACACGCAACACAAAATGAACAGGCAAAACTACGGTATTTATGGCATGGACTTGTGTGTGGCCAGTACGAAAAATAAAATATGTACTTGGATATATAATTAGTCTGCAAGCAAAGACTTTCCCTCAGTCTTTGAAACGCTAAACTTGAGTTTTTAATAGATAAATCACTCTTTAAACCTTGTGGTAGAACTCTTTTATCTCTATAAACATTGTGATCTCTGTAAATTGCCTGAAGAGGCCACTATAGTTCCAATAAATTAAGTATTTGAATAATAGCAATTGTCTATTGACATGCCTTCACATAAAAAAAGGTTATACATACATACGATTCTTAAATGAATTTAATACGAAATACGAAAACATTTTACACCTTACATTTACTGCCAGTCCTCAGACAAAGGGCTTAGGGCGAATTAAAAGAATAGACAAAAAAAAACTCCGCCAGGCTACCACCAAATGACAAGATATCTAATCAAAATCTATATATTATATTAAGGAATATAAGGAAATAGATATATTATGTTACCATTGAGACCCGAGTTTGATTAGCGAAATAATTTTATAACCTACTTGCCTATTACATCGCAAAGTGTAAAATTATTTCTCGAGAATGAGCATTAATTCTAAATTATTAACCTGAAACATATTGTATGGAAAATGTGTAAAAATGTCGCATGATATCCTAAACCAATTTTATAAACGTCAACACAAGGCTAAAAAGGTGTGGAGTCTGCGTTATACAAAAAAAAGCTAAAATATGCTTTTCATATTTTATTTTAGAACTGTGTATTTTGTTATTTTTTAGTACTCTCAAGCACTTAAGTCTAATTATAAATATTGCTTCTTAATAAATCTAAGCATCTTCTACTAAGTATCTTCTATAGCTTATTGTTAGCCCTCGAATAGAATAAAAATAATAGAATTGAATAGAAACTTCAACAAGAATATTTTTTATAAATTAAAAATGTCATTCAAAAAGCTACTGAATCTTTTTGAATGACATTTTTAATTTATAAAAAATATTCTTACGTCTCCATGCCTTTGTTCTAAGCATTTGTAGAACACGTGTCTTCGAGACAATTTGATATGAGTTCAGGAAACAACATTGAAATATTAATAGAGTTCTTTGAATATGACAGACATATTTTTATGTCGAGAAAGTCTTTTATTAACGCTAGTGAATAAAACATTTATTCTGTATTCTCGTTCGAATACCTAAAACCTAGTTTATAAAACAATTGTAATAGTAATAAACTCCCGAATTATCTCCTAACAATATTAGCACAGTTGTCACACAAGGCAATTAAAGCGAGCTGTCACTTGTCAACATTCCCGCCAAACGCCCTAATGGCGGACTATTTGAAAAAAGAACGCGACGAGCGCGGCATAAATAAGTACGTCTCAGCAAATTACCCAGAACGGGCGGTCGGGGAAATTGATGGCAACACTGAAACGTCGCACTGTCTACTGTCTATGGTCTATACACTATACAGATATGGTAGAATAATGGTTATGCAACCTTCCATTGGCATGGCTGAGAATAATAGCAATCCGTTTGCTGGAATCACAATATCGTCACAAGAATATAGTTTCACTGTCAATATATAATCAACAAGAAATTATTAATGTAATTTTTTTTATTCCCATGTTAATTGCATAAATTAAACATATAAAGTTTTTAACGTAAATGTGTAAGTGACGCACAATGTAATTGTCAGTTATTGATAATAAAAAATCGACAACGAATACTATATTATAAGGCTTCGTCGTTTATGTCGAAATCGACTCAGAGCGTCATACCCAGTATCATTACACCATGGCCGCGATGTCGTCTACGTATTTCCTCTGCCCCTTTTTCATGTTTGAAATTAGAACTATTTATTGAAAGGGTTCTTCTATTCATGGAATTTTAGTTTTGTATATATAAATAGAAGGTAAATTAATTAAACATTCTATTTTTAAATAAGTTTAAATACTTTTTTAATTACATTGAGTAGCTTCAAGGATTTTTGTTCTGTCTAAACGTTAACCTCAATTTAGTAGATTTTATTATATCGCGACATATATATATACATCTAAACTAGACCTAGCCTGTATCCTTCCATTAACACATGGATACAAGAAATACCATCATAAGACGTATTCATACAAGTCGTAAGTAATAGTACGTAGGTGTAATAAAATCGTCATATTAATTTAATATGTATGCATTTATTGATAGTTTATATTTTTATTACTTTTGGCGATCTTCTCAGATCGGTAAATTTTGGAACAAAACAAAATATTTTTTTTTATTCCATTCTAACATGTAATAAATTCAGATTTTTTTAATTTCGTTTGGTTAAGAAGAAACTACACGAAGTGAACCTGTCCTATGGTAGTTATTTAATGTAAAGGGATACGGGAAAACCAATAAAATCAAACCGAGGCGCGTAACTTAAAACCGTGTTCCCGCTAAAACCCTAGTTATGTTCTGATAATTCTTATCTTCGGATAAGCTATTTATTGTGAAGATAAAATTGAATAGCAGCTTTGTATTTGAAAACCAACCGACGACCTCTTATCCCAGTTCACTGTTTTATATAAGATAACCTTATATAAAGTGATATTTGTGTATTTCAAAGTCAATACATCTTTATTCACATAAAAAAATTGACTCTACATTTACTGCCAGTTCCCAAATCAAGTGCGGATTGCGGACTAGAAGAACTGGCAAGAAACTCTCCGCCGCTCCTTTGTCCGCATTATATAGACAAAGAGTTATAAAATCACAAGGACTCTTGTGACTTATTCCGGATTGGCAATCCGTAACACATAAATGTCTACCGGGTCCCGAGTTCGACGCTCAACTATATATAAATCAGAACACGTTAAGTCACTTAATAACTTGTATTAAGTTAATTTATTTACCTTTTACCGTTCAAACGGAAGGGGGGTTCCGTCATAAATTTCAAAACCCCGCCTTGCAATGTATCAATGGAACAAAATGAATGGAGCCGCTCAACAAGTTCAGACTAGTTAATGACGTGTTATTTAAATAGATTTTGCTTGTGACTATTAAGATGTAATAAAAACACATTTATTTATAAGTTTTATTCTCAATTATATATATCACTTGCTTTAGACGAAAAAAAAATTGACAATTACAATACAGTAATCTACTTAATAGAGACTGTACGTAGAGGTAATAAACACTCGTTACAATTAAATATTTAAATAAGTAGATTAGGCTAGACATAAATTAGGTCTTAAGAACAAGCTAGATTCTAAATTTTCATATTGTCTAATGCAGGAGAAGAATAAAATAACTTTCTAGCTACATTTGTATGAATTCAACGACTCTATACCTTTCAAAACCTCAAGTGAACTAAGAGCTTTCCTATAATCGCCTCTATATCTATACAATAAGACCAAACAATATTAAGTTTTGAAACTAATCACCAAAAACATCAATATTTCTTAAGTTCCCGTTTAAGCCAGGGTTTATAAGTATCAGAAATACATCTATTAATAGAAAATACCTATTTCTCTTCTCCGAAAATCAAGAATGAACTCCCAAAGCGATTATCATTTTTACACACTTTCACATAGGTTTTACTATAATTATGAGACAAAAGATTATAAATAAGGTCAATTACAGACTATGCGGTCAAACCGTAATATATTCGACCATTTCCTAAGTAACGCAAAGGATATCGTCAGTGTTAGAACAAAAATCAACATATGTCCGGCCAATAATATATATATATATATATATACATAATACTGTTTCAGGATTGGAGAATGGATGTCAAGAAATCTTAGTTTTGTCTGTCTGGTCATTCTAGTCAACCCAAATATAGCTGAAATCAATTGACAGCTGAGTAATTAACTTCGATGGTAACTAAATACACATACTATCGTATCAACACACACACACACACACAAAACAATAAATGCATTATTTTTTAAATTATTAGTCACTCGTTTCAAATCTAAAAATAGTTAAACGTTCGGAAGCTCTTTGAAGGCGTTATTTTTACTCTGTGCTGTCAAATGTCACGATGACAGATGGCGCTAAATGCGTAGGCGAGGATTTGTGAAATTACCTCACTTCCATACCGGCAGCGTGTCATTTAGATAAAGTTTTTAATGTTATTCAATTGAAAATTTTATCTCTTCCTGAGAAACGGCATGGTAACATCTTCCGCCTAGAATCTAGATTGACCATTGTCCAGTCTAGATAATGCCGAACTGTCGATAACTAAACTTATTTGTATTTTATATAATAAAAACAATTGAGGTTTTAAAATATGATTGAAATATTTAAGAAAATCTTTTGTTTAAGCGATTTTAATTCATCAAAATAACGGGATGGATTCCGTTTATAAAAAAACATATTTTTGAAACATATTTGAAGGTAGCATCGGACTGTGTTGGACAGAAACAATAAATGCAATTCTATTATGAAAGCCTTTCGGAGGTTTGCAAGTGTTAACGGGTAGCCGATAAATGTGTCTACACCTCTTATATAACTTTCAGAGTTCATTGTACGCTTAAACGACGTTTTAACGCAATATGTCTGAAGGTGCCATAACATTCTAAATCCAGTAATCGGTATTAGGAAAACGGCACGTTTCAGCTATTAGCTTTCAAGCATCGCTTTGACAGTTAACTTTTTTAATATCTGCTCCACCACAGAAAATATCTCGATGTTACATAGATCATAGATGGGATGGGACTCAACGCTAAGCAAGACCTATATTTTGAAAATGCGGGGGGGGGGGGGGAAGAAGTAAGTGATTTATTTCGACTGTGGTTGAGACTTCGCTCAAGTATGACTCATATCAAAAAACGTATTGAATAAAATTCTACGAAAATATTTCTGAGTGTTTGGAGTCTGAGTAATATTTGTATGATTAATCAATAACGTGTTATGTGACCTATAATATATCGCAAAAACAATTTTACAATCAGACTTTTATTTCGTATCAGCGATACAATATTCCAATAATCTAAGGCAACCAGGTTTCCAAAAACAACCGGTCTGAGAACCTACAAGTAACTCGTCTGGTTAACTGTCATTTGGGAAGACAACCTAAGCCTTACGCGCTTCAAGTAAATGTAGTGAAAACAATAATCTCTTTTATAACAGACAAAGAAAAATAGACTACACTCTCTTCCCACATAATTTTTAATTGTTCATTGTGTTATTGAGTTTTGAAACTGATTACGTGTCTGTGACCCATCTGAGAATAAGTCGTTCGCTAATTTTCACACCCCCAAGTAATAGGGCTCTTACCTTAGATCGAGGGCCACTAAAGTTGGGTTATTAAGTCATAACATACATATTCAACTAACTTATAAACTTATAAATAAATAATTCACTCACAGTCCACATCTTAGTTGAAAAAATTGTTTTTAGACAATGAAACATTTTAATGATTTTATTCTTAAAAATATGCTGAGCACATGAAAACAAATCTGTGTCATATAACTCATATACCTTATATGGAGTGACGCGAGTTGACCAGCATTAGTTCTGATGAAAACTACGTTCGAGTTCTGAGGGCCCCCTGAAAGAGATTTTTTAAGCAACTACGTCTATTTGGGGCGCGGAAACACATTGCCTCAAGCAAATATGGTGAGTTAGATTTCTGCTTTACTTCCAGTATATAAAACAAAAGTTAACTAATATATATATAGTCTAAAGAATGTCTACCGGTTGTACAATGGTTTAAATATCCCATTTAGAATTATACGGTTAAATAGCGGTTCACGGGTTAAACGCAACCAAATGTACATAATAGTACAATCTTAACCCTAACCGCAAATATCACGGTAATTAACCCTTGTATAGCCGCGGTTTTCATCTATTCCGTTAATACGGTATTATAGTTCCTGTTTACTTATACTTGAAGTAAATACGTTTAAGAAACAAATTGGACCCGGCAAAGAACCTTGGCTTACAATATTTTTTTTATGTAATAGGCAAAGGAGCAAGCGGATGGGTGGGTCACTTCTAGTGAAGTTCTAACCGCCGCCCATGGACACCTGCTACACACCTGCAGCTGTGTAGTAGTTGCAATTTGACATTTCTATTTTCTTTCGACATTTTCATTTCTATGGCCATTTCACTGACGTCTGTGAACCTAATGAATTTCCGTGTTGATTTCATAATATTCAAGTATTCACGTATGAGTTCAGAAAAAAATCTGTTATATAGTCTCAATAATTGTACACAAATTAATATGATTTAGAATATAAGTCAAATTTTTTTTCATTATTAATTTTAACGAAAGCGGCTTTATTACTATAGTCTTGATGATGAATGCTGAATAACATTCAAAATTGTGCGTAAAATAAAAAATTAATAAATTCACCGTAATCCGTAAAAATTCTTTTAATTGAACAAAGCAAGAAGAATATTTACAACGTATACTGAGCAGAAAAACACATACATAAATAATATAAGTTCATAGATACATAATTTAACACATAAACGATCAACATTTCGACAAAAAAAAAATACCTTCGCTTATGGGGTACATAAAAGATGTCAAATTAGGGGACCATAGATAATCGTGCGGCCATCATTTAAAACACATTATCTACGCGAGTGGATAGTTAGTTGACATCAACATGCTAGGACTATTGTATGCCATGAATTTTAATTATCGTGTGATTCAAATATTTCAAACATTACAGTTAATTAGGTTGTTTTAAATTTACAAAAAAAAAATGTATTTACCATCTGTGCTTTCACATAGGTAATTTAAAAAAAATAAACCATAAACACAGATTATGTGTCTTTTGATAAATTCAAAAACTTTATTGATTAATAATTATTGGTGTAAAGGTATGGAATAGATATCTTAAATACGTCCAGTACCATGGCCATCTTAGTCTAAAGATATTTAATATATTGAGCCGGAGGCCTCACAAGTATTGCGATAATGACGTTGACTTCATACTGATTAATATGATTGCAACATACAATATACAAGTACTCAAATCTGCAGAGTGTATTAATAATTCTCAACGCCTATTCGTTTTTTAACAGATGTTATAAAATCTTTTGATACGTCACATAGATTCGTTACGCTTGTCAAATGTAACCCCTCGCACTTACAATAACAAGGGGAGATATAGTGCTTTATATGGTCAAAAATATTGGGATATTTTTTGAACATTTCTGGCCCCTTTCAAGATAATAAGCTTTGCGATTAATTTTGTTTTAATAGTTAAACCTTAATTTTAGCACACAATCGTAGATGAATTTTAGAGTACATCCCTGTCCGTGTTAATTTTTTCATAGATAATCATATGATGACCAGGATTTTTGGGTCCAGTCTCACAATATTTGCCATACTCGTATGAACACGTATATATATATAATATATTCTATAATGAGAGAGTTTAGGAGCTTCATGTAAAAACTATTGTATACTCTATGGTATCTCAAGCCAACTGATACGTACTAAATTATATAATTTCGTAACTAGATATTCGACGCTCAAATTATACTAATAAATACACATAACGACAAATTACTAAAGTTCGGCTCCAGATCAACATGCCATTAAAATTCTTTCAACGACTAAAGTATTAAAGCGGATATTAACCGGATTGGGAGGAATTATCAAAGTTATTCATAAGAAATGCACAAAAAAACATTGAAACGGGATCACTAAGAATATTATAATTCATTGTTAATACTTAGAATAAAAGTATTTTTCATATTATCCAGACTGTACACGTGGCCAAGGGCAGGGAGGCACCGAACGCAATAAAAAAAGGCAGGAAGAGGCTGGTTTTGGACACGCGGATAGGAACTGAAACTTATTGTATTTATAACGAAATACGAAAAAAGGCTTTTTATTAAATACCTAATGCCAGGTTGTAATAATGACCAGGGTCTTCCCTATCTGGCCTTGTAAGAGCGTTTCCACTTGGTTTAGCGGGCATTGCCTATCCGGTTGTCTAACTAAGCCCAGTCTTTGATTTTCCTGTTTGGTTAACGCATATACAAATAAAAAAAGTTCTTATAGCTTATGTACTCACCATAAGACGAATACACGGTGAATGACAGAAGCACGAAGATTCGCGCCAAAACAACGCCGGCTGTCAAATTGAACATTTTCAACATGGTCGCCATATTCACAGATCACTATCACATAATACTGTCTTCATACGAGTCCTGTTCGATGGCATTCGGGGTGGATTTCTGAAACATTGATTATATTCAGAGACCGAAATAACTGGCGGTAATAATAATATCAAACCAATAAGCAGTCAAGTTAGTACACAACAAATTTACGCCGGAAACTTGCAACCAAATGTTATAATTATTTTACTGGTAACACTCGTGTCGTAAATCTCAATAAAATCCACATCAAAGGGACAAATATAGCAATTCTTAGAATAAAGATCATATTTTTTCCTTTCAACAGTTCAACAAATCAAATAATTGACAATTTACTTTGTAGGTTGTGTGAAATCTGCTACAAGCATTTTGGCGGTTATAGAAGAGAAGACAAATGCGTTGCTGGCCCTTTAGGATTAGATCGCTCGCTTAAATGGGTTTTGTTCTGTATATTGATATTATTCTTAAATATTATAAGTAATAATTTAACCATAGTAAACAAAATAGTCAAAGAGAATTATAAAGGCGTTTGTTATGAATCTTCATGAACAGATCCATTTTATTTCGTAAGACAAAATACTTGTCCTTCAATTGAAAAATAAAACTGGGGATATTACTGAGTCCCGGTCTGCCGGCTTTTACATACGTATAAGTAAAACTATACATTTTGTAAGGAAACATTTCTTTTTGCAATTCCCATAGTAACCTGATATTTATTTGCACATCTTACGAAATGCGAAACCTCTGTTTTTGTGAATAAAATCCTTTGTCAGGGTAATTAAAGCAAATCTTTGAAGTATATGACAGCCATGATGAAAAGGGGTCGGCGGGAAAATAGAAAAACAAAATGGCGGCGCACATTTATCATTGGGATTGGTGACGTTTGAATATTTTATTTACCCACGTATTCTCCTTTTTAATTATAAAAGGCGGGCAATGATACAGTAAATTAATTAAATTTCAAAAATATAAAGTCTATCTGTCAATTTTATGCCAGGGCCTCGACTGTCAAAGATAGCTAAGTAGATTAAGATTTAATTTTTACGTATGCTACATAATTAAGATTAAAAGTGTAGCTTTATGACTTCTTAATAAGTTTTCTCTTAATTTCTATATCATTTCGTTACAAAAAGAAAGTGGCGGCCTTACAGCTCACAACAATCTCTTCCAGGCAACTTTAATAAGTATGGTGAAGCATACGTTCCAAAACTACTACTGATAAAAGCAACAAGGTGTTTAAAACATATATAAGATCCGGACTTGTTTTCTTTTATAAAACAAAAACACGAAAGTGATTCATCTAAAAACAGAGTTTTATTTATTCAACAAATACAATATTAAGTAAGAAATACAAACCTTAAAAACAGAGAATCGACAATCAAATGTTCATGGTTTACTATTAACAAACAATTTTCAACATTAACAGTTATAAGAAAACTTATAAAAAAAAAATACATTGTCATCTTTATCGAAACAAAATATGACGTTTTAACGTTCCATGCCATCCCCAAAACACTCGAACTTTATCAACACAAAGGTTATATACTATATTCATTAGCTCTGCACCAGAATGTGACATCTTTATGACAGGGTTAGGAATGATAGTGGACGAATATGAGAGGTTGTTAGATTTAAGTTAAAAACTGTATGTGTTTTTTGGCTTCGGCCGTAAATAAATAAATATACGAATATACTCATTATAATTTTTATCAGTTCGAAACCCGAATTGTAATCTTATTTGATACATCACAAACTTCTTTTTACACATTCAACGCAAAAAATGTAGACAAAAATCTGTATTACGAACAGAAGCGTCGACACTCTACATCTGTCCGTCAAAAAGCATAAACAAAAAACGTACACATAACACTTTTTTGTGCTCGGTTCCCTGTTTAAAATGCCACCTTGATGTATTTTCATGATTTGTTTACGTCTTTTATTATAACAAACCTTTTCGGTGTAAAATACGGGAATTCAGCTGTGAAAAACTAAATTTTATTTATACACAGAAATGGATAAATATTAAACAATAATTTCCGATTTGAACGTGTTAAGATTTAACATTTAATATTTGTGTTTATGTACAGACAATGTATTTAGTAGAAATCGTGAATAAAGAATGTCCCGGAGATTGGGAGTTTCCTGAAATACATCAGACTATTGGCAGACTGTAATGTTATATGAAAAAGTTCATGAACTGGATTTTTTAATTCAAAATATCTAATAAAAAATAATTAAAACAAAATTAGTTTCTGTGTGGGTGTGGTCGATAATTGATACTCTATTTTGTCTTTAAATTATTCCCTTGTGCGTCGTCTTTAACTTTAAATTTCTAAATATTGTGAGATGACTGCCTTGTGGCGAATTACAACCAGTTCACAGATATAAAAATAGCCTTTATTCACATTAATCAATTAATAATAAAAGTATTTTTCATGCCGCTATTAATATATGCAGAACTGTTGGCCCATCGGCAATGCCATTCCTAGACGTAGTTTAAGTAATATACTAAAAATTTACATGATATAATCTCACTCGCGTATATGCCGATTGCAATTTAGTTAAGTAATATTAAGAAAAAAAAAGCAGTTCTAAGAACGTCTTAGTTCAAGGGATAATAGTCCGACCGACGATCGGAAACTAGTGCTCGCGTATGACGAACCGAAAAAGATACCCAAGTTCTAATATAATCTATAGAATGAGAAATATGATATGAGGCTTTTGCATGACTTGGGCTCAGGCAGAATAGACTGTAGCGGGCTACTGGAAAGTATAAACTTTCTGGTACCCGCATCCCCTACCCCTACCCCGGTACCCTATCACACTCGCATGGATTGGATATATTTGGTCTAAGGCGAAATTCTTTAAAAAAAAATAAGATTCAACCTCGCACACTCATTCACACAGCAACACCATTGCCCACACTAATACACACACTTAAATGCTCGTTCCTCACTTGATATACTCCACTTGTTCATATATATATATTTTTTTTTTTATTATTCCTGTTTCTGATCTTAGATTGAATTTCTGGTTCTATGTTTTAACCTTATTATGGCTTTGTTTTTTATCTACTTTTTTGATATGCTGTATGGGTTTAAGAAAAAAAAACCACTCGTATAATAAATATGGAAATACAGCAGACAACATTTATCAACCAGGGCAAAGTGTACATTGTATGTCAGAATTAAAAAGGTATTGTGGTCCAATCTACGTCTATTAGCCCCCGCATCATTGCGCAACGCTTTATTAAAAAGTAAACTTAGCCTATTGAATGTAATTGAAACATATCAGGTCTAGTGTATTTATACATTGTAAAGTCTATATAACGACACTGAAGGGGTCGTGCAATTCATGGCGTTAGAGAGCGGTCCTTAAATGGAGAGAAGATAAATCGGAGTTAGAATACAAGCTAAACCGACCAAAGCCAATTTTTTTCGACGCTTTAGCGAGTTAGTCGTTAAATCGATGACGTTACATACAATATGTATTTAATTTCAAATAAGCATATTATAACTAACTACCGATGGTGGTGAAAAAAAGGTGGCAAACCCTTCACGCCAAAGGTTTTATCTATATACATATAAATTGGTTTAGCGGTTCAAGGGTTCAAAGCGTTGTGTAAATTACATTTGGCGAACTGACCCAACAGATATTAATCAAAATAATACCACTATAATTGAGACGATGCTTCACTGAAACTAGACGCAATTTCTGAAAATCTACAAAACCCATCAAAAAATAAATTATCCGTACTAAAAGCATACAACTACAACTATGTTTATAGAAATCCAACAAAAATGCACACATTTATCTTGTCAATTTTTCAAAACAAAAGTATTTTAATACGTTTTCATAATTAAAGTTAAAACGTATATTTTTTTAATAGAATCTAGAGTGGACACCGAAACGCGGGCCGTATGACCTGATTCTTAAGCGCCTGCTAACACAAAAAAATCTTAACGTTCAACGGGAGTGGACTAGTAATGTTACACTCTTAGTATCGATAAAAAAAACAATACATATTTACGTATCCAATTTTAAAGAATATAAATAACTGTAATCACACCATTGAATTACAACCGGAATGTCTTTAACAAAAAGTTAATGCAATTGTCTAAATAATATAACCTGGAAAACTTTTTTTTAAATGTAAAAGTGTTCTAGTGATGTGCCAACCGCCGCTCATGGACATCTGCAACGCCAGGAGGCTAACAAGTGAGTTGCCGGCCTCTAAGGAAGAGGAACGCTCTTTTTTTGAAGGTCTCCAAGTCGTAGCGGCTCGGGAATACCAGCGCTGGCAGTAGCTTTCACAAAGAGGTTGTGCGCGGCAAAAACTGCTTTAAAAAAACGCACAGTTGTGGAGCGCACTATTTATCATTTAAAACTAATAATACACATAAGACCCACAATATACTTGAGTTTAATAATTCCATAGATAATTGTCTAGCAATTCATAAAATTAGTATTCACAACCATACGATCGGCTTCTTTCATTGAATACATCGTAATTAAAGTAATTATACGTAAAAAATTACACCACATTAGGCGCATTGGCTATAACCATTATTCATGAATTCTCCGATATATCGATAACATTTAGGACTAGTAGACACGTGCAACTTAAAATCGAGACTGTTAATAACTTTTGCAAATGTCAAAACAATAACAAAAATCAATAACAATTGGCTTGGCCAGTCGCATCTGAAATATTTTTTAAATTCTCCTTTAAAAAATAATTTAATATATATCGATTGAATAAAAGCACCGATGTGTCGCAAGTGTATATTAACCCTTAGCAAATCAAATATGGGTAGGACAATATAAATTGTGAGTCACGTACTATCTTTTGAAATGTCTAGATTTATATCTAGCTTTATTAGCGATTAAGATAAACTATAGCCACTTTGTCCATGACCGCCTGCGTAGCTCAAGAATGTAATGTATGGGTTTGAAGTATTCGCTTGGCTACATATCAGAATCTATGGCTATAACGAAAACTATTTTAAATTGCATTTGTACTGAAATGTATTGAAAAGTCTGAATTTAAACTCCAACACTTTACATAGACCATTTTTAAACTCAAACTTAAAATATCTTTATTCAACTAGGTTTTTATACAGACACTTTTGAATCGACATTCACGACCTCGAGAAACTCGACAGCTAAAAAAACATATCATATTGATAATAATAAATAATAATAATATTCAAGTTGGTAAAACAAAAAGCATTTATCGATATAGACGATTTGCAACACTAACAATTCACCTGTATAATTTTGAAGGGCACTCGACAACTCCCGACCCCTTTAGCTGTCTCTTTCTTTTGTACGAGGCGTTTAGCTTCAAGTGAATCCTTGCACGTTAAATGAAGAAAATACTAACTCGCGTTTCATACTCTTTATGCTGCATTTTCTTAAGTCACCATCGCAGCGTTAGCGTTAACATTACACGCTCAGTTTTAATGAAGCTGAAGTAGGCTTCAGGCCGTGAGGACGGCGAACCTGAGTTTCCTTGCATATGCCTAATTTATATATTATAAATATAATTACATACGCTTTTGGTTAGGTTAAGTAAAGTTAACACGTAGATTTCATTGCTATAAAAGGAAAATTTCAATAATTCAAATCAAATCTTAAGTTCTAAATTCATATACTGCGATGGATATACAACTCTTTCGCTCGGCGCTCTCGATTTGGGGTGTTTTTTTAGTTATTCAACTATTCATAAGTAAAGGAAAGTTATATGAATAAATATTTTAATGTGGATAAATAAACAATATGGACAACATTCGCCATCAAGTGGTATGTACACCAAATTAGACCGTATAGACGTTATATCCGATAGTCGTTATCATATACACAAGTACTGTAGTTATATTATTTTTTATTTCTTAAACCTATACAGCATATCACAAAAAGCTTAAACAACACAAATAGATCAAATAGGTCAAAACATACAATCGAAAATAGAATCCAAGATCAGAAAAAAATAATACAACAAAAAAAAACACGAACAGAAAAAGTAAATAAAAATATATAAAAACATATGAACAAGTGCAGTATATTATGTAAAGAACGAGCGTTTATGTTTGTGTGTGTTTGTGTGTGTATTAGTGCGTGCAATGGTGTTTCTGTGTGAGTGAGTGTGCGAGGTTGAGTCTTAGTTTTTTTTTAAATAATTCCTACTTAGGCCAAATATATCTAAGGATCATAGTTATCTATCTAATATAAGTATAGGTTATGTATGAAATCAAATCAGAAAAGAAATAAAAATATTTATTACGGAATTAATAGAATACAAAACTTAGCTGCTTACAGTTACGGGTTATAAAACTACACAAGTTTTTAAATTAATCCGTCATTTTGGTCTGTTTTTTTTAGCCCCTCCTTATACGTATCATACGCCTCATGGTATCAGTATCTAGCAGTTCGTTAAAGCCAAACACATTGTGCAAAACTGTTACAGCTTTAAAGCCTCGGAAACTTTTGGCTTTTGCTGAGACAAGGAGCGGTTGGTCGTTATAGCCGATGAACATCAATAAAGTTTCGTCGTTGTAAGCGATATGTCGCTGTATCCAATGTTGTTATAAGCGGTTTGTTTATTGAATAGTTTACTAGGGATTCGGACGAGACCATACAATCTAGGTCGTTGTAAACGATGTCGTAATAAGCGGTTACGACTGTAATTATAAAAGACACATGTCCACATTCGCAAAAAACAGATATATGTCAAACAGTGACACATAAATGATATGAATGTCAACATTCTGTGTTAAGTTATGACAGTTATTAAATTTCAAAAAAAAAAACTAAAGGTCTGACTTATATGTATGTGCTTGGCGAAATATACTTTCTTTTTAAATATTAACGCAATAATATAATAATCTGGTTCAGCAAAACTTAAAGGTTACTGGTACGTCCAATTATTGGTTTTTCAAGTGAAACTTATTTCAATTTTGTGATATTATTCAACCATATTGGTAAATATATATATTACTTAGTTGTTGTTTTAATAGAGTATAGAGTCTGTTTTATAGTGTTTTTTACAAATTTATAATTTAAATAATTGTTGTTAACACATTTGTTTTTATTAAATATATGTGTTCAGAAACGTTTTTGGGTTTGTTTCAGATTCCAGATTCCCGAGCCAAAATGTACTAGACGAGGTTGTAAAAAATAAAATTTACAAAAATCTGTGGTTATTAGACCAGAGACAATAAATCCGTTGCGTGTAGCAAATGACATATAAAATTGTTTATGGCTTACTTTTTATAGCGTAGCTTATGTGCACAGTTAATACATACTTATTATATTTATGTACTGTTATTGCTTTTTGTTTATTCAGGACACTACGAATTCACAGAGCAAACGTTTTTAAGTTCAATAACAATTTAAATCTTCTCTCTTGTAAAGTGAATATCCAAAAATGATATTTGACAAATGTTAACATTTTTTTATTAAATTAGAAATTGAGACAATTTAGCGAAATGCCTCTTTTCGTTAAAAATGTTACAAATAAGAACCCTTCTACTTTTTTTACGCGGGAATATTTTATGAACCATATAATTTTAATGTTGTTCATTATTTACTTACAGAGATCCTGTAACAGCTGGAGATACCGTGCTAAACGACCCTGGGAGCCGATTCCACAACAGCATGCTTCCACCCAATCAGCCGACAAGTTTGCAAATGGAATTGGCTTGATTATTTTTTAAACTAAAGTGATAATTAAGTCTTTACTAAAATAATTAAACAGATAAAGTACAAAAGCAAATTTCATAACCTTTATCATATTTTAGTTTCAGTAGAATTTAACGTGTCCAAAGATGAAAGCATGTCACTGGAAGGTCACCCTCCGGCGATTTGTATGTAAAAGTTTGTATTCAAGCTACAAGAGATTAACTAATAAAATTCGTAATAACATCGCGATACAGGAGAAAATGCGTACTCTGTCACAAGGACCAAACTTTTATATTTATTTTAAGTTATTCAATTGTGGCCAGTGATGATTTCAAATAAAACTAGTTCCAGCTCAATACCATGCAACATTTATTACAGATTATATGAATGGCTTATGATTTTAAAATATACTTTTGCATTTGTAGTATTTTATAGATGAAAAACCTATTATATCGATTTTGCTTATATCAATCATATTACCAAGAAACTGTTCCTATCTGATAAGTCGCTATCACCTATAAATTAAACCACAAATGGCCAACCCATGTTAAATAAGTTTTGTCCTGCACATCATTCAATTCGGTCACATACATCCTACCTTCACAGTAAAATCCAACTTACCAATCCTTGAACTACTGACGACTATAAGTAATCACGCGAAGAATACTTTTTTAAAACTTTTTGGCTTAGTCTTTACATAAAAGTAATAATATCAAACTTCTGAAGTAGATTTGAATACTTCTATGAATTTGAATTATATCTAAATTGTAATAATTGACACGTTTTTATTATTTGAATTAGTCAGTCAGACTTGATTGTATATGAAAAATTTAAGAGCAGCTATCGACTTTCTTGCCGGTTCCTCTCTAAAGATCTTTCCGAACCGGTGGTAATGCATGACAATTCCAGTGTATTTATTAAGATCTACTTGAATAAAGATAATTTGAGTTTTAAATTCAATATCTCTTGAAATTCATAGCAATGCAATATTGCCAACAACCGTTGCTTTCCCACGATTTCGTTTAAATATACGTTGCAAATAACTCCACTTAACTGATACTAATTAACTAAGGGGGTCATATAATAACACCAATTGTCTTAATAACATAATTTCAACTCTGTTTAACCGACTTCACAAAATATTGTATTAAATTTACGTGAATATCAAATATTTTATTCTTCATGAAAATATCATAAATTCCATCTGTCTGTATGTTTTCACTACTACATCGAATTGAATGAAAAGTGTTATGAAGTTTGAAATAACATAGTAGACGTAAGCGTCGCAAGTGGAACTGCATTGGCCAGACTCTCCGGTGAGATCCAAAGAATATTACCAGGCGCGCTTGACTGGCATCCCTCATGGGCAGCGGTAGCGGACCTGTCGACGTACTGTTGCTGATGAGGAAAACGGAGCCGACAAGACTAGGAACGAGGTAATAGGCAAAGCGTCGGATAGAGCGAGATAGAGAATGATTGTTGCCCTCTGCCCCAGTAGATGACAATTCGCGTGTCCAGACATCGCAGGCTGTGTAAAAACAATTAAGCGCGCTGAAATAAATTTTATAGAATCCTAAAATCCTACCCATGTTCGGGGGCCATAAAGAAACAAAGATACAAGTGTTTACATCAGTAAAAGGTAACGATTAAAAAAAAATGTATTGATCTCTCTCTGACTCAATGTAGCTCAGGTAAAGTGCATTTCCATTGTAATATACGTCAGGCCATTGCACCTTATTTGTTACTTATATATAAAAGGAGGCAAACGAGCAGCCGGTCGCCCATGGACACCTGCGACCCAGGAGGCCTACAAAATAGTTGCAGAATAAACGTAATTCGTCAGTACAGACCTATCTAGCGTAAAGCTTCAATGGAAACAAATCGAACATTACAAAGTCGTGCTCGTATTTGGATATACATTTCATACGTCGATTGAAGCTAAAACTGTCTACTTATTAATTAAGACCAATTAGGGTAATTATAAAGCGTCTAAATATAATTACGACCTCTGCGCTAGGTCGTTTTAATTTGCCTTCTCGTGCTATTAGGATCAATTAATATATCTTTATCTTTACACCGTTTGTGAGACCGGCGATACTGTTAATCGAATAGACATTAATTTAGGCCAGAGTAGTTGACATTAAAATCTCTTCGCCATTTTGTATAGGAAACTCCATTTCAACTAAGAATCTTGTAGTCTTCACAAGGTTTGTATATTCTTATAGTACCTGCTTTTGCTGGGATATAATATGTTTTTTTTTAAGATGGGTGGGCGAAAAGCTAAAGGCTATTTGAGAGATGATACACCGCCCATAGAGACTACCAGAGGGCTCGACAAAATTGCCAACATTATCATATTATCATAAAAGATTAATTATTTATATAAATCGGAATAGTTTAAATATCAACTGTCATTTCTGTACACAAATATCTAAATTGGTACTCAGTATTCCCATGGTGTAAATCACAATTTGACTGCAATCCTGAATAAATCGTGAGCTTGGGCAAAAAGTACTCAATCATCGGCTCGTCCGTACAATGGAAACACGGCAGACGTATTTATGAAACAACAAAACATTTCTGCTCATCGTTATGTTTCTTTACCTGCTTCGATTTATACGTTTGCCCTTCATTTTTTTTTTAATGTTACTTTTTTGATGAGATGAATATGATGATATCATTATTATTACCATTACCACTATAATATCATTGTAGCTTCGTTGTGCTTTGATTCCACTTAGCTAACTATACTAGACGACGTGATTGGTCGAAAGGATGTATTGTACCTTTGTCAATTCTTGAAAAAAAAAGCCACCTGAAGGTAAAAAATTAAAATAAATAATCTAATATCATATCAAACATTACAAAAATAGTTCGGCTCTTTTGACTTGACATTACATGTATCCAAAATTCTCCTTTATACATTTGATTTATTTAACAAGGTATATAACAGTATGAAAATTCGTTATTTCATAATAAAAACCAATAAAACATGGCTCGTATAGAATTTCCCATTTAGTGCAAACTAACAATGAGATAACTCAAACCCAATCGGAGAATTTAATTAAACAAAACATTTTTACAGTTAACTGAGCCAACATTAAACGATTCCCTGAAACAGGATTAATCGGGATTCAAAATAAAACATCAACGAACAGATCACCTGGCTCCATTAGACGCATATTGCTTGAACGCATTAGCGCATCGAGTTTCTGCAGTTCGAATTTCTGTTCGCGCCTACTTTCCTTTTATTCTACATTGCCAGTACTCAAAGGTGTTTTATAATTTCTCTATGGTTCGTTACAGTTTTTAGTCTGGAATTTTTACGTATATATTCTACCTACACTCATACGTAGCACTAGTTTCAAACAATTTTTAAACGGTTAATGTCATACAAGGTAGTAATGTTAAATTTCGCATATTCTTATGCATTCTCTGTCTTAAGACGTTGCACATTCCAAGTAATCTTATATCAGGCAGTCAAGTGAAACTCACTTATATCCTGTTTCAGAGCAATAAATACTTCGTCATAGAACCTAAGACACTTCACCTAAGAGGTACCGGAGAGGTGGGTATATAAATACAGAATCACATTGTTTTCTTAGTAATTTATGTGACGGTGATAAGTTTTCACTAACTTCTATGAAACATTTGTGTTTTCAACGGAATCGAAGCGGTGAAAAGCGAAACACTATACAAACAACCGGTTGACAGTACCATTGTGTCATTGACCTCATTTCTAGGTAAGTTCAATTTGTAAACATTTATAATCTAAACATCTTTCACACGCCCACAATTTTTTTTATCAGAGGAAATCTATTACAACTACTCCCTTATCTATTTGGGTTTCTTTTGTCTTTCTAAGAAGTGTTACATTAAACTTAATAGAATATTAACCTTGGTAAAAACTACATTTTGACTTGAAATAATACGACTGACACATCACTGGGGCAGTCAAGATCATTTCTTTGGATAACGGGGACGGTCATTGTAATAATGTTTATTTATATTAACTTCAATTATTTTATAGCTCATAACATCTAACAACCTTATATTCTTCCAAAGTCAATCCTAACTATGTCAAAAATCCTTTAATTAGGGTGATCATTCGCGAAATGAGGCTTTGCTAAGGGATACTAGTTCGGAAACGAACCTCTGATATGGTATGGTCTGATACAAGAAAACATTTAATGGGTATAGTTCAAATATCCGTTGGTACAGCACTGACGCTTCCAGTGCTGGTCAGCAAGAAACAATTTTGACACATTGTTTGTTGTGTATAATTTTAAATGTAATAAATTCGCAAATTCAATTCAATCGTTCAATCGTCAAAGTCACAAGTTATAAAAAATCATTATTCAATTAGGATAGTTAAAAACCACTTTTGAACGTACGCGCCATCAGCTGAGAAGAACCCACGAAAAATACTGTGGTTGACAGTTTAAAGTGGTCGTTTACACAACGTCATAGCAGTGTTTATAAAAAAAATGGAACAGAAATAATCATTTCTAAGCAAGTACACGTGATATAATAATTTTTATCATAGTAAGCGGAACATAATATATATATATTATGTTCCGGTAAATGATGGATTTCAATTTATTAATTGACAAGTCTTGAATAGACTTCGGGAGTAAGTTATAAAATACAAATACTTTAAAATTGATAACTTAACAAAATCAAAAATATATCCTGTATATCATTCATACCTATTCATATAGGTAACTATGGTACACTTATGAATCGTCACTGAAATAAAAGTTTATAAAAAATTTCAAATCTACATATACTGCCAGTAGCCAAAAAGCCAAAGGGCTTGGAGCGGACGAGAAGAACTGGCAAGATGCGTCAATATCTAAATAAAAAAAACCTTTACTATCATAACGTTATAGTGAGAACAACCCAAAAGTTAAAGTCGATCAAATTTCGCGTGCGACACTAAAAAAACCAACATAATTCTCTCCGATAGAAAAAAATAGTTATACATTAAAAAACTACACACACGAACCGCTGACCAAGTGACATTAAAAATAGAAACCCTTATTTAAATCTAGGTCTACAACCTCCATATAAAGAGATGACTAGGCGTAAGACTAGTTTTTACCCTTCTAGGTCGTCGAGATTATTAACCGGAATAGCTCATTTATATACAGGTTCATTAACAACTGTCAATTGTATGAAAAACCTTTGTTTGACTCATGTTTTGTTAGGATTTTTCAGCTAATTTCACTACGACTCACTTGCACACTTGAATTTCTTAATCAAATTTAAAGACATACGTTTTTAATCACTTATAATTATAGTTATAAATATGAATTCCTGTAACCTAATCTTCTGATTTATATCACAGCTGTGGTTATAAACTAAACAATGAAATCACTGAACACAATGCTAGTCCTCTTACTGTATTATTCATTATAGTATCATGTAACACTATTAGTAACTCTTGAATCAAAATATAACATCTATGTTTAGGCTTTGTACTGTTCAGTTTATTCAGGTGACCCAAGATTAAAATTTCATTTAATTAAAATATTCAGGTGTATTTGTAATGAATTTTTATTAATTCATTATATGTTATAACATTAAAATTAACAAAAACATGTTAGTATAACATGTAAGCTAAATTCTAAGAATTTGTGATAGAACATATTAACAATTGCTATGTTCTTTAAAAAAAAAAACCTATTATAATATAGTATATTATACTATGTTACTTTCAGACAATAACTATGTGCAACTAATGTGATTAAATCTACTTATATTTATTTATTTATTTTACACTTTATCACACTTAAACACTAGAAGCAAATGACATTAACAGATGTTAGTACATATAAGAGTAAAGGGCGGCCTTATCGCTAATAAGTGATCTCTTCCAGACAACCCACACGATAAAAGAATACTTAAAATATAATAAGACAGGTGCAAAGTATACAAAATAATAATACAGAAACAAAACACCACATACATATTGTATTGTGTTCGATACATAGTAAATTAGTCCGAAAATGATAAATATGTGGAAATAACGCTGGAACTAACCAAAGTTAATAAATATTTCATATTATGTAGCTAAATATAAACCCGTACATATTTCAACCTTTACATAAGCAATGCAAGTGCAACGTTAACTGTGTAACTAGATTCTTAGTTAAATGTAAACCTGTTTCACCGGCTTTAGAACAGCAGAGATTTCCACTGTACAAGAAATATCTGAAATTCTGTATAGGGTGGACATTATTTCAATAATGTGTATTATACAAGGCAACATTTATCATATGCCACAAGTTAGATTACAGTATATCTTTAAAAAATAATACATTATTATGATATAAATCGTGAAGTATATTTCTTTAATATGCAAACACAATATATATCAATGTAGATGAAAACGTAGATTTGAATAATTTTTTAACAAATGTACAATCATTTAAATATTGTACAGTAATTTGTGGGTTGTCTGGAAGAGATTGCTTATTAGCTATAAGGCCACCTGTTCCTCTTATATGTACTTACATCTATTAACATCATTTACTTCTATTGCTTAAGTGCAATACAGTGTTAATAAATAAATAGTAACAATATTTTTTTTATAAAATTTTATAAAAACATGCATAATATAAATTATTTTAATTTGTACACATCATAGTTAGATTTATTTATTATTAGCCTTTATATATAATTAGGGGAATTTTAAAAAAATCACCCCCAAACATTACATTTCTGTTTTAATTACAATAGTACAAGATAACATTGAAAAGAGTACTCTATTAAGTGTGTTGGTAACGACAGAAAAAACCTTCTATAGAGCTACTTATGAATCCCCACAACCTCAACATGATGGCTTTTCATTTAAAGTGGCATTGTGTCATGAATGTTGTACAATTTAAAAGGATTCTGCATTTTGTTCTAACATATGGTTTAAAAAACATTAATTCGATACAATTGAGTAATGCATGTGCAAATATGGGTGCACAAATATATCTGTGCACCCAATATTATAATATTGGACTCATATCTATCTAAATACAGTAAATAATTCTGAATATTAATGTAAAATTCAGTTTAATTTATTACCTTCCTAAAATTTCCCTTTCTTAAAATATGGATACTCCAAAGGTTACTAATAAATGATTGTCATAGAGGTCAGAGAAAGTCAACTAATTCAAAAAAAAAGTTAGAAATGGTGAAATAAGTAAATTTTATGGTCCTTAATGTCTGGTATTAAAGCAAACACATTATAGTTTGGATGTCACAAAACAATGGTAGATTTCAGTTTATGATAAACCCATCACGCGATCATAAAAAATACTTATCTAAGCGTTTTGAATAATTTATTCAGTGCATAGACTGCTTTTATATTCATTATCTACGTAAAATCTTTTTTGGAGTCATTGTCATAAACGATTGAAAAACAACAAAAATAGAACGTCGAAGGTTTGACATGTTTTAATGTAAAATTATAGAGGACAGTTATGAGTAATAATATTAGTAATGTTTACGTACCTTCGTGTTTTAGGTGAATCACAAAAAATAATCACACATCACTAACACTGGCACAATTAATAACGAATAAAACTTAACCGGTATCGAACCGATTATACCATAGGGAAATATTCTTTTCTTATTAAATGTATCGGTTATAACACAATCGAGATTTAACGGGATTTGAAACAGGTTCTACACAATATCACTTAGAGCACCTTAGTAATTTCATTAATAACACCTAATATCGATTCCCACAAACGACAATTCAAACAAGCGCGATAAATTCAATATTAACAAATTTAATCTGTCTTGCGCGGTTTATTTTGTTAAATTACAAAGAGTGAATTAAATTTTAAGTAATTGTATGTATTTTCATGTATGTTTTGATGATTTTCCGTATGTTTTATCTTACAAAGGTTCTACGCAAGAGTTTGGGTACACAACCACCAGAGTAAATGCTCGCGTTGACACTAAACGCGATAAAGACTGTAGATGTCGCATTCACATTCGGCCATCATGGAAAATGGCGATGGACGTGAAACGTCAAGCTCAAGCGAAGAAATCTGAATTTTATTGTAATACATTAAAGTCTACATTTGTAAAATAAGGTTTAACATCAAAACCATTCGATCGTATTACGCGACTAATTCAAATCGCCGCCTAATACATAAGTGTTATTCGAGTGTCTGTGCACATTTGTCTACTCGTATTAAAATGTTTCTCTTCCACTTGGACGCGTTTCAGATTTTGGAACAAATAAATTTTATTACGCTTGCGCGAACACTGTTTTGTTTTGTATAACAAACGCCCTAATCGGTCTTAAAATAAGGAACAAAAAATATTTTGGAAACAAAGATTGGTTTTAACGTTCGTTCAAAATTCATTAAAGCAATGAGAAGAAAATGTGGATGTTGGGACCGAAATTCAAACAAAATCGGACTAAGTTTTAATAAGTATAATAATGCCACCCTTATTAAGGAAAAGTTTATTGTTAGCTACATTTACCTTACACATAAAAATCACAATCAAGAAGTATATATGTAATGTTACTTTCACAAACTTTCAGTAACCCTTATGATCTCTTTTCATAAGTTCGTTATCACAAGTAGGCCACGACACTTTTCACGCCAATTATTTTAATTTAAGTCAAGGTATTATCGTAACTGTCATTATGGTTTCACAAGACTAATATTTATAGTCTTATTTAGCCAATGGGCTATAAAACTGTTTTTTATTCAGATCGTTAAAATGTATAAAAATATTCTTTAAATTAGAGTTACAAAATATTGAACACTAAAAATCTAGAGCATAAATAATTGGTCTTATGTCATTATTATCCTAAAAAAGCGAATAATTTAGATTCTAAACAAGATCTAAAAACGCTCAAAAGCTTTTTTGAAATTCCAATTCGAGTGATATCACAAAAAATATTGTCTATGAAAGATTTTATTCAGACAATTTGATAAAATACTGTCTATGAACAACCCAATTAGAATCAACAGTGCGGAAAAAGCTTACAAAGTTTAGCTTTAATCGCAGAAATTGAAAAAATAACAAAGCCTGCAATGCCTTAGGCGTCAACAAGATATGGCGGAAGGTTTATTAGGTATTCTTGGTTCTAGGTTATCTCTATTCTTGGTATTTTTAGACTTTTATTTTTCTTTTAGTATGCAGCTTACAATTTTATTTAACTTTGTGTTCTTATTATTTCATACTTGCATACTTGGCATACCTACTGGCTCTATATTAATGAATTATTGATTGATTTTTTTGGGAGATACGTTTTGTATTTATGTATAAAACTTCGGTAACCCAAATTGAGTAGCTTTTTTGGGTAAAACTATTTTAATTTACCATTATAGTCAATGATTTTTGAATACACGATGTCCTTACTTATGATATTTTTTATTATGCCATATCGCAAAGTACATACCTTCCGAAACCACAATTTTTGAACAGAGAAAGCGATCTTCTAACTGACAGCTCTTTGAGTATTAGGGATTAGTTATTCAGAAACATCCGTTATTTATATAGAATTTCGACCTTTTCTTCAAGCCCAATACATTTTTAATAAATATACTCTTAAATTGCGCTTAAAATCAAAAAAAAACAACCACCATCACTTGCAAACAAAGATACAAGTTTTAGTCTCTTTTCGCGTGATTGCCCTCCTGCAATGATTGTACATGTTCAGCTCTACCAGATAACACTCTTTTAACCTGTATTGTTGCTAATTAATAAAAAGAAATATTTTTTTGCATATGTAAAGCATACGCTTGGTACTAGTAGCGCCACCTATTGACAATTATCATAACACTTCATTTAAAGAAATGCCATCTATTGCTAGATAGTGCAACTAAAATGTATTCATTACAACATTAGATTTGCACTAGGTGACATTTAAAACTTTGCATGATGATGTGAATTTACATCATATCATTTTGTACTATTTTCTTATTATATATTTACACTAGGAGTTTTTAGATTATTTAACCCTCAACATAGATCATCAATTAATTACACATTCAAAACATTCAAAGAAGTTTTAAGATGTCTTCAACCCTGTTTATTTACTATGTATTTCTGTACTGTAGTATACTTTAAGAGCAAATGGAATGAATTATACCCTTAACCTTGTCATTGATTAAATCAAATAAAATGAGAAAATATAAAAAATATTTATACTCACCTATTAAATGAATATTAGGACAGAAAAAAACTGAAGATAAATGTCAGCGGCAAACGCAATTCGGTCATAAAAATACATCATTCTTTGTCAAGTTGGGGGCAGGCACAAAAAGGTCTCGGCCATTTATTTTAGAAAAATATGTCCGCGATTTTGCTCACTTTGTTTGCATTTTCGAACGTCACCGTATCTCAAAACAATTTATATATTTATATCGTTTCTACCTCGTATCAGCGTTAACTTGTGTCAATACTTCCTTCAAGAAATGTGCAGGGGCGGCTTAACCTTTAGTACAGAGTATGCAATACACACTGGCTCCACGGTCACGATCGCTCCGCGCCGCTCCCTAAGACAACGAAGAGCATCGTCTTGGACCATCATGGTAGGTAACAAACACCAGACGAAATATTTTGTTTTATCCCGTTCCGCCGCTTAGTTTTGCGACAGTGCTACGGGCATAAAAACAATGAGTGTGTTTCTGGCGCCATAAGAAAGGCCGTAATTAATACTTTACTGTAAGCTATACCTATTTATAAAATAGCTTGTTGGAATATGAAAGTCTTTCATGTTACGATGGCAAAGTTGATAGTTATAGCCCCCCCCTTTTTTATCGAAGAGGGGGCAAACGAGCAGGAGACCCACCATAGAGGTGAAGTCGCCGCCCATGGACACTCATGTGGCTGGGAGCTCATGAGTGCGTTGCCGGCCTTTTAGGGATTTGTACGCTTTTTTATTGATGGACCCTAAGTCGTAGTGGTTCGGAAATACCGTGGCGGGCAGCTTGTTCCATAACGTGGTGGTGCGTGGTAAGAAATGTCTTACGAAACGCGCAGTGGTGGAACGACAGACATCAAGGTGATGCGGGTGAAATTTCGCATTCTGCCTTGATGTCCGAAGATGAAAATTAGCTGCAGGTATTAATCTGAACAACTCCTCCGAACACTCCCCATGGTAAATGCGATAGAAGATGCTGAGAGATCCAACATCTCTACGTAGCGCCAATGGATCAAGCCGGTCGGAGAGTGACTGGTCAGCGACTATTCGAACCGCTCTACGTTGAATGCGATAGAGGATGGACATGGTACTTGGGGGCTCTGAATAAAGTTGCCCGGTGGCCCGGAGTGTTCGTCTCGCCCTACTGAGCACACCAAGCTTTTTAGAGGCAAGTTTTGCCTTTTCTTCCAGATGACCGCGAAACTGAACATTGTCCTATATGTCGACGCCCAGTATTCCGATGCTGGCTGAGGCTTTAAGGAGGGTGTCTTCAAAGAGAGGAGTAGCGACAAAGGGTGTTTTTTTAGTGGAAAACGCGAAAACTTGTGTCTTCTTGGGGTTGAATTGGACTAGGTTAATTCGTCCCTAGTCCGAGGCTACACTTAGTTGGGTCTCGACAACAAGTTTGTTCTTGTGGGACCCCGGCATTCACGGGTTTGAGATCGGAACATGCTCCGTCGATAACGACCTTAATGCTCCTATCAGCCAGAAAGCTGAAGATCCAATTGCACAAATTCTCGGGCAGCCCATACGCAGGAAGCTTTGAAAGAAGCGCTCTATGCCACAACTGGTCAAAGGCTTTCGCTATGTCAAGACTAACCGCCAGTGCCTCCCCCTTGGACGCTATTGCCTCTGCCCCTCTATGAGTTAGGTATACTAGAAGGTCACCCGCCGACCGACCACGCCGGAAGCCTTACTGGCTATCGCGAATCAAGTGGCGGCCCTCTAGATACTTCAAGAGCTGGCAATTGATGCTGGATTATTTTGGAGAACTAAAAGAAGAATTTTGGAAAGGAAAAGGAAATTATGGCTATTGGGCGATAGTTAGACGGATCGGAGCGATCACCTTTTTTAGGGATCGGGTGTACTGAAGCGATCTTCCATCCGTTCGGGACGATGCCGAGTGAGAATGAGAACCGGAAGAGACGCGTTAGGACAGGAGCCAACTCAGGAGCACAAGTGCGCAGAACTATCGGAGTGATGCCATCAGGCCCGCTCGACTTATAGATGTCCAAGGAGAATACGGCCTTGCGGACCGCTCGGATCCGGAATGCAATTTCCGGCATGGAAGTATCACACCGCGGGATTAACGGAGGTGGTTTACCATGGTCATCCAAAGTCGAGTTAGACGCGAAGAGGGTGCCTAAAAGATCAGCCTTCTCTTTCGCAGTATGGGCCAGCGAGTCACCCCTCCCACGCAAAGATGGAATGGACGGTATACAGAAATTTCTTTGGACAGCTTTGGCCAGATACCAGGATGCACGAGTCCCAGATGAAAGGCGAGCGAGTCTCTCACCAAAACTGGCAACCGTGTGATTCGACTGCTGCCATAAGTCGCAGCGAAAAACTCTTGCGGAAATTTTGAACGAAAACCGAATCGAGATCTCCTTGAAAGACCGCAAATTGTAATTTAGCCCCCGGACATGTGAGTTACTATGGCCGGGGACTTGACCTTTCTGATGCGCCTTCTATGAAAAAGGCCTTTGCTATTCAAAGTCAAAATGTTTATTTAGTAAATTACATAGGACCATTGGAAACATCTTAAATCTAAATGATACTACGCGTGTTCGTACGCGACCAGGCTGAGAAGAAGATGGAAAGAAAATTGGCTTGGTTGATTTTTTTTTGGTACTTCGTTTTACGATTTCATCAAAGTCGCAGTCATCTTGAAAAGATATACCACTTATTTTGAAGGTTGACAAAAAAAAACACAAAAACTTAACTTTTTTATTTAATAGTTTCATTTAAAGCCTAATTTCAATAGGTACAATAATAATAAGTTATGTATAAATAACTATATTTCATTGTTAACTACTGAGGTTGTAGCTTTCAAAGCTCACAACTTAATAAAATAGTCATTTATAAAATTAGATTGTCTTTTAATAAAATCGTATTAATACGTTATCAGGTAAAATAATGAATTATGTAACATTTGACAACACAAATTAAATATTATTCATTAAAAGAGTAATAGAAATAAAGGAAAATAATAAAAAAATATATAAATATTGGGAGAGTAGATTTTTCTAGCATATTTTCACACATTACAATTGTATCTAATTAGATAAGGCACTATTATCATTTTCTTTTTTCATTTCACTAGTATCACATTTTTAAGTACACTATATAATTCCCCCTTAAATATATATCCGTGATAACAAGTGTTTACTAGGTTTCTTTTATTTTTATTATAACACAACGACCGAACGAGTTTGTATATACTATTGTAAGACGTTTAACTTAATGCCATGTAAACAAAACATGGCAGACCAATAAATAAATAGATGCAACAATAAGATTTCCCACCATAATGGGAAAGCCAATTTTCAAATACTGCATGAACGTAAATCTGTAGCCGTGTTGTTCAGCGACGCCTGCGCACACGACATTTGCGCTCGCGCCAATAACCGTTCCGTTACCTAAAAATATTAAAGTTTCACAACTTAAACAAACTATATTTTGTGCCTGTGCGTAGGGTTCGATCCCGGACAGGCAACAGCTGTAACTAGCACTTGGCACACATCATGCAACAGGCACCTGGGGGGGGGTCTAAGAAGAGTCATCAGTGATTGTCAATGTCTTATTTTTCACCGCACCCACCACAGTAGTGATGGAATTGGTTTATAGTTTTACCATCGTGTGTCGGGTCTGCCATCTGTGCATCAACAGTGGGGGGGGGGGGGGGACAGAAAAGTAACGCCACTGTAAAGTAGGCTTGTCCATAAGACACATTTAATGGAAGTGTTTCCTTTCAAAGTAATGGTACTCACCACCCAGACAAGCGCCAAAGCTCAACGCCCATGCCAGTGGTGGAAGTGGTAGCGCCAGGCCAGTGGGATCGGATAAGGCTGCCGTCACTCGCACCATCATGGTACTCAGTGGGATATTGTCCACGAAGGCTGAGGCTAGGCCTGACACCTGAAACCCAGTGGTGTAGTTTGGCATCAAAGTATCCTCAAATACTTAATAATCGACTTTCTCAATATGACCATTTATAGATAGGCTAAAGAATTCTAAATTTGTACAAGTATATATATATATGTATATAATGTGTGTATGAATATAATGTGTGTTGCCTGGATGAGATCGCTTACCAGCGATAAGGCCGCCCGTTTTTCTTATATATCTCTTATATATATCATCATTATTTAGGTACTTCTACTGTTTGTGCGACAAAATGTGAATGAATAAAATAATAGAATTATAGTTCAAATGGACGGCCTCCCTTTTTAAGTCGGTAAATCAAATAAAACAACCGTAAAATAAGTGACATACCCACAAAATCAACATAAGAGCAACAGCCAGCCGTGATTCTTCGCCAACTTGCAAAATTAGGTTTTCCGTTAATTTTCCAATCCACGCGATGAGACCTAGTTTGGATAACACCTGTACGCATATGAAATATAAATTGTCTTATTGTAAGGTGTTTTAGTGTTTAAGACACCAACATTTATATCACCAAAAAGTTTATGATATTACAAACCTCCATTAAAACAAACAAAGCACCAAAAAAGAGTAGAGTTGACCACTCAACTCGTGCCAAAATCGGCTCTAAATCGTCCCTCTCCGCCAGAAGGAGTAACAGTATAGCTCCTAGCAAAGCTGTCCAACCGAGAGAAAGATTTTCTGAAAAAAGAAAATACGTATTATATATATATATAAGTTACAATATTTTGTAAACTAATTTATGAAAATCTAATGTCAGCAAGTAAGAATTGAAAATCTTTTTATTTTATTATATTTGTTTAGTCTCTATTTATTATAAAATAAATTAAAACATCAAATCGGAATTTCATTCTACGTTTACGAATCAAATCAGAGAGCGCTTTGAGTGGAGTCTAGGCGCCATCTTGTTGAGGTGACAGTTCTTCAAGATTCCAAGGCCAGTTTTAGGGAAAACCATTAACACACCACGGCCACCTAGGACCACCCCGATTTTCCCGCCTAAAACTCGCGCTACTAATTCTACCACAGAGGTGTGTGTGTAGTGTGTTACACAGAAGAGCTAAACACTTACGTAACTGTGGTATTGCGTGTAGAAAGAAAACAACAACAACAAAGGCGACACATATGGAGGCTTTGATTAGCAGCGGCTTGTCTCGGATGAAATACTGAAATGCATAATAAAAAACATAATAACGACACATATTTTATTATTTTTATATTTTTGCTTGTGTATTGTTTTCAATAAAAAATATATTTTATTTGTCATTGTTCACTGTTACTGGTAATTAAAAACGAGGTCTTTCTAGCCTACCTTTTCCTTCATCTGCGCAAGAGTGGAACAGAACAGCGGGTCAGTTTTACTCTTTCCACTTCCGCTCTCTTTTTTCATCAAGAGAGCGTTTAGTCTCTGTACCTAAAACATTTTGATCGTAAATCATTGTTTGTGTTAAATCCGATTCAAATGAAAACACTGCATAATGTTATATGAAAAAGGTGAGATGCGTTCCCGAACTAGCCTGTATCAGATCAGATCTCCCTAATTAAACGTTTTCTTAACTCTGCACCAGAATGTGACACATTATTGACAGGGTTAGGAATATTCGACACATATAACATATAAGCGGTTTTTTACTAAGGAATAATTTAAGTGTTCATTTTTGTATGCTTTTTTATACTTCTAAATGAAAATATTTCTCGACCTTTTTTTCCAGAGCCCGCTTGACGATATCTTCATCCCTTGAGTAGGGACTCAGGGAAGCAGACGCTCGCTTCCAAACAGCTAACTCTTGGCGTAGTTCTGGAAGGTTCACAATTTTCTTCATCGGTCATATTAGATACAAAATTGTCAAGCTTCAACTAAGATTCAGATAATGCATGCAAAATATATATTTTTTAATTTTCAAAATTAAAGAAAAACTTACCAACAATATCTCTTGGTACAGCGTGCCGCAATGATTTAATATCTCTAAACATAAAACGCAGTTGGAAGTAAGTCTGTACGCTGACGAACAGTATACCAAGACCCATGTGAACCGTGAAGTTTGTGAAGTTTATATTCTGAAAATGCAAATTAATAATGACACAATCTTGGTATTGCATCCCCATAGGTATCTATTTTATAGCCTTGTCTAAGTCAAGGCATCTGCCAAAAAAACTATGTGTTTTAAATTATCTCACCGCGTTTAAAATGGATGGATGGCTGGCGATTATGACGTTGGGTGGGTCCCCCACGGGAGTGGCAGCCCCACCCACGTTGCTGAAGATCACCATCGACATCAGAACGGGAACGGGGTTCAGCTGCATCACTTCACACAATCTGAAGTTGAATAATTTGTATTGCCTTTTTTATTAAGTATATAGAGTTTGAGATTAAATATTTCTAGATTAATGTATAATAATTAAAACAGTTTGTTAATATATTTGTATTATTTAATTGTTTGACAAACATTAATTCCAAACTGAACAGTATGAAGAAGCAGTTAACTTAATTAAAAAAGTATTAATTATTTAGAGATCCTTAGTTTCAAGCAGTAGAACTTCTAAGCGTGTATAAGACATTCCGAAAATATTATTCAAGTAACTGTACCGTATTGTTACTGGAGTCATCAACAGCACAGTCGTTACATTGTCCAGGAATGTGGAAAAGAAAGCAGTGAAGAAGCAGAGGCAGTTGATTAGTGGCCAGGTCCTACCGCCTGTGACCTGGAAGCCACGTTCGAAAGGCATAGTAAAATGAGTCGATCACGGAACAGGCGTAAATGAAAATAAATAAAAAAATACCTACCTCAAAAGCAACTACGGCCAGGTAATCAAATAATCCCGTCTCCGCGAGTATGGCGACCAGTATCATCATGCTAAAGAGTAGCAACAGCGTCTCCGAGTCCAACCAGGAGACCAGCTCGGGGAGAGTGGGCCTGGTGCCGTTTATCGCTAGCACTGCGATACCCAACGATGACGACAGGAGTGCAGCGATTGTCCGGTTAACAATCTGTGAACGGTAAAAGGAAAATTTTCGATTTCTCCGTCAGTTAAGAGAAAATTAATTAAGCCGAAACTTGATGCGATAATATGAGTCTAGTATCCTTACCTCAAAAATAATTAAAATATAAAGCGTCAACAACAGAATCGCAGCGTAAATAATTCCATCCTCCTCTGACAAAGGGTCCAGTTGGTATGTGAGAGTGAGAGGCACTGTCTTATCGCTGTTCGTTGACATGCGAAGTATAACTGTTCCTTGAAAAATATAGTATGGCGTCAAACACTACATTTTAGTTAGTTCTAGTTTTTAAACAATTTATAATGAATACGTATTTTAACTTTTAAGAAGGGAATTAATTGAATATTAGGGATCACGGTTAAAATGGTAACCAGCTGACTTTTTGTGGGTATCTTCTCCGACCGGTTAATTATGGAACTTGTAGCTTTAGATAGAAGAATATTACTGTACACAAGTGATAGCTGATAAGATTTCATGTGGAAAAGATAATATATATAATGGAAAATATATAATTAAAATACAAATTATTATGTACATTGATTGCTTTACCAGCGTTCGTTTCCATTAGTACATAACTCAAAAAGACCGAAAAGTGTATTAAAAACGTTATAAGTATATAAGCAGATAAAAATATTAATTATTTATTTTATTATATCTGTTCCCAAACATATTATGTGCTAAATATATTTAAAACAATAAACCTATGAGGTACTAAAACTAGGTTTACACACAAAACAATTAAATGGGAACTTGAAACTATACTCTATATAGTAAAAACATACCATTTTGGAACTCCTCATTTTCGGTACCGTTTACTTTTAACATATCCCCTTGTGTAAGTGTGAGTATTCTAGATTCTGAGGCACTCGGAGAAAAGTCTATGATCCCATCCGGTTGCAAGTTGATTTTCCACTTTAACGACTCCTGTAAATAAACTTTGTCAAACATGTATGGGAAGTGTCTGAATCTAAGGTAGCAGAAGAAGAAGAGCAAACGAGCAGGCACTTTGAATGAGCTAACGAGCTGCCGGCCATTAAGGGAGAGGTATTTTCTTGTACCCAAGGCAAACTCAAAATATCTTTATTCAAGTAGGTCTTTATAGAGACACTTTTGAATCGTCAATTTTTACACTACCACCGGTTCGGAAGGCAGTCATCTACCGAGAAGAACCGGCAAGAAACTCGATAGCTGCTCTTTTAAAATAAACAATTAATACAAAATTGTGCTACTGACAATTAAAATAACAAAGCATTGTAAGGCTACTCAAGAATTGAACTGTCCCGATGCTGAGCCAATTGCCGACACAATAACGGGATCTTTGTCCTCTAAATATTCGTTTACGGTCGTAACAGGAAATACCTGTGCTGGAAGTTGGTTCCACAAAGTGGTGGTGTACGCCAGAAACAATCTTTTTACGCTCAGTTGTAGATTACCATACCTTAAATGGTACGAGTGGAATTTCGTATAAAATTTCGTGCTTTGCTATATATATATATCATTCAAACTATGATTATAAAAGTTGGCCTTGAGCATGCGATACTCAACATTCAATTCGTTGGTAGTCATAAATTATTTATGCCAGACAGGCAGCTTTCGACTAGTTTTTATGTGAGCTTAATATTTTTTAAGTATATATTTTTATGCGTCCTTTATAATATTAATGTAGACAAAACACATCAATTACATATCAAATCCTGTTAATTACACACAAGTGTCATAAAAAACTGAATGCTACACAAATGAGCAATTACATTAACAATGAGTAACTTAGTCATCATTAAGTATCTCAAGGATTTGTATCTGTTTAGTACTTTTACGTCCAGCTTTTAAATCAATCATAATTTTTATTCGTTAACTATTTATGTGCAGCTAGATTGAATACATGTATTTGAGGAAAATAATTCACAAATATGTCTTCATATTATTAAAAAAAAGTAAAATTCTTTGCAATATTATGTAAGGTACACGTTCATAGCTTATAACAATTTTAACACATTTTTTTTAAGAATACTTATGTCAGGCGTAACCACCTTCAAAACAATGTGATTATGTTTGTTCTATATTTTTTAATAATAAACCTCTGTGACAGATATATATATTTAATTACGTAATAACAGGGGTGACATTCAAAATGGTTGTTCCTATCTATATATTAGTTAGAAGGACACACAACAATACGGTAATAAAAGAGATAATAAAAATGAAATGACACCATCGTTATGTAACATATATCAATAACATTGTATGTATAAACGCTAAAGGTTAATTTTAACTATTATAATGTAGAGGACTATTTGATTGGCCACACTGGCCGAAGAGTTCCTATATACCAAGCAGGCACTTGACTGGAATCCTCAAGGAAGCGGAAGTGGGGCTGTCCCAAACAGACCAAGCGACGTACTGTTGCTAATGAGACAAAGGGAGCCGGTAAGACTTGGAGCTAAAATGCAAAGATACTCTCTGCTTCATCGAGGGGACATAGGATCGTACGTGAGTAAGTGTTTTACCTCTATAAAGTAGTATTCTTAAGGGGTAACGAACTATTTATATGTCTGTACATCAAAAAGTGTCTTATTATCAAAATTTGTGCTTATTCAACAGCTTCGTCAATTGAGCAACTATGTATAAATATTTACAAAACATGTGTCTGCATTCTCGGTACTGGATCGTCAATTAATAAACAAACTGTAATTGCAGTACACTTTATGTTGAGTATAAAAGACGTTAACATAATGTAATTTTAATTTATATTTTAGCCTCTTTCTAAGGTAGCCAAAGGTCTAGCTTAATTATGATTTATGGTGGGTGGGTTTGGATGAGCGGACACTTATGTGTGTGTGTGAAAGAAGGAGACCGATAATTACTAAAAAAAAGACGAAACAAACAAATGTTCAAGTATTCAGTTGTGATTTATGCGTTTGCTTTATATTTTAATAAAGCTTAAATAGATAGAAACGATTTTTATGATGATTACCAACAGCTACAGCTGAGAGAAGGACATATGTAAAACCGTAATCACGCTTAAAAACTCTAATTTGTAAAATCATATAATTTTGTTTCAAGTCGTTTTTAAAACCGTAAGCAATCAATTGTTTGTATACTCATTGCTGTTATGTATTTCTATGTAATACATAGTCCATAGGGCCTCAAAATTGTCTTTTGACAAAATTTTACACCTACATACAAACAAGATTCGTTAAGGTCAAAGACATTAATATTGTTTTTAAAACAATTTAGTATGTGAATAATACGCAGATAATTACCCTAGTTTATCTAAACGGTGTCAAATTATGTTTTTTCCGTAACTGCTCGTGCGTTTAACTATACATAGACTGAAACAAACGCATTACTGGACCTGTCTTAGGAAATTACCCCAACATTGTTGAGCAAAGGACTATTTAAACGATAATGAAGATTTTTGAATGAGTCGCCCTAAATGCTGTGTTAAGGATATTTGTAAAACAATGATCACACTTAAAATCTTAGTTTATAGAAGGGGGGGCAAACGAGCAGGAGGCACTCCATAAAGGTGAAGTCGCCGCCCATAGACACGTGACTGGAAGCTCGTGGGTGCGATAATTAACCGGAGTTTTTTTGTGAAACTAAGCATAAACAGGATAGGTTATTAACGAACCCCTTTTAAAGGCTCTGTCCCTACCATCTGCTAATAGAGGTATTTCCGAACCCATACAACGTCATTTTCAAGAAAAAATTTCATAGGCCAGCAACCTAAACCTCCAGGTGTCCATAGACGTCGGTCACCACTTTTTTCCTCCCATATAAAAGTTAGCATAATTAAAATACACCATACCTGCGCGTCGCCATTTTCGTAACTCCTGCGCAACCATATCGATAATTGTTTCGTAGTGTTGTGACCTCCAAAAGGGCCCGTAAGTGTGATTGACGTACTGAAGTCGCCTTTTGATGTGTTTAATTCGTATTCTGTAAAGGTCGAATTGAGTAACAAAATTAACAAAGTCCAAATCTGTCTGGTGTTAGCCTTTATGGATTTTTCTAACTTTGTTTAGTTATTAGTACCTATTGTACAGTAAACGGGTGATATATTGTGACATGTCAATTGTCAGATGAAGGTAAAGTTCATTAAAGTCCGCCTATCTAACAAAGTTATCTTCGTAGCGAAAATCGAACGCACGACTTTACGACTGAAAGTCGCACTGTTATGACTGCCCCTTCGATTGGAGTTTTAGAAAATAATATATTTTGAAGGTCTTTATTTGGATAATTAATAAAATAATTTTTATTTATTTTTTTCTGTTCTTGTTTTTTTTTTGTATTATTTTATTCCGATCTTAGATTCTATTTCCGGTTCTATGTTTTAACCTTATTTTGGCTTTATTTTTAATCTATTTTTATTGTGTAAGCTGTATAGGTTTAAGAAATAAAAAATAAAATAAAATAGTACTGAAAAATTATACTAATAATACTAGTAGCCTTCAAAGATAAGTCTACTCGTAAGTGGGTCCAGCAAGACTAGTTTCTTAAAATATGAAATGTGTCTATGCTCAGCATGGGACAACATTTTTGATGACCTAGGCATCTTAAATATACCTTTGACTTCACCATTACTGACAGCCGCGTGAAGTAGAACATCGGTTTTTTCCCTATTCAGCAGCAAGGCTACTGTTAGCACGGCCCAACCAGCTACTAATATTGTTAGCTTTGCAATTCTTAGCGATTTTTCGATCTGAAATGGTAACAAATAAAGCTTTTTTAAAAGAAAATCTAAGCAAATATTACTGATAAAATAATAATTTTTATTGCTCTGTTGTACAAATGAAACTTTGAAAATAAAGTTAATAATAAATTTGCATTAAAACGTTAAATAATTTTTAAGAAAATTTACACGTAAACCGATAACGCCTTGTGGTGGCGAAGATTTACTCCATTTAAATCTGATAAAACCGTATTTTACCTGTTTCTTTTGTGCTGACGGGGATTTATCGTTTTTCGAGGACAGTGCCCTAGAAAACGACGAAATAAATTAAAAATAAAATAATAACGTATATAGCTGAGTTATAACAAAATTCGTCAGATGTTATACCTGTTCTCATTGTTTTCAATTTTCTCAACAGGTATGACCGTTTCCGCTTTTCTTTTTAGTAAATTTCCATTTTCCTCGGATGTTACAATCTCTGGAGATAACGGCTCACCTAGGGAAAACAATACGAGACTAAAAAGAAAATATTAATCGACAATTTAAAGAGAAAAACTATTGGAAAATACCGAACCGAACTGTCTTATGTTAAACATTTTATGGTATCTTCTACTGTATTTAACTCAATATCAAATCTTTTTATTCAGTAAGGTACATAGGACTTTTTTAATTCGCCTTAAATCTGTTCTTGAGTCTGACCACGTCTGTTCGTTCGCGACTAAGATTAGAAGAAGCAGGCAAGAAACTCAGACTTTTTACTAGATTTACAAAGTGTAAGCTCACCATATCTTTGTTCGTAGAGCTGCTTAAATGGCGCAAGTGCTGGATCGTATTTGATTGAATCTGGTAGATCCTGCCATACCTCCAAACTGCCTGGCGTGAGGTCACTAGATGACACCATAGAGTATAAACTTAACACACTCTTATTTTCCTTTAGACTTTTTAAAAACGACATTTTTTCACATTTTTGCACTGTTTTTGTTTCTCAAAATCAAATATTAAACACTAAAATTATATATTTTACAATAGTAATCATCAAAAACCTAGAAATAACCAAAAATTATTGTGGTTTTAAAATGAGCTTCACAGCGGTATGGAATCACGACGATAGACAAAGAACAGAGGCAATAATAATATACATATATGATAAAGTAGATGACATATATAAACTCTTTTAAATTACCGTTTATAAACATATGTAGTTTCCGCAAAGTTTTCTTATCAGAAGTCGTCAAGTGTGTTGTAAAATAGTATAGGGTTTTATAGAAATCATTGATAATTCTACCTTTTCGCGATCAGTACACGAAAACATGAACTTAAAAGACACTAGAAAAGTTAAAACTCAACGCAAAGTATGTAAAAATTACATCGGAGGGTAGGCACAAAAAAATACTATAACGCCAACACATTGACGTTTGAAATTTTACTTTTAACTTTCAAAGTGTCACCTGTCACTTGTCCAGAATTAACAGTTGATTGAGATTTATCTATTTAAACCTTAATAAAAATTTAGCGTATTTTATTATTAAAAAACACTATTATATATTCTATATATATATTCTTCAACATTTGTGTATATTTATTTCAATGCAAGCTTTGTAAGTTAATAGTAATAAGAAAACAACAACTCTTTGTTTCGTATATCCATCCAAGATGGCGTCGGAAAGTTACTGTGACGTAACCGCCTTGAACCGGATCGAGCCAGTTGTAGCCAGTTATTACCGGCTTGAGGTCAGCGAACTGGTAGAAAGTGTCTATTGCAACTTACGAGTGAAATTTTATATAAAAAAACACGTGCCTAATTAACAATCGTACAAATTAATTTAATATAGACCTTGTTTTTTTAAGGGAACCACATTCCACTAACCTCGACCAAAACCAAAAGTATAGATTCGCCTTTAAAAAAGTTTTTTTTTGTCAATATTTATATGATAATCATAGAGTTGAACTATTATGTAAATACGTCTACGAAGAGGCACGGCCTTAAATAAATTAAATAGTCACCACATTTGGTTGGAATGATTTGATTTGAAAAAAAGTTACACCTTAACTTTAACGTTTACCGCGCGTTTAATAACCGCTCACGTGCACGAGGCGTTAATCCAGCTATAGTATTTTGAGTAAAGTAAATGAATAAGTTTGTTTCGTATTTTTCACGTATTTTGATTGTTATGAAAATGTCAATGGAAAAAATAAAAACCTTTTTAAAATAGAATCAAGTTTGAATTTTTTTACATGCGATTTTCATTGGATAAATAAGAAATCAATATACAAGACCAACGTCAGCTACGAGCATATACATATACGAGTATATGGGAAATATTTTAGATTATTATCTTCTGATAAGTGAATCAAGAGTTATATACATATACTACGTACATAAAGTCGTGTTGGTTTGTTTATAATTGAAGAACGGCTTGATTTGATTTTTTGCATTTTTGGTCCTCATTGGGAATATGATATGTATTAAAATATGTTATTCATCAATGTATTTATTAGAGGACTCAATTTTATTTTAACCCCCTAAAAGGCCGGCAATGTACTCACGAGCCCCCAGCCTCGTGAGTGTCTATAGGCGGCTACTCCACCTTTATGGTGGGCCACCTGCTCGTTTGCCCCCTCTACTATAAAATAAAATGCGTGGAGTGTCAACATAAGCTTTAAAAATTGTAATGTCTTAAAAATTGTCAAATTTGTTTATATAGATAGCTTTTTGCTATCAACTAAAGAAGTTACAAGCATAAAAGTGAGTGTATTTTTTATGATTATTATAAATTATTGCGTCCACTAAGAAATGCAATAAAGCCCTTAAATGATAATACAGCATGGACTTATAACAAAACACTGACGCTCGTGTCCAAAACAAAACTAAAAATGACAAAAAAAGACAAATTAAAGATACTAATCTAAATAAAAAAATATATTTATTTCAAAATCTTAAAACTTCACACTCATTGACTGTATGAAGTTCGCAGGGTCAGTTTGTATCCAGATAAAAACTTTATCAACGTCGTATCGATTTATTGATACGGTAATATGTCATTATATTTGTCAAGTTTAAATTATAAGGATTGTAGAATAGTTGATAATTTCACAAATAACGCGTTTATGAGATAAAAGTGAGAAAAGCGTGGAAAACGAGTGGAAAATCGCCTACTGAACACCTGTTACTGATTATATGATAATTAATTCCAGTTACGAATCATTTTTACTGCCATTCAATTGTCATCAACATTACAAAATTTATATTATTATTGAATGTATCATAATAATTTGATTAAAAGATTCAAATTTGTCAGAAATATTTAATTCGTACTTGTTGTCCGAAACACTAAACCAAATTAAAAAAAAAGCCAATGTTTTGTATTTTAATTGTTACGTAAATAATTGGAAACGTATTATTCTTCGGACTTAGTAATATTATTGTTTATTAATTCTGTGTTCTGCAAACAACTTGTAAGCTGAAAAAGATTGGGAACCACTGATTTATATGCATAGCTGAATCGTCCTTGCTTTATGATCTCAGACAAGTTGATTCCAATTAACTAATTAAGTTATCATTTTGATAATGTCACCTTCTAACATCTAACATCTCAACAATATACAAATAATGTTAGATAACAACCAATATCTTAACTATCGATAAGTTATTAAAATTCATATATTTCCACATAGAAATATATTAGCGGTCACGTGATTACTTCAATAATTTTCACTGTTTCCCAAGCTTTTCTATTTTAAAAGCCCTTTGCACTAAAATGGGGCTTGACCAAAAAATCTTTACACCTTTATTGTCTAATTATAAATTTCTCTAAATAACTAATTTATTCGTCACTGTCTGTCGCATTCTGTCAACTTTCAGACGAACTAGTTTTAACTTAACAGAGGAAAAGCCAAAAAACAGGAAACTTTTAACTCGTAGTCCAGGTCTAAATCGAGGTTTGAGATGCATTTGTGTAACACCGTATCAATATAGATAATTCCTCAGCAATTGAATTCTTTTAATATTATGATAACATTTAATATATGAAAGATTCATTCCCACTATATAGTATGCAAAAACACGATAAAAAATCATGGGAATGAATCGACCTAAATGCTCCTTGTATTATACAGTGATCACGCTATAATTATCGGTTAACTAAGCATGTCATCTTCTTAACGCGCTAATTGAACCTTTGTAACTTTAACTATAAGATCCTTACAACACTTTCATACCTCAAACCAAATTGGCTGAAATTGGGCTCTTCAAGCACTTATACGTACAAGTTATCACTCATACGATTATAATTAAGACATTTTTTTGTTTAAATTTTATTCAAAATATAAAAAAAAATATCTTTCTTAGATATTAGTATGCATCGGCCTCTACCTCATCTCTGGGTCCAGGCTCGTATTTGAAGTCTACATTGTTTTAATTATTAGTGAAATTCTATTTTATAATTATAAGCATTGATTAAAAACACCGTTTCAATTAATTAATCAATCGTCTAATGAGATTCTAGTTTGTGTGTTGGATGTTAAAAACCTACCGATTCCATGAAAATACCAAGATGTGAGTCATTCAAGTATTCTTACATAACATATAACGGTCTGATTCACTTTCGTGAGAAAACAGTTGTATTATGGTAATGCAATTGACACTATTGTGGTTTGTCTTTCACCGAGAATCGAACCAGTGAACGCAGAAATAACAGAACAACATTTCTGAATCAACTAATCATACGTTCATTAGAATATGACAATTAGGCAATTTTTATCCTGTTTAATGTTGAACCTTGACAGTAATAGGTTTCCTTACATTTTTAAATATGTTTATTAAATTATAGAATGGTAATCTCACGTCTAGATCTAAAATTGTATCAAAATAAAGAAGATTATAATGATTATCCTGTTATATAAAAAAAAACTCGGTGAATATATAAAGGTCGACATTAATTATAAACGTAAAAATAGTACAGTAACTAACAATTAACAATATTCATAAGAAATAAAACTACGCAAATGAAATATAAATATTATTACAGGCTATCTCTGTCCCTGTCCACAGTTATGTAAATGAAAGGGATTGTGTGCTTTGATTTAAGAATTCACAAACTTTTCGTGTTATTAACCGGAACTTGAAACACGCGTTATCGGTACGAATGCGCGGCATATACTAACTCTTAACTCTATAACACAGAACTCTTATCACCGGCGAACGTGTTGTCTTAAAATCTAGAGCGCGCTTGGATAGTATGAACCGATAACAACTATTATGGGACCATATTTGTAGTCCTAACAATTCAATTGGCTGCTAAATCTAATTATTATTAGTTTGTATATCTTGGCAGATATGTCAGAACAGATGTGTGAATTTGGTGTTGAGCTGTTTTTTTGGAATACTCATCTTTAATGAAGTATTATTTTATATAAATGCTTTAATACCTATTATTTTTATCCAATTAATAAATTTGGAAATAACAATATAAATATATAAAATTTGGAATCAGCAATCATTTCCTTTTAGATAATAAATGTGTTACTTTATAACTATTAGTTATAACTCCCAAGGTCTATCTTTGGCTTTGTTTATTTTGTATTTAAATGTAATCAAATGTCTGACACGTAAATTCCATTATAAAAGTAATAGAAAACTATGACTAAGATAAAAAATATTTATCTATAAATATCACGTTAGCGCATTCTTTTACTTCTTTGACCTTAAAACTGTTGAACCAAGGTTTTTTATAAGAAAATATTTATTTATTAAGTCCTGATATGAATAATACCAGTGCTCTATAGTCATAGGAGTAAACCGGTTGTTATGTTAAAGCTTACCTTTCAACCATATCCTGTCTCAATTTTTGTAAGCGAGAAAATTATAACATAGTAATTCTTCAGAAGTGGCCTCTTAAATTTAACTTATCGTAAAATAACACAAATTAATTACACGATTTTGTCAAAAATATTCAGATATTTTGTGGGTTTAGTTTTACAGTAATGAAAATAATTGTTTTTTGTTTCAATGGACATACAACTGTATAATTTCTATATTAAACATTTTTGTCAGTAAGAACGTATATATGTCGTATAAATTCGTATCGAAAATCAATCTTACATTTATGTTTCGGTTATTAACAGCGCCAGGTGGGCGCATTTGGAACTAAACAAATTGAAATTCAATTGTTTTGAGCTGTCAAAACTGAAATCGTCGTATTTGTATCATTTTGACAATCTGTTGTACATATATAATATACATGTTTTTTATATACACATTATGTTGTTCAATTAATATTATACATATAGTGATTGCATTATAATTGCGCGATTAGGTTTTTTGTGATAGTTAAGACCGTGTACAGACTATTTAAAATAACAAGAATTTTTAATACCTCAATTGGTAGAATAAAGGTGTGAGTTAGCAAATGTATGTAAATCTTATATATAAAATTCTTGTGTCACAATGTTCGTTCCTGTACTCCTCCGAAACGGCTTGACCGATTCTCATAAAATTTTGTGAGCATATTGAGTAGGTCTGAGAATCGGCCAACGTCTATTTTTAGAGACATATTTTTATGTCGCCTTAAAAAATACTAACAACCCCAAATGTTTGCCTATTAATCACCAACATCTATTTTAGTGATTTTATGGCAGAACAACATTTGCCGGTTCAGCTTGTTTTTAATAATAAGTCAATTCTAATGTAAGCCATTCTAATATATTCCAAGAAAAATTTGTATTTTAAGGTTAGTTTGATATAAGTAAATGTATTTATATAATTATTAAATAGCTTAGAAAAATATCTTTATCATTCCAGATAACGTCACGTTTCATGTCGACTCATATCATTATTTAAAGGTTTTTCGTCGTACGTATTAAATTAATGTATAGTTCAATTAAATACCTCAAAAATATAAATACTATTCCGCGTGCGAAGGATCTTATATTCTACGAAACCGGACCAGACCAGTTACAATTTTATATTGATATTTTACAAATAAAAAAACATTGACACATTTTCTTTTTTTTAATGGGTTTTCGTTGTTGGCCTTTTGGCCTTGTCAGTTCTTAGCTCAGCCCAGAAAAACACCCCTCTTATATATTATCTATTAAATGAGTGACATATGAGAGAACAATTAAATTGTTCTTATGCTATTTAGTTGTTTATGATTTGGTAGTAAATTTACAATAGATGATTAATTTTTTGAAATACGTACTGATCACCATCGAATGTGGACACATCACCATCACCACTGGACTCGCTGAGGGTCAGCCCGTGCGTCTTAAAGAATGACAGCCACCTTTTGCTTTTGGTTTCTTCCAGACTTGAATCAACAATGGAGACGGTGGAGGAGTGCGCCACATTGAATGACATCTGGTTTAACCAATAAAATATCAATAGCAAACTGAACCTTCGAAATCAACTAAGACGTAGTTCTTTGACAAACTACAGTGTAACTACATGTAACTCGATTTAACGATAAAGTCTCTTAAGCGTCGAAATCTTAAGCTTTGGTTGGTGTAGTTTGTGTTCCATACAATTGTACTTCTCTCCATTCAATGTCTACTATAACGCCATAGATCAGCACAAGCACAGTCCCTTCAATGTCGTAATAAATTTTACACTGTATATTAACTAGATTTTCACAAAGTAATGTAATAATATTGAACTAACCTTCAATGGTCCTGTTGTACACTTAAAACATTATTGAATCAAAACTAAATGTATGAAGCTTTATATTTTATTACGATCAAGTAAACGTGACTTATCATTTTATTCCTTGTGGGTGTTTATTAAAATGTCTACCCTCAGCGTTTTACGAAAAAATGAGGAATTGCATTTTTCTGATTTTTATTTGCGCCACCTCTTGCGTGAACGAGAGAAACTAATGAAACTATGAAATCATGAAAGTCACGGCTAGTTCGAATAATCCAAACTAGATGTCGTTATAATAGATTGATACTAGATATAATATTGTAACTGTAATACAAACTAGATTTTATATTAAAGAAACAAAAGCATAATCGAATTCAAGTGAAATCAATAAAATTTATTAATAGAAGTGCATAAATATATATATATATATATATATAATTTACAAATGCAAAATAAAACTAAAGATGTCACCACAAACGCTATTGAAAACGGTCAATACTTCGACTATCTTTTCACTCACTCCAACTTTTAATAAAGGAAAGAGACAAATTTTATGACTATCCACAGCGTACAAATCTACGATTTCACATATTTTTTGGTTTGTTCTGTTTTGGTTGTGGAATCGTAATGAAAACTGTCGATATTGTTATGAAGAGTGTGTTGTGAAGTGTTGTTTTCTGTTTTTAGTGATATTCAACTGTTTTATTCTAATTTATCAATAGTTCTTGTTGTTTTCCTTGATCATAAGTAAGTATTATAGAATAGTGTTTGCTATAATTGGTTATAAAATCAAAAACCATCTTAGCCATTGGCGGTATTTATATGGCTTTGGCAGATTTAAGGTCAAATTATATACGCAAATAAGGTTTTAATGTTTGATTTGTAATTATTAACGTTAGTATTCATTGTAAACATTGAAATGTTACTAAGTGTAGTAATTGCTAAAATTATTAATAAATCAATACTCATTTTTATATTTAGGCAAAATTAAAGTTTAAGAATAAATGAATATCGAATAGTAAAGTGTATTTTAAATAGATTTTTGTTTAGTTTTTAAGTAACATAAGTAGACAGTTAACTATGTCTGCCGTAGTAACCATGGTTACAAGTCCTATGGTGAACCTACATTATCTCCGCGGTTTTCCCTGTTTACATAAAGTCCAAATACACCTCGCGCGTAGTATATTTAAACAGATATTTATAATACATTTATAAGTCATTAATATATATATATATATATATATATATCTTTCGACTGTCGACTACGACTACGACTTATTGTCGTAGCCTTTTCGATTGTTCTAGACAAGCGTTTTAATTTGCTCTGAATTTAATTGCCCGAAATTGTCTTTGAGATACGCGTTTATATATTTTATTTACTTATACACAAAACCGTGAATTTATTTAAAAACTCATTTTTGATATTTTTTATTCATTTTTTTTAAAACTTCATTTAAATGTTGTAATTAGATCGTCTATACCCATATCCTTGTTCAATAACAAAAACAGAGGTTATACACCAACCTAATGACTTGTTAAAATTTACGGTAAAATTCTATTCATAGATGACAATGAAGACACGTTTGACATCAGTTGTGTACCTGGGGTACACGGCAATGGACAGGCGATTCTCCACTTCCATGCTGCCCTGGCTCCTCAAAGAAATACGGACAACCGGTGTCAGAGATAAGGTAGTGGCCACGTATACTAATATCGATGTAGATAGGAAAAAATATTGTTATTTGCATACGCGAAGCAAGTGCTTAGATCTCAATTTCTGGAGTTCAGAGAGCAGTCCTTGGTTAACAAAGTATACCGTTCTTATGACCACAATAAACTCAGCTGGTTCACAAACTGGTTCACAGCTCACAAAAGGCAGCAGATCGACATTGCTTTAAAAAAAAATGTTTTGCAGCTCAGCATTGCTATTGAAGATGGATGTTTAAAGGCCTACAACGGGAATTTCGAGCCAGTCATAATTCATCGTCTTGTAGATATTTTAAGGTACATAATAGACTTCTACTATATATACTTTGTTTTTGGTCTAGGCAGCTTAATTAAAAAAAAAGTCTTAATTTAATTAAGTCTCAACTGTGGCTTATTAAATAGAAGTTGTAATGGAAAGTGACTTAAGACCTTATCTTAAGCCACTTTCCATTACAAAAGTAATTTTAATCGACAGTTGTCATAGTGTCATTTTCTTTAGAGCAAGCCAAGTACCAGGCCGTGCTGATGAGCTGTTCTACATCCTTCTTAACGAAAAGGAGGGTCTTTTGCAGTGCTTCCTCTTCAAGACTGCCACTGTTGCTGAGGTGAGTTCCTTTTTTGTGGATTTTAAGACAAATTTAATTTTTTTCCCATATTTCGTATTAGTCGCCAAATTTACATATTTAGAACAATACGACATTATAAAAAACCTTTATTCATATATTTTTTAAATTGACTACACTAGTTTACTGCCAGTTCCCAAACCATGGGCGTAGCACGAAGAACTGGCAAGAGAATCTGCCGCCCCTTAAATGGCCAAGTATATTACAGTTGTAAAGAGCTGCAACCATTACACCATGCACCAGCCCAGCCCGGCTCCAGTAGACATTCGTGTACTAACTAAATAGGTTTCTTAAGGACTAGTAATAGTTTTATACATTGTGACCTATTTTGCGTAAATGACATGTTTGCGTAAATTAGACATTGATTGATTATGATAATGGACCACGCCCACACTCTAGTCTAACAGCTCGGTCAATTAACTTTGCGTAACTATGAAAGATTAAGCTTTTAATTATGAAAAAGTGAGACGGCTTAGGCAAAACTAAAAAGAATCGTATTTAAATCTTTAAAATATAATTTTGTATCTGGGTCTATATTTTGAAAACAATAGAATTTTGAATCTATATAAATTAATGGTTGCGTAAGCACGCGAACTATAAACTGCTAACCTTGAGACTAACCGACCGACCCATATTAAAGAAAATAATAGCATGTCAAAGAAAGCTTAAAGAAAATTATATACTACGATACGTGATATACGCTATATATGAGGTTAAATGTTGATTTTTCTGTAGACGGAAATTTTCAATTTAAATTGAGATTATTTCTTATAAGTGTATAGTAACGCCTCGTTAAACTAATGTGTTTCTTAAATAATACTAATTTTATTATAAAATTATTACGTACGAGCGTATTTTGTGTTATGTAATTATTTAGCATACAAATGACCTGCGGGACCTCGGTTCGAACCTTGACTGGGAATAAATATAGACGATTCGCATGTTTCAGTGATTGACCGAAGTCATAACATTACAGTTGGCCAGCTGAACACAATATAATTAAGTGGAGAAATACAAAGTGATTTTTAATTTGTAAACGACTGGAGATACAGTGAGGGCAAAACTCAAAATTGAATTGTTGAAACGTGCAAATGACAAAAGGAATTCAATCAACAGGGAACACTACACAATTTTTCATCTGTGGTGTATTTGAAAATTTCATATCGCCGTAGTGCAATTGTTCAATTTGTGTGCGTACACAAATCGTTTAAAGAATCAATGAGAACAAATTGTGTCGCATTCCTGATTTGTTACGACATATAAAACCATTGTTTAAGTTTAAGAAAAAATATTTTGTTATACGTACGAAGAGTTGTTGTTGTATTCTACTTAATTTAGATATTAAAATCTTTAAACTCAAAATATTCAATCAAATATCTATAATATCGTATATTCTATAGTTTTTTGTTTTCGGCGCCAATTTGTGACACTATGCCCGCATCAGTATGGTGCCCCCTTTCGCGCCAAACGCTCGTGTGTATGTCAGTGTCGCAACTGTCAAATCTGGAATTCTGGGTTGGCGCGCTTTTGATATTGTTCGCTTGTGAAATGGATTTTATTTATTTTCACATATTGAATGCAAATGATGTGTTTCTTTAGGTTTTAAGTGTTTTGTGCAGTTTATTTAGTGTAAAGTGACAAGGTATGCAACCGTCTTAGATATTTTTGTAATACATAATATTTGAGTTAGAATTGTCTGTTTTTTATAATGTTATGACTTGAATGTTGAATTTGAGTTATTGTTTGAGGTATAGAAGAATTGGTTTTGCGTTGAAATAAATTTGTTGATATTTGTTTTTGTTATTTGTAAACGGTATTTCCTTTATTACTGTTGGCGTTTATTGGCGGTTAAGCTTCTATCTGTTCATATTTCACAGGAATTTGAATCATATAATAACAAAGTAAAGCAAATTTGTATTTACAAATTCTGCGCGGTAGTATAATTTTAGATATTAATTTCCGGGTGATTAATGAGTTGTTTTCTTTAAAATGTTTGCCCTTGGATTTGAACTTAGGACTCGCGTTACAAGGGCACAAGGCTAAGAGTTATTAGCATAATGTTGTTAGTGCATTAGTTCTCAGATTACATACAGTAAGTTATAACTTGTCAATCTCCGCGACTTTGTCTACAAAATTTTGTATAAAAAGATTAACATTGGGGAAGTTTTTGAACTACTTAATAGTTCCTCGAGAAAGTCTAGATTTTCGCGTAAAAGTTAGATAGTATTACTATCGACTATGTATATAGATATCTATTTACCCTTATTTAGTATTTTTAGGTTATGAGAATGACAAACGACCGTTTGCTAACAAATATAAAAATTTCTTAACCCGTTACTAATGTATTTGAAATTTTGGAAATAAATGGAAAATTCAAAATATATTATCACCAAATGTCATTTTAATAAGTGAAAGTTTGTTTTGAGCTACTGATTTAGGTATGAAAACCAATACCAAACCCCAGTTAATTTATGTAAAAAATATTAAAATAAATGTTAACGTTTTATATTGCAATAAAGAACGTGCATCTTCTTAACGGTGCTTGAAATATACCTAACCCTAAAAATATTGTGGTGTTTTGAAAAAAAAACTGTTAATTTTAGACGCAAAACGGCAATGAAAACTACAACGAACGTTGACCCTTTACTCGGAAAATATTTTTCATAGAATTCACGTTTAAAATAACGTGTGAGATTTAACAGATAATCTTATACTTGTCGACCTTGTCTATGGTGTATTGTTTATCTTAATCTTAGAAAAAAAACAGTTGTTTTTAATAATTATACCCAAAACTTTAAGTTTTTAATTTCGTATCACCTCGACTAGAGTTCATACGACTTAGGATACTATAAGCAGAGAGCGAACCAATTTGAAAAAGGCCGGCAACGCACTCACTATCTCCTAGCCACTTGGGTTTGTATGTGTGGCGACATCCCCTCTATAATTTATTTCGTGTCTATTACATTAAATGTCCCTACAACCCTACAACATCATAAATAAAATTGCAACTTCCTTGGGGTACATGCCATAGGCTTATAAAATAATTAACTAGTCTTGTAGTCAGTACTGCTGACCAAAAAATTATTTTTCTCGCTCAGCGTATAAGCATCGCGATACAGCGAGAAAATGCTGTAAGCAATATAGGTTCTTTGCCACAAGGAGCAAACTTTTTAAATTTATTTTAGTGTTTTAGTTTTCTTAGATCCATTTCTAAATCTATACTTATACTAAAATTGTAACATTATCATAACATTCGTAGTTTCACAATGCCGTACCATGTTCGTTCGCCATACGAGAAACTTGGATAAGGTCGCTAAATAGGTTCCATAAAGTTGGTAATTCGTTCAAAGGGAAACGCGTACCCCTCGATAACAAAATTCCAAACAATTTGTTGACTTGGTCAGTAAAAAGTTAAACAGAAGGTTTAGATAAGTAGTTTATTATTACTTTTTGTTTATTTATTTACACTTTATTGCACTTGAACAGTAGAAGTAAATGACGTTAATAGATGTTAGTACATATAGAAGTAACGGACGGCTTTATCGCTAATAAGCGATCTCTTCAACCCACACACACTTTTTGATGTAGTTAGAATCATAACAAAATAAAAATCGGATGTTTCGATAGTAAACGTCTAGGAGCTCGGGCCTGTGTATCGTATAAGAACATTGTCTATGGTTTTTCGCGACAAAAAAAGTCTTTCAAAAGCCTATTTATTGCATTTTTTCATTATCGATCTTTTAAATACTGGAGTAATCTAGATTGCATTAAAAGAAAAAAAGTTACTAGAATATATTTATTTATGAATGTCAAAGCAGGTTTGGGGTGTCAGAGTGAAAGTGTAATAGTAATTGACAGTACACGAGTTTAACTGTCATTTTAGCAATTTGACATGAACACAATGGGACATATGTCAAGAGGATTATGTAGATTGTGAATAAGTATGAATACTAATTTACGTACGATATTTACATATGCTTAAGGATAAAACTGTTATTGGTAAACATTTGATAGCTTTAATATTGAATTCATGCTTCAAAGCTTTATTTTTAAATATCGAATAAAAATTAATAATATCAAATGATGAAAGCTGCCAGCATTGTGGGTACTCTGCCACAGGGACCAAACTTTTTAAATTTGTTTTATTTTAAGTTATTATAGTTAGGTTAATATTAAGAATATTTTAATTTTTTTTTATTTGTGTGAAAATAATGTGTTTTTATTATTATTATCAATATGATCCTGTGACGAGATTGTTAAATTGTCAAATTTTGAGAAGGTGTATCGTAATGCAATTTGTTTTGATATTCAAGGCTTTTTAGAAACAATACTTTAAAAATAGTAATACTCTCAGTAAAATAAACATAAAATATTGTATAAATGTTATATTTATATTTTCATAAACGTTCAGTGTATTACATAAATCATCTCGGACTTGTATCTAAATATCGATTCATATACAAAACATATTTACATCACAAACTCATATCATTTACATAAACAGTAGATGCACATATCACGTAATGCTAAAACTATACGTTGCCGGCCTTTAAGAAATTAGGGTCTGTTCTTGAGAGATCTCCAGTATTGGTAAGATTTTGGCAGTTTAAATTATGCCGTGCTGAAGAGACTCTTATTTATACGAATTTGAGGTTATTTAAAAGTTAGTTTCTTTGCTAATTGGTCTATGCCTACTTGGTGCAGAATATTTCGCAGGATCAGGATTTGAGTTTTGGTAACGCCAAGTTTTTCAATGAACTTTGTTAAGAGATAATAATAATCAGACAATACAGTCTATAATACGGAAGACCCTTATGATGCTTAAGGGCATTTTAAAGGTAAACCACAACCACACGTCAATTAACAAATACTCCGGTTCCTCACGACCTTAAACTACGATTTCCGTACTGACTAATATATTGTACGAAATTGAGTAGATATAGATAGCTTAACATAAAAAAAGTTTTTATAGTTATGTAACGCAAAGAAATATCTTATTAATTACGTAGGAATAGTTACTATTCAGTTTTTAAAGTTTATACTTTTGTGTAACATTGTAAACAGTACGTTCAAAAGTTCGACGAAAAGTGTTTGTTTATTTCGGCTTTTTATCAAAGCCTCTTAACTCAAATAACGTTCAGTGTCAAAAGCCGTAATTATTTATTACTTAGATTAAAGAAATCCATTAAATATATACCTATATGTATTAATATATCGCGTTTACCTACCATTAGTGATTATTTAATATAAAGCTCTGTTTTTAGTTTCGTAAGCCTTTTTTATTGCAAAAGAAAGTTTAAAGATGAAGTTGTTAGACTGTTTTTTATGTGAAATTAGGTTTTTAGTTAATGTTTATTTCGCTATTTCTAGTTATTTTGTGGTTTTCCCAAGGATTGTTTGCTTTATTTTTCAAATATATAAGCGAAATATAATTTAGCAAAATTAAACACTTCTCGGTGGAAAACTTTAATATGTGAGCATTGTCTGTCAAATTTATTATTAAAATTTGGATAATATTAAAGTTTGACTAATAGTTTTAAATACGCCTTAGCTTAATTGAGGTCAGCCACAAGGGCGAGTTATTATGATCTTTATGTTAGTAATAACCTTTTTTTGTTAAATGGCACCCATTCTTGTCTCATTTTCGTTATTCGAACGGATAATGCATAGAGTGACAATACAACCACAATTTTTAATTATACTATGTAATTCGAATGTTACTACTAAGATATGGAAACCCATTATCAAAAGAATTAGAAATACAATTATCACAATAACAAAAACAAAAACGACGCTTTTAGTATAATAGTTTTTCGTTCTAATGAATTTTCCCCCAAGTAGGTCAGGTGACGTCATTGTCGCTGTCCCCTTCTAACGCTCTACGCTAAATAGAGATAGAATACATGTATTTTTGTCACGCGCTCTTGAAACTGTAGGACAATTCGGGCGACATTTTCATAGACAACTACTATTTCGACTGTTTCCTAAACCGCTAAGAGATGAAAGACAACTTTTGAACTAGTCTTTCATCTCTGTCTAATTGTTGTCAGTCTACATTGAACAGTGTTTATAGTTATAAAAGTTCTACAAGTTAAATAAGTTTTTTTCAGGATTTGATATAACATAATAACCGAATTTGAATACCGGATGGTAACTATATGGTATGGTATAAATAACTTGTTTTCATCTTATAAAACTTATTATTAGTCAATATACATCGTGAATCTTGATTTTATAAAATGCCTTTACGTCTTTATATCAAAATATAATTTGTCTATTGTATTTATTTACCAGTTATTAGGCATACATATAGTGCTAATGTTTTTACAAAGCGTAAATAAATATTTAACTGATTTTACATAAATCAAATAGACTGCTACAGAACTAACTTTCAACCATATAATCCACGTAACTACTAAGTGAAGATGCTCTTGGCAATGTAACCAGGCAGTCTGCCAGTGTTTGTGATACATTACACTTCCGGTTAAAAAAGATAGTGGTGATTTTACGTATATTTAAGGTACATTTTGTATAGACTTGTTGTTTGATAGAGAGCTCATGTGTTTAATAGAAGTGAGTAGGTACGATGCCGGCCTATGTTACGGATTGATGAACCGTTGTCCATTTAGCATAAGGTTGTTTTAAGCCAGTGCATCTTCTTATAAAAACTTATACACGTTTGGTAAATGCCAGATAATGGAGCTCATAAGGTCGTGGATTTTATTAAATTTTAGAGATATTTATATGTAAAAAAAAATATTAAGATCAAAGTTTTCGAATGTATCATAATATTTAGTTTAGCTTCTATAACTTTTTTAACCATAGATTAATAATCAAATCACACACCTGTTCAAGGGTCACCTTCTCTTTACAGTGCGACATGAAGCGAAACGAATCTAGCAATTCAAAGTAATCTTTAGACATTTTTCCCTAACAATAAAACTAACATAACTATAATTATAGCAAGTGCTATTAAAGACGACGTTACTTTAATATTTAACCGTAAAGTTTATATTTTTTAATTGTTTCTTCTAGGATCATGCAACCAGCCCGACCTCTCTATGGGTCACATTCAGACACGTCCACAATAAATGTTAAGACATTGGTAATGGGTCCTTTAACCTCCGAGTGGTTTGATTTGCTAACATTAATAAATTAATAAGTATATAAAGCATATATATATATACATCCAAAGTTCATTCTTTTAGTACCTAAGCCAAATATATTTGCTGTACAGACTAAATGGTCACAGGTCTTCAGGTTTTTCCCACATAACGCTGGATATTGTAAAAGAATTAAACATTGAAATTGATAGGTTTTTGAAAACTTGAGGTGATAAATTATATTAGAGAAATGTCTCTCTAAAAAATAACGATAAAATAAGAACCAGTGAACTAGTTTGTCTATTTTTAACCATTTTTATAAAATGGTTATCAGTTTGTGCTGTTTTTCAATGATACGATAATTGAATATTTATGAATAGCTGATAATATTATTGTTAATACAAACATAATTTAAAAATAGCTTTCAATTTGGTGTTAATCGTTAAAAAGTTAATTATTCTTATAATAAACCTATAAAAATAACGTAAATATTATGGTAGTTTTTTTTAACGGATTTTTTAAAAATATACACAAATCTTCGCAATAATCAGTGGAAAACAATTTCATATTTTTTTATGAAAATTCCAATTTAAATGATATGTGAAGATTGAAGTATTCCTCATCTATATGACTCTATGAAAATTCGTAGACTAATATGTAGAATGTTGTATGAATTGTAATTCAAAGAGATGACATATTGCTTACATCTTAAGTATGGGTCATTACTGCCTTATGTTCAACTAAAAATACGTCTAGACAGTTCTAAGGGCAGTGAGTTTAAGACTCTCAAGGTCGTGTGTTTGAATCACGTTTATTTTACACACTAACTCCATGGAAAATGAAGAAACTAAAACTGACCTAGACCTTGAAATCAACAGCGTTACAAATGTATCAGCTAGTTGCCTATTATGGAAAAACACCGCGATATTTATATAAAAATCGACCAATAATAAATTTAAACATACCTTTCTTTGCTTGTGTATTTTTTTACACATTTAATTTAATTTTAAACGAAGGTTTATTAGGTTAATTTTAAAGTCTTTACACTAGGAATTAGCATTGCGCTGTGCGCTTAAGTAGGCTTCGTAAAATTAGTAAGTCATTCGCGAGAAATTGCATACGCCATGTCAAAACTCCGAAGTGATTTTTTTGCCTGCTAGTAAATTCAAAAACCATATTAGGCATAAATTTGATGAACGAATCCTATTAATGTAAAGGACTATTTAAATGATAAAAAAGCTTGGGGCGTAAGTTTTTTGTTGATGGACCGGTTTGTTTTAAAATCCTCGTAGCTATATATATAAGGAAACTATCGACGTTCACGACGTTTAAATTTGAGACATAAATAAATACAGAAGCAGTATTGTCTGTGTAGTGACACATTTTTGTAATTAAGGTACTGCTTACATGAAATAAAGTGAAAATTATACGACTTACTTGATGACGACAAAAAAAACAAGAAGAATGAGAAATACATGAAAGTGACTATAATTGTTTTACCAAAGGCCTTGCATTGCATCGGTTTCAATTAACTCAATTTGTTCATTTGAATTGCATGTGTTTGTTAATAATATAAATATATATATATATATTTATATGTAGTTTTCTATAAATAACATGTTTTAACACAGGTTAAAATATTAAGAAATATTTGCGTTTTATTAATTCGTTGTAGCTTTGCAGTTTTGGATTAAGTTTACAAACTATTTGATTTATCCTGTGGAGTTCATATCGTATAATTGTCGAGTTAACATGTCCACGTTAAGAACATAGGTCAAACTCACCTCATTTTTTTGTGTCGGTAAAGACCTTTTGTGTGTGAATAATATATGCCAGACAATAATAACATGATAATTGATTGTGTAAAATTGCGTTGTTAAGATCAAGGACAGGTAAATTGTGTGTGTGTGTTAAAACCATATTATATTTTGTTATATAGTGATTGAATGCCACGCCTTACCCAGATCACACGCCTGTCACAGGAATACGCAGACTAAAGTTTCGTTTGTCTAATATGTTTTAATTAGTATTTAAAAAACGTATATACGTATCGCGATTTTATTGAACTAAGTATTATTTACTTACAAATTAGGAGAGCGCTTGGCGGCCTTATCGCTTAACGATCTCTTCCAGGCAACTCACGTGTTCACGTGTGAAACATACAAAATTAATGTTAACAATTCAGAGTAGATTACTCATTTTTAAAGCGTGTCAATCCAAAATAAAAATTCCCAAATTTCCAGGTGACAGACCTATTCAACCAGATGCGTGATACGTCATCAACGGCTTCCACCCCCAAGGGTTCCACTGGATCACTGAACGTCACGAGAAATGTCGGATTTCAGCAGCAGAACGGAACCGAACATTTACCCTGGGCTAGTCCAGCTATCTCTCTACCGGGGAACTGTAATTCTAATTTGTAAGTATTTTGATCAATATTTTATAAAAAAAAAACTAAAATAACAAACTTAAACACTGAAAAATTAAATAAACGAATAATTAATAAGTTAAATTTTAGTAGGCGCCGGTAATCAGTCAACCGGTGATCCAAGAGCTGGTGCTTTTCTCGCTCAGCGTGTAGTTTGGAACCATAAAGTTACCTTTTCTTATTGTGTTGCTTAAGTTGAGCGAGAAAAACCAGTTCTTGATATACATATAATATCAATAAAGGTTCTAATAAATTGTTTGAAGCCGGAAGCCGAATAAGAATCATTAATATTCTGTTATAAATGAAATGTGCTCAACACTAAAATTAGTTACCTTAGTTGATCTTCGCCATATCTTCGGTTGGGTGAGTGCCAACATCAAAATAGACTGTGCAAATTCAAGAGCTTAACAGATTAACAAAACAATGACATCGATATAGGCAACTAAGAAAAGGTAGATTTAAAAAATCTTGTTCACGATTTTATAAGGCCGGCAACGCACTCACGAGCTCCCAGCAACTTGGGGTGACCTTTATGGTGTGCCTCCTGCCCGTTTGCCCAAACTTCTATAAACAAATACATTACATTAGATTGGAGGCTGTATAATGTTACGTCATACGTCGTACTATGATTTTGAATGGTCTGGGCCGTATTAATTTTTCTTTGTATTAAGGAATTATAATTTTTTAGAGCGAGCGAAACACCAGCTCTGGTGAGAAGTGTGAGCAATGCGTCGGCATTGACGTCACTATGCGCTGATCTTTCTCCATCTGAATCACATTTCTTTGAGGTAAGCATTTGAACGTTAGAAAATTAAAATAAAAAAAAATCAAAAATATCTTCATTCACACAGGTAACTATGGTGTATTTATGAATCGAGAAAAAAGAAGGTTAAAGTAAAAATGCTAACAAATGTTATATATTTATTTATTCACACTTTGATGCACTTAAACAGTAGAAGTTGAAGATGTTAATAGATGTTAATACATATATTATTTATTTATTTATTTTACACTTTATTGCACTCAAACACTAGAAGCAAATGACGTTAACAGATGTTAGTACATATAAGAGCAACGGACGGCCTTATCGCTAATAAGCGATCTCTTCCAGACAACCCACACGATAAAAGAATACTTAAAATATAATAAGACAGGTGCAAAGGATGCGAAGTACACAAAAAATAATAATACAGAAACAAAACACAACATACATTAAAATAAGAAAAACCGAAAAATATGCTAATATAAATCTAGAATTATAAATATATATATATTGTAGACAAGAAATAATTACGAAGAAGTGATTTAAAAGATGATAGTGAGGAGGCTGATCGGATAGGATCGGGAAGTGAGTTCCAAAGCTTTATAGCGGACACTGTGTATATTATATTATAGATGCAATACTAAAGTTTATTTTCCAATAAAATTTTACACATTTTGCTTGATCATCTAGACTTGTGTAATTTACTTCTTTTTTACTAGTATAAATTTCTATACAGGCTCTGATATATCCCTTCTTAATATAGTGTGAGAAACTATCTTGTTAAGAGTGATAGAAATATCCTATAAACGATTTCAGGTTTTATATATAGGCAAAGTACGAATATCCCAAAGGAAAGTGCCAGAATCGTTAATAGATGACGCTTTACACAAATTCGCTCAACATGAGGCCGAGAAGGTGCGGCTGCAGCGGAGGCACAGTCTCCTGTCTTCGACTGGGGTGAGATATGATGCATTGTTAGCTACTATACTACTATTGATAATAAATTATCTACCAAGGAAAGGCATACTAACGTTAACGAATATTTAGAGGGAAAAGATCCCTTTAATGTGTCGGCAATTGGCTCAGCATCGGCACAGTTCAATTCTTGAGTAGCCTTATAATGCTTTGTTATTTTAATTGTGAGTAGCACAATTTTATATTAATTTTAAAAGAGCAGCTATCGAGTTTCTTGCCGGTTCTTCTCGGTACATGACTGCCTTACGAACCGGTGGTAGTGTAAAAATTGACGATTCAAAAGTGTAATAAAGACCTACTTGAATAAAGATATTTTGAGTTTGAGTTTACCTTCTGAAGATTTCTACTATTTACCTCAAATGTAGAATTGACTTACCTTTTTATTAGAAATTTATAATCCTCTGATATAATATACCAAAACAAGGTGTTCAAAATCAGTTTTCAAACATTTCAGACAACTATCAGCAATAACTCGGTTGAAAGCCTACAAGATTCCACAAACTCGCATGAGAATTTCAAAAAGAATCTTATCCCAAGTACAACCCCGTTGGAACCAGATAAATCCACAGTATGGAAAAGCGCTGAAAATTTAAAACAACCAGAAATATTAGTTGACAAAGAGTTCGATGCGTTCACAAAAGAGAGAATTGAGAAGAATGCCAAAGTTGAACATAGCATTATCAATAACTTGGGCACGGTTAAGGAGGACGACGAAAACATCACGAATCCATTTAAAGAGGTGAAAATAGTGAAAACGGTCACGTTGGATCCGTTGTTGAGGATGTCTGATGACAATGGTGATAAAGAGAAGACAGATGATGATAGTGATGTGCAGAATGTGATGAATTTTAATGCACTGAAGAGGAGTAACGAGATGCCTGAGAATAAGCCGTTTCTGAGGGATCGCTCGGCGTCGATCGGGACATTGAATCTGAAGACGCCGCTCGCGCATCTCATCGGTGAACAGAACAGGACCATGTTGTTTCAGGTGAGACGATAAGGACGAAACGACCGGGTTAGAACGTGCCGCGGCAGACGATGACGATCGTCTTTAGTTTTATCAATTTCAAGCTTTACATATCTGTCATATTCGAGGTTTTAACCATCACGTGGAAATCGGTTGTGCAAACGTTTTCGTCTGTCGTTTGAGGAGATTTTTAAAGTAATTAATATGAAACGTTAAAGATATTTAGGGACGAACGTTTCACAGATTTATCAGCGATCACTTGTGTACGTCAATAATGTTCATAGATCGGTCTGAGAGCTGTTTGCTGTTTCACAAATGTCCATAAATGTGTACAGGTGGGTCGTTCCGAGCTTCGGCTAATAAGCCCGGACCGAAAGCAGATCCTCCTCCACCGGGCCTTCAAGGACGTGGCCTCGTGCGTCCTCGGGAGGGTCAGCAAGGAGCACTTCGGCTTCGTCTGCCGGGAGACGAACGACTCGTACGCCTGCTACGTTTTTAAGTGCGAGAGCTCGGCCATCGCCAACGAGGTCGTCAGTGGTCAGTGCTACATTCCAGAGCTCCAGATTTTTTTGCCAGGAGGCAAACGAGCAGTCGGGTCACTTCCGCCCATGGACACCTGCAATGCCAGGAGGCTTACAAGTGAGTTGCCGGCCTTTAAGTGGTACGCTCTTTTCTTGAAGGCCCTCAATTCATTAAAAGGCCGGCAACGCATTCCATCCAAGCCACTTGTCGATAGGCCGCTTGACCGTTATTGTAAACCTGCTCGTTTGTCCCAGCATCTAAAAAAAATGTGCTTGTTTCAGCTTTTTTTGAAACTCATACAGATATAAAAATAAAAACAAGGCCATAATATAATAATAATTAATAACAAGAATATGACTAAGTGAAGAAGTGTATTAGTGTTAGTTAGTTACTTATTTCGATTTTTAGATCTTAAAGCCGTAAGAGTATTTAATATGCAAAATTGATGCAACCGTGAATCGAATGCTGGACTTCGACCAGGTTCTTTTCTTATTATTTGCTCCATTTAATTTATTTTCAATATAATTAAATAATAAAATGTATTTATTGATACAAGAAACCGTCTTAAAGCTATCGCAAGCAATAAAAAAAAAATAGTTTGTTGATATGTAATTAAGTATAATCTATCTACCTTTAATGCATTATCAATTAATTTAAATGACTTATTAATAGTAAAAAATAAATGAAACTTATAGAACTATTAAATAATGTTTATTTAATATTAGCGATCAGACAAGCGTTCGTGGCCCACGCGGAGCTATTGAAGAAATCCCGCGAGAAATCACCAAACCTGACCTGTGAACATTGTCCCATGCTGTGGTACCACCGGCTCTGTCATGACGTCGAAGGTGCGTCCCATAGATTATAGACTTTTTTCATGTCTCTTCCATCTGCCATCACTTGTCGTGGGTTCAACTTTCTTAGTTAAAGTTACGAGGGTTCAAAATTCGATAATTACTTTTAACCGACTTGACGAGTGTGTTAGCGTTACATATATTTTGTGTAATAGTTGTACTATTCTCTATATTAATCAACTATTTAGTACTTATATATCTCATTGCATCATTATATATTATCTATTGTCAGGATTATAATACATATATAATAAGCAATATCAACCAAACACAGTAATCATTGTCATAACAGTTATATTTACTAAAAGTAACTGTTTAATAATAATTTTACAAAAGTACAATCAAGGAATAACACTTACGTTTATCTTCTTTGCCAATCGGACCCAGAATGGCCACTTACTACCAAAATGACAAAAGCTATCGAACATTATTCAAAAATGCTTCTAATCAATTCATTTAACCAAAAAGAGGTTCTAATGAATTTATTTCACAAAAGAGGTTTTAACAAATTCATGTATAATCATATTTAAATATATGATTATACATTATATAACATCGTCTTACTATATGTAACATCAGTACTAAGCATATATGTTATATGTATATTAATATGTACCATATATTATACATATAACAAGTGCATCGATTGAAATGTGTGAAAAATACCGCCCGACAGATACAGCATAGACAAAAGAGTTTGGTGTTTATATGCCGTATCGAGATTAATATTGGGAGGAATATTATTTATTGTAACTGAACACCTAGAGTCCGGAAGCACAAAATGATGAACTGGATTTTTATCAGCTCTTTACATTCCTCAAATAGGTATGAACGAGAAGAAAACCCACGCGTTCATTCTGAGGCGAGTGGAGACGTTGCCTGATGATGAACAGGAACTCATTATCACCAAGTACCGGGGCGGTACCAATCATATGTTCGAGGTGAGTTAACTCTTATGTAGATATTTTGAATCGACATTTATTTCCACCGGAAGGCAGTTATCTACCGAGAAAAAATGTCGCTATGTCTTTGAAAGTATATATATATAACGAGGGGAGAGAGAGTTCCTCTATAGGGCTACCGCCAACCTCACTACTCTGTAGGGTTATTTTTGAAAGGCAGGTAGGTAGCATTGCCAACATCACGATTGAGTCGGTCATAATAACCACTTATTTAAAGAAACACTTCACTGATAGTTTCCAAGGCTTATATTTCACTATTTGAAGAGAGGTCCGTTCCGTACAACGGCCTGAGCGCGACTGTGTCGTGCGGTTACAATGCGACCCTATTTATAGTGATCAAGCACTTGTTTACCAAGACGTCGCATTGAAATAATAAAGATGACATTTCACAGAGTAACAAACGTAAAGTATTCAACTTATGTGTTTAAACTTATTTTAGGACAATTAAATGATGTTGAACTTAATTATTCTAGTTAATTTAAGACTAACTGTTGTAGTTGCGCCGATATATATATATATAGTTTGACTTTAAAAGTGTTTTTTATTTGTTAAAAGTTGATTTGATTTTGGTTGGGATTTCATTATATACTCCTTATACGATTTATGCACTTTACTAAGCAGTCATACCGAATGCATCTCTATTTCGTGTATTCATCTCGTGTTTATCCATTGGATTTCGTTTTTATTAAAAATTTCTTTCCCAGGTAAACGAACACAATGCCTTCCTGATGATGCTACTGCGAGCGCACTGCGAAGCAAAACAACAGAGGCACGTACATGACACGGCCGAGAATAGGTATACATATATATATATATTATTTATATATCTTGAATCGTATCAGCGAACACGTGTGTATGTCGATAATTTCCTTGTATATGAGGGTACCAATGAACCCTGTCTGGGAAGACAAACTCAGCTGATCACCATTTCCGTGATCAATATTTTACAAATGAGGGCGACATTTTTATCAAAAATATCTTTATTTCACAATTGACAACAAATGTCTTTTTTTGACTCGAAATTTACTGCCAATTCCCAAATCAAGGGAATCTCTTCCTCCGGGAAGTGAAGAGCTGGCAAGAAAATGTGACACTATTGTTTAAACAGTCATATCTATGATTTTAACTGAATGAATGATGAATAGGACCTCGCATGTCGTAAGGTGTTAATCCATTTGCCGTAATGAATCTTCATGCATGGTCATGTGATCGTCACGAATTGTCATGTAATGGTCAAATAAGGAAGAAAGTAAGAGAAAAATAATAACAATAATCCACGGGGAAAAAGGAAACAAAATTAAAGCATACGTTATTACGTTATTAATTATAAATATATTGACACAAAAAGAATAAAACAGACATTAAATTCTGATTTATTAAGAAAACTAATTAAGAAAATAATTCGATTTTAGGTCAGAGTTTCTGAACCAATACCTAGGCGGCAGCACTATCTTCATGAAGGCGAAGCGGTCACTTTCAAGTGGCTTCGATCATCTCCTGAAACGGAAGCAGGAAGCACCTGTCGTTAAAAAGGTGAATTATACATTTATGGTTTTTAATGCTGGTTTGATTTTTTCAAATTAATTTTCTTTTTCTTCTTTATTCTTATTCTCTTTTCTTAACTGATTTTCATTGGTGACACGTTTTAAAGGAGCCATCACCGAGACCGCCGCCATTGAACTTGGAGACATCATCAGAGCCGAACAACTCGGAACTTCTATCACCAGATGGCCGATGCAAATCATTATCTCCCGCTGTTTTAACAGGTATTAACTGTTAATGTTGGCAAAGTGTCTCTTAACTGTAAGGTCCTGCTTTCGAATCCCGGCTATGCACTTAACATAGGAGCATTGTTTTAGACAAAATGTTTTAAATGTAATCATTATTAAAAAATCAAACGCAATAAAATGTCCAAATTCTTCATACACACACGAACACACACAGAGACAACAAACCACCTGATATATCGTAGTTTGCGGTCCAGCATCCGCCTTTCTTGCAACATTAAATATTTGTATTAGAAATAAAGTATTTTGTATCCTAACACCACTGAATTACCAGGTTAAATAATTTAGAATGTCTTAATTGAAACAGATCAACCAAAGGCGTTGGCGGAAGACCAGACTGATGGGTCGAAGGAAACCACGCCGACCACCAATTCGCCAATGATGGAAATGTATGTTTCAAGAGTTATAAGTGCAGAATCAAAAATGTATTATGTTTTTAAACAGTTTCAAAAAGGTAATCTGTGTCAACTGTCTCTTGGTCCTTCGGTCCAGACAGTGGTTTCCACTGGAGGATCTTTTTGGTTGCAGCAAATGCATACCTTCCAATTGATTTACTTTAATAATAGTTCACAATCGTTGTCGAGGCTGCGTTAAAATTTATGATTAAAAATACTCACTTATATTTTGAACCTAAAAAATTAAAAAAACACAGTAGCTAAACGGTTTATATTTTATAGATTTCTCAAAGTGAGTGACTCTCGACCGGCCCAGACTGAATCAAATGAATCGGACACAACGTGGAGACAGGCCATCTATGAGAAGGTGGTCCAGCATGACGCCCTTGAAGGTACTCCAGATCTTGCTATTCCTTTGTTGATTATTATTATTGTTAAGAATTTAAACGCATTACATTTAACAAAAAGACTATTTGTTATTTTGACATTTAAACATTTACAATTAAATATGTTCCAGGAGATCAATCACTCCTAAGCCGAAGTAAATCTGGTAATCGATCAAAAGATGAATTGCGCCAATTGTGGAAAATGGCGATCGACCAGACGATACTACTCGTTAGAATGGAAAAGGAGAATGCTAGACTTAGAGGTATTTGTTTCTTTATAAGCTCTGTCATTGTACATATTAATTACCTTTCTACTATACTTACCTCATTCTAAGTGGATTATCTATTTATCTTTCAATCCCTTGGCCATAAATAAAGTTTTTCGCCATAATGTCATTTGTATACATCGTGTATAATACTGGTCCCAGTGGATTCCCTGTAGTACACCACAGTCTGCATACAAATTGGATCAATTAAAAATGTTTCCAGAGAGCGCTGAATCGTCCGCCGTCCGCCGTATTAAGCTGGAGTACAAGGAGTTGAGCGCGGTCGAGAGCGGGGTCAGTCTCATGTGGGACTCGCTCTTGTCCCGGGACAAGACGCATCCCGTTAACCGAGTGGACAGACATATGCTCATACAGGCTGTTAGGCAAGGTAAATACTCTTTACATTTCTGATGTTTGATTCATTCAATTTATCGTTTTTCTTTTCTAAAGGCTTCACATTATTATAATTGTTTTCTGAGGTAAAAACTGGTGTTGATGGGGTTTATATCTACCATCATACAAGATTTCTGTACACCTTTCCCAAACACATCTTTTTTTTTCTATATTCTAAAATCATATTAATTAGTATAACGTTTTAAGTAAAGAACCATAATTTGGAAGTCGTTTTGTATTTTTTTAGGTGTTCCGAGAATAGTACGCGGTAATGTTTGGTACTTCCTCGCGGAGCAGGCGTGTCTGCGGTTACCACCTCCGGATACCAAGAACTTTCCGGACTACAACACACCATACAGGTAAAGGCGAAATTCAGTATGAAAATCTTTCTAAGGCCAAAAATAATCTTGGTTCAATCAGATCAGATAATAATTTTGACACTCATTGAAATAAACTAATTTTTTTGTGTTGGTTGGAGTATTTTACGTTACATTAGCTTACTACTAGTGAGTAGTAAACTACGCAGTAGTAATTCTACTTCGAATATACCCGTTTGTTGAGTGGCTACATGTTATAAGAACAATATCGGTCTTTAAATGTTATTACGTTTTTCACTACGGTCCCTTCCTTGTCTTTGTATTCTTGATTGATTTTGTAATCTATTCCCAGTTTAATTAAAGAGAGATATTCTTTCAGGACACTCCTCTCAGGCCTGACTAAACACCAGCACGCCATCTTAATCGATTTGGGTGAGTGTCAAAAATTGTTTACAATTCATTATGCAATGCACATACACACACATGTCACAGATGTCACCCATGCACACAAACATATACAAACACACACACACATTTGTATGATGTACCTCTTTGGTGGAGACACCAACAAAGTGAGGGGTCCAGTCTTGTTACATTGAATATTTAGTTTTTATTTAATATTTTTTTTAAGTACGTCTTTGACTCGTTCATGTAGTATATTAACAAAGTGTTGTTATTTTTTAAATGCGTATATAAAACACTTTTTTCGAAGTCCGGTATATAAATAATTGAGAATTTCATTACGATTATTTTTGTAGGTTAAAATGTGTTTTTACCTACATGCTTTATGGAACTAAAGCATTACAAAATATAGTTTATAATTTTATGCTATAAAAACTATGACTCCAGGTAGAACGTTTCCAAAGCACTCGTACTTCGCATCGGCTCTTGGCCCAGGGCAACTGGCTCTGTACAATATACTGAAGGCGTATTCCCTCCTAGACCCGGATGTGGGCTATTGCCAGGGACTCAGCTTTGTGGCTGGAGTGCTCCTTTTACACGTAAGTTCATTTAACGGACATTTTATTAAATAATTTACAAGGCATACACTTTACAGCACACATATACTTAGTCTTGCCATAAATATTGTTATAAAGAAAAGCACGATTTTTTTTTTATACGTAACATTTATTCCTTTCATAGTGAGTTAGTTTAATACATCAATATATAACTATTAAAAATATACAATGTTTATTCGAAGTGGTCTCCATTGGCTGCAATACAGTCTTTTAAACGTTGAGGCCAGTTATCAATAGCAGCACGAACTCTTTCTAGAGGAAAATTCTTCACTGCCAACCGAATGGATCGTTTTAGGGACTCCAAATTATCATGGCGTTTAGAGCAAGCCTTACTCTCTAAAACTGACCATAAATCATAATCCCATGGATTTAGGTCAGGACTTGACGACGGCCAGTTTTCAGTGCTGATAAAGTCCGGAACGTTAGTTTTCAACCAAGATTGGGTGGATCGAGCTCTATGACCCGGTGCCGAGTCTTGTTGAAAGCACCATTCTTTGTTATTGAACATGGTGTTAGTTAAAGGCTTAACTACCGTCTCAAGAATGGTATTTTGATAAACTTGTGCCGACGTTTTAATACCTTTTTCACAAAAATATGGCTCAGTCACCCCTTCATAGCTAACACCCCACCAAACCATCACTGAAGTGGGATAATGCCCACGTTGTACTCTGTTTACTAATTGCGAAGCTTCTTTAGAGCTTCCAGCATAAATACGGTCATTTTGTTTATTAAAATACTGCTCAATTGTAAAAATTTTCTCATCCGTAAACAAAATTTTTTTGTGACCTCCCTTTGCGTACCGCTTAAGTAGTTGTTTGGATTTTACCACCCTATTCTTCTTTAAATTATCAGTTAAGAAGTGACCAGTACGTCTCTTATAGGCTGCAAGTCCTAAGTCATCTTTTAATATACGCGACATGGTTCTAGGAGCTATCTTCATCTCCCGAGATAAAATCTTTTGCTTACGGACAGGATTTCTTCGAATTCTTTCCCTAACTGCTTTAATCACCTTTTTCACACGAACGGTACGTGGACGGCCAGATCTTTTTCTGTCACAAACAGAGGAGGTATCATTGTACCTATCAATAGCCCGGTAAACAAACATTTGACTAATACCAAGCGGGTGGAGGGTTTTAAAAATTGCACTTTTCTCCATACCTACTTTATGTAAGGCAATCACAGCGATTCGGTTCTCTTTATCACCCCACTCCATTTTAATATAACAAAATATTTAACAATATAATGGCGCGAAAATAAGAAAACACATCAAGCTATCATATAAAAATGACAGATTCCAAATTCAAACGTAATATTTTCTTTTTTTGAATAGTAACAGTATTTATGGCCAGACTAAGTATATCGGAGAGACCGAACAGAAGCGTGACGTCATCACAGACTTAACGAACGAAACGACTGTTGGCGCGGTTCATATAGATACTGGATCTCGTACAGTGCTGATTACCTGGTACGCAAGACACAATATAAAACTAGACAAAAAAGGCCACGACACGCCCTAATGGATCCGGACGATCCCATTACTGTAGCTAACAACACACTAGATGCGGCCGGCGAGGCCAAACAACCAGATAGGAGAGCTAGGGTTAAAAACCGTGGTCCCCTACTTCAAGTGTCGCTCACTCCTCCAGTGAGCTTCCGTCCAGCCCCTCAGGCTAGTCCCCCCCGTGACAGCCCAAGCCGAGGTCCGAGTCTCACAGGAGACGCCCTTGCGCAAGTCACGGCAAACCACAATTGTCACGGCTGAGCTAAGCTCGCCAACCAGCCCGAGCTGAGCTGTAAAGGCCTCCTGGCCAACAGCGAGATCCCCCTCCGAAAAAAAAAAAGTGCTGATTATTCAGCATTGAGAGCTCGTGCCGAGCGGACGTGCCTGTGCTTACCTATCAACTTCACAATAACAAACCTGTGTAGTTAAATGATATTGTATGATCATTTTGCACGTGTGAACCTGTCATATATACTTACACATCTCGGCTCCGAAACATATATATTTATTTAAAATTGAAACCCGTATACAAAAAAGTCAAATGGTCCTCTGTCTCTTTTCAACTAGACGCAAACGGAATTTGACAGAAAGGGACAGGTATGATACGAAAGTTTCGTTTAACTTCAGATGGACGAAGGCGAGGCGTTCATTCTACTTCGCCATCTGATGTTCAGACGTGGTCTTCGAAAACAATACTTACCCGATATGAGCGCACTTCAGGTCCAAGTAAGTCATTCGGTTCAATTTTGACTATTTATCAAATAATGTTCTAGATTTGGGTATTTAAAAAAAAAAACCTAATATTTCATATCACTTGTGTAAGCCCAAGTTTTTTGAATTTATTAAAAGAGAAACTTGAAACATCAATAGAAAATTAAAAAAAAAAAAATTTATATATATATATAGTGTTAAATTTGGGATTGAATCGACCTTAATGCTGTGATAAGGACATATTTAAACAGTGGTCACACCAGCTGAGTTTGTCATCTCAGACCAGGTCTATTTTGGATGCCCTAAAGCAATAAATGATACAGTTGTACCAACTGTCCCGTCTGCTGCGCGACCACGAGCCCGACCTGCACGCGAAACTGGAGTCTCTGGACATTTCCCCAGCTCTGTACGCAGCTCCGTGGATGCTGACGCTCTTCACCAGCCAATTCCCGTTGGGGTTCGTCGTTCGTGTGTTTGGTGAGTATTTTTTTTTCTAGTAGCTTTTGCCTGCGACTTCGTCCGTGTGGTTTAAATACAAAATTGGGAAATTCACTTCACTTCACTTTACTTTTTGTCTATGTCCCTTCCCCAAAGTTTACTCTATAACAAAATTCATCGAAATACTACTTCTAATATTTATTTATTATTTTATTTAAATCGTATTTAAGTTTTCCTCAAATGAACGCGGGTGTTTTATTTATTTTGACTTTGTTGGCAAATGTTGGTACACGTGGATAAAGGGTTATCTACGTGTACCAACATTGTGGCAATAAATAAGTTTCGGAAATTATGTCCGTTTCCAGACATGGTCTTCATGGAATCGTTGGATGTGGTCTTTTCGTTATCCCTGGCTCTCCTGTCGGCTCACAAAGACGGCATCATGATGTGCGAGAGTTGTGAGGAAGCCGCGGAATACCTCAAACACAAATTGCCCGACGTCAACACAGCCATTTACAATAAAGTCATGAAAATTGTACGTATTTAACTAATATATATATATATAACGATGACTTGGGACCGAATTATATATTATACTAGCTGATCTTGACAAACGTTGTTTTGCCAAAAAAAAGGTCTAAAAATAGACGTTGGCCGATTTTCAGACCTACTCAATATGCTCACAAAATTTCATGAGAATCGGTCAAGCCGTTTCGGAGAAGTACGGGAACGAACATTGTGACACGAGAATTTTATATATTAGGTTGTATAATAACAAGTATATTAAGGCTGTATACTCCGATTAGACGTTTTTTATAATTCTTCGAATTGTAATGAAAAATACAGAAAATTCAATCAAAAAATGAAAATGGTTTTAGAAAGTAAATTTGGCAGGCCGTGCATGAAATATGTTTTTTTTTTTAAATTTAATTCCTATTATACTTTTTTAACACTATGATAAAAACTTATATCTACTTGTATATTTATTTTGTTGTAAAGAACAGCTTCAATTATATATGGTCCAGGTCCACAAATTGGACATTTCCCGCCAACTGACAGAGTACGCGGTCGAGTACAGCGTGCTGCGGGAGGAAATGCCGCGACTCGCCACGCTCACGGAGCAGAACAGACTGTTGCTCGATGACGTTCATAGGATGACGACGGAGCTCGATGTAAGTATATATTATAGTACGCTCGGCACGAGCTCTCAATTCTGAATGACCCGTACGGTACGTGCTCCAGTATTTATATGTGACGCCCCAACGGACGTATCCAAGCGTGAGTCGACGATGACGTCACGCTTGCGTTCTGTTGTCTCCGACTTAATATTTATAACCAATTCATGAAACAGACACCAATGTAATGACAGACAGATACGAGGGTTTTTTAAAAAAATGCTTATCTCGGCATTTAGGGCGATTCATTTGCAAGCTTTTATATATTAATATTTACATTATAGGACAACATCATTCATGTTTTTGATTTTATTCAAAGAGAAATTTGGCACTTCATTTGGGTATTACGTATAACATTCATTACATTATTTATTGACTTTAATAAATCAACAACTTGGTTCAAGATTATACTCGAAATTTCAGGCCGCTATGGATGCGTTAACGAATTTCCAAAAATCTCAAGCTCGCATCGACTCTCAAAACAAAATGATGGATCAACACTTAACACTACTGAGTCGTTACATATCAAACAAAAATGACGTACCACCGGAAATAAAGAAAATCGTGCAGAACTACACAAAGAAGCTATCGTTCAGTTCAAAGATTACGTCTTTCACGAAATTCTCAACCAACGAAGAGGAGGAGACGAGACAGAAGAGTTCGCCAAATCTCTACGCGAAAACAACGAAGGAGGATGTTATGAATGCAATGAAACAGAATGAAGACAGAAAACATTTTCTCATGAAGAAATCCCAGTCGGTTCATTCCGGCTTAATCGCGAAACTACCTTTAAAGGTGCTAGAGGAGACGGAGAATTACAAAACCGAACGGAAACACAGTCTGACCGATGCGATGATAAAAGACTTGGGCCGGAAGAATTCCGGATTCTTCGCGAGCACACACGAGCAGATACGACAAGAGAGACTGTTCGAACAACAGTTGAAGCACAACTTCGATGAAAACCTTCGGAAACTGGAGGAATCGACACACAACTCCGAATCCGATTCGGAGAGTGACAAGCGGAACCTTTCCGACGGCAAATTGTCGTTGAATCTCGTTGACAGGAATGACAGCGGCTTCGTTACGCCAAACACACCGGACAACGACAGGAGATTGGATGTGTCATCTGTCATTTCGCACCCGCTGAGCGATTGTGACGTTGACATCAAGTTTGACGGGCAATCGACCAAGTTAAAGCAAATACGACCGCTGCGACACCATTAATCACCGGGTTCGAATAACCGACGGATCGTTAAGTTATTGTAACCGAGTCACGGTCTTATTCATAAAAGAAATGCCTATTGAACCATAGTTTAGTTGTCATACTCTTCAGTCTTTCGTTTTAGTGATACGGATTCACCCATTTCCCAAAAGTACGTATTAAATGTGTCCACGGATTTCATTCTGTACCTATTTATGGTCTGTGGCACGGCAACGAACGCAACTCGTAGTCATTGCAACACACTTTGGTAAATGTCCGTTTATTTATTCAAAGTCAAAATATCTTTATACGTTAAGGTACATAGGACCATTTTGAATCGTCTTAAATCTAAGTGATTCCACGCCTGTTCGTACGCGACCAAGCTGTGAAGAAGCAGACAGTACAGTACACTTTTTAGGGCAAGGCTACACTGGAGCTAATTCATTCCCAAACTTTTTCGTCATCAAAATAATCAGACAATTTATAAAATGCTTACTAAAAGCCTTCGTTTAAATACTTTTTAAAATTTTCTTTTTTAAAGTCAAAGTGTTTGGGATTTTATTATTGATGCGTACCACGTTGCCTTTTGAATCACCAACTTTATGGAGCTTTATTGGGAACAGCAAGCTTATCCTTATTTCTCGTATTGAGACTATGATGATCACAATTTTTTTTGAACACGGCATTTATAACACTGCTAAATTAGGGTGCCGTGCCTGTTGATGATGTAATTGGGTGATGCCAGAATTTTGAGGATTAATTCAATGATGTTCTTCTAAAACGTATATTAAATAAAATCACAATGAACAACGTATAGTGTACGCATAAAATAGATGTCGTAGCGAGTGAAGATGACGTCACGATGCCGCTGAGCCAATCACAGACGACCTCTTGCTTTCCCTAGAGGGCAATGTTAATGAACAGTTAATATTTACAGGTTTGTGTTAAAATGTGTTTTTGCAATACAATTTTAATAAAATCCCACTTAAAGTGTGCTCTATGTGAGTGAGACCGTCGGTTATGCGTCGAGCTTAGTTAAAATATACAACTTAAAGCTTAAAGCTCATATAGTTTACGTTTAATATATGAGTCGTATAGAATTAAGCGGCTTTCTTTTTAAAAGGTTACCTATAGGCATATATCTAATATATAAAATTCTCGTGTCACAATGTTCGTTCCCGTAGTCCTTCGAAACGGGTTGACCGATTCTCATGAAATTTTGTGAGAATATTAAGTGGGTCTGAGTGTCGTCTATTTTTAGAGACTTTTTGTTTGGCAAAACGTTTGTCGGTATCAGCTAGTAATCAATATAGATAATAATCAGTTGCAGATTTTTTTTTAGTTTTCCCGAAAATGAGCTTAAGTTTAAAAGATGTTCAAGATGAAAAATTCTTTGAATCTATACGACTCATACATAGTGTTACTTATTAAAGGCACAGAGATCAGTAGGGATAAGTTTTTAAATATATTTTTTATTGAGAGAATTATATTTTTTTTTGTTACGTTTCACATTTCAGTATTGATATAAAATAGTGATAAAATGTGTTCCGCTTTATGTAATTAGATGTAATAAATATTATGTACTTAAATGTATGTTTTAATTCAAAATTAATCTTCAAATAATCCAAACTCAAAATATCTATATTTGAGATTTTTATAAAGAAGACACTTTTGAATCGTCATTTATTACCACCAGAAGGCAGTTATCTACCGAGAAGAACAGGCAAGAAACTCGCTGCTGATGTAGATAACTATCTGCCTGTTCTTCTCGGTAGACAGGAGAACAGGCAAGAAACTATAATAAAATATTTCATATATATGTTACATACATGACCAATTAAAATAACAAAGATAATTAATAATTAAATTGAACTGTCCCGATGCTGATCCAATTGCAGACACATTAAAGGGATCTTTGTCCTCTAAATATTCTTTAACTATATAGTATGCCTTTTTTTCCAGGATACTCTTTACGTGGTATATATAATATATAAATATTAACATGTGTTTATGTAGGCATGTATCCAAATTTGTAATAACAGCGAATTAATCTCGAGTCGAGTCTAAATTATAAATTAAACAAAAGCAAAGATCAAAAATATTTATTCTAGAATATCACAGACGCAAACAAATTTTTCACCGTAATGGCGACAATGCCTTAAATAATACAACTAAAACTTTATTAATATTGAATTATCGTATGGAAATCGTTGTAAGGTATCAAGGTATTTCTAGGATTTTTTTTTGTTACAAATGTCTTAGTTACAAGATATTTAACAGTAAACAAAACTAACATTTTGATTTTCCACATAATTATTCGATATTGTTATAAAATAATAAGTATAAAACTTAAATAAACAGATTAACCTAAAACGCTAAAATAAATTTAAAAAGTTCTTGCGGTCTTGCGGTGAAGTAAGCATAATTTTTTGGGAACGCAAGAATAGCACCAGCTCTTGGATCACCGGTTCTGACTACCAGGCACCTACTTATTTTTTTTTTATAAGCGCCTGATATATTGATTTTAATAAGTTTATCAGCGAAAATAATGCTTAAATAAATAAATAGCCTCCAACAGTTATTTTTATGAAGCGTTGTCATTACGCCTAGATCTAGCTGACAGACGAATTGACGCTCTGACCGAAGCCCGCGATCCTATACCTGGGAGAGGCCTCACAAAGCTCTCTTGTGGGGCCTCCAACCTTTGTACTGGAATCTCTTTTTTCCTGAAATTAATACACTTCGAATAAATCGGAGATAGATGGATTTTTTTTGGTATTTTAGAAATTTAATAAAAAATATCTTTATTCACATAGGAAACATTAGATAACATTTACTGTCAGCGGACGAGAAGAACTGGCAAAAAACTCTGCTACTCTTGTCAAAGCTAAACTCAAAATATCAAATGAAATAGAATGCTTTAAATGTATTATAACTTGGTTAGAGAACAAAGCTCTCTTTTTATAAGCTTAGTTATTGAGTTTCATAACCAAAAAACCTTGTTTATTTTAACAAATTCGACCTATCTTACCTGGGGAAACAGGGGTTATCCCAGAATCTCTGGTCTTTTCCAAACTCCTCTCCATCAGCTAGTGTTTGCGGCATCTCAGTGTCCATAGTCTCAGGAAGGAGGAGGCAAAGGAACCCGCCAAAAATACCCAAAACTCCAAGAATTAAGAGAGGTAATTCCGGTGATATGGTGGCCTAAAAATATAAATATACCTTCCAGAAATCTTTAATTATGCTCATAAACTATGAACTCTAAATCAAAACCAAGTTTAATATACTTTTCCATATACTTTTAAATCATCAAAGAGTTAAATAATTGACAACATTCGCCAGTCCCCAAAAGCGTGTAGCGGAAGAGAACTGTCAAAACTCCGCCACTCCTTTAAATCAGGGGAGAGCAACCTTTTTATGGGCAATTTAAAAGTATTTGGAACTTACTAATTATAGATTTGTTTTAATACGTAAGTCGATGAAATAAATAAATAAAAAAAGGCTTGGTCGCATGCAGCCCGCGTCTTGGTCATCTTTAAATCATGAAGTTTTGCTGAATATAGGTATTCAGCAAAACTTAGTGGTATTAGCAACACCATCACAGATAATAATAGATTTAAACATACCAGATAAACAACAAAGGGCGCTAATATGGATGCTACATATCCCATAATATGTATTAACGCCACGCCCTGTGCTCGAACAACGGTCGGCAATAACTCTGCAGCGTATTGCAGACCTATATTATATGATATGTTGATTGCGAATCGTCCCAATATAGCCAGGGTTGCTGAGGGACCGCCTGAAATATATCTATATTTATTCCGGGGACTTCCGGGCAAAATCCTGGCTTTAGATTAGACAGAAACGAAACTGGATTTGTTCGTATATAAAAACATGCAATAATAGGAATAAAGGTAAAAGGCATTTTAACATTATTGTCATGTAATTATTTTGAATTAACATTTAGTTACTTTTCCTTGTTCATTTATGTATGTGATTTGGTATTCTACGCACTTATTATTCTTTCAATGGGAGTTGCCTGTAATAGGTCGCCCTAAATATTAACATTTACTAACTATTTATGCAACTATGTATAAATAAAATACGGAAGCTTCTGCATTCAGATCCTAACCAAGAGTGGAAGAATACTTACCAACTGGCACTGTGGTGGCCAGTAGACTGAAAATCCCACTGATAACCATTGAACCGCAAGCTAGCCACCTTCTACCCCATCTAAATCAAAAAGAATAGCTTAATATTAGCTTAGAGCTTGTGGTTTTGTCGCTCAGCCTCTGCCACAAGGACCAAAACTCTATATTTAGGTGTATAAGTTTTTTTAAACCTACTTATAATAAGTATTACTTTTTAATAAATCTTTTAAATCTTATATATAAAATTCCCGTACTCTTCCGAAACGGTTTGACCGATTCTCATGAAATTTGTGAGAATATTAAGTAGGTCCGAAAATCGGTCAAATGCAAGAGACATTTTTTTATAATGTGGCATTAAAAAATACACACAACCCTGTTGTCACCAACCCCTATTATTTAAATAAGCTAGCTACATACTCGTATGTGTGTAGTTCGCTTTTGTCTTGGTTAAACACAAGTATTGTCAAATAATTTATTCATAACTTACCGATCCAACACAAGTGTTAAAAACGTATCAGCCGGGAATTCCGTGGCTGTCGCTACTGTGAACGTGAGGAAGATGTCCAGACCCAAAGAGCCAACATTCCTTACATGGCCGTCGAAGACCAGGGATATCCCCATCCAGATTATGATCAGGAGAATCGCGTTGCGTCTAAGTCGAGGTGTTTTGAAGATGTCCAGCACTGAATAGGTCTTTTGGCCTTCAGAGTCTTTGAGAGCTTGTTGTGAGGATTCCTACAATTTAGCGTCAAATTATTGTCATTTAAAAAAGATGATCTACATCTTTATTTATGTTTAAATTAATGCTGTTTAAAAATTCACCTTGTAGATTTCTATTTAAAGTTTTTTTTTTGGAGGTAGTCTAATCGAGGTGTTACAAAACAATACGACTGGTATTTTAGCGGTTAACCTCTTAGTTTAGAAAGAAATACTTTAATACTTATGCTAATACCACATAATTCACACCAAATAAGCAACATGACAACTTACAGTGAACTCGTTCAGTACTTTTTCAGGAATTTCAGTTTTATTTATCTTCTCGAACTTCTTCATTATTATTAGAGCCTTATCAACTTTACCTTGCGATAGCAGCCATCTAGAAACATATTATTGTATGAGTCCTCGCTGTATCGCGTTGTTGACGCCCGACGAGCTTTTGTATGACTACTGAAAGCTTACTTAATTCTATAATAAGAGGCTGTGCACTTTTAAACAGATTAATTTATATGTTCTATAGTCCTAAGCTATCTAGTCCTGAATTTGTAGGATTCTTGTTTATTTCAAAGGTTCAAGTAATGCCATGCCACAATTATTACACAAGAACTTAAAGTTGAAAAAACTATTAAATTATTAGTGTAAAAAAGAATATTAGTGTTGATATATATATTAATATACAAGTTAAATTTAAATAAATAATTGACTGCAACTGAAGGGCTTATCGCTCCCAGCGATCTTCTAGGCAATTAATATAACGATAAACTAGGAAACGGAACGAGGAAATAATAAAATGAAAACTGATAGTGCAAGTATTTAAGTATTTTTTTATACATTGAAGATGTATTAAAAAAATGGACTTGATGATACACGACTTGATTTAATAAAAACAATGCAGAGAAGATACGGTTAGCAAGACCAATAAACTAACGGATAGAGACGAGATGAGATTTCCATAACCCCGCTGATGCTTTATAAATAGAATTACCAAGAAAGGAAGAGACCTACTCTGTTTAACTTTAAAAAGTCATTAAGATGTATGACGGTACTTACCTAGCACTCTCAGGTACTACCCATGGCGTTGCAGCAGCAAAAATGAACGGCATACTTATTCCTAACGCGTACCTCCTCCAGTCGCCCGCCCACAACGCGATCCAGGGCAGAATTGACGCGCCCAATGTGAAAAATATCGCTATCGACATGTTCGCAACAAATGTACGCCATTTTGGTCCTACGTATTCTAAAACTGTGATAAATTATGATAATATTGAGCGAAATAAGCACCGGCTATTGGGTCACCGGTACTGCGTACCCGGCACCTACTTAATTCCTTATTGCTAATATGGTATCATAATTTAAGTCCAGCACTTAAGTGCCACTGCATCTGGTTGTCACATGGAAATAATTAATGTGAGAAATTATATTAATATTAATATGAATAACATTTTAGCCAAGAAACTCATTAAGTGACTGATCGGCCAATTACTATGTAATCGACGTAATATATAACTTATATGTTTTCTTTATATACCTATTTCCGCATATGTAATGAGTATTATATAATATATTTTGACTAATTGTTGTCAAATGCCCATATTGTTTAGTTTTGAAGAAATTTACCAACAAAGGACATTATTCATATAAACCTACTGATCAACATCTGTTTACACTTACCTAAAATATACATCATTGTAAAACAATTGTCAAACGCCAGTCCAACGAAAAAACGGCAGATCGCGAAGGACCAGAAACTGTCACAGAATGCTGTCCCCACTCCGGCTGCGAAGCCCATCATATTTGTACCTGTTGAAAAACATTTTAATTGCAGTGAAATGATACGTTAGGTTTTGTTAAACCATTGTTTAATTCTTCATAGACAATTTTGTTTGTTGAATTTTTATAACAAAGGATTGATTTGGTCCCATTTTCAATAAATACACATAGACGTAAATAATAAAATATCGAACGTGTTATTTATATCTTATATTTAAAACTTCCATGACACAATGTCAGTTACCGTAGGTACTGGCCTGAACCTTTTTTTACCAAATTTTATATGCGTATTCAGTAGGTCTGAGAATCAGCTACTATCTATTTTTATACCCCTAAGTGGCGTTGGTCACCCTTAAAAAAAACATTTTAATTTTTTGACGATTTTTTTATTTCTATTTTTTTATAATCTGCCATTAAAAAATACATATAACGCAATTTTTATGGCCTTGAGTAATATAATCATTTTTCATGCCGCTCGATAACTGATCAATTATAGTGTTTTTAACTTTTGAGAATCGTTCAACAGTTATTGTTCACTATTAACCCTAAATGTTCATATTTGCCAACCCCTATTTTTCCAACGCAACGATTTGTCTATGTACATGAAAAAATAACAAATGGTAACAATACCCTTAATAGAGACAAAATATTAAAAAAGTTTTTGTTTCGTATAATTATATTAGTATATTATATTCATGTTTACTAGAATCGGCCATTGAAGCGGAACTAGCGCCATCTTTTTTCATAGCCTACAAAAAATACTTTTAGAAGGATGTATACTCCGATTGGTGCCTGAAAAACATACCAACTAAAGCCGGTATCCTTCCATATTTATCAGCGATCCATCCGAAGACCAGACCGCCAACGATCGCCCCGCAGAAGAAGATTGCCTGAGCTGTTGCTGCTAAGTTGTCTTTGTCGCACACCCAATCTAGCTAAAAGTTAATATCACAATTATCATCACGTATTAATTACGACTCAGGTGGCTAATAATTATATTAATTATTAATGTTGCCAACATATTAATGTTGGTGGTTATTAAGATTGTAGAAAATGTAGGCAGTTTATGAAAAAAATAGTATTTTATAAAAAAAAATACTTATCTCAACGGAGAGCCTAGTTTATGAGAAATCGGAATTTAACCCATATTTCAAGACCTAATATATGTTTTTTTCTCGTCATTTGCATTTTTAAATGTATCAAATGAGTATAACATACCTTGGCTAACCCACCAAGTACAATCTGTCCTATATAATATGTGTTTCTAATTTACCTGTGAAGCAATAGTTTCGTAAGGCACGTCAGTCCTATTGTACTCCCAAGTAACACAAGGCACTATGGGCCATTCATCATCAGGCGTGGTCCTACCTTCCGCGAGGGCAACTGACCAGTTAGTTGAGTACATATTACATCTGTCATGTGAGAATTGACCACCGATTTTCGCTGGTATCGATAGTGCGCGGCTGTAAAAGGGTTATTTTTTTATTTCTTCTCTATTAGGCAGGCCAAGAAATCATAAATAACAATATTCATATAACTTTCTTACGCTTATGAATCGTCGGATTATAAAAAAAAATACTACATTTCCATTTACTGCCAGTATCAACAAATCAAGAGCGTAGAGACGATAATAACTCGTAAGAAACTCTGTGCTACACCTTTAAATCGTCAAGTATGTTACAGTTAAGAGCTGCAACCATTACACAATGCTCCAGCGAATGCATTATTATTATATTTATATAATGTATAAAACAATAAAAACCTACTACCGGTGGGTGCGGTGAATTAGCAGTATTAACGTTATTTCTTATTTATTTATTTTTTTAATTTGTCCCCAGACATATTATGTGCTAAATACATTTAAAACAATAAACTTATGAGATAACACAACTAGGTTTACACATAAGACAATTAAATGGGAACTTGAGACATTATAGTGATAACAACGCGCTAACACGTGTAAAGTTAGAATAACTACCGCCCATCCAACGCCGACTTAACATGTGAGTTACTGGCCTTTGATTGTATAGTACATTCTCGAAAACACTGGGTCTATGAATAGAATACTGGAGTGCTTTTAAAAGCGCTCAGATGTGAGGCGCCATGTATGATACTTGTAATAAATAAGCCGCATTCAAATTACCATTTGAAATCAGTACACTGTGTAACCGTTCGTGAAGCGTAAATAATAATTGCAACCGTAAAATCATGGTCCAATAATCAAAGGTTTTTCCTAGTATTAAACGGAAGTGATATTTCCTAATTTGATATCGCTAAATTGAGGCTGAGAATAAACATAGATCCATAGTAAGACTATTTCTATTTTAATTGAACGTCATTTGAATTTTAAATTGCTTGTACTCGTTTAACTAAAGTTAATCACTTGTATAATTAAATGAGCGTAATGCATATACATATAATAAAACAGAATATACAGCTTGTATATTCGGACGCTTTCTTTTAATGTTTCAACCGGGAAGCAAACCCACGATTTGTGGTTGACCTCGATCGAATTGCACGACCAGAGCGACCTTAACACGGCCTTAAACTAGCAATTCTGTTATATAATTGAACCATACCGTATGTAAGGCCAAAGTTAACCGACTTGGAAAGAGGAATTATGATATTTTTAAATAATGAAAAAAAAAAAAAATTAAAACCTAAATAACTTTAAAAATGTTTGGTCCTATTAGCAGAGTACCCAACATGCTTGGCATAACCTAGATGTATCGTAATGCTTACACCCAGAACCCAGACCAGCTCTTGGTACAGTACTGACTCAGACCCAAAAGTGTTGATGACTTTTCTGTTATAAATTAAAATTACTGTTATATTTTTAGACGTAACCTCAGAACTTTAAGAAGACCAACATTGATGTCAAAGTTTATTGCAATCAAAATGATTTACGAGTTAAATGGATTAGTTAATAATAACGAAACGGATACAGAAATGTGGTTGACAGACATCTGTTGCGATTTAAAGAAGCGGTGGAGAGTTTTTTTATAGAAAAGGGGGCAAACGAGCAGGAGGCCCACCATAAAGGTGAAGTCGCCGCCCATGGACACTCAAGTGGCTGGGAGCTCATGAGTGCGTTGCCGGCCTTTTAGGGATTTATACGCTTTTTTCTTGAAGGACCCTAAGTCGTAGTGGTTCGGAAATACCGTGGCGGGCAGCTTGTTCCATAACGTGGTGGTGCGTGGTAAGAAGTGTCTTACGAAACGCGCAGTGGTGGAACGACAGACATCAAGGTGATACGGGTGGAATTTCGCATTCTGCCTTGATGTCCGAAGATGAAATTTAGCTGCAGGTCTAATCCGAACAACTCCTCCGAACACACCCCATGGTAAATGCGATAGAAGATGCTGAGAGATCCAACATCTCTACGCAGCGCCAAAGGATCAAGCCGGTCGGAGAGTGACTGGTCAGCGACTAATCGAACCGCTCTACGTTGAATGCGATCAAGAGGAAGGAGCTGGTACTGGGGGGCTCCCGCCCAGAGGTGAGAACAATATTCCATGTGGGGCCGAATTTGCGCTTTATAAAGTTGCAAGCGGTGGCCCGGAGTGAAGTATCGTTTGTTGCCAGTTCTTTTTATCTCCACGCCCTTGATTCAGGAACTGGCAGTAAATGTAATTGTACAGTCGATTTTGTATAATATTTCGTGAGTGTAACAAAGTTACCTACATGAATAAGGTATTTTTTTTCATTTTTATTAAATTACGTACTAAATAAATTCTACTGTAATCGGCCGGTACACCTTAAACTATAGTGTGCCTGGTATTATTGACATCTTCGATCAATAAAACATACAGTTATAAATCTTAATTTTGGTATTCATAAAATGTTAATTTTGAAGGTATTCTAGAATAACCTTGCCAATAGATTAAGGTTATGTAATTGGACTTTTAAACATGATAAATACTACATTTACCAAAACAACAATTATTAATGAAATAAATAATCTACTTCATATGTGAACCAAGCTGAGTTTCTTGCTTCTCTCAGCTTGGTCGTGTATAAACAGGCGTAGAGTCATTTAGATTTAAGACGATCCAAAATGTTCCTGTGTACCTTACTGAATATAAAGATTTGATTTTGCTTTGGTGCTATTTGTTTAAATAGAAAGGTATACCATTTTATTCAGTTTCTTTTGAGTGATACATTCACAAAGTTTCATAATTATTTAATATATTTTAAATGAAAAACCTTCAAGTAAATTAAATAAAAATAAGTTTAAAAATTATAGAGGATATCCTCTTTAAATGTACTAAGATTGTAATTCTTAAAATTTTATTCATAAGTTATAATTTTCCTGGTATTATATTGAATTATTAATTGAACTTCTTGTCAATTGTCAGCAAATAGTTAACATCGTAAAACCTTACTTTAATGTAACTCTTATTTATTTATTGACGGCTGAACACAAAAAAAAATACACAGATTTACGCTTAATTTTTTCTTAAATAGAACAACCGCTAATATTCTCCAACTATCATTCATAATCCTGTCATAAAAATGTCACATTCTGATGCAGAGTTAAGAAACCGATTTACTAAGGGTCATGCACGGAATGGAGCTTTGCTGGCGAAGGCTTAAACGAACCGTAGTCAGCAATGGATGCCTTCTGGGCCGGATAATATGACCTTCTCTCGTACGAAAACAGACGCCACCGAACATCTCTCTTATTCCCAGTGTGTTATACTCCATACTCAATGTGTTAGAACGAGACAAACATCTAAACATGACTTTATTACGAATAAATACGTCTAAAAATCTCACCGTTCTTCAACTGTCAAATTAGCCAACTCCGGAACCCAGCACCAATGCTGTTCCGGCACAATTGTCATGAATATTTGCGAAAAATACACGAAAGCGACAAAAAATGCGAACGGTATCATCAATAAGAACAATATCTTTTGATATAAACCGAATTCGCCTATATACGGCAGGAGATCATCGAAATCTGTTGCTTTACGTTTCTCTGTGGCATTTGTACTTTCTGTTTTATTAAAAGTGTCTATGCTCGGTTTGTCTATGTCTCCGTTTTGGCCGGCCTCGTCGCAGCAAGGAGTTCGCTCTTGTGGCGCCATTTTGTGTGACTTGAAATGAGAACTTTACTCACATACTCTGTGGGATCTACCTGGAACAACAAACACAAAGAATTATTGTACATTCAAAGATTTCCAACGTGTTCATGATTCCTTTTAGCAAATTAACGCTATCGGTTATTTAAGACATACAAAATATATGCGAATATTACACATATATATATATATATATATATATATATATATATATATGTATAACCAGACGTTAAAAACAGGCCTTGGATTCCTGTTTTCATTTCCTTCATCATTTCTCTTTATGGCCTTGTCGAGGAACTATGTACATTATATGTAATAATCTGAGACTACTACCAATTAGACTACTCATAGGTCTGTGAACAGTTAGTCAAATCTTTCTCTTAATACGGATGAATAAATGAGATTTATTTATTACCGTGATTAGCCACTTGTATTATACATATCTTGTTAGGTAACCTAATTCTAAAGTACCGCAAACCATATGTTACCTCGAATGTTCCGAGAATTATAATAAGACTTCGCAATTGGCATTGAACGAACCTAATAACTTTATAAGGAAATTGTTGTTCAATTTACACATGTATTTAAGATATTTAACTTTGACGAATTAACACGTTTTGAACCATTAAAAATTATTGATTTATTGTTTGTTATGCGGTTAAATTTTATTGTATATGTCACTCCGAATGCAAACCTGAAGGCTCGCGGGTGATATGCCTTTTGAGAAAATAGTACGCCATTTCCATGAAGTCATACAGATCGATATATTTAATTTAATAGACAAAAATACATTTTAGTATGTTTGTCATATGGATTCTTGCTAGCGATATGTTTTTACATATTTTAAGAAAATATAGCGTCAGGATGATCCGTTCGAAGCGTATGGTGGTCGTTTAGCAAGCCAGTAGGATGTACTATTTCACCAAATGATTAATTTTTGTCATAGTTAAAAAATACATTATTTACATTTTAGTACGAAATTAAAATAAGTCGTTCAAATGAAATCATTATAATATGAAATGTTTTCTTGACCGTGGCATTGCGTTCAAGGTATTTAAGATCCGAATAAATTTACATGGATTAACAGAAAAACTCACGCAAAAGAAAAACTACCGTAACTCTTTTTTTCTCGTAGAACCATAGACAGTTAGTTATTGTCTGTGGATTGTCAATATACGTAACTTATAAGGGTTTTCATAAACCGTAAACCTAGTAAACAAATCAGCATATTCTAATATTTTTTAAGTAGTTTTATTTAGTTTTTTTTTAAATATAAATAGCCTTATATAGTTTTTAAACTCAAAGAAATGATAACATTCGACTACAAAATTAGCTTAACAAAAGTCGGCCATGATTTTGACAGCGGCACAATAATTGCGACTGTCAAGTACAATACGTCATTACATTATTATATTAAACAAAAGTTAAAATTGTTTCTGTCATCATAGATAACAAATAACTAAACTTCGTGGAGCACGTGTTAAAGTTTTATTTGAAAAATCTCTTCTTTCACTTTTAGAAATGAAATCTACGGAGGGTAGCATAATTTACGATTTATTTGATAGAGTATTAAACTCTATTAAACATTTCAAAGACGCATTCATACAATATACAACCTTATTACAAATAAATACAGTGTGTATATAAAAACTATTTTGAATTAAACAAAGCGTCATTCTATTCTGAGCTTTATACACGTGTATTAAGATATGTTTTCGTAGATTTAAATGAGAGTAGCAATGACCTCAATGTTTTACCATGTACAAGTAATTGTTACTTAAATTGATATAACTATACATAATATTTGATAAAAAAAATTGTTTTAACGATTTTCGATACAAAATTTTATAAAAATCTTTAAGGACTTAAAAACAGGTTGTGATTGTGAAGCCTTATAAATATCACCCAGTACCAATATCAAATAGAGAAGGTATTCAGAAACAATAAATACATGATACATAGAGTTCTATTATTCTATTAAGCTTTCTTGAATTAAACCTAAATTTTAACGTGTCATTCCTCAAATTTTCACATTTGATGTTTATTAAGATTCTGTCCACAGCCCGGACAATCGAAGAAAAGTCGATTAGAGTAGGTAGCTAAAAAGAAGTAAAAGAAATCCGTTTCGACCGGATTATCATGAGCATTGACGAACCAGATCCACTTTGGAGCACTGTAACAGCGTTTTAAATCCATGAAATTGGAAAAAGATCATCTGCGAGAGACCAATCTTGAAGTGATTTTAAAAAAGCAAACAAGAAAATTTTAATATAAAAATCTTACTTTTTAACATATAACTTCTCCAATTTTTATTATAGGGCAAAAAGTTGTACAAACATTTGTACGCATAGTTTTTAAGATATCCTGAAAAAAGTGCTTGTCCCTTTATCCAAGATGGCAGCCGGGTGACAAGAGTGCCGACAACACAAACTTGAGGTCAACATTATATAGATACTAAAGATACTTAACATACTTGTATATCCATATAACACTTAAAAACAACTTGCTTAATAGAAACATTGCTTTAATAAATGAATCCTAGATTTAAAAGTCAAGAACTAAGGTCATGAGAACCATCAATACCTCATTATTCATAACTGAACGATTTGTTAGAATAAATTGTGATTAATAATGCCTTCATATTGTATTAGGAATTTTTCCGTGTTTTTATTATGTAATTAAACAATTTTTTTTAAATGCTTTATATAAAAAATAAATAGAGTAGTCCACCATATTCACTTAATTAACACCTAACACTGGCGTAGGATTTGTGTAGGACAACGAAAAATTGCTTATTCATTGTAGAAGAATACAATATAATTATAAATCCTTATAATAAGAACTACTCGGATGTATTCTCTCGTAAGACGCGTTTTAGAAAAAATCATAATGCTCGTTTTTTACATAATATACTGCACTTTTATATATGTATATATATATTTTTTAATTCATTTTTTTCAGTTCGTGTTTTTTTTTTGTAGTCTATTTTCGATTGTATGTTTTGACCTTCTTTTGGCTTTGTTGATGATCTATTTTTGTTGTGTAAGCTTTTTGGAATAAGCTGTATAGGTTTAAGAAATAAAAAATAAATAAATAAATAAAATAAATAAATAATTTACTTACTAAATGTTAACAGACTTTAATTATACATTTATATATTATTTCATAGATAAACCTTGTATACTGGACCTCTACTGACATTTTTATGTAGCTTTATTAAATTCGTTTCGGCACTATTTGTCTGTAATTCTTTAAATAGTTAGAAAAATGTTTAATTGTTGATTGTGCCATAAAAAGGAATAATAAATTTCATTCGTGTTGTCTCTATGAGCTCTATGAGCGATGTTTTTGTATGCATTTTCGATAGTTCTCTCAATATTCGCAACCTTGGAATCGTGTACACACAAACTCAACATTGAAGTCGGGTTCGCATTCGTTTTTAGAAGTTATTGAGAACCTGAGTGGGTTTTACTCATTCATAACATCCTAGAATAAACCCAAAAATCCGACGTTTTTTAAATATAAATATTTTTCATAAATACAATGATTTTTTCAGCTGTTTTGTACATTTTTTTCAAGGTGATCATTGTTTCTACAAATAATAATTGAAAAAAGCTTACCTTAAATCAGTTTACCTTAATATTGGAAGTTATCTAATCAATATATTACATATTTTTGGTATCTATGACTCTTCTTTAATTGCCTCCTTTCAGTTTTTTGGAAAAATATTTAATGTACAGATTTTCGATTTTTACTGTCTTATTATTAGTATAGATTTATCTCATTTAATTAAGTATTTTATATAATATAATCTATAATAAGATGGTTGGAATGAACTTACCAGATAAAACCGCCCTGTGACCACAGAACACAAAACAAAAGCACAAACTTAATGCCCAACTGACGATTAACACTAAAAAAATTGCGATTTAAAAAATAATCCGTCAGTTGTCAAAATTGGCGGCAAAACGCATTCGCGCCTACCGACCGACTGTGTCCGGAGGCAGCCTTGCCGCTTAAATAACTTTAGTTTCAATGAAACTAAGATTTTATAAAATAATTCGTTTTTAGAGATCATTTTATATAAAAAAAAACAGTGCTATTATTACTGTTTATGATGACACATTTTTGAGTGAAAGAAAATAGATTCAGGTATGAATGAATCTTAAAAACACATTCAAATGTTAAATATTTATAAAAATCCACAGACATGGATCATAAAAATGAAAATAGATTTTTTTTAATATAGCAGGAGGCAAACGAGCAGGCGGATCACTTTGAAGTGCTAACCGCCACCCCTGGACACCTGCAACGCCAGGAGGCCTACAAGTGAGTTGACAGCTTTTTAGAGAGAGGTACTCTTTTCTAGAGTATCCCCAAGTAATCAAAGGCCGACAACACCGCCGCAGTTGGTTTTTATTCTAAACAAAAATTTCACCAAAATCATATATATATCTATATATAGTTCATATAATCTACATACGATGAATAAAGACCAACATAAAAGACAAAGAAAGATATTTTTTTAATCCTTATACCAAATCCTTACATTGAAATGTATGAAACGTATCAATGAATTATTTATACTCTTCAAATTGTATTACTAAATATATTTAATAACATTAATTAACCAGTGATACGAACTTTAAGTTATTAACCATAACCTTTTTTTTATTAAGTATCAAATGTACAAAAAATAAATAAAGATTTAACCTGAGTCAGAAAGAAGAAGCCTTATGAAAGCATGGCGCAATCGTCTGGTTAATTTAGATTAAAGACTGAAACCTATTTAAATATTGCTAATTATTTTTATCTATATATATGTATACAAAAGTAATAGCTTAACATGATTTTTATTCAAAAGATTTAGTACGGAACTTCATAAATAATATAACGAATATTAGCGAAACAACCTGGCAATTATCGTTAAATTAAATTTGTGTTTTATTATTTCATTCAATTTATTACGTTCTATAGTAAAATTGTAAAATGCCAATGGAATAAGAGAAGTTGTTTCAAACTTAATTATTTACGTGAGTTTACGCTGCATGTAAAAAATAATAATGAAATCTTTTCATCGCAGGTTAAAACTTAAATTGACCGAAAGAGAACCATTTTAATCGACAAAGCCACAGACAAAACCAAATGGCAAAACTGCTATAAACACTTTCTTACGAGACTCCTTTATGTATAAGATGCCTTCCGAGTTAAACCTTAAAGCTTGTAATACGAAAACTAAGCCCTGCTTTGTACTTTAAGTTACACAATTTAGTTAGTTATGTGATTATTAGTCAAACTAAAACATTACTGCTTCAATAAATATGGCCGTGAATCAAAAGATGTAATACAATCCGCTCGATCCGATATAAAAAAAATGTCGTTAGAAATGCGGATGTAAATTCATTGAAAGTGCGATATGAGTAAAATATAAATTTACATTAAAATATTTAAAATCTTTATAAAGTCTGTAGGAACTGTTTAAAACAACCGCATAGCGCTACATTCATTCACGCAGGTTTTCAAAAATATTATGTTAATACAAGCTTATTAAGGTTATAAGTGTTTATTTTACATAATTAAGCGTTTTTCGGTTCGTTTAAAGTTCTTTTGCACTGTTGCCCATGCAATATTTATAAAAATGCCTACAAACGCCGGTTAAAAATGAAATAGATTTAGTAATGTTTAAATAACAATCTTATTTAATTGCTAAAATGTTTGTATAGTGATGGCTAAGTAACAATATAAGGCTTGTCATTTGCCAACAATTGACAAGCTATGTAAAGTTAGTAAGTTTTAAAGGGCCTACTATACCGTAAACGAATATTTAGAGGACAAAGATCCCTTTAATGTGTCGGCAATTGGCTCAGCATCGGGACAGTTCAATTCTTGAGTAGCCTTACAATGCTTTGTTATTTTAATTGTCAGTAGCACAATTTTGTATTAATTTTAAAAGAGCAGCTATCGAGTTTCTTGCCGGTTCTTCTCGGTAGATGACTGCCTTCCGAACCGGTGGTAGTGTAAAAATTGACGATTCAAAAGTGTCTTTATAAAGACCTACTTGAAAAATATATTTTACGTTTGAGTTAAACTCAAACGTAAAATAGGTTTATGTGCGGCTTATCTGTAATTATAAAAAAAAATAATCTACTTACTTTGATACGATAAAAGCGTTAATGCATCAATGTCAACATAAACAAATTTTATTTCCTATATTTTCAAAGATGACGGAAGTTTTATTGAAAATTCATTCGCCACCTCATTCACATATTTGTTTAAGCCTAGCCATCGACCATGACTTTGTTGATCTTGCACAATAATATGAAACAGTATTGATGATTAAAAACCTAGTAGTCGTACATACAAATTTATTATTTATTGCAACCATAAAAAAACACTAAAATAAAACCACCATCACATATAATCCAAATAAATAATTTTAATTTAAACACTTTACAAATTCGGTCTTACTTACATCAAAATGAATTGTCTGTGATCAGAAAAAATTCTTTACAATTAACTGGATAATATGAGATACTAATAATAAGTCGCAAAAGTTTCATTTATAAAATTCTCGTTAAATTATTAACGTAAAATATTAATTTTCACTGAATTAAATTGCGTAATTATCACTTTCTTTTACGACAATTAAATTTCAGGAAAAACTTCCAAGGAAATAGATGTTTAATAAAAAACAATTACGCCCAACTATTAAGTCGACAATCCGTCATTATATTGTCACTATTATGTCAAGGTGTCATCAAGATCATGTGATAGGCTAAGCCTCCAAGTATGACTGAAGCGGATTTCAGGTGAATTTAATTTAGTTATTTAATTTCGAACAAAACTTATTCAAGAAGAAGCTCAGAAGCTTTCCTCTGGTCAAAGCATACATTCAAGACGCAACATCATGATGTTAAAATTCTAACTCCCCGTACCATGTCGTTAGACAGAAGATTTTAGAAAAAATATTTTATTAATTATCAGAATAAAAAAATTGGGAATGAATTTGCTCCTGATTGGCTTTGCTACAAAATGTATCATCACTAAAAACAAACAACCAAGCTGATTTTCTTGCATTCTTCTTAGCTTGGTCGAATGAAAAAGAGACGAATCAAAATGGTACTTAGGTACCTTACTCTATACAAACATATGATTGTGTTGACTTCGGGTTGGAGACACGACCGAACCAAAACCGGCAAATATGACTCTCACAGCGTCAAGTGATGCCCGTGCAGTGTGTGAGTTTCCCTCTTTTAAACCCCTCCACATCTTATAAGCCTTGCAAGTCCTGGACGACGTAATTCTAGCAAGTTTCACAGAGATGGACTGCACTATAACAATGTAGTAATGAGAAAATTATGTAATTGTTCTGTTCATCACGTAATCGTAAACGTAATCGGTCAGCACAGTTTTTTGTATCTAGATTTAGATTTAACTGTAACAAAAACAATTAGCGCAAATCTAATTAACCTTCACCTCTATACAGAAGGTCATTGAAACAGGACTTTTTTGTCTGCCTCGGTGACACAGCATTCCGAAAACGCGGCACACTTCATTATTTCATTCAATCTTTGCTACTAACAAAAATCATATATACTAAATGAAAGTTCACAACATTTATAGATTGAAATCCTTCTGTTGCTTTCTTTCGAGTTTTTTACCAATGTATTATTTATTTTCACACGGCCTTAGGGAGGAGGAAGGGTTTAATTCCAACCCTAAGAAATGAATAATTTAATAAAAAACATAATTTGGAAAAAATGCAAAAAGAGCTATCGAGTTTCGTGCCGACTCTTCTCGGTATATAACTGCCTTCTGAACCGGTGGTTATTACAATTCAAAAGTGTCTAACTGTCTGTCTAGTCAACGTAAACACCTACTTGAATAAATATATTTTGAGTTTCACTTTAATATGAGCTACACAAGATAACACATTCTAGTCTTGTCTTAGTATTATTTATCAAATACACCTAATAAATTAGCACTAGTACAATAAATGTAAATTAGGGCTATAAGGGAAAAGTAATAAAACAATATTATTTATTTGTCAAATGTATTTCCATTCTTTCTATTGAAAGAAATGTCTGGTGCAAAGCCGTGGCCAACATTTAAACTGCTAACCAAAAACCTCTGGTCAATTTATCACTAGTACATTTTTTTTGGGCTGTCTGTTGCAGCCCATACAGTCCACACAGTCCACACTTAATTTTATTCCCTTCAATTAAGGTTATTTTATTGCAAATGTCCGTGGGCGTTCATTAAATAATATATTAATGATACAAATAATCTCCATTGTTCCATATAAAGTTCTGTTGTGATAAAATATATAAGACAAGCAAGAGAGAAGTATATATTGCATTTATTTTCTTCTTACGTGTAATTTAGACATCATAATCCATTTTTATTGTTCTTCCGGGACCACAGTTTTTAATTTTATGTTTTCGCGTATTACGCTAGATGGCGCTGAATTAAGGAACTGTGAATGAGAAGTGGTAAAAATTAGCCTCGAATTATATTGTTACCTGCATTGTGGCATAATAATTGTATTCTTATTCAATCATAAAAGTAATATACACGAAGCGGCCGGTAAATAATGCGTTTATGTGGAACAAGGTTATCGTCAAAACACTAGAGCGAAATGTAATTTAACAGGTGTCCCGACGACATAATACTTGTAAGTTTTAACCAGTATAGGCTTACGTGTGAACGAATTTATACATGCTCTAGTTAAGGAATCTATTTTTATTTTTGGTACCTTTTATTTTTTCTTATAGGTGTCCTGGTAAACCTATAATGTGACGAAGAATTTAGGGTTTTTTAAAATCTGTATTCGTAATTTGTTTTTTTTTGTTTCAGGGTTGACACTTTGATGATGTTTTGATGTTTTAAGTAGTTTTATTAATCATTGTTTAGTGTATAAAATGCAATATTACACTTGATACTTGTTAACATACTACAATAACAATTGTGAGAGTGTATCATCAGAAAAGTGAAATTTAATAGTTCTAAAACAGAATGTATGCTTAATACTAATACACAAATAATTTTACATACATACCCACCACATTAGAACATAAAATATAAAAAAGAGAGTAGTTGTTTTCGCACCCGCGCTATGCAAGTCTCCTTATTTCTCTTATTATGGTTGCCTGGCAGATCTAAAAAGAATATAAGACCAGCAGTCGATCCTAATTTAAATTTAACTTATATAATATATCTTTTATTGCAACGTGTTAGTAAATAATGTGAAGACTACAACCTAATACTTAATACTAATAATTATTAAAGAAACACAAAATATTCTTAATATTGACCTAACTAATATAAGTAAAATTTAAAAAGTTTGGTTCCTGTGGCAGAGTACCCACAATCTAGCATTGTGGGTACTCTGGCATTTCCTCGCTTTATGGCAATGCGTACACGCTGAGCAAGGAAAGAATCAACTCTTGGATCACCGGTACAATATATTTACAATATATATATAGATAGCAATGTTCATCGGCCTAACTATTCCTATGCGCAATAATTTAACACGGTAATAATTTTAAATAAGTCTTAATCAGTAATATTGTCTTATATGTCTAACGCATGAAATAATACGTCGCAAGGTGGAATTGGATTGGCCACACTCTCCGGAGTGTTCCCAAGCGTACGAAGTGCTTGACTTCTGGCATCCTGAGGGTAAGCGAAAGCGTCTCAAACAGACCTCGCGACGTTCTTGCAGTTGAGGCGAAGAGAGCCGGTAAGATGTGCGTGGTAAAAGGCGAAGCGTCGCATGCAGTGAGATAGATATATGCCCTCTGCCCCAATGTGGGGGCATGGGATCTTAAGTAGGTAACTTACAAAATGAAGTAATTGTGTTTGAAATCAGGAGAATTCACACAATACGTGTTGAATGTTTTCAGTATTACGAGAGTTCGCGTTTATTAAGATGTGTTATAGTGAATTTGAAAGCCCTTTTAAGCATTAACAGTAATCCGTACTCAAGTGTTCGCTTATACGAACACTTTTTATAATTAAATATAACTTGAAACTGAATTATGAGAATTTTTATTTCTTTCTAATTTGTAAAACTATCCTAACTTAACTTTCGTATATAAACCTCAATTACTAAGCTCACAACCACGTCAGTGTGCTTCACCTGTATGATGTGCCTCCTGCTCGTTTGCCCTTCTTGTAAAAAAATAACTTAAGTTTTCTTAAAATGTGTTGTGGTTCCTTTAGATAATCTTAGCAGAATATACTCACTATAATGAAGCAGTATCTATATTACAAAAATATTTTTTATAAGTTAATTTATCTGATCCAAATGCGAATTAACACATCAGTGATTTGTTTTTAATTAGCATGTGAACGCGTCCTAATTCAAAACATCATCAACCAATAATTCTTTTCTCGAAGGCGTCATGAATTAGTTCAAATGTTAACTTAACCATGATAACATATATCATATTAATTCGTTTGAGTTTTGTTTTATGTTTGAAGAAAAACATTGAGTGTGGTTATAAGGTAGGTTGGAAATTGTCTTAAAATCGCGCGGTTTACCGAAAGGGATTATTGTTAAATTTTGATCTCCAAAGGGCGGGGATCAGGTAAATTTGATTAAATTTAAAATAATCGATTAGCTTTGTTAACAACCACTTTTGAACGTCACCAAAACGGCAGTGAACCCATGTATTATGTACGAGTATACATGATGAGATGATGTGAATTGAAATTGAAATGATAAGCATTTTTACAATTAACTTATCTACGATTTAACTACTTACTGGTTTTCTTAGCTACTTTAATTTTCTTACGAACCACACGTAAGTTATAGGCCGGTAAGTAGGCCTTCGCCACTTGGCAATCGGATAAGAAACGTGATGTAATAGATAAGGACTAACAATTGTAATGGATAATTATCAAAATAGCCTTTTATTATTACAACCTGATAGCGATCTTTTTTACAATAAAAAAGAGTTTTCAGGGCTTAGATTGTGTGAAATTCCTACATCATTGGGAAGAGAAACATTCCAAAAAACGAAATAATTATATATATTAGTGTTAGTTATAATTATATATATATATAATTATAACTAATACTTGTTGGGTTAGTAGTCGAAGCGTCCGTCCCGTTGTGTATACGGCTTATGAACGACGAACAGCTCATCAGCCGTAAACTACGTAACGCTTAAATATAAAATATATTTATATACATAATTTTATTTATTGTATAGACTTTTATTGTCTATGCCTGTTAATGTAGACTATTTGAGAAGGTTTTCCTTTGTTAACCCTGCAGCAATGCCCGCAGACAAGAGATGGAGCGCTGAACGTGCATCTTATACCGCACTCACACATGGACGCCGGTTGGGTCAAAACATTCGATGAATATTACTATGGAAGTTAGTTTTTTAAACATTCATTAAAAAAAGTTCAAAGTACAAAAGTCATTCCTCCAACTTTGATTTTTTTTCTCCTTGGAAGGCTTTTGGACCCTGGAGTGCAAGTGCACAGGCGCTTATTAAGGAATTAAATAGGCGCCTGAAAGTCATTACCGGTGATCCAAGAGCTGGTGAATTTATCGATCAATATGTTTTTGTTTAATTACAATCAATAAACTTTTTTTAATTTAAATAACACGTATTCAATAATAAATGTTAAAAAAATAACATTATTAAATATATTTTTAGCGAAAACATCCACGAGCACCGCAAATGTACAGATGATATTCCATTCTGTACTCTCCGAGTTATTACACGACAAACGGCGCAAGTGAGTGAATTTTTTTTATATACGAGGGGGCAATTAGACTTATCTTTATAGAATGATCTTTGGTTTGTCCCGTTCCACCGCCCTTGACTCCACAAAAGCTGGAGCAGGCGGAAAAATTGAAGTTCAAAGTACAAGTCTTTCCTCTAAATTTGTGTGTTTTTCTCGCTCAACGGATAAGCATCGCGATATAGCGAGGAAATTATGGGTACTTTGCCATAAGTACCAGATTTTAAATTCATTTAAGTGTTTTAGTTTTTATTATAAGTTGTTTATTTTTTTAATTTTAGTTTGATTTTTAACATATTAATAAGTAACGGTATTACATATAATTTACAACCAATAGTACATAAAATTGATTTGTTATAATGCATAGTTTTAAATCAATCATACATCTGATCACCTGATACACCTGAAATATCTATATTTCAGGTTTACCTTCTCAGAGATGGCATACTTTTGGCGTTGGTGGAAGGAACAGCGTGGGTCCACTCGAGCTACCTTCAGAAGCCTGGTTGCAGAAGGCAGGATCCAGTTCGCGGGTGGCGGCTGGGTTCAGGCTGACGAGGCCACTTCCCATTATCTACATATCCTTGATCAGTACACCTGGGGTTTAAGGTTTCTATTTATATTTAATTAGGCGCGAAGGCTCGCTTCAGCTTAAGCTTAAGCTTCTTCTTTTATGGTCAGCTTCTTTCAGGAAAATCAATGACACTTTAGGCCCTTGTGGCAAACCAAGAGCTGGATGGCAGATTGACACGTACGGCCACTCGAGGGAACACGCCTCAATTTTAGCTCAGATGGGATTCGATGGATTATTCATAGGTAAAAAGTTCACGATTTCAAAATGCCGAGTGACACACAAAGATTGCGATAAGTTTATTTTATATATGCAAGCTTTTTTGTAAACTTTTTTCAGCTTGTTTTATATTACACAGGTTTTACATTTGCGTGATTTATTCTTATACACTTTCAGGCAGAGTAGACTATAAACAGAGAGAGACAATGATAGAAGAGGACAGAATGGAGTTCATGTGGCGAGGGAGTGATGTCCTAGGTACGTTGGAATGGGTTTATTGACAACTAGAAGAAACCTCTTAAGGTTTCTTCTATGTTCACTGTAAAGTAAAGTGTGTTAGTACTTTGTCTAAATAGTGATCTGTGCTTAATCTGATAGACAATTTAAGGAATTGTAATAAGGGTCAATGGATTCTAAAAATATTGAAACTTAGGTAATTAAATTAGATATAAATCAATCATTTAATTGAAGCCAGATCGTAATTCTAAATGTGTCTGTAGCTAAGCAAGATAAAGTATTCCTATGAACGTTAACTTTTAGGCAAAATGTCAGACATAATGACACACACATTATACAACCTCTACAACGCACCGGATGGCTTTTGCTTCGACTTCCTCTGTAACGATGAACCAATTGTAGATGACCCCGATAGTAAAGTGTATAATGCTGATAAACGGGTAAGTTTAAGGGCTCAAAATATAGAAAACAAATCAATTTAAAATCCCAGTCATGCATATATTGCTAGTACAATATTGTAAACGATAAAAATTCATTATAAAATATGAATTTTATTTATTTATTTACACTTTATTGCACTTAAACAGTAGAAGTAAATGATGTTAATAGATGTTAGTACATATAAGAGCAACGGGCGGCCTGCTCGCTAATAAGCGATCTCTTCCAGACAACCCACACAATAAAAGAATATATAAAATACAATTAGCCTGGTGCAAAAAAAAATACAAAAACTTAATTTAAATCTAGAATTATAAATAATTATATTGTAGACAAGAAATGCTTAGAAAAAAGTGATTTAAAAGATGATAGTGAGGAGGCTGATCGGATAGGATCGAGAAGTGAGTTCCAAAGCTTTATAGCGGACACTCTAAACGAGTTTCCGTAAAAGGAGTAGTGATGGGGTGGAATCTCGAGGATATGTCTGTTGGAAGAGCGCAGGTCGTAGTCACAGGGACCCATAAATTTAAAGCGATTTTTTGTTAAATATATACAGATAAATGTACTATAAACGTCTATAGAGAGAGAGTGAGAAATAAAGAGGAAAAGTACGATTTAGAGTGGGAGTGCCATGCTGTAACGTAGAGTTTCAGCCGAATGGGCAGGCACGGCCGGAGAAATACCACTCTCTCACAGAAAACCGGCGTAAAGTGATGCAATTGGACTTTGTTCATTTTGTACTCGCGTTTCGTTCGGTGAGTGAGATCTTCCGGTGCCCATCCTTTTCCCTTCCCCTACCCCCCCATTTCCTAATTTTCCTTTAAAGGCCGGCAACGCACTCACGAGCTACCAGCCGCGTGAGTGTCTATGGGCGGCGGTTTCACCTTTATGGTGGGCCGCCTGCTCGTTTGCCCCCTCTTCTATAAAAAAAAAAAAAAAAAAGTACATGAACTAGAGTTAGACTAGAGCAAAGCTCTCTTCTTCTCTACGGCGCGAGTTTCATTATTGCTATTCTAAACCCATATCCTTTCTAGGATGACTGGTGGTAGTGCCGAGTGGTTTTAATGTGTGTGTTGCAACCAATCCCCCACTGGAATACAGAGAACTTCTTTGTTAATGACGGGTAGTTTTCAGGTCAACGATTTTATATCCCAAATCGAGCGTCAAGTGAAGTACTACGACCACGACAACATCATGGTTATGATGGGTGGTGATTTTACCTACCAGAGCGCGAGTAACTGGTTCATGAACATTGATAAACTCATCAAGTAAGATTTTTTTTGATAAGTACAGTAACAAAATATGGTTTTTTGAATTGAAAATGAGTTTCTTGTTATAAACGGTAAAGTTCTAATACAAGTGCTTCGATAAATAATTCTATATAAATTTAATTTGAGATTAACTTTTCAATTGTTTTCAGTCATGTCAATTCGCATCCAGCGAACATGTCGGATATAAATATATTTTATTCGACGCCATCTTGTTATTTGAAATCTATTTATCTGTACGGAAAGAGAGATAAGGCTGTATATACCGAAAAGGTATTTTACACGAGTGTTTTAAACTTGAAACCGTCAAAAGCTTTCAAATTGGCTATCCACAATATTTTCACGCTTCTAAAGTATTAGAATTCTTCTTTCTAGTAAGAAAAGATTTAAAAAAAAACTATTTACTAATTTTACAAGCGCATATCTTATAAATGGCCGCATTGTAAAAAGTAAATAAAAATACTTTATTCTAAGCTTACATGCTAGTATTAAGACACTTTCTTATAGCACTTTTCTCTACCTAACCTCTACATCTACCAAAATGATCGCTAATCCTGTTAAATGTGGATATTATATAAATAAATATTTATATGGATATGCATTTTTTCAGTCTGACCATTTTCCATACGGAAGTGATACGAATACATATTGGACTGGCTTCTATACATCTAGACCCAGTATTAAATATCTAGCCGCGAGAGCACACGCCTTTTTACAGGTAAGTAAGGTAACAATTTGAAATTAAAATCTAAATGACTTTACGCAGACAAAAAAACAAAGCTTTTTTTATTTTTATTTTCCTATATAACCGAAAAACATATATAATCAGAATATTTTTTTTAGGTAGTGAAACAGTTGACCGTCATATCAAGAATGAGCGATTTTTACGAACTTCATTTGTTGAGACACGCCGTGGGACTTATATTACACCACGACGCAATCACAGGTAAGCTTTTCCGACAGAAGCTTAATTATACATAATGTTGCTATGTCCTCAATAAAGCTCAGGTCAGTACATTTTTCATACCATCACTTGAATACAACTTTTGACCGCGTGCTTTTCAAGTCATAGAGCAATTTATTGTATCGTGTGATCCTTATCATAATTTTCTATCTCATTAACAAGGGAATACTGATTAACTTATTACAGAAGTCTGGCTTCGGGTATATATTGTATTGTATATGTGGACGAGTCGGTTGATGATTTTGCCGTCTCTCTACTTACCTTTTGTAGAGGCATTTTAAACACCTTAAAAAAAACAAACCTTTGAATCCTGGTAGTGGTCACATGCATGTCATATCTTGTTCGTATTATTATGTATATTGTATTTTGTTATTGTATAATGTCTCAAGTTCCCATTTAATTGTCTTATGTGTAAACCTTGTTTTTGTTATCTCATAAGTTTCTTGTTTTAAATGTATTTAGCACATAAGATGTCTGGGGACAGATATAATAAATTAAAATAAAATATTCAAACTTAAAATATCTTTATTCATGTAGGTCTTTATAAAGACACTTTTGTATCGTCATTTTTTACATAACGTACATTCTCTAGGGACAAGTCAACATCACGTAGCCAACGACTTCATAAAGCTGTTATCTGAAGCTATTGATGGATGTACTAGAAAAGTATCACAGTTTTTGAGGTAAGTTTAGTTCAATTATTATTAAGCTTATGCATTTGAACTTCGACTTTGTTAAATAAACAAGTAAGAAATGAAATCACGAAAGATATGGGGGTGGGATGTTTGTTAAGCTATCGTTAAAATACTATATATTCTTCGATGTACAATTTAATTACGAAAATCTTTAAAGGCTTCGTCAGACAGGACGCGTACTTGGCGCGCGTCAGAGCGTAAACTTGACGCTATGACGCTAAGATTTGTTGTAAGCTATTGCAGAATACCGTAATAAAGTAATAATTCTTTAACGTCTGAAACACTCGACATCTTCATAACGAACAAACTTTTAATACTGCTAACGATCAGCTCTATTGTTTGACGAATGCGCGCTAAAGCGTTCTGTTTGACGAAGCCTCGCGCGACCTTAAAACGGGAAGCTATAACGCTACTACGCAGCGCTAATGTACGTGTCCTGTCTGACAAAGCCTTTATACACGCTTAAAAATTACGATAAGTTTAATAAACATTGTGATTTAGTATATTGACGCCATCCTGGGGTGGCAGCAGGCGTCCGAAGACAAGCCAGCAGTTCATCGTTTGTCACCAGCTTAATATAAGTCAGTGCCGAGTAAGTGTGTGTGTGTGTGTTATTGCTGTCAAATTAGTGCTGTCAAAGTCAAGATCTCTTTTAATAAAGAGATAACCTAAGCTAATGGTTAGGTTAAGTTTATAAGCTTAAGAACCATTTTGCAATTAAAATCTACATAATTCAACGCGACGCGGCTGTACTCTGTCACAGGTGTATTAATCTCCGTTTTAAAGTATGTATTATCATGTATTATGATAGAGAAAATCATTTAGCTAAACAATGATATTGTTTTTTTATGAAGAAGGCTAGAGTGTTTTGTTAGTACTATATCGAAAAAAAATGTAAAAATAACCTAACCTAACATAACCTAACCACGCTATGTAAAATGTATGCAAAATTTATATTTTGTAGTTCACAGAAACCCAAGACACGATTCTTCTATTAGTATATAACCAACTAAGCTTCAAGACCTACTACCACATTCGGCTACCAGCGATCGCACTGCACTACTCCATAAGAGATTTCAATGGTAACTCACATAAAAGCCTATGATTTTTTTACGGAACACTGTGGTACCAAATGATTTTTTAATTAAATCTTCAAGGGATGATGTGTTTTTTTATAATAGGGGGACAGACAGCCTACCAGTATTTCAAGGATCCTAAAGGAAAGGTTGTTTTTAATTTTAAGGTCCACCTTAAAGATTTTATTTTATTTTTTTATTTCTTAAACCTATACAGCTTATCACAAAAAGTTTACACAATAAAAAAAGATTAAAAATAAAGCCAAAATAAGGTTAAAACATAGAACCGGAAATAGAATCTAAGATCAGAATAAAATAATACAACAAAAAAAAACACGAACAGAGAAAATAAAATAAAAATATTTATATACATATGAACAAGTGGAGTATATTATGTGAAGAACGAGCATTTAAGTGTGTGTGTGTGTGTGCAATGGTGTTGCTGTATGAGTGAGTGTGCGAGGTTGAGTCTTAGGTTGATTGTTAGTGTTTATATTATTCGATAAATATTTTACGCTACTAATTGTGTATAAGAATTTATTTAAAAATGGCGACAATAATAAGATAAATCTAAAAATTTAGCTTGATGTTTCGTCAATCACTAGAAACGTGCGAGTGAGTCTCCCATGTTCTTGTAATGTTAATAAAAAAACCTTTTCGCATATAAACTCGGTTTTATTACGAACATGGTTTTTGGTATAGCTTAAAAACACAAATTAATAAGCGTTATAAAAGTTATAACCCAAATCGTAAAAGTTCCTCCCATCTCGTTCAAGATGAAGAGGTCGAATATCAGCTGGTCCCCCTTCCGGCATCGGTGATCAATCTCCCTGGTAGAAAGTCCACGGCGATACAAGAGCTTTGCTTCGAAGCTGAGAATATACCACCATTGGGATTTACAGCGTATTACATCACACCCATACGTGATCAACTGGTAAGAGTAATTAGTTAAGGCAATCAAGTATTTCAATCACGGTTGCACCAATGGATGGTTTTTAGATTAATTTCTTCATCCGGACACACAAATGTGGCCTTAAGTATTAGCAGCTACACCCAGCTAATTTCTTAATGTTATTTAAGGGCACGCCTCTCTTATCATACATCTAATATTTATATACCTACAATTTTAAATACAGGCAGAAGGTGCATTTATTAAAAAACAGCTAAACGTAGACCGAAACTCGGAAGTGGCGCCCTCTATATCTAACGAGGTGAGCTTATAAACGCAATTTATTTCATTGGATCATATCGATTATTATAATATTTTTTTAATTTCAGTACATAAAACTGTCGGTCAACGAGAAAACTGGTCTTCTTGAGTGCATACAGCATGTTGATGGAGTGAAGATTATTGTAAACCAGAACTTTTACTATTACAGTCAAAGCCAGCAGGGTCTGCAGTCTGGAGCTTACAGTTTCAGGCCGGAAAAGACCAGGCCTTCTCCTGTAAGTAACGATACAGTTTCTCAGTATATTTGACTTTACTGTTTTATTAATACTAATAGTTATTATTATTTCTAAAGAATTTTTTGGTGAATGGTTTTTCGTCTGTGTGCAAGGTAACAGATAAAGTGACATATCACACCATCCACGGTCCGTTGATAAAGGAAATTCGTCAGAGGTTTTCCGATTGGATCACACAGGTTATACGACTTTACCGTGGGGAGGAGTTTGTGGAACTCGAATGGATCGTTGGTCCTGTGCCCGTAGGGTTTGTATTTATTTAAACACATACATAATTTATTTAAATCATAAAATAAACAGAACAAGATTTATGTTCTTAGTAAACCGACCACCAAGAGATAATTCCCTTAAATTTATTGGTAACGAATTTATCACAAAAATATTGTACTATGAATTACTTACTGTAATGATGTACTATACTCTTCCGGTGCCTATCCTTTACCCCTTCCCTCGTCCCTCTCCCCTTTCCTTTAAAGGCCGGCAACGCACTCACGAGCTACCAGCCGCGTGAGTGTTTATGGGCGGCAGTTTCACCTTTATGGTGGGCCGCCTGCTCGTTTGCGCCCTCTTCTATAAAAAAAAAGGCTTTAGCAAAGTACAGAATAAATACGGTACCATCTAACACAGAAAAAATTCTGCCTTAGATGTTAGGCGTGACATAAACCAACAAAAAATAATGTCAATCTAGTGACACTTTTTATGTGTGATACTCCCGCTCCCTAAAAGGCCGGCAACGCCATCACAAGCTCCAAGCCACGTGAGAGGATATGGGCAGCGACAACACCTTGGTGGTGCTACCTATGACATAATTATATTTGTAATAAATAAGAGTCATGTATAAATTTATAAATGATTTTTCAGGTCGGATGTTGGAAAAGAAATAGTCAGCATACTCAAAACAAATGTCAGCAATAATGGTGATTTTTACACGGACTCGAACGGACGACAAATGTTGAAGAGGACCTGCTGGAATGAGACAGCTGGTGAGATTCCCTGATCTGTTTTATATGACTTTGCTAAACCAGATTTAGAGATACGTACTAATACAGAATCTTGGAAGAGCTTTCTTAAGGGTACTCACTCGAGAGGCTATATAGAGTGAATTTTAATTTATTTCATCCGAGACAAATACAGGCCACCAACCAAAAGAGTGACTATAATTAATGTTATCAAAAAATTAATAACACTGTCACCATATTTTTTTTTTTAAAGAAGGCAAACGAGCAGGAGGCCCACCATAAAGGTGAAGTCGCCGCCCATGGACACTTATGTGGCTGGGAGTTCATGAGTGCGTTGCCAGCCTTTTAGGGATTTGTACGCTTTTTTATTGAAGGACCCTAAGTCGTAGTGGTTCGAAAATATGGGGAGCAGCTTGTTCCATAACGTGATGGTGCGTGGTAAGAAACGTCTTACGAAACGCGCAGTGGTGGAACGACAGGCATCAAGGTGATGCGGGTGGAATTTCGCATTCTGCCTTGATGTCAGCTGAAATTTAGCTGCAAAAGTTATACAACATCGGCGCCTGACTGGGTTAGCATTGGGTCGCCCTCGCGATAAGTTCTTCTCCTTGGAATTCAGTAAAATTATGTGCCTTCGTTGCTTCATTGCTATATCATCTTTAATGTTAAGAATATAGACCAAGAGACTAACTGTATTTTGCCTAAGTAAAATTATATTTAGATACTGTCTGAATTTCAGGCCATCAGAAGAAACGAATATCCGCCTGCTTCTATCCCGTGACATCACGTATATGTATTGATTCTGTGAATAGTAGTGTCGGTCTGTGTGTGTTAACCGATAGAGCTCAGGGTGGAACGTCTTACAACGATGGTGAAATTGAACTTATGGTATGTAGCCATGGTACCATGCAACATTTGGTTACTTATAAAAAAAAGTTAAAACCAGTTTTTACATAGAACACTTTTTTCCAGTTAGAACTAGCTTTTAATAGACTTTAAATTAAATTTAAAAAAAATTGTTAAATGAAGATATCCCGAATGCGAATTTACTTTTGTTACAAAATTAATCAGCCTTCGGATCAGGCTATTTATATGTATGTAAGAAGAATAACGGTTGGCAGATTCTCGTCCTTTTTAATTTTAAGATAATTTGTTTATTACCAAAGGTCGGAGTGTCAACTAGTTTTATCTCTAAATCAAATATGTCACTGGTAAATTCAAAGGGAAACGCGTTCTAAAGACGTCTTATTATTGTAACAAACATATTTCAATGACACAGGTACACAGACGCCTCTTAACTGATGATGGATTCGGTCTTGAAGAGACCTTGAATGAGGAAGAGTTTGGTGTGGGACTGGTCGTGAAGGGTAGACACAGAATTTACTTCGGTAACACTCAGGAAGGTATCTCAAGTCTACTGCTCATGTTAATAAATTAATCAATCCACATTTATATTGGGTAATAATTGCTTTTTTCCAGTTGAAGATCTTTCATTCAGCGAGCGGGCTGCACAATTATCAAGGAAATGGCTGTATGAGCCCTGGGTTTTCATGACACCGGGAGAAAAGATTAACAGAAGAAAATGGCAGAGCGTTAGGAATAAAAGGGTACTCGCTAAGTTTAAGGCACAAAAGCTGATTCACAGAATATCCTTATTTTAATTTAGATGAAAATAATTATCACCAAAGTGTGGTTTAACAAATATAAGTTTTACCAAAACAAAACTGCGGTATTTATTGCGGGACTTATTAATCTTTTCAGTATTCAGCTCTTAGACTGCACGGTCTTCCTCGTCATATCAGCATCGTCACTTTGGAGCCGTGGAAGGGTGGATCTGTTTTGCTTAGGTTGGAAAATACACAGGAACAGCAAAAAGGTGCTTTTTTATTCAGTTATATACGTTAGTATATTAGATTTTAATAATGTTGTATCTTAAATAACTGTCATTAAATCATAATAGTTTTATTGCGGTGTACTATGTGTTTCCTAACCCTATAAAAATCCGTGCTCCTATTTCAGTTAAACTTGCATAGGTATGCAAGTTTAAGCTTAAGCGTTAAGCTTATGATATCTTTCAAGATATTTTGGTTCAATTTACATTTATTGTGTGCCTTCTGCTCGTTTAACCTCTCGTTGGAAAACGACATTGTAATTAATTAAGATTGGCAGTACTGTTAGTTTTTAAGTAATGTTTAAAAGATGGCGTCTTAGAGATGCAAGTTGTAATGTAACAATGTGTGTTGATTATGTAGAACCAAATAAATATCACCTTTTATTTATATAAATATTATATAACGTCGTTCGTTATATAACGACAGTAGTATTATGTACTTAAGCTGCAGTAAGCTCTAAATTAATATTCGCTCTGACCGAGCATTACAACTCTTTTGACGACGTTTAATTAAATTATCATGGGATTTGCAGGTATTAAACCAGGTAAAGACATACCAGATGACATAACAAACTCTCATATAACAGTAGAGTTGCAGAAGATCTTTTTGCAACTACCAATTAAAATGGTGCGAGAGACAACACTCGGGGCGAACCAATGGTTAGACGAAGCGAGACAAATGGATTGGAGTACCAGGTATTTTTAACCAGCCTACAATGTTTAAAGCTTGTAATAAGCCGTAACAAGTTGAAACGCTAACAAGCTTTCGCAAAGCTCAAGAACAAAAGCGCAAAACCTCTGACTAGACTAAAATTAAATTCAATAAATTCTTACGTCATGAACGATCTAGTAATATTAACGCAAGGGTGCAAAAAAGGGACATAAACACAATTCTGAATGATTTTTATGTAAATTTTACATCGTCAGTAGAAAATTTATCAAAGCTTTGCCTTCAAAGAACTATTCCATGTAAATTAGTAGACTGTAGCATGAGAATTACGGTCAAATAAACGGTTCATTCACAATTTCTTCTTCACAGATATGTTTACGCGGGTGGTGACGATGGAATTTTACCTGAAGATAATCCGGATTACTTACACGAACCAAGGCATAGAGCTGATAAAGATTATCGTAAGTTCTTCCCAGTTATGGAATAACAAGAGCGGATCCTATTGGCTTATAAATACTTGTACTAACAAATATATATATACCTAATTAATTTATAGAAAATCCTATATCAAACCTTTTACAGCTCACTACTCAGATGAAGAGTCTAAAACAAAGCCTAAATTAACCTATGAAAACGAAAAGGGAACATACAAAAATCTAAAATACGAAGAATACAGAAGAAAACGCGATGTTCAAAACACTACAGAAAACATAATGGCTGAAGTGAGACCGGTAGATGTGCCATCTAAAAAAAGGACTTTGGACAGGCTCGATGTAACTCCCAGAAAACCGAAGTACGAGTGGAATTTGCAAAGACTTCTTATTCAGGATTCGTTAGAGGACTTCTTAAATAGACGTAGTAAAAAGAAGAGTATTGATAATGAGGAGAATTCAGGTATTTGACATATGAAAGCCTCACCAAATGATTGGATTAATTTCATATCACTCAGTAATTAAGCAGGGTTAGGATTACCGAGCCTTGAGAATTTCCGTTTTTATCTTTGACATTTGTTGATCGACAAGTCGAACAGCTTTCTGTGTCTCATATTAAATATTGGTTCCATGATATCCCAGGTTCCTTACTTCCTACTCACCGTTATACTAAATGCGCATTTCTGAGGAATAATCAATAGTCCGACCCCGGAATTAAATGACTTGTGAATCGCTTGAACAATCCCACTTGATTATTTTTCTTTAGGACGAATGACGGTCACGTGACAAATTATTATGCTATTCTAAATGTATTCTGTATGATATATGGATTCCACAGACGGATACACTGACGCAGATGATGGAATCACGCGGTCTATTCAAGAAATGTACTATGATACGCCGAAACAGAAGTTGAAACCATATTTACGATTGTCAGAAGACTTAAGAAGACAGTCGAAAGGAAAACGTGACGACCAAGTCTGGAATGAGGAAGTGTCTGAGACGAGACGGGTGACAGGTGAGCTGGTTTTAATATTGGGATTGAAAGTTTAGGGAATACATCATCTAGATTGACGACATTTCAAAAAATTGAATTTTTTAAGGCTTTAAGACATAATATTAATAAGCAATACAGTTGAGCTATGCCTTAATATATCTTTTGATATCGCGATGTAGTTTGATTTTGATTCTATGTTAAAAGTCCAAGTCTCAGAACAAGAAACAATTAAAGCATATATTAATTGATTACAATTATTAGGAAACTATCTTTTTCACAGGTTTGAAAATGGACAAGAAATCAAAAAGATTTCACTATCCAAACTCTGAAGAGTTTCTTGATTATAATACTGGAAATATAGAAAATAAGAGAATACAAAAGAGAAGAAAGAATGGTGATCGTAATAATAGAAGGATAAGAAACGAAGAGATGCCATTTTTCAGAAACGAAAAGGTTAAGAAAGATGTCTCGTTTGAAGATTATGATACCAAATGGAGACACGATGACCGACAATTTGGAAAAGGTATTGTTTGCTTCACTGAAAACGTGCCTGGTTATGGCGATTTGATTCTATTTAACTCTTAGCTCTACGTTGATATTATTTGGTGATCCCGTATTTAGATTTTATTAACAATTTAAGGTTATCCAAGGGAATTTGTCAGCGCCAAATTTAAAGATGACACTTTAAATCAAAGCGAGATTCCATCCGGATTACGGACAAAGAGGTGAGCATCTTCTTCAGCGTTGGAATCACCTATTACATTTCTATTGTAATTTATTGTCAGTTTCCATTATTTATGTTATTTATTTAATAAGGCACACATAGAAACATAACCCGAACAAATATACAAAAAAAACACACAAGGCATGTATGTGCATAAATTATAGGGATGCACAGCATTACAAGTAAACAATAAACAATTTAAAAAAAACAACTAAACAATTATATTTGAAACAAAAAACTACACACAGAAATAAAACAAAAATTAAACGTTCCCAAATTGGAGTCTATTGGCGAAACAAGGTCCGCAACAATTTGCGTCTGAAGACATGGAGACTATCACTAAATGGATCAGCATGTCCTCAGAGCACAGTTCATCGATGACAGGCATCTATTTGATAAACCTGTTTTGTTATATTTTCAGATCGACGGACGACAGTTCAGAAGACAAGAGAGAGAAAGACTATGTCATAACTCTGCGTCCGACTCAGATACGTACATTTATCATTTGGTTTGAAGAAAAGAAGTCTTACGTTATGTGATGTTGATGCTCTCACAGATGAAGACATTCAATTATTGATAATGACGTTGACTTTGAAGGATCGAAATCTCAGATTGATGATTGTTCTATGACAGTTGACAACTTACATATAATTTCAGATTGGATTTCAAAGTTTTACGAGAGTGATAAGAGATAACATTCAGTAGCTATTTAAGGTATTTTGGTTTGTCTATGGCAGTGATTCTCAACCTTTTTTTTTGTTGCGTCACATATTTAACGATTTCATAATTTGGCGGCACACAAAGAATGATATAATTTAATAATATTATTAACATTATTATATATTAGCAAAATTTGACGGCGCACTGTTGATATTTGGCACAAAGGTTGAGAATCACTGGTCTACATTTGGTCACTGTTGTGAATGAACAAATTGTTAATAAATTCATTTTAATTTAACCGTTATTTTTATAATCCTAATGAATTATTCAAAAAGAAGAAAGGAGACGCAGGTATATTCTTCAAAATATTTATTAAAACGAATTGTAAATAATTAATCAATCACAAATAAGTACATATGTATGTAACTTTCTAAAATTGTAACTCTTCATTACTTATTATTAGAAAAATCTTAATACTTAATAATAAAAATTAAGAAAACAATATAAGGAGTTTATAAATTAAGTGTTAATAAAACTGTAAGTTTCTAGAAAATAAATAGTTAAGTAAACGTCATAAAATTAATTAAATCATGCTATTCTTAAGAGGTAGACAATCGCTACTAAGTTTTCTACACAACCTTTTTTGCTTGAAGTTTTTCATAACTCTGAAAAAAAATACCTTTTTTAAAGTATACAAATTGTCATTCATAGCCTCCTATCGAAGCTTTTAAATCTATCAATCAATAATGAAATCAAAAAGACAATCAATTTTTATAAATTAAATACTTTTTTCATACCTCCTCCGCCATTTTGTAAAGTAAACTAGCTGATTCCGCTCCCGTCTGTTCCACGAGGGATTGGAAAACTCCATTCACCAAGACCTCCGAAGGCCTGAAAGCATTACATTTTGCATATTAACTAATTATTCAAATTTAACATAAGAATTATATAATGAATATCGTCAAAGAGCTATTTGTGACCATTTTTTTTTAATTTATGGGTTGTGTCTATGGCCAATGGCTGAAAAATGTGGTGCTCTGTGATTCGTGGCGGATTTTTTTTCCAGTTCTCATCTCCTCACTCAGTTCGGGAACTGGCAGTAAATGTGAAGTTAATTTTTTTTCTAGATACAACAGGGTTTTTAATAAATTTATTTTTGAATGAATTTAATAACTAGCCTCAATAATATTAGATACATGTTAAATGTCTTACCTATTTTGATTGATTTTATTCAATGTTATGTTGTTCTGAAAAAAATGTATGTTATTAAAAATTCACACATAGAAAATCTTTAATCATATAATACTGATATCATACTATATTTTGTTAGCGTTATATTAAAATAATCAAATAACGTACGGTGCTAGAAGATTCCTGTTTCAATAGTTCATAAGGATGACCGCTCTCTACAACACGCCCTCTGAAAAGATTTTAACAATTTGAAAATATTTTAACTGCAAGGGTTAAGTCGTACTTAGTTATAATTCTAATATTATTATTATTAACTTAAAAGTTATAATGAATCCGGTTTTAAAAATAATATTTTGTTTTTTACTTCTCTAAAAGCCCAAGCGAAAAACACAGTTTATGTTCAATAGTCAATTTAAAACCACAGACAATTATCCACACATTATCTGTGGACGTAAATGCTGAGTTTATGCGTTTAATAAGATATCATCGATCACAACGTACACATACAGCTTCTCGACCATTTGGTCCTTCGGGCCGGACTGTCGTTTCGACAGGTCGAGGACTCTAACGGAAAGGACCCTTCGATACCAGAAACACGTCTTTTTTAATGTTTATTTGTTTCCTATGATTTATATACTACTGAACAGATTTCGATTAAAATTGAATATTTTTATTAAGGGGTTGAGATAGGGGTCAGAACTCCTTTTGTATTTAAACCGGACAAAGTTACTTGTAATGTAATAAAGAGTTAATAACTAACTTGTCCATAACAATAACTCTGTCGTAGTCCATGACAGTGTTAAGTCGATGAGCGATCGTCAACACGGTCGAGTTTGAAAACTTCGTTCTTATTGTATTCTGGATGAGACGGTCCGTTCTGAAAATAAAGAAGATTAGTAAGAAAAGTAAAAAGTTATTACCAAGAAAGATTTATATACTTATGTATTGGTGTTTTAATTAATATGTGAGTGTAAAGAGTCTGAAGTGATTAAATTTTTTAAAAGTGATTTAAAGAAGTGGCGGAGAGTTTCTTGCTAGTTCTTCTCGACCGATCTACGATAAGGATTTGGGTAAAAAAAAATATTTTTCACATATAAATATAAAATAATATACCTAAGTATGTGAATAAAGACATTTTTGATTTTGATCTGATATTGAACTACTTGAATACATATAAATTCATTACATTAGCGAAATAGCGAATTAGCTGTAGAAATATCAATAATTAATTTATTATATAAGACTCACTCTGAATCGACATTAGCGGTGGCTTCATCCAACACAAGGACAGCTCGTCGTGCTAAAGCTGCGCGCGCAAGGCACAGAAGCTGCCTTTGCCCTGCCGATAAGTTCCCCCCTCCATCTCCTACCCGGGAGGCCAAACCACCCGCTAAACTTGAGACTAGGGATTCTAGTTCAACCTGAAATCAACAAGTATCTTTCAATCCCATCATACAAAGAGTTAGGACACCAGAAGGCCATTGATTTCTACCTCTTTCAAAGCCGCGTTTATGTCAGCGTCAGTGTACTTCTGTTCCGGGTCCAGGTTGTCTCTCAAACTGGCTGCGAACAGGGCTGGTCGTTGCGGCAACGCGCACAGCCTCGAGCGCCACGCCCGCAGACCGGCTGTTTCCGCGCTGACCCCGTCTACCGTCACGGATCCGGATATTTTGTTCAATCTGTAAGAATATATTAATCAATCAAAAATATATTTTTTCACGGGGTAGGTACATACCCACATTAGATATAAGCCTAATTATAATTAGATATAAGTCTTTATTGTGCAAATCAAATAAAGTGTTTTTGCTAAAAGCTGTCAAGTTTTGTCAATGCCCGTAACAAATTTGGCGGTAGACCTATCTTACACTTATATGGCTCTGCATTGAATGCCAAATCGAGGGTGTGGAGAAGGGAAGAACTGGCAAGAAACTCTCCGCCACTCATTCAATCGCCAAGCATGTTTTGCAGTTGTAAAGATATGCAAAATTTAAATAAAAACAACAGAAAATAAGCTTTAGGTACTATTATCGGTGGGAGGAGCACACATTTACGTTAGAGTGAGAATAATCCAGGTTTTTTTTTACAAAATAACTTATCACGAGTAGATTTAAAACGCACCTAAACAAAGCAGCGATCAGAGAACTCTTGCCGGCACCAGTTCGACCGACCACAGCGACTTTCTCCCCGGGCGTTATCTTGAAGGAAACACCACGGATCGCCAAGTAGTCTTCTCCACTTTTCTCTTTACACTCCTCTTGCGGCCTCTCATACTCTAGGAATACGTCTTCGAATTTTATTTCGCCTAAAAAATTCAAAAGTCAACCGTCAAACAAATATTGCCATGGCGAAAAATTATTAAATTAAAAAATGCAATTTTGAAAACCCAAATTGCAGGTAACCCACCCTTTTCTGGCCACGTATTAAAATCTAGACCAGGATGTTTCTGCCGGAGGGCTTTTGTGTCTGGCTCGGTTGGCTCTTCGTGTTGTAAGTCCGCATATTCCAATATTCTTTCTACCTAAATAATAATATTAGTAGAATTGAAAAAGGTTGTGCTCGGGCTTCAGCCAAAAGGCAGTCATAGACAAATTAAAACCTACAGATGTCATCTGATTCTCGACTTCGGCCGTCTGCCTCATGCCGAACTGACACATGCCAACCAAACTAATCGCTTGAGTGATTGCCAATCCCACGTTACCGCCCATCGTATCTGTAAACATTATTAAAAATACATTTAATTATTATATTAAATATATCTACAATTAAACTAGAAAACTGGCAAAAAAAAATCTGATTTTTTTGTCTTTAGGTGACTTTTATAGTTTCATTAATTACTTTTTTATAATACTTATTAACTATAATGTAATAGTTAAAAATCTCTGATACTCTAGATATTATTGTAATGGTATTAAATGGCAACACTCACCGCCCACGAAAAGAAAGAAGCTAAAAGTGACAAACGCCAAATACACACAACAGACTATATCCATGTAGAAGCCGAACGCCCTGTCTGTGGTCAATTCCACGCCCTGTGCCGTCGTGTGCAAATCTTGCAGCTTGTCAAACTCTTTGGCCAACGTCTTCAATTGGCTCTTCACCGAGCGGATCGTTGTCAATCCCGAGACGGTGGATGTTGCGTGGTTCAAGCTTAGGCTGACAGCTGTCAAATAATAAAAAAAAGCTAGTCAGCTGACCCGACTATCGAAGTTTTTAATTAACGTAAAATAACTTATAAGCTTGAGTGATAAATGAGTGATCGTCTACCAATGCAATTTAAGGACCAATTTTACATTTATTAGAGGGCGAAAATATATTTTTGGTACATGTGTGGGGTCAATAGAAGCTTAACCTCAAGTTCATGGGGTCGCCTCCCTTAGCCCCCCGCCTTCTTGGTAAAAGGGGTGATAACACGTTTTTCACGATATCTCGGAAAGTATGCGTCTTACAAAATAATAACTTAATAAATTACATGTTTAATACAAAATCAAAACAAAGAGATGTTTAAAAAAAGTTCTCCCGATACATAATATGGAAATTAAGACTTACTGATCGCCTGAACTCTCTTCAACTCGCGACTGGTGGTAAGATATAGGCAGCGGAAGATCCACAGTAGACCCGCGACCGCCGCAGTTGGGAAAAGTAACCACCAATTGACATAACACACAACGAATAATACCGCGACGACTTCTAAAAAGAACTAACATATATAATTAATATCTGAGTGCATATGCACAAGTGATCGAAATCAGAGCCATTCTGGTTTTACCAAAAGATACTAGAAGAGACTTAACATTAAGTGATCGAACCAAAAATAACTTTATTCATAAGTAAGACATTTACTTATCAATTAAAAACTCCCAAATCAAGGGCGTAGAGCGGGAGGAACTGGCAACACTCCGCATAAGAGTGTTAGTATCATACAATCAATTAGACCGACATTTTTATTATTATCACACCAAATAGTAGGAATAAATGTTAGTACATGTGAGAGCAATGGGCGGCCTAATCGCTAACAAGCGATCTCTTCCAGGCACCTGATTGGTTTGATTTATTGGTAAATGTACTTACAGTAAGACATTCAGATAGCGTCCAGTGTAGCATTGTGTCCACTTGGCTCATGTCATTCGAAAATCTGTTAAGGATACGCCCCGATGGGTTGTGGTGAAAGAACCACATTGGAGCATGTGTTACGCCCCTGAAAAAGGTTTTAATTTTGTTTAATATCGATAATAAAGGGCATACAGGTCTTGTCGTATTGTTTTGCTAAGCTTTTTTTGAGTGCCTTGAAACAAACAATTGTAGTCTGGAGTGACTGCCTGTGCAATTGTGTTGACAATTGACAGTTGACGTTGATAATTGACAGTTGACGTTGATAATTGACAGTTGACGTTGATAATTGACAGTTGACAATTGATAGTTGACAGGTGACGTTGACAATTGACGCTGACAATTGACAGTTGAAAATTGACAGGTGACGTTGACAATTGACGCTGACAATTGACGGTTGTTAGTCGATGTTGACAATTGACGTGTTACCGTTGACCGACATGTCAACCTCAATACTAATTTGCTTCAATATAAACGTCTAAACATATGATCACTTACCTACACATGTTTTCGTGTAACTTGACGGAGGCGCGTAAGCACGTATTGTAGAAATAGATCATTTTACTCCACGTCAGAAAGAGACAAACTATAATTAGAGCAGTGTAAATATACACGTAGATGTTTCGAGTTAAATGAAATGTATTTTTGTCTAGATCTTCGAAATCCACTGAAAAAAAAATTCTCACACTGATAAACGCAGTTAAAATGTAAATTATTGTTAAGATCAAAAAATATCAATTTTGATGTTTAAGTTAAATTATAGTTTAGCCCATAACAGTTAAGAAAATTAACCAAAAAAATACCTGCACTTGAGTTAGTTGTGTCATTATTTGTATTTGATACGTTCGCCATATTAATAGCACTGTTGGCTTCTTCGACATTCACCCTAAAAACATTAAAATACATTTAAAAAGGCGGTTCTTGAAAAAAAATATTATTTTTAAATTAAATTAAGTAACCCTTCACAAAGTAATACAAATGAAAATATTTCTTAGGAAAAATGGAATACTGAAAAGTTACGATCATTCACGTAGAATTTTGTCTATGATAATGTTGCCATATAAAAAAAAATGTCTTAAATGTTGGTGTTACAACAGATTGTTAAGATATAGCAGGATATAGAAATATAAATACACCATAAAACAATAGACGATAATTTTAACAGCTTAAATTAACCAACAAGCTCCCAGCCACGTGAGTGTCTATGGGCGGCGACTTCACCTTCATGTGCCCCCTTTACCTTTTATCATAAAAAAAAACATACCACTCAGCAAGCCACAAATTGATTGACGAATAAAACGACTGTCCAGCTATGAAGAGCACCATCAAAATGAACATAGCAGTTTTACCGCCCCCACTAGTTATATAAGATACATAAACACTGCCAGATACCGCGCCCTTGGATTGAATTTCGTCTGAAATTATTATATGTTAAAATAATATTAAAGAAAGAAAGAAAACATGTTTATTTGAACACACACAATATCACAATAAATTATAAGTACAATAGTATTTGTAAAATGAACTAAAAATAGACACATTGCATTGTTGCAAGTGCCGCGGGCGTGCGCCAAATGGGGTGCTGCTCAGGATTTGTGTGGAACATTATCACTGATTTTCAGCAGCCCCCAGTTGTCGCAAACCGCTGCACAGCGCCAAGTGTTAACAATTTAAGTGTACAAAATTTAAATGGACACAAAAAGTAATAATTAAAGGAAGGGAGACAATAAAAAATAGTGGGATTAATGTGGTTAAATAGGATAGGAACGGGTCAAGAGAATTTGGATGTGCCTAGCTAGGCGCCAACGAAAAACACGATACATTTAATACACGGTCGGTTAGCCTTAAGATATATTTAGCTATTTTATATGTGCTAACACATACGTTAAAGATTATTGACTCCAATCGAATCGAACGCAAGACCCTCCGTTCACCGGTCTGGCATAATTTCATTGCGGTTTTAATAATAATTATATACGAATAATTATTTCTTTATTTCAGACAACACAAAGTCCATACATTTATGTTAGTAACAATAATTTCTTAATAAATTTAGTTAAAATAAATAAACTATTTTCAATGTGATTTAATATGCAGGCTGGAACAGTGACGAGGAACAAATGAATCCAATCTATCTGATATCATTTTCAGGACGCTGTTAGGGCTAGCTTAACCGCATTATTAAAAAGCTGTAAAAACAGCACCAACCTTGATGCTGTGGACTGTCCACATTCAAACTGTGTACCGAATCGCTGATGGATTTTTGTGTTTTTATCTTCTCTGGGCTCACTTTGACTGGCTCTTCATCGTTAACTTCCGATATTTGTTCCAATTCCGGCACAGAACTCTTTAAATCGTTATAAGTCCCTTGAGCTACTATCTATGGGCAAGTAGGTAGATTTTCTATTAATAAAAAAAAATAACAAGGCAAAATAATAATAGTATTTTACATCTGAAGACCGACATTGTTCTTTTAAACAATTTGGCCTATAAGCAATAGTGTTGATGGTCTTTTTGGTCATAGCTTTATGAAGGATGGGCATGGAAACCAATACAGATAATTCATGGTCATGGTGCTCCAGTTAATATCATTAGATAATATTTTTTTTTATTAATCATACTCTTCAGAAGTAGTGTCAGTATAATACCAACTTCAGATTTATTAAAACCTCCATATAAGCGTAGAGCCTTATAGTGAAAGACTGAAGGCTATATTGAATTATTAATCTAATTATACGCCTTTAAAGATTTATTTTAATAAAATATGAGCTTCTAATAGAGAATTCATTTTTTGTCTTTTTTTTAAAACCTATCATCATCAATACACAAGAAATCAATTAAGCCGAGTTGTTTGCTTGCTTCTTCTCAGCTTGGCGTAGAATCATTCAGATTGACGTTTTAAAATGGTCCTATGTAACTTATTGAATTAAGAGATTTTGACTATATTATGATATGTTATGTATGATCTGACCTTTCCACTTCTCACAACACAAATATTGTCAGCATGTCGGCTGTATTGTACGTGATGTGTCACAAGAAGAACTGTTTTATCGTGAAGGTAACCTGAAATGCATTCTTCATATATTGCTTGGGAGACCTGGAAAATCAAAAGGGGTCTTAGTGTAACGAATAATTTGATCGCAAATGATAAACACACATATAAAATGTGCACAGCCATGATTTGAACACATCAGGATTAATTCCTACATATATTTTACATTTCTATTAGTTAGTTATGTGGTCATGGAAAAAACCATTTTTTTTAACAAGATGAATCTTACTATAGTAATGTATATCACGATATAAGGTATTTAACCGGAATGTTTTTTTCAATGATGACAGCATTTTTCTTTAAATTATTTTATTAATTTGCCAAAAATGCAATTTGAACCAGTTATTGCGCGTAACCAAACTTTTAATAACTATTAATTTTTATTTTAAGAAATCAAGAAGGCAAATGAGCTAACGGGTTAGAATTACAAGTGCAAACCACCACCCGATGTCGCATGGACACCTGCAACGCTGGGAAGCTTAGGTATGCCAGCCTTTAAGCTCTATTTTCCTAAAGGCTCCCAAGTCCCAACATTTCAATAATACCAAAACATTTTCGATAATTTGAGTACCTTAGCATCCACAGCAGCAAGCGGATCGTCCAACAGATAAACATCAGAATCTTGATACACACAACGTGCGAGGGAAATGCGCGCGCGCTGACCTCCCGATAATGATACGCCTAGAAGAACATAATAAATCAGTCTAATTTAAATAAATAACATGTTTTTATATGAATAAGTTACCTTTATCCCCGACCAGGGATTGGTCACCATAACGGAAATCTCTGAAATCACTCTCAAGTTGACAACACTTCACAACCCTTCTATATTTGTCCCGGTCATAATCCTGACCGAATAATATGTTTTGTCTTACCTGTGAAATAATATTTTTTTTGTATTTTGAGGGTATTAGTTATTAACGCTTTTTTAATCATTATTTTTTATTAATATATTAGCACAATAAATACAAAAGAAGGATAAAAAACAACTAACGCCATATTGATTACATTTAAAGACCGACATTGTTCTTAAAACAATATGCCTGTTGTTTACATATGGCCTATTCCCAAAAACGTTAAGATTAAATTTAACTTGAGATAATCTTTAAATTCAGACATTAATAAAATAAATTAACCTAAAAACTAATAATTAAAACGTATACAATAATAATCCAACCGCTTACCGAAGCATCAAATAGCCAAGACTCCTGCGCAGCATACGCCACTGAACCATTAATAATGAGTTCTCCGCTTTTTGGGGGTAGTTCCTCTAAAATTGACAAAAGGAGGGTAGATTTTCCAGAACCAACCGGGCCTATTATCGTTGTAAGCGTGTTGGATTTAATCTGAAAAAAAAACTAGCATTTTTATTCTGATATAAAAATATCATTTGTATCAAAAATACCGATGTGTTACCGTTAAATTAATATCTGAAAGAACAGGCTTCGTATCGGCGTTTTCTATCCATGAAGCTGTAAAATCTTTAAATACTATTACGTCTTGTGTAGTTTTTGATTTAATGTCCTCCATGTAACTAAAAAAAAAAATTAAAATGTCAAGATTCAGAAACAGCATCCATACATTACCGAAAAAAAAAAAACATTACTTGAACCTAAAAACAGCTTTCAAAAAAAACCTTTTTATAAATTGTGAGATTATTGTGATGGTGAAAAAGTTTGGGAATGACTTATCTCCAGCTAAGCCTTATGCCGAGTTTCTCGCCTGCCTCTTCTCAGCTTGTTCGCGTACGAACAGGCATAGAACCACTTAGATTTATGAATAAAGATATTTAAAGTTTGAATACTTTATTATATCTGTCCCCAGACATCTTATGTGTTAATACATTTAAAACAATAAACTGATGAGACAACTCAGGTTTACACAGACAATTAAATCGGAACTTGAGACATTACACAATAACAATAATTGAGATACAAGAAACCACAGACTTGTCAACACAAACACGATATTCACGATCTTAAGGAAGTATAAACCTATATCTGATAGACTCACCCGTTACTATCAAAAATGGTCGTTAGATCGACGTTCTTCTTCACTTCCGGTAATAGTAAAAACTCCTGTAACCGCTTAACACTTATATAAGCTTCTAGAACCATCGTTATTGCCATTGGGAACGATTCCACCATATAAATCCGAATGCTCTCATAATACGATATCACAACGAATATTTTCGCGGCGGTAATTATGTTACGAAACGCGATATACGATATGATACTTATGAGGAGTGCGATTTGGGTGTTCAGCTTTGAGCATGAGAACATGGAGGCGTACAGCCATGTCAGTTTTTTTATTATGTTCATTTCTTTTCTGAAAGAAATGTGACGAATTTTACAAATGTGCGTGTCGCTAAACTGACGCTATAATATGACGATACAACATTAATATACTGATGTTACATATAGTAAGACATAGTTATATGAGATGTATATATATAGCATATTAATATACTGATGTTACATATAGTAAGACGATGTTATTTGAGTTGTATATATATATAGCATATTAATATACTGATGTTACATATAGTAAGACATAGTTATATGAGATGTATATATATAGCATATTAATATACTGATGTTACATATAGTAAGACGATGTTATTTGAGTTGTATATATATAGCATATTAATATACTGATGTTACATATAGTAAGACATAGTTATATGAGATGTATATATATAGCATATTAATATACTGATGTTACATATAGTAAGACATAGTTATATGAGATGTATATATATAGCATATTAATATACTGATGTTACATATAGTAAGACGATGTTATTTGAGTTGTATATATATATAGCATATTAATATACTGATGTTACATATAGTAAGACATAGTTATATGAGATGTATATATATAGCATATTAATATACTGATGTTACATATAGTAAGACGATGTTATTTGAGTTGTATATATATAGCATATTAATATACTGATGTTACATATAGTAAGACATAGTTATATGAGATGTATATATATAGCATATTAATATACTGATGTTACATATAGTAAGACATAGTTATATGAGATGTATATATATAGCATATTAATATACTGATGTTACATATAGTAAGACGATGTTATTTGAGTTGTATATATATATAGCATATTAATATACTGATGTTACATATAGTAAGACATAGTTATATGAGATGTATATATATAGCATATTAATATACTGATGTTACATATAGTAAGACGATGTTATTTGAGTTGTATATATATAGCATATTAATATACTGATGTTACATATAGTATGACGATGTTGTATGAGTTGTATAGATGCAAAAGCGCTTTAAAAAATGCGTAAACCGAGTAATCTTCAAATTTGTCGTGATTAAGGATATTTTTCTACCACAAGCCGATGTTGGTACATTCATTACAATACGTTATTAATAGCACAACTCAAAATAAACGAAATAATAGTTAATCACTTGTAATTTGTGAAAAAGTTAAGGACTGATGTGCTTTTGCATTTAAGTGTTGGACTTAAGCGTGTTTGCTTTTCACTTGTTTGGTGAATTTATGTAGGATTGAGGTGGATTTGTATGTGGACGATTATAGTATATTGTTGCAATTTTTGCCCGAAACAATTTGGTGTGGTCTGTTAAAAAAATACATTTTTGGACTGAAGCGCTTTTCCTTCTATAACTATATATTTGTTAAAACCTCTTTTGTAAAATAAATTCATTAGAGCCTCTTTTTGGGTAAATGAATTGATTTTTTAAGCATTTTTGAATAATGTTCGATAGCTTTTGTTATTTCGGTGGTAAGCGGCCATTCTGGGTCCGATTGGCAAACGAGATAAACGTAAGTGTTATTCCATGATTGTACTTTTGTAAAATTATTATTAAACAGTTACTTTTTGTAAATAATAATTGTTATGACAATGATTACTGTGTTTGGTTAATATTGTAAGTATTATAATCCTGACAATACATAATTAAGCATAATATATAATGATGCAATGAGAAATACAAGTACTACATAGCACAAAATATACGCACAGCTTGAATACAATATCGAGACAAATCATTCAGTTAGTGTTTCATTTGATACTAGTAGGTTTTGAACGGGACTTCGTCCGCGTGGTTTAATCACAAAAGTAATTTGGATAATTGGTTATCTAAATGAGTTCAGGTGAAATTTTTATACAAAATTTTATCACCTAATTTCAACCACTTCAAGCCTTTTTCTGCGATATATTAATCAAGTTACTAACATAACTTAAAATAAAACAAAACACAAAACTGAATTAATTAGTCTATCTCGATACCAAATTTCATCGAAATCGGTTCAGTTGTTTATGCGTGAAAACGTGCATACATATAGAGTTACTTTCACATTTATAATATTAGTATGGATTAGTTGGTCTTATTTCCCGGTTTAATACCTTCTTGCATTGCCGATTATTTTTTCAAAGGCCTTTTCCCAGGCGTACATTTTAATAACTTCTATACTCTGCACGACCTCGTTCATGAGTCGTATTCTATTGTCTGTGCGCACTGTCATCTTTTCTGTCAGTTTACTGGCAATTTTACCCAGGTAGCCTGGAATAAGCGAAAGTTCAGCCAGACTAAATATTTCTTTCATTTGAACGTTACGTAGTATCTTGGAGATACGTATCGTATTTTAACTGATTCCATGACTTGTATCGGAACTATTTATAAAGTTTTCGGAGTATGGAAATGTCTAAATTACTGAAAGAGAAACTTAAAAATACTTTTGTCATTAAAATTAAAATGCCTTATTGTGTTAATGTCATGAAAATAGTTTTTTTTTTAGTTTATACTAATTAAGTTACGGCTGGAATTATTTGAGAACCCTGCTACTAACTACTGAATCTTGGTACTTAGACATAGATATACTACTATGAATAATATACAGTCATACAAGAATATTAAGAGGACAATGAACCTTTTAATCTGTCTGCAATTGGCTCAGCATCGGGACAGTTTAATTCTTGAGTAGCCTTACAATGCTTTAGTTATTTGAATTAGTCATATAAGTTATATATATATATATATATATATATATATATAAGCTATATATATATATATGTTTTTTTTAAGAGCAACTATCGATTTTCTTGCCGGTTCTTGTTGGTAGATCCTTCTTAACCGGTAAAATTGACGATTCAAAAGTGTCTTTATATTACCTAATTGAATAAATATATAATATATTATACATGTGTACAACTGTTTATATTATTTGATTTTTTCGATAGTATCTTGGAGTTGACTACTTAGTAGTAGTCGATTCGTATTTCAACTGGTGTCGTAACATCTGATTAAAGCTTTTCTAACTAAGCTAAGCTTTTTCTTTCTTTTACTAACTATTGAGGCTTGGCCGCAACTAGACAACTACGAAGAATACAGTCTACTTACTAAACAGTGGTATAAACATGAGCAGAAATCCAACTCCAAGCAACGCTGATACTCCTATCTGCGTGTACATTAGGTAGACTATGACAGTGGTCTCTATCGGTATCCTGACCAGATCAATGAGATGTAGGCTCGCCATCTGGAACCTCTCGGTGTCAATAGTGAGCAGGTTTACGATGTAACCCGTTAGGCCTTCAGAGGCTTTGCCCCCGGCTGTTAAATTTACACGTAGCAGCTGAAAAATGTGATGATTTTATACTCACCATTAAAATATTTAACAAGTAGTTTTTGACGGCGACTTTGTCCGAGTGGTTTAAATACAAAAGGAATTTGGCAGAGTTCTAGTGAAATTTTTTAGTCAAAACTTCACCACCTTTTCCAACCCTTTTTATCGTGATGAAAAGTACTTCTCTGTATTTCCCTGAAATTTAGTCTATCTCCATACCAAATTTCATCGAAATCGGTTTAGTAGTTAGTCAGTAGCGTAACATACACACTTTCGCATTTATAGTATTAATATGGATTTGCATTAGATATTGTTGAACTAATTTTTTTCTTATCTGATCTGTCATCCAGAGCTTTAGCTTTATTATTTCAGGTGTTGTCATTTATGACAAGCTTTTTTTTCCAGTGGAGCTTAGTATAGGATAGGACATCTTACGTCAAAACATATTATTTTAATTTATATAAATAAATAAGCTTTTTTTCTGATATTGAAATTGATTCAATTACCTTTCTATATATCACCGAACAACACGACTTTGTGAGTATCATACTACTTTCCAGTTGGAATAGTAGCATAGCGTGAGTTAATACTGAACTCGTAAACATTAATCTGAAAATAGAATAATGACGTAAAGTATACAAATTTCTATAAGGCGCGCTATAACCAAGACATATTTGATATATGACAAAAAAAAACGAAACGAAATTTGAAAAAGCTACATAAAAATTTGTTTTTAAATGGATATAAACTCCATGTAACATCATTCTGTAAGACCATCTAAAGCGTCGAAATCAATTGGCGTTGTTTGGTATAGCTTGTATTCCATACAACTTTTCTTCACTCCATTTAAGAACCATTGTATATAACGCCATAAAACGCAGAGTCCCTTTAGTGTCGTTGTATACATTCGCCACCCATACCCACGTGGTATGGGTGGCGAAAGCCTTTTCAATATTGGTATGCTTTCTTCTTGAAGGACCCTTAATGGTTCAGAAACTTGACTGGTATATGGTTCCATAACAAAATGTCCGTTTCGTGGCATAAGTGCGTAAATCTTTTGACAAATATTGGAAATATCAAACCCACTTTACCCAACAATACCTATGGCGTACAGATACGCCTGCACTTCAGTCATCCCGGAGTGTAGAGGGGTGAAATAATTGATTAAACCCTCAAGGCACAATGGTATCGATATCCTGAAACAATTCATGTTTAATCTGTATAAAATAAATGCCAACACCTTGCTCATGGAAACGTCAAATTGAAATTGTTATCTGTATTTTAGTAATATACATTTTTTGATATAATTAAAACTTAACGTAATGATAGGTGAACGGCTGATTTTGCCGTGGGTTTACTTTGGAACCTTTTAAAAGAAATTTGAACCCTGGAGTGGTATTATGGTACCTCAAAATTGGGATTTGACATTAACGTGGACAATGACAACGATTTGACATTGACAAATGATAGCTTTTATACTACTTTTGGGTGTAAATGATATAAATAATTATAATCACCTAAAACAAGAGTCTAAAATAGCAAAGGTAACATTGTAAAGGAGAAACTTCGGTCCGTAAATCCAACATATTGCTCTCAAAAGATACGCGTCGCCGCCAGATTCTGAAATCGTAAAATGTATTCATATAAAAAATCGGTTAATTAGTTTTAAATAAATGTTAATTAATGTGATAAAATGGCGGCCTTCCTCTAAGCGAACTCGAGGCAAGAACAAATGGGAAAGCCATTAAGTACATAACACAAATTTATTATAATATAAAAACTGTTTGATGTTTTCAGCACGACTGTTTAGTGATGCGATATTATCGAAACAAAATTTAACTTTGTATTACTTAATGAGCATAGTTTTTCACTGTTATAATGTAACTTACCTAACTAACTTACTATCCCATACTACTTCAGTAACACGTTTGCTGAAGTAGTTAGTTAGTTTGGGTTATCGAGATGGTAAATATCACATAAAATAACCTAACCATAAAATTAAACAATAATAATCATTATTATATTTGTATATTATGTTTGGCTATGGGTATGTTGTATAAAAATTAAAATGAATAAATTTATTTTCAATTGATATTTGATTTATTGCCGCTGATAGGACGAGGCCTATAATTGTAAAGTTAATGTATTTAATCGAATGCATTAACGTTATAGTCTGTCGCATTTTACAAAATGATCGTGTATCGTTTGAAATCAAACAGGACCACCTTTCTTTGTGATTTCCTCCTTCCACGCTCCTGCTAAATGATCACCATTTAATGCGGCTCTGTGGTGTGCTAAACATCTGTAAATTTCACGTGTCAGTTAACTTTGTTTTTAGTCTGTGCACCGACTAATAATCTGTGTTGTTTATTTAAATTCAATCTATTACCTGTATAAATCGTTAATCGTAAGTTGCCGCTCTCTACCCAATAGGAATATATGTCGAGTATACCTAAAAATATGCATATATTTTAATATGGGATTCGATAATTCTTAATTATGTCGATGATTGATGCATTCTCTCGAGCATGGTGTTGCCCTGTACAACTGTAGAACACACTTGTCGATTTAAAGGATAGTTTCTTGCCAGTTCTTACACCTTGATGTTGGGTATTATCAGTAAATGTAAAGTTATTTTTTTATAATTTTACAACGATTTATAAGTGTACAGTTACGTTATGTTATTAGGTAAGCTGAGTTAGTTGTGCGTATCTTATTTTGGAAACCTCTTAGCTCTAGATTAATTATTAACGTATACAAGCTGATACGATTCTATGTGAACAAAATTATAAAAAAAAGATATTTTTAATTGATTAATCTAAAAGCTATCTATGCTATCTAAAGCTATATGATCTAAGCTGAGAACTAGCTTCTAAAATGTCTGAGGTTTCGTCTCTATCTGTCAAATTGTGTTCACAATGCGAAGAGGGACAAATATTGAACGTTACAGTAAAAGTACTCACGAAAAACATATTTTAGATAAAAGACTTGCTCTCTCCCGTGGGTTTTGTAATCTTTCAGTGTCATATCGTCCTGAATCCATATTTAATCTATTCCCATTATTGTCGCGACTGAAAACATTAAAATCATTATGAACACAGATGTACGCCATGGCTTATGATTTTAAACTTCAATGTATCTTAAATCTAACCACTGCTCATATTTTTCCACTATCGTTCCTAACCCTGTCATAAAAATATCACATTCAGGTGCAGAATTTAAATTAAATTCAAAACCATTTAATATAGGTCACATTTCATACACAGTTGGCTCCAAGATAAGCAATTTATTATAGCTTGTATGTGCAAACTCAACTGATAAAATATTAATATTACAATATGTAACACACAAAGAAATAAATATTCACACACATTTCAAAACTAAGTATAAGATATAGAAAAAAATATTTAAAAGAATCAGCTAAGTCCCAGCTAAGGCTGTGGTCCGACTAGGCTCATGACAACAGAACAGAACAGTTAAACAGGCACGAACGCACCGGGACGGAACTAAACAACGGAGGTCTTAGTAATGTTTTTTATTGATTATTTGGTTACAATAAATCGATAAGTTCATCACAAGGCCAATTTTAATATGGCATACAAACTTTCACCATTACTATGCTTCATACTTGATTTGTTTTAACCGTTCAAGGTTTTCCTATAATTTTAAAATTGTAAAACTTAAAGATTCCGAATGCCAATTAAAGCTTTATCTTGGATTCCCTGCAATTCGTGTTTAAAACAAACATCAAGTGATATAGAATCGGTTATTATAGACTAACCTCATAGATTATAAAATACTAATATAAAATTAATAGGTATATGTTATTTCGTATTCAATTTCTTTCTAGCTGTTATTAGTTCTAATAAATTTAATTTTTAAATAAGACCATTGTAGAGTAGTGTGTCTATATGAGGTTCATTTATAGAGAATAAAAGAAAGCCCAATCAACTCGTTTATTTCCTTTAACTGATGGTACACTACTAACTAATATTTACGAGCATACGCACATACGCATAGAGCATACGCGCCGAATCTAAATATGTGTGACCCTACACCCATATCGAATAAACTTTACATATGGTTCTATATAAATGTATTAAACCAACCCGTTCTAATATTAATAAATGTTATGTACCTACAATTGAAAAAAAAAAAAAATTCTACCTTTATTGATTGAAAAGTAAGGTATGAAAATATAAAAACAAACAACACAAATCTTACGAACAGAATTGCGTAATAAATTCAGAAAACGTATAGCTTTGCGAGTACCTACAAATTTTATTTAGGTCAAAGTCGTTGACCCCGGTTTATTGACCGTTAGTGAAAACGCGCATGGCGGTACAAATAATTAAATATAACACATTCAACGCCCTATAGAATACGCCCGTGTTATTAATATGGTACATATTAATATACTGATGTTACATATAGTAAGACGATGTTGTATTATATATATATGATTATACATGAATTTGTTAAAACCTCTTTTGTGAAATAAATTCATTAGAACCTCTTTTTGGGTAAATGAATTGATTTTTTAAGCATTTTTGAATAATGTTCGATAGCTTTTGTCATTTCTGTAGTAAGTGGCCATTCTGGGTCCGATTGGCAAACGAGATAAACGTAAGTGTTATTCCTTGATTGTACTTTTGTAAATTTTTTATTAAACAGTTACTTTTAGTAAATATAACTGTTATGACAATGATTACTGTGTTTGGTTGATATTGCAAATTATATATGTATTATAATCCTGACAATAGATAATTAAGCATACTAAATAGTTAATTAATATAGAAAATAGTACACCTATTAGACAAAATATATGTAACCCGCAATATTTTGTTTATGCCTATATAAAGGTAACATATGTATACCATAACGTATTAAGTATTTATTTGAGCGTCGTAATCAGTCCCGTAATTTAGCTCGTCGTGTACAACATTACGTCATTTTACAAATTACACCTTAATAACAATACACATCATTTCCCGGATAATTTGTGGACTATTATTATTTATATATTTACTATATTTATCATATATATCACTAAAATAATCAACAGGTTGTTGCAACACGAGTGTTTATTTATTTATTTACACTTTATTGCACTTAAACAGTAGAAGTGACTTTAATAGATATGAGTACATATAAGTGCAACGGGCGGCCTTATCGCTAATAAGCGATCTCTTCCAGACAACCCAACACAATAAAATAATACTTAAAATACAATAAGACTGGTGCAAAGTTAATTTTAACGTTAGGATTGATTGTTTTAAGTCTTGTCTCGACTTGAGCTTGCTCTCAATCCGAATCCCTATTGGACATTATGCTGTCTTTAGTGTATTCACAGATAAAAATCACCATTAATGTGCAATCTTAGGTTAACATCAGCCCAATTATTATATTATCTAGTAAATTCATCATATGACACAAAATTCGTCAAAACAGTCAAAACAGATAACAAATGTTGTAATCAACCAGATTGAATGAATTAAAATACACGCATTTACAATAATCTTCAAAATGATGTTCCAAATTTATCTCTTATTAGATTCGATAACTTTAAGCAAGTCCTGATGACAGTGTGACGATATTTAAACGATAAAAAAGGTTTGGGAATGAGTCACGCTAAATGCTGTGGTAATTACATTTTGTAAAGGGATATCACGCTTAAAAAAAACTGATAGGTAACCAGCAAAGTTTGGTGTAGGTATCTTCTCAGACCAGTTAATTTTTGAACCTTCTATCTAGAGAATCTAGAGCTAATTCGAACCCGAATTACCTCTAGATTATCTCTATATAAGAAAAATATTAACGCACAAGTGATCGCTGATACGATTATTATGTGGAAAATAGATAAATAAATAAAAAATATATTAGGCTAAGTAAGCACTTTATTGCAATATAAATGTCATGAATTTTTTCAATTTGTATGAAACGCGATGATGTTTAACTTCACAAAGGACAAAAAATAATACTCCATAAAAAACATTGTCTGTCCGTTCCTATCAAGTAAACTAGAGCCGGCAAATATTTAATTGTTGTAAATCTGCAACCATCACACCATGACGAATAACAATTGAGGAAAACTGCCATAGTACATATGAACTTGTGAATTGGCACCATTATTTAAATAAAACTTTTTTTTTTGTAGAAGAGGGGGCAAACGAGCAGGAGGCCCACCATAAAGGTGAAGTCGCCGCCCATAGACATTCATGTGGCTGGGAGCTCGTAAAAATATACTAGATAAACTCAAACTCAAAATATCTTTATTCAAGTAGGTCTTTATAATGACACTTTTGAATCGTCAATTTTTACACTACCACGATATGCTTCCAACAAACATGCAAGCACACAGCATATTATAAAACAAACTATACAATTGAGCATTCATGCACACAACTTTATGGTGTAATAATCATTTAACAATAAATTGTAATTTATGGTAATATCTATATATAGTCCCTTTAACATATTTTTGTTATGTATATTAATTTTTAACGAACGAGCTTTCCCATATAAATCAAACCTGGATTTTTATGCCAAAATGCATTATGTACAATCTATTTATATCCTTCTTTCTTACCTTAACAACAGAGTTGAGTGATTATTACATAAACATTACTCAACATGTTCTTACTATAACGGAAATGTGTCATCCTATTTCACCATCACCGGTTGGTAAAGCTTTTAAATATATATGGAGATATTGATGCATTCAATGGTGCATTGTGTTATGGTTGCATCTCTTAACAACTGTAGAACATACTCATTCGCTCTACGTTCTTGATTTGCAAACATTAAATGTATTTGGAGCTATATTTTTTAACTATTTGACAAGTGTAAGAAAGTTACCTATACAGTTGATTTTTACTTAACTACAATTAAATCCCTGGAATTACAATGGATTAATTCTTCGTGAGAAAATATTGCGAAAGAGTTAGGTGATCTGTATCGGTTGTTACCTTCAGCTATACACTTGCATTAAGATGTTTTTAAAAATAAAATATTAAAATGCTAACGCGTTTTCGCAAATCATTTTAACAGTTTCCCTTATAGTGTTTATATCAAAAATTTGTCACAACACATAAATATTGCCAGAATCGACGTACCTGAAATATTTTTCACATAGCGTACGTCCGCTCGCGTAAATCACAAATTTGAAACTGTCTTGTATCGAGTCTACAGGGTCTAGTGTTTTTGGCCTTGACTCTGTGACGAATGTCGTTCGGTTTTTATTTTATCGCAGCTACAAATAAATATTAAACCTTTCATCGTAAATGTTATTTAACCTACATTTACATATGTATTAATATGTAAAAATATCTATAAGTCGTAGACTAATTATATTATTGAAAGTAATAATCTCATCCAGGCAACCAACATTAAAGTAAAAACAAATGGATAGATGCGAAGCTAACAATAGAGAATACTTACGGAGAAGAGATTGAAATGATGAGGGTGGTCGGATAGCCAGGAAGTGAGTTCTTTGTTGCACTAAAACAGGTCATCTAATTTGGATGTAGATAATGTAAATAGATGTTACTACATATAAGAGCAACGGGCGGCCTCATCGATAATAAGCGATCCCTTCCAGGCAACCCACAGAATGAACGAGAGGTGCGCAGAAGTACAAAAAATAAGTGTAGTAAAAGCTATCGTAGAAGAGATTTAAAAGATGGATTAGGAGGCTGACCGATGGAGTCGGGAAGTTATTTATTTTATCGCCGTAGCTCTAAACAATTTTCCGGGAAAGGAGTGGTGGGGAGGAATTTTAAGGATATGTCTACAGGAAAACGTAACCACAACTTATTGCATAGTTTTCAACTTTCTATTGAACTTTTAATAAGACATTAAAACATATGTAAAAGTGAATTAATTGTAACATTTGGAAAATAACACGCTTCAAATGATTGCTGATGAGGTTGAGAGAACTACGTGTATAAATTATTACACTAGAATTTGTAATAATTTTCTATAAACTTAATAAGACTTTAATAAAAACTGAAACCGTAAAATACATTTTAAAGGATTAGTTCTTGTGGCAGGAAAATCCATAATGCATTTTCTAGCTGTATGCATACGCTGAGCGAGAAAAGCACCAGCTCTTGGATCACCGGTACCAACAAACTACCAGGTGTCTACTTAATTCCTGAATAAGCGCCTGTGCTCTTGTACCCCAATGGGAACAAATGTGGGAAGACTTGTACTTTGACCTATTTAATTATATAACCCGGGTTTACTAACACAATTATATTAAAATACAAAATATTGTAAAATAAATATTATTCAATGTTTCATAACATATCTTGGCTGTAAAATACATAATGAATTGTACAAATAAGATATCTCAAGTAGATAATATGTCGACCGAGAGAGTATATATTTAAACACGGTCAAAAATATTCGTAAAAAAAAAAACAATTTATCTACTTGGTAATTAAAAAAAAGACATTACGGTACCTTCTTGAACACTTCATCCAACGTTATTTTTCAAACAAATATTTTTATTACAATTCTAGTGTTAAATATTATACTAAATTGCCGATTGCTAACAGCTCAAGCAGTTTCTATTATTTATATACTATTCCGATCAGTCACAAGTAGCACCCGTTCAAGAGCACGACGCATCGCCCCATTACCATCCTGGAAAACATTTTTTGTCACTAACAAATAACATAAAAATCATGAGCATATCATCAATTCTATTGCAACGTTCTTATCAAAATATACATTTATCTTGTATCCTTCTGAAATGAAATTACAAAACGAACCAGATATATAAACCGAGAAACAACTAAAAGGAAATCAATAATACAATAATTCTGGTATAGAAACAATTGAAAAATTGGTTTTTATACCAAAATATAGTAAATTGGAAATAAAGACCATGAAGTGGACATCCGCGTCTGTCTCTCTACAACGATAAACACCAGTCTTTATAAAATATAACAATTATAGTTATGCGCTGCAAAAATGCTATTTTTGTGCTTTACTTAAACCTCGATAATTGTATATAAGTCTTGCACAACATTATTTCTACCCCGACTACTTGAAATAACTCTGGGGCTTTATTACCACCATGTACAGGTATCGTAAATAAAAACATTGACGTCAATTCTTGAAATTCACATCTCACAGTAGACGAACAAGATATACCGTGGCAAACAACTAAACGAATAGATTACCGGCTGAATATGTAAAAAAATATACCAATGCTTGTCATCCATATTTGACCATGCACAGAACGCATTTTTGCTATAAAATACTAGATTCTGCGAGACAATACTTTATTTAAGAAACAAGCATGGTCACATTGGATTAAGTGCCAACTGCCGCTCATCAGGATGCTTACAAGTGAGTTGCCGGCCTTTAAGGGCCGTTACAATTGCAATTTAGTCTCACAGCGCAAGGCCCCACATTGGGGCAGAGAGCGTGCTTATAATGATCCTAAAACTCCATCCAGATCATGTCTAGATGTCGAGAATCACTAAGTTTCCAAGCGGATTGTGATCAGCCTTCTCCAGGCACAGTCCTGGATCCTAGACGATGAGAGCAAAAACTTAAATTAACATACACTGGATGAAGTATAGCACTAACCGTTTTAAATGCGAAAGGAACTATTTGTCTTGGTTTTTGTTGTTAGCGCGCGACTCTACTAAATCCTCCAAATACTTGTCCCTATATATTTTCTGTGAGCAATTCAAGATTCGCGCGTACGCCGAATGAATAAATTTAAAGAGTAAGGCTAGGTTCCCACTACGCCGGACCGGCAGATCTGCCGGAAACCGGACACAGTGTTCACATTACATCGGATCCCGGAAGAAATTCAGACAGTCAAGTACTTCTCAGTTGAATTTGGACCTGCGCGCACAATGAACGACGAAATTGTTGTGTTGTGGTGGTATCTTAATAGAAGGCAAAATAAAAGAAAACATTGGGTACACCCTATTTTACGGGAAAGATTTTCACTTAGAACATTTGAAACATTAATGGGTGAACTTAACGAAACGAATCAAAGTTCTTCAACACTGCAACCACTTTTGACGATTTACTGGGACGACTAGACATAAGAGTACGAGATACAAGTTTCAGAGAATGTATTTGCAGAACAGGTCTCTCTTGGACAAGCGTAATTAAAGTTTCTGCTTGAATATCCATGCTAAACGTCTACTTAAATGCGAGCCGAATGACGTGAGTGGAACACGGGCGGGGCGAGGGGAGCACGGGCGGGGGACAGATACCGGCACAAACTCGTTCACATTACTCCGGGCCCGGTCGTTCTACCGGCAATTCGTAGTGACAAAACGCTCGGTAAAAATGCCGGGCTCGGCAAAAATGCCGGACCCGGGATAATGTGAATAGCTTCATATAAATTGTACAGCCACTAGCCCTTCCGGCAGATTTACCGGCGCGGCAGATCTGCCGGTCCGGCGTATTGGGAACCTAGCTTAACGCGAATGGTTCACACCCTAAAATCGAACTCTTAAGACGGCTTATCGTCTACTTGACCGCTAATAAAATACCAATACCTTAGGCTAGACAAATCATTGTTGTGATATTTTTACGGACTGGCAAAACCTATCAGAGAAATTGTAATGTTGTACGTACGATATCTTGCTATGTAGGACAAACGCTTATCAAAATACCGTAACATTTTGTTTGAAGCTAAAGTTTCAACGGCAAAAATAGTTTAGGAGCGATTCTACTAGCATTTTGTAAAAATGTATTATTTAACTTTTTTTTTTTTATGTGAGAGGAGGCAAACGAGCAGGCGGGTCACTTCGAGTGATGTGCCAACCGCCGCCCATGGACACCTGCAACGCCAGGAGGCTTACAAGTGAGTTGCCGGCCTTTAAGGAAGAGGATCGCTCTTTTTTTGAAGGTCCCCAAGTCGTAGCGGATCGGGAATACCTGCGCTGGCAGTTGGTTCCACAAAGAGGTGGTGCGCGGCAGAAAGTGCCTTAAAAAACGCACAGTCGTGGAGCGCCAGACATCAAGGTGGTACGGATGGAATTTCGTATTCTGCCTTGATGTCCGGTGATGGAATTCCGCTGCAGGTATTAGCCCGAACAATTCATCAGAGCACTCCCCATGATAAATGCGGTAGAAGATGCAGAGGGAGCCTACATCTCTACGCAGAGCCAAAGGTAATTTATTATATATTTTATATATTTATATTTCCTATTATTTTATATTAGATATTTTTTAGATATTTCCTTTACGATAAAGTATAAATGTCCAAAAGGCTTGTTACTTACTGCATCGGTCCATACATACGTTTCATATTGTTTTCAATAGCCAACAAGATACGACTGAAATACTTACCATCCAACACGAAGAAGCTGAAAAGGAAAACCAGCCGAAGCTGTAACGTTTTATTGTCGTGATACTTGGAAAGTTTTTTTTTTTTTTTTTTGGGCGGTCACAATGTTTTGAAAACATATTTTTACAAACAACATAAAGGTCACAAGCCATTTTTTTCTCGTGTTACATAACTATTCACCGCCTCGTACACTGACTTTATTTAAAAAATATTTTTTTCGCCGTCATTATATAATATTTGGTGTAATTTTTTGTTGACGGTACTCTTAATTTTTTTTCTTTGTACATGTCATACATCTAGGTCAGTTAACACGTTAATAAAACTAAATACTACAGTACAGTAAGAATCTTAAATATACGGAAAAAAAAACACAGAAAAAAAACCTATTTACAATGGACAATTTTCAGGTAATAATTTAAATATCTCTGAAAAATATCCATTTTTTACAAACTACCCTAGGTAACAATAAAAAGATCTATATCTATAATATGCAGTTAAATCCACACAATAACAAAAAAAAAACAACTATCGAATGATTACAAAGCGAGTACATAATATTGAAAAAGTGAGGGTATTTCAATTGTATTTAAAACCACTTGTAAGCATGTTTCGTTGGCAAACGCCACTTGCAAGAGCGAAGCCATTGTGAACGGACGTTCATAAAACAATTCGTTTCAGACATCAACCATCATTTCGCTAAATATCAGAACCGTATTAATGTCGTCTACCCGGCCCCTTCCACTTCGCACGCCCCCTCCTCCTACCACACAATTAGATGATAATTTTCATTGGATATGATTCGTCATAATCGTTATCTGTACACATCAAATTATATCAATAAAACCAACATTCGTTTGTATATATTGCAAGGCACCGATTAAGGAAATCATGTTTTTATATTCGATTTCGATCAAATGTTGCTCGATCCATTACAAACTCTTCGATCACTGGTCAATGAATCCTCATATGGGCAATTCAACTGACAAAATGATGAAAAAAAAACATCGTTTTGATATTTACTTAGCGTCAAATAGTATGACTAAGAAACATTTTATTCGAAAGGCCAGACATAAGAACCTGGCCTTAAGCGATCTATCGATAATACGAAGTAATCGTTTTGTACCTATATTTTATCACTACCTGTGTATATTCAAAAAGTCTAAGCTAGCCTCGCTAAAAACGGAAAGACTACTACGATCGTCCTAATTGGCAAACAACGAGTTCACGTGTGGGTGTGGCAAAAATATTATCATTTCTTATATATAAAGGCCACTTGTATTGTTTTGTCATTTCATATGATTCTACCAGAAGTATCATTTTATATTTGTCATCTCATTGACATTCAAAAACACACGATAATATATCATAGATAAATATAAAGACACTTTTGTATCTCTGTGCAAAGTGAGATCAGTCCGTTTCATTTGATGCATAACGAACACTTGCCAATTAGGACACACAAATGTGTATAACTACGCGTGTATAAGATATATATGTATTGCTTTAATATGAGGTACAAATTACTATAATATATTTCAGATTTTCACGTAGCAGCCGAGCATTTAAATGTTCAGACACTAATCATTTTAATGAATTAATACGAATTGCACACTTCAAAATATAATCAGTCTAGCGTTGATTGTGAAATTAATTTCAAAGATGTCCATATTTTTTAAAATTAAAATTGTAACCCAAACTCAAACTAAACCCACTTGTGACTAGTCTTTCGTCTCTTTCAATCACACTGTGATGACAGAGATGGCCACTGACTTTACTAAGAAATAGTAAAAATATAGTTTTTGAAAGGACAAAATGTGTGACCTGAATAAATAAAATATAATAAAAAATTATTAAATACAAACCCTAGGCTACTTTGTTATTATTTTTAAATATGTATACACTTACATTTATAAAGCGTTTTCAGCCATTTTAGAATTTTATTATTTAAATAGATAAACTTTTATAGCTATTTATAGATTTAAGTCACTGTAAGTCAACATGGCAATTTGGTGCGTTTGTGTGGAAAGCTCAGCGCGTAAGCTTTCATATTTACTGTAAATATCGATACGCTATCAAAAACATTAGACTGTTTAATTATTCATTATGCTTTTTGGGTAAGCTGGCCATTTTTTATATTTATTAAAAAATATACTCGTCTGATGACTGGTCACGTAAGGAAGACATTGTGTATTAAATCTGACATTAGCCGTGTGTCATTATGTCAACGGGAATACCTTTCAATGTGTACAAGCAATGCATTGCTGATTCTAGATTAAATTATCGCAAGCCTCAAATGTGACACTCCGCAATGTTAATCTGACATTGGACACGACACATCTGACAACGGTCGAGGGACGTGTGACATCTGACAGCACGTCACATAGATGACAAAACACGACCGACGCATGACACACGAAACTGACAGTATGTCAAGTGCAGAGAAGTTTTGCTATAGATGTATGCAAAATAGAATGGTTTCACCGTTATGAGATTTGGGAGTTATTTTCCTCAAATCTTGACCGACTTTTAGTTATAAACTCTGTATTTTTTTTAAACAGCATAAAATATAGACACTGATAACTTATTTGATGCCCCAAAGTTTTTGGTCTATGTCTAAGAGACGATGTTAGCCCTTGTCTATTGCTTTGATACAACGACAAAGATATTCACGCGTCAAATACAGTTAGAAACCCATATACTGGGAGTATCATCTTCAGACCGATGGTGATTTTAGTTTGTCTAAACCAAATTTAACTGATTATTCTGATGTTATTTTAAACTGTTCAAACGTTTTACATAATTTTATATATAGTCCAGTTAATGTACATATTAAGTGCTATTTATAGCCCATATAATAATAGCCAACGCGTTGTAAACTATGTCAGGGTCGGTTCAAACACATAGTTACAATTGAACCATGGTTATGTTTATTTAATTTCAAAAATGCATGCTTATTTATAATATTAATTGCTTTTTTAAAAAGATAACACATTAAAGGAACCTTATAGATAGCATAGTTTACAACGCACAGCCACTAGAAGCAAATATTGTACAGATTTTTCGGTTGCCATTGTAAGTATTAACAGGCTTAGGCCGCACTGAGACTTTTCTCGCACTTTTCTAAATCAGCAAATACTCATAAATTTTCAATTACAAGTTTTGTATTTGCATATTTCGATTATATTAAAAAAAAACCCGCATATTTTGACATTGATACCATTAAAACCCGCGAGGTTTAGTCTCAATGCGGCCTAAGTTAATTAAGTATATCTGGGTATGTCACTAGTCTGGCTAGCGTCCAGCGCAGCGTCAACGCCTCCAAGACCTGTCTTCGTCAGCCTCCTCGTCGTCTTCTTCGTCAAAACGGAAGTCCTCGCTTTGCTCCTGGTTCTATGAAGGCAATGATATTAGTTTATAGCAAATAATTTAAAGTTATTTAAATCTTTCACCGTCTTTTCCACGTCTACCCTCTCTCACACACACAAACCCATCACAAATACATCCTCAAACACACTTATAAAAAAAATATTAACATTATGTAGTATGTTGAATTTTGTTTTGAAAAAAACTAAATCAATAACAGTACAGTATATTTTTAAATCAACATACAATTTATAAAAAATAAATATATCAAATTATCAGTAATTAGTTTTAAAAAAACCTATAGACAAATGAAAACTTAAAAGTACACATCAACAAATTATGAAAGAAATTTACCTGCGTATCCTTACTGTTCTCCTGCGCCGGCGCATCGCCGTTCTGAGTCGCGTTTTGCGCTGCCCCAAGTGGCTTATTGTTGGCCACCCATGTTATCTGCATATATACATTTCAATTAATACAATACAATAGTGTTTAAAATCAAAAATACATTTTTCCACACAGGTAACTATGGCACACATATTTATCGTCAAAAAACTTAGTTATAACAAAATTTACTCTATTTACTGCCAGTTCCCAAATTAGGGGCGTAAAGCGGACGACAAGAACTGGCAAGAAACTCTCCGCCACTCCTTTAGACAGACAACATTGGGATTGTGAGTTCCGATTCCCGTGAGTCAATGTACGGAATTAACACTTGTACTAACAGTTCAAGCGGGATTTACATTTAAACAACATAATATAGGTAACCATAAAGCAGGGTTTATATAATATATACATATATAAGTGTGACAGTGATGACGTCACTCTTGGACACGGCCGTTAGGGCGCAGCCTATAAATAGTGGAGCTAGTGGCGAGCGAGACCCAGTCAGTATTGAGAACTTGTGCCGAGCGGACGTGTCTGTTCTAATTTGACGTTTTGGTATCGTTGTACCTACTTTTGTGTACCCATCTATGCCCGACACATATCACGTAAGGGGCTTATTAAGGCGCTAAAAATGATCTCGTGTAGACATCAGAATAATATATATATATATATACTTTTATTATTATTTTTTTATAGAAGAGAGGATAAACGCCGCCCATGGATACTCATGTGGCTGGGAGCTCGTGAGTTTGTTGCCGGCCTTAAGGAAAACTAGTTTCTGGAAAATTATGATCACGTGATGAAAATAGAGATTTTCTTAATGCATAAAGGTATACATACACTGAGCGTCCGATCATTGTAGTTGCGGCCGCGCATCAGGGCCATTTCAGCTTGAGAGCGAATCTTGTATTGCACCGTCAGTTCCGGGACGGACATGTTCACAACTTTGCCAACTATCTCTCCGAATCTCTATAAAACATAATGAAACCACATGTATATGCTGTACACAAAAAAAACAAGTACACAATTAAATGCTCATTGGGCCGGTAAAGCCATCTAGTGGTGAAATAACTAAACACACCATTCAGTGTCTGAGGTGGGAGTTTGCAGACTCAGCTTGAAACTCATACAACTAACTAATAATAAAATACATGGTAAAGAAATTAAAAATGAGTTCCGTCCAAAAAAAGTGTATTAGGATTGTCACCAAAACAAACAAGCCGAGTTTGTTTGCCTGATCTTGGTCGCGTACTAAACGAACAGGCGTAGTCATTTAGATTTACATTTAAAAATGGTCCTATGTACCTTACTTAATAATTATATGAAAAAATATTATATCACGGATTAAATGTAGTGTTCTAATTACTTTACTAATTGATAATAATAACTAAGATAAGGCAAAATAATTATAAAAGTGGGCAAAAGAAAACGACAATCCCACCGACTTTTAAGTGGGTTCCTCTCAGTTAAACATAGTATTAATGTCGTTAAAAACTGGTTGGTAGTGATCCGATTAGAAATAAAGCATTTTGACTTTGACATACCGCAAAATAAGCCTGCACCGCCTCCAGATCATCCGGTTCGAAGCCGGAGATGAGCAGAGTGCGGGGTCGGTGGTCGACAGTCAAATCGCTAAACGTCTTCGGCGCTTGAGCGGCCGCGTTCCGCGTGTAACGCATTGCGGGGTTGAAGCGCCCACCCCTGGAATCAATCCACATGACATTCGTAAAAAAAAAAATTATTTGCTACCAATGTCATATGACATCATATTCACACATGTTTGGCCCCTGGTTAAGCGATTTATAGCTTGTCTCTAAAAATATATATATATATATATAGTTTAGAGGCAATACGAGTTGTAATTGCTTGAGTAAATTTATTATATTTTTAAGAATTAAAAAATACGTTTAATGTATTGACCAATCATAGCAGAGAGCTTCGAGTGTGGTCTAAGCGACATCTTGTGGTTGTGATAGTGTATTCGGGATACTAAGGCCAGTCTTCTGAAGACACTGCTCCCCATAACACATATAACGCCTAGGTATTTAAAAAAAAACCACATCAGGCACCAGTCTCTAGGTAGGAAATTTAATTCTACTGTGTTTAGTTTGTCAAGAAAAAAAGTTCTTACAGGCTACAAGTGACAGACTCTCAAAAGCTACAAACACAACTCTATGTTACGAGCAAAGGTAAGAGAAAATGTGAAAAATAAAAAGCCAGTCTTACCGGAGCCTTCTCTTGATCATTCGATAGCTTGAAAATGATAGAGAAAATTTTATGCAATACTTTTCTGCAAAGGTTCAAATTATTAACAACCTCCACGTAATTCATACGTTAAGCCATAATTTCAGGTCAGACATACATTTATAGTGAGTAGTTCTACTCACCTAGAGTGTATTCTTCTAACACCAGCGTGCGAAGGGAACTGTATCGCCATCTTTCGGCGCATGTCCGCAATCTTTTTGGCCAAATCCGTGACGTCTTGGCCCTCCTGTAAGTTCAAATCAATATTAAAACCATTTTATTATTTATTTAACACTTTATCGCACTTAAACACTAGAAGCAAATGACATTAACAGATGTTAGAACATATAAGAGCAACGGGCGGCCTTATCGCTAATAAGCGATCTCTTCCAGACAACCCATGAGTTGGCCTATTTGCCTTTATAACTCTGTTGTTTAAAATCTATACAACTAATTTCTAGACCACATGGAGTCTAAGAGACGGTTTAAATTCAAAATGCTAACACGTTTTAGAGTGCTGCCATCTATTAATATTATCAAAGACCTCATCCATACTATAAATGCAAAAGTGTGTATGTACGTTACGCTTTCACGCTTAAACGACTGAACCGATTTCGATAAAATTAGTAAAAAGTAAAAAGGGGTTGAAATAGTGGGGGGAGGGGGTGCAACCATTTATAGACTGATTTTCCAAATTCCATTTGTATTTAAACCGCGTGGACAAAGTCGCGGGCAAAAGCAACTAGTCTTGATATAAGACAATAGTGTACCTGCTGTTTAGTGATTATGTCCAGTTCGGCATCCAAAATCTCTTTCTGTACCTCAGCGGCTGTTTTCGGTTTCTTCGCATTGCCCTGGTAAACCAAAAATAATATGAGCCAAATGGAATAAACTGAACTAAACTGTCAAGTTAGACATTTAGACTGACTTCGTTTTTAAAAGGAATCAAATTTTTTAATTTAATATCATACTTAAACTTCTCTGTGTTAAGGTTACCTCAAGATTGGATTATTTTATTATTTACAGGGATTTATTAGTTACATGTTATATACAAAATTGGATTGTTAAACAAAATATATATTCGAATAACCATCGTATGTATTATCTAAATATATATTTTGTTTATTAAAGCTTCAATTATAAAGTCCCACGGATGGTGTAAGGAACATTTGATTTCTGGTCAAATTCGTAATATTTTCAATATGCGTAAATTAAATGTATTTTTTGTTAATACAAGTACGTAATTTAAAGTACGTCGTCGTTAGTTTGTCACAAAAAAAAAACTATTCTTTTATAAATCAATTATATATCCGTTAGAATTTGAAGTTTAAAATATTAAACCACTACAATTAACGACTTAAACCAAACCACTACAAACACTTTCTCATCTCGATAACTACTCTAAGATTTACACTATTATTAAATACTTGTTAGATTTTTAATAACAATTTCTATTTACATCTATCGTTATATACCACCTAGGTATATATAGGTATATATACCTAGGTGGTATATATACCTATATATACCTATATATACAATCTATCTAAATGTTGGTGCACGAACGAGATGGCATTATAATTCTATATTTTCCCAATCAATGTATCTAGGATAAAAAACCTTTTAAACGGATTCAAACCAACTTTACTCCGTTACGTCGAGAGCATTGTAGTAACCGTGTTTTATATTATAATAAAAATCTTGGTAAAATCCGTTAAAGTTATAACATTTACAATATTTTATATCGATTCTGTTTTATTTTCTATATAAACAAATTTCAAAAATTATAAAACTACGCGTGTACGAAGATACATTATTCGTGTATCCTCATATCTACAGCGTGTTCAAAAAAAATTTTAGTCAACCAAAAGTTATATTACGTGTGTTTGTATCACATACATAAAAAAACAAACAAACAATAAATGAAGAAAACAAACCAAACAACATATATATATATATATATATATATGTCACACAATGCAATCATGCAATCAATGGCCAAATGCGCAAAGAATAAAATTATACATTTCTTTACAAAAGAATTGTCTAGTCTTGTTTTAATTTATATTTGATATTACCAAATGTTGTTTAGACCTGACATTTTGTCAACAGGCAAGTAGGTGCATGACAGGTGGGATCGATTTTAAATTAACCTGAATTAATTAAATTAAAAGTCCGATATTCTCGGATGCGATTGCGCGCCATCTAGTTGTAATTCAAACAAATAGTTTTCTTTTAATTATTATTATTATAGATGAACAAAACTAGGAGCTGTATGCTGATGTGTCATTGTATGGTGCCAGAAGAAGATTCCAAAGAGCCACCAGTCGGGAAAAGTTCTCAAGTACGTTCAAAAAGTTTCAGTTTTTTTTATTATTATTTAATTGTTAAAATCTTATTTGAAATGGAATGTAACGCACCCATGTATTTATAATGAATGATTTATTGCACGACATTGAAAACTTAGATAATTAGTATGCGCAGGTGAAAACACGTGAAAGGCCAAGCAAACAGTGAAACAAATGATTTTCGAATGTGGGTAGTCGTACAAAGTGCGAATGTGGGTAGATGCACATAAACGTCCGCGCACGCAACATTCCTGTACCTGATTCAGTTGTAGTCGAGACATGGTGCGCGACACATTCTCCTCCTGTTCAGTATTTTTATTTGAATATTTTCATTCGATTTAATATTAAAAATATTTTTAATTTTTTTTTTTACTTTAATTTATTTCCCCCCCTTGACAATTGTTCTAAGACACAATTTGAATACCTGCAAATGTTTGATCATGCCATTGTATGCAACCAGCTCTTTCCGCAGCTTCTCGATGGCCACTTGCGCCGCCTGTATCGTCTCCACGAATTCCGTCTTCTGCTCTTCACTGACGTTACCTTAGAGAAATAACATAGATATTTTTAACATACGAATATCATTAAGATCCCTTTAATGTGTCTGCAATTGGCTCAGCATCGGGACAGTTTAATTCTTGAGTAGCCGTACAATGCTTTAGTTATTTGAATTAGTCAAGTTATATATATATATATATATATATATATATATATATATATATATATATATATATATATATATATATGTTTTTTTTAAGAGTAACTATCGAGTTTCTTGCCGGTTCTTCTTGGTAGATAACTTCTTAACCGGTAAAATTGACGATTCAAAAGTGTCTTTATAAAGAGCTACTTAAATAAAGTTTTGAGTTTGAGTTAAAAACTTTGTCATGGAAATTTATTATTATAACGCAAACATGTTTAATATAAAGAATTGAATTTTAATTTTCAATTTATTTCGGTTATGAATAGTTCATAGCTATCAATCCAAATAACTCACCGCTCTCCAACTTGCTGATCGTCACCTTCTGCTGCGTGAGCTGCGTCTGCAGCAGCACCTGAGCGCGCTTGTACCTCTCCATCACCTCCTGGTATTTATCCACAGGTTTCTCTTCCTTCTCCGTTTCGCCGTTCTCCTTCAACTGTGAATTATATTACGTTTACAATACACCAAAAATAGGATTCATTAGCACGAAAAGAAAATCGTATCAAATTGTTAGCTATGAATAAGACGATTCTCAATCGCTTTAATATTAGTAAAAGCTAATATTAAAGATTAAAGCTAGATTTGAAGTACGAGCAAAGTTTGAGATAATATTTTTTCAAGTGTTTTAATTTCAAATTACAGTCGCAGAGATTAATTGAAAAAGCCTCTTGGAAATGATTTTTTCTCGTCCAAATCACTGCAGTAAGACATATGTAAAAACAACAATAAAACGACAACCCCACTGAGTTTCCCGTGGGCTCTTCTCAGTTGAGGGCACGCCCATGTGAACTTAGCTGCATTTGTCGAAGTTAGTTAGTTAGGTGAAGCCTGCCACACGACTCACCTTCTCCTTCTGCTTATTCTCGCTCGCCTTGATGTTGTCTTTGTTGATGTAGACTTTGTTGTGCGAGTGCGGGTTGATGTTCTGCTTGTTTTGCGCGTCGGGCGTGGTTTTCTCTTGTTTATTCTAAATGTTAAATAATTCGTACTACACTTATTATTACTATTAATACGTACATGTGAATAAAGCCAACCTCAAATAAATTAACTCAAGTTTTATTTAATTAGGAAAATGTATAAACTCCATTAACCTACAGTGGTTATTTGTTTTTGATAAATTTGTAATGAAAAATAATAATAAATGGAAAAAACTAATATAATAAAAACTACAATAAAAACACTGTCCAAAAATGTGGGTTGAACATTAAAGGTTCAAAACTACTAAATATGCCATACATCAAAATCGGTCGAGCCGTTCAGGAGTATGGCAACACTGACAACAACAACAGTACAAAATGCTTGAATTTCGAAATTGACCACACACTGGGCTTTTTGTTGTTGGCCCCAGTCACTTCCGAGGTGCCTGCAATTGATCAAAGTGTTGGTGTGTGTGTGTGATCGTGAAAAACTCACCTCAGGCGAATGCCAGAACACCTTGATGAATCTATTATTTAACACGGCTTCTGTACTCTTGTAGGCGACATTCGCCTCCGTCGGGTTAGCGAAGGTTATGAGGGCCGACTCCGGGTTGCCTTCGAAGCACACCTAAGCGCAATAAACACAATTACTCAAGCACAAAAACAGGATTTCAACAAACACATTAACTAATTCTAATGTGTGTACACAAATAATCGATAATTAATATCAGTTAAGTAGAGAGAGAGAGACGATCGGTAGAGCGTTATCTCTGTCTAATTGAATCGTGAATATTCCAAATTCAAATTTATAGAGCGTTCGATGACCCGTTCTGTATTGGAATAATGTGACGTACACGTATACGCACGTGTTGCCTAGCAACCGCCTCGTTATTAAAACCCACCTGTATGTTAACAATTTTTCCAAACTTGCTGAAGTGGTTGTTCAAATGTGTGATATCGTTAAGGCCGCGTGGTATTTTCTTCACGTGCAAAGAGCAATTGATCTTTCCCGGCAATGGTGGTTTGGGGGCGCCTGCAAATAAATACATATTGTCTTTGGTACACATTTTTTCCCCTTTTAACAATTGCAAAGCAACCGCTGACCACTCGAAGCGTCATGATACAAATATTAAAAAAAATATTGTTTTAATTTTTTTTACTGTAAATAAAAAAAAAACTTTCAGCACCTACTATTGTCATGTTTTAAAATCTATTGGTGCTTAACAACCGTGCCAAGTATTTATATAATTGAAGATATATATTTCTTACCGGGTCCTTTATAGTCAAAGTTCTTCTTCATTGGCGGCCTCGGAACGGGAGGGATCACTGCGCCAGTCGGTGTATTGTGACGTACTCTGAATAATTTAAAAAAACCTTCCTAAGTAAGTTTTTTATACAAAAATAATCTTCCGTATTGAATTCCGTTTTGCCTTAAATCATCATTTAATAATAACAAAGGAAAAAAACGAAAAACTAATTCATGGCGGAAAAGACACTACGACACTATTAGAATGAGACGAAAACAGTGGGAATGACTTCAAGAAAAAGCGAGACAGTTTATAAGTTATAACGGTCAAGCCGAATGAATGGGCCCTACCTCGGTATGGGCACCAGTTCTCTCGGAGTGAGTCGATGGGCCGGAGGGGGGAGAGGCGCGGGAGGGAAGGCCGCGAAACCTCCCCCCACCCAAATGTCTGGAGTGGCCGGGTTGTACTCTGAAATAAAAAAAAATATTATATAAGGTGGTTAATCCAATATGACATTAAAATAATACAACTGTCAATTGTCAGAGACAAGAACGAGGTCATTCGTAAACTTTTATAATATAACACTTGGACAATTATAGTTTAGACATAAATAAACATACCTGGTACAGGCGGTGGCAGAGTCAGTACTCTGGTGAGGGTGGCATCTTCTAGCACAACTGGATCCACGCCGTGATCCCATTCGCACAGATCACCACGCATGCAGTAGCCCTTCACTGAAATGTCATAACACATTTAATTTTATACTAAAATAACACTTATTTAGTAATATATCATTGCTTATCTGTGGCAGGTTATATACAAGGAATATGATATTTTTAAAATTAATGAAAACACATCCGTGTATTAAGATCAATAGAGCCTTATGTCATATAGTAAGCACTACTACATACGCAATTATAAAAAAATGTGTGTTCGTTGCAGCGACATCTGCAATTACAATCAATGCGATGACGTCATCGATACATAAGCTACTAAGCTAATACATGATTTGGTCCTTCGGTCCAGACAGTGGTTAGAGAGAATCCTCCTTTTTCGGTTCCAAACTTAATAATTGAGTTAAAATAAATTCACCTACGATATTTGGCTCAAATTAGAATCCAAAAGCTTACGCTTATTCATATAATTTACAATTGACGTATATCTTTTCCGTATAAAATCGTTTCAGCCGTCACTTGAGTACGTCAATAATTAATAATAAATGATAAGCTACGCGGGTTCCAAAATAGACCGGTTCGAGCAGACACCCCCAACTCATGGTCAACCATCGTCTTACCGTCAAAATCTCGACACCTCCGCTTGTATGTGTCCGCGTGGTCCAATCTCGAGTCGTGCGGTGATAGTGTCCGATCACGTGATCTATCGCGAGACCTGTTGGCAAATGCATACAATAATTATTAAAATAATCATTTAAAATTATTTAAAGCTAAAAATTGTTTGTTCTACCCTCTTTTTCATACATACGAAATGTCTATTCGCATTCGTTCAACTACTCTTTAGTCTCTATTATCTCTATTTAATCTAAATTTATATCATTATTTAATTTAAACTATATAATATATAAAACGGTGCCACACCAAAACTTAATACGTTGATATAAGTTATCACTGAAGGTACCTCTCTCGGTCCCTAGAGCGAGACAAACGATCCCTGTGCTCGCGGTCACGCGACATTCTGTCACGCTCCAACTCACGCGCGGGACGCAGCCTATCTCTTTCCCTCTCCAGGTCCCTTTCGCGTCCCACGGGCGATCGTGACCTACGACAGATTTTTATTACTCACATTTAGCACAAATCAATTTTCACAACATAAATGAGAAAAAGTATCTCATAAAGCACAGCCTTACCTAGACCGGCTAGGCTGTCTGTCCAACAGTGCCGTTGGTGGGCTTCTGTTCCTATAACGACCTCGCGGTGATGGAGAACGCGATGGTCTCCTAAAATGCATTAATGTTAATAAGCAATGTACGCGACTAAATATACGTTAATAAGCCGATAAAACACTTCTCACAGTCATTAGTATAAAAAAAATGTATAGAATCAATAACACTTGTACTTGACACAGAGTTGATTTTATTTTTAGTGGACTGTAATTAGGATTGTAGTAAAAACACATCTGCTCTGATTCAGGTGTTTATTGCGACTGAAGTGTGTAAGCACAATGTGATCGGGACATACCGCCCACCAAGGACAGCAGTCCTTTATTAAAGGATAACAAAATTGAACCGTATTTATACTTAAGATAATTTACAGTGTTCACATCTTAACTAATTAAGCAATGAAGACATTGTAAAGTCAAAAATAAATGTTAGGCATCGTATACATGTTAATCATACATTTTGTAACATAAAATAACATTTGCCTATTGAAACCTTAACCGTTAACCAAAGTTTACATCTAAATTGAAACTACATGCAAAGTTACAACTAACAAAAATTGAAATTAACATTGATTAATTACCATCAACAGGTAAGTAACACAGTTTTGAAATTGATCTCTTAACTATGTCGCTAGCACATTTTATGCTATACACTCTGGTTACATTATCTGGCCCAGGATGTTTTGCAACCACCCGTCCGAGGGGCCACTTGCCTGGAGGCGACTGTTCGTCTTTTAACAGCACAACATCGCCAACCTCAAACTCTTTTACACGCTTGAGCCATTTGGGACGCTGCTGCAAACGTGATAAGTACTCAGTTTGCCATCGATACCAAAAATCCCTAACTAGACGCTGTACAAATTGCCACCGTGATAAACGATTTACATTAACATCACGAAAGTCTGGGTAAGGTATAGTTACCGGAGCTTCGCCTATTAAAAAGTGCCCAGGTGTGAGCACCTCGTAGTCGGTATCCGTGGTATCAATTGGTGTTAATGGGCGTGAATTTAGACATGCTTCAATTTGACATAAGGTAGTTGTCATTTCTTCAAAAGTGAGCGTAGCTGTTAATATACGACGTAAATGATGTTTAACAGATTTTACTCCACTCTCCCATAAACCTCCAAAATTTGGGCTATATGGGGGCATAAAATGCCACGTAGTGCCTTCAGAAGCTAATATATCGCTTAAGTGTGCAGGGAGTTCTAATTCAGCATCTTTCCATGCAATGATCAATTGCTTATTAGCTCCCACAAAATTTCTTCCCTGGTCACTCCAAAGGTGTGTGCATCTTCCTCTACGTGCCACGAATCTGTGAAACGCTCCAATGAAGGTTTCCGATGTCATATCCCCGACCAACTCTAAGTGTATGGCCCTTGTTGCCATGCATATAAAAATGGCTATGTAGGCTTTGTTGGTTTTACAACCTCTTCCTCTGAACTTCAAAACATGTAGGGGACCAGCAAAGTCTACTCCACTGTGGAGAAATGGTCGTGCTGGTGTTGTTCGCACCTTTGGCAGGTCTCCCATAATTTGTGTTCTAATTGCCGCCTTATGTCTTGCACAAATTATACACTTATGAACGAATGCCTTTACCGCATTCTTCGCACCCACTAACCAATATCTTGATCTTATGTAAACAAGCATTAGCTGAATTCCTCCGTGCAATGTTCTTTGATGAGCCTGTGCAATTATTAAGTGAGCCAGGTGGCTCTTTCCATCAATTATAATAGGATGTTTAGAATTATCTTCAAGGCCTGAATTTCGCAATCTGCCGCCCACCCTGAGGATACTGCGCTCATCCAGATATGGATTTAATGTTTTTAATTTACTATTTTTCCTTACATATGCTTTGTTAACTATCCTATCTATTTCTTCTGGAAAACTTTCCTTTTGTGCTATAATTACACATAATTTTAAAGCTTCTTCCAACTTTTCTGCTGTAATTGTTTTCTCTCCTTCACTCAAATCCTTTTTATATCTTAAAAATCTTTTGCAATAAATAATTACTCTTAGAAGTTCTTCTAATGAATTAAAATCTTCAAAATCTATTGTCTTATTGTTTTCTATTATTTTCGTATTTACTTGGATCTTCTTTCTTTCTGTATTTACACTGTCTGTAGATACACATTGTGTTCTTGAGAATTTTATATCATTTCTCCTAAGCCATTCTGGCCCTTCCCACCATAACTTATTTCTAATCAATTCTGAAAGTTCTAATCCTCTTGAACCAATGTCCGCAGGGTTATCCTTTGACTGAACATGAAACCACTGTGAGTTACTCAAATTGTCTAATATTTCTACAACTCTGTTACTCACAAAAACCTTCCATCTTAAAGGATCTCCACACAACCAAGACAGAACCACCGATGAATCTGTCCAAGCGTATATCCTTTCAGTTGGTAACCTCATTGCTTCTCTTACTTGAGTTAACAATCTTGCTAACAAAACCGCAGCGCAAAGCTCAAGTCTTGGAATCGAGACGGGCTTGACCGGTGCTACTCTTGTCTTAGAGGCAATAATTCCTGTTTCATATCTTCCATCATTGGTTTCAACCCGATAATAGATGACTGCGCAATAAGCAACGGTGGAAGCGTCGCTGAATCCATGAAGTGTAATGTTATCTAGTTCTTTATTTTCTGTCTTAATCCATCTCTCTACTTTTATCTGATCTATACTGTCGAAACTGTTTCTTATTCTTAACCATTCTTTCTTTAGTGTATCTCCGACATATTCATCCCAATCTAGACCTTCTATCCACAGTTTCTGAATGAGAATTTTAGCAGGTATAATGGCTGCACCCAACCACCCCAGTGGATCGAATAGCCGTTGTATATCTGCGAGGATATTTCTCTTTGTGATTGCTCCTGACAGATTAGATAATTTTAGTTTATATTGAAATGAATCGGTATCTGTATTCCATGAAAGTCCTAGTATCTTTGTAATATTTTCTTTGATTCTGTCACTCTTCAAAGTTTCTTCTTCTGCTTTAAAATTATTTAAAAACTGTTCACTATTAGAAGCCCATTTTTGTAGTATAAATCCCCCTTTGCTTAACATATTACTAATTTCCTCGGCAAACTTAATGGCTTCTTCTTCTGAGAAACCCCCACTTAGACAATCATCTACGTAGAAGTCTTCTTTGATTATTCTTGTTGCTTCTGGATGATCCTTCCCTTCATCTTCTGCGAGTTGCGTAATAGTCTTAACCGCCAAAAACGGCGCTGGAGCCAAACCGAATGTTACTCGTAGTAGACGGAACTCTTCTATCTGGTCATCTATACTCTTTCGCCATAGAATTCTCTGTAGGTCTGCATCTTCTTTCTTCACTAATATCATTCTGTACATCTTTTGTATGTCTGCTGCAAAGCAGACCGGCTTCAACCTCCACCTCATTACTAAATTTCTAAGATCTTCTTGTAGTTGAGGACCTATCATTAAAATATCATTCAATGATTTGCCCTTTGTTCCTTTGCATGATCCATCATATACAATCCTCACTTTGCTTGTAGTGCTTTCTTCTTTTATAACAGCATGATGAGGCAGATATATTGCTTTCTTCTTCTTGTCTTCTTCTGGGACTAACTCCATGTGATTTAATTGTAAGTACTCTTCTAGGACTTTACTGTATTCTTCTTTAAATTCAGGTTTTTTCTCTAACCTTTTTTCCAGTAGTTGTAACCTTTTTAGTGCTATATCTCTTGTCTCCCCTATTTCTTCTACTGAACCCTTAGTAGGTAACTTGACTATATATCTACCTTCCTTAGATCTTGTGTAATTATTTAAATAAATCTCTTCACATTTCCTTTCTTCAGATGTAAATTCTCTTTTCCTTGTTTCTTCTACATTCCATAGGTTTCTCAACATATTATCTACATCATCTTCTATTCTATGATGCATGACCATTATTTTACATTCCTCTGACCTATCGTCAGTGATATTCCCAAATAAAATCCAACCCAGGCTGGTATCCTGTGCCGATGGTGAACCTGGTGGACCCTTAATAAGATTGTTCTTAATGATTTCCGTGTACACTTCAACTCCTAGCAACATATCGATTTTACTAGCAACGAAATATTGCGGATCAGCCAAGTTGAGACCTTCCAAATATGACCATTGTTGCCTTGGCTTGATTGATTTGCACGGCAACTTAGTCGTCACGTGTGATGATAACACATATGCCCTTATAGGGAGGCTGAATTCTGAATCAAACCTGGACAAAACCTCCAACTGTACCACGTGATTGACTTTTGTTGTCGCTGAACCCACACCTGTCACTACCCCATTGATTGCAGTTCGTTTGAGTCGCAATGATTGAACTGCTCTCTCACTGATAAATGATGCCTGTGACCCCGAATCTATCAATGCCCTTAATATTACAATATTTCCCGAATGACCTTTGACCGGAACCAAAGCAGTTGCTAATAGCGCCTTTTTGTATCCCGTTGCCAAATGTGATGCTATAGAAATGTCTTGCTGAACGTCATTTTTCGCTTCTACATTTGTGTATAAAGAAGACAGGCCGGTTGTATTATTCTGTACCCCCTGAGACCCGGTCTGTTCTCCCTCTCCCTCCATATTAAGATGTAAAAGTGAATGATGACGCCTACCACAAATTCTACAAGAACCCTTTTGCTTACAATTGAAAACTGAATGATTTGAAGATAGACAATTGTAACACAATCGATTATCCTTCACATATTCTCGTCGCATAGTTGGAATTAATTTACTAAACTCTTTACAATTACATATGAAATGATTTTTATTACAAAAAACACAGGTTAATTGTATAGAATTAGTGTGAAAAGAACGTTCTTTAGTGGCTCGAGATGTGACTGGTTGTGCTAATAAAACTAACGTATGAATATTTGATTCAAGAAAATTAATTAAACTTTTAAATGAAGGCAAATCCTGTTGATATTCTTTACTTACAAATTTTTCCCACTCTTTATGAGTCTCAGAATCTAGTTTCTGCGTAATTAAAAACACTAACATAGGATCCCACGACACAGTAGAAATATTCAAACCTTTCAAACTACTTAAACATTCGTTGGTAGAATCAATTAATGTTTTTAAGTGACTCGCCGACTGAGTGTTGATTTTCTTCGTAGAAAATAATCGTTTTAAAATTGCATCTACTATAAGCCTTTTGTGTGAATATCTATTTCTTAATGTTTCCCAAGCTTCACTATAATTCTTCTCCGTTACTTGAAAGTTTTTAATAGCATTCTGTGCTTCTCCAGTCAGACATGACTTCAAGTAGTGCAGTTTTTGCACGTCACTCAGCGATTTGTTTGTATGAATTAATGTTGTAAACACATCCTCAAAAGATTGCCAATCTTCATATGCCCCGGAGTACAATGGCAGATTCATCTTCGGCAGGTTGATTTTCCCTTCTATTGAACTTGACGACTCCATCTCCGACGAAACATTCAACCGTTGATTAGTAGAAGTAGTAGAAGCGCCTTGTGTAGGTATACTATTAATATTTTCCAGCATGTCAATCATGTCCCCTTTTAGTTCCAAAAATAATTCTTCAAACTGGCTATGCACATCTTCCTTGAAATACGGTGAACTCGTCTTCTGCTCCTTCGTACAAATCTTCACAATATCATGGTGAGTGTTTCTAAAGCGTTCCCGATATTCATCTATGCACTTAATTTTTGATTGTAGGTAACCACTGGTAATTCTTATTTTCGGACACTTCTTTTGATTAATACTTGCTTTTTCCAATAAATGTAGAATATCTTGAGCTATATTTGTTAAAGATTCCATCGAAGACATCGTTGTGAACAATTATTTAAATTCAATTGTAAAAACTTCCGATCAACAATGTCACCGTCTTGTTCAATTCAAAACTTCATATAGAAAAAGTTGTTTGTTACAAACTAATCACTTGCCGGAATGACTCAACCGTTTGAATGTCATCCGGCTCGAAGGACCAACATGTACTTGACACAGAGTTGATTTTATTTTTAGTGGACTGTAATTAGGATTGTAGTAAAAACACATCTGCTCTGATTCAGGTGTTTATTGCGACTGAAGTGTGTAAGCACAATGTGATCGGGACAACACTATTTAATTTGTTTTTAAATATTTCTTCCAATGAAGTACTGAAAAGAAAAAAAACTCTGCCCACTTTAAATATTATTTCAAATTACCATAGTATCTATAGAATTATCTGTCTTATGAAGTATAGAACCTTACATAGTTTAATGATATGAACACACATATACATATACTAGCATGTAATTAAAGGAAGAGCGAGGCATTCCCAACACCTATACATCTATATATCTATACAAGATACCAAAGATATATAAGCGATACCAGCTATATATCTTGTAGGCCAGACCACAAACTTATTTTAAACCGATTTACTCAATAAAATTTTATTAATACAAACTAAAATGCGCAATAAATTATTTTACATCGTTACCATGGCAACAGTTGTTATATTAGTGATGGGGGATTATTTAGGCGGGAAGCGATGAAGTTAGTATTGTTAGTTACCTCTTCTCATACCGTCTGTCCGGGTGGCCGTCGTCGCGCGGGTGCCGCCTCGCCCGGGAGCGCCTCTCCCACGACCGGGACCGGCGACGCCGACGGTCATCCTTGTCCCGTAACTAGAACCACGTGCGAAGTTTTATCAGAAAATATACACAACCATATTTAAATAGTAATCTGACCTGAAAACTTATAAATCGAGACGTTACATGAAGTTTACAATGTATTTTTAAGAGCATTTTTGACTCAAATTAGGATCCAAAGCTTTACTTTGCCTCATAATCGCCTTACCATATCCCCTCCCCTCCTCTCTCGTCTCCTTGGAAGTTCCACGGGCTCCTCTAGGAGTTCAGTGGGTAATACCTGTGATGAATATTAAATAATATTTAATAAAATATATTTATATGAGATCCACAAACTTAATGTACAAAGAAACAAAAATAATAAAATTAAATACACACAAAAAGTACATACGAGTCTTATAAAATTAATTGCACCTTTCTATTTTGGGGTTTAGTATCAAATATGATCATCATCAATAATAAACTTTAATAGTAGCTTATTCTTGAATTTTATTACATTATCTACTCGTTACCATAGAAGAAGAATACCCATATATTATAATTAAAGTTTATAAAAAATACATCTGTCGCAGATTTTAGGAGAAAATATTTTTTTTACTTTACCAAAAGTGAGCTAAAGTGTTAATGTGCCTCATATATAACATTACGAGTTCCACATATATACTATGTTACATTTCTCTCCCCTTAATTACTTATTATTTCAATGAAGTAAATACACTTGGTGTGTTAAGTAATATTGAACCAACCTTGACTAGCGTGTGTTCGTGTTGGGGAGGTCTCCTCGGTACAACTACTCTGTGTCGGGGAGGCTCCTTTATTTCTATTGCAGGAGGGGAACAGTTCCGAGGCTTGTCTTCGGCATCAGGGAGCATTGGAAGCACTGTAAAGTATTGTTTTCACTAAGTCGATGTACTGTGCTATATTTTCATATTAACATTATACATTTATATTTAAACAAGAGATTATTATTTCTATCAAAAATACATAAAACTATACCAATACACTTAATCTTTGTGCTTAACACACTCATCATCAAAACACTGTCTTAAATAATTTAAATGAAATTCAATTTACATATATCCTACTGATTACTAACCAATAGTCTCAGGTTGTGGCTCCTCAGCAGGCACCTCAGATGGGATCTCTTCTGCTATTGTATTGATTTTCTCCTCAATAGGTTTAAGGTAATCCTGGCTGTCCAGTGCTTTAAACAGCATGTCTACAAACGGCTTGGTCTCTGTTAAAATTTAAATGAATATTATTATCTTTATTAGAATGAGTGTGTAACATTTCAGATACTATTATACCTTGTTGTAAGAACACATCAAGTTGATCGAGCATTCCATCACGAAGCTCGTCCAATCCTTTGTCCTTCTTGACAAGTGCATAGACATATTTGGCTAACGCTGCCGGATCAGCATCACATCTGTAAATGAATTATGAATTTGCTAGATTTTGTACTGATATAGAAAGTATATTTCTATAAGAAAAGTATGAGATTAAATTTGACTTAGTACTTGGATGATAAACTTCTATTTATTTTAATCAAATTATTCTTCAATTGTCTATATAAAATTAAAGACTTAAGGAAGGAGACAACTTAAGGAATAACATCTGAAGGAGTAAATATTTTTTTATATATTGTTCAAAAAAGGATTACCAACATGGCTACAGGCAACACATATTTATAACTCAAAATATAACTAAAAATTATTTCTATGTAATATATGAGTTTTTATCATGGACAATCAAACAATATACCCAATGATATCTATAATTAGACACTATGTGTGGTAACAGCAGTAAGACCAAAATAAACTGACATTAAGAATTCACAGTATGAGTGAAAACCTATTTATAAGTCATACTTTTGAATACAGTTGCATAAATTGGTGGTGATATAAAAAAGGATGATCCATTGACACCTCGGCTGAATAAGTATTTATTAGGTCAATAAACAATGTTAAAGTTGATAACCAATTAACACCTATTCACTGTTTATATAGAAATACTTAAATAAAGCAATCAATCTTATATCCATGTTTGGAAAACTCAAAATATTTTCATTACCTTGCATTAGGATTAGTATCAATATTTTTTTATTAATGATAAGTATTATAAAACTAATAGGTATTAAATGTATTTTCATTGTATTGCACAAAAGATTACCTCATAAAGATAAATTAAGCAAGCAACATATTAGAATTTTGTTAAGTTAGTTAATATCTAACATCATTTTTAAAATTTACTTTAGAACAGCATACCACTGGAAATATTTTCCAAAGAAATTACAATATACAATAAATTGAAAATTGACATATAAAAATACTTAATTGAATTATACTCGATTGATAACTGATAACAGTTTTTAGGTTATGTGCTTATTAAAGAGCAGATTCAATATTTTAACGCTTAAAGTATTTCAGTGATTTTACAGCATTGGAGTTATAGTAATACGTTTTGAAATCTCTGCCAAATTAGTTAGAGAAATTGAAACGTCAAGAGAGTGCACAATTCGAGATTCGACATTGCGAAATTGATTTTATGTACTTGCAAATAAATTCTTGTGGATAGAGTTTATTAATGTTATTAAAATGTTTTAAGAAATACCGTAACTTATAATATTTACGGCTCCTTTTTTATTCTTGAAATTATGCTTAAATAACACTCACAGGGGTTCCAATATGGAGGTCAACCATGTTTTGAACGCATCTGGATTTTCTATAATCATTTTTAGCACGAGTTGCGAAATTTATACACAAATATCCATGTAAAATATCACTATTAGATAAGAAATCACTGTAAAAAATACTTTAATTTGAAAGTTTATTTCTTAAATATAATTTATGACACGACTATCAGATTTGTCTTTTCCTCTTGAAATATTTTATCAAAGATTATAGAGCATTGCAAAACTAGAAACAGAAAATAAAAATGTGAAAGTTCCTTGGTTCTTGGTGTTACCATTAAACTTACAATGAAATATACAGTCTAAATTTCCCCGTAAAAAATTATACTCTATGGTCTACATTTAATTCTTTAAAATCCATAGGCTAAGTTAAAATTGTAAAATAATAAAAGTAGATACTCTTGATTTTAGATTTATCCAGTGAACGACAATTCCTGAAATTTCTTCTATACTTTTTGCGTTTGTTTCTCGAGTTTATATATAAGTTATTATTTCTTAGTTTGTACCAACTAAAAAAATGGTAAGTAAGGAACAGAAACTGTAAATTATAGGTTTTAGCGTCAAAATGGCGGTAAAGTCAGGTTATGTTGTTACAGTCACACACCATTCTTTTGGTTCAACCGGGACAGAGGCCTGAAACTAGAACATATTCAGACTATGAGAGCGTCAATGATTGTATGGAGGGTGTGTGTAAGATTTACGAAGAGCACTTAAAAAGGCGGAACCCAAATACGCCGACAATAACATATGATATTTCACAACTATTTGACTTTATAGACCAAGTATGTATTGATCTACTTCTTTTTTAGATTTATCCTGGTTCAATATGAAATTTCTCAACAACTAGCTAACACCATTCAATGTATTTATCAGAAAACCCTTAATTCCAAGCCAAAACTTCTCCAACTATTTTTTATTAATTTATTAAATAAAATTATGTATTGTTATTCTTATCATCAGACTTTTTTTTACTGTAACTGTAACAATTTATAATATTGCCATTTCATCAATTGATTAGATTTCAACCAAGTAGGTTACACTCAATATACACTAAAAATGAGCCAATTGTTAATAGTAAGTTTTTCTTCCAGTTAGCAGATCTCAGTTGCCTTGTGTACCAAAAGTCTACCAACACATATGCACCATACAACAAGGATTGGATAAAAGAAAAGATTTATGTACTATTACGCCAAGCCGCTGGACAAGGCGATTAAGTTAATATCGGAAGGACAAGTCTGCTTAGGTTTGTAATGAGTATATGTGTAATATTTGTATTGTTTCAAAGGTGTTTGTGACATTTTTTTTCAAAAATTGTTATTCAATGCAAGTATATTATATTTCAATGTAATCTCACTTAATACCCACCATTGCCACAACATAATATTAAAACCAATATACAACTAAAAAATGTAAATTGCAAACCAAGGTATGATCTACCAACAGTCAAACAATCTCAGAAATTGAAAGTTTTTAAAAATCTAATATCTAAATCATAAAACGTTAGTTTGTTTGGACAACGTGTTGTATTATTAGACATTTTATTTTGCAAGAAATTATCTGTTTTAACTTTAACTACAGCCATGTCTGTGTGGTTTGTTTTGTAATAATTTTTTTATTTAAAAAAAAGTAAAAGTTTAAGTTTTAGTTATCTTTACCCCTGAGGATAGTACAAGCCACCTATGTATTTCTTTAAAATTAATTTCAAATTACTGTGTGTATATGAATGGTCTCTTTGACACAAATTGCGGGTTCATTACAACTCCTTTATTTAGTAATAAGTATGAATAAAGATTAATTTGTAAATAATGTTTTTTTTTAACCCTATTACTTTGTATTGACCAGTAATACTGACAATAAGTTTTACAAGGGCTCTATCAAAACCAACACTGAACATTAACAATGTAATTATTTCCTAATGTAAAGAAAAGTAGATTCAATAATATTTATTAGAACAAAACTTCTAAGACATTGAATATTTACAAAAATTTGGTAATCCCTTAATTACAATAGAAATAATGTAAATACCTTATATAATAACAATACTCTGAAATTATATATTCTTAATGCATATCACTTATTTATAGTTTGTCTTTAAAATGTACAAAATTTTTGTAACTGATATTTGAGAACTCCAATTTACTTAAAAACTAATATAATTATATATATATACATTTAAAAATTACTTTTGGACCAATTACGCTGGCGGATTTCTGAATAAATGAAGCAATAACACAACATTAGTTTCAAGTTAGCCATAGATGCAATGATACTTGAATACCAACAAAAAGGTTATAATAATAATACTTAACCCTTTTTAGTATATTTACAATTTAGTAATGATTTGTCACATTCAAGAGTTTAGGAAAAAAAACATTAAAATATTTTTTTTTTACATCTTTCAAAGTTTCTTTGGTAAATAAAGAGTATGTGAAAGAAATAGGCTTAAATAAGATAAAACAAGTCTACATTAAAACGGACGGGTATTAAAATTACTCATAATTTAAGAAGCCAACAATAAACATAATATAAATATAATTTCTCTCAAGGTTTGAATTAAATTTAAAAGTTGTTACGTATTTAGTTAATGTTTGTTACCCTTAGTAACTAAACTTACAAACGGATAAGAATGTGCCCATATGAATATGTAAAATTTCCCTAAAATAACCTATACAAATTTTTTTTTACATTAATCTTAGGTAACGGTATCTATAAAATTGTAAAAATTATTTATGTACAAAATAAAGTAATCTGTCCACTAGTAGGCAGGCAATAGTGATTTTGTTTCTATTACCAACACAGGCATAAATCTGCCATATTGATAGATATTTTGCCAATAATTTTAAATATTAAATAATCTTGATATTTCAACCCATTATGGTGACTAATAAACTATTAATACACAGTATGTCACCAGTTTTTCTGAAAACCATTTCAGATTGCATCCGATTGTTGTTTGGATGTACCCACAAAGAATTACTCAGAATAGTCATCATCGGAATGTTTCTTTCTTTTAACTTTGGGATGTACTTTGTATAAGTGTTTCTTTAGATCTTTCAATTCAATGAATTTCGATGTACACAAGGTGCATGGGTATTTGAAGTCTTCGGGGTTGCTGTGGAGGCGGAGTTCGTGGCGGTCGCGGATCGATTCCTGCATAAAACATCTATGACAGGTCCGGCATTCGTAAGGTTTTGTGTTGTTGTGAGACTGAAAAAAACAAAAACCTTTTTTTAATAATAATGACATTATTATAATAATGCATATGGTTGTTAGATTTATTTATTTAAATAAAATTCTCGGTGTTCGTTCCCATACTCCTCTGAAACGGGTTGACCGATTCTCCTGAAATTTTGTGGCCATATTGAGTAGGACTGAGAATCGGCCAACAAACAATCTATTTTTGGAGATATTTTTTTTTTGGCAAAGCAACGTCTGTCAGGTTAGTTCGTTTATTTATAGAAAAATGACCCAAGTATTTGATAAAATGTGCAAGTGATACCTCTATAATAACAATGAACCAATATTAAAATAACTATAGTTTATATATTGATCTAACTTATGAACCACTAACTAAATATTCCCCAGAATTATGTATATATATATTTTTTTATAATTAAAAAAAAACTTACAACTTTCAAATGTCGCTTCAGACTGGAATTCGTTCCAAAGCTGGAGTTGCAAATATCACACGTGAACGGCTTCTCATTTCTGTGCGTCCTTTCGTGAGCCTGAAACAGAAAAACAATAAATATCTGGGTATTATTCACCCAGATCACATCTAAGATGATCAATACAGGGAATCGAACCCGGGATCTTCCAGTTTGACAGTTCCGTATAGTAACTATTGTACCATCTAGTCATTTAATAAAAACCTTTTAACAGTTGACTATTAGTTAATGCCTTGTATGTTATAGCTCGTTAGTGCGTTGTCGACCTTTTAAGAAATATCTGTCTGTGATACCACAAATAAATCTATAAATATGACCTTACAAAACTTTTAGTACAATGAAAAAAAAAGACACTAAATTATATAAAACTCACCGCCAAACTGAAGGACTCATAATACCCTTTGCCGCAGTAGGTACACCGGAAGGTGGCTCCTCGGATCATACGCTCGTGCGTCTTCATGTGAATGTTGAGCAAAGTGGCCGAACCGAATTTCTTTGGGCACTGAGCGCATCCGTGAGTTTTCTCCTGAAATATTTAAAAAAAAAAACTATTGTACACATTTCAAACCTCTCGATTCGCATATAACTTGAAGGTACTGAGTTCGATTTAGTTACAATAATTGCATTATATAAGAGGAAAGATTTGATTTTTGTTTGTTTGTTTGTTTGAAATGAATAGGCTCCGAAACTACTGGACCGATTTTGTCAATTCTTTCAACGTTGGCAAGTTAATTTTGACTCCTCTCCCGTGTATCTTCAACGAGTTATTTTTTTATTACTATATTTTTTTTTATAGTAGTGGGGGCGAACGAGCAGCAGGTCCACCTTAAAGGTGAAATCGCCGCCCATAGACTCTCACGTGGCTGGGAGCTCGTGAGTGCGTTGCCGGCATTTAAGTTTGTAAGACACAAGATATTCAATGGAACATATTGAAGTAATCTCAAAGAATGATTTTTACTTTCATATTAAAATTATCAGACTAAAATCTTGCCTTCAATGTCTTTAAATAGTGTATATAATAAATACACAATCTTATTTACCTTATGTGTATCTCTGTGTTTGGCCAGTGAATGTGCATGTTTGAACCTCTTGGGGCACTCTGGACAGTTGAAACTGGCTTCTTCGTGTGTTGTCATATGTTGTTTCATGGCGAGCCAGCCCAAGATATTCTTGCCACAGACCTTGCAGGTTCTTGCACGGGTTGGGTGCATTCTGTGCAAAAATATATTGTACAGTAAATATTATTAGCTAACAAAGTATTTTCTATATTCTAACTATCATGTGGTCCTATCAAATCATCTTGGTAATTTGAGGACATTATAGTATTTTAGGTATTATTTATTAGTATTAATAATAAAATACATTATATCATTTTATCAATTTTCTTGTAATCATTAAGAGCAGTGTAGTGTGAATAAATAACTCTTGTTGGTACACATAAAAAAACCTTAACATCTTTGTCGTATGACATTCAATAAAATTCTCAACAAATTAAAACTACAGTTATTGATAACTAACCATTCTTTCCTGACACATCGTACATAGACAATTTAAAGAAACTTCAATACCAATCTGTTTCATTGTACAATGATACAAAGATAATTTATAAATAGAGACTTACTTTTGTCTATGGGTTTTTAAACTGCTATATGTGTTGAATTCTTTTTCACAGACTGTACATTTATTAGGACCCTCATGTTCTTTTTTCTCCTCATTTTGCTTTTTTATCTGTATCCTGAATTTGTAAAAAATATTTAATGGATAACACCTTAAACTTTACAAATGCTAAGACTAAAGCGTTAAAAATGTTCAACTATTAACATACTAAATATATCTTGTTTCAAATAAATTATCTATGTTATTCAATTCGTGTGTCAGGCAAAGAATAATCTTATTATGAAATTAATTGCTCCACTGTTTATATGTATAAGATAATTAAAACTTTTTCTCTATGTTGATTACACACCTTGCTTGTTTTTTTAATATTTTCTTTGTTTCTTTCTCCCGTTGCAATTCTATTCTCTTTTCATTTGTTAATCCAAACGAATGCCACTTGAAATGAATTAAAAATCTCTTTGGATTGTTGAAATAAAGACTACAATATGGACATTCAAAATAGGAATCTGTTGTACCACCTGTAAAACGCGATTTGCATTATACCAAACATATTTCGTGTTGATCCTATAAATGCACAATAGTCTCTATCTGTTATATTTTCAAACCTAAACAACTGTAACAATTTTATTTACATTTTGTGCTTTGTTCATGTATGGAATGAGGTAAGTTGCGGCAATATTTAATTTATTAAATCTGTCCCCAAACATCTTATGTACTAAATATATTAACAAACAATAAACTTATAAGATAATAAAACAAGGTATACACACAAAACAATTATATATAGAAACTTAAAACAAAAAAAAATATGAAGTATTAACTTTGCAATATACTTACCAAGTTTAATAAGTTCTTTAGCAGTAATTACACCATTTTCTGATTCTAAAATGTGACAGTTATAAACATGTTCACTTTGAACACCGTAAATATCCCTTTGAAATGGATTTGGAGTGTCCAAATCTGGAGTCCACTCTTCCAATTTAACTTCAACTGTATGTTCTTGTTTAATTTTACTTAAGGGCAATATTTCATCTAATGACTCATCATTGTTCAGTTGCTTTAATGCTTCGGGTTTACTTTTTTCTTGACTTTTCAACTTAATTTCAACCGATATTGTGTTTGATTGCAATTCAGAATTTGAGTCCTTATATTTTTCTGTACCCACAGTTTGACCCGACACATTCTTAGTATTGCCACTTGGTACTTTAAATGTGTGATTATGACTTTTTGGAGTTTCTGTGGTTTCAGCATTTTTTCTTGAATTTGTACTATTAATTATACTTATCTCAAGCATTCTTAAGGTTTTTGCTAAGCTGCGTTTTCGAGAATCAGAGTCCTTGAAGGTTTTTAAATTAAAAGAGTCTGTATCACATACATAATTTTCAGTCAGGCTTTTTTCCATATCTTTGACTGGATTCATTAAGGTGCAACTATCAGGTTTATTTGTAGGAGCCTCTTCTTCTTTATTTATATTATCTGTTTGTAAACAATTTTCATTTGGCTTAGAAAACTTACTTTCATTTTCACTTACTTTAACACTTAATCCTAAATTATTTTCCAAATACTGTTTATAATCTTCAGCTATTCTTTCTTTATTCGTAGTGTCTGTGTTGTAGCTTGCATTAACTGGTCGATAATGTTGATTACTAAAGAGATTCTCGTTAAAATGACTGTAATTGTTTACATTAGCATCTGGCTTATATTTAGGGATTTGAGGAATGTTTATTAAATTTCCTTCCTTTTGAAACGATTTCTTTTCGACTGTCATCCCAAATGGTACATTTGGCGCGTTCATGTTCATTGGATATATGTTGTTTGGCCAGTTGAGCGAGTTTTGTGACATTACATTTTGTGAAAATCCAACAGATGAAAAATTTGGATATGAACTCATACCTGCGTTCATATTTAACCCATACGGAAATTCTGATATATTACACTCTGAGTTTGCAAGCAGTGGCAATGCCTGCGGTAATTTTTCGATACTATTTACATTATTTGGGTTTACAATATTAGATGTCAAATTTTCCTCAGCACTCATCGGAACTTCGGGCAGTACAAATTGATTGTTATTATGCAACATCTTCGTGACCCCTGTTCAGTTCACGTATGTTTTACACCCCTTTCCATTAAATAACCGCTGTAAATTTGCCTTACAAATAACATATTGACATTGCGTTAAAACTAAAACTTGGCCTTAAAAATAAAAAATAACAACGACACAATATCCATCAATACCACAATACCATAAACTAAAGATTAGTCATTAGGTTATAGATATATAATTTAATAGAGTAAATATAGCAATAGATACTGAATGGAAGATATAAACATCTGAGACAAGACGTATTAATATTTACGGTGAGCTCACACTTGGTCGAAATATGTGTTTTCACACAGGTGCTAATACTTAAGTAAAATACTGTTAAATTATTTTTTATGGATATACTTTAAAAATTATTTTATTTATTATTTATTTAACACTTTATCGCACTTAAACACTAGAAGCAAATGACATTAACAGATATAAGAACATATAAGAGCAACGGGCGGCCATTGAAAAGGGGAACATCTAAAAAGGAATAGTAGTTAATAATAAGGTTTTATCTGTTTTATCAATTATAATGAAGCAGTTTGTTTAGTATTGTAGTAGAGTATATTCTAACGAATACTACTTATACTGTACAAATTTATTATCGCAATAACACGCCAGCGTGAGCGTCCTATCTGTCGAACGGTGATCTAGTACATTGTCTTAGGCTTAGTTGCTAGTTTTTATTTTATTAACACAGAATTTTCAATTCAGTGATAAGTCAACACTCGCCAGCGGCAGTCTGTGTTTGCTTTAAGCGTAATGAAGGCGTTGTCTATTTAATAATCTCGCAAATATAGTGACTAACAATTAAGTCGGAATCGTCGTAAAGCTATAATAAAGATATAATTTAAGGAGAATGTGTTAAGATTATACAAAATCATCAGTAATATTATACTCAAAATGTCGCTTAACTCGCTGGCGGAAGAATACTTTAGTACGATGAACCCTATCGCGGCGAAAATTCATGAAGATATTGTAGAAACACGAAATACATTTGAACACATTTGGAATACGCTTTCTGAAAAAGAAAAGGTATGATTTTTTTTATTATAATTATTGAACGATTATCGGATCCAATAGATTGTTTAATGAAAATATTTTGATCACAATGAAATCTATAAACAACCATTGACCACAGGGTACTTTAAAATTAACTCAGTTGAATCATATAAAGCAAGAATTCAATATTTATTTTTATATTTCTCACACAATAATAAAAATATAATCTATATATAGAATTGAAACTTGTTTTATTAATAACCAATATTTTATTACTTTAATTTCACCACATTAATATGATAACTGCCTAACCAAAACACCATATTTTATTAAGTTTTATATTAATGAGAGTGAATATTATTTTATTACAAAAATTACTTTTATCTATAAATTGTTTTTAATTTAAAAAAACATCAATTAACAATACTCTCTGGGCATTGATAATTAATTATTAATGAAATGAATTAGTAATCTACTTATGATTCAACAGCAATTAAATAATTAGTCTCAAATGAAAATATCTTCCTAAGTAATTATTGCAATTATGTAAATACATTAAGAAAATAACAGTTATATTTGAAGTGCAATATACATTATTTCTATGAATAATCCTATATTACATCTTTTGTTTAAGTGTAAAAATTTCTAGGAATTTGCATCAGTTTTTAATATATGGTATGATCAAAGAGGTTCTTTAAAAAACAGTTGAGTTGTGCATTCATTTAACAGTTTATTGGTATTCAAGACATAATACTTATAATGTAATTATTTGCATTTAAAATCAGATAGAATAAGTATCATTCATGTTGAGATATATTGTTTGTGTGAAAGCTGCTAATTCTCTACAAATAATAGCCTAATACTCAAGATGTTACATATTATGAAATCTCGAATGACATTTTTGTAACTATAAATTTCAAGTTTCTTTAGTAGTTTTATTTATATGATTGAGTTTGAAACCCCATATTCTTTAGTAGTTTTATTTATACGATTGAGTTTGAAACCCCATAAAAAGTGACAATTCACTTGACACTCAAATGACTCGAGTAGCTTGCTGTATCAAAATAATTGTACAAAGCGATTTTCGTTATAAATGCGTGATTATGTATTAATAATTTCAGTCGGAAATAATCAACGAGTCGATTATAAAACCGGATATAGCACTGAAGTACGCTCTATTGGAGACTTTAGATTTCGATTTGAATGATCCACCAGTAAATAAGGATGACCTCATGTCTTTCTTCGGACGCGATCACGCGCAGAGAGTAATACAAGACGAAAACGGATCCTATAGGGACGAATACTCGGCGCCATTTCTTTACCAGACTAAGAGTCAACTAAATCTCTGTGTGGAGAGTCGTAAATCGAAGGACGTGCCCGCCTCACCACCTGTTATGTCTGAATTGGCGATATCCCATTCGAAGGTCGTGAACGAGCTGAAGAACGCCTTGAAGAATCATGATGTTTCCAGGTATATCTCTTGTATATTTAATTGTTGGATATAAGCAATCATTTACACTAATACATACTTACAATAAATGCTCGTTTTATACTTGAAATACCTCGTCTTGTCATATTCTCGTATTATGCTATTCTATTTTGACCTTGTGTTAATTTTCATAATTCATATGTTATCTGTGGTATTGTGCTGTGCTAGAGAAATAAAGTGTGATAAATAAAATAATTGTTTCAGGTATAAAGACTCGAATAGAGAGATTGTATCTCCTACGAGTTTTATAACGAAATTTATTGGAAATTTCAAAGGGAAAGACGAGGAAAAGGAATGCTTGGTTGATAACAATCAAACGCAGATTGTTGATTTTAGGAATTATAAGAGTCAAGATAATTACAGATGCAGTATCGCCAAGTCTAATGACGGTAAGTTGGCAACACCAATACAGACGCTACTATTTTTAATTTATTTACATATATTGTGTTTTCAATACAAATAATCATATTTCGTTTAAATTAGAAAAGCCACGATATTTTTAAAGGCTTTTGGTTAATAAGAGCTGCCCATTAATGTGGCCAACGGCACCTTAGGTTGAATGTACGGTAACACCCCCCCCCCCTTAAAATTTAGACCAGAGGTCAAAATCAAATATAATAGTGTTTAATACATATCGAATTGGGTTCTTTAGACTTACACAAGTGATCAATGTAATACTAAGTAGTCAAAAAATATTATTTTCTTATTTTATTATATTATCATACCATCAGTGTCATCGCATGCGCTTATATTTGTAGTAAGACAAATATTATTTAATTATAAAAAAAATTGTCTTTGAGTCGTCATATAGTCTAATCTCGCAGCGCAGTGTTGTCTCTATATGAAAAAAAATAACAATTTTTTGACAGATTATAGAAACGAATGACATAAGTTGTTAATGTCAATGAAAGTGCGTGTAGTTGTAACAAAGCACAACTAGTTTTACAATTATCTTAACGCCATTATTATTCTAAACATGAGTCAGTTATGCAGTCATTGTTCAATTGTTGCTCGTTAGATAAGGTAATGACTTCATTTGAATAAATATACTAAGGTGTAATACTTAACATTGAGCTGGTGGCGACATCTATGATCTGCCTAACCCACTACTTCATTATAGGGCAAAACATGCCTCTATAACAAAATCGCAAAACGATTTGATGACCCTGTCGGGAAGGAAATTTAAATCATTTGAAAAGTTTGGGATTGAATTTTCTACAGCTCAGCCTTGCTTAAATGTACTGGGGTCATTAGCAAAACATATAACCAAACCGAGTTTCTTCCCTGCATCTTATTCAGCTTGTATTTCAGCTGTCGCGTACGAACAGGCGTAGAATCGTGTAGATTTAAGACCTTACAAAATGGTCCTATTTACATTAATGAATAAAGATATTTTGACTTTGAAACCCCAGCTGGTTTATCAGTTCAATATTGGGTTTTCATTTAACTTTTCCCTGATGATTATTTTCTGATAAAATAAATATTCTATATAGGCAAGAACGGTTACCGTTAATGCCGGAAAGAAACCCAGTTTGGTTTTGTATCGCATTCCAAGGTTTCGACATTAGCGTTACGGATGTATACAGAACTCGGTTATTTCAAATAAATGAACTTGCAATATATTCAAAACACCTTGCCCTAAACAACTGAAGATACAGCTTTTTATCTTAATTATTTACTAATTACAAACAAAATATGAATTAATAATGTTATTCAATCACATACATTTCTAGGCTCGTATTTTTTTTATTCAGACCTGTCAGAAGAAAACCGCGGTCTTCTGTCAAGCCAGGCGTCGTCAAACACAGACTTCCATTCGACGGAAACGCTCACAGACTCTGTGCCAAGAACGGGATTCGACTTTTTGGATAACTGGTAAAAACAAATTGGTATATACTCACTAATTTAATTGTCATATTTAAGTAAGAATGTATTGTTTATTTATTTATGTACATTGAAACTATTACATGGAAGAACATTGTAACCACCACGGTTTTTACATCTTTGGTTCAGCTTTTACGACTATAATTATGTCATACGTGTCAGGCCACAGGAGATATTTTATCATCTATATAGATTAAATAATTAATAGTCTGTGGCCACAAGACAAGCTTACCCGCCAAAATTGTCTTATTGTTGTCCTTTCAAATCGATAATCTCATAGATAATATAAATAATGTTTTAACCTATTCATTATATTTAATAACTGAAACAACATTTGAGGCTTATGATGTACATTACATTAAGTATTATTCGTCAAAATTTTAATGAAACCAAAGTATTTTTTATAGAGACAATTAATAACTGCTCCAAACCACCAAAATAATACTAGATATAATTGATGGTCATTAATTACGTGAGACCTTTATCTGGCTTAATATTTTGTTAATGCCTTAAAGCTCATTGTTACCTCACGTGATTATTAGATGGGGGTTTATATTTGTAGACATTTTATGAATCTCATTTTTTTATACATATTTAATAATTTATTATTATTAATACAGCCTTTGTAGAACGAGACATTGTATTTCCGTGTTACACAAATGAAAATTATTAATTTCAGTACATCTTTGTATAAGACTGTTTTTTTTTATTTTTTTTTAATGTATTAATATATTTCTGACATATTATAATCAATCAAAATATGTCAGAAATAAAACATTACGTTTTATTTTACAGCAAAAAATACCACTCGTTATGTTTAATCCTGTCAATTAAATGATGCAATTTTGTGTGCGTGAAAACCAATTCATTGTAATGTTGTCTCTTTCATTCAAACCGTATTTACGATGTGATGAAAAGAGACAGATATTAGACTGCTTTTTATTGTTAACGATTCTATAGTTGGTCTGTTTTACGTTCTAGTATTACTATATACTTTTAAGTCATGCATTTATCTTGTGTACGCTTATATTTTGTAATTTAATAAAATATATAGTCCTAATATTATAGTTTTATTTCTAGTACTAAGAACACTTCTTCATATGTATATATATATTTTTTTCTGTTCGTGTATTTTATTTCCGGTTGTATGTTTTAATCTATTTTTACTGTGTAAACTTTTTGTGATAAGCTGTATAGGTTTAAGAAATAAAAAATAAAATAAATAAACGAACACCAAATGACGTTAAATTATATGTTATTGGTTTGTAATAATTATATGTAAACTGGGTGTGAAGTTGATATTAGAGTAACATTTCACAGCCTGTATTGACACAGCTATTTATACAATACTTAACTACACATAAGCCTATGCAAGTTAAATTAAAATTAGGCATTGTAATGTTAGATTATTTTAATAGCTAGTGTAAAATTAAAAACAAAAAAACATTGAAATTTTATTTCATTACTAAACATTTTTACTTAACAATTCATCATTTATCAATAAATATCGTGTACATTAATATCCCGTGATTGTCATTCCCTTCTCTACTTGTGCAGCTTTCTCTTTGTCGGTCAGTAACTCTATCAGGGATAGACCAAACCAATAGGCGGTTCCAGGGCCCTAAAAAATAAGTATTTATTGGAAGGGATAAACTCTTGTTTTCCAAATCATTGTTTTAACTAATACTAAACTGTCACCAAATTGTTTGATTTTAATCACAGAGTTTTTGTTGTAAATATATATAATTTTAACTCACCCGACTGGTGACAACATTCCCATCAATAACAACTCTTTCACCCTCAATATATGTGTATTCTGATGATATTTTATCCTTAGTGGTTGGGTAAGATGTAATTTTTTTCCCTTTACCAACTCCATGAGCCACAAAAGCCGTTGGGGCTGGAAAATGAAATATGAATCATTAAAAAAAACAATGCAATGTTTTTTGCTAAAGTAATTAAAAAATGCTTATTTTCATTACCGTAAAGATATATTTAAATCTTTTTTTTAAAATTAAGATGTTTAGAAAATTAAAGGAATAAAGCAAATTAAGTGACAAAGTTAAATTACTAAATTAAGTTAGGTAATGCATTAGAGAGACTCCTTAGTAAATGCATAAGTTTTGTACCTGCACAAATAGCAGCAATAATTTTTCCAGATCTTTCATGTTCTTTCAATAAAGTTCCCACAACATTAGATTTTGATAGGCGATCAGAACCTTCTAGACCGCCTGGCAGAATAACCTGGAACCGCAAGTCCATTTTGATTAGTTATGTTATATCTATCTTATATATATGTTATATTTATGATCATTACAAATATTGTTGCTAAATGAAAAAATAAATTATAAATTAGAAACAAATCTGTCTCCTTATAAAGATACTTTACCAAGCTTCAGTTGCAGGTGTGTGCTTCTGACTAACAAATATTTGTATATTAATGTAAAGTTTCTTACAGCGTCATATTGTGGGTTCTCAGACAATGCATCATCTAATGACTTGTCGGGAACCAATGTGACTTGTCTGGAGCACAGTACTGGAGAATTTCCATCTAAGCCAGCCATTGTCACTGTAATCTGGAACATATCAATACAGAGTTAAACCACCTTTGTAAATAATTCACACAGAAATGAACATACAAAAACTTATGTGTATCTGTTGCTTGTGGGTCGCGGTGCGAACAATTTATAAACAATATGAACAAATTTCAATATGGTAACTGGTAATGATTCCCGAATAAAAATGCACCTTACAAAATCTGGAGGGTCACTATATTAATTGATATACTTACGCCGGCCCTTCGCAGCATATCCACTGTTATTACCGTCTCCATTTCTTCTGCCCCTTGGGCGAGAATAACCAAAGCAGATTTTGACATTTTAGAGCTGAGATTTCTAGAAGTAACAATTTTAGAATGGAATTCATAAGATCAAAACTGAAATAGAATATCCCAATAAAACAAACCTGACAATAAGACACAATTTCATAGGTTTTAATATACTTGCAGGTTTCAGTAAATTGTCTAGTTTGTAATTAGAAATAAAAAATCGCGGTGCCGACAAAATAGACATTACATTTTTATTTTGAAAACTTTTTGCCTTTGATGTTTGACGTTTTTTTAATTTAAGTATTTTAATTGAATAATAGGTAAATAACCTACCTACTTACTAGTTATTTATTAACCATTTACGATGTTAGAAGTTAGATGAAGGATAATATCATAATAAGGCGATTTAAAATATAAATATCTGAAGGCAAACTGCAACTGGCAACTGTCTTCAGGCTGTGGTAAAATACAAACTTACATCATTTTTCATAGGGAAACATTGTTAGCTGTCAATAATTCTATTTTGAATTTAGGTCAAATATTTGTAAAACAAAATAATTTTATTGCAAAACAAATATATTTGTTATTCCTTAATAATAATTATTTAATAAAACGTTTAAGAAGTTTATATAAGGGGCAACATTGTCATTCCGACAGCGGACAGCGACAGATGTTCGTTAACGAATTTCTATTAGCTTTGGCCATTGAACATTGACTAGTTTTCTTTCTGTTATAAATAACGTCATTCAATTAAAACAAAAATGATGTCTTTTTGTTCTAAATTTTAATCTTTTTTTTAGTCTTGACCTTTACACGTGAATCATGTAAATCTTTACAATTTATTTTGTGTTTTCATCTTTTTCATTTAGTATAAAGTGTAAGAAAAGTTAATTTTAGAATTGATAGAGGTTATAATTTGTTCGTTATGATTTAACTATAGATCTCTGCAGACTGCAAACTATTTTCACCATGGATTTCGTGAAAACCGAGGATCGCGTTTTATTAGACGAAGAAAATTATAAAACCTACATGGAAAACGTGAGTTACATTCAAGTTTATTTACCTTAGGCAAAAAGATTTTAATTGTTTCCATGGCAACTAAATACTACTGTAGACATTCTTATCAGTTCCTTATGATAAGAAATTGTCATATCTGGAACAGCTGTATCGAGGCAAAATAATCTTCTTTATTTGCAACCGTTTTTCTATATTGTCTTGTTGTCCATTATTTTACCTTTTATAAAATGATTTACTAGTAAATACAATACAAAAGTTTTAAAGCTTATGGTGAATGTAGTTATTATTGTAATTGTATTTCATTAAATATAAATCTCTTGTGTTTGCTTACAGCTTCAGAAGTCCCATCAAATTGAGAGTATGGATTACCAATATAATGTAACTATGGAACAAATACAGTTAGCTATGCAGTCTTCTTTGAATCCAAATTTGATGCATAATTTTCAACTGCCTCTATCTCCACGACAAATGTCTACACTTATGTTAAAGACAAATCACCTTACGCGGACGTTAAATTTCAACGAAATACCTGCACATTTACAAAAAAATGATTTGGACCTCATTAATGAAATAAGACATGAAGATTTATTAAATCAAAACATAAATAGAAACTTAGAGATAGCAAGAAATGATTTAGCTCAAAATATAAATAGGAATTTGGAATTAAGGGCAGATCTAGTGCAAAACCGAAGTCTCGATTTGGCGAGAAATGAATTAGTGCAAATGAACAGAAATGATTTGGCACAAAACTTAAACCGTAACCTTGAGTTGGTACAAAACTTAAATAGAAATATGGAATTAGTTAGGAATGATATTGAAATGCAAGCGAATTTACAAAGTGATACTCAAAGAATAGATTTACAGAATCATAACATAGATATGATGAACCGTATTGAGAATGACATTTCAAATTTACAAGACGATAGACGGACTCCGTTATATGATAGTCACCTGCTGAAGCAACATTTAGATAGATTTGATTATTCAATGAACCAAAAAATTGATCAAATATTGGCACAAAGGATGGAGTTGGGTCAACGTTTGGATCCAAGACTCGTGAATGGTGCAGAGCAGCGGTTTGAACAGAATGACTTGCCAATACCGTTTTATATAAAGCCAGAACAGGAGGACGATTTAGGTTTTTATGATAATATGAGTTTGGGCATTCCTAGCACAGCAAATGGTAAGAAAATTTTATGACACTTATTTTTGGTTACGGGTTAACTATTAAGTCTTTTTCTGACTGTTCCATTATCATTTTTTCTTTTCAAATAATGTTAAATGCTTCTTATTAGTGTTAATTTTAGGTAAGATCAAATTTTTTAAATTAGTATTGTTAAGTTAGTTATACTTATTATGATATGAACACAATTCTCTTACATAATTACATCAACATTATTATTTTAAATATTATTCAGATTTGTGGTCTTACAAGGAAAATAAATAAAACAGCTTTAACATTTAACACATATTTATTAAGTGAAGCAATTGCTTAGTATTGATTATGTGATACTCACAATCTTAATCCAGTATATTTGATATTTCAATAAATTTTTCATGGGTAGTTTACAGTTCTGATTTATTTTTATTATACCTGACAGTTTTTTTCACTTAGTTGATTCTCGTGTTTGTATTGAACAAAGATTTTATGTGGGTATTTCTTACCCGGCGTCAATCTTACCCGTATAAAATTAACGCGTCCACAATAAGTATGACTACCGCGTGTCAAAAGTATCGTATGCGACAAATCTGACAGTTAACTGACGCCGTCATGCTTTAGGGGTTTGTGAATTATATTTTTACTAACTAAAGTAACAAATATAAATTATTTGAGATATTTTTATGGATTTATGCTACATAAGCCTTAATGGTAAAGCGCACAGCATTGCAGACAATGTTTAATTCTTGAGTAGCATTGTATGCTTTGTTATTTGAATTGTAAATAACATAATTTTGTATTAAATGTTTATTCAAAAAGAGCAACTGTCGAATTTATTGCCGGTTCTTCTCGGTAGATGACTGCCTACCGAACCAGTGGTAGAATAAAGATATTTTGAGTTAGAGAGTTTGACAAGATGCAGTTCTAGCGCGCATGCTCACTTAATGACAGAGTAGTCGATACAAACATATTCCTTGTTAATTAAAGTGTGGTTAAGTGATTTAAGGCAAGTGATATAACAATTGGGAGTTAACCTTTTTGATGTATTGAAAATGCGGAAAATGAAAAAGTTTATAAATTTCATATAAATGCGTCCAGCCAGAGAATAATCGGTACCATCTTTTTTTTTGTTGATTCGGTTCATAATTATAAAACCAGTCGTCTGACCTTTCTTATTTGACATTATCAAATTTTATAGATGTGGCGATGAATTTTAAATGCAAATCAAGTGGAAATTGACATGATTTATAGTCGAGTCGACTGTAGATTTGTTCGTGACGTCATCCGGCTGACTAGACTGACAGTTGTAATTTTAGTTTTAATATAATTGTCTCTGTTGTTGTTACAAAATAATTATATAATATACAAAGGAAAATAACATATTGATAAGGGAACGAAAGAACGACAAGCCTTGAACCTTGTCTTATCTATAATGAATTGGATTAAATGTACAGTTTTTATACATATAATCCCCTTAACTGATTTTGATAGGATGTTTTTATTGATCCTTATTTAAATTACCTAAAGAGTTGCTTTTTATGGATTGGTTATTTTTAAATTTCAGGTGAAATAACCCAGCCAGAACTGCAAGGGGGGCCTACAATTCAACAAGAGCACAGTATCTACTCAGTTTACAATAACCATTTGCCAATACAAGCTCTAAACTCCTTAGAAATTTACCAGCGACAACAGAGCTATACCCAAAACTATGTCAACGAAGTGGCCAGAGACAACCCACAAAATTTAGTTGTCCAAAGACAATTTGACACCGCCAACTTTAACGAGGAAGTTAAAAAGCGGCTGGATGGCGGCAAGTGTGAAATGTCGAAACACGAGGAGCCGAAGGAAAATCTCAAGCCAGATGAAAATAAGATTTTCTATTACGAGAAGAGCGAGAATGACTCCAGTGTGAATAATAAAATTGATGATCTCTCGATGAATATAAAGGGGCAGTACGGCTGTTTTAAGTGTAAGGAGGTTTTTCCTTCGAAGAGAGTTTTGAAACAACACGCGAAAAACTGCGAGAACGGCGTAAGTGTTGAAGAGTTGGAGAAGTTGGGCAAGTTCAGTTGTTCCCAGTGCGCTTACCGGTGTCAATCGCCTGCGATACTGAAGATACACGAGCGGACCCATTCTGGGGAGAAGCCATACGCGTGTACATTTTGTGATTACAAATCCGGACAGAAGAACAATGTAGCGAAACATATACTCGTTCATATGAAGCAGAAACCGTTCCGTTGCCAGTTCTGCGAGTATCGGTGTGCGCAGAAGAACAATTTGGTGGTACATGAGCGAACACACACCGGTTACAAGCCATTTGCCTGCCCCTTCTGCGAATATAGAACTGTACAGAAGCCCAATTTAGTTAAGCATATGTATCTGCACACAGATCAAAAGCCGTTCAGTTGTGACATGTGTAGTTATAGGTGCGTACAAAAAACTAACCTCACTAAACACAAACAGAGGCATTTCAACGAGAAGGAGGGTGATAAGGTGGATTTCAAAGTTCAAAATAAACCGTACAGGCCAAGGCAAAAGTCTGTTAAGTGTCCGCACTGCTCGTACAAATGTGTACAAAAGTCTAGTTTAGAGAAACACCTTCATTTTAAACACAATGAGGAAGGTAAAAGTGATTTTAGTGTAGGCGAAAGTGACTTTTCTGTGGCTCAGAGTGAATTCAATGCGTCCCAAAACGATTTTAGCAGTGCACAAAATGATTTTAGGGCTGAACAAAACGATTATAGTGCAGACAAAGGTGATTTTAGTGGAAACGAAGAGTTATGTGATACAATTCAAAACTTGAGCGTTAAGAAAGATACACATTTTGAATGTGTCGATAAAGTTGTTGCATCACTGCCCATTCAAGCATAGTCAATATATCAAAGAGAATGTCATATATTTTTACATTTCAAATATATGACATTATCTTGATATTTTCTTTTACCGTGAGAAATTAATGAAATGGTATTTGTGGTGGTACCAAATGTTATTTCCAATAATTCACAATTTTAGTCTGTATATCTTCTCTATAAACATACACAGTATGAGTCATTGACAGTGATATATATTAATTAATATTTGTTACAAATTGTAGCAGACATTTTCTCCAAATAATAGAGATAACTCTGCCATTAGACAGAGTTCTAAATAAACTTATCAGACTACAAACAAGTCAAATTCCTAAATCTATTGGATCCGATTTGACTGGTTTGTTAATGCATCTATAAATAACAGACTCGGTTAATGATTTGTTTTTCCTTTCGCAAACCTTTGAGTAAAATACACAGTTTTTCAATTGTCTTTTGCTAACAAATGATGTGAATTTTTATGAGTTTTCAATGAATTTATGTTTGTTGAAAATTCAAATTATTTACAGTTTTTAGTATCAGAATAAATATATTTTTTTAACTTGTGACTTTACTTGCTAACGTGGAGAGTTCCTTAGAACACATTTAAGTTATTGGTATAATAACAATGCCCTAAGTTGCAGCTTAATCGTGAAATAATAAATCAAGATTTTATTAACGCGCGAGTTTTTAGTGTAACATTTGTTTATGCTTTGGAATGGCTTATGTCAATGTCAAACACTGACAGCAATACTGTCACAAGTTGAAGTTATTCTGACACATAAAAAACGTCGTGTATTGTGTAAAGCGCGAAACGGCTGTGAATGATTTTGTCCATTGTTACCAGGAGATTTTGTATTACATGAGATATTTTTTTGTATGATTTTTTTTTTGAAATTAAACGCCGCTTACCAAAGTATTTTTGTTTCTTTATTGAATAATAAAATATTTAAAATGATGTTCGGTTATAACCATTATATACTAGCTCATAGTATCATGTTAATCTCTTCTCTAATCTCTCTTCTCCGTTAGCTTATGGACAATAAGTGCTTACGGCGAAGAGTTTTAAATCCGATCGGATAGCTTATTACAGTTGCTTTACGTACTTAAAATATTGTATAAGCTACTAAAATTAAAGATTGTTTTGATATATCTACCTAACCGTAATTAAACTACTTTTTGAAAGAAACCAAAAAAAGCTAAAGAATTTTTATATGTATGCAGTTAATATGAATTGGAATATGTAGCTGGCTGACCGCTTGCAATATGAATCTATGCACCTTCCTGGATAGTCTTTCTGCTCCTGCTCTTCTTTAAAAAACAACGGTTGATTGCTGTTTTTATGATGGTCCCTTAGAACCATCGTTTACGTTGTAATAAAATAGAAGCGCTTTATTGTTTTTTTTATAAAATTTTAACATATTTAATTTAAATAGGTCTTAGGCTAGTTTGCAATTATATTTTTTTAATAAAACCACCCAGGTTACTAATTATCAGTTCGGCGCAATAAATGTTATCGGTTGGTTTAGAAAGAAATATTTTTTAAGTTTTTCTTATGATCTAGACCATTCAAATGCTGGAGCAGGCCATTGCAGGACAGCCGCAGTATTTACTTCGATATCCTCTCAACGTAGAAGTTGGCTCGTGATGTTCAGATCACATCATGCTCGACCTGTTTTTCATAAAAAAAAAAGCAATCGACTGTCAAACTTTATTTATATTACAAAAGTTAGATTTGGCAAGATCAAAAATTTTCTGTGGAATCTCATCCATTGGAAATTTATTAAAACCACAAAGTCTTTTAAATTTTGCAGGATGTATAAGTATTTAAGTATGTTTGATTGTTTATTTGATAAAGAAAATAAGGACGATTACAATGTTTTCGCAGTGACATTTGATTTTACGGTATTATGATTGAACAGTCATCTAGTCATACACAATGCGCGCTCCAAATTATACGCCGCCCACGCATTGTCGAACAATATGTTTTGACCCACTGACATTTATTTGTGTTTGATTGTCACTTGTACCGTATGAAATGCAATTATTCCATTAATAATTCTTAGAATTGTTGATTCCTACATTTTGTATCAAAATCAAAGCCGTCCAAACAACTCGTATAGAAGTCTGTTTCTCTGTAAGGTATCAGCCCATCATCATTAAAGCGTTAATGACCAAATATTAATGACATAATAAGGTTTTTTTTGGCACAAAATCATTCAGGCTTTGGAAAATATGAATCGCAATTATCACAAAATCTAGAGTTTCTTAGAAATATGTTGATAATTAAAAAATGCTAATATGCCTGATGCAAGACCTAATATAATTGCGTTCAACTGAAAAACACGTGGGTAGAGATAGCAGAGAAATATATATTATTTATAACTGTTTATGTATGGTTATTTATATATACAGTAGAAGATGTTTAAATTAGAATAACGTATGTAAACTTATGTTTATTATGGACTTAAGAAACCAGGCTTTAAATTGTTTTGCCGATATTTTCTATTTGTGTACTGGATCGCAACAAAGTATGTATTATACAGATTTATTTATTGAATAGTGCGTAATTTAGATTTTTTTGTGATTATTACCAAACACACCTCTACGCATCGGCCTTTGCACATATTGATATTGGGTCAAAGTTACAATACAGATAACATGTAAATAATTCGCGCAAATGGAGCGTCAGTTAAGGCGGAGCTATTCGGTTTCAACTGGTTGTAAGCGGTTTTCAGCTGTCATTACTTGTTAAGGTTCATATTTTAGACAGGACTAAATTTTTAGTATACTTAATTAATGTAATATTAAATGGCATGGGGCTTATTTAGAATGAATGAATCACTAAAACTGAGGTTGTCTTAAAATTTAAAAGCTCAATCAAGAATCGCTATCCGTGTAATAACCAGTAATAACACACAACATATAATATTATTACCTAGCATATTTATATTTTTTAAATAAATAAATATAATTATATTATATAAAACTTAAATAAATGTGACAGTCAATTTTGCATTTGATTTTCTAACAGTATACCTTCGCCTTAAAGTAAAGTATTTCAGTTGTGGATGCGTATGTCATAATTTACAGCTAAAATCTATGCATATAATGTCTATTAAGATAAGGTTGTCTGACATTGATGCTTGTGCGCACATGAAATTTATTTAGAAAATTTACTATTTTTTTATAAACATTGGAGTCTTTTACATCAAAATACTTATTTCATTTTAAAGCAAATGTATATAGAGTAAACGTTGAATATGTAGGAACCACAGATACAATAGGAAGCTGAAATGTATATCTATTGTTTACGCGCACTGCTCAGTTTTTGAAAGATATTTTAATATAAATTTAAAACCAATGAAAACAACTTAAAATCGAGCTTAATTTTAAGCTGTTAGCCAAAAATAATAGCTTTAAAATGTATTTATTTGATTTAGTAATATTAAAATATACGAAATGCCAAATTAGCACCAATAATTGTTACTTAGTCAGTTATTATAATTATATAAAAACAATGTCAGTTAAATATGACCACCAAACATTGGATAAAAACCGCGTTTAGATCCGTTTTAGGAGTTTAATATGAAGGTCTCTGTTATTGCACAATGTTTGCTTTATATTTCAAACACGTACTTAGTTTAAATGATTGTTTTTCGTGAAAAAAAAGTTGATTTTTTAGTCTGTTGACAGATCCCAATTGGTATTGAGAGCATGAGCAGAATAACGAAGGAGCCTCTCTAGCTCGAAGTGGCTAGAGCCTCACTCTAGCCACTCTGTTTATATATGCATATATTATATGCTTCAAGTACGAGATAATTAATGACGAATATATAAATATTACAATTTTATAGTTATTACTTGTCTATGGTCTAAAAATTGCCCTTAAGTATCCATAGCCCCATGAAAATAATTAACAGTTAGTAGAAAGTAACACCACATGACAAATTGAACAATAGATGCATCTTCGGATCTGTCGCCTGACCTACATACTTGTACGTCGGCACAGCCTACGTTACAATTTAAAAAATAAACTTTTGTAAGATGAATCATTACCTTTTTAGCATTCGAACTGTTAAAACGTTCGTTTTTTTCTAAATCTATTTTTTATCTGTGGTCTAACCATTCATTGTTTTGGCGCGAACTCAGTGTTAATTGGAAATTATAATAATTACATTTTACAAAAAATATAACATTACATAAATAATTATTATCACATAGGAGTGCATATTTAATTGAATAAAAAGTGTTTTAATCATGTTTAATTTACTCATAATAATAACATCACTGGAAGTAGTCCGGGCAAATATTTTTTTGAGTCATGTTAATCATATGGAATATTATCGAAACAAAACACGACCAACTAAAGCATTTAATAGTTTCTCGACGAGTTATTTTAACCAGAATCTCTTACCAAAACCTGGTAAGGAAAAAGTGCAGTGTGGTACAAGGACTGTGGACTTCACTTTAAGGAGAGGAAAAATTGTGGGGGGCTCCGAAGCGCCTTATGGTGCATTTCCATGGCAGGTATGTTTTTTTTGTTGCTTTTTTTACAATAAATGTAATGTTTCATTTGTTTGTTATTTAAAGACGTAGATTTCAGTTATATTTTGTGAAAGAATAATGTCCCAAATAGTAATTATTAAAATTTCAAATATTTAGTCACCGTTGACTAAATAATATTATGTTTGACTACTAAATACTGTCTTATAATACCCTTATTTGTAACAAGTAGTCTAAATGACTGAAAGACGAAAGAGTACTTATTTAAGGAAATGTAACAACTAACAAGCATATCACAAAAAAAATGTACAGGGTATTAATTATGACAAGATCTTGACACATTCCACCCTAGTCCTTTGACGTCATAGGTCACACTTACTATGTATCCCCTCTATATCCTTGTTTTTTTCTTAAAAGTGCAAACATTTCTGTCAAGAATTTACGCAACTTAACCTCCTTTAGAGTTGACGTAAAAAAACGCGCGAAAATTAACAAAGCGCGCCAAATAGCTTTTGACAGATGGCAGTCATGTTGCAATAAAACGATGGATAATGGATATATCCTCAAGTTTACACTTTCTCTTAGTCTGGCTTGCTTATTTGTTATCAATAATGACTCAACAAACAATACTTATGTAATATTGACGACCGATTAACCTATATGTCTTCGTCCTGATTGAAATGGTCTTTCAATAAGGACGAGCACAAAAATAAATTCATTCGTTCATTCTTTTTTTTACATAAAGAACTATTGGCACGGGATAAATATAGTTAAATTCTAATAAAACCCGTTTAATTCCCATTAATATTGATTTATATCTTACTATTAATAGTTTATTGCATATAATTTTAAGCAGATTTCAAACAACACCTTTTCCGGTATTCCCAACATTTCAACAATGCGGCTCGTATTGGTGTTAGCTAATAAACATTCTTCGATAAATGATCTGAACAATTTATTTACCAAAAAATACTCAAGTATATTAAGATTTAGAAGTATGTTTCAGGTGGAAATCCAAATGCTGGATCCAAATAAGTTGGCATTTGAACACCACTGCGGGGGCGCTGTCATTGCAGAGCGTTTGGTGTTGTCAGCCGCTCATTGCTTTGACAAGGTAATTAAATTATTTTTTGTATACGCCAATACTGTCCAAACTGACTCAAGGCTTAAGGGACAACGGTATTCTTACACCTAAGAATCGATGTTAAGGCTCAGAAGCCAATCAATTTGTCTACTAATAAATAAATGGGCATTAACCAGCTACGTATAATAACTCAGTTGGATATTTGTTTGTTTTTCCTGTTTTCAATTACCATATTGATATGGTTGTGGTGGTTTTTCCAAAATGAAAATTCTTCCTAAAAGTAGCCATGTAAGTACCTGGATCCATCCGGGTCTTGTTGTTTAGGTTGATTGATAAGAGGATGCAAAAGTGATTTAACATTCAGCAACCGTTGGAATTGGAGCATCTTCGCGTGGTCGTTGGTGAGCACCGTCTCAAGATACAGGACAGGCACGAGAACAGATTTCTGGCGGAGAAGGTGGTTCCGCATCCTGATTTTAGGAAAAGTAAGTGAAATTGTTAAACATTCAAATAAAACTATTTTCAGAAAACCCACTACGTACAGGTTTTTTTGTCACCCGACAGGACTATCAATTATATTAAGTTTTATTGTATTAACCTTGGTGGTTTACAAATATATAATTGTAAATAAATAATAAATCCATTTGGGGTAGAGATTTTTGGATAAGCGCCTTTATTAAAGAATTAAGTAGGCGCCTGGTAGTCAGTACCGGTGATCCAAGAGCTGGTGCTTTCCTTGCTCAGCGTATAATTGTATCGCCATACAGCGAGGAAATGCCGCCAGCATTGTGGGTACTCTGCCACAGGGACCAAACTTTTTAAATTTGTTTTAGTTTTCTGTTTTGTTTTATTTTAAGTTAATTATTTTAGTTAGGTTAATATTAAGAATATTTTGTGTTTATTTAATAAACTATATTAATACAATAAATCTATTGTATTATGGAATATGACCGACAAAAAAATAGTTTTTAATTATTTATTATCTATATATTATTTTTTTACTATTAGTTAATTCTAGGGTCTCTCATTCTTGGTACCTACATAAAACAATAAGCGTTCGAATATACGATCCTCATTAGGTTTATTATCAATGCCTAGGGAGATACAAAGATCTCACTTGTTAACACATAGTAATTTTGTCAGACGGCCCACACTCAAACGACATAGCCCTGGTCTCGGTGGCTCGTTCTGGCTCTGGGGTTCAGTTCAACTCGCACGTCAGACCCATTTGTCTGCCGGACACACTGGACACGGCTGGTCGCTGGTGCGCTGTGAGTGGTTGGGGATACCAGGAGGGTAAGTTTTTTAAATCTGAAGACCATTGAACTAATGTTAACCTTTTTTTTCTAATTAAAAATTCTCTATTTATAGGTATTATTTATATTTATTACATGTGTGTTGCCATACAACTAATTTCATAGATTCAAATTCTCGTCATGTTTTAATATCGTAACATATAAATATTGCTTTTTATAACTAAATAATAAATAAATTAAATAACTTAAAATTAAATTAAAATATTTGCTCCTTGTCGTAGTATGTGCTACTTATATTTAAAACTAAAAGTATCTTTATTCTCGTTTCTAATTTAAAATAAAACATACTGTTAGACTACAGATTATTCTTGAAAACAAATCTTTCGAATTAAAATAGTATCTTTATACTAAGCATAATATATTGTTTCTCTTATATATCCGATTTTATTAAACTCAAAATATCTTTATTCAAGTAGGTCTTTATAAAGACACTTTTGAATCGTCAAATATTACACTACCACCGGTTCGGCAGGCATCTACCGAGAAGAACCGACAAGAAACTCGATAGCTTCTCTTTTAAAATAAACAATTAATACAAAATTGTGCTACTTACAATTAAAACAACAAAGCACTGTAAGGCTACTCAAGAATTGAACTGTCCCGATGCTGAGCCAATTGCCGACACATTAAAGGGATCTTTGACCTCTAAATCTCTCTCTCTTTCCTTCATTTTACAATACGACTGAGGTTTTCTAACGCTTAGAGATATCACAATTTGGAAACGCACCGTAATAATGGCGATTTAAAGGAGTGGCGGAGAGTTTCTAACTCTTCTTGTCTGCTCTTGACCCTTGATTTGGGAATTGTCGAATTTTTTGTATAACTTATTTTGCTGAGGATTCATAAGTGTACCATAGTTGCCTATATAAATAAGGATTGTTTTGATTTTGAATATTAATTAAAAAATCGCGGGCTTTCAACACTTAAAGAGACTTTAAAGGTTATAATTGAATTTCCTAAATTCCGTTAAATGTTGAGAAATTAAAAGGCAAAGAATGACCAGTGCAAAAACTCCGTTTACAGAAGGAACCGAGCAAAAGTTCGCTCCCGTATTACGAGCTGCTGCTGTACCGATCCTGGACTTGGCCACGTGTAGGACAGAACAGGTTCTAGGTGGACGACAGCAGACCATATTGGATTCCATGCTATGTGCTGGTGAGTACTTGGTATACATTAAAAATAATCCGAATTCCACCTTTAGACAATAAACTTTAGGTTTACTCCATTCCAGGGGTTCTGTCAGGGGGTGTGGACGCTTGTCGTGGGGATTCTGGGGGTCCGCTCGCCTGTATGTCAGGGGATCGGTGGCAGATACACGGGGTGGTGTCTTGGGGTTCTGGTTGCGCTCGCAGGGCCCGCCCAGGGGTATATACACGAGTTGCCTCTTACGTCAGTTGGATCAGACGTACCGCTATGGGTTTGGGACATAGATTATAAAAATACGTATAAATACGTCTATGATGTCTACGGGTCTTATTAAGGTTAATACTGCAGGGAATGGCTATTTATGAATTAGATTGTATTAGTACTTAGCGTGAACTTTACGAAACGTCAAATACATTGACGAACAATACGATAACGTCTGTCGATCATTCCATGTGTGTCCAATTACTTCCGGTTAATTATAATTACGTTCGGTTGTTGTTTTCATATTTAAATTTATATATTCTTGTGTTAAGTATTATTTGGTAAGATTAATAAAACAGGACTTAAAGACAACACAATCCAAAAAGTTCCTAAAACCATAACAAAATATTATTATAATTAAGACTTAAATGAACAAATTTAATAACTTAAATCAAAAACTAAAACACTAAAAGAAATTTCAAATATTTGGTCATTTGAGGTTGACGCGAGAAAAGCGCTCTTGGGTCAACATTTTAAAATTTTAAGTTATTCAGTATGTGTATCTAATTATTTTAGAAGTTTAAATTTATTAATATAGTATTTATAATATTTTTTTAGAATTCAATATAATAGTATTTATCTTTTGTAAGTCGGCAATTGTTTTTAGAAGTTGTAGAATTACTGTTATATAAAAGGCGTTACATTTTCACGAAAAGTGAAAATCAATAGAAAAGTTTGTCCAATTGTCAATAATATTAAATACTAAATTTTAAATGACTTGACTTATGAACCTATGTCCCCTCGATGGGGCAGATGGCATCCGCAACAATCCACCATCGCACTCTGTCCACGCCTCCGCTTCCCTTGAACATTCCAGCCAAGTTCCTGTTCGGGAATATAATTGGCATCTCTCCGGAGAGTGTGGCCAGTTCCGCTTGTGACGCTTTAATAGCTGGGCAATTGGGATTTCCCGATAGCGCTCCAAAAGCTGCTATTTTTTCGAAGCGGTTTACGAAGGTTTGGAGCCGACGCGAGACGTCCCTAGTCACCTTTCACGTCACACACCCATACAACAGCACAGACTTGACTTTGAACATTTAAAATACTATATCGAAAATCCTTCATTTCACATTTCAAAGATCATATATTATAAGGCGCTAAATATACAGGTTTTTACTGTATAAGGTTAGAATTACTGTAAACACAGTTCCTCCAAAAGGTTGGGTCCTCCATTTGAAATCACTGCATGGAGGACCGAAGGGCTAATTTTCTGTTGACCTTCGGCCTTGAGACATCAGCAGGGCTTAATGGCGACTTTAACTCAGCCTAGTTAATGGCTCTAAAACCCATATTGTGTACTCGGTGATCAAAAGTTTCTTTAATTGTGGCTGCAGTTCATAGTCGATATTAATTTGATGTTTTATTAATTATTTTAAATTGAATTATGTATTGTAAGTTAATGCCAAAGATTGAATTAGTTTTACATGTGAATAATTATTTATAGTAATATATTTTTATAAGTTACAAGCTATAAATTATCAATTATTACATTAGCCTAGACTAGATTGCGGTAAATAATATAATATAGTGTGGCCATTAGAAAAAAAAAACATTTTAAGAGCCACACAAACAATAAATGTGAAATCAATGTCATCGCAATTACATACGCCTGTTAATATATATTTTTTGCTATTTATTATTAAATTCCATTACAAGGAAAAAAAATCATATTTCCAGACGGAGTTATTTAAAATTACTATAATTATTTTAACATTATTTTAATAATATGTAATAAATATTAATTGATTCTTTTATCTTTTATTATACTACAACGATATATTTAAGTGAGCTTTTCCGAAACTTTGATTACATATATAACTCAGCCCGATTTTCTCTGTCCCCTTTTAATCCACCTATGGCGACAGAGACAGCACAAACTTAAACAAACTGCTGATATTCATACAATATCCTCATTCCTAACCTGATCAATTAATTAACAAATAATCAACAACGCACTCACTAGCCCCCAGCCAGGTGGGTGTCTATGGCCGGAGACTTCACCTTTATAGTGTGCCCTTGTGCTAGTCTGCCCCTTTATTTTACATAAACAAATGAAAGAAATTGCTCAATCTTACCTCATAATAACGTACGTAATCAGTAACAGCTAATTTTAGAAACAATAGTTATAATTATATGTCCAAACAATAAACTCATTACGTGCGCATACGCACGTGCCAATTAATTAAATAATGTCTCCCGATTGTAAAGTCAAATAGTAACGTCGATATAATATGAATTACGACCGGTCTGACAGTACCAATATTTACTTACTTAATTAAGTATACAATCCATGACAAGACAATTTTTGTAAATTTTAACACCTAGCATGAATACAACAGATAGAAACGATGACGTCTTTAAAAAGATCAAAGTGTGTTATAGATGAAAATGCAGCAGCAAATGGTGTACATTCAGGATATAAGAACTCACGAGCTCCCAGCAACGTGAGTGTCTATGGGCGGCGACTTCAACTTTATGGTGGGCCTCTTGCTCGTTTGCCCCCTCTTCTATTAAAAAAATGAGGAAATCATCTCTCTTTCAAGAATTTGCAGGGAGTTCATGGAACTTCAACAGAGCCTTTGCTATTTTAATTCAAGTTCATGAACAAATTGATGGTTTTTATTGAAAGTAAATAATTTTTTCACGTTATACGAGCCTGATAATTTTGTTAATTTTTATTAAATTTCCCCTATGTCATTGTCATTGTCCTTAACAGACGTTAACGTTAAAAAAAAAATTCATATGGTCTGATGATCAAATGGAACTTAAGAAAAACAATAAGTCAGTATATGCTTGTGTCTATAGCCTGATGTCTCATCTCTAAGAGAAAACTTAATATAAGTTACAAGAGTGTACGTATGTGTTTATAAAAGTGTTTGTATGCACACTCGTTTATATATTTATGTATATTGCATATAGAATCGTATCAGCGATCACTTGTCGTCAGTAATTTCCTTCTTACATCTAAAGCTTTGAGGGTTCACAAATAAGCCGCTCTAAGAAGATACCCACGACAAACTCAATTGGTTCCTCATTATTTAGTTAAAAATTAGTTTCGTGACAACAACAATGAAGCTGATCGTTAACAAGTGATTGTGGAAAATGAAAACGTTTTTCCACAATATTTAGGTCAAGGTGTCTAATCATTTATTTTATCAAATTTGTTTACACGTAGTTTATCGACGTTCCACTAACACCCGACCTGATCTAAGATAATTTTATGTTACGACATAGAACTAAACACTTAATATGTGTTATCGGCATGTTAGTACATTTTTGGGTCTAATATTTTTTAAAAAATCTCAAAAATATAATACATTTTATACACCCTTCTTTTGCCTGTGTGTATCCTCAGAATTATGTATTTCTACTATCAAAATCTAGAAACTGTAGCGAACTTCTTAAGTTATTTGTCTCTTTAGTTTATGGATTCATCGAAAATACGAGTATTGTCAAGCCAAGGCAAGAAAAGAAAATGGTGTTTATATCTCACATTCTCTTCTGAAATATTGACTGGTTGCAAATAGAGTTTGAATATTTTTTTCTATTAATTACTGGTTTGTAAATATGTAATAGGAACGTAGTAAATTATTTGAGAATAAAGTTTGGCCTCCTTGCACTGCAGGGTGCGGGCCAGCCCTAACAGCGTCCTGAAAATGATCTCAGATAGACTGGATTCATTTGTTCTTCGTCATTGTTCCAGCCCGCACATTAAAAATAGTTTATTTATTTATTTTAATTTTTTTCTTGTTAATTATTAAGACATTATTGTTACTTACATAAATGTATGGAGTTATTGTTGTTTGAAATAAAGAAATTATTACTATTAACATTACCACCGGTTCGGTTCTTATCTACCGAGAAGACCCACCTGTTCGTTTGCCTCCTGTTACATAAAAAAAAACTAACACAGGTATGATTCAATTTAGGACAGTTAACTCAACCGACACTTATCATCTATTCGGACTAGGTAATCGTACGATAAGGAAGTTTAAGATATAAGTATCTCGGAACGAATAAAATTTGGTCAGAAACTCTTTTTTCATAGATAAAGTCGTGAGTTATTCCCATTTCTTCTTGAGCACAAATTTAAAAACCGTCATATACTATGTAATGGAGACCATAGATCATAATAAATTTACAGGTGGGCAAAGTATTACATACAAACATACAAAATGTTACATACATAAAATATTATATAAATTGCCGTAGAAAGTAACATTTGATAAGTATTATCTTGTATCTATTTATATCGTTACAAGTCAGAGATCATTTGAATTTGTGTTAATAATTTCCGTATTGAGACAAATGAGAAGACAATTTATTTTAAAATGGTACTAAACAGTCACGTTCAAATATACTATAGTAGGTATATAAGTATAGTTAAAAACAAAACAAACCACATAACTAAAACAAATTTAAAAAGTTTGGTCCTTGTGCCAGAGTACCCACAATGCGGTCGGCATTTCCTAGCTGTATCGCGATGCTTACACGCTGAGCGGTTAAAGCACCAGCTCTTGGATCACCGGTAATGACTATCAGGCGCCTACTTATTTCCTGTACCCGAAGGTCCAAAAGCCACTTCCCCAAAGGGAACAAAATCAACGTTGGAGAAAAGACTTTAGTACGTTGACCTTTAATTTTTTTCAAAATCAATAAAATACTGCATATAATATACAATTATCATTAAAGCACCCTTTTCTTATTGAAAAGGGGGTATTAAGGCACATCATAGACACTCACGTGGCTGGGAGCTCGGCCAGTTGTCGGCTTTATTGGTTCTAATACTGTGACGGTTTGCTACTTCCATCGTACACGTGGAACTTCGGTGAGGTAATAGCCCTTAACAAGCTTAATATATCATTAATACTATAAATCATAGTGGAGGAATATAAAATAATCAAATTAGAGATGATAAAAGGTTAACGTCGTTTGATTGAAATCACGTGTTTATGGAAATTTTATATACTAATGTATTTTAAATATAATTTGACGTCATTAAGTCAACCTCAATAAATATTGTGTAAACAATGCATAAAACTGCCTTTAGTTAATTGTACTAATGACTTAAATAAATACCTCTCAATTAACTAAGAAGGATTTTAAATAGGCTTTATGCACTGTGGATGTGATGTCTATGAGAGATTATCAAGGCCAACGAGACCAGAAAGAATAGACGTACCACCGGGAGTCGATGGAAAATTTTACAATGCAGCTGTATTAAATATAAAATGATTTATTCTTAATTAACCAAAAATACCGCAAGGTACTTAATAATATTGATTTGACTATAATGTGACGTAATTATTGAAGGATTTACGTTCTGTTTTGTAGGGTTCGTGACAAATTTAATATTAATAATGTAATATTAACACAGTTGCTATGAATAAGATACGCAAAGAAATTCCTCCTAAAAATACATTACCAAAGGTAGAGGTAATAAGTCATAAGAAACATATAAAAATAGGTGTCTGTTCCTAAATACACATAAAACTCTGTGCTAAATTTAGGTTCATCAGTTATTTAATAAGCAAAAACAGGCTTTCTTTAACTATATATTCACAACAATGAAATTGAAATTAAATTCACTGATTAATCCATATTTTATCTCTTGATTATTATCGATTGAACTAGATCTAGTATTTGTGTTTTTTCCGATACTGCTAAGTTGGTGCGTGATCGTCTTTAAAGACGACGCTCTTTTTTAAAGGGCCATTAGCGATTGTCTACTGGTTTTATATGTAATGGAACAAATAACTCTGTATGTTTGTTCAGGAACCCTAAAGGCATACTGCAATACAAGCCCAAGATTCCGTTTTGCCCAAATTAGAACAATAAACAAAATGTCAACGTCGATTTTTGTGATTCGCGCGCAGCTCTATTTCCAAAAGCGCTATTTTTTTATAGATTCTATTTAAAAAAGCCTCGATCTCGTTTAATACTAAATATAATAATGTTTTATTTTATAACTTTGAGAAAAATATGTTGTCTAAAAAAGCCAAGAATCACCTTGAATACTAAATTAAGTTTTTATAATGAACTTTATTTTTAATTTGAATTTTTAAAAAGTCTCCGGATTACGTACGACATTATATTAGCGAAGTCATTTATTTGATTACCAACAGTTAGTTGACACACACAAATCTCCAAACAAACTCTGCCAACCAAAATTGTGAATTCATGTTACAATTATTGCAAAGTAGATAAACATACTATAATAAAAAAAACAATATCAACAAGAGACTATATATATTTATAAAGACAGACACAAGAATCTAAGTATACCGTTATGCCGAAAAAAGGAATTAAGTCTTTGAATTTGTGCTATAGGGTTAAAGCATGAGGTATTATTACGGTATGTTTAACTCAATAGTGTATCTACGACATGAACTTAATTTCCCAATTAAATAAGTCAAAGTCAAAATATCTTTATTCATTAAGGTACATAGGACCATTTTGAATCGTCTTAAGTCTAAGTGATTCTACGTACGCGACCAAGCTGAAAAGATGTAAATAATTTTATATAAGTAAATTATTGTAACTGGCCGTTAAATTATTTAGATAATAGCTAATTATCTGGTTGCAACCCATTTATTAGTGTTGCGGTCAACGGTGCGTTTGTGTCTGTGCTAGTGTCATGTGTCTGACGTTTGGATTGTCTATGTAAGTTGGAGAAATTTCAAAAATGAGGTTTTTCAGAAATAAGGTTTTATATTTTTTGGTAACAGATCAAAAATAAATAAATAGCGACTCGTCGTTTTATTCTTAAGTCTTCTATTAAATATGTTTATAATGTAATAATAATTGCAAAACACTTTAAAACAGTTATTTTATACTCTTAATAGAGATTTATTTTAAAAATAAGCTATCAGAATAAACTTTAAAATAACATATATGGATATAGTAACGCGTATACTTTTTTTGCTATATTGAAAAAAACTAACATAATAATCAAAAATGCGGCCTTATCGCTGAAAAGCGATCTCTTCAAACAACCGATGGAATGATGTGTAAAATGTTTATTTATAAAACATAAAAAGAGTCTCATACTGGCCATGTTCAAAGACCGTATCAAAACAAGATCCTTGTAATCAGCAAAAATTATAATATTGTCATTTACCTTAAGTACTCATTGTCTATTTATATTTAAACATATTACATAATAAAAACTGCGCAATAACAAGTATTTTTAATAATATTAAAAAAAGGGTTAATCAGTACTTATTAAATTAAATTTGTAAACAATACAATAATTAAGATATATAAATTCAAACTTGTCGTATGTACCTTAGAATATATTTATATAGACAACGCTTGACAGAGGCAATATACATTTTTAATAGTATCGTAAAGTGTATTTTTTTTTATTGGCATTTACATATTTTTACGTATTAAAAAGATTTTATTAATGAACATCATCTATGGAATATTGTCTAACCGTTGTTATTTTGTATAGGTTCATTTTTGTAATAATTTTTACAATAATTACTAAAATGAATAAAAAAACTCGCCTATATGTCGATTCACAATGTGAATGCAATTTGTAACTCATAGACAATGTTATTATAACAGAAGAAATGTTTTGCAATTCACGATAATATTATCATTATACAATTCAAATATTATTTATGAAATGTGTTTACGAAAATGTAACGGAACTGTATTAGGTACCAACTGATCTTGAAAGCTTATCGCAAAAAATATAATTTTTCAAAATAGAAGAAAATTTCGTAAAACGAAACGAACTCATATAAAAATTTTAGTATCGAAGATTTTCGTATGTTCATATAAATATGATTAAATAACTTTAATACAACACGGTCGAATAAAATACTCTACAAATGCATTTATTGTCATTTCTCAAATCAATGTTGTAGATCGGACGAGATGAACTGGCAAGAAACTCGCCGCCACTCCTTTAATTCGCCAAGCATGTTTCACAGTACGGTTGTAATGATCTGCAATCATTCACCTTATTTTATTTCTTAAAGCTATACAGCTTATCAAAAAAGTTTACACAATAAAAATAGATTTAAAATAAAGCCAAAATAAGGTTAAAACATAGAACCGGAAATAGAATCTAAGATCAGAAATAACAATAACAAAAAAACACGACCAGAAAGAAATATATAAAAATATATATATACATATGAACAAGTGGAGTATATTATGTGAAGGACGAGCATTTAAGTGTGTGTGTGTATTAGTGTGTGAGGTTGAGTGCAAAGGCAAGGCGAAATAGGAGCACACATTTACGTTACAGTGAGAACAATACAAACACACAGTACGAGACTAATCCAGGAAAAAAATATTACAATAACAAACACAAATTCATGTCCGATTAGTCACTAGAATCTAGTTTTGTGTACGTCGATTTTTTTTTGGAGAAGAACTGGCTCGAGGAGCATTCCCTCGAATCGTAAATGACGTGTCACGTGTCTCACTAAATTTATAACGGTCAAATAAAATAAAAACAAATAGTTTTATCTCTGCACGTTTTGCCCCGATAAGTTGACCTAAAATGAACTGTTTTGTAATTATTATGTGGACGCGTGAAAAGGCCATTTGAAGACTCAGTTCGCGGTATGCCGATTTACCGTCCCATTTTCTGTTTCTGGATAGATAAGATATAAATGTTTGGAGTGTCTGTTGTATGTATGTGTTTATATGATATTTTTCTGTGTGTTACATACCCACATTAGATTAAGCCTAATTATAATTAGATATATATAAGTCTTTATTGTTTATTCCTGTCACACAACCCCTACCCTAAATCTATGGTTTAAATACATCATCCTTATGCATTCAACAAGCATTCCTGATCCAACTTCCAAACACATACATTGTAAAATACTTAAGTACAAACCTAATAAAGTGTTTTTCTAGCTCTCAATTGTTGTCACTGCCCTGAACATGTGTTATAACATAATCGTTGGCTGTTTTTGGTGTGAATTAATAAATAAAATGTGAACAGGGGTTTGATACTGGTACTTGACGATGATTTTACTGTTTAAATCACTAATCTGGTTCAAATTCCATGCTTTTATTCAAAATACACTCGGCCATATCCAGGACATAGCCACACGCCATTTCTCGTATTGCTTTTTGTCTTTTTAGTCCGAGATATTTATTTCTTACTTTGTGGTTGGGATGATAGTAGATTTAACTATGGGACATTATAATAACTAATACATGTGTCATTATTGTAATGTACAGACATTTAATTGGCTATTGTGAATAAAAAATTAATCCTTATACCATCTTGTTGCAATTAAACGATAATCTTATATATACAATTCTCGTGTCACAATATACGTTCCCGTACTTACTCCTCCGAAACGGCTTGACCGCTTCTCATGAAATGGTACCATAAATAGGTCTGAGAATCGACCAACATCTATTTTCAGAGAGTTTTTTTTGTAATATGTCGCAATATACATACAACTCTAATTTTTTACGCTATTTTTTAGTAATTTTATGGTAAAACAACGTTTGCCGGGTCAAATGGTAATTTTATAAATAAAACGGGGACATTCACCGCGCGGTCATCATATAACCTATCAGTTATTAACTACTTATATCTTAATTTGACTAACCTACATACCGACATACAATATGTCTATTTAATGTGTATGTTTGCACATCGTGGAGCTCTGCATCACCTATAACAACAATTTTGCAGCCAAGTTATTTTAATTATACAAGTGTCTTGTAGTTGCCTATTGATCTATTTCAACAAGCTGCAACAAGCTGCTCTTTTCAGGTGCATTAGGACATGAGAATTTCTTGCCAGTCATCCATATTTGTAAATTGTAATATATCTTTGCTTAAAATTTTAGATCAGGTCAGCCAGAGTTGTGGCCTGGGTATTTACTCAGACCGGTTTTTTTTGGAATCTTAGCCTTAGATATAAGTAGAAAATCGCTAATACGTAAGTCGAAAAAAAAAATCTTTTTTCTTTCTTTAATATCGATTCTAATCACGATTAGGATTTCAGTCAGTCAAGACACGAATAATTTTACGATTTTAAAATTCCTCACTAGAAATGAAAATAAAGTTTGTAACGTTTTAGGAAATTATTAAATAACTTCATTTGGAACCGTCATAATTACAGAGTACTTTGTTAAAAGTTGCTTATAGTTACGTACGTACTTTAGTGTGTTTTTATGTACTTGTTAATCCAAAATGGTTGGACCGAAGTATTGATATTATGTTTTTTTTACAGGTACATCGACACCAGTATTAGTGAAAAAAACATTAATTTTGACATTAATAATCAATTTATTTGTCAAATTAACTTAATCTGTTAAGTTTTACCGCAGCGATGGTGATTTCGTTCAACCGTAAGTACTTTTATATACAGTATGATCTATTACATGTTAATTTAAAAAATATATATATAATGAAATATTCATTATTGTAAACAATAAAAGTGGAGACATCATAGACAATAAGATGAGAATCAAGGCATCAATATAAAAAAAACTCTACATTGCCTATAAGCAATAATTTTAAACGTCAAAACTAATATAGGGAATAAATTGTGGCGTATTAAAGGGAACATAGATATGTGTCACGTAGTGCGAACATAGTCTCAGTCTGTGTACTCAAAATAGCTGTGTAAACATCAAATATGTGAAAGAAATAAACATCAAAACACTCACACAAGATTAATGATTATAAAAAGCGTCAAAAACCTGCGATAATTATGCCTACACTAGCCCTGGTCATACAGAGAAGCTTATGGCCACAGCACAGATTTTCAGCGGTGCCTATTTATTATGAATGCTGTATGGTGTTGTGTGGGCATAGAAGACTTTTTGTGAACATTCTGTATATACCTAGAGGAAATAGTTAAATGAATACGTATTTAAATTAAACTATAAATATTTTAATTAATTTAAGAAGTAGTTAAGCGAATTCTATTACTAGTTATGAATATCGAAAAATTTATGAAACCCGTTTTTTAACTGTGATTAATAAACATTACGCAGATGTTGTGTGGGGTTCAAAGGCGGTTTATTGAAACCGGTTTTTCTTTATTTGCCTACATAAAACAAATGATTAATCCTAAAAAGAGGACGAAAGTGTTACGCCCACTTTCTGAAAATCTGATAAATGTACTAGCAAATTGTCAAATGTCACGTGTGAATTGTGTCATGCATGACAGTTAGCCGATCTATCAATACTGTTTGTTGTAAAAGCACAAAAAAGTTTCTATACGATTTAATCTTTTGAATGTTTTAAATTTTATTTGTGAAATAACTTCGGGTTTGCTATGTCATGATTCTGGGAAGAACTGACGTAACGTTTAAATCTATGCTCAAGTACTTCGGTGGTTAATGTTCACACATACATGGGATTCGCCTGAGCAGAATCATTTAATAGCATTAAAAACCCTCAATCTCAATTTAGTTTACATGAATGTCAATTGATCTCAATTTGACATTTATTTAAGTAAAGTTAGACTAGTTTTTTTAGTAAGCAATCAAAAAAACGTGCATATATGATTTCCAATTCATTAATCCATTCTTGAACGGAATTCACAAGCAGTGCACAGATTCTTTACTCAATGTAATTCGCATACTAGAAGAAGACTGAGGCGTAGTGTAATTAAAAAATTGTTTTATCTTGTACTGTAATAAATGTCAGTGGTTCTACAAGAAATAAAACTTCCTTAACGGATGTAAACAAGTATTATTATAGCATATTCGTCATCAGCGATGTACCGATTTCAGAAATTATTAATGCGAACTGTTAAAAAAATAATAAATAATAATCAAGAAATATTAACGCCGAAAAGCGATAAATATAAAAATTTATCGGATCAATTTAAAATCTCTTATTACACACCATTAATCGATAACGGACCTACATGTCTTACAAGAGTTGATGTATTATTTAACTTCTTTAAGTCTGTCTGTCACGTACACATTCAAAAAAACATCAAACTCAAAATACATCCTCTAAAGGATGAGAAATTGGGGAGGAAATTTTTGTATGAAAACAGAATTGGATTCAAATGAATTTTGAGTTAGGTATCCCCCAAAAGTATAACGAACAAGACCATTTTGCGGGTGAAACCGCGGCGTATTCAATATTTTGTCTATGCCCTTTGATCCCTGTATAAACCACGGAAGTATTGGCATCGGTTTTCACGTCATTGATGAAGTATATGTCCTTCCCTTTACTACTTAATAAATGCTTCCTGATACGACTTTATGTTCTCAAAATGTTTGTTAATTTTGCACCATCCCATCCGCAGTCGCATTTGGTTCATTAGCCATCTTCGCTCATCACTAACACTCGAAAAATAATTACTAAGAACATATCTTAGTTTATATTAAAGTCTTATAATTAAAAGACAAGTTTTAAACCGATACGCATTTTCTACGCATATTCTGTAATATAGACTGACACATAAAATGAGCATGTCGTCTATGGTTCGCGCGGATGACATTTAATTATATTTACGAATCCAATTTTTAATTACTCCGTGACTGAATACCAATATATATCCGGTTCAAGAGTTAATATTTTCTTAATTATTACTCCTTAAATGTGGGTATTTGTAAAAATAAACAATTAATAATAGATTATGTGATTATTCTTAATGAGACTAACTTTAATGGGAAGTCATCATGATTTTATACTTTTATTGGATCAGAACGTTTTCTCACTAGTATTGGGATTTTATGGGATTATAGACTTTATTATGTATACCAAATTTCTAAATGTCTAAAATAAGTGCGGCCAATGCTGTACCAGTGCGTACTCATGAATGTATGCTAGTATGTCTGAAACTGGAGTATCACAATTGTAATCTCAAGAGCACTCTATGCCCTAATTACAAAAAAGCAAGAATTCTCAAAAAACAGGCAATATTCTATCTTTATATTTTTTTTATATTTTACCAGAGAGTTTATGGTGGAATCATAATGTAGTTAAAATATACAATATAATAAATCCATTTATTTAAAAAACGATCAGCGGGTATTGTTATTCTTTTATGAAAATGCAAGAATAAATTACAGTTCCAAACGACTTGTACATTCATTCGATCATCGAAATCTATATATTCAGCAATTGGTTGGGGAAAATACTTATTTTATGTACATATTGCAGTATACCACTCCTTCTTTTTACGGAAACTCCTTCATAGTGTCCGCTACAAAGCTTTGGAACTCACTTCCCGATCCTATCCGATCAGCCTCCTCACTATCATCTTATAAATCACTTCTTCGTAAACTAGCATATTTTTTGGTGTTTCTTATTTTTATGTATGTTGTGTTTTGTTTTTGTATTATTATTATTTTTTGTATACTCCGCACCATTTGCACCTGTCTTATTATATTTTAAGTATTCTTTTATCGTGTGGGTTGTCTGGAAGAGATCGCTTATTAGCGATAAGGCCGCCCGTTGCTCTTATATGTACGTCATTCTTGCTTCTAGTGTTTAAGTGCAATAAAGTGTAAAATAAATAAATAAATAAATATATATTTGCGTATAATAATGATTCTACAATTTTGAAGGTTGTTTATAACATAACGAGTTTTTAATCATATTGGATCGACTCGATTTCTATCGTTCGAGCAAAGGGATTTTTACGTTATAATTCCTTAGTCATCTTCGCCTTCGCCATTAATTGACTTCAAGATTCTCGAACGATATAACGAATATGAATTTTATATCTTAATTGTATATTTTTGAGGTGCTAGTCATACTTAGTATAGATATTATATATAATGGCAAACCCGCTGTTCCTTGTGGATTCTTCTCAGCCGAGGGCACGCCCATGTTAACTTAGTTTGAGTGACGTTTAAAAGTGTTTAACAATAATTGAATAAATAATTATTGAATTATATTTGCGGAAAGAAGTTAGCAGTATATCGTTCGCATTCCAGAACATCACTAAAACTGACACTTAGAGTACAAGATCAAACTATTTTTTACAAGTTTGATATAATTTTGCTTTAGATGATGCGATAATGAAGTGTTCGCCCGCGAGTTTAAAAAAAAATCGTGTATAATTAATAATAATAGTTAAAGCAAAACCGGTTTATATTACAAGCTGAATTTGTGTGTTTGGTCTGTTCGTCCGAGCTTGTTAATAAAGAATGTGATTCCTATATTAAATGTTTTGATATTAAAATGACGCAAGTGAATCCGCAGAATAAGTTACCGTATCCAATCAATAATTGTAACCGATCAATATTGTTTTTTTATAGTTTTGATCAAATTGCTGGTATTTGACTCAATTAATAATAATAATCAGGTTTAACAGCTCCGAATTATCGACTTTGTACCTCCGTCTTGTTCCACATTCGCCCATTCTACGCTCTCGCGTTCTACATACAAAAATATTTCTCTATTTAAAAAAAACACCATTTTGTTGAGGTGCCGGTTCAGTTTTATGTAAAAGTAATGAAGTGTCGCGACATTAAACCTTCATAGAATGAGTGAATAATTAAAAAAAAATACGCTACAACCATAGATGAATCTTGGCCTCAGATTTCCCATTCTGGAATAATTTTTGTTTGGTAATCGATTCTTGTTTAAACATACCGGTTACGATGCCTTATTTTATATTTTTTGATGTTTTGTGTGCGTGAATAATTTTCTTATATAGCTACGCGAGTTCCAAAAAAAAAACCGGTTCTGTGAAGATACCCACAACACTCTGACAGTGAGGAAATTTAATAAAGAAGTTAAACAGATGCTTTTAGAAAAAGCACTTTATAAATTATCGGATTATTTTGATGATGAAAAAGTTTGGGTATATATTAGCTCCAGCTTGTTTCAAAAAGTGTGCTGGGATCATTTCCAAAAAAAAAATCAACCAAGCCTAGTTTCTTGCCTGCTTCACAGCTTGGTCGCGTACGAACAGGCGTAGAATCACTTAGGTTTAAGACGTTTCAAAACGGGTCCCATGTACCTTAGTGAATAAATATATTTTGACTTTGTATAGGACTAGCTGAACACTTGACCGTAGAAGCAAGTCAAGCCGGGAGGCTGTGCGGGATCAAACGCGGTTCATGCTTAAAAGTCGGCGTCATTTCGCTGACACTGCTCTTTAAATTAATAACAATTTGTACTTCCCCATTTTAAGTATATATTTATTTATAATACAAACTAAATTGACTGAGTTTTATAGGCAGGTTCAAATGATGTAGGACTTGTTTTTGTAAGGGCACTTCACACGGGCCGCGTTTAATTTATTGTTCATTTGCATATAATACAAAATTGTTATATTAGAAAATCTGTATATTTTATAAAATTAAGTAAATATGAAGGAATAATTAATTTTGTTGAATTCTAATAAACATCCTAAACTATTTTTAAATCTCAATCCATTATTTTACCAAACATATGTTATAAAAAAAAGAAACAATTTTCAAAAACCAGGCAATATTCTATATTTATATTTTTTTAATATTTTACCAGAGACTTTATGGTGGAATCAGAATGTCGTTCAAATATACAATATGATAAATCCATTTATCTAAAAAACGATCAACGGGTATTGTTATTCTGTTATGAAAATGCAAGAATAAATTACAGTTCCAAACGACTAAGGCTTAAATTAAATTAAATTACTAAGGCTTTTTGCTTTTATAGTATCCCGGAAAATGTATTGTACTATTCGTTCCTCGCTATAATAATAGTCAGACGTCAGTACGTTAGCTAATTGAAAATTACATAAGTGTTTATCTAAGGATAAACGCGTCTCGTGTGCAATGTCATAATACAATTTCCGCCATAATAAAGAATGCGTACGGTTTTCCCTACGCACTCACCTTGACTTTAACTAGAAAGGAATGACGATGTTTGATGACGTTTGCATTTCTTTATTTTTATCGTCATCTAAGGCTATTATTGCATTTTAATTTATTAAAACATTTATGACATTTGCGCCTTTTATTAAGTGAATGGATATCAGTTTAATAATAAATGCTGGAATCAATGCAATATTTGTTTTATACAGTTTAGTTATGATTGTCAGTAAAGGTTTGTAAATCTATACGGTCTAAGATGACAATGGCTTGATATATTTCAATAGGCAAAACTTTTATTTAATTAACATTTTATAGTAACGATCTTTCAGTTTATCGTGTAACGATCATAATGGAAATGGTTCTACGTGGAAACTCTTGATTCTCATTTGTGTTGATATTTAAATATCATATTTTTTATAGTTACACGGAAACTTTTATCGATTGAAAGTTGGACTTGTGAATAACACTTAAAATACATCGATAAAACATCTTAACAGGTCAGAGAACATTTCACTTTTTCATACCTAAACCAGATACACAATTTCATCTATGCGAAGAGATTTTTCTAACCTATTTTTTTATTATTTTAATGTATATATAGATAAGTATCGTCAAATTACTAAGAAAGCGGTTACCCAAGTATAAAGATACGTGTTTTGAGGCCGCACGTCAATACTAACGGTGTCTCATTACATATAATTGCCTTAGAAATCTATAAACTAATATCTAACTGCACCATGTACATACTCAACGTGCAAGTATATTATAATAATAATAAAACATTATAAATTCATCAATTTATTTTGATACAACTCAACAATCAATATTTGTATGGAAATATATATATGTTTTTTAGTAAAATATTAAAAAATAAACAATGGAAACTCACCCGAAAACACAAACAGATAAAATAGGGGTTTTCCTGCGAGTCTTAAAAACATTTCACGTGTTACAGTACACTTAAGTTGCAATAATAAACAAAAATAAATCTGTGTAATAAGTGAACTATTCGCATATCGTTCTATATAACTTTAACGCCATAAAAGCGTTATTTTTTAAATCGTGTTCACATTTGAAACTCACGTTAAATCACAAAAATCACTGTACAGAAATCTATAAATTTCTAAAGAATAAAGAGAAACAATACAATGGAAATATTTACTTAATATTAACTATAAAATACACGAAATTAAACTAAAAAAATGTAAAAATGTCGCGTCGTTCGCTTGTCTACGTCGATGTAAATATCGCATACTCGAGAATATATTAGTTACAATGGAAAGTTACTAAGGATTTCTTGAAAATAGGAATAACCAATGACCAGTCTTATATTATAATTCCTTGAATTAACCACAATTTATTATTGAACATTGGTTAGCGAGACGGACTTTGTTTTTATTTAAAAAATGCAGATAGCCAGTTAATTTATACAAACAGACAGGAGCGAGTCAGTCTCGCCCACAGAGGGTTCCGTACTAAATGAATGTTAAGGATGATTTTATTGTAAAAATGTATAAAAATAATTTACTTATTGTTTTATTGGATGTACTTATGATCCTCACTATATCATTATACGACTATATCGTAAAAACATATATTTTAAAATGATTGGCTTGAATATATATGACGTAAACAGTTAAAAAAAAAACTATTTTATGCTTAAGAAATTCCAATTAATAATCTACAATTATGATTAATTAGAAAATGTATTATTAACTAATTCACAAACGCGATTTCTACTTAGTTTATAATAAATTCAAAGTCAAAATATATTAATTCAGGGCATAGGACTATTTAAAAAACGTGATTCTACGCCTGTTCGTGCGCGACCAATATGATACCGGCGCACTTATTGAAGCAAGGCTAAGCTGGAGCTAATTCGTTCCTAAAGTTTTCACCATCAAAATAATTAGATAATTTATTAAATGCTGTTTATAAAAGCTTCTGTTTAACTACCTTTTTTAAATTTCCTTACTGACAGAATCAACAACAATATGAATCTATATTTTATGGAATATTATTAAATCGAAATGATTTAAACACTATTATTATACACTATACTGCTTCACAAACGTGAACTTATACACACGTGATTAAGTAAATATCAAATAGATTTAATCATAAAGAATGCTTATAGCATTTACGTATGACATAAATGTCTGTCATTTATTAATTTGGAGCTTGACACATGTCACGTGACCAGTGAAGTGCCTTCAACACAGTTTTGCGGATTACGCAGATTCTCATAAACCGTTTGAAACCCATTACAGAATCTAACCGCACACTATTAGTTAATATACTTTTACCTAATAATAATATATGAATTTATTAAGTAACCAATACTTATAATTGTAGGTACAATTACTTAAAAAAACTATGTCAATAACATTAAGACAGATTTTCTTCATTAAGTATTAACACGACACAACAGTGTCTTGTGTACGTAGTCAAATTGATCTGCTATGTTCAGGACAGTATTGGAGCTGGTCCGCAACCTGCTCAAGGGAAGCACACCTTTTTCGCATGACTGCGTAGAATGAAAACATAATGAAACACGAGTGAAGTGAAGAGGTCATTGCATTCCCATATGAGCTGTTTTCAAAACTCGACTGAGATTCGTTAGATGTTTGAATCCATTAAAAACCGGTATTACAGCAAAATATTAACCTAACATAATTCACGATTCAATATTGCGTACCTATTGAATGCCTATCTATGATCTCACATATTTATTATGAAGGGGCGGTTTATGTAATTAATCAACTTCAAACAACGTAAAAAATAGTCCTACTAATTCATATCCGCGTTATTTAATTAGCGTATGTGCTCTTGCGACGTGTAAACAATATTATAAACTCATTAATTAATTTATAACTCATCGTAGGTTATGCATAATAAAAATGGCGCCAAAATCACTGTCGTTACCATGGCAACCATTATTGCATAGCAACCAACAGTGATTAGATCAAATTTTTAGTATGTTAACTTTCCTATGTTTAGGATAGGTTTTTAATAACTAGAAAAAATGGTCTACTTCATTCTACCATTGGTTCGTTTCGTTAAATGTAAGATTATTTAAAAGTAACGTAAGTGAGTGACTCGCTTAGACTTAATTTGCGGTCAGTACTATCAACCGAGTAAGCCTTTGTAAATACTACCGAATGTGATTAATGAATTCAAAAAAGTCGGCAAATGTTTAGTTTTAATAAGCGGCCTTTTTAATCCGGTTACCGGTTTATAAATTAATGTCACCTGCAAAGAACTTTTGAATATTGACATATCCAATGTATTTGTTTTTTTTATGGTTGCATTGTCCTTTTAGCACAAAGCTCTAAACAAATAAAAAGGAAAAATGGGAAGGTTTTATTAATAATATTTTCACATATGTATGTCAAAGTTAAGTTTTAATTTTTAAGATTTTACATCAATGCATTAATTAGCCTTAATGCATCATAAACAAATACATTACAATCAATTTACTTAACACATTTGCATGCAAAAGTTGGTAAGCGAACTGTACTAACATTTACTCAATTAAAGGATTTGATTATTTTCACTAGAAGCATCGTAAAAGGTTCGATATTTTATGGCACTGATTATAAATTAAAAAAAAAATGGAATTAAATGGTATTAAAAAAACCAATTGTCTTTGTTTACAAAGACAAAGAATCTTAGTAAAGTTAGTTAAATCACAGCGGACCACGAGAGGTCCGCTGTGATTGTGAATTTAAATTTATTCGTTTCTAAGTAGGAAATTAATAGGTTTAAAAAAAAATATACAGACAGATACAGAATAAATGTTGTCGGCCGTGTCTTAGAAAAAATCGTAATAACGAAATCATACGTATATATATATATATATATATATATATATATATCGGAATTGAATAAAATACATTAAAATGTATAAATTTATAACGATTCATTATTAAAAACCATAAATAATAAATTGATACAAAAAATTGTTGTTGATAATAAATCCATGAACTTGCGCACATATTTGACGTTATGGGATATTTTTTCATTATTATTAACCACGTTAAACGTTTTAAGGAAAAATAAATAGGTAAATAGGCTATACTTTAATATATGAAAACTATAAGAAATATTTTTATGTAAAATCTTTATGAAAAATCACCATAATTAATAACATCTTTCTTATAACCCACATCCGGGTAGCCCACTAACTTGACCCTGATCCACAAAAATCATTTCTTTGCAAGTTATTATTGTGTATAAATTTAAAAAAAAACCCGTTCCCACACGTCATCTATGCAAAGCCTCATGCGAAATATATAAACGGAACGTATCATGAACGAAGGTTTCATTACATGCTGACCGTTGACCAGTGCAGTCAACGCGAATATTGGAAAAAAAACGTGCGTTATCTGTGGCACACGATTGCGCGGGAAAAGAATGTGACATTTCATCCACGGCTTATAAATTATCGTGATTTGTATTATGTGATATGTGTTTAGTGCAGTCGTGACGAACGCTTCAAACCCGTGTTATTACGTACATTACAGAATCATATTATATTAATAACGAAAGACATTAGTGTGTTGGAAAAATCCGTTCGAGTTATGCTGAGTACGTAAAATGAAGGATCTCGCACAACTTTGGACCCGGGTCACGGGAAAGCAGTATTCCTCTGTTAATACCGAGCGGGAGTTGAGGGATTTCACAAATAATAGACTGAAAAATATAGATACAACAAGTTTCGATGCGAATCTCTCGGAGTGTGAGGATTTGAATAAATATGATGAGTTAGACTTTAATGAGCGGAAGGATGCAATTATTAACAGATTGTTCGAGAGGCGGAAGAAAGGACACATCGCGCGGCAGCCCAAACGTAAGTTTTAATTACAAAACATTCATTGTTTAATAAATACATCAAATGATAATTGTCTGTCGCGCTTCGACGGTAGATTGCTGGCTACCCTTCATAATATTAAGCTGTAAGTGAAGACAAAGAAACAATACATTTCAAACATGTTAATTTTGTTTTTAAATATATCTTCCGTACAGACAAAGAATAGTTGCAAATATTTGCGGACTATTATATTATCCGTGTCCGTTGTTAAAAAATAAATATTAATGGGGCTATTAGTTATAAAATATGTACATAGTTGTATAAAAAAAATTTCATTAAGTATTTGCGTAATACGTGAAAAAAATATGAATATTGTTTCTAATTGACATTTTTTTATAATTCTACAAATAATTATTGATCAGTTAGTTAATAGATAAGTTGTTTGTGTTTCAAAAGTTTCTATTAAAATTTTATCCCTGATTTGTTGGTACAGAATTTCATCACATTTTCTCTTCTTTTAAATAGGGATGTTTACTCTTAATACCTAATTTTCGAAATATCTTTCATATACCATTTATAACATTCCATAAAAAAATCTAGAAAGGAAACATTCGCGGAGAAAACTTCAACACTATGGAACAATAATTGTTTGGTATATTAGATATAAATGCCGGATTGTTAGAATAATTCATTTAAATAGCATCTATATAAAATATATTTGATTTAAAAAGTACATGTATTAATATCAATATTGAACAAGCCGATGTCCGCAACCGTTGCGTAGAATACGCTGCACCCCAGATTTGATTAAGTTTTTTCTAAAATTGCTTTTATGTTGTATCAACACTAAACCGTAATTATGGACAGTGGATTGTATTGAAAACGAAATGTCGCGTCCATTTGCACCAAACGATAAAAACCCGAGGAACCAATGCCCTATACCCTGGGTTACAGTCTGTTATCAGAAATGAATATGGTGCCTGACCCGTGTTCGAAGAGGCCAGGCTCCTAAATTTAGTAAATCGGCTTAAATAGTTTCCGAGATCTTTATCGGTGATTTTTGTTTCGATGAACTGAACACAAATTAGCATGTTTTATCTCAATCAAACAAGTTAAAATTTGCTTCCTCATTTACTAGTTTAGCAAGACCGGTTGTTTTGGGAATGTTATTTAAAATGTTTTGTGAGCTTTAAATATCGACATTAGCTCTAAGCTTGAACGCGCTTATATCGATATGTTTCCTATTTGTGTTTATACACTTTGTTAACGAAACTTCGTGTGTATACCTTATAAATTACTTTATGCATGAATCGACTTTATAACGATATAAATCCTCATTAAAAAAAAACCTTGTTGTTAAGATACAATAATTAACGCATTGTTTTTTTTTACATCACTGGTAGGATTAAAAAAAGAGAATATTACCATGTTTTTGTATACCACATACATATTAGGATAATATAAGGGACGATCGTACCATCAAATTGTTTTTTCGATGCCATTCGCAACTTACAACAAAAACATACAATGCGGTTGCAAAATTAATCTCAACTATCACGAGCCAAGCCGTATAGATTGTTCGTCGGTTAAGGCCAAAATGTTACGGTCAAATACCCCAAATTGGGCCAATAACATAATTAACTTTATGCAATATTTAGAAGCAATTTGGATATTATGAAACTCAACATACTAGCAAACAAACTTTTACCATACGTTTCTATAACAATTGCTTGGTTAATAAATACTAAGGTCTGCAGATCACTGGAAACAGCATCATCAGAATAAGAATAGGATAAACTTCTTATCATTATTCACATTCACTTAATCGTTAATGCGATCACACTTCCAGGCAACCCTACAGCTTAAAAAATCAGTATCACAATTTGCAGTATTTAGAAATGCTGTTTTTACAGTATAAAAGAGGTTTGTGAAGCTAGGCTTGATAAATGAACCTAAAATGCGTAAACAATCAACTATAGTGGTTTGGTTGTGGTTCAAAAAAAAACTTACTTTTGTAATAGAATTAAGGATGTTTCGTTCTATCTTCTATTCATACTTGGCGCTTTAAGGGTGTGGTGGAGAGTGTATTGCCAGTTCTTCTCATTCACACTCTACGCCGTAAATTTGGCTGTAAGTGTTATTTTAAATTCATCAAGTTTTAAATTATTTGACGAGTCATGAGTGTAAAAAACGTTAGATTTATGAAGTTTTTTTATGAGTTCACCCATTCGACGAGACTGAATGTATGCACGCGATCTTCCTGTAAAAAATAGAGTATTATTTATTTTAAAATTCAAGCTGTCAAAAACTTTTAGACGTCAATCGACGTTTCTAAGAATCTGTGTTCACTAATACGTTGTTTTTTTTCTTCAATGCAACTCAATAAAAATATGCATACATTAGTAAAACACTCACGGTCAGTTTATTTCGCAACGTGTCTTCTAGAAGATTCTTTTAAGGTCGAACACTCACTAATCTGTGGTAATCTGAAATAATTTGTCACACTACGTGGAAATAATTAAAACTATTAAGATCTTTGTAAATTCTTCGTGTTTTATATATTTTTAATTGCAAAGATAAGGAATATATAAAAAAAATACACAAATGAGAATGAACGATTCAGAAAAAGTTACAATCATTGTAATGATAATAAAAATATCTATTTGTTAAATGTATGGTCAAGTATAAATTGAATTTGCTAAAAGCTTGATTACGCTATTAATCAACATGTCAGGTAAAAAAATAAAGAGCTGAAAGAAAAATGTGCCAACCTTTTTCGTTCAATGTTGCCTCGATTTTTTATAACTTATCATTCACTACGAAGAATTTAATAACCCTTTGAATGTTTTTATACTTTTTTTGTGATTAAACCTAAATCAAAAAAAACTTTAATGTCGTGTTTATTAATACAGTGTTAATTCTATATAACGACACTGAACGTACTGTGCATTTTATGGCGAATGAGAGTCGTTGTTCAATGGAGAGAAGAAGAACCATTGTTTGGATTATAAGCTAAACCAACCAAAGCCAATTGGTGTCGACGCTTTGGAGAGTTTATCCGTAAAGAGTGACGTTAAATACAGTTTGTACTGTATATAGTCAGATATAACCTCAATTTAAAACGTCAGTTATTGCGTAGCGTCTCTCGTAAGTTATTTGACGTCATCGTAATCATGATTGCCGCTACAAGAACAATAAATTTCAAAAACCAGACTAAGATTTAAAAGTATGTGCTTCTTCTTTATCAAATCACCAATTTCCCAAATAAAATAAAGTCAAAGTTTGATAGCCGAGTGTTTCTTTCGAGATGACATTAATAAACAGGTCGAGCATGATGTACAGGACCCGATTTAACAGCAATCTTAAAAAATACTTCTTTTATACTAAACGAACTGGGAACATTCATTGCGCTCCCTAACTGATACTGTACAAACATAGTTATGAAATAGAATTTGTGAACTATACTAAAAAATATCACGACACATTATGGATGTAAACTTAAATTTTAAGAACATTTCCTTTCGTCAATAAGAGACCGGGTCGGTTTGAGTCTCCAGTTGAAAAATAGAAATATCCAGATGCTAGAGAAAGTACCTCGGAATTCCTGGATTGGACTGGGTATTCCTTTAACCGTCCGTCCCAATCCCATACTGTCTGGTTTTCTGGTTAGGTAGAATTAGATTTGATTTAATATTATATCGATTTAGCCTTTAATACCTTTAATAATCCAAGAGAATGGCTTTCTTTTTCAAGGGTTATCCGCTTAAAGAAACAGCCTTGCGACGGACTAGAATACTTAAAGAGGCTTGTTTTTTTTTGTGTTATAAGAAAACTGATAATAATTTAATCTCACGCTTTTACAAATACGTCTCTCGTTTTATCGTCTTTATGTATATAATTAAATTAATGGACAACTGTAAGGACCATAAACAAAATATAAATATAATGTTTTAGCGTTATTGTTGTTTAATGCGAAATAAATTTTGGAGGTCGCTTAACCGGTATTAGAATTATTTCCTTAAAACTTGCCTAATATTCATAAACTGATCTTTTAATGATTATTTTGATCACAAAGTACACTTATGTTAATAATTTATATTATAATGAAATATTTGAAGGAGATATTTTTAAAGACGCTTTTGAATTTATATTTTTTACCGGTCATGAAGGCAGGCAAGACACTCGAACGCTTAAATATAATTGAAAAAAAACTTAGAGAGCGTTTTGAATTATGTATATTAAACATAACAGTCGGTTAACCCTAAATGTTGTAGAGTTTTAACCCCTTATGGGTTTTTTTTATTTGGAGTTAATATGGGAAAGGATGTCGCGGTAGAAAAATCTCTGACACGCGTCAGTCACTCCAAAAAATTAATATGCTTGTCGCATTCCCATCGTTCTCAAACAGGGTTTTCTGTGTATTACAATACTTTATCCTTAAACACAACTATTTCCTAGAAAACATGCGATTCGATGGACTACCACAATATATTATACATTCTAATTACTTAGAATTAACAAGTAATCCAATCGTTCTTAACTGTGTACAGGTGTACAGTAAGATAATATCGCAAACGTAACATGTTTATTGAATCCTCCGATTTATATTTTTTACATACAGCTTTTAAGCGAGAAAACTACGATTGAAAGCACTCTAAACGTCCGTTACAAATAACGTCCTTTTTTCTTAATAAATATAACCTAGACCAGAGCCAAGAAATATGTTGATAGCACAAATGTCGATCCTACCGAAGAACTTTTGTAAGAGAGGAAATACTTTATTTCCACTCATAGGACCCCGGGCTGTGCTATGGCGCAGAGAGTCTCTGCCCTGTCGTGTCGTATGCGGAGAAGCGCATTAATTTGGTCCAAGTCAGTCCAATGGTTTTGGTTTCCGCGATGATAGATCGCCGCCTGGTCTGCTTGGTCGCCCTTGTTTGCATGCATGTTCCAGTCGAAAGCTTGCATTGGGATTTGGGACTTAACAGACAATATACGTACGTAAAATACAGTACGTGAAAAACAAGATTTTAAGGTCGTGATTTCACATTGCATGAGCATTTAAAAAACATAGTCCAAGTAAAAACATATTAAAATCTCAGTGGATACAGAGTGTCCATGTTCTGTGGAGATTTTCATTTCAACATTCACCATAACAAGACATTAAACCAAAGAATTTTTCGTTCTGAGTTGAGACTTATTAACCGTATGTCATATACTTAGTGAATTTTCTTTTTAAAACCTATTTTAATTTCCATAGATAAATAACCACTATTCACTTAAAGCGTATTATTCTGCGTTCCATTAACCATATACTGTAACAAGAATATACAGTGATGCATATTCAATCAATAATTACTGTTATTGATTCATTCAATACCAAGGAAATGACGTGTAGTTTGTACACCTGACGTTTTCACATTTTCTAACTTCTATTAAGTTATCTGGGTATACTCAGAAAACGAAAAGGATAAACCTAGACTATTTTTTGTTATATAAAAAAAAACAATCATTTTTTTTTATATTTTATTCGTATAAAGCTAATAAATTCTCTAGCAACGAAATTTTTTTTTCAGTCACCACCAAAAATTGCTCGCAAATTATTATAGCGAGGAGAAATAAAAATAAAATTGAAATTAAACGAAAATCGTGCATTTCACCAAATCGTGATTTAATATTAAACAATAAAATATTACGTGATTAATAAAAACGGTCGGAAATTTTTCAATTTCATGTTTTTAATGTTATTTTTATAATCAAGTAAAAAATATATAATACAATTTATCATATATATATATATAAATGTTTGTTTTTATATACACTTGATAGTTACAAAACATTATTATGATGTTCTTTAGATTTTCCCGATTATCTTTGGTACTTACAAAATCTCCTCTAATATTTTTTTTAATTGCACAAAACGAAAAAACAAAAAAAAATTAAATTGAATATTTGAACAAAATTTGTATGCGTCACCAAACCAATGTGTGTCGTTCAAGGAGTGTATTTTTTTCAAATCTGACAGCTGACAGCTGGTGCGCCTGATGCTCGTTTGTCCCCATATTTAAGAGAAAGGAAATTCCTAAATAAGCTTGGTCATAAATGATTTAAACCCTACACCAAAACTGACGAAATTCAACAATGTCTATAATTATTTATGAGGTGTATTTATTTTATAATTGTGTAAGTTATTAGAACAACCGTTAGGTTGCCTGGACGAATTCACTTATTAGCCATGAGCGTTACAAATATAGTGTTTTCTTCTTTTTTCAATTTTTAATTTAAATAAATTATTTATCTCTTTTTGCCGGAACTGTCTGATTTTCAAAATCCAGACACGTTTTAAGCAACTTTTAGAAATAATTTGATTTAATTACGAATATTTAAAACGTTGCTTGTTTGCTTAGTTTAAACTAGTTTTTTGTTATCATAATGTATTTTTTATTAGTATGATTAAACTTTTAATACATACGTATCACTTATCCTCATATTCTGTTTAATTTCATAATTACTAGAAATAATGTTATTTTTTTCTACGTGTTCGTACTATACAATAAACAATAACAATAACAATAAACAAATAACAATGAAGGATTTCTAAATGTTAATAAATTCAGGGTAACCTATGAACCCTTTGAGAATGGCAACATTGAAAGAGTAACTTGTATTTTAATCATCCCGGCAGTAGAAATGTCACTATGCGTAGCCTTGAATATTGTCTGTGGTTTATTTAATTTAACTAACATAAACCAAGAAGGATTATTGGTAATTTAATATGAGTTGAATATTTTGAACTATATTACAACCGTGCTGTGCTGTTAGCACTTTAAAGAGAATTTCTTGCCAGTTCTTCTCTCCCGCTCTAAGCCCTTGATTTGGGAACTAGTAGTAAATGTTATTGTATAAAGATTTTTTTTTTCGCGACGACTCGTAAGACCTGCATGAATAGTTATTTTTGATTGCACAATACATGACACATTTTTGTATTCTAACGATCGTTCATTTGATTTCAAAATGTATAGAGATATTTTTACATTTCCATGGAACCGTCATAAATGACTTGAATTTAATAACATAAGTCGTTTTCGTCTGTAATTTTTAATTGGTAAAGTCATTAGGTTTTTGACAACAAAACCTTAATCAGTTGGAATGTGTACATTTATTTATTTTCCACACATTATCGTATCAGCGATTAACTGTCCAAATAAATTGGTCTGAGAAGATAAAACAACAAACTCAGCTCGTTTCCCTCCACTCCCATATTCGTCTATCCTGTAATATTGCAGATTCTGCTAATGATCTGCACAGTTATCCTTTAAAATTCAATAACCTTTATAGTCATTTGACCGGCGCGGGCGCACACATATAATAATATATTAGCTAAATTTGGGTATATTAAAAATTCAACGATATATTTGATAAGGTTTTGTGTGAATTGCTTGTTGACAAAACTTGTTTAAGATATGGAACATGTTCAAAATGTTTATTAATATTAAAGGACAGTACAGATCATATGAAGCGGACGACAGAGAGAGAAAATGTATCTACGATAAATATAAAACTTGATAAAAATGAAAAATTTCCAATAATTGCTTTAATTATTGTAATTACACAAGAAATCCTTGTCCTACGGCTTAACAAAATCGCATGTATTTTTAATTGTTTTTTCATAAGATCTAACACAGAATGTATGCTTAATATACAAAAAAGACAAGACAGTAACAGATTTAACATACATACACGCCAATTACATAAGAAACATACAATCTAAGAAAAGAGAAAATAAACAAAGATATATGGAAACAATGAACTAGACACATTTGGTCCTCTATTTGGTCTATTTGTGGGTAGGATACATACATACATCAGCTTTCTGCACCTACCAAAAACATGCATTTGACACTGGTTTTACTCATATATTCATTAGCCAGAGACGCTACAAGCTTGTGTTATTAAACATTTTATTTATAAGTTCACTTCCAAATCCGGGGCCTGATATAATATTATTTTTCGGCAGGCGTTATTTAGTACATGTTAAATGTCGTCACACGTTGACAGCTCAAAGTTTTAATTTTCCAAACACGTTGTATTGGAATGATATTAGGGTCCTGTCAGATTTTTCTAAGGGAATATATATTTTATATGTAAAAATGTATTTACACAAACAAATTAAAAAGCAAAATTGTTATATTAATTTATTTCACGTAAACAAAACCCAATAAAAGAATTGACAAGAATAAAGAGACATCCTAATTAATGTTTCAGAGATAATATATGTTATAGAGAGCAAAAGCCATGGGAAAGAGCGTTCCTCTTCCTTAAAGGCCGGCAACTCACTTGTAAGCCTCCTGGCATTGCATGTGTCCATGGGCGGCGGTTGGCACATCACTCGAAGTGACCCGCCTGCTCGTTTGCCTCCTCTCACATTAAAAAAAAAATGTGAAGAAAAACATACAAAACTATACATTCACATATAAACTAACATACAAAATTTACATACGAATAGACTTTTTATGAATTTTAATATATATTATCTATATTAAGTATTATGTATTATCACTAGGCATGTGATCATTAGACAAGATTATTGACATAATATATTGCGAGTTGACATTTCACGTGTGACATGTGACACGTGATGTAGAAAAATGTGATTTGATTTTTTGTTGCTTTTATTTTTAAAACATTTGCATAGGAATGTTATTCGTATTTAATTAACTTGATTGAAACTTAATTAATAATAGCTTGAGAGAGTATTACAAAATTTAAAGTTGATTACAAATCTCTATTTGTATCGAAAACTACCTTCTCTTAGTAGCTTACTACTTACTGTATAGATCCGCTACGCAAAATCATAAATACATAGCAATTTTAAATATACCGCGAATTTGAGCTAAATTCTTAAAAAAAGAGCGTACCGTTTTTTAAAAGGACGGCACTCACAATCTCTCAGCCACGTGAGTGTCTGTGCTACTCTTCACCTTTGTGTCTTCTGCTCGCTCTATTATAAAAAAATGTTATACATCTAAAACTACTTCTGAAGTCGTCTTCTATAACCGTTGAGTAGAACCAAGTACACACAGCCAGTAAGATTTTTTGTGTTCATTAGTAAATTGAATTAATCAAGTAATTAAAAGCATTCCCGAACCGAATACGTCTGCTACGCCTACGAGCATAGAGCATAGCTCTCGTAAGGGTCCGCAATTCATTCTGTGGGCGCTGGCTAACCATCCTGATCGTTTAATTCCATAAAAATATGTATTAGCCTTAATTTTAACTGACATCGCGATAAAAACAAGGCAGTCGAACTCATTACTCATAAACTCATTATTCGCAAGAAACAGGCTTCGAAACGGTACATAATAGGATGATTTGAATTAGAAATTATTTGATTATAATAGCTAAATATTATACTATTTAGTCTAGTCTGTTCTTATCCGTATGTACCATGTAAAAAAGTGAATAAACATTTAAAACCAAACAAAAACATTCAAAAAGGAAGTAAACAATTTAAAATACCTCAAATTCTTTACAATTTTTTACAACCCAAATTTAATGTACGAAATGTTAAATATAGGCATTCTCATATAAGATGACATATTTTTGATTGAGTTACGTATAATATTATTATCGTATCGTATTCTTATCATTAATAAAGCTGACTGAATAACAGTTAAATAATGATTGAATTACATTCAGTTAGAATTATTATAATTGATAAATTTTGAAAGATCGATAAGCTGACTAACAATAGAGTAACTTAATTGTTTAAATTGTGGTCAAAAAACCCGGTTAATTGTCTGAGTTGCTTCTCAAATCAGGTTATGTGTGCAGACTTATTCAGGTTTATAGTACTGTCTCTTTTCCGGGGCATTTTCACTGTTTTTTTTAAATTAATAAACTGAAAACTACATTGATACTGAAATATATTATAAATATTGATCTGAAATATATGAAAAGATAACTATTTATCTAAAGTAATGGAGACGTCAACGATCTTTATATTTGAAAGCTTACAAGCTTTTCGCATGGTGTCATTCACCTTCTCAACGAGCTATAATACAGCTTCACTTGCCGTTCTCAAAGGAACGGGATTCCTTTTTAGGATCCAATATGACTCAACCGATTATATTACACTTAACTTTTTATAATAATTATGTTATTAATCATATAACGCATTTAAATAATAATGTATGTTCATGTACTTTACAATAAAAGCAGTCTATGTGAAATAAAACTAATTTAAAACCGTTTAATTTGCATAATATAAATGAAATAATTGAAATGCCCGTACATAATTAAGTTGTTTCCTAAAAACGGAATGTTTAATCATAAAATCGTTATTACTCTTGTAATTAAAACTAATCTCATTGTTTTCAAACGTCGGCATAAAACAAAATATGGAATTCCCCAGTGGAATGTTACAAGAAATATTGCTTTGGGTTGGTGTTACACTGGGTACAGTATAATCATATTCAAATAAGTACTATTTATTCATTATGTTTTGTATGTGTTGACAGCTAGATTTTCAGTTAGCATTGTTGTAGGGTTGAATGATAATACATTAACTACAGAAACTAAATAATCACTACAATCAAATGTACCAAGATTGCTAAATATTTAAAAAAACACTGTTTAAAAACTTTTCTACAGTTACAAACTGCAATTATTATTTTTATTCAATTATCAATATTGAAGAATGTACGTATATGTACATCATACTACATTGAATCTTATACGCCAGCATTGTGGGTACTCTGCCACAGGGATCAAACTTTTTGTTTTAGTTTTGTGTTTTGTTTTATTTTAAGTTAATTATTTTAGTTAGGTTAAAATTAACAATATTTTGTGTTTATTTAATTGATCTTTTATTGTTTTGACAGTTAACTATTTCAATCTAAAGTTACAAACTTGTGACGAAATATATAAAAAGTGTATTTCAAACCTATTGTATCAAAAACTTTAATGAATTGCGAATGAATTTCTTGCAATATTTTTTTCCTACCTAATTATAGATTTTGTCTTGAATACAATATGTTATTATTCATAATTAAAGAACCTAGTTCAGGATAATAAAATATATAATAACATAACAACAATACATAGGTATTAAATTATCTACAATTTATACATGAGTAACGAAGTATAATAAATATCAAAAACATACAAATGTATTTGTTTAACATTAGTTTAAACTCAGTATTTTTACAAACTCACCACAGTAAAAATTTGAAAACAATATAGTTAGTTGGGAATTAACGTGTTTAAACACAGATTACATTATTCTATGATAACGACATTCATAAGCTAAATGACATTAGTTTAATACGTTGTTAATTACGGGTTTAGTTGATTAGCTTACTTGATTTCTCGTTTTGATCAAAATAACCTCCACATAAGATTTATCACTTGTGTATAACAAATGCACGCGTCTTCTCCTCACTGTATTAACACAAGGTACATAGGACCATATTGAATCGTGTTAATTCTAAATAAGAGAAAAAACTCAGTTTGGTTGATTTTTTTTTGTGAAATTCCTAGGACTGTTTTTCGCAAGGCCAAGGCAAGCTGAAGGAAAATCATTCCCAAACTTTTTTCAAATATTGTATAATACTTATTTCAAAATAATACATTAAAGGCTTTTTCTAAAAGCTTCTGTTTAAATAGGACATGAATGAGATGGAGGATGATAATTCCTATCCTTTTACGTAAAAAAATAAATATTAATATTCAGAAATATCTGGATGAATAGTTGCGTAAAATATGTTGACAAAGATTTGATGGATAGAATGACGAGACACTAACGAAATGTTATGTATGCACATGGTCGATCATTAGCTTTCTGACAGATAAAAAAGTGGCATAATTAATGTAACGTTAAACGTAATTTTGAATAAGTGACTAAGAGTGAGTTAAAAAAGCGTTGTTGTGATGTCGTAATTAGATTCTCTATATATTATAGGTAACGGACAAGGTGTCTCGGTCATGGAAAATATGTTTATTGCATTTTCACACAATTGTATGATTGATACATATTGTAAATATGATCTGTTTCATTATATTGCAAACCAATAATATTGTTAAATAATATAAGTAATAACAGTCACGTTTAAAACATATCTAAGGTCAAACTTATTAATAAATAAATTATATTTTAAAATGGACACTTGAAACATAAATATACTTATTCATAAGGCAATACTTATTCATAAATTATTGTTCTTCATTATTCTATAATGATGAATTTTAAATAGTTTTAATTAATTTGTAAACATACTTTGAACTACTCATAAATACACATAATTTATACATTTAATTTAACTCAAACGAATTGTTATGTTCACCTTTGACGTGTTTCGCCTTCTTCTTTTCTAAGAATGGCATTTCAAAGAATCTCTGATTAAGAATCATATTTTCTGCATCCGCAAAGGTTTGCGGCATTTCTTTGCCCCCAGTTTCAGGGATGGCGCACGCACATAACGCCCCAACAATGGATAACAGTCCAGTGATAACCAGCGGTAACCATATAATAAAATTACCTAAATACACTATGTAAGGAGATATTCCAGTCGCTATATACCCACATATATGCACTATTGATGCTGCCGATCCTCTAACAGACGTTGGCACAACCTCTGCACACCATTGCATGCCTACACTAACTGAAATATTAACCGCAAATCTTGCTATTATCGCACAAATTACGGAAGGTAAACCCTCCCCAACGAACGCTGTTAAAACACAAAACACAGCACATATAGCTAAAGATGTTATAGATGTCCATTTTCTACCTATTATATCTAAGGTTAATGTTACTAGTATCAGTGAAGGCAGTTCCGTAAATGATATTAGAGTAAATGACAGGAAAAAATCAAAACCTAAGGCACCGATACTTCTTAACAAAGCATCAAATACAATAACACAGCACATATATTCTAAGCACACACATATGAACACTTTTCTTGTCAATGGACGTCGGAAAATCTCTATTGAACTAGAGCTTTCTTCATTCTTCTGATTTTTGAATGATTCCTTGAATTCTTCTACCAATTTCAATGATACTGGTACACCGTTGACTTTGCCTATATCAATCACTTTCTGAGCGGCTTCATCTACTCTATTCTTCGACAATAACCATCTTGGACTCTCAGGGATGATGAAAGGTGCTAACAAAGCCAATGCCATAGGCAAGCTCGTTGCTAAACTTAGTATCTTCCAGTCATTACATGCTAGTGCTATCCACGGAAGAATCATTGCTCCAAAGGTGAAGAAAATCGCGAACGGCAAATTAGTTATTACCGTTCTATATTTAGGCGCGACGTATTCTAATACTAAGAGGTATGTCATCATCATGCAAGAGTCGTAGCACATTCCCATTATAAATCTACATATAGAGAACTGTATAATATCTTTAGCGAAGATACTGATCACCCCAGCAATACATCCAATCATATTACTTATGGTTGCAGCTGGTAGTCTTCCGTATTTATCAGAAACCCATCCAATTATGAATCCACCAACAATTGAACCCAAAAAGAAGATAGACTGGGCAGTTGCCTGGTAACTGTTTTTATCACATACCCAACCTAACTCACTGGATATTGTTGGATACGGAATTTCTGTTTTATTAAACTCCCATCCATGTTGGCACTCCTGGACTCCCCACGACATATTTGGATGCTGCCCTGTGCTCAATACCTCTGTCCAATTGACACTATATGAAGAACATTGTGAGTATCCGAAGCGGCCACTTGTATCCGGAGGTATTGCGAGGGTCCTCCTTTCTATCGCTGTCAAGTTCTCAAGCTCTGGTATCCAGCACCAGTGATTAGGTGCCACTTCAGTCATGAACAACTGTGAGAAATATGCAAACACGTCGAATAGATAAAACGGACCCGTAATAAAGAATAAATAAAGCTGGTATTTCCCAAATTTCCCAGCCGATGAGAGTAGCTCATCATAATCTACGACCCTTTCTTGTTTTCCTTCCATTGTCTATTTATCGTTTTTGTTTGTTTCTTTTTAATCGATCGGTAGCTAAATGTGCAAGATCGACGACGATCCATAAGGAATTGTTTTCAGAATCGTGTTACCTTGTCGCGAGATTTCTTTTTATAGTCATTATCTTTACTATCGGTAAAGCTAGTTAATTATTAAGATAATAATGTAATTGCGCTTATTAATTTTTTTTTATTTCTAATTAAACAATGTTTGGTCATATTTCATTGTATGGACAGGAAAAAGACATCGCGTGATTGATTTTAAAGGTCATAAATGTCATAAATTAACCGATCAAAAATCATTTCTTCCATAATTAGTAGTAATAAAAAACACAGGTGTTATTATTGATATTATGTGGCCCGATTAAAGAAGCGATCTTAACTCGTTGGTAGTAACGGTAAAAACTTGGGTAAATTAAATTTTGGCCAGTAGAAAAAGATTATCATGAAATTAATTAAGTAAAGTAGAATGTGTGCACAAATTCAAATTAATCCATTAAACGTATTTAAAACATTATTCTTGTTTTTACAAAACAACGGTTTGTATTGCCAAAATCTGCGATGAAAAGTTGCTAACACCTCTAACCCAACAAAAATTTCAACTATACGTACGTAGTCTTTATTCTTAATAAAGATCTTTAGTTAATCTATACATTATGTTGGGGTAGAAAAAGTCGTACAGTACAATTATTGAATGACATTTTTTAGTTATTAAAAGATTCCTAAGTAATCCTGCTAAGCCTTAAAAGAAATCCTAGGTGACACATAAATATAATTACAAATTTCAATAAAATCCGTACACAATTCAGTTTTGTTTCGCATTTGGTTTGATGACGATCGAACGAATTGTGCTTTAGCCTAAGTTAAGCAGCGAAGTATTTAGGAAATGTTATTATATATTATTAAAATAGTTGTTATGTATTAAGGGTCATTGAATTTCGCAAAGGCCAACGTTAACGGTAAGGTTATATCCGGTTTGAGAAGTGCCAATCAGTCTGATATGTTTTTGCTTACAAAAAATATTAAGTTTAAGATTGTATTTTAATTATTAAATTCACTTGAGAAATGAAATAATTCAAATCATTCCTTCACCGCTGGGAGTTTTTTTTTGGTGAGTCGAGAGTTGCGAGTTAATCTTGCAAATTTTATACTTTTTATACTAATTGTACAGTTTCTCTTTGGCTCGTTAATTTGACTTTTGTGTTTGTGTTGAATCTTTGTATACGTATCAGTTAGTTAGTTGTTTGTGGTTAAAGAAATAAGTAAATTAAAACAATATTAACATGAATATGCTATTAGTCAACGCTTACTATAAAATCTTCCTCAATTCATGATGTTAATATTGTTAACAAATAATCACAGAATTAAAGAAAAATAGTACTAGACTTTTTTGTGTTCAATACTCATTCGTCTCTATCAAAACATGTTTACATTGATAAAAAGATGAGACTCAGACAACTAAACTATATTTCTGATAGAGTTTCTTTATTTTTAAATTTTCGCGGATTAGTCTAGCGAGATCGCATGTTTATCATGTCTCCAATGGTATACAAACATAATTTATTGTGAAGCTGAAGATCATCACGTGTTTTCGTTTTCATTTATGATTTCACATCTTATTATGTCCAATTTGATATGAGGTAGTAAAAACAGGTTCTTAATTAAATAATAAAAACGTCACGAACAATAAAAGGATTTTGGTAGTTTTATAGTCTGATAAGCCTATATGACTCAAAGTTACTATGTACAATACCACTCCAATAATAAGAATAACAAATGTTTGAAATAATAAAAATTACAAGCATTAACAAATATTGTTCTTCTTCTTTTAAGAGTGCCCCTCCAACAAGTGAAGGTTGGCAATCAGCTCCTCTATCCTTAGTTCTGCGGAATAGTTCCGTAGTGCCTAGCTATTCACGACTTCTTCCTTATATTGTTAGTATCGGCCAATTAAGCAAAAAAAAAGCTTGGAAAAATTCTTGGTTTTTGCCGTGTATTTGTAGTTAAAATCCAACTGTATATTACTTACATAAGAGAAAACATCGCTCATTTTTTTAATGTGTTTTTGCCCAAATGGTTTATACTATTTGAATCCGATTATGGCTTCTTCGGTAAAAATGTAAACTCCCTGTTTTTACTCCCTGAAAGGTCGGCAACTCACACACGAGCCTCCAGCCACGTGAGTGGCTTCCTGCTCGTTTGCCCCATCTTCTATAAAAATACTCAAGAATAACAGACTTAAATCTAAATATCATATTATTTTTAGAATTATATATTCAACCGTATGTATAATAATCATTGTGATGAGTTTATTGTTAAGATGGAAACATCCATTTTCCCCTTATCTTTATTATCAATGTCAGTCTAATGATGTAATTAGTATGCTTTCTGGGCCAGTTCATTTTACGATCACAATTTAAGGTGTTAACTGAGATTTTATGGCGAAGGTAAAAGATATAATTATTTGCTAACGTTTATAGTGATAATATAAAATAATTTAAAATATAGAAAATAGTCTAGGCTTTATTATTTGTCTTACTTTTTTCGGGTACAATTTTTATACCTGTTGAAAGGTTTAAATGGAATATAAAAAAAGTTTTTTAGATCTAATTAATACTTGGACTAAATAATAAGATATAGGCTAGGTTACCATGGTAACTACTTAACATATTTAATCCGAAATACATCGCAATTAAACTTTACAATATAACGATACAAAACATTAAATCGTTTTTGTAAAAAAAGCAGTAATTATTTGCAAACGTAATCCATGATAAACGTCTCATCAGCTGTATTGTTTTTAATCAAGTTTTGTGAAGACTTAAAAAATCCACCATAGCCTAGGGCCGGTAAACATAAGCAAAAAAAACCTTCTCACGCATTTACTAGCTGGCTGAAGGTTGGAAATTTCCAGTGACTATGCTTTTAATTCGCAAAATTAATTTATTTATATATACTAACCTTGTTTGAATTTAGTTTAATACTTCCGTTATTTTAAATGTTATGCTACTAATAAAGCAATCACGACTATTTACAATGGTAAGATTTTACTGATGAAGCATGTTTGAGTATTCTTTTTAGTCTCATGTTCTTCTCGATTCCTCATATCAAATTGGGCTCTACGGTTGATTGCTGATATTATCTATTATATATACATATTATTATATAACCGTAGTATCGTGTAGTCAACACACTTATAATTCATTGTATGGTTAAAAAAATTGTCTTTAGTTCGAGTGTCGCAAATTCATATAACAATTAATGTCACGAGAACTTTGATGCAAATCGTGTCAAAACTATTTTCATTTTAATACTTCGTTTAGTACCTATTCCTTGATGTTTAACCTTTATAATGTATAATATAACTTATATAACCATACTGTAATATGGCTTATTCAAGGTAGATCAGATTTGGCGAATTGACCTCAACAAGGATAAAAACCTTTCTCGTAAAATTTTAATGAGTTTTATTAGCAATTATCATCATTTATACATCCAACCATGGGGACATACCTTTTTTTGGTTTATCTTTCTTTACGAAGCCATTACACACAATTCAAAAAAGATAAAATCTTTATTTATTTATTTATTTCACACTTTATCGCACTTAAACACTAGATGCACAACATTAACAGATGTTAGAACATATAAGAGCAACGGGCGGCCTTATCGCTAATAAGCGATCTCTTCCAGACAACCCACCCTTTATTGACTATTTCATATATTTTGCCCTAAAATCTTGAATTAACGTAAACGGGGTGAATAGAAATCGCTGGGGGGAATAGAATTACGTAACTATTTTTTGTTTTTTCTATGTATAGACTGTGATGGATTACGTCGTATTACTAGGTCAGTATTTCAATGTTAAATATTTAAAGAATAAACGATCCAATTTTATTTCCGGTATCCATTTATAGCAATGACCGCGAATTTAAATAAATATATTAAAAAAAATTCGCTGTCACCCGCGGTTTTACTCGGTAAGGACAAAACCTTGCCAGCTATTTCAAAGTCACTAGCTATATCAAACAGTATATTTTTAAGTAATATTAAGTTTATTTTATTCGGAACTTAATACCTTAATTGTATAAAACTTTAAAGCACTTAAGTAATGGATATGAATTGAATTGTGCAAGTACCTTCAACACGAATTTTATATTAAGGTTGTCCTTTTTTCGTTTTTTTTATGACAAACTGTCTGACATCGACTAGAATCAGTTAGGCTGGGATTATCAGGAGATTTCGGCTTCGGATTATACGACGTTAATATATATATTAAGCTTATATATTATCATATATTGTAATATATTAGCTGCTCACAAATGTCGTTTTGTCAAAAAAAAAATGTCTCTAACAATAGATGTTGACCGATTCTCAGTTCTACTTTTTATGGCCACAAAATTTCAGGAGGATTCTCAGTTTTGTGGCCGATTGGTCAATCCGTTTCGGAGGAGTAAGGAAACAAACATTATCATACGAGAATCATATACATTAGATTTAAATTTAATATTGATTGAAGAGAGTGTAGGTTGTTTTTTATATTGAACTTAAAAGCTCGGGATTCTCAAACAATTCATAATCCAGTCCGTTTAAAATATACAATTATAAAAATTTTCTTTCATTGTCAACATCAATTGACAGAAGGCAAAAAGTACATTTATACCGATTAAGTTTGTAAAACACTTTTCTTAAATTAACAGTAAAGTATTATTTTTTTTGTTATCACAAAATAGTACCTGACTACAAAGAAGTAAGATACGGATAACATGACTTGTTATAAAGAGAGAATTTTGTGTGACATAACGTAATTAATTAAGGTACCAGAGCGAAACATTGCTTTTAGAACGATATGTTTTTGTCCAACTTTAATCATAAATCATGCTTAAGCCGATTTAGAATTAGCATTTTAATAAACTGTATACTTTTTTGGGCACATACCTTCAATGTTATGTGGGGGACCTTCGGTTCATGGATGAAAAATATTACATAGGTGTCGCTACAAGACTGTCTCAAAGATATAACGTTTCTTTTATTTCCACATAAGTACTTCAAAACCTAAAACACCTACTTTTAAACTTACCTTTATATTCTTCTACCAGAAATTATTTACCTTCCAACTTAAGCTAATTATCAATCGTATTTTATATTGTTACGAACATTTTAAAGTGTGGACGATTTTTGCCTGAAATAAAGATATTATCATATCACTAATCCTGTATCTAAATGATTATTTTATAATTATATCGTTCAATTGCGTATTACTTGCATTGAGTTATGTTTGAGAAGTGGCTACTTGCCTAGTAATAAGTGCTTTTAACGATAGGGATGTTCATCTAAATTTAATTTATTCTTTCAGGTTTGTTCGTATTGTTAATGTTGGGTTTCATCTGTATCGGAACTGGATTATTTATTGCCTTGGTACAGCCGTACGACTTACTTTTTAGATGGGTAAGTGTTATCTTTATATTGGTTGTGAATGTCTGGGAGGTAATTCTCGGATTGGATCCGATTTGGAATTTAAATTTGATTTATCCGAATCGAATTCAAATGTGGTGTTAGACTGTTTTAATTGGGAATATAATCATTATTTAGTAAACTCACCAGCTCCCAGCCACGTCAGTGACTACAGGCGGCTTCACCTTTATGGTGTGCCTCCTGCTCCTTTGCGTTTGTCCCCTCTTATATAAGAAAAGACATTTTCATTCGAAAGTAAGAATAATACAGAGACAATGAAAATAAATTTGATTTTTTGACTGTAGTTCAAACTTCTATAAAACCTTCGATTAAAAAGTTTCCGAACCGATAGTGTAATAATAATCGGAAGTACCGACATGTCGGAATCCGAGTCGTAGCTCCGTAACATCCCTGTTTATTTTATTTTTATTTTTTATTTCTTAAACCTATACAGGTTATGAAAAAAAGCTTTACACAATAAAAATAGATTAAAAATAAAGCCAAAATAAGGTTAAAACATAGAACCGGAAATAGAATCTAAGATCAGAAAAAACACGAACAGAAAAAAATAAATAAAAATATATATACTTATGAACAAGTGGAGTATATGCGAAGAACGAGCAAGTGTGTGTGTGTGCAATGGTGTTGCTGTGTGAGTGAGTGTGCGAGGTTGAGTCTTAGTTTTTTTTTTTAAAGAATTTCTACTTAGGCCAAATATATCTAAGGACAGATAGGACTCATTATAGGTTCTTGCTGCGCGACACAAGACTGTGTTTTGACTTTTGAGAATAAACCTTATGAAGTGACTCGAAAAACAAATCAAAGCACTCGTATGCCATTAAGTACAACGGATCTCCTCTACCGAACGCACTTTATAAAAACTAAAACAGTCTATTCATTTAATTTGCTCGTATTTATGATAAAGTGAGAAAAGGCTCTACGATAATGTAATCTACTTGTTTAAAAAAATCAGTGTAGTGAGGGAATACGCTAAGCGATGACCTTGAACCGTTAGAACGGATCTGGTTTTATAAACAAGTTCAAAGATCGAATTATTAAGCATCTTTAATTAAACAGGTTTTTGTTGACAGAATTTGTCCAAAGATCTGTATCATATAAAATTTTCATGATATATAACATGATGGACGAAATCTGTTCCCAAAAAAAAATTACATTATCTTATACATATGAGAATGAATTTCAATTTGAAAATGAATAAATCAATTTCCTTTAAAGAAAATCAAATTCCAAGATGGCGGCGAGATTTTCAATATGTGGAGCAAGCCAGAAGTTGAACTCTACACGCGTGTTTTCCTATTCAATGTCACTAATGCTGAAGAGTTCATGGCGGGAACGGACGCCAAGCTGAAGCTCAAAGAAGTCGGACCATTTGTATATAGGTGAGGACATTATATATATCTATAGCTGGGGTCCGTAAAGGTCCTCAACAGTTGAGGCCACTATCCCGAAAACCCCAGTTGCTAAGGTCAAGAAGTTTTTTAGCAAATCATAACGCTACAGTTCTAAAAAGTCTTCGATCAGATCGCTTTCTTACTTAGATCACCAATCTTTATTCAAGTAAGTAGTTTTTTTTACACTACCACCGGTTCGGAAGGCATCTACCGAAGAACCGGCAAAAAACTATATACTTACATGACTTATTCAAATAACAAAAACATTGTGAGGCTACTCAAGAATTAAACTAACCTGATGCTGAGCTAATGCTGAAAGATTAAATGGATCTTTGCCCTCTAATTAATTGCCTTCTTTAAAAAGAATACACTTTACGCGCGTGTTTACGTTTTAAATTCTAACATAATATTGTATCGATATAAGACATAGAATTATTTTTAATTAAATAATTAAAATGATACCTAATGGATATTTAATTGTGGTAATCCGGAATATGTAATTGATTGAATTTCGGAATGCGATCAGGACCTTTTGAATCACCGATGCTCACCTTGATTTCTACAAACATGCTAATTTTACTCGCAATAACACTTCCGCGCGTACAGTGTGCATATAAATTACATTTGATAATACTAACAATATATTCGTAACCTTTTTACTATGTAACAATATTACGAAAAACAATTTCTCAAAGACAAAGACAAAATTGTTTATTTCAAAGATCATTTAAGTACAACCACTTTTGAACGTCACTAAACACAACATTAACATGGGTTCACTCAACGCATAATTGTTGTTCAACATTAATATTGTTGTATTTTTATATATATATATATATATATATATATATATATATAATACATACTCGTAAAAACTACATTTCAAACATATATTGTATTGTGGATATACATTTTAAATGTATTAAATATAATCCATAGTTTTTTTGCAAAAAAATATAATGTAAAATGTTGTTTATGACGCTCAACACCATAAGGAAACCATAAGGAAAATTTTAAAGTAATAAAAATAAAGGAAACCGTCTACTTAAACACCCAACCTGCTAACCATACCTCTGTCTGACTTATAACCCCACCGGTATCCTTGTATTAAGTGCAATACTATAAAACGATTTAAATATTACTTTTGTGTACTCATTAAACGGCTTTGCTCAAACTTATGGACTTATAGCTCAGCTTTAGCTATTTCGAACTGCGTATTATTTAAAAGTGTTGCCCTCTTATTTATATATATATATATATATTTATTTTTTATTTTGACATGACTTTCAGGTGAAAAACCCAATATTCTATGTAACTTTAAAGTCTGTTTACAAAACCATTGTGACACGGTTTTCACGATCAGTTAATGTACAAAAATTCAGGATTTATAGATTAGTCTTTTTAATACAAAACTCAAATTAAATTCAAGTCTCACTCGCCTACTGGAGACGTAAGGCCGAGGTCAGATATGATACTTCATTCCTATGCCTGAAGCCTATCGATTTAATTCGCTCCAAGACAGTCCAATGGTGTAGGCTTTCGCGATGATAGATCGCCATCACTTGGATCGACCTTGTTCGAGCCGCCATAATTATAAAATAAATTATAAGTTATTATAAAATAAATGTGTGTTCATATTGAATAATAGGTTTAACTAATTTAATTCTCTGAAGTCATTTATTTATTGTTAGAATACACAATTTACTTATAAGAAAAAAATGTAACGGGCCGTCCTATCGCTTATAAGCGATATCATACTTACAGAGGAAATTTTAATAAAATTACGAAATAAACATATGAACGCCGAATCACAGTCTAGTCTTGGTTATACAATCTCCAAACACAAGGTTGTCAAATAATAAAGAAAAATGAAACAACTAACAAGACAGGAACAGGTAACTCAGAGGAAGCTTCACAATATTTGCTTTTAAAAGAAGATATAATTATTGTGGTTATCTCATACCTTCCATAAGAAGATAATTATTGATCAACTGATGGCTGATATGTTTCTATATGATAAATTTTTCAGAGAACATCTACAGCACAGTGACATTACATTTAATGACAACGGGACCTTATCAACAACCCCGAAGCATCCGTTGACCTGGGTCGAGGAACTGTCCGAGGGGAATAAGGAAGACGACATTCTGTTTCTACCGCATATCGCTTTGTTTGTGAGTATTGGACGCACGTAGAGTCCAAATTTTTTACAAGTTTTTTTTAACGATTCATACATGTACCAAAGTGTTTATGTGAATGGAGATATTGATTTGATTTGAAATGAAATATTTCTAAAGAAGGGCCTTTAAAACCCGACAACTCCTTTCAAAGCAAGGTGTTGCAGGTTCTCCGGGGCAATGTTTTAGGGTAAAGGCGTTTTAAAATCTTCTTATTTTGTTAATATAAAAGTTTGATAATTTTATTTTATTTTTTTATTTCTTAAAACTAGAATAAAAATAAAGCCAAAATAAGGTTAAAACATAGAACCGGAAATAGAATCTAAGATCAGAAACAACAATAACAATAAAAACACGAACAGATAAAAAAAAAAATATATATATATATATATATATGATCAAATGGAGTATATTATGTGAAGAACGAGCATTTAAGTGTGTGTGTGTATTAGTGTGTGCAATAATGAAATTGCACTGAAAATATCGAATCATCACCAAACAATCTAAATTTCTTGTCTGCTTCTAATCTTGAGTCATTTAAATTAATCAATTTTAAATGACTTCATGCATAAAAAGATTTATTTTTTAAAGTTTTTATGATAGTCACGACGGGGCATCCTACTGGCATAACGTCAGTAAGTCCGTCGATTTCCTCATCTGCGTCAGAATGTTACATATTTTTTGTCAGTTAGGATCCTTCCTATATATAACTTAATTATTGGAATTTACTACTAAAGACAATAAAAATTAATCATACATATGATCATTTCCACAATTAATGTGGGTTTTGATAGGTATTGATGAATTTTACTAAAATTACAAGAACCATATGCAACGCTAAAGGTCGATGACATCTTGCTTAACACAGAAATGTCTATTTGCAATCACTATAGGTTAGAAGTCAGTTAAAATTATAGATCCCAGTTATATTATCATAATTATTTAACTACATTATAGTATTCGACTCGCCTCATTCTCTTTAAATTACTCTTGCCCAAAATACACAATACATACTTCAATAATTCGTCATATAAATCAATTATTGTAATAATAATATACAGTAAGCTATATCCTATGTTATGACAAACTATATACTTTACATAATATCACATAAGTATGTTCTTTACATAATTGTTGACTTATCGTTAATCGAACCCGGGAATTCGGGCTATGCAAGGACGACGAACGGCCAACCGAGTCGTTAAAATATTTAACAAATCCTTGTATTCTTTATGTATGACAGATACATAACATCAAAATTTTTATAAATTACGGGAAATATGCGATAATATGAAACAATTCAGATAGGTTACAAAAATAAATAAAACGGAGTACCTCCTCCAAATAAAGGCCGGCAACACAAAGCCTGCTCATTTGTCTACGGTTCGATAATAATATAAGAAGAAAAAATAGGCTTGTTTAAAAGACTGAAGATGTCAATCCATGTTTTAGAGTATAGCGAACGTGGTGTCAAGCCAAAGTTTCGTGACGCGTTTTGGTTTGAACAACATAATCCGACTCACCAACAGCAAGCCACTCGCCAAGATGACGGCGAAGGAGTTCATGATGGGCTACAAGTCCAATCTCATGACTCTGGGCAACACCTTCATGCCTGGATGGATCTATTTTGATAAACTCGGCCTCATTGATCGGGTGAGTTTTGGTCATCAACGACATCACTCATTTGAAAACAAACTCTTATGTCTGCAATATATTAGTTCATTGACATGTTACAGTTTTAGGACCGAATTAGGTATTTTTTCACATGATTAGTTTGTCGCCATCTTGGAAAAAGGGGTGAAAACACTTTTTACGCAATATCTCAGAAACTATGCGTCTTACAAAAAAACTTGTAATGACATAATTGTTTTGCCAACAACATCAAAATGAAAGAATTTATAAGTAATTAATGTTAAGTTTTTTACTATACCAAAAGTATTGAAACAATATTAAATACTTTTCCATACCTTATTTTACACCCCTATTTCCATGTGGTTTTTGCTTCGTAGTAGAACTGAGTTGATTGTTTTAGATGTACGACTTTAATGGGGATTTCGAAACGATATTTACCGGTGAAACAGACATAACACAATCGGGCCTGATAGACACGTACCGCGGCTCTACAGACTTGCCGCAATGGCCTGAGAAACACTGCTCTAACGTGCAATACGCTTCGGACGGCACCAAATTCCAAAGTGCAATTGCTAAGAACGACACGCTGATGTTCTACAGAAAGAGTCTGTGTCGAGCTGCTCCCTTGGTGAGTTTTTTTAAAAAGAAAAAAGTTTTTTTTTTCGTTTATTTAGTATAAAATACAGTTAAAGAATATTTAGAGGACAAAGATCCTTGTGTCAGCAAAAGCTTATATCCTCGAGTCGAAGCTTTTGTCATTTCAACTGAGACCTATCGATTTTGAATGCTATCGAGTTTCTTGCCTGCTGTTCTCTTTAGATGCCCCAAACTGGTGGTTATTGAAATAAGCCAATTAAAACTTGTATAAACAGGAGCTTTTTGGCAAATGTGTCTATAAAAGTATGGGTATGAATTTTCTTCAGTTTAACCTTACTCCAAAAATAAAATCGACTGTATTGGGAAAGCGGAGTTACTTGCCTGACTCTTCTGTTGGTCGCATAGATTAAACTTGCAGAATAGTTTGAGTTGGAGTTACTTATCCAGGTCCCAGTGAAAGATGGTGAGAAGAATGGTTTGAAGGGTGTGATGTTCACGTTTCCCGAGCACATGATGGACAATGGAAAATATCAAAAGGAAAACGAATGCTTTTGTCGACATGGTGAGTTTTACAAATTGAAAAACAATTTTCTATACGATTTTTTAAACTGTTTTATAACATAATATATAGTACTTTTTAATATCAGGTTAAATTACACATTATATCAGATATGTATACCTTTATATATATGTACTAATTACATATAGCAACCACGCGTATGATCTATGGGCGGCTACTTAACCTTTCTGGTGTGGAAACTCGTTTTCACGTCCCAGTTTCAAAAGTTTGAATAGTAAATGCGCGTTAGCGTCATCGGCTTATAATTTTGAATGTGTACAGGTAAATGCCTGCCAGACGGGCTGTTGGATGTGACGGACTGCTACTACGGCTTCCCCATAGCCCTGTCCTACCCGCACTTTTATAAGGGCGACGAAGTTTTATTCACGAACATCGAAGGTTTGAAGCCAGATAAAGAACTGCATGAAACTAGGTATGTACTACCAAATTGTCACTTTGTTTGTTTTAGCTAATGCCAATTAACACTTTAGCCAAGGATTACTTTAGCCAAGGATCACTTTAGCTAATGATCACTTTAGACTATGATCACTTTAGACTATGATCACTTTAGACAAAGATCACTTTAGCCAATGATCACTTTAGACTATGATCACTTTAGCCAATGGTAACTTTAGACTATGATCACTTTAGACAATGGTCACTTTAGACTATGATCACTTTAGACTATGATCACTTTAGCAAATGATCACTTTAGACAATGGTCACTTTAGACTATGATCACTTTAGACTATGATCACTTAAGACTATGATCACTTTAGCCAAGCGTCACTTTAGCCAATGATCACTCTAGCCAATGATCACTTTAGACTATGATCACTTAAGACTATGATCACTTTAGCCAAGCGTCACTTTAGCCAATGATCACTCTAGCCAATGATCACTTTAGACTATGATCACTTTAGCCAAGCGTCACTTTAGACTATGATCACTTAAGACTATGATCACTTAATACTATGATCACTTAAGACTATGATCACTTAAGACTATGATCACTTAAGACTATGATCACTTTAGCCAAGCGTCACTTTAGTCCATGGTAACTTAAGCCAATGATCACTTTAGACTATGATCACTTTAGCAAATGATCACTTTAGACAATGGTCACTTTAGACTATGATCACTTAAGACTATGATCACTTTAGCCAAGCGTCACTTTAGACTATGATTACTTTAGCCAATGATCACTCTAGCCAATGATCACTCTAGCCAATGATCACTTTAGACTATGATCACTTTAGACAATGGTCACTTAATACTATGATCACTTAAGACTATGATCACTTAAGACTATGATCACTTTAGCCAAGCGTCACTTTAGACTATGATTACTTTAGCCAATGATCACTTAAGACAATGGTCACTTTAGTCCATGGTAACTTTAGCCAATGATCACTTTAGACTATGATCACTTTAGCCAATGATCACTTTAGCCAATGATCACTCTAGCTAATGATCACTTTAGACTATGATCACTTAAGACTATGATCACTTTAGCCAATGGTCACTTTAGACTATGATCACTTTAGCCAATGGTAACTTTAGACTATGATCACTTTAGACAATGGTCACTTTAGACTATGATCACTTTAGACTATGATCACTTTAGCAAATGATCACTTTAGACAATGGTCACTTTAGACTATGATCACTTTAGACTATGATCACTTAAGACTATGATCACTTTAGCCAAGCGTCACTTTAGCCAATGATCACTCTAGCCAATGATCACTTTAGACTATGATCACTTAAGACTATGATCACTTTAGCCAAGCGTCACTTTAGCCAATGATCACTCTAGCCAATGATCACTTTAGACTATGATCACTTTAGCCAAGCGTCACTTTAGACTATGATCACTTAAGACTATGATCACTTAATACTATGATCACTTAAGACTATGATCACTTAAGCCAATGATCACTTTAGACTATGATCACTTTAGCAAATGATCACTTTAGACAATGGTCACTTTAGACTATGATCACTTAAGACTATGATCACTTTAGCCAAGCGTCACTTTAGACTATGATTACTTTAGCCAATGATCACTCTAGCCAATGATCACTCTAGCCAATGATCACTTTAGACTATGATCACTTTAGACAATGGTCACTTAATACTATGATCACTTAAGACTATGATCACTTAAGACTATGATCACTTTAGCCAAGCGTCACTTTAGACTATGATTACTTTAGCCAATGATCACTTAAGACAATGGTCACTTTAGTCCATGGTAACTTTAGCCAATGATCACTTTAGACTATGATCACTTTAGCCAATGATCACTTTAGCCAATGATCACTCTAGCTAATGATCACTTTAGACTATGATCACTTAAGACTATGATCACTTTAGCCAATGGTCACTTTAGACTATGATCACTTTAGCAAATGATCACTTTAGACAATGGTCACTTTAGACTATGATCACTTTAGACTATGATCACTTAAGACTATGATCACTTTAGCCAAGCGTCACTTTAGCCAATGATCACTCTAGCCAATGATCACTTTAGACTATGATCACTTAAGACTATGATCACTTAAGACTATAATCACTTTAGCCAAGCGTCACTTTAGACTATGATTACTTTAGCCAATGATCACTCTAGCCAATGATCACTCTAGCCAATGATCACTTTAGACTATGATCACTTTAGACAATGGTCACTTTAGACTATGATCACTTTAGACTATGATCACTTAAGACTATGATCACTTTAGCCAAGCGTCACTTTAAACTATGATCACTTAAGACTATGATCACTTAATACTATGATCACTCAAGACTATGATCACTTTAGCCAAGCGTCACTTTAGACTATGATTACTTTAGCCAATGATCACTGAAGACAATGATCACTTTAGCCAATGATTACTTTAGACTATGATCACTTTAGACTATGATCACTTTAGACTATGGTAACTTTAGCCAATGGTCACTTTAGCCAATGATCACTCTAGCCAATGATCACTTTAGACTATGATCACTTTAGACTATGATCACTTTAGACTATGGTAACTTTAGCCAATGGTCACTTTAGCCAATGATCACTCTAGCCAATGATCACTTTAGACTATGATCACTTTAGCCAAGCGTCACTTTAGACTATGATCACTCTAGCCAATGATCACTTTAGACTATGATCACTCTAGCCAATGATCACTTTAGACTATGATCACTTAAGACTATGATCACTTTAGCCAATGGTCACTTTAGACTATGATCACTTTAGCAAATGATCACTTTAGACAAAAGTCACTTTAGACTATGATCACTTTAGACTATGATCACTTAAGACTATGATCACTTTAGCCAAGCGTCACTTTAGCCAATGATCACTCTAGCCAATGATCACTTTAGACTATGATCACTTAAGACTATGATCACTTAAGACTATGATCACTTTAGCCAAGCGTCACTTTAGACTATGATTACTTTAGCCAATGATCACTCTAGCCAATGATCACTTTAGACTATGATCACTTTAGACTATGAACACTTTAGACTATGATCACTTTAGACTATGATCACTCTAGCCAATGGTCACTTTAGTCCATGGTCACTTTAGCCAATGATCACTTTAGACTATGATCACTTTAGACTATGATCACTTTAGACTATGATCACTTAAGACTATGATCACTTTAGCCAAGCGTCACTTTAGACTATGATCACTTAAGACTATGATCACTTTAGCCAAGCGTCACTTTAGCCAATGATTACTTTAGCCAATGATCACTCTAGCCAATGATCACTCTAGCCAATGATCACTTTAGACTATGATCACTTTAGACAATGGTCACTTAATACTATGATCACTTAAGACTATGATCACTTAAGACTATGATCACTTTAGCCAAGCGTCACTTTAGACTATGATTACTTTAGCCAATGATCACTTAAGACAATGGTCACTTTAGTCCATGGTAACTTTAGCCAATGATCACTTTAGACTATGATCACTTTAGCCAATGATCACTTTAGCCAATGATCACTCTAGCTAATGATCACTTTAGACTATGATCACTTAAGACTATGATCACTTTAGCCAATGGTCACTTTAGACTATGATCACTTTAGCAAATGATCACTTTAGCAAATGATCACTTTAGACAATGGTCACTTTAGACTATGATCACTTTAGACTATGATCACTTAAGACTATGATCACTTTAGCCAAGCGTCACTTTAGCCAATGATCACTCTAGCCAATGATCACTTTAGACTATGATCACTTAAGACTATGATCACTTTAGCCAAGCGTCACTTTAGCCAATGATCACTCTAGCCAATGATCACTTTAGACTATGATCACTTTAGCCAAGCGTCACTTTAGACTATGATCACTTAAGACTATGATCACTTAATACTATGATCACTTAAGACTATGATCACTTAAGACTATGATCACTTAAGACTATGATCACTTTAGCCAAGCGTCACTTTAGTCCATGGTAACTTAAGCCAATGATCACTTTAGACTATGATCACTTTAGCAAATGATCACTTTAGACAATGGTCACTTTAGACTATGATCACTTAAGACTATGATCACTTTAGCCAAGCGTCACTTTAGACTATGATTACTTTAGCCAATGATCACTCTAGCCAATGATCACTCTAGCCAATGATCACTTTAGACTATGATCACTTTAGACAATGGTCACTTAATACTATGATCACTTAAGACTATGATCACTTAAGACTATGATCACTTTAGCCAAGCGTCACTTTAGACTATGATTACTTTAGCCAATGATCACTTAAGACAATGGTCACTTTAGTCCATGGTAACTTTAGCCAATGATCACTTTAGACTATGATCACTTTAGCCAATGATCACTTTAGCCAATGATCACTCTAGCTAATGATCACTTTAGACTATGATCACTTAAGACTATGATCACTTTAGCCAATGGTCACTTTAGACTATGATCACTTTAGCAAATGATCACTTTAGACAATGGTCACTTTAGACTATGATCACTTTAGACTATGATCACTTAAGACTATGATCACTTTAGCCAAGCGTCACTTTAGCCAATGATCACTCTAGCCAATGATCACTTTAGACTATGATCACTTAAGACTATGATCACTTAAGACTATAATCACTTTAGCCAAGCGTCACTTTAGACTATGATTACTTTAGCCAATGATCACTCTAGCCAATGATCACTCTAGCCAATGATCACTTTAGACTATGATCACTTTAGACAATGGTCACTTTAGACTATGATCACTTTAGACTATGATCACTTAAGACTATGATCACTTTAGCCAAGCGTCACTTTAAACTATGATCACTTAAGACTATGATCACTTAATACTATGATCACTTAAGACTATGATCACTTTAGCCAAGCGTCACTTTAGACTATGATTACTTTAGCCAATGATCACTGAAGACAATGATCACTTTAGCCAATGATTACTTTAGACTATGGTAACTTTAGCCAATGGTCACTTTAGCCAATGATCACTCTAGCCAATGATCACTTTAGACTATGATCACTTTAGACTATGATCACTTTAGACTATGGTAACTTTAGCCAATGGTCACTTTAGCCAATGATCACTCTAGCCAATGATCACTTTAGACTATGATCACTTTAGCCAAGCGTCACTTTAGACTATGATCACTCTAGCCAATGATCACTTTAGACTATGATCACTCTAGCCAATGATCACTTTAGACTATGATCACTTAAGACTATGATCACTTTAGCCAATGGTCACTTTAGACTATGATCACTTTAGCAAATGATCACTTTAGACAATGGTCACTTTAGACTATGATCACTTTAGACTATGATCACTTAAGACTATGATCACTTTAGCCAAGCGTCACTTTAGCCAATGATCACTCTAGCCAATGATCACTTTAGACTATGATCACTTAAGACTATGATCACTTAAGACTATGATCACTTTAGCCAAGCGTCACTTTAGACTATGATTACTTTAGCCAATGATCACTCTAGCCAATGATCACTTTAGACTATGATCACTTTAGACTATGAACACTTTAGACTATGATCACTTTAGACTATGATCACTCTAGCCAATGGTCACTTTAGTCCATGGTCACTTTAGCCAATGATCACTTTAGACTATGATCACTTTAGACTATGATCACTTTAGACTATGATCACTTAAGACTATGATCACTTTAGCCAAGCGTCACTTTAGACTATGATCACTTAAGACTATGATCACTTTAGCCAAGCGTCACTTTAGACTATGATTACTTTAGCCAATGATCACTTAAGACAATGGTCACTTTAGTCCATGGTAACTTTAGCCAATGATCACTTTAGACTATGATCACTTTAGCCAATGATCACTTTAGCCAATGATCACTCTAGCTAATGATCACTTTAGACTATGATCACTTAAGACTATGATCACTTTAGCCAATGGTCACTTTAGACTATGATCACTTTAGCAAATGATCACTTTAGACAATGGTCACTTTAGACTATGATCACTTTAGACTATGATCACTTAAGACTATGATCACTTTAGCCAAGCGTCACTTTAGCCAATGATCACTCTAGCCAATGATCACTTTAGACTATGATCACTTAAGACTATGATCACTTAAGACTATGATCACTTTAGCCAAGCGTCACTTTAGACTATGATTACTTTAGCCAATGATCACTCTAGCCAATGATCACTCTAGCCAATGATCACTTTAGACTATGATCACTTAAGACTATGATCACTTTAGCCAATGGTCACTTTAGACTATGATCACTTTAGCAAATGATCACTTTAGACAATGGTCACTTTAGACTATGATCACTTTAGACTATGATCACTTAAGACTATGATCACTTTAGCCAAGCGTCACTTTAAACTATGATCACTTAAGACTATGATCACTTAATACTATGATCACTTAAGACTATGATCACTTTAGCCAAGCGTCACTTTAGACTATGATTACTTTAGCCAATGATCACTGAAGACAATGATCACTTTAGCCAATGATTACTTTAGACTATGATCACTTTAGACTATGATCACTTTAGACTATGGTAACTTTAGCCAATGGTCACTTTAGCCAATGATCACTCTAGCCAATGATCACTTTAGACTATGATCACTTTAGACTATGATCACTTTAGACTATGGTAACTTTAGCCAATGGTCACTTTAGCCAATGATCACTCTAGCCAATGATCACTTTAGACTATGATCACTTTAGCCAAGCGTCACTTTAGACTATGATCACTCTAGCCAATGATCACTTTAGACTATGATCACTCTAGCCAATGATCACTTTAGACTATGATCACTTAAGACTATGATCACTTTAGCCAATGGTCACTTTAGACTATGATCACTTTAGCAAATGATCACTTTAGACAATGGTCACTTTAGACTATGATCACTTTAGACTATGATCACTTAAGACTATGATCACTTTAGCCAAGCGTCACTTTAGCCAATGATCACTCTAGCCAATGATCACTTTAGACTATGATCACTTAAGACTATGATCACTTAAGACTATGATCACTTTAGCCAAGCGTCACTTTAGACTATGATTACTTTAGCCAATGATCACTCTAGCCAATGATCACTTTAGACTATGATCACTTTAGACTATGAACACTTTAGACTATGATCACTTTAGACTATGATCACTCTAGCCAATGGTCACTTTAGTCCATGGTCACTTTAGCCAATGATCACTTTAGACTATGATCACTTTAGACTATGATCACTTTAGACTATGATCACTTAAGACTATGATCACTTTAGCCAAGCGTCACTTTAGACTATGATCACTTAAGACTATGATCACTTTAGCCAAGCGTCACTTTAGACTATGATTACTTTAGCCAATGATCACTTAAGACAATGGTCACTTTAGTCCATGGTAACTTTAGCCAATGATCACTTTAGACTATGATCACTTTAGCCAATGATCACTTTAGCCAATGATCACTCTAGCTAATGATCACTTTAGACTATGATCACTTAAGACTATGATCACTTTAGCCAATGGTCACTTTAGACTATGATCACTTTAGCAAATGATCACTTTAGACAATGGTCACTTTAGACTATGATCACTTTAGACTATGATCACTTAAGACTATGATCACTTTAGCCAAGCGTCACTTTAGCCAATGATCACTCTAGCCAATGATCACTTTAGACTATGATCACTTAAGACTATGATCACTTAAGACTATGATCACTTTAGCCAAGCGTCACTTTAGACTATGATTACTTTAGCCAATGATCACTCTAGCCAATGATCACTCTAGCCAATGATCACTTTAGACTATGATCACTTAAGACTATGATCACTTTAGCCAATGGTCACTTTAGACTATGATCACTTTAGCAAATGATCACTTTAGACAATGGTCACTTTAGACTATGATCACTTTAGACTATGATCACTTAAGACTATGATCACTTTAGCCAAGCGTCACTTTAAACTATGATCACTTAAGACTATGATCACTTAATACTATGATCACTTAAGACTATGATCACTTTAGCCAAGCGTCACTTTAGACTATGATTACTTTAGCCAATGATCACTGAAGACAATGATCACTTTAGCCAATGATTACTTTAGACTATGATCACTTTAGACTATGATCACTTTAGACTATGGTAACTTTAGCCAATGGTCACTTTAGCCAATGATCACTCTAGCCAATGATCACTTTAGACTATGATCACTTTAGCCAATGATCACTGAAGACAATGATCACTTTAGCCAATGATTACTTTAGACTATGATCACTTTAGACTATGATCACTTTAGACTATGGTAACTTTAGCCAATGGTCACTTTAGCCAATGATCACTCTAGCCAATGATCACTTTAGACTATGATCACTTTAGACTATGATCACTTTAGACTATGGTAACTTTAGCCAATGGTCACTTTAGCCAATGATCACTCTAGCCAATGATCACTTTAGACTATGATCACTTTAGCCAAGCGTCACTTTAGACTATGATCACTCTAGCCAATGATCACTTTAGACTATGATCACTCTAGCCAATGATCACTTTAGACTATGATCACTTAAGACTATGATCACTTTAGCCAATGGTCACTTTAGACTATGATCACTTTAGCAAATGATCACTTTAGACAATGGTCACTTTAGACTATGATTACTTTAGCCAAGCGTCACTTTAGACTATGATCACTCTAGCCAATGATCACTTTAGACTATGATCACTCTAGCCAATGATCACTTTAGACTATGATCACTTAAGACTATGATCACTTTAGCCAATGGTCACTTTAGACTATGATCACTTTAGCAAATGATCACTTTAGACAATGGTCACTTTAGACTATGATCACTTTAGACTATGATCACTTAAGACTATGATCACTTTAGCCAAGCGTCACTTTAGCCAATGATCACTCTAGCCAATGATCACTTTAGACTATGATCACTTAAGACTATGATCACTTAAGACTATGATCACTTTAGCCAAGCGTCACTTTAGACTATGATTACTTTAGCCAATGATCACTCTAGCCAATGATCACTTTAGACTATGATCACTTTAGACTATGAACACTTTAGACTATGATCACTTTAGACTATGATCACTCTAGCCAATGGTCACTTTAGTCCATGGTCACTTTAGCCAATGATCACTTTAGACTATGATCACTTTAGACTATGATCACTTTAGACTATGATCACTTAAGACTATGATCACTTTAGCCAAGCGTCACTTTAGACTATGATCACTTAAGACTATGATCACTTTAGCCAAGCGTCACTTTAGACTATGATTACTTTAGCCAATGATCACTTAAGACAATGGTCACTTTAGTCCATGGTAACTTTAGCCAATGATCACTTTAGACTATGATCACTTTAGCCAATGATCACTTTAGCCAATGATCACTCTAGCTAATGATCACTTTAGACTATGATCACTTAAGACTATGATCACTTTAGCCAATGGTCACTTTAGACTATGATCACTTTAGCAAATGATCACTTTAGACAATGGTCACTTTAGACTATGATCACTTTAGACTATGATCACTTAAGACTATGATCACTTTAGCCAAGCGTCACTTTAGCCAATGATCACTCTAGCCAATGATCACTTTAGACTATGATCACTTAAGACTATGATCACTTAAGACTATGATCACTTTAGCCAAGCGTCACTTTAGACTATGATTACTTTAGCCAATGATCACTCTAGCCAATGATCACTCTAGCCAATGATCACTTTAGACTATGATCACTTAAGACTATGATCACTTTAGCCAATGGTCACTTTAGACTATGATCACTTTAGCAAATGATCACTTTAGACAATGGTCACTTTAGACTATGATCACTTTAGACTATGATCACTTAAGACTATGATCACTTTAGCCAAGCGTCACTTTAAACTATGATCACTTAAGACTATGATCACTTAATACTATGATCACTTAAGACTATGATCACTTTAGCCAAGCGTCACTTTAGACTATGATTACTTTAGCCAATGATCACTGAAGACAATGATCACTTTAGCCAATGATTACTTTAGACTATGATCACTTTAGACTATGATCACTTTAGACTATGGTAACTTTAGCCAATGGTCACTTTAGCCAATGATCACTCTAGCCAATGATCACTTTAGACTATGATCACTTTAGACTATGATCACTTTAGACTATGGTAACTTTAGCCAATGGTCACTTTAGCCAATGATCACTCTAGCCAATGATCACTTTAGACTATGATCACTTTAGCCAAGCGTCACTTTAGACTATGATCACTCTAGCCAATGATCACTTTAGACTATGATCACTCTAGCCAATGATCACTTTAGACTATGATCACTTAAGACTATGATCACTTTAGCCAATGGTCACTTTAGACTATGATCACTTTAGCAAATGATCACTTTAGACAATGGTCACTTTAGACTATGATCACTTTAGACTATGATCACTTAAGACTATGATCACTTTAGCCAAGCGTCACTTTAGCCAATGATCACTCTAGCCAATGATCACTTGAGACTATGATCACTTAAGACTATGATCACTTTAGCCAAGCGTCACTTTAGACTATGATTACTTTAGCCAATGATCACTCTAGCCAATGATCACTTTAGACTATGATCACTTTAGACTATGAACACTTTAGACTATGATCACTTTAGACTATGATCACTCTAGCCAATGGTCACTTTAGTCCATGGTCACTTTAGCCAATGATCACTTTAGACTATGATCACTTTAGACTATGATCACTTTAGACTATGATCACTTTAGACTATGATCACTTAAGACTATGATCACTTTAGCCAAGCGTCACTTTAGACTATGAACACTTAAGACTATGATCACTTTAGCCAAGCGTCACTTTAGACTATGATTACTTTAGCCAATGATCACTTAAGACAATGGTCACTTTAGTCCATGGTAACTTTAGCCAATGATCACTTTAGACTATGATCACTTTAGCCAATGATCACTTTAGCCAATGATCACTCTAGCTAATGATCACTTTAGACTATGATCACTTAAGACTATGATCACTTTAGCCAATGGTCACTTTAGACTATGATCACTTTAGCAAATGATCACTTTAGACAATGGTCACTTTAGACTATGATCACTTTAGACTATGATCACTTAAGACTATGATCACTTTAGCCAAGCGTCACTTTAGCCAATGATCACTCTAGCCAATGATCACTTTAGACTATGATCACTTAAGACTATGATCACTTAAGACTATGATCACTTTAGCCAAGCGTCACTTTAGACTATGATTACTTTAGACTATGATCACTTAAGACTATGATCACTTTAGCCAAGCGTCACTTTAGACTATGATCACTTAAGACTATGATCACTTTAGCCAAGCGTCACTTTAGACTATGATTACTTTAGCCAATGATCACTTAAGACAATGGTCACTTTAGTCCATGGTAACTTTAGCCAATGATCACTTTAGACTATGATCACTTTAGCCAATGATCACTTTAGCCAATGATCACTCTAGCTAATGATCACTTTAGACTATGATCACTTAAGACTATGATCACTTTAGCCAATGGTCACTTTAGACTATGATCACTTTAGCAAATGATCACTTTAGACAATGGTCACTTTAGACTATGATCACTTTAGACTATGATCACTTAAGACTATGATCACTTTAGCCAAGCGTCACTTTAGCCAAGCGTCACTTTAGCCAATGATCACTCTAGCCAATGATCACTTTAGACTATGATCACTTTAGACTATGATCACTTAAGACTATGATTACTTTAGCCAATGATCACTCTAGCCAATGATCACTTTAGACTATGATCACTTTAGCCAATGATCACTTTAGACTATGATCACTTTAGACTATGATCACTTTAGACTATGATCACTTTAGACTATGATCACTCTAGCCAATGGTCACTTTAGTCCATGGTCACTTTAGCCAATGATCACTTTAGACTATGATCACTTTAGACAATGGTCACTTTATCTAATGATCACTTTAGCCAATGATCACTTTAGCCAATTACAAATAAACGTAACAAAATCTGCAAAAACCGATGAGATTTTTTATCACAAGGTCTAAACTGACCAAACCTTGATGCAGGTTCTGGATTCAGCCAGACTCCGGCCTTCCCCTGGACGTGAGCGCCAAATTCCAGATAAACATGCCCCTGGGGGACATCAGCCAGATTGAGAACACGGGAAGATTCTCCAACATGTATCTGCCGCTTCTCTGGTTTGATATCGTAAGTTTACTTTTTTAATTTAAGGGTAAACAACACTCATACCTACTAAATACTCGATATAACATTTGGTTAAAATCGAAGGTGTGGTAACTAACACTGTGACATGCAAATTGTATATACGAGATTAGATTTTAAATATACGAATAATGTTTTAATTACAGCGCATGTTCAGTCTACCGCCATCGATGGAGATGCGATTCAAAATGTACATAAACATCCTCCCCATAGTCGAGAAGTCCCTGATGTATCTTAGCTTCATAGCCGGCGCCATTTTAATATTCGCGACCGTCTACATACTCACGTTCAAGATCATGTTCAAATCGTACAAACAAAACAAATGGTCCGACAAAAACAGAGACATCTACCTGCCGTGTGAAATGCCTTTAGAATCCGATGATAATGACAAATCATTTGTGAAACTACCCACCGATAGGTTGATAGAGATCGGGCATAAAATTAGCGGTAAGGTGGGTACGCGAATGTCCGCTGCGGAACGGAAGAGTTCACTGATCGTTCCCGAATGTTCGGAGGTCAACGACGCGTATAGGAGTGAGAGTGATTGTAGGGAGAGTGATGATGATAAGCGCGATGAGAATGTCCGTGGTGATGGGAGTTGTAGGTATTTGGAGATTATCGATGATGGAAGCGAGTTTGATTGTGTTTGTGTTGGTGATAGGGCTAACGCTTTGCGAGAATTGGATAAATGATGATCGATCGTTGTCTTCTTCTTTTTAAATGTTTGGCCATCTCTCTTGCCAAGATGGGTTTATTGATAAATATTGAATGAGTGAATTTTCTATTTTTCTTCTTGTCACATATTTTTGATAATTCATGTTTGATACATACTAATGTGAATACATAAGAAAATAATATAAAATTTGATTTTTTTGCCTCGACGTGTGCTACTTAATTTTATAAAATGTTAACATAACATTTTGTGTTAAAATATATATGTAGTACCCGCATTATTGTATGTTTTTGTGTCGACTGCGTCAATGATTGATGAAACACTAGCTGATTTAGATTTTAAACTAACGCCTACTTAATAGCTTTCAAAAGCACCAAGTTTGCTCACATAATCTATAGACTAAATTGCTAAAAACAAGATTTAGGTTGTGAAAATAATGTTCTAACATAATTCTAAAGTTTATTGAGACTGGTGAATATAATTAAGATATTAGTTAAGTTCGTATAACAAGAAAAAGTGCTACGCCAATTTTATCACTTTAAAATGAGGCATACCATACTTTTTATTGTTCTATGGATTTGTTATGATTGCCGATTATAAAAGGTAATGTGATATTTAAGGTAAACGTTAAATAACCGATCTACCTGAGAATGTAAGTAAATTGTAAATATACATTTAAGGTTTGAAATAAAATAATTATTATTATTCTCCACTTTTTTTATTGCATCCCTCATCTTTATTTTGAGATATAAACATATTTAAGCACGATTTATGCTGAGTACCAGTTTAAATATTCGGCTGGAATTTCTAATCAAGAGATAATCTATACTAATAATAAGACAGTAAAAATCAAAAATCTGTACATTAAATATTTTTCCAAAAAACTGAAAGGAGGCAATTAAAGAAGAGTCATAGAAACCAAAAAAAAAATTTTTGGAATTCTTGTCTGTCTGTCTGTCTGGTACGTTATAACTTGAAAACTACTGAACGGATTTGAACGCGGTTTTCACAGTTGGATTACATATACTTGGGAGCGTTGTCAAAAGTTTATTTTGTCAAAATCGGTTAAGAGAAAGAGAAGTTATGGTCAATTGAAAATTTACTTCAACCACTGCTTCAAAAATTTTAAACACTTATATTGATTGATTAGTTATATATTGTTAAATATGTTCTAATATAAGTTAATCTTAATATTAAAACTTATGAGAGGTAACAAAAATAAAAAATTGATTAAATATAAAGCCAAAATAAGGTTAAAATATAGAACCGGAAATAGAATCTAAGATCAGAAAAAAGAATAACAAAAAAAAACACGAACAGAAAAGAATAAATAAAAATATACACATGAACAAGTGGAACTATGTGTAGTACGAACATTTTAGTGTGTGAGTGTGTATCAGTGTGTGCAATGGTGTTGCTGTGTGAGTGAGTGTGCGAGGTTGAGTCTTAGTTTTTTTTTAAAGAACTTCTACTTAGGCCAAATATATCCATCGCGGTATTAAGATGCTTCATTGTGTAATGACTACCATTCAGTTCAAACTTTCATCAACGTTTTACCCTATGATTATTTCGAGTGAACACTACCTATACAAACAAGTAAAAGGAAACGAGTGAAGAGACGTTTGTCATTTGTCCGCATCCATTTTTCCACCTACATCCTTAATGTAATGTGGTTTACCTTTTATTATTCGGTCAAACTAATAAGTAATAACCTCACAAGTACGTATTTCGTACTCATAACTTCGTAAGAATTTTCTTTCAACTCTTAACCGCTGAGGAGTTTTACCTTCCATCATCAGCTCATCCACATAAGAAGATATAATCAGAATATAAAATTGTCAGAATATTAATTGCCTGTACGTTAATTTGAAAGTTGCCCTCGATTTCCCCGAATCATCCGATCCTGTAAAGCTACATCATCCCTGAGTAACACAGGCTATATATAATTCCAATTGTAACAAGATTTTAGCCCGTGAAAGAAAGCCCTGTCGAGATCATTAAAAAACGCTATATACATAACCAAATTACACGTGGGCGAAGCCGCGGGCGGAAAGCTAGTTCTGAATAAATTGTTATATTCATATGTATTTTGCAAAAGTTTAATTTGAATCAGTGGAACAATGGTCTTTTCACTCGCAGCAATCTCTTGCAGGAAAGTTTATATTAGCGAAAGAGATAAAATAAAACGAATAAATAATGAAACAAGCATTTATTGATACATTAATCATTAAGGCCAATATACAACATAATTCACAGCTTCCATTCAAACTTTGGTCAAATCTACAAACAAAACATGACGAAACAACAATTTTTTTTTTTGGTCGGAAATCATTCACACCGATTACGGAACTTAACTAAAGCAAATTACAATTTTATTTAAGAACAAAACATCCAAACTAAAAAAAATTATACCAAATTTAATACATACCAAACACAGATTTGACCACAACGTATACCATGCGAAGAGAGAATTCTTGAGATCGGTATCCTCATGGCACAATAATTAAGGGGCATTCAGAGACCATGAATTATTGTGCCATGCTCGACTAACTACTGACGCCCCACCACGTGGGGAAGCCTTCATAAATAGAATAAACGCCGGTGGCTCAAGCTCAACCATTTGCCAATACCAGTTTATCGCCATATTTATATACATACATCAATTATATATACAAAAAACGGAAACCGGACATTCACACGCCAATCGAGCCCCACCCGCTTTGATAAATGTCAAAAACCGCAGATCGGAAGTTTGTAATAATAATAATAATAATAAAAAGCACTTCATCCACTAAGACCGAACCCCAAGTGAACCTATGTACCAAAAATATAATTAAAAGGCACTATATCTTAACCCTATGTAATCAACAATTAAGTTTACAACGATTTACACTTGTACATAAATACATATTTCAGCTGCCTAAGACTAAATTATGTAATGCATTCGTACCTACTAAATAAGTTTTTTTACATTTTTTATATTACTTAAACTAAACTAACTCCAACTTATCCATAGCAGTTACAAAAATGGATGTCCCAAAAGTCGCGTTGGTGTATGAAAGAATTGGGGCCTCAAAGTACCCTCGAAATGAATCGCTCATTCCCATTCTACTTCATCATAGAGACTTAAGGGTTTTAGGGGACACCGCGAAAGCATACAACAAAAACTTAATTCAAATTTATCACAAAAATATTGAAATGGAAGATTACGTTTAGTTTTAAGGAACTCGGCCTCGGAATACAGAAGAAACAACAGTAGAGTTTTAAACAAAAGCAGGCTTTATACAGGTGAGACTTATAAAAACTAAATGCATAAACATAAAATGCATTATTCGTCTTCTACGCTCTTCTAGAAGTTATAATTAAATTGACCGCACGGTATCAACATTTTCAATAGAACGGTTTCTGTATTCCGAGTTTGCCGCTAGCGGCTTGCCCTCAAATGAATCTGAACTTTGCCGCCGCAAAATATTCACCATAGACTATCAACTTCTAGTAACACGGCACATGACAGCTCAAGTTGAAACGTCAAAAGCAACCACAGATTATTAATGACAATTCAAATTTCAAACATGGAACATTTGATTAATAATCTATGATTAAATGGAGACATTGGGCCCAGCACGAACGCGCAACGCGTACTTAGTCGAAATACACTTTTGTATGAGAGCTCAACTTCGTACGCGCTCGTATACACAAATTGTAAGGAAAGTGGACACTTTCGAACTGTCAAACGTATGGTACCCGCAACGTGATACAAAACGATATCATCTTAAAGTTCATGCTAGGCCACTGTGCTTATATACATAAGTTATTAAGGCACACTTAAGATAATAATATAACTTAACGAAATAGTGATATTTCGAATTCATGTACTTTCTAGAAATACCGTTAAAAGGTGGGTTAAGTGTGGTGGGGTTAATGAGGTTAAAGGATTAAAATTCTTCATATAGTAGGAATAATAATTATATTTTATTTTAACGGGACGTAACAAACTTTTCTATGGGAAAAGCATGGGAAAATTTACTAACCATTTAAATAGTAATAAATTCAAAAAAATAGTTAAAATATTTCCGACTTTATTTCGGTTTGGAATTATTGAAATGTAATATTTCACTAGACAAACTAACATTTAAGATTAGATTTTTAGTTAAACTTATGTTTTGTAAAGACACCAACAATAATTTGTCGCCTTCATAAACTGTATATTGTGACCATAATATATATATATGAGTTTGACAAATTGGAAAATAGTTATGTGGGTAGTTTGAGCAATGGGCAGTTATGGTTATGAGCAGTTGCTTGCGTTGCTAAGTTAAGGTTACAACCATCTTTAACCTTGACACTATGAAGGTTACGTTAGTTAGAGGCTTGCTTGTTTAATTTTTTTTTATACGATCAATGTTGGGAGGAGGGGGGGGGGGAGCCCTGGTTTTCAATGAAATACCGGCACAAAAACTCAAAAAATTCTGGACCACGAAAGTTGTAACTCTACTATATGACAAGGGCCGGTGTAAATTAGTTTGTCATAACATTTACGTTAAATCTGACAGCCAAGTGGTGACAATTGACATTTAGTTGGGATTAGGGAGTGCAATTTCATAAAGTTTAATACATACACGTTATCATACATCTTTTGGATTTGATTTTTCAAAATGTCATTTCAATCGAATTAAGTAGAACTTTTTATGATAAATTAATTATAATATTTTGTTATATTTATATTGGAATTGGGATACTGATTGACGCTTCGAAAAGCTACATTTGATACTTGAAATATTTCTTATATATATATATATGTGGGAGCAGATTTATATCCGTTTACCCTGTTTCCTGGCTGCCACAGCCCCGCATAGTCTTCGCGGGGACGTCACATTCCGGATATCCTCAGTCTCCGCCAGGAGGCGGGGCTGCAGGCGCTTTGACGCACGCGTGCGGAAATTCGTGTCTTGGCTGGGTGTTAATGATTTTATACATCTGAAGAAGAAAAAATACTATTTTTAAGAATCTCTTTAGGGTAATCTCTCTCGTAGGGTTAAGCGTGATAAAGGAACGTGAGCTGTGGGAGTGAGAGGACGGTGCGAGAGAAAAGGAGGGAAGACGGACGATTAAGAGATAAGACGTAGGCACGTTGCATGATTAGTGTTAAAGTGTTTAATAAATTAATTTTAAAAACTCAATCCAAGTTATTTTGACCACCAATCCCACAAATATTAAGTTTAAAGAATTTAAATTTACTTATTATATTTTATATAATACAAAATATTATATGTAAAATATTAAAGTATATGAAAATTACAAATAAGATTATTCAATGTTCACCTCGTCTCTCGCGTATTCTTGGCGGGTAGGATCCGGTTGAGGAACGGCGACGTCACGGACCGGATGACCTCGTCGATGTTCTCCGGGCGCGCGTGCAGGCGCTTCGACGCGCGCGTGCGTATCTTGGCCGACTCTTGACTTTGCAGGTTCGGTGTTAGGGACTTGATGCACCTGAAACATCATTGAAAATACTTTAGCAAGGTATTCAAGGTACATTAAATTAATATTTCATCAAGTAATTGTTGACTACAATTGTACACAAAAATCCAGAAAAAAACAAAACCAACCAAAAGAGTGACTATATATATATAATGTCATAAAAAACCAATATCAAAAAAACACTCTAAAAAGTACAAAATATAGGACTAATTGACTTCTTCTTAAGGTCATAACCGAGACAGACACAAAAGACTACTATTTAAATATTCCATTGATTGTACAACTCTCAACGAAAACTAAAAAATATGAAGGGTACCTTGCAGCCTGCTCGAGCTGGCTGTTGAGCAGCTCGTTCTTGAGTTTGGCCTCGGCCAACTCTCTTCGCAACTGCTCTTTGCTCTTATTGCTAGAAGAGTGGAGTAGAGAGTGACGACGCAATCGGGCCGCCGTTGGGCGATTCAAAGGGTTCGGATCGACCATTTTCTGAAGATGAAAAACAGTAAGAAAATTGATACGGCATAATTATAACTATGTCTACTTTTCAAATTAATATGTGTGTAATAATGAAGAGGATTTCAAATAAATATTTAAAAAGACTCACCTTCAATAATTCGTTAAACTCGCGTGACACTTTGGGTAAGTCTGGCAACTTGCCATCGCGAATGTCGTGCCACTCTTGCCCGTTCTTGGGTAAGGGATGGCCGCCCGCTGCTTCGAAGAGGGTCAGGCCTGTTGCAAATTAAAACATTAATTTCCATCTATACAAAGTCCATAAAACACTTTCTCCATACAGTTTGCAATATACATCCACTTGGCAGAAATAAACGACCCAAAAATAACAAAACGTCTATAAATATATGACATTGGGATAATAATATACATATTTCTGTTGATACAGGATTAATATATATTTGAAAAGAGCCAAAATATCGTCCAGTTATAGTGCGATAACGAAAATAAATTAGCCTAAGATGAACTATGTCTCTTTAGTTTACCAAAAGCAAATATGTCGGCCTTGGTGAGGTGATTGAAATTCTCATGGAGTATCTCCTTCGGCAGGTATCTGCAGTCGCCCTCCTCCACAGACGGTGATGAAATACAAGTCACGTGGCCCAAGTCACCTGCAAAGAGCATTTGCATGTTTGTTATATGATATTAAAACAAGAAGCATTCCATAGAACACACAGGCCATCTCGCTCGCACACACCCAGAGACGGACTCACCAATCTTATATTTATGTCTGCCTGGTCTATTCGGCGCGTCGTCGTCGTCGTATCCGTCGTCCGAGTCGGTGTGTGACGTCACTTCCTCGCGACAAATGAATATGTTTCCGGGCTTCAAGTCCATGTGCACCAAGTGCATTGAGTGTATGTACCTGAAATCGGTATATACGGTTATGTAATGGACATAATGTGAATACATTATATAAAATCTGAATATTATGCCACACAAGAGTATTAAAACCATAGACAACATCACTTACGACAATCCATCGCTTATATGTGCCAACAGCAGCAACAATTCACTTTCGGGCAGCGGCCCTTGATCCATCTTCTGTTGAAGGGAACCACCATCGCAGTATTCATTCTGTATTATCATATGATCATCCTCTGCCCAGGCCGAGTAATATCTATACAAAATCGTACACATTAAACTTTGTTGCAATAAAAAAATTCATTAAACGCCAATTATAGTTAATTTAACTTCGACTCTACATTAATTATAATTGCCAGCAGGACGAGAAGGACTGGCAAGAATGACAACTGTCACTGTCACTGTCAAACTTGACGTGTATTGAGCAATCGGAAGGCGGCCAATGCATACCTGACGACGTGCGGATGCTTGCCCAAGGCCGCGTGCGCGTACACCTCCGTGATGGCCGCCCGCTCCGCGTAGGAGCCGGCGACCGGCCGCAGCGAGCGCTTCAGCGCGTACACGCACCCGTCCAACTTGTTGAGGCACTTGGTGACGCGCCCGAACGAACCGCACCCGATCACACCCAGCTCCTGGAACTCCACGTTGTACCGGGATATGTTCGATTCCTGTGGATTGTTATTAATATTTGTAAAATTATCCAAAGAAAAAACATATGGCATAGTTTTAAAAAAAATTGGTTTGTGTGATTTTTAAAGTACCTTTCTATTAGTTACTTAAGTGATATTTATCCAAAACATGGTTTTAAAAGTTGCATTAAAGGAATATACTCCTATTAAAAAATATCATTGAAGTCAAACCCTCAACCTAATTATGCATTTAATTATGACTTGGATAAATTTGATATATGGGTAATAACATACCCGTAATCTTTTCGCTGGATTCTCAGGTGTTGAATCACCATTGGGTGTTTTGGACAGGGCACGTTTCTTCTTGTTCATCGCTTGACCTGAGAACAATGTCATATTTATATAGTAAAGGGGGGATAAACCAATGCATTTCAAACCATAAAAGCTGTATTTCTAAATCGGTTTCATCAATATTTAGCTAAGACAGAACAAGTCTTTCTTTTCTCATTTATTTGTCATAACAGTCACAGAGATGCTATGTACCCTTAGCCACCCATTTATGCAAGGATTGTTATTTAATTGTATAGCTAATCAAATAATACTTAGAAATGCAAATTTACCACATAGAATAGTATGAACAATCACTTGTGTATGTCAATAATTGTATTCATATATCTAAGTCTTTTATTATTCTATTCTATTTACTATTATTTTGGAACTCGACAACAGTCTGAGAACACTTACAACTCATTGAAATATTGGGTTGCACAAGCATCCATTAGGTTTTAAAACAATCAGATATAACATAATTACCATCAGGTGTAAAAGGATTGATGTTGACTAATGGTTGTTTCCGAGGCTTCGGTTCCTCTATATCCTCTGGGGCTATGCTGATAAAGGCACTGTCTTCATCCATAGTTGGCTGATTATTTGGTGGGTGAAGGTGGTGGCTGGAGCCAGACGGCATGCCTGCAACAACAATATAAACATGACATACTTCTTTAATGAAAATTTATAACTTTATAAATTTAACAGATGTAGTGAAATTGTCATTATAATGAAAACGAAATGACGTTACATTAAAACACTACTCACCCGACGGAATCTCAAGTTTCGGTGGGAACAACCTAATCCTAGAGCGGTTAATTGATGGCGTTGAGCATTTCTCGAGTAAAGTCTTCGGTGTACGTGGGCTGTCGAATAATCTGAAACATGAAAATATTCTATTAGTATATACTATAGCCTGAACTTAAAGCTCACGCTGCTCTAAGGTAGTGACAGAACAAGAGCTTTGTATAATAGAGCTAAACCATCAAACTCCAAATATTCATTAACCAATGCCTAAAGCAAATCTGAAGATATTATCGACAATATACAATTCTGGAAGATGAGCCACGAAGATCCTGGCTTGGTCATACTTTGCGCAGAGATCTGTCCCTAGGCAAGCTTTGGACTGGAAACCGCAAGCGTGCAAATTAAACCGACCTAATCCAACAGACCAGGCTTGGCATAGATGAAGCCAAAATCATTGGGATGACTTGGAGCAAACTTAAGCGAAAGGCCAGAGAGGAATAGAGAAGTATCATATCTGCCCTCTGCCCCTACTCTAGAGTTCTAAGTCACCACATTCTAGTAAGTAATAGAATTTAAAGCTTGTAAAATAGACCTAATAACGACAGAGATTCTGTATACTAAACAATAAATGTGTCTATTAAGAGAATGGAATTGGTTTAGACTAATAAAAATGTAGGTTATAGAAAGTTATCTCTAGTACAGAATAACAGATCAAACTTTCGAATGTTTTTATCAAAGCAGTCGTCACAATCAACTTAGTAAAATGTAAATTTTGCATACGAAACACCTGCGGTTAAAAAAAATCTCAGCATACTGATAGACGTTGTAAACAGGTAAAAATTTATTTTTGCTTTAGCAACATCGTGAAATAGCTCACAATTCCAAAGGCATAGAGTGTATGTTTCTTTGAAAGAATATCTCAAATCCTCTATAACAATAATAGCGCTCCGCGTTTTTCGATATTTAGGCGAAAAGAAATCATATGCACCTTGTGCCAAGGTGCAGATTCCTTACAGGTTTTTTTAAAGGTGCTACTATTATGTCGTATTTTTTTGTGCCAAAATCGTAGGAGTATGGGCAGATGTCAGCTGTTTCATCATATGTTTCTTTGTAACTGTTATTTAACCGATTTCCAACGACATTTTGTTGCGTGAGAAGAATTATCTCAAATGTCACGATACGTTGGTACCGACGGCAAATTCAATAAGAAAACAAACTATCGACAAACAAAGTCAAATCTTTTTATTCACTAAGGAGTATTTTCATTCGTCTTAAATCTTCAGAGACTCAACGCCTGTTTGCACGCGACCAAGATGAGAAGAAACAGACAAGAAACTCAACCGGTTGATTTTTACACTGTTTATAAAGCAAGGCTACGCTGGAGAAAACAAAGCAACCGCAGACTATAGACAAAACATTGCTTGCCAATTAATTACTAACATGTAATCAAAGCTTATAAAACTTAAGATATATGTAAAGTGAACTGATAAATTTTCCACCACACAGTACTAACATTTTTATCAAATATACTTTCATAGTCAGGTTTATTAACTATTGTTTTAATGATAACGATTTATCAGTAATTCTAACAGTAATGGGAAATTTACCTCAACATTTGTAAGCAACAGAAGGAATTCTTTCGAATATAAGAAACCTATAGAAAAGAATAGGTCAACAGACAGATTGAACAAAATGATGAAACATCAAGTTGTTTCATTGCAAATCTTTTGTACCTAAGAGGCTTATGGCATATAAAATGCATGTATACATTACACTACAATAACCTACTCTCTGGTGCTCATGCTAATTTAGTACTGTATACCCCTAGCCCTATTTACTAACATGCCAGTATGACTGGGCTTTATGAGAAAATTTTGTATGTTCATCTGATATGCAGAATACTTGTTAATTATGTATCTTAATACTGTAGGCAAACCCCACACACCGCCAATTACTATGGCCCCTGCATACATCTCTAACTAAATGCAAACCCTTGATGCTTAGGCTCTTGTTCTGGACCATTCTAAACCTGACACAGTATAGTAGGAAGGAGTGGCAGGTCCACCAACACTGCTTCCACATACAACTTGTACTGCTTTGTAAGACTGTTCTCATTTTAACAATACAACTAAATTATTGTTTTATTACCAACTGTAGTAAAACACTTTTCCTTTTTGAAATATTTGTTGTAATAATTTATTTTATAACCAAGTAAGTTAAGTTAATATTGACACAAACAAATAAAAATAATAATAAGATGCTTTCAATGTGAAAAAAGCTCAATTGATATTTATAGGTTTTGTTAAACAATAGAATACTATTGTATGTAAACTTTTTAGACAACTTAGTATGAATAAAGTGCTAGAATTTGCTATAATATCAAAACTCATGTTAAATGTTAACTAAAATGCATAAAAAATAAGAACAAGGGTAATGAAAACCAGAATTATTTAGGTCAGAAGTGAGGTTAACAATATCCGAACCAGTTTAGTGGACATGCATAGACATGATTAAGTGACACAGTTATATTTTTAAAAACATATTTTATTTATAAATACCAAAATGGTAATGAAGTGATAATAAATCAACATGATTATTCATGGTAAACATCATGTAATCATAAGAATAATAATATGTAGATAGAGAGAAAGTAAAAGAAATACATTTGTACAGTAAATAGAGAAGAGACAGACAACTTGCAACACAATCAATTGCAATACAAAATCAATAAAGATTACATCTGGATCCTTCAATGATTACAATAATACCAATGCATCTAATATTTACTTGTGAACTTTAATAGAATCATCAATCAATTGATCATATAGGAAATCTAGGGATGTAGGAAATTATTCATGCTGAAGAGTTTTAAGTCTTAAATATATAAATGCTTAACCTAGTTGACTTTTCACTAAATCTTCAATTGGATAATATTATAGTCAAAATAAGTATTGAATACGCATGGTTCTTGCACTGATGAAAATGCAATGGCAACCAAGCATACTTTGATATAAATGCCTACTACGTATAACTAATAGCTTTCCAAAACCAATTGAAATTATAAGAGGACGATTATATTAAATCGCGTAAACTACAATATAGTTATGTTTTTGAGGTCACGCAGATCGGTAAGAGAAGACGAGACTCTAGAATATGGTATTTTATGATAGGTATACAAAATGAGACATGAACTACTTACGTCAAGGCACCAACACGCTTATATGGTGGACTAAAAGACATTGGCGCTGTTGAAGCTTTCCTGCCACAATCATCATCGTCCAAACTGTTAAAATCCAATTTCCTGGGCAATAATATCGTTGGTGGTATGGGACTTAAATTACTTGAAAACATATTGAATGAATCTGACATGTCACTAGATGTTTCCACTGATAGTTCTGAATGATTATATCCAGTCTTCATCCTGTAACTCTCACTCATATTGAAGCACTTCTTAAATACACTTTTCTAGTTATAATTATTTATATATTTCGTTATTTTCATATTCAAACAAAAGCTCACTTTCACGATTCACAAATATCTTTTCTCAAACGTTATGGCGGATGACGCATAGCACCTGTTTGTTGGTTCGACCAATCACAGCGAAAGATACGACCGGTAAAAAAAATATTTGAATCCTATTGGTTGTGAGACTTTTTTGAATAAACAGCTTCCATACGATGGTTCTATAGCCTATGGTCGTCTATGGTTTTATAAATCAATAACATACAATTTATTCTAGTAAATATATAAAAGTAAACTTAAATTTAATCAGGAATATACAAAACTGATAAATTTAGTTAATGGTAAATTAATGTCAGCTGTGAGACACAAGTTGTAGTTTAAGTGTTAAAAGTGCATCCTAGATGTCGCTATGATATATATTTTCAAACTAAACATATTTATGATTCTACGATTTGATGATAATTATTGTTTACTTCCAAGCAGTTCCAATCAAACTTACTAATTTTAAAATGAGTAAGTTTGAATTTAATAACCAAATTTTATCAAAGATGGTGTAGTACATTACAATCAGGAGTAAAAGTTATCAATTGCAAAAGAAGTTTTCGTAATTTATAATTTCGAAATACTTTAAGTATAATTAAATTAAGAATCATATAATTGTATGTTTTAAGCCCTAATTTGGTTTTGTCACGCGTTTGGTAATGTTATATAGGTTTTATTAATATTATTTACTTTTAATTTTCTACGTCTTAATTTTAATACAACGTCTGTGGTATTAAAATGTACATAAGACGTATTTTCCGAAAAAATGTAGTAAATCAGTATTTGCAAGAACTTAGCTATTAAATAGGAATAAAATTAGAATTATCTATGGCCGAATGAGGTTGACAGTTGACGCACATTATAGCGGGAATCGCACGTGTCGCCATCTTTTGTTCATTCGTTTCGCTCCCCTTCCATAATCAGTTACGCCGATTAGATTAATTTTTGTCAAACGTTTAATTTTAAACAAAAATAAATTGACATTTAGGATTTCATGCTTGTTTTAACTTACTATTCAAATGCGTTACGGTTTTAAATGCGGTAAATTATTTAAATGGATGGCAATAAATTTCCGTAAGTAAAAAAGCTAATCGTGATCTTTCACATGTGAGGATTATGTTAGACTTTTGTATTCAGTAAAATTTAAATATCCTCGTGTACTTACTAATGAAATACTGCTTAAGTACTTGACCAAATTATTAAACTTTACCAATATTAATCCTATAACATACATAAAGAGAGAAAGAAAAAACAATAGTGAATAAAATGTAGACTTTGTAAAACAAACAAAATCAACAATCGACATTATAAATAAATAAGTTATTAAAATTATTCAATACTTACTACATACTATACTACATACAGCTTACAAAAATGTAATATAAAAAAATATTATTCTATAAACATACAATACGCTTTTGACATACGGGATACTTATTACAACTCTCAGAGTTGGCGCCACGAAGTTTTTTATATTAACACTTATCTGATCGCTAGTCGGACCACTTATGACTTACCACGCTTACCACTAATGAAGGAACATTTTTAATTTTTAAAAGAGCTCCTTAAAGGTTAAATTAGACAAAAAGAGGTTATAATAAATTTATTTTATCAAAAGAGGTTTTAATGAATTGATTTCGTCATAAGAGGTTTTAATGAATGTATTTCGTCATAATCGGTTCTATAAAATCCATTTTTTTTACTATCACAATATTGTAAATGATAATATGATGTTTTTATCGTATATTACTTGTACACACACACAATTTCACACTACAGTACTTCTTTTGCTTTTTGTATTTACTTATTTTTTCTTTGTTCTTTAATTTGTGTCTTTTTAAAAATTAATAAGAGATTTCCAAAAACAAGTAGATTATCACTGAAATGGAGGAACTATCCTGGTATTGACAAAACGAAAAAAAAATGAATAGGTTTATAATAATAATATATTTTATTTTTACATTTATATTTGTGTAATACACGCAAATATACCTGTCATATATCGAAGCTGTATATTCGGACTTTTGAATTTAATTTAACCCCCTTTTTGATTTTCTTTTCGGGTATCTCCGACCCTTTTTTATTTTGCATACAATAACGATTGGACATGGACAGTTGTGGAGGGTTAACGTCAAAACACTGTTTAAAACGAAAGGGTTAAATGTGTTTTTAAATAGGGTTTAATATTGTTGTAATTATAATCGTCTTCAATATGTTTAGCTGGAAATTAGCTAAGGTCACGCGTTCTTGGCTTTACACAAATCTGGAAAGTTTCACCTGTCCCTTTGCTAAATGAAGACTGTCGAAAGTAAATAAAACCTTACGTTATTCTATTAAAAATCCCATAAACAATAAACAAGTCATACGTTTAAACAATTTTCTCTAGACTACGAGCCATTAATCTCCTTCAAATACAGACGCATAAAATTCATATAATAACCAACATTTTTTTAAACATTGAAACAAATTAAAGCATACTTTACTGAAACTGTGTAAATGTTGAAGTTAAAAGAACGAATGCGGGTAGTTACGGCTTTTAGCGTTGAACACAACCGCCAATAACAATAGGTGGGTGTGGCTAATTTCAAAATAGGAACGCTTTTTCTTCGAAGACTTTTTCAGCCGGTTTCAGTTATCTATGTAGGTGATTAACGAACAAATATTTATTCTTGTACCTATCATGGGGATCGTTCTTTATTAATACTTACATTATAAAGAGAAGTTATTAAACTTAATTGAATAATTTTATAGAACTACCTGCGATTTATGTGGGTCAGTAAGAGAGAAGTCAAACCCTACTAGTTTCCTTACATGAGTTTATAAAATACCTATATTAATACATAATGTTTACAAATATGTAAACCTATGTAAATAAATGATTCGCTAGTTTTTAGTTGTAAGCCGTAGTCAATAAAAATCATGAGCCTCACACTAACATCTCTGTCTTTATTTAACTTATGAATACTGAAGTATTAAATCCATTATAACCATCAAACCCTTATTAACAATGCGATAAAGTCGATATTGCAAAAATTTAACGATACCATAAAATGGCGTTCTTTACACGCGAACCATTTTATGTGACCCCTATTATCGTTCTTATTTTCTTTTCTCAACCTCAACATTTGTAGAGAGGGAAGGGATAGAAAGTTCATGTTACATTGGTTGCATTCACAATAGTTGAAAAGCCACCCCTACCCGCCCCTTTTAGCAACCACTCCCTCTCAAGTCAGTTCATATCCAACTTTCGTTGGTGACGCACGTATCGCTCGACACTTATATTTCGAACGTATAGACAATGACATTTAAGTGATTAGCCCATGTATAATGTACCCAACGGAAAGTATCAAACATGGACTCAAAATAAATCCCTTCATAAAGGAAAATATGTTGAAAACAATACAGAATTTGTGTTACAATAACACAAATGTAAACAGTTTTAATATGACATCACCGTTTTTGGTCGACAACATTTTGCATCAACAGAAATCGGTGATTCACAATCAATACTTGAACCAATTGGAGTTCTTGCAGCGTTCGAATTTCGAAAGATCTAGAGACAACTCACCGGAAATAGAGGAGAGTAAAATGGCTGAACCAGACGACGACAGGAACGAGGAAACCGTAGACAAAGTAGACGACGACGATTCGAAAAGCGACGAAGGTTTTGTTAAAAATGAGGTTTACTATAACGATTATTATCGTAATGAGGATCGCGAGAAGGAGGTTTTAAATATTCCAAATTTGAATCGGCGGTGTCATTGTGGTGCTTTCGACTGTCCGCCGTTCTCTTGTAAGAAATCGGGTATACGGCGGTTAGAAGAGTTAGAAAAAAGGTTCAATTTAAATAATTATCAGGACAATTCTGACGAGGACGTTAGAGAAAAGACTGAGGACATGGTAAAAAGTTGTGACGATTTTATTGAACAGAAAAAACCGCTTTTGAAGTTTAGTGTGAGTGCTATACTTGGAGAAGACACGCTGAAATCAAATGTAAATGGTAAGACTCTTTAATTATTCGTGCTTTTTTCTCTTTACCTCTTTACCTGCTGCAGTTTAAAATGATAACAACTTTTTAATATCTTAAATAGTATTGAAAAGAGCTAAGTATTTTATTAAATTATTCAGACGTCAAGAAGTCCCGACCTCATTAAATTATAATATAAATTCAATTCAAACATGATGAATATTTCTAATATGATTAGAAATCACGAAAATGACCTTCCGAATCTTTGTTTTTAAAATCACTCTTGGTCGTTAATAGTTAGGTAAGCGGTTAGGATCTTTGTTCATACCGAAGATATATATTATTGATGTATTATCTATAAATTGATAACATGAAGAAAATTTCTAAGAAAATCCCGCCACGGACGGCTTTTTAAGAAAACGATTCGAATCGTTATTTATAAATTTGATATATTCTAATTATCCAATAGTTATTTATAGACTTGATATAATTTAATTTAAATTGAATTGAAATGTTGAATTATAAATCTTGTAAAATAATCGCGATCGTCCATTAAAATGTATGATTCTAATTTTAATGTAATAGTTAAATTTCACATATACACACATTTATTTACGCAGAAGAATTTATGTGTCCGATCGAACAAGACTCAAACTCAAAATATCTTTATTCAAGTAGGTCTTTATAAAGACACTTTTGAATCGTCAATTTTTACACTACCACCGGTTCGGAAGGCAGTCACCGAGAAGAACCGGCAAGAAACTCGATAGCTGCTCTTTTAAAATAAACAATTAATACAAAATTGTGCTACTGATAATTAAAATAACAAAGCATTGTAAGTCTACTCAAGAATTGAACTGTCCCGATGCTGAGCCAATTGCCGACACATTAAAGGGATCTTTGTCCTTTAAATATTCGTTTACGGTATAGTATGCCTTTTCAACCAAAATACCCTTTACGCGCGTTTTAAATTAAGGCCTTTCATATTCAGACCGATTACATCATCTTCTATTCTCCCTCATCACACCGCTTTTCTATCTCAATACATTTCATAATATTAGTAATAGTATAATTATAAAATAATATATTAAAAAAATATATAAATACTAATTAGTATGAAACTTCAACTCAAAAACTAGAAACCTATCTTTTCCGAAAGCTCGAAAGGAAAAACTGAAGGACCTTGTTATATTGAAATGAAATGTCGTTGAAAATCTTAGGATTTTTGTTGAAAAAGTCAGTTAAAAAAGTCGTTTGTTATAGCCGAATTTTTAACATTAGTTGTCTCATAACTGATTGGCTCGGTGAAAACCGCAGAAATAAGCATCGCGATACATCGAGGCATTATTGGTACCTACTTTGCCACGAGAACCAAACTTTTATCATTAGTTTAGTTTGTTTTATGTTATTTAAATATAATTTAGTTAAGATAGTTAAGAATGTAATATATTAGAAATATCGAATATAAAGTCTTATATAAAGAAATAAAATACGACTAGTATATTCATATCAAAAGTTACATTATTATACTGTAACTACAAGAGAAATTGTATTATCAGACTATTTAGAAACATTCGTTAACCAACATTACTCATATGGAATGACTGCACGCAGCCAAATTAAAACTTGGATAGCATTAGTTAATAAAAAATTAAATATAAAGCTTAGAGCTTTTTAAGGCCCTTCCTCCCGCGCACCACCTTTATGTGGAATGTAACGAATAGTCAAAAACATGTCACATAACAATATTGACGTCGTAATGTACTTTGACTTATATACGAGCCAAGCAAAGTGTACACGTGTTAGAGGACATAGACGTATATACTGCGGCTTATAATTAGCCACCAATTTAAAATAAAAACTTAAGACTTTTACTCTTTTTTTTACGATAACATTTATTATCTCTCGCCAATTATATGTACAAATATGGTCTAAATATATATAATATACAACCTTATTTAAATATGTATAAATTATTTATCGGTTATAAGCTTAAAGAAACATTAAAAACATACTTTGCGGTCGAAAATCCACTCCCGACGGTGGATTCATTTCTTTTCGGTTCAAGGTGATGCCTTTACGTATTTGACAAAATCGAGTGTAGCTTTAAGATATATGTAATATATATACATATATAAGAGATATGTAGCTGACATACGCCGCCCAAACGCAGTTCAAAGAAAATTGTGTGAAGTTGCGGACTTATAAATGATATAAAATAATATTTAGGTTGTTCTGCTAACTACCACTCACATCGGACAGTTAAATATATAATAATTATTCTTAACGGATACATTTTCACATAGTTAAGCTTCTATTGTATTAATAAAACAAATAATCGAGACCAAATAGATTGTATAGCTATTGCAACATCTTAATTCACTGAAACTTGCAATATGGCGTTGACTTTTTCAATAAAACGCAACATCTGGACGGACACTTAAGGCTGGGGGCGTGAGAGGGACGGCGATATGATATAGCAATAGGTTAGAGAGGGATAGGTGTGTGTGGGGGGGGGGTTCGGTGAAATTAATATGTCTTTTCTGTACATTTTCGTTCGCTTTATTATTTTATTATTGATGTTGGGATTTCTCTATTAATATGTTGGGGCTATTACGTTTTAGTGGTCTGTGTTAACGTTTGTTATATAGGTGGGTACTTTGCACACACAATCTTTGAATTTACGTAAATGATATTACTTAATTCGTATATTATGTTATATATAAATAAACTTAATACTTAGAGGAACAAAAGTATGTCGTTTAAACTAAATACTGTTTTTATTATCCTAAAGTAATTGTGACACCACTTCGCACGATTTCTTATAACAGTTTTAAATGTATAGGCGGGAAAAAACTGGGACAATTACCTGCAGGTTGCCCTAAAAAATACTTACCCTTCGTAAAAAGCATATCGAAGGTTCAATCACCACAAAATATTCCCAAGAATCAATCGAACAGTCGTCAAGCAATAGCAATGAAAACCACCTGCTAAAACAATCAACCTACCCTCTTTTATTTCACTCCATCGAAAACTTTCCTAAACGCTCCGTTATTACCAATAAAATAACGGGTATAACGCTTCAGTAAGGTTCAAATTGGAATTCGAACGTTCCAAATTCGAATTCAAGTTCAAAATAACGACTATAAAGCTACCGTAAGGTTGAAATTGGAATTCGGAATTCGAATTCGCCAATATGGCGCCCAATGACATGTTAATATGCGAGTCCGGAGCCGAAATGCATAATAAACTTGAATTTCTCATATTTTCTTATTGATGGGGTAGCGTTTTTGTGATTTTGACAGGCACTATTTAAGTTGGTATTACGATACGGTTACAGTCTGAGACATATTCAATGTCCTATGTTATTATAACTTTGTGAAGGGTAGTTTTGTTAGGTACCTACTAAAATTTATGTCTATCTATTTTAATTTACAGGTAAACTTTTATTAAAATTTAATATTAACTTATATTATAAAATAGGTACTTAATCATTGCCCGTAAATAAGAATTATGAGTTCGCGTAATAGTTTCAAAAATTAGCAATTAATAAAAAATGTTTTATTTTTACTTTCACATGGTGTGTATTTCAACGAGAATAATAAATGATAATAGGTTCTTAACGGTAACCCCGAGCATATTACAGAGACTCCTTTATTTCTTCAATAAACGTCCGACCATTTTGAAGGACACTAATGCACTGAAACCCCCATATAAACACACGTTCGAATTTCGAAACAGTAAACTGTAACCGTTTAACACAACCGCAGACATGTTCTGAATTTAAACGATCCAATGAGCCTGCGGTGGCGATAAACGGCCGATTTTCGAATTTCGAATCATTTTATGAATGTAATATTTGATATACCTACGTAATATAGCGTATTACGTGTGATTAAGTAGATTTTATGAGATCTGGTGAAGGTGTTTTTTTTAGTAGAAAATAGATTTATACATGGCTTAGGTATTATTTAATCCTTGTTTTGGATAAACCAATTTATCAGTTCAATTATTGTATATACAAAACACATTTTATTTTTATAAACAATAGAAACATTAAGTAATGTACTGTAAGAGGCATCTAATAACAACGAAACAATGATATGAGTTAAGATTAATTTGTTCACATAGCGAAAAAGCTTTATAGGTTTAAATACCTTGAAATATAGATTTTTTAAATTAACACATTGAAGCCTAAGAAGCTTAATCTTATTAAATGCTGAAAGCAAAAATTATATACATAACACATGTATACATTTAAAACTATGATTAGAAGGTCTACACACCCAATAATCATTTAATTAGAAGTTATATATTTATTAGTAGATAATTAATAATTTAAAATAACATACACGTTTGTCATACAAAATGTTTTGTTTAAGTTTGATAGTATAAGCATTTAATTACGACTCACACTGCGTGAAACATAATGTTCATCATGTAAACACAAATGTTCGGTTATGAATGTTTATGTTCATATATGTTTTTTTTTATGTTTATATCTAGTTATTCTATATTGTTTCAATGTTTTGTTCTATATTTACTATTTTTGGCCTGTACAAAAATTTATATTAATTATCGATGTGACTATGTGAATTATTGTTTATATTTTGATATTATTAATTACTCCCGGATTCGATGTCTTATTCATTAAGGTACATAGGACCATTTTGAATCGTGTTAAATCTAAGTGGTTCTACGCCTGTTCGCACGCGACCAAGCTGAGAAGAAGCAAGAAACTCGGCTTGGTCATTTTTTGTCGGTAATGATCCCAGTACACTTTTTAAGGCAAGGCTACGCTGGAGCTAATTCATTCCCAAACTTCAGAACATCAAAATAATCAGATAATTTAAAGTAAATATTAAGTTCATCAGTCTCATATTAATGTATATTATAGTGCTCTCTTTACTAGGCTTATTTTCACTATCTACGTAAAATTTACCAAAGGCCTCACCACGCGTTTAATCTTATAAACATTTCCCACAGGGGAGCATTTAAAAGTCAATTTTCCGATCGCCGTCCCCTGCGAAATCAATTATTTTCACACTTTCCCCGAAACGCCGCTAGTCTATGGTTAAACGACGGTTCATTAAATACCGGTTATTTACCGGTATTTTTATTACCGAGTATGAAATATTCAATATTTACTTTTATAGTACTACAGTAGATTGTATGACGGTTTAATAAATCACATACATTACAATTTTAAATAAAGTATAGGTTAATAAAAATAAGGAGAATTTTAATTTATTTCTATTAAGTCAAAAATTTCTTTTTTAAGAACCACAGCAACTAAACACATCAATAGAAATAACTATTATTCACAATATCGTATGCATTAAATCCAATGAGATTACAAAAAAAAGCGGCAATATTTTTCTATGATCCACAAAATGGTGAGCCATAGAATTACATTTTATTAATTCACATTTAATCTATTATAATAAAACCAGGCAATAAACAGTAGCTCACATCCCGCCCACAGATAAAAAATGGCTACCAATTCACACTATGGTCACACCATAGACACTTTTTAATAACAAAGCTAATCCTCACAGCTATCATAACAGCTAATAAAATATGTCCGAACAATAAATTTATAAATTGGGGTCGTAAAAAAAACTATTATGTTATGGGATTTTTGTATTGTATGCATGTTTAATATTTTATTGATCCCTTTGTTGCGAAAAGGGATTGTAGTCTTGTTTTCTCAAGTGTAGTTTGCTCTTTTTAATCTGTTATTGCGTTTGTATTATCTATGTTTTTTTGTACAACAATTCTTTTATACTTCTTCGCGGTTAAAATCTTTGTTGGTTCATTCGTATTGAATGAGTTTTTATATGTTATAAGATTTGGTTTATTGCGACTTCACACACTTATATGATTATGACGTCAATATAAGATATTTATTAATCTCAATGTCAGAAGCGTTTAATAAGTCTTACCGAAATTATGGTAAAAATAAATAAAACTTACTGAAGCAAAATGAAGATTTAGAGGGCGGGCGGGGGCGTCGACGCGGAAGTTTTACCCCGGGGCTTGTTGTTTTAATTATTAATACGCTATTAAGGATTGAGGAGTAATCTCTGTAAGGAAAAACACTGTTTTCTTTATACACAAAGATAATTAAGCAATACGAATTTGCAACAAAATTTTACAGTAGGTCTAACCTAAGTATTAAAAAAGCTTATCTAGTTATTCCTTCTGTATGCCGTTTTTGCGTCTTAACTCTGTAATCTATGACTACTATGACGACTATTTACAATATATTCAAGACCTAAGCTTTTACAATGAAAAGTTAAAGTAATTTAATACTTAAATATATACTAACAAGCTAACATCCGGCAAGAAAATTGTTATATTTCAGTAAATTTATATAAAACCATAGTTTTTATACCTTTCTTATGGTGAGAATGATTTTTTAAGTAATATAAATAATTAAACAATATTTAACCAGTACTGAACTACCAGGCGCCTCCTTAATATATTTAAGTAAATTGCAGACAGACAGATTTTTAAAACACGTAGATACATTTTATTGGTAGGTTTTCAAAGTACGCAGATATTGTTCAAACTCAAAATATTTTTATTCAAGTAGGTCTTTATTACACTTTTGAATCGTCAATTTTTACACTACCACCGGTTCGGAAGGTAGTCATCAACCGAGAAGAACCGGCAAGAAACTCGATAGCTGCACTTTTAAAACAAACAATTAATACAAAATTATGTTACTCACAATTCAAACAACAAAGCATTGTAAGGCTACTCAAGAATTGAACTGTGAAATGCTGAGCCAATTGCAGACACATTAAAGGGATCTTTGTCCTTTAAATATTCGTTTACCGTATACTATGCTTTTCAACCAAAATATTCTCGCGCGTTTTAAATTTATTAGAAGTTCATTATGGAAATTCGTTCGAGTATTGTAAATGCTAAGCGTATATAAATTCATACAGAAATTTCTCGATAAAACCCCGCCAAAGCGATCACATATAGGTTTAAATTAATATGGAGTCAAAAACAAAACACTTTGATTAATGGCATTACAAAGGAGGTACAATATATTAGGGGCGGCGTGGCATTGACAGAAGGGTGGTAAGAAAATGTGGGGTGATGCGGGCGAGGTGGGTGTTATGGGCTGTAGCGATAATATAAATCTTTAATCTATGATTTGTGAAAGTTTATTTATTATTTTGGAATGTTATTATTTATATCTTTCCATACTTCAATAATCTTCTTATATCTACAAGGTACCAAATTAAACCGATCAACAAACTCAGGTTGGGTTATTATCTGGTACAATTTAGTTTTTCCAAATTTCCCTTCATCTTATATGTACCAATCCAAATCATATTCGAATGAATAAATTATTACGTAACGATAATAATGTTGTATTTATATAATTAAGAATTAACATAAATTATAACTATATTGAATCCGTCAATTCTTAAGTCTATGCTTGTCAAAAATTATATTTCAATTTATTAGTTAATTGAAATAAAAGTTAAAACATATTTAATTCGTTATATTATGTGTCAAGTATTATCTCTCAAGGAGTATATAATAATATAGCATAGAGATATAGATTTATTGATTCCAATAATTTAATACAGAGACTTTTAAAACTAGCCACGTTGTGTGTTGACGCTGGAATTTACATAAAAAAAGCGGAATCATGCGACTTTATTCACTTCATGCTTGCACAGCCTGGATTCTGAGCAACTGTGTATCATTTTGTAAGTGATTTGTTTAAGTAATGTTTGGGGACAAATTTAAATATGTCTTGTTAAAAAAAAAACCGCTTCATCTTATGACTTAACTGATGACGACGGAGATTTGAGATTCGCTTGTATTTGTAATGGTTTCGCGATTACGCCGTTTAACGATTAGCGCATTGAGACGTCTTGACTTAATTGGATGGTGGAAAAATGTTTTATTGAATTAATAGACTATTGTAGGCTCAATACAATATTTGAATTATTTTTAGGGCGGCCCAGCGTTTCCACTTACATATTTACAAAAAAAAAAAGATGTTTGATTAGCATAATTATATTGGTGTTATTTTAACAGTTGTCTTTACCGAGGTAGAGGCAATAGTTGCTCTCTCAACCTGTTAACTTCTTGTTATTTATTTTCTCTTGTCGTTCCTATAGTTATTACCTTGTTTTTTTTCAGTAAAACTTAGTTTAGGATACATTCTTATAACTTGTACTTTTTATCTTAATGTATAAATAAACCTAAGTTTAATTAATGAGGATAATAAAAAAGCCGTTGTTAGAATTCATAGACGAAATAAATATATTAAATCTTTTTACAGATTACCGACAACCAATGGTGGGTAATCCGTGGCCAATAGCTAAGCCCATCGCCAGCCGCCCAATACCAGTACAGCATCAGCACTTGCAGCATCTACTTGCACACTGTCACCATCCATATTTAGGTAAACCATCACCACCAACCAAATTCACATTAAACTGTAAGCACCCATGATGTAATTGTGAAGAAAGATGATCATATCAACTTTTAAAATTCACTTGTTTATCCATTTGAACAGTATATTATTGTTATTTAATTTAATTTGTATTAGAACTGTATAAATATAATTAAATTTAGTATAACCCTAAATCAGATGACTAATACGACAATCAAATCGACCACATAAATCCAGCGTTCCTTTGTTTCAGTGAGACCATCACAAGCTCACACCCAGGTGTTTCCACTTCCAGGTGGATTTCCATGGGCACATAGTTCTAGAGGTAATTATTCATAGTCCCATATATGATGGTAATGTTTTTTGCTCTCTTACATTACAAACTTGTAGTTTAACAGAGAATCTTACTAACCTAAATAATTGTACAGATCGTTTTGAATATATATTAAGTTTAAGTAATTAATGTATGCTGTTAGGCCGGCAACGCAAAAGCGATTTTATTAACTGTGAGATAAATTCCTCTAATTACCTTTATGGTGACGGTCAGTGATATTTATTATATATTTCCCCAAAACATAGCACACTTATATACGTCAATAATTTTATATCTAAGGTTGGTTGTCTTTTTCTAGGTAAACCACGCCGTGGTATGATGAGACGAGCAGTATTCTCTGATCTCCAAAGGAAGGGTTTGGAGAAGAGGTTTCAAGTGCAAAAGTACATATCTAAGCCGGATAGGAAGAAATTGGCCGAAAAACTAGGATTGAAAGACAGTCAGGTGAGGTGTACCCACAATTTTATGCGGGTAGGGTAAAAAGGAAAATGTTTAAAAAATACAAACTTTTCATTATAATAGTTCACTAGCCTCCACACTAGGATACCCTGTGTTGAGTCCAGTCCCTTTCAAACATGTACAAAAAAACTTAAGCTTAAGTCCCATAAAAATAGTGTGTATATAGATAAATAGAAGGTGGCATAAACAAAGTATTTTGGATTTTATTTTTTTTTGATATATCCGACGATTAGTACGAAAAATTGGAAATTAATTTCAATTTAGGAAAATTATTATTTTGAAAAGGTCGTTAGACAACTTGCTTTTAAACATGCAACCAGAGGTGACGTAATACCATTTAATTATTTATTTATATCCTCACACATAGGATCGACGATCACTTGTGTGGGTAGTTGTAAGGCTACCAGGGTTCCGAAATAAATCGCGAAGAAAACACTGGTTAACTCACAATCAATAAATAAAGTAATATTAATGTCTCATTACGACAGCAATACAAATTCACACAGTTTGAGAACTGTGTAAGTTTAAATGCGAATAAATATAATGAGCGTATTAACTTTTTAAATCGGCCGCAAGAGGCAAAAAGCACTTTAATCTAACCCAAATGTAGAAATGGAAATATCGAGTTAGCATCAAGTAATTGTTTAGGCCCGGGGCGGACGGCTGCGGATGACAGACCCCTCCCATTACCCTTGGGGTAGCAATTTTTTTGTAACACCCTGTGTTACTCCCCTAAGCTGTGGGGTTACCAGTTATTTTAATAAATTCAGATTTTCAAAACAATATGTAGCGTTCGGGAGATACACTGCGATTAACCAATTTGCAGTTTTAACTAACAATGTATCAAACACCTATGTAACGTCACTCGATTTAACAGCACACGCTGTAAAGCATCGAAATCAATTGGCTTTGGTTGGTTTAGCTTGTATTGCCAACATTGTATTTTCTGCTCTACAAATAAAGACCACTCTCTGTAACGCCATAAAATGCACAGTCCATTCAGTGTCGTGAAAGAGTTTACACTGTATTTTTATTTCAGGGATTCCTTTAGGATGACCTGGCTCATTATATATGGGCTATATTTGTTTAATTTTGACTAAAAAGTGAAAGTTGAAATCGATTAGGAGTTATTACGACCCCAGGGCCCTTTAAATGCGGTCCAGTAGGTCTACCAGTGGTGGTTTTAGTGGGTATTTCCCACCTCGTCTCTGAAAAGCAGAGACACCAGCGTGGGTTTAGTCCCACATTGCATTCCCACCTCGATAAAAAAAGGAGTTATCAACACGCCTAATAGACAAATAGCTATCCTGTTCCGTTAACAGAAGGAATTTAACTAATTTTTTTGAACCTCAAAACATGGCCACCCTCCCAGTTTATTTTGACTATTTTACATTTAGTTTTTCTTTTATTTTCCGTGAAAATACTTATTCTTCCGGAATGCCTTTAACAGGCATAACCTTTGTGCTTTGAGATCTCGTTTTGAAGGATAAAGGATTTCGAATGTTATTTCCGCTTCCGAATGATGATAAAGTATCGTAATTTTTTTATCTTGCCACACAGTGTAATAATATTTATTGTTTTTTTTTATTTATTTAAGCAATTTATCTCTTACTTACATTCCTATGCAAAAAAAAACATTCCACTGTTATTACGTGTAGATAATGAATCAAAATTGTGTGTAAATTAAAATACTTAATAAATAACTTTAAGTACGTCTTCTATTTATATATATATATATTTTATATTTTTATAGTGAAATTTAAAACCACTCCCTTACTATATTTTTACAGTCATAGTAAATGGAGCTCTTGTAACTTACCCATAAATTTTAATAAATACAATTTTAATAAAGTTAGTTTTAATTACACTAGCACGATCAATTTATGTAAATGCATAGCTGATCCCGACAAACGTAATTTTGCCAAAATAACAAAAAAATGTCTCTTAAAATAGATGTCAACCGATTCCATGTCCTACTCAATATGGCCACAAAATTTCATGAGAATCGGTCAACCCGTTTCCGAGGAGTAAGGTAACAAACATTGTGACACGAGAATTTTATATATTAGATTAACAATGTAAACAAATATTTTGTCAAAGGTGACTTATTAGTTGTTTCCCACCTATTTTCTTACTAATTAACCATTTGAGTAAAGAAAGTTTAGGTGGGGTGATTAATTTAACGGCCATTATACCATAGGGGACAGATAACATGCCACAGATTATATTGTCTTTGCTCTTTTGTTTCGGGGTTTGTGCGTTTCTTAAAATTAGATTATAATCAAATTTTTATTATAATCATTATTTTTATTTTATTTTATTATATCTGTCCTCAGACATCTTATGTGCTAAAAACATTTAAAACAATAAACTTATGAGATAACACAACTAGGTTCACACATAAGACAATTAAATGGGAACTTGAGACAAAAATTTTAAATGTAATATTATACAGTATTACTAATTAGTAGTTTAACTATGCATACATTTATAAAAATCATTAAATATATAAGACATCACGTTGGAAAGTAGAACTGAGAAGAGCAATGCTTATTTAGAATGCTTAAGTAATAGTTTCATTCTAGCATTACTATATGTGTATGAAACAGTGAAATTAAGTAGTTATTAAAATTTTGTAATCTGTGGTTAAAGGGTGGCGATTAAAGACTCCTCCAATAAATAGCCTTTAAAAATAAATGCCAATGCTATAAACCCCGCTCTGTTATTACAATAATACTGAAAATATTATTAAATCCGTTTATAATAGAAAGCAGTTCATTCCAGTCATAAAAACGAACTCCATTACACAAAAGAAATAAAATATCGTAACATAATAGCCAGACTGAAGCAATTGTGTCGAAATAAAAAGGAAACGGAAGAAATGGCGCGCTGAAATATACTGTATAGTCTATGGTACGACTTAGAAACCGCTACGAGTGTAGTATTTACACAGGTTAGAGAGAGATGAATAATAGCGGTTATTGCGTCTTAAAATGGGTTACTATTGGTCGATTTGTATTGGATAAAAGTGAACGGAGGCACCCGATTGGTTGAAAAGGTTTCCTTTTTTTGCGCGTATTAGAATTTTATATTTATAGCTTACTGCAGTTTGGGGAATTTCTTATTGGGACATCTTAATTTGGTATAGATATTTTCTTCTTGACGCTGTGTATCTAAGCTCTTGTACGTTTTGTATTTGAGGAAAGTGTGGCTCTTTTTAATATTTTACATTCTATAACGATGATGTCATGAATCAAATGATAGCTTGGGACTGCAAAATAAAAACATATTTGCACAACATTGAATAAAACGTATTTGTTTAGATAAATATTAACAATATTTCCTTTAGGATTTTGCTTCTTACAATATAACAACAATCAAAGGGTTAAATGCCCTCTAAACAATTTGGTTAAGCAAACATAAAATTTGACTATAAACAAACATGGCGCGCTGTCAATCAAAAACTGCGCCAACAAAAAGTTCCGAATTCAAAATAAATAAATGCAAATATTTGAAATTGGAACGCCGTGAATGTAAACGGTCCAACGTTTGAATATTCATTCGAAATATGAATATTTCAAATTTTGAATCGCGTCCGAAAATCAGATTCATTGGGCGGCACACAATATAGAAACGTCATACACAACTACCTACATATACTTTAAAGGGTTATGCATTTTTAATGACACACACTTATATACACATACTACCTACAATCACAACTTAGCTCTAAATTATTATTGTAATTATAGGATTTTTTTTTCATTTAATTTTTTTTGCGCGGCATTCCCAACTCAGGATTTCTTGTAGATCAATTAATTGTTCTTATCTCGTTGTCTCTAATTAAATACTAAAAAACAAGAGCAGAAACATGTTTTTTATAGTTATTATTTATCTGACTTCATGATTAACGAAATATTTTATGTCTGATATTAACTAGTAGGTAAACAATACCTGTCAATTGTCAAAATTAATGAAAAATGTGAACCACCTTTGTTGAACTATCACAGCGTAAATACAATTTCACAGAATTCTATTGTCTCTGTTGTTTAACTTTATAATTTGAACGGTTTTCGAATCTCAGTTCGCAATTCGAGTTATGTCATCAATAATTCACAAGTGTTTCCTTTTTTTTATTAAATCTGTCTCCAAACATCTTATTTGCTAAATATATAAACAAACAAAGAAATTATAAGGTAATAAAACAAGGTATACACAAAACAATTATATGGGAACTTTTAAGAGATCAAACATAATAAAATATATATAATAATACAAACAAGATACAAATGCGAACACACTCAGGATAAAGCGGTCCAAAAACTCAAACACAAAATATTTTTATTCAAGTACCTAGGTCTTTATAAACGACAATTTTTACACCACACTATATTACTATAGATTATCTATTTCGTAAAACAGTTGGCCTCATTCACTCTATGGTCGGCATCGACAATTATGTTCTGTGGTTTATTACATTGTGAAATAATTTCATTTTACATACTAACAGTAATTACTGAGTGACATTTAAGTGACATATTAATATAGACCAGTAAAATAAATGCGAACTCGCTGATGAATTTTCGACATAATGAAGTATGTGATTTGTTTCCAAATAAATTTTTTTTAATGAAAAGTTTAGTATTTTTTCTTAAGAAATATAAATTATGGCCAAGTCCAACGCTGTATACCGGCTAGTTAATACACCAACTGTATTGAAACAATTTTTGTATGAAAAACTAAGATTTCCCCAATCTGAAATCAAGTTATAATCTGTACGTCTAAACCCTCGTCTTGACCGGGCCCCGACAATATGCCGCCAGCAGCTGACGCGCGGCCCTTTCGACTTGCTAGTGATGTACTTTCTGCATCGACAAATTATTTTACCATCACCCATTTAAGCAAGCCTAATTGTGTGAGTCTTGGAACTAATAGACAAACACATGAATTTTCTTCAATTTCCACTTTTCCTTTTCATATAACTCTAGTAACAGTACAGTGTTTAATCTGTGTATAATATTATTTATACAATACTAACTTGAAAGAATTAAATTGAATATAATTTTAGTTTAAATACGTGATAGTTATAGATTTATACAATCTTGGATTTCCATCCATTCCTCTTCATTTACATTCTGTAAATAATAATTTATATAAAATAATTCATAATCATTTGTTTATCGATATCTCGTACACCCCTAACAGGGGTGACACCGAGCAAGAATTAATTACTTTTTGACATATTCACTTTTATTACAATTTATTCGGGATAAAGATGGGAGACGAATTGTTGGGATAAATTGCGAACTGATTATCATAATAGGCGTGAATTTATTGATTGTCATATGGAATTACAAAAATAAATTTAATAATATTGTGGTCTGGTTCACGCGTGTCATTAAATATATTTTAGTGAGTTTTTCGTCAGTATTTCAGTATTATTATATTTCTCTTAAAGAATTCATGGAGCCGGCACGCGAATTCAATTTTCTTTCTTCTCAAATTAAAGAATATAGATTAATATAATCTAACAAAACGGTCACAATTATAAATTTCTTAGACGATCCTTTAAGACTAATGATGACATCGATCATTCGATTTTGTTGAAAAAATTTCACATAAAGGTGACAATTTAAATTTTGACAAATCATTTTGCGCGCTACGCGAAATCAATTCGTTTCAGCCAATCAGCGGGCGCAATTTGTCATTCCAATTTCAAATTTGTCTTGACATTGACAATACAAATTGCGGACAAAAACCTTTTTAGATTTATCTTTACAATTTCATTTTATCATTGAACCGTGCAGTTAGAACTATCAGAGTTAAAACTGGCTTTTTACAAACATTATTATCAGCTTCTACTCCACATTAGACTAAAGTGATTCTAGAATCGAAATGGTATTTTTACTTTATTAGAATGCTTTGTCTATGAATAAGTTACAGCGTTATAACCTTATTAACCTCTAGACTTCTTGGTGGAACTAGTAAGAGAGCTTGTGGTATTTTTTTGGATTTTACGTGCCAGTTTTTAAATTCCACTAAGATGACAATTCATTGAATATTTACTCACAGCAAAAGAGCCAAAAATATATACAACATACACAGGAACACAAACTATATAATAAAATCTCCAAACACATACAATATAATATCTATCTAAAACACTCAATACGTAAAAGGCCCTCAGATTATCAAAAAACATGTGAATGCATTTTACAAATATATTAAATGTAAAATACACAAAATCAGAATCTGTTGTTTTCATATGAGTGAAATTTACCAACGGATTTTAGTATAGACTAGTAATAATTTCACAATGGAACCGCGTCACCACGCCTTTATATGATTGATGTTGTCAATTCCCAAAAACTGTTATTTCATCAAAAAATTGCGTAAACGACAAATTGATCCCGAATTGCCCCTTTTATTGTTATTTTATTATTGTATTAATGAATGATAAAGCGTTTTAGACCCTTGCTTAATACGCCTCCACCGTGGTTAAATATAAAAAGTTCCAGTTTTGATTATTATTATCTGTATTTTATTTTATTATATCTGTCCCCAGACATCTTATGTGCTAAATACATTTAAAACAATACACTTATGAGATAACACAATTAGGTTTACACATAAGACAATTAAATGCGAACTTGTGACAATGGGATTTGTCGTGTTATCACACTATTTTGACATTACTAGAAAGAAGAACATACACAGCAAATGCAACAATAAAGATATTAATACTATCTAATTATTACTTGTCAGTTTAAATGACCCTAACTTTAAGTTCAGAGCGAGCAATGATGATTAAAAAGTTAATGTGCGAATTTTTAACTGTTATTTATAAATATCAATTTTTTTTGTTTACAGGTAAAGATCTGGTTTCAAAACCGCCGTATGAAGTGGCGGAATTCGAAAGAGCGTGAGCTACTCGCATCTGGTGGGTCTAGGGAGCAGACACTTCCAAACAAAAATAATCCAAACCCCGATCTGTCAGACGCGGAAGCCGATAAGCAAAAGTTGTCACCGATGCCCGAAGATGACGATTTAAAGCACAAAATGTACGCGTCAACATCGAACTGTCAAAGTGACAGCTACCGCTTCGACGACAAGATGGCCGGCATGTTAACGCGGGAGAATTACCAGAACGAATTGGATGATTTTGAGAGTGATAGCGCGTCTGACGAAGAGATAAATGTGACATGACCTGTTTTTGTATAATTGTATAGTGATATATAATCGTAGAGTTAAACATATATCTATAACCGAATTAGTCATAATAATTTAAGATAATTATTTGTGAAAAAAATGTTTGTTTATAGGAAAAACAATCATCCAAATGACCTTTGGGTTATTTTTGGTTTGGGTTGCTATAATATTTTTTGTCTAATATCTAGGCTTGGGTGACAAACCAACCACGTAATTGCCCAACTAACAGTATACTGATCATCTTGACTTTTCTCACATATGTATCTTTTATCAGATATTTCACGAAAATTGATTTTTTTTTTAAATTTCACCATAATTAACACAAAGATTGTCCTTATTTCAACAGCCAATTTAAACCGCTCAACGGTTTGCCTATGCCGTGGTTCACTTGGTGTTCTAGTTTTTGTCTTAAACCCAAACCTGAAGTGAGAGGACACTCACGCTATACTGATTCTGTTATACTCTGTGTGCACAGTTTAAGTTAAAATATACGATTTATTCTCTTGAAATGTTCTTATATGCATAATAAGTTATTTTAGACTCTAAACAGAATGCAAATATAATTAGGTTTTGTAAATTTCACCTTTGTAAATAATATATTATGGTATAAACTTATGGATTTCTGGATGTTGTATAAATCAGTAGACAAAAAAAAATCTATAAATGTAATATCGAATACAAAATATTAATTTACGATTTAAAGATTTTTGACAATTGACAACATCAATTAGAATGATATCGGTTTTGTCGATTCGTTTAATTTGGGATACCTTAAGATGTAAAACTTTTACGATGAAACTTAGTAACGAAACGATAACCGGTGACAAAACCGGAAATATAAAATTAGTATGTAAATTGAATTTTGGTCTCATTTGTTAATTGTAAAATAAATTTATGTGAAAATAAAACAAATGTAATTAATTAAACAATGTTTCTTTTTCTTCATTCATCCCAAGTACTATTTCACCTAACTTTTTTAAATTCATGATCGATTTTGAAGATGCAATATTCTTAGCTATTATATATTGTACGCAAAACTTGTCGTCCATTTTTCTTTTTTCTAATGGCTGACAAAATAGGTCACAATTAAATTAAAAAAAAAGTATTTTAGGCTTCTTTATGGATGTGATTTGGACGTAGGTACAAATATATACGAATTATTATAAGATAACTATTTCAACCTTGTCTTTAAAGCGTGTCTCTTATTCAAACATATCTTAGATATTGACGTATATTTATAAGGTCAATACGAAAATCAAGAAAAAAGCATACCCTTCCTTAGAAGGTCGGCAACGCACGCAGGAGCTGCCAGCCAAGTGAGTGTCTATGTGTACATCACCTTTATGGTGTGCCTTTGCTCGTTTGCCCCCTCTTCTATAAAAAAAATCAGTCCCTCTCTGACCCAATTAATAAACTAAGTCCGCTATTATTGTCGTAAAAAAATTTTTAATTACAATGTTTACTAATTCGTTAATATTTTTCGTCATAATACGTTTTGACTTACTAAAAAGTGCAATATTATAAAAAACAAATATCACAATATATAATAATGTACTAAACAATTCATGTTTAGAGGTCAAATATCCTTTTAATGTGTCAGCAATAGCTCACCATCGGGACAGTTTAATTCTTGAGTAGCCTTACAATCTCTTTGTTATTTGAATTGATCATGTAAGTAACATAATTTTATATGAAATGTTTTTTTAAAGGCGCAGCTATCGAGTTTCTTGCCGGTACTTCGGTGGATGCCTTCCGAACCGGTGGCAGTGTAAAAAATAACGATTCATAAGTATCTAAATACCAACTCGAATAAAGATATTTTGAGTTTGTTTCAATTATATGGATAATTAGAGGTGTAATAGTAATTTGAAGCAATGCAAAACCTTTTTCGATAAACATTTAAGGTGTCAACACACCGGGTGGCGGGCGGTGATTTAGCGAGCGTGCGTGTGACAGGCATAGCACCTTTGTACTTTATGTCGTGTGACCACACCCCAAGTGATTTAGAAAAAAATGTTCATGATATTCGTTAACGTAACGAACGTTAGCTTATCATATTTTTTTTCATTAAAGTATGCAGAGTTTTATTGGTGCTAAAGGTGGAATTTTATGAAGGCCCGACTGAGATCTACTACGTATTCACGGTTTCACGGTTCATTTTTTTTTCATTATTAATATATTTAGTTAAGTAACTATATTCATTCAGTGAATTCTGTATAACGTAACTGAAGGGACTGTGCACTATGGCATTATAGAGAGTGGTCATCAAATGGAGAGACAAGCCAACCCAACCAAAACCAATTGATTTCGACGCTTTAGAGACTTTATCGTTAAATCGAGTAACGTTACATGGAGTATGCACTGTATATAAAAAAAGGACCACGGCGGATATAATTTAAGATTAATTTATTATTTTACCATTAATTATAACACACTCAACAGTTAGATGATTTACCCATTTCAACAAAATAAGTCGAATACGACAATTCCCATTTTATGTTTTGCAAAGAAAATAAACTCTGAAACTGACGGATAGCTACTAAGAAGTTTTCATGGCAAATTAATTACGAGACAGTAGAATAAATTGTGTTTGATTAAGGCGATTGAAAGAAGAAAGTTGTCGAACTTATTTATTCAAAATAATGATTATAATCTGCGAACGAGCATGTAAGTAATGGTTCGCCGCGTGCTGTTGACATAATCTGTGTGACGCGTGGCGCGCACGTGATACTGACATCTGGTGGACATCGATTGACTCTACTGTTTATGACTTGAGGAATCTGTTACCTATAGATTTTCGGAGGGAAAATAATGTACACGCTTTGAAAGCACTAAAATACGTTAATGTAACAAATATAATAAGTATTTTAATTAAGACAGATTATTTTCAATTTAAAAATGCTTTTTATTGAGTCAATTTTAAATTAAATTATTCGCCAAGTTCTTTAAAGTAATAAAGGTAATAAATCAGAGGATATTATTAGGTTGTATACCAGGTTCTGATTAAACTGACTGAAAACAATGAAAGTAAAAAAACGACCAACCTTTTATCTTGTACAATTTAGAAAATATCGCGATTGCCATAGGGTTAACCTAGGTTTTTCTTTCTGGGTGTTGCACCAGACGACACGTGCCAGTCACGTGGGCACTTGGCGGGATTTTCTATGCATTACTGCTTTTATTTTATCAAGGGGGGTTAAATAGTACAGTGATTTTTAATCAAATCAAATAAAGAACAGCCTGTGCGTTGTCTTTGATCTCAGCTGGCTTGATTTATTTATGCCGGGGAGCATGAAGAAACTACATACATATGTATGTTTGTGTGTTGCGCGATGTTCTCACTATATTTCTCTTATTTCTCCACGGAGAGTACTTAAAGGTTATTACTGTTGGAGAGTTTCTTGCCTGTTTTACTCGTCCGCTCTTAGCCCTTCGGCCCTACGCCCGGTAATAAAGACCCTTTAGAATCATATTTTTTTACATTACCTGATCGCAGTTCAAATGAAATAGTTACTCATGAATTTAACTGTCCCAATGCTAAGTTATCGCTGGCACATCTTATCCAAGGAACTTTGTCTATGGAAATGGTAACGAAGGTGTGGGAAAAAGCATGCGATCGAATGTTTTTGGATGGCTTTATTTATTACAGTCTAAAATGTGTCAGTCTATAGTTAAAGTTAAGTTTTAATGTAGAACAGTAATTGTTTAGTTAAGTAATGTCTTACGTATCATATAATATGTAACAATCACTAACAATTAAGTAGTTCCTAAATCAATCAGTAACGTTAACCGCAGTTAAATATTGATACATGCACTTAGCAAGATAAATATGTCGTGTCGAGCGTCTAGCGCTCTATGACCACATATTTGTTGTTTATGGCCATTTCACACGGTCAAGTCCACAGGCGTGCATTCGTGAATTACAGCGTGTCAACATATTTATTGCAATGATTTTTGAATATTAAATAAAAGTATATAGACATAGGTACTTCCTTAAACTTATAAATGATCAAAAAAAATTTAAAAAAAATGAAATTCTACAAGAACATTTACTGCCAGTTCCCAAATCAAGGGCGTAGACTACGAGAACCGGCAAGAAACACTCCGCCAGTCCTTTGAATCGCCAACTATGTTCTACAGTTATTAGCGGCATCCATTACACCATGCACCAGTGAATGGATTTGTATATATAAAACAATTTAAAAAAAGCCATTACTGGCAGTGGGCATACACTATAAGAGCATATTTACCTTATAGTGAGAACAACGCAGTTAGAGATAGGTCTAGGTTCTTTAAATATGTTAAAAGATATAGAAAATCTAAAAAGACTCAAATTGTGTCTACTCCACACATCACATCATCAGCCACTCAATCCGGTCCACCTTCTTCAAACCTCCAAACCTTAGGCCTGCTATAGGTCTTCGGTACTTCTAGTGGTCGACCGGGCGATCTTTTCTTTAGCCGGTGTCTCCTACCTAATGGTCATAATCGATAAATTGGCCCCATTCTTAGCCATTCGCATTAAGCAATGATATCTGCTCATTTCAATTAGATAAATCCCGATCAAAACAAACAGCGAAACAATTAGCATGATTGACGTTGCCCGGGGTTAACCTGGCTCTGACGTAACCGGTTAACTTTTAATTTTATTAATAGCCATCCGTTGAAGCAAGTTTGGAAAGGATTATGTTCATATTATCTGAATTATAAGCGGTAGTGATCGTTTAAAAAAATATATAGATTTCAGTTTATTTGGCATTCCGTAGCAGTCATTATTTATTTATTTACGGCCGAAGCCAGAAAAACACATACAGTTTTTCACTTCAATCTAACAACCTCTCATATTCGTCCACTATCATTCCTAACTCTTTCATAAAAATGTCACATTCTGGTGCAGAGCTAATGAAACGATTCATTAGGGCGATCATACGCGGATTATGTAATGTTAGTCTAGAACTCTGTCATATTATCGGAGACATGATATATTATACTTCAATTACCATTCTAATGATAAAAAAGCTTGGGAATAAATCGCCCTTAATGCTGGGATAAGGACATCACACCGGATATTTGGAACCCCGGATTAAGATATAAGAAGATAGTTCAACACTGGAGTGCTGACTTCGATGGTGCAAAGATATATATAGGATAGAGTCTCAGGACGGAGCATGTGAACCTGTCGTTAGAACACGAACATACAGTAAAGAGTGTCCCTATTTTTTTTTCTATAGAATAGGGGGCAAGCGAGCAGGAAGCCCACCATAGAGGTAAAGGCGCCGCCCATAGACTTAGACATAGGCTGGGACCTCGTGAGTGCGTTGCCGGCCTTTAAAGGAAAATTTGGAAATGGGGGGGGGGGGCGGTAGGAGAAGAGGACGGGGGGTGGGAAAGGAAGGCACCGGAAGATCTCACTCACCGAACGAAACGCGAGTACAAAATGAACAAAGTCCAATTGCATCACTTTACGCCGGTATTCTCTGTGAGAGTGTTATGTTGGATGATGTGGGATGCCTGGAAGATATCGCTTTTTAGCAATAAAGGCGCCCGTTGCTCTTGAATGTACTAACAACTATTAACGTTATTCACCTGTACTGTTTTTGTGCAACAAAGTGTGAATAAATAAAATGAATATATCTATAAATCAATACAATATTAAACGGGTGAGATTTCAAAAGGTCAGTTATCTTCGAATTTACAAACTTACGTGTAACTAACATAATAGAGGTATTATTCACTTAGTTAAACTAAATGTACAATTTGAATATAAAATATGAGTCTCAGTTAAATTACGTTTAGAAAATTCTAGTATTTCAGTTAAAACTGGAATTTTTGAATTTAAGTGGAATCTAATCGTACAAAAAATAAAATATATACGCAAAAATAGAATTAAGTGGTCAGTGAGTTACGGCGAAACTTTGATAGTCCTGTATCAAGTTATCACAAATTGCTACAGAAACGTTATACCCTTTTGAGTAGAATGAATACAGGGACGTACTCGACAGTATTTATTATGTATCATGTCATCAATATCCAATGCTACGTCTTTCATGTCCTAAGATATTGTATATGTATATAAAAAAGATAGATAATAAACTATACAAATATACCAATACAAATGAAATAGTTTATTATCTATCTTTTTTTACATATCTGTCACCGAAGACCTAAAATTTAAATCCACATGACTTAAATCTGAAGCCCAGGTGTTATTAAAAGATTTGTATTTATCGGAAATGTTAAATATTTATTTCGAAAACCGGTAAATAAACCGGCCCTGTGCTTGTCATGTTTACATGCACTACAAACAAGCCTGTCTGTACATCGCTATTGATGGGTTTGGAACTACGAACTATGGATACGCTATTTACAATTAATGCTCACAGCTCTAAAATAGGAAATACTTTGTACCGTTAATATTAATGTATTTAAACGACTTGTTTTAATGATTTCCTGTCAAAACATATTTTAATTGTATTTTTATCTCTGGTCCTAGAACCTGATTGTCATGTGTCGTAGTTATAGACCAAACTCACCACAGATGATTATCGTATTACCACCGTCGCAGTTCTAATTCAACCGCAGTATGAATTAAAGCAGGCGTATTCTTAAACGACATACAAGCGTTATTTTTTGTAATTATTCTTACTACCTCTCTTCTGTAAAATTATTCTTTACCTGATAATTTAAGGTCGATCTATTATTTTGGGCGCTTTGTTATAGTTATTTTTTCTTTAATTATACATTTATATTAAACAATACAAGTAAAACAATCGTTAGAACAGGTGTTGACACGCTTTAAAAAAATGAGGAAGGTATAGTTTTAAAAACTCTATATTATATTAGTACGCGGGGTTAAGAAAAAGAAATAATTTAATAATATAATATATAATAATAATAATTTAATCAGTATCAGTGTTTTTATTTGATCTAATACAAACTTTTAAATTAAACTAACACATGCATTATCTATGCAGTTGTTTGACTGTTGTCTTACCAATACCAACTGCATTTTAATTCGATTTAGTAAAAAAGTGCATTTAACTGGTTTTTATGCAGAAGATATCAAGTTCCCTAATAGCATTCTGTAATTCCTCCCGGATTGATTTAATTGGTAATAACTGTTTATATAATAATTTATTTTATTAAATTGAAATGTATAGAAACTATATAGAAAACAAATAAAAAAAATGTGAACTCGCATTTAATATGAAAACAGCAGAACAGGTGTATGTGTGATTCTGTAATTCCCACAAACTGTTACGAATCTCGTTCAAAAAGCCCAAAACATTCTTCGTTGGATTAAAAAAAAAGGTAATCCGAAGCCCACACGCAATCTAAAAGATACAAAACCCCGTATCAACAAGCTCACCCCTTCAAAATAAAAGATACGAACGCGTGAACGCACCCAAAAAAAAGAACAATGACATTTACAATTGACAAAATGGCTCCTAATTTGACATTAAAAAACGCGCCAATTCAACGCAGATAATTTATTGATGTTTTGATAATGGCTGTTATTAATGATGTTTTTAAGTCATACTTTTCAGACCATAAATAATTTTTAAGAATTACGCTACAGTTGGTTTACAATCTGTTAATTGTAACCGGTCGATGTGTTTGATATTTTTACGCTAGATAAAGTTTTAATTTGTCACTTAATTAGGATTAACGGTTTCACGGTTTTATTGTTGTACGGAATACCGGTTTTGTACTGTATATATTTGTGACAAATGCAAAGCTAGACATGAAATTGATATAAAAACACTTATATTTGATAGATAATAGTCAATCTAAAATGCATGTTTAATTGAAAAAAGCTCATAGTTCAAAGTTCAGAGCTGTCAAAACTGAAAAATGGAAAGAGTTTTCATAGAACGTCACAACGTTCGAATTTGGAACGCTGAGTTCAATCAGCGCGGCGCTGTACACGGCAGCTGCCACTTTGTTGCGTTCAGAAATTTTCATTTTCTTTTTTTTCCCCGACTACAGAGCAAAGTTTAAATCGATGCTGTTTTGTAGGAGAGTCTGGATTTTTAAGCTTTTTGTACAATATCACAATCGGATTAATAAAAACGACAATGTAGAATAAAATCGTAAAATACATACGACCTCTTTGCTGTCAACAAAAAGTATTCATCTCAGCTCGAATACTCAATCCATAATAATTTATGGCCCTTTAATTTCACATCTGTGGAGTCGTAACTTATATTTGTATTCAATAAATGTATTTTACGGACGATTTAATAATTAATCTATACATTTGAGGGATGATGCGTTTGTGTATTTTTGTATTTATAATTCAAACATTTAGATAAAACTTGCATTACTTTATAAATTTAGCCCAAAGTTGGATAATTCGTAAATGTAATATTATATAATCATATATGGTTGTGGGAGCAGATAGTAGAATTATCTATTTGTATTACTTTATAACAATGTTAGTGTGTAACTCTCTCTAAATACATAAATATATAGCGTACCAATCCCCCATTTTATACAAAAAAGGATATTTTTAGTCATTTTATAATTAAGTATAATTAAATTAAGTTTCCATTGTTTCAGATGAATACGTAACCACAGTTTGATATCGTCTGATCATACCTGTCCAAAGTGTGGTAGAAGAATGCACAATGAAGTTAGCCAGTCTTAAGCTTTAGTCTGACGACTTTTCCAACATTTACCTGGGTCTCCCCAAGGTGATAGTGGTTATTTGGATTCTATAAGGAATCTAAAAAGGGTTGAAGAACCTCTCAACTTCTTGAAGAGTTATTACTTTGGTTGTAGCGGATGGGATTGGATTTTTCATTACATGTGTGAAATTAACACTTCCTTCTATGGTAAGAGCTACTGAAGTTAAAAAACCGGACATAGAGGACATGAGGAGCGCTTATCACCTACTTCTGTTCTTTGATCTTGCTATTCTTAGACGGGAATATCTCATATTCAATACTACGGGAATTATAAAAGCTTCGATCGATCACAACTGTCTCCATAACTGATGATGAGAGACGGAAGAGAGTAAGAGATTTTTTTTGTTCTATATTCCATTTCCATAAGTCTTTTTTTATGTAATGTAAGAGATGTTCCAAAAAAAATATTGTTTTAGAATTTCGAATAATGATAATATAATTTGTATCTCAGGGCTAAGCGTCGCCATCTTTTGTCAAGAAACGTAAACTTGTAGACATCTCTCGTCAAATAATAAAAACATTTGTGAATTAAGGAAACTACTATCAAATCTTTGATGACATGACACAACCACAATTGTTGTATTTTTTATTTTGTAATATAATTAAATAATTTAAGAACATTTCATTTGTCAATATTCCCTATATTTTGACAAAAGTGCCATCTAGTGAATTTCCATTACACTACAATGATTCACCTAACAGACGCCACAGATAATTAATATAAAAATCAATGATAATTGGTGTTTTATTAAATTTTAAATATCGCTTTAGAAATCGTTCCAGTTTTTAACGCCTCCAATGCGACCTTGTATTCAGACAGTGCGTATGTTTTGATCCCAAGCTTCTCGTAGTTCAAATATCTGAAAATATATTTTATATTATTTACACACAAAACTTGCTTCAGACTAACACTAACTAAAAAAAAGTAATACCTGCTGCCCATAGCGTTTAACAGTCCAAGTGCTTTAGGAAAACTGAATGGGTTAATCTTAACACCGATAATCGTCAATTCCTTGTCATAAACATCGTATGGGTTTATTCTGTATTAACAAAAACAAATATGAGCCAACTCTCGAAACAAACAAAAAAAAACCATAGACATCCAGACTCGCCGCAAAGCACAGATAACTAATAGATGAGAGTCAATATCGGTTCTTCTCGTTTCGTAAATGATCTGAGATTTCATGATTTTTGTGTTGGGGCGCGTTGCGCCGATTATTGGAAGTGTTAAAGATGAACGTATTAGAGAACGAAGTATTAAAGGACGAAGGATTAAACATGAACGTTTAAAGAACGTAGTATTAAAGAACAAAGTATTAAAGATGAACGTATTAAAGAACTAAGTATTAAAGATGAACATATTAAAGAACGAAGTATTAAAGATGAACGTATTAAACAACGAAGTATTAAAGAACGAAGTATTAAAGATGAACGTATTAATGAACTAAGTATTAAAGATGAACATATTAAAGAACGAAGTATTAAAGATGAACGTATTAATGAACTAAGTATTAAAGATGAACATATTAAAGAACGAAGTATTAAAGATGAACGTATTAAACAACGAAGTATTAAACATGAACGTATTAAAGAACGTAGTATTAAAGAACGAAGTATTAAAGATGAACGTATTAAAGAACGAAGTATTAAAGATGAACGTATTAAAGAACGAAGTATTAAAGATGAACGTATTAAACAACGAAGTATTAAAGAACGAAGTATTAAAGATGAACGTATTAAACAACGAAGTATTAAACATGAACGTATTAAAGAACGTAGTATTAAAGAACGAAGTATTAAAGATGAACGTATTAAAGAACGAAGTATTAAAGATGAACGTATTAAAGAACGAAGTATTAAAGATGAACGTATTAAACAACGAAGTATTAAAGAACGAAGTATTAAAGATGAACGTATTAAAGAACGAAGTATTAAAGATGAACGTATTAAAGAACGAAGTATTAAAGATGAACGTATTAAAGAACGAAGTATTAAAGATGAACGTATTAAAGAACACAGTAATACAGAAGGAAGTATAGAAGAACGAAGTAGTATAGTATGCATGACAGCGGATTTCTGTGTATAATTTATCTACTTACGAAGCCTGGTGGGCGGGCGGACAACATCCGAACAGAATGTATTTGCCGCCATGACGTAAATAGTTAAATGACACCTCCATCACTTTGCCGACACCTGTAAATAGATTTACATCAACATATTATGAAATCAGCTTATTATTTCTCAATATTTATTTGAAAAAACGCAATACAAGAGAAGTAGAGATAATTCTTAGCTATTAGAAGAGAGTTTTACACTCAAGTGATTTAATACATTCGATTGAGCTAACATTTTTTAGGAGTTTCGTTAGAAATATAAAAATTGTATACCTGTACAATCAATGATGACTTCATACAGCTGTTTCTCAGAAGCCAGGACATCTGGAGTTATTAATCTGTATCCAGTCTCTAAAAAAAACCTTACCATTATTGTTAGCCATTATGTATGAATTACTTTGAATAAAGCTATATACAGTTTTTGAGATTAACTACTGGACTTATTGGGGGAATTATTGAGACCTACAAAATTCTATTCTTCTTGAGAAACTATACACTTTAAATAAAAACAAGCACCTAAGGGGTAGTACTTTAAAGCTCCAAGTAATCCCTTTTAAGACAAACGTACTAAAGAACTTTCATCCGAACAGAGTGGTGGATCGTTGGAACGTTCTTCCGGAAAGTGTTATCAGTGCACCATCCGTTAACACTTTTAAAAACAGATTAGATAGTTTCTCCAAATAAAAGGACACACACGCATCAGCACATAGCTGCTTGTGTTGTTAATCTATATAATTATAACTAAGATAAAGTAGATAATGGGTAACCCAGAGTCTTTAAGTCGTGCGTTTGAATCCCGATTGTTTCATATGTTCCTAGAATATCTTGCCTAAAGGAAATAAACCAGAAAAGACAAAATTATATAGCTCATTAAGAGACACGATAGGTCAGTTATGTTTTAAATCAATACCGGTAATCAATTTTAGTTTTTTTACCAAGTCTCTTCACAATGTCGAGTCGTGTTTTGTTCATTTCCGAGACGGTTACATTTCTATGCCCCTGAAGGTGGAGGGTTGTCAGCCATAGATTACCTGAAAATATTATGCATATTTCTAAACACTGTATTACGCTCTGCTCCACATAGGACCATCATTGTACAAGACGTCAATAAAAACATTGAGTGTTATAAGAAAGGCCGTGACTTATACTATACTGTAAGCTATACCTACTTATATAAATAGCTTGTTGGAATATGAAAAAAAAATCTTATAGACGCAGGGGGGGGTGGATAAGCCGTAGGGGGGCGTCCCTGACCCTGGGCTGCTTATTAGTATTGTCGTCAACGCCATCTAGTTACGAAAATAACATATGTGACAGTTGACAAGCCATAATATTGGCGCCACCGGGGACTTCTGTCGATGGGAGTTTGTACAACTGAATTCCGGAACAATCACAGAGCGGTCTTTGTCTTCATTTATTTTTATATTTTCCCCTTTTTTTTCGTCAGTGTGTTTTGTTGCCTGGGGGATATCATCATAACGACACATATATACATTTGTTTTAACATAACTTCTTGTTTATATGCTTTTAAGTGTCTAACGATGTCTCGTAATATTAGAAAAATGACAAGAATTCATTGGCGTCCGTTTTTCGTTCGGATTTGTTCTAATTGGCTTTTATATCACTTGTCGTATGGTCGTCTACAATTAATGGAATTAACTTAAGGTCAAATTTAATTATAGCTACAATTAATAACAATTAAACAATGCTATGCGACATTTTAATAGTGTAAATCTGGTGGCGTGATATTAGTTTTTTAATACTATGAATCATTATAGCTGTAACAGTGAATTACAGTCGAAAGCAACATTATATAGATCACAATTTGTAAATACAGCACATATTTGTGGGCTTCATATTTTAAGTATTAACAATACTAATATATAAGTATAATAAGTATAAACCAGATATAGAATTTATTTATTGTTTTAGCTACGTAAATTCTAGCTCATACGTGACATAATTCAAGGCTCTTTTTGTAATAACAGAGTGTTATTGACGTGTTTATTATATCAGAAGAAATACTATATATATACTAGCTGATTGCGACAAATGTTGTTTTACCAAAAAAAATTTCTCTAAAAAAGATGTTGGCCGATTCACAGACCTACTCAGTATGCTCAGAAAATTTCAGCAGAATCGGTCAAGCCGTTTCGGAAGAGTAAAGGAACACACATTGTGACACGAGAATTCTATGTATTGGACTAGCTGATCCCGACAAACGTCGTTTTGCCAAAAAAAAAAATATAAAAATGTCTCTTAAAATAGATCTTCGCCGATTCTCAGACCTACTCAATATGCTCAGAAAATTTCAGGAGAATCAGTCAACCCGTTTCGGAGGAGTAAGTGAACGAAAACTGTGACACAAGTTATTATTTGTTTTTCATGGGTCGGGCCAAAGTTGATGACCTTTGAAGGAATCTCTCTTGATAGCGGATTGTTGAAAACGAGAATCGATACAACAAAAAATATCATAATATATGACATAATATCTATATATATAAAAATGAATTGCTGTTCGTTAGTCCCGCTAAAACTCGAGAACGGCTGAACAGATTTATCTTATCTTGGTCTTGAAATGTCCGTGGAGGTCTAGGGAAGGTTTAAAAGGTGAAACGTTCGAATAATTGACGGGAAAAGCCTAAAAACAGCACCCCATATAAACATTTTTTAATCAGAGCCAATTTGAGCTTTATTACCTTTAGATAAAGTTCAATGTTGTCTAAGCAATGTAGGTGAGTTCCTATCGAGTCAATTTCACGTGAATTCAATCATATCTATCATAACAGTGTGCGTGTGTGCATTAAAACACAGAATACATCGTTGGAGGATATGCGACATTCAATATCTAATATATAAAAACTCTCGACTCACAGTTTTCGTTCCCTTACTCCTCCGAAACGGGTTAACCCGATTGCCCCTAAAATTTTCTGACCATATTGAGTAGGTCTTCGAATCGGTCAACATCTATTTTTAGAGACTTTATATCTTTTTTTGGCATAACGACGTTTGACGGGATCAGCTAGTATAAAATATAATTTTAAGCCATATAAAAGATAATTTAGATAATTCGCATGTCGTAAATTTTATTATTTACAAACAAGCAATGATATGTTATCAGGTAGGATTGTTTTGACATAATTGTCATATATAAGACAATTCGACCATGAAGGTGAATGCTTGCACTCTCACACACACTCTTCAACCACACACAACACCACACACCCTCACACACATTTTTCACTTTTGGCATAATTTTATATATTTTCATAATTGTCTTTTATGTTTTGTTAAAGAATTAATTTTAAACATACCTATAATACCAGCACCAACCACGAGTATCTTGCTGCCAACTGGTATCGGTGCAGCTCGGTCGAAGCCGTGTGCCACACAAGAGTATGGCTCGCAGAGACCAGCTGCAATGAATCGTTGATGAGAAAAAGCATGGTTGGTGGGACTTCTCATGAACAATATCCCCTCGAACGATAGGACGACACTAAACTATTGGCAAACATAGATGAACATAGCCAACAAAAAGATGACATCTGATTGGAAGCTAATCAATACAAGATTAGTTCATGTAAATTGGAGTAATTAGTTAATGAATATGCAAATACTTGCAAAGACTCAATTGAAAACGGTCTAAAGAACTTGACTCTAAATTTACTGCCAGTTACCAGATCAAGGGTGTAGAGCGGACGAGGAGAATTGGCAAGAGTCCCTCCGCTACTCCTTTAAACCGCCAAGCATGTAGCAAGGATCCACAATCAATAACCCAAGGTCCTTCACATTTGACACAGATGCGTAATCTTTAATTTGATGTAATCTTGTTATAGGGAATAATTTTATTTTATATTTTCCATTATTTTCCACATCCTCTGTACGTCTAAATGCCTGAAGGAATCAAAGTGAGCACTGGTTCAAATCCTTATGTGTCGAGGTAGATCGTTTTAAGATGATAAACTTACCCTGCTCAGTGGTGATACCATCAGGTAACAAATAAACCTGGTCTTGTGGACATCTCACATACTGGGCCCAGCCTCCATCCTTCCAGATGCCGATGGTACTGTTAATACCAGCTGTTAAACAGTACTGGTATTTACCATCGCGGCAAAAGTTGCAGAGGTTGCAGGCGCTGAAATTGTCAAACACTTTTTATGAAACAGGAGTCATACGAGCATCATTTTGAGTGAAGTGCTAACCGCTAATCGTCCTACAACGCCAGGAGGTTTACAAGTGAGAAGCTGGTCTTTAAACATTAAATCTTTCATATTTTTCTTTAAAAAAACCTGATACTTGGAGAGAATTGGAGAGTTTATCACAACCTTGGTTCAATGTGGAGGCGAATGGTACAGGTTAAATTTCAAGAATAGAGTTTTATTACGATTAGCGATAGTTGGACTCGCCTCAAGACTTACCGATTTGGATCAACAACGACCTTCTGTCCAATTTTGAAGATCGATTTTTTCCCCACCTCGTGGACCACACCACTGAACTCGTGTCCTAAGGGTAGAGGTCGCTCCTTGGACGCCGGAAACTCACCCTTAATGTTAAATTATTTTCACTACTTTAAAAATACTACATATAAGGAGAGACTTTTGGACCTTGGGGTACAATTGCACATTAAGGAATTACGTAAGCGCCATGGAGTACGTATTGGTGACCCAACCCACTCGCGATACTGCGATGAAATGCCAGTATTATAAGTACTTTGCCACAAATACCAAACTTTTTGATTTTGTTTTACTGTGGTTTGATTTGTGTATTATCTTATTTTTTTATTTTTATAGAAGAGGGGGCAAACGAGCAGGATGGCCCACCATAAAGGTGAAGTCACCGCCCATAAACACTCACGTGAGTGCGTTGCCGACCTTTAACTACATTTTAAGTTTATTAATGATAATTATTTAGTATATATACAGTCAAACTATTACACTACACTAAAAAATACAATAAAGATTGGACTTTATATAGTACCTACGATATAAAGTGATTTTATTTATTCAGTAATACTCTACGCCTGTTCGTACGCGACCAAAAGAAGTAGACAAGCGGCTTGGTTTGTTTTGGTAACGATCTTAACACAATAATTATAGACTCATGAATCGTCAACCTACATGATATTCAAACTGATTCTGAGGTATACTGTGAGAACATACATACATACCTGTATAATATGTAGATCGGTACCACAGACACCAGAGTATTCCACTTTGACGATCACATCCTCATCGTTTGTTATCTTTGGCATTGGATAATCCTCATCGTATTTGAGTGTGAGCGATTTACCATCGAAAACTACAGCCTTCATTATGTATCTGTAATTATATTTTAAATCACAACTGTATTCCTATATGTAGAATGTAGCATACGACATATTAAAGTTGATACCTACTCACTTAAATTGATTTTTTTTTAAATATGAAAATAATTAAAACACCAGCCACTCACGAACACAAAAGTAACACTGCAGTTTATGCAGAGAGGACAAGGACGGTTAGATTGAACAAGAATGATCATTAAGGCTTTTCCTAAACGAATTCTTAGAATTAAACTAAAAATAACAGTTTGCAGGGGCTGTCGTAGCGGTTTATTAATGACTTTTTCCAGGTACAGATTAAATGCTACTCCTTACAACCATATTGTTTAACAAAATAGCGTTTTAAATGAGGGGTGTCTGAACGTAATTCTTTGCTTGACTTTCTAGTTAAAATAAATTATTGATATGCCTGCGGTTAATGATGTTTGAGCATCTTATATGACCCTGTATTCTCGTACCGTTAAACATACTTGGCGATTTAAAGGAGTGGCTAGTTGTTTTGTTTTTATACGCCATTTATTTGGGAAATCGTGATGTCAAAATTTTATACTTTTTCAATTTTAAATTTTATAAGTATATAAATATATTTGGTTTGGATGTTAGAAACATCTCGATCTTGTATCAATGCTGAGGGAATGTTAACGATAAGATGAATTTGGCTGAGAACTATTAGGTAAATGAAAATTTAAATCAACACGACATCAATAAGATTTATAAAACCAAATATTTTATTTATGAACTTACAGAAATCGTCCGTTTCTTATCACAGTTCACTTCAATCTACATATTATTGTATGTTGATAACTTGTTACATAATTATTGTTGACTACTGTGACTATAATTATTGAAAAACGCGTTATTTGTTTCCTTTTCTATCCATAAAGAATCTAAAATGAATTGAATGTATTTTAAAAATAATTATATTTTATATACGTAACGCCTATTTTCCTCAGGGCTGCACTAATTCCCGTCACCAATGGTCAGCACTGTTGGTGTAGTATTCTAGACGATTCTGTATTTAAAAAGAAAATTTTCTTTCTCTTGGGTCGATAGCTGAAAATGGTATTAAATAACCAATAATAAGTTGTTTTTAAGTTTAAAAGATTTCATACGACTATACATGTCTTTAGTTAAACTATAGTGTGGTCACCTTTTATAGATTTAACTAAAATGGCTTGTTTTTGTAGCCTTTGTAGTTATCTTATCATATCATTATATTACAGGATAAACTTGTGGATATTGTGAAAGCCATTTATTACATGTTTTTTTTTTTTTAATATTGTCATAGTACGTAAAATCCAATTTGCAATCAATAAATAAAATAAGACTTAGCTTCTCATAGAATTGTAGACAGACAAAAAATGAATATCCCGAATTACCTTTTTTTCAGTAGGATAAAATAACTAACTGCCAATATCTCTTGGCGTCGAATTCAACTTCATGTCAATTGTGTTATCTGACAGATGAGTACCGAACTGTCGAACTTTCAATTGTGACAGTGACAACGACAACTTAATTCTTTGATTTTGGAAAGTCAAGGTGCATCATTCGCGAATCGAATAAATATTGACGAGACGTGAAGCGTTAATATTAAAAATGGCGTGGTCGTTTTTTAAATATTTTGCCGTTGTTTTTTATTTGACATCGATTGGTAAGTTGCATTAGTAATTATCGTATTAATAGTAACCGGTTTCATTGTTTCTTTATAAGTTTACACCAACCTGAGATTGTAACTTTTGTCGCACCTTTTGTTTTGGTACCTGACACACCCAGTTTAAAAAAAAGAATGCTTTTCCTAAGATGCATCTTCATTTATTAATATGGTATGTTTAAGACCAGATTATACTAAATTTTGTCCTATATTTACTGCGTATAGATGTTGCGTTAAAACATCTTTTTATACATCAGGCGTACCGGTGTAAACAAACATCGAATGCTATTACGTATTGTTTATTAAATTATTAAGTTAAAAAAGCTCAACGCTTACCATAAAGCATTTTAACGCAACGACAAGTAAGCACCGAGGGAAAATAACGATCGTTTTATCCTTTGTTTGGTTCATTATAACTGGTTTTACATTTTTGAAGCCACTCTTTCATTGGTGCTTCCTTACCTACAATGATATTGCTATACAATAATTATTTTAAATTGATTCTTGCAACAAAAAGTTTAATTCGGATTCGACCTTTACAATCTGTTTTTTACACATCTAGTCATACCAGATGCTGGAACTGCATGATACCTGCATGATTTAATTTACTCTATTAATTATAAAGATATATTTTTTTAGCTAATGCCCAGCGTACTCCAACAATATCACATATAACCCAAGAACAAATAAGAGATATTGGCGGACAGGTAGATTTGGATTGCTCTGTGCATTATGGTCAAGATTATCCTGTACTATGGGTAAGTGAATCAGTGTTTGTAAACTTTTTCATTTACTTAAAATGTTTAAAATCTTAACTATATTTTACCAAAAAATGTTATCTTAAAAGGAACAATAATCTCCTCAAGCTTACTTGCATATGTAGATAGGTGTAATATAACTTCTTATATCTATCTATGTCATTAAATTCCTATAAAGCTTTGGTACTTCCCGATCCTATCCGATCACTATCATCGATCACTTCTTCGGAAGCATTTTCTTGTCTACAATATAATTATTTATAATTCTAGATTTAAATTAGCATATCTCTCAGTTTTACTTGCACCAGTCTAATTGTATTTTAAGTATTCTTTTATTGTGTGGGTTGTCTGGAAGAGATCACCATTCCTCTTATATGTACTAACATCTATTAACGTCATTTACTTCTACTGTTTAAGTGTAAATAAATAAATAAAAAATTAATATGGGTAATCTGAATTATATTCAATAAATAAATATTTTTATTTCTTATTATAGTTTCAAATAAAATGTATCAAATGTATTGTTAAGTAAACAAAGGACATTTGATACTTGTGGGTTTAAGTCAGTCCTATTATTGTACTTACAACCATCATTTAATGGGTTTGTAAGCCTGTCTATTGTTTAAAGTTTATACTATAAACTATAGACAATTGCAATCTTAACTATAATATAAGATATCTTACCCTGTTCCTTAAGTAAGCAAGTGATTAATTTTGTACATTTATATGGTTAAGGTTCAATAGATTATTTTATCATTTTTGTTGTTAAATTGATGGTGTTAAGAACAAAACAAACAGTTTTTTGAAGTATGTTTGTTGCTTATAAACGAGGGTAGACACTGGGAGGACAATGCATGTAAGCTATCATTAAGAATCTGATGATCAATGATCTGAAATCATTGGCTTAAGAAATAGTTGTAATGAATTACCTATAAAAACATATTAAGAGAGTGTCAAGGCACTGTCTTTTTATCAGAGAAAATAAAGGTTAAGAGTTATCTGAATATTGCATTACGACAAAATAACAGTACCTATGTTATTAAAAATTATTGATTTTACGCATTATTCAGAATTTAACCTAATACATTTACACCTGTTTTTGATTTAAATTACGTTTTTTATTTCTTTGTGATATATCTGCATTAATTAATAGTATGTGCCATTTATTTTTAGGTAAAATATGACCGTCTAAAGACAACAGAGTCCTTACCGCTCTCTACAAGCTCCGGGCTCATTATTCGTGACTCCCGGTTTTCCTTGCGTTTTGATGATGCTTCAGCAACATACACACTTTCGGTAAGTTGTTCAAAAATTAAGCTCCCAGATCTTCCAAATCAACAGTAATTTTTAACTATTTAACCAGGTCACTTGAACAGAGACTTATGGCTTACTCGTTAAGAGTGAGAGTAGATATTTTTATTCTGTGTTATTGTTAAATATTCCTTTCAGATTAAAGATATACAGGAGACAGACGCAGGATGGTACCAGTGTCAGGTGATAATAACTGTTAACAACAAAATAACAGCCGAGGTGGAGTTGCAAGTGAGACGACCACCAATTATATCCGACAACTCAACTCGATCAATCGTCACCAGTGAAGGAGAGAGTGAGTTCTATATTAATTAACTATTTATTTATCCAGTTAAATTAAAAGTGGTATTATTAATCAAGGGATTTAGAGGAGTGGCGGAGAGTTACTTGCCAATTCTTCTTGTCTGTGTAATTGTTCTTTGACGATTCATAAGTACCATAGTTATCTAAGTGAATTAAGATATTTTTGATCTTTGATTTTTTTTTTCAATTTGCAAATATTATAATTTTGATATGATATATTTAAGATATTTCTCTTATTCTTGATATTGGTTTTGTATTAAGGAACTAATTTGTTAAATCAATTCAGAATGATTTTTTAGTATACAAACCTATGTGAGGTTGTTTTTATTGTTAAATCAAATTTGCACTTCAGGCTCTCAAATGGAATGCTACGCTGATGGTTTCCCAACCCCAAAGATATCTTGGCGACGTGAGAACAACGCCATCTTGCCAACAGGTGGATCCATCTATCGGTGAGTTCATTTCTTTAGTTAGTTTATGTTAGTTAGTAAAATGAAAATTCAAAAATGATTATTTTTCAGTGGCAACATTCTGAAAATCGCAAAGGTACACAAGGAGGACCGCGGTACATACTACTGTGTGGCTGAAAACGGTGTGGGAAAGGGGGCAAGGAGGAATATTAACTTGGAAGTCGAGTTCGCTCCAGTCGTGACTGTCCCAAGGCCCAGATTGGGACAGGTAATATATTATACTAGTTGCTTCACCTCGGCTCTGATCAATACAATAAACGTACTTTTAAATTCTTAAATGTTTTAAAATATTACGTAGAGACTTATCAAATAGAATAAAATTATGTGTTTTTATTTTTTAAACAAATAAAAAGTGTGATTACTGTTCACGCCTACTTTGACATGTATATAATTTACGTCAAAGAAAAATAGATCGAAATAAATGATAATAAAATAATAATATATTTAAAGATTACTTTTCAAACAATATTGAATTTAAAAATCGTTATTTATTATTATTTTTTTGAAGGTAGTTATGAAAAATCCGTTGTGTTTCAGGCTTTACAATATGACATGGACTTGGAGTGTCACGTCGAAGCCTACCCCCCACCGGCCATCACTTGGCTTAAGGACGAAGTGCTTCTGTCTAATAACCAGCATTACAGGTATTTATAATTCTCATAACTATTAATTGAGCTTAGACATTCTTGAATATAATGCTTTTAGGCTTGGGGTGACTTCGGTATTATCATTTTAATTTATTATGAGTGATAATAAATCGCTAATAAACACATAATTTTAATATTAAAATACATTCACTGGAGCATGGTGCATACTTAGCGATTGAAAGTCATAGTTTCTTGCCAGTTCTTCTCTCTACGCCCTCGATTTGGGAACTGCCAAATGCCGACGATTTATTTACACTTTGTTACACAAGAACAGATGAAGTAGTGTTAAAAGATATTAGTGCATAGAGCAACGACAATAAGCGATCTCTTCCAGGCACCCGTTAGATAAGTTTTTTTTCGAAAGTTGTAACCGTAAACGAATATTTAAAGGACAAAGATCCCTTTAATGTGTCGGCAATTGGCTCAGCATCAGGACAGTTCAATTCTTGAGTAGACTTACAATGCTTTGTTATTTTAATTGTCAGTAGCACAATTTTGTATTAATTGTTTATTTTAAAAGAGCATCGAGTTTCTTGCCGGTTCTTCTCGGTAGATGACTGCCTTCTGAACCGGTGGTAGTGTAAAAATTGACGATTCAAAAGTGTCTTTATAAAGACCTACTTGAATAAAGATATTTTGACTTTAAGTGTTGATGATGAATAAAATAGTTAAATATCCTTTCCAGAATATCGCACTTCGCGACGGCCGATGAGTTTACAGACACTACCCTCCGCGTCATCACGATCGAGAAGCGGCAGTACGGCATGTTCACCTGCAAAGCTCAGAACAAGTTGGGCAGGGACGAGGGCCGGGTGGAGTTGTTCGGTTGGTGCTCGTATTATCGCGTTCGCTTTGCGCTCGTTGGTCGTTTAGTTGGATTCTTGGAATGACACTTGGTTGTATACTCAAACGTTGGCAGCGTCAATTGTCAAAGTGACAGGTGACTTTTGACAGAGCGAACATTTGAGTGACATTCACATAATCGTCAATTTTTGTTTAATGTTGCCATACTTTGAAGTTTGCCAATTTTTGGAATGCCGTTTTTAATGGTAGATAGTTTTGATCTTGTTAAATTTTAAATGCATTTTTTTGATAAATTGTTTTACGTTTATTCATTTCGGTGAATGTTTTTTTTTTACAAATAGGGAAAAGCCTATCCGCGTATTGAGCTACGTACTGATATAATTATATATGTATAATTCAAATAAGTGGTCGATATTTTTTCCACAGTGAAAATTTAAATAGCCTTTTGACGAAAAGTAGTCGCCCATTTGGCGAATATTCGAAGCATGGCCCAATTTTGTCATTGAGTTTTTTGATAATTAGTTATACTTATATAAAAGCAGTGCATGGCATGTTTGTATGTTTGTTTAGAAACAATAATCCCGGTTTGTCCGCCTGCGTGTGGCCAAGCACGCTACGGCGCGGCCACGTCGCTCGCGCCTTCCATCGAAACGGTCGCTGTTATGTTCACGGCCTATACTTTGTATGCCTTCAGGTAAGTTAGCACGGGTTTCCATTCCTTTTTGCTTTTCTATATTATAAACTTTTATGTTATAGTGATACAATTATTTCCTTCATAAACAAAAGTCTAAATTGACTTTGCTGTCGATTTTAATCACGTAAAATAAACTCTAATTATGTTCAATCTATGTTGATAGTGTTGATCTCGACAGCCATTTTCGCCAAACGATATTAAAATCAGTTATGTACATTCTCTATAAAAACTATTTCAAAAGGCAGTTGATTTTGACTAAAAAAATTCTCCAAAATTTATATGGATTTTGAAATTCTGGATTAGAGTCCAAATTCCTGCTGGATCTAGTTAATTTATACTTAATTATATTACAGAGTCGCCAATACCAGACATTAACCACGCTGGGTTAAGACTGGATCCGCAGATCTACGGAAACGGGGTGACGAACAGGCAACACATATCGTTGACATTTATACCATTCTTATACATTGGCTTCTAATGATATGGGAACATTTTGAAAAGTCAACACAATTTCTACTATATTGGTGATATCTACTATGTTCTACTAAATATCGGTGTTGCCACAATTTCAATTAAAGTAATAGATTTTAAAGGTAGTTTTTGATAATTTTATATACGGAAAAAAGATTTACAATAAATGTACAAATCTCAACTTTAATTCGTACAAATCGTAACTATAAAATTATTTACATTCAAACAATCGTTAATTAAGTGATTTTATACTTTTGTAAAGTTAATGTAGGCTACTATTTCACCATACTTTTCACATTCATTAATTTAAATGTACCCCGCCCAAAGAACTTAAGTCATACAGTTTTTTATATGTTATGAATTTACAGTACTCTATACGATGTAATTCCTTTCTTAGCTTGATCGAATCTCAAAATTAACTGTCCATAGAGGTTTTTTTCCTCTTGTTTATTGCGAAAATGAGGAGAAGCGTCTTGTCTATGGTCGGAGATACTGTTGCTAGTGTGAGACTCTTAAAGCAAAATCGCTCTCAAAACACACGTTATTAAGTTACCACTGTATATTCAAATTACCATGAGATTTAGCCGATTTCGCTTATAAAAGCGCTTGATGACTTTCCGATAACGCTGAATACCCAACTAGCGCTTTGAGTGCGCGTGTCACGTGACATTCGGTGTGGTATGACAAACATTGTTCTGTCTCACTCTAACGCATGTGAATGACGCATCGCTGTCCCATTCCACGCCATTGACCACCGCAAACATTCCAAAAAAGCATTCAGTATCATTCCATAGGTTTCTAGGCTCAATTCCATCCTGTTTTTATTACTTATTAGCCGTAACGAGAGGAATGTTGAATCTCATTTTTTTTTGTGCATGTGTTGTGTGATGTTTTAATAAAGATTTTTTTTCATATATATATATATGTTTTATTTGTCCTTCATTGTTAAATTAGTATTTGACAGCGCGAACTAAATATCGTAATATTTGTGACCGCTTCAAGGTATCAGCGCACGCGGGACAAGGTCTATTGCAACTGTGTGGAAATACATTTTATACAGTTCGTTAACTAATTACAATTATTAAGACAAATATATAAATATTTGGTAATGTAGAACAATAGAGCGTATTTTTGTTATTTGAGTGACAAAATGAATATTTTTTTTTAATGGACACCCAATAATAAATTGTCGATTAATTAAGATGTTTGAAGATTGATTTATAAAATCGCGTCAACAAGGTTACCCATACAAAAGAATAATATTTATAATTAAAAGCAATTCAAAAATAATATATCTAATTTCGGTTAATTAGACTATTAATTGGTAATTACAATATTTAATTTGTATTGTTGTAATAAAAAAAGGTAATATTTTGGTTATTTTTGAATTTCTGGCAGTTATTTTCAGACTTTTTCATTGTGGAAATGGTAATTAAACAACTGGTGTGGAAAAGGATCCCTGACCAGCCTGAAGGGCTGCCCGTCTAAGGTCAAGGTGGTTTGCGCTTTTCAGGAGCAATGACGTCATCCTATTAATTATTGTCGATCATAGACGTCACCACATTTTAATTAATATTATAAAAACAATTTAGTGTTTGTAACACTTTTATTCAAATTTGGTAATTTCCAACGATTAGACTATTCAGTAACATTGCGTATTCTCGGCTTCTGATTTAATATTTTTATAAATTTCGAATACCTAGCATATTCGGGTAATGAGAGACAGCTGATGCTGTCATCGATATTCAAACACACTCTTTCGCCTTTCTTATAACGTGGCCATGACACTTCCTGTCCTGTCCAGGTTGGTTTTCTGAAAAGAAAAAAAACACCACCTCTTAATCCCACAATTTTTTTTTCTCCCTTCCTTTTATTATTTAATTATTACTTTTAGTTTCCATTTAAATTGTTAACACTTGGCGTCATGCAGCGGTTTGCGACGACTGGGGGCTGCTGAAAATCAGTGGTGTGGAATACTATATTCCACAAAAATCCTGAGCAGCACCCCATTTGGCGCAAGCCCACGGCACTTGCAACAATGCAATGTGTTTATTTTAGTTAGTTTTAAAAATACTAGTGTACTTATAATTTATTGTGATGTTGTCCAAATAAATATATTTTCTTTCTTTCTTCTTTCAATATTATTCGTCGAATCAAGAAAGCATCTATTAGATTTGTTTGGAGGTATGAGACATTTCATCCAAACAAAATGGGAGGCCCATAGAGTAGTCGAAACCACTGACTGGACCGAAGGTCCAAATATCGAGATGTATTAGAGAAAACTTGGATAGTATTCAGAATCGATGACGACATCACATTAAGTGCAAGTCATGTGGCTACAGTAAATTAATTGTATTTACGCTAAATTGACTTCTACGGCTAAAGCAAAAACCTTATAGGTACCCTTATCAAATATGATGTAAACCATCTAGGACTATAGCACAGGATATGTTATGTAACTACATTTAAATAATATTGTTAATATATAGATTGTTTATCAAAATTGTAATTGGAGGAGGTCGATAGTTGTATATGAAGTTAACTCACCCCGTTTTAGCAAAGTTACACAACGCTTCAGTTAGGATATTAACAATTATTCTCTCTTGTTCATTATAAGTGTTCCATCTTTTCTCTGTGTAAAAGATATATCTTAATATATCGCTGTGTGTCGCTCCTTTCACTCCCAACTTCTTCATAATGCCCGCGTTATACGCAAATCTACAGAAGTAGAAATCGTCGTTCATGGAAAATATATCAGCTACTTCCAGTACGGCGCTGGATACATAAAAATCGGAAGCCATGTCCAAATATTGAGGGAGAGTTGCAGGGCCAATTTCTTTATCTTGAAAGTACAACTCTTTCAATTGTTTCTCCATATTCAACAATTCTACCGCATCCTTATCTTCCAATGCGATTTTTGGTACGAACTGCATTATGTTCTTGTTAATACTGATTTTTCCCGATGGCGGGGTTATAAAGTATGTCGCTTCATGTGTTGCCATACTCATTAGAGCTGGAACTTTTTTCAAATCACTATTCCTCAGCACCTCCAGGGGATATTGTACCATAAATGGTTCGACATTGTCATATTTCATTTCAAGTGTCGGTTTCAAAAAGCATTGTGCATTTGCAACATTGACGCGAGCCGTTTCCACTAACAAAGCCTTAGACAAATCTTCGGGAGAAGCGTTTCTTAATAGATTGTACACATCTTCAGTGTCATTGACATTGCCGAAATGTGAGGCAAGAGTTTTTGCTCTTTCTAATGATTCATCAGCAATCATGAAATCAGATATTGGTGTTGATAAACCAATGATTTTATTAAATATGCCTTGAGTCATCTTTGACGTCAATAATAGTGTTATTATAATAGCACCAACACTTTCACCCATTCCTGTTATATTGTTAACATCACCATTAAAATGCTGTATATTATCTTTAACCCATTTAAGAGCTGTAGCGGCATCTTTAATTCCAGCATTACCAGGTACTTGGGGCGTTTGAAGGTCAAGGAATCCAAAAACATTCAGACGATAGTTGATCGTTACCAAAATAACGTCTTCACGCATAAAATAATCTGGACGATACATGTGACCGCACCCTGTGTACAAATTACCACCATGCACGTAAAATACAACCGGAAGATCCTTTTTCTCCTCCAATATGGGTGTGTAGACGTTTAGATACAAGCAATCTTCGGAGCCTTCTGTGGAATTTCTATAAAAGTTTATTTGCACGGCTTTATTACCAGGTTTTGTCGCGTCAAGAACTCCAGACCAATTGTCAACTTTCTGTGGATCCTGCAAATTTGATTTTAATGTTTTATTTAACAGATATTTTAATGTTGCCAGAATTTTCAACATGAACGGATTCGGTAATTACCCTGAACCGGAGTGATCCCAATGGTGGCTTCGCATATGGTATCCCCTCAAAGCTATAATACTGTTTACCACACGGAGTGCTGCATACTTTACCTCTCATCTTGCCCTGAGATACTGTCATATGACAATCAGACTTATCTGAAATAAGAAATTATTTTAAAACTTCTTGATTTTTACCTTAGGTTCAATTAATTGAAAGGTACATTAGTATTATTAATAACTATTTGAATTTTAAGTAACATAATTTTATATTAAATATAAAAAATATCGAATAATTTGCCGGTTCTTCTCGGTAAATAGTCTGTCTTCCGAACCGGTGGTAGTGTAAAAATTTTCGATTCAAAAGTGTCTTTATAAAGACCTACTTGAATAAAGATATTTTTTGAATAACAACAATGGTAGAAACAAAGATTATTACAAAATAAAAATATCAATATCTAACGATAAAAATCACACAAACAAAATAGATCCAAGATTTATATTCTCATAGTTGCCCATTGGAGGAGACCTTTGCCGATAGGCAAGAAAATTTAAGAAAGTTAAAAAAACCCAGCAAATACTAGAAAGAGTTCATTAGTAACTGTCTAAGGATTATATGTATATTGGTTAATATCTAAATAAAGGCTTTTGCACAACTTTTATGTATACATAAAAAGTCAAAACTTCATTAATAATTTTTCGATTGCAAATTAAATAAACTATAAATACGTTTATGTAACTCGTGTACTCACTGTGATAAAATTTAACAGGATTGATAATAAATTTCCTTAAAGAACAGCGCACTAATTTTCCCAACATCTTGTACATATAACTGCAGTTTTCATACTACGCTTAAACTTATAAAATATTAAGTAACAGTAGTGAAAGACAGTGTAACCATCCGTATATATAAACGCCACGGTAATTTTTTTTTATATTAACTTATGTTTATTCTTTTCGATTCGAGACTCGCAGAATCTTACCTACTAACATTTCTTAGAAAAATAGTAACAAAAATGGTCAAACTCATTTGTTCGATTGATTTTAGAGGTGTATTAGATACCTATTCTAGTTATTTACATTTTAAATTATGTATTAATTCAATACTTTGGTACTGCTGAACTGGTAATATAATGATTGATTTATATAGACATATATATACGAACATATTTGGAGTTTTAAAAATCGTACTTAAATAATATACAGCATATAATTATCAACCTTCCGACGTAAAGTAGGTAATATTTATTGAAGAGTTTCTAACGGACCGTGAAATGGGTCTAATAAGACACAAAACAACAAAAAAAAATATGATAATTATCAACAAAACATCTTAGATTCATTGTACCAACCAAGTTCCTTTAAAAGGTTATTAAAATCATGATTCGCTAGCATCTGATTAGGGAATAAATTTAATATATTTTTTATGTTATGTTACCAGGCTTGCTTTTTCTTGGTACAAGCTTACATAGCTTTAACAATTCCGGGAACTTCACCTTTAATTAATACAGAGAATAAATATGTGTGCCTCATATGACCTAAGGCAGAAACTTTAAACGATTTTATCATTTTCTCAACAATATTTATTGATACCCGTTCGTGTCACTAATATTCATACGGTTTTAGTTTTATTACAAGCAGTTCTTATCTTGTCACGAAATAAGTTGTGTTAAGTAGAACATTTATATGTTATAGAATTTGACATTCTCATTTGCACGTTTCTTATGAGATTCGAAAGTTTGTTTTAAATTATTTGGGCTTAGTTGTAGGTAAAGCCAATTCGTGTCATGGGTAAAATTGAATACATAAAATATTATGAACACTTATTTACTAACCTAAAGGTACCTAGTATGGTATATATTATACTTAAACAACATTCTACAAAAATAATAAAAACACATAAATAATTAAAAATTAACCTTTTTTTATAAAACTGAGTAAAGATCTATCTCAAAATTAATGGATAAACAGATCCCTGAAGAGATTTTCTTCTTGGACCAGGAATTTTTTCTCTTCTTCTTAAAGTGCCTCTGCGACTAGTGAAAGTTGGCAATCAGCTTCCTGGTAGCCTTTCCATCTTTAGTTCTGCGTAATGGACCCGCAGTGCTAAAGTTTTCAGCCATTCACAAATCAAGTTTCACTTTTCCGGATCCAGTCCATCCCAACATACCCAAAACATTAATACATACGATATAATATATTAATATTTGATTTTCATACTATTAATGACGTCCATGGCATAATTTTCCGCTATTTAAATTTAAGTACTTACATGTTTTAACTTTATCAAACTGTGACTTAGTTAATATAAAATGTTTTAATAATAAACAATATAAATTGTCTACACATTAAAATAAATAAAACAAAATAAGTTGAGAAGATATGACGACTGACAAAAAAAAATTGTCTGTTTGTGTGCTCGTATGTAAGATGTTAATTTCTGAAATTAATTAGTTTTTTTTATGGGTAACCCGCCATTTAGCGTTAGATGCAAAATCATTTAATATTTCTGCTCATACATTTATTATCTCTCAATTAAAATAACCATCAAACCCAATCTCTAAATGGTAGACATACTAAATAATCAACATCTCACTGGCATAGGATGCATAAAGATATAAAATTGAAGATCTTAGAATGAAGAGTAGCACTTCCATTAAAGTAATGCTTTTCCTGCTATTTTTTCACCACAGGAAGCTGTACATCTTAATTTTGTTTTATTACCAGCCGGGTCGCGTAACTCAATTGTGAATTTTACACTATAACCCATCACAGACCGTGCTTAAAGAAATAGCTTTTTATTATACTTTTTTTGATTTAATGTTTGGCAATAGCAACTCGGAATGTTCACTTGTAATAAACACACTTCTTTAATTGTAAATTTGTGCTCGTCTACATTAAACCCTTCACCATTCTGCCTGTATATTTGTTGTTTTGATTAAATAATAATTAATAATATGTGGGGAGATATTAAAATCGCTTTCAAAAGAAAATAAATATTTCAATATTTCTAATGACTTGCTTTGACGTCAATCTTAACAGTCCAGCGCACTGCTCCTCTGCCCTTGGAAACTCAGTCTATTGAGAAACAAGAGGTCAGATATATCACAAACTCAAAATATCTTTATTCAAGTAGGTCTTTATAAAGACACTTTAGAATCGTCAATGTTTACACTACCACCGCTTCGGAAGGCAGTCATCTGTGGAGAAGAACCGGCAAGAAACTCGATAGAACACACCCGATAGATCTAGCCTGTGTATTAACTTTACACAAGCTGACATGACGAGTCTTTGGAAAATAAAACATTATTGTCATATCCATTTAATTAAACTTTCAAACAAAACATAAAATAAATTTTCCCATAAAACAATTAAATGCACTTTAATCCAAACCCGTAATAAAACTCAATATAACACACATCGATATAATTTTCATGAACTTTAATAAATTTAAGATATAATAATAAATATCGATTTTGCCTTGGAATCTTACAATACCAAAAAATATTTAATCTTAAGTACATTTGCAATTTGTACACCGTCTCATTCTGTCAATTGTCTTTACTGTGACGTGTGAGTATCGTCTGATGAGTGACGGCTTGGCGCCAAAAGGAATGTCAAAGTTCTTATCACTGCTTTATAGCCTTCAAAACGTTCAAGCAATGAAAAATTGCAATATTTACATGACATTTTAAATGCAAAATGGATGTGAGTAAGGTTCAGTCATATAACCGATCCGTTGTTATTACGATTCAAAGCTAACATCATATTAACACAAAAACATAAAACTTCAAAAACAATATTATTGTTACGTTTTAAATATATAAAATAAGTAAGTACAACGCCATTCTTAACAAAAATATCAACAAAATGGCAAAAACTAACATAAAAAACGAAATCGGTATATCTGTACTCTTTTAATTATATCTTGTTCTCTTTCTAACGTGTTGACAATTCTAGATTTACGAAAAAATAGTCTACCTTGTAAGACATATATAAAGAATCTCAAGTAGCAATATATATATAAAATAGCAACATCAATAACGTTTGTTTGTCACAAATGTCAGAAACCATGAATTATTTGGCATTAAAATATACTGATGATTTGTAAAAGAATCATTCGTTTAAAAAAATACCCTGATAAAGTAACAAATTGTTTGTTATTACCTAATTATAATTTAGACCTTTGGCATAAATCCATCCAGACTTTATTCCTTTTGAATTCTGGTAACGAAATACATTCAATGTTATTCTCAGTTATATTTAAACACAACCGTTGACCTTTATTGTATGGTAACCACTCCGTCTCTTGCTGGTCCCATGTTGGTTTTCTGTAAGATTAAAATCAATGAAGCAAGATTTGGGGTGAGTTAAATTTATCTTCGATTAACTTTTAGTTTTCTTTTACATCAAAAATGAAAACATTATCATCATAATTAATATCAAGAATAATCATGCATAATTTGAGTACTAAATCATAAAATATAATTCATGCTAATTGTCAGTCATGTTACAGTCCTGGTTTGAATTTTTTCTTTTGAAATAACGACTAAAAAAATTTACAGCTCATAAGGGAACCAACCTAGATAATCTAGAAAAAGTATAATAGCCTTTGATAGAATTAAAAAGTATACTGGATACTACCGCTACCAGGTAATATTTATAAATTCTTAAATCTGACTGAATGTTATATTAAATAAAATTAATATTATATTCAATATAAAATATAAATTTATCAATTGAGGTAATTTTTTTTAAATATTAACAAATAACACACATTAAATGTTTCCTGTTAACTTTGTTCAAGGTAATATTGAATATTATATCCATTTTCTTTGCTAGTAATTCTGTTTCCATTCATCGTATATAACTTTGTTGAAGCAGATTTCGATTAGGCTATTCTTACTTAAAAGTCAGAGACAAAAATAGAAGTTTAGGTGTAACTCATAAAATAAAAACATGCGGACTACACACAACACTGTCACTCTGACTCTTACATTATGCAACATAGACAAAAGAGCTTAATAAAGGGATCTGACTCACCCATTCTTTGCAAAATTACACCACGTCTCGCACAACATATGGACAATGGCTTTATCGCTATCCTTACACAATTTCGCCTTTTTTTCTTTATAAAACACATACTGTATCAGATCACCATGGGTGGTACCTTTAACACCTAGCTTTTTCATTATCCGGGTATTCATATTTCCTGGATAATCAAATCTACATATATAAATAGTACACTTCGAAGACAACAATTCCATTGTATAGACAATGTCACGGGCGAAGTAGGCGTCTGACATCAATTTCAAATAATCCGAAAGCGTCGAATGACCAATATCATTATCCTTAAAGTACATATTTTTCAAAACACTCTCTATGTTATCCGCTGCTTTTGATTCTCGATCTACGAACGCGTATTTGGGAATGAATTTTCTTAAATTTTTCACGTATAAAACGTTTCCAGAATCGTCACGGTTTATAAATAATGCACCTTCCATACTGGCTATACTCATGATACAAGGTATATTTTTACATCGATTATTCCTTATTGATTGTAAAGGGTACTCATCAAAATATCTTTCATTATTTTCAAATACTCTCTCAACTACCGGCAGGAGATATGCATTTATTTCTGTTATATCTCTACCAAATTCCTGCGATATAAATGCCCGCATTAGATCCTCTGCAGATGATTTCATTAGTAAATCGTATAGTTCTCTTGTATTTGATATTTCGTGACCCAAACTTGTTGCAAATGTTTTAGCCTTTTTAACTGGATCGTCATCTATCATAAACAAATCAGATAAGAATGTTCCAGATTGCGCAATTATCTTCGAAATGCCATGTACCATTTTTGAGGTTAGACAAGACATTGCAATGGCTGCACCAGCGCTTTCTCCATATGCTACAATATTATTAATATCACCATTATAATGCTCTATGTTATTTTGTACCCATTTTAGTGCCATTGCAGTATCTTTCAGTGCAGCATTCCCTGGCACTTCCGCTGTATGAAGACACAGAAAGCCAAAAATAGTTAAACGGTAGTTTATTGTCACTAATATAACGTCATGTTGAATTAAATAATCTGGCCGGTAATAATCACCATGGCCCATTAGAAATCTGCCACCATGTATGAAAAATAGGACAGGTAGTTTTTGTAATTTTTCATGGGGCAAACTTGGAGTGTATATATTTATATATAAGCAGTCTTCCGATCCTTCAATTGAGCCATCTATTAGATTCATTTGCACACATTTGTTTCCTGGTTTTGTTGCATCAAGCACTCCAGACCACTTTTCACTTTTTTCTGGAGCCTGAAAATCATGATTCCTATATTAAAAAAATGGATTATTCTTTGATACACAGTCATGTATGTTGTGAGTACTTGAGTAATATTATTTTTATCACTACTAAATATCTATTCTACTAAGAGATACCTATTTTACAAAGAGCACTACCAAACAGGTTTTAATTCACTCACTATGTCCAGGTGATGTGTTACTCACTTTGAATCTAAGAAGTCCTACAGGTGGCTTAGCATAGGGAATGCCTTCAAAGCTATAATATTTTTTACCACTGTAAGTGCTGCATACTTTACCCCGCATCACACCCTGAGGTACAGTTATTTGACAATCCATTTCACCTAAAATTAGAAATACTCAAAAACAAAATCATAGGTAAAAGCCATGTAAAATAATTCAAAAGCTATCATCGTCATAAAGTTTTCATATATGAAGCAGATAAATAGAGTTCTGTTAGAAAGACATAATAAGTTTGTACTAAGATTAAGTTTTGGGTGCAAAGTGCAATTATTAGTTCATAAAATTTAGTATTACATATATAATAATAGTGGTTTCCAAATATAAATCATCAAATACTATGTTATTATTATTTAAATTAACAATGTAAAATTCTTTAAATTAATGAGAGAGAGATAGAAAGAAAACACTTTCACAACAAGAAAATTATAGGTCCAAATATTGTTATACTTATTACTTAATGGAATACATGGCAAAAGTTATATACTAAATATCATTTTTTTTATTTTTTAGATCGCTGAGAGAATCGACTGACAGTTTGTCATTGGATGAGAGAGAGGTCTTTGACATAACGTCAAAATATGATAAGCGTATCAACAAAATGACGTAATGAACGTTACAGTCGAAAAAATAAAATGTCATTATATTATTTTTCGTTTTACTTAGTGTGGTATGTGACACTTCTTGTCATATTTCTTGACATGTATGTTGTCATGTATTATTATGTCTCGTATAATTTTGTCGATTAAAACCATTATTATCATACGGTTTTATCTTATTTAACAATTTAATCGACAAAATTTATAAAAATGGAGAAATTTTTACGCCCGGAAAGATTTGACGTTGACCCAAACAGTAATTCTTCCGCAAAGGAATGGGAGCATTGGAAACGGACGTTTGAAAATTTTATCCTGTCATGCGGAGACGAAGAGACCAAAGACGGATTGAAACTAATCCTATTAACAAATCATCCCTCCGCTTCAGTTTATTCATTTATAAGTGAGTGTACGAGCTATGACACTGCAATGAAGACACTTACCAACATATATGTAAAACAAAAAAATATAATATACGCTAGACATGTGCTAGCTACAAGAAAACAGCTAAGCGAAGAAAATATTAATTGTTATATGCGCGAACTAAGAGAATTAGCTAAAGAATGTCAATTTCTAAAAGTGGATGCCGAAACGAACAAGTCCGATAGTATTAGGGACGCGTTTATTGCTGGTATTAAATCGGATAAAATTCGCCAAAGATTACTTGAGAACCTCACTCTAACAGTTGATGAAGCGTACAATAAGGCGATATTGATGGAACAGGCTGAAACTAGCTCTAAGAGTTATTCTTAAATAAGCACTGTTCAAACGTCTCAAGATTACCAGAAATCACTGTCTGCTGCATCATATAAAAGAAAGTGTTTCTTCTGTGGAGGATCTGTACATTCGAAAAAGAACTGTCCAGCGTTAAATGCCATCTGCCAGAATTGCAATAAAAAAGGACACTATGCAAATGTATGCCGAGCACCCAAACCTAACGCTGCCGTAATAACATGTGTAGAAAATGATGTCAATGAACTTGCATCTTGCATACTTGCAGCTTCTCCGGTCTCATTAAGAAAAGCTACAGTAACGGCTTTTATAAAAGGTATACGTGGTCAAGCATTGATCGATACTGGGAGTTCGATTAGCTTCATAGACGAAGATTTCTTCAAATTATGTGGTTTAAGGAAAAAGTTCTGTACACAAACTATAACAATGGCCTCAACTTCTTTTTCGTCTCAAGTACAGGGGCAAACTTATACTACAGCAAAAATTGGTAATTTTAATTATCCAGGGATCAATTTACTTATAGTGAAGAATGTGTGTGCTGATCTTATAGGCCACGACATATTAGGTCAACACTCCTCTCTAGAGCTTACACTGGGAGGTTTGAAGGACCCAATTAAAATCTGCAGTGTTGACGCGGCCTCCGTACCAGCTGTTTCTCTATTTGCTAATGTTACTCCTGAATGTAAACCCATTGCTATCAAATCACGTAAATACAGTGAAGAAGATAAAAAGTTTATAGAAGCAGAAATAAACAAACTTTTAAAAAATGGCATAATTGAAGAGAGTACCTCTCCATGGAGGGCTCAAGTAATAATCAGCAAGACGGAAAATCATAAAAAACGCCTTGTAATTGATTATTCTAGAACTGTTGTACACAGCTCGACGCTTATCCTTTACCAAATATCGAAGAAATGGTCGCAACAATTTCGAAATATAGTATATTTAGTACCATAGATTTACAAAGTGCTTGTCACCAAGTCTCAATATTACCTAAAGAACGTCACTTTACCGCTTTTGAAGCTTTAGGTAATTTATATCAATTTACACGAATACCATTTGGTGTCACTAACGGAGTTGCTAGTTTCCAAAGAACAATCCATTGGGTAATTCGACAAGAAAAATTGCAGGGAACTTACGCGTATTTAGACGATATAACAGTATGTGGCAATAATAAAGAGGAACACGATGGTAATTTGCAAAAGTTTATGATAGCCGCTGAAAAATATGGTCTTACTTTAAGTCGAGAAAAAAGTAAATTCTCACAGTCTTCTATTAATATATTAGGATATACCATAAGAGACCACATAATAAAACCTGACGGTGAACGCCTACGACCACTTTTGAATTTACCTCCTCCGTCAGACTTGTCATCATTGAAAAGGATAATTGGAATGTTTGCGTATTACAGTAAATGGATACCAAATTTCTCGGAAAGAATCTATGCTCTCGCCCATACGCAAGAATTTCCGCTTAAAAAGGAATTGGTCGAAGCTTTTGAAGGACTCAAAACCAATATTGCTAGAGCGACGATTCACGCAATCGATCATAATTCACCATTCACTGTGGAGACAGATGCGTCAAATCATTCAATCGCAGCTACTTTGTCACAATCGGGACGACCCGTTGCATTTTTTTCAAGGATGCTTAATAATAGTGAACTAAACCACTCTGCAATCGAGAAAGAAGCTTATGCTATTGTAGAGTCACTTAGGAAATGGCGTCATTTTCTCATTGGCAAACCGTTTCGTCTGATTACTGACCAGCGATCTGTATCATTTATGTTTGACAATAAAGTAACAGGTAAAATTAAAAATGAAAAAATACAGCGCTGGCGATTAGAACTGGCGCCATACAAATATGACATCATATATCGTCCGGAATCGTCGAGGAAATAGGAACGATATCGCTGATGCTTTTTCGAGAATTTCTGCTACTATTTCAGTAAGGTTAGATAAATTGAAAAATATCCATGAAGGATTATGTCATCCCGGAATATTACGAATGCACCATTGGATTAAATCAAAAAACCTGCCATATTCTCTAGAAGAAATTAAAACTATGAATAACTATTGTCGAATATGTTCAGAAGTAAAACCAAGATTCTACAAGCCGGATAATGATACTACTTTAATAAAAGCTACGTCACCCATGGATAGACTAAGCATTGATTTTAAAGGTCCCGTGCCCTCAAAAACAAATAATAAATACGTATTGACGGTTATAGACGATTTCCATTTGCATTTCCATGCGCCGATCTATCATCTGCGACAGTCATAAAACACTTAAACGAAATATTCATGGTATTTGGGTTTCCTTCCTACATTCATTCGGATCGCGGAACTGCTTTTATGTCAGCTGAAATTAAGCAGTTTTTGAATTCATGTGGAATATCATCTAGCAGAACCACTCCCTATAATCCAAGAGGGAATGGCCAAGTCGAGAGATTAAATGGTACTCTATGGAAAACAGTACAGCTAGCACTACGTTCTCGTCAAAAACCCATAGAAGATTGGGAACTAGTACTTCCTCAAGCGTTACATTCTATTAGATCGTTGTTATGCACAGCTACTAACTGTACGCCACACGAGCGGATGTTTACTCACACCAGGAGATCCTCTAATGGAGTATCCATACCTACATGGCTAACTGAGTCAAATCGTGTTCTTATGCGGAAATTTAATAGAGCAAATAAATATGAACCAGAAGTCGATGAAGTAACTTTATTACATGTCAATCCGGATTACTCTTATGTCCGCCTGCCTAATGGAAAGGAATCAACCGTTTCAAATCGACATTTAGCACCGTTAGGGCAGGATGGGCATATAGTTATTGATGCTGATGGAATGTTAAATCAAAGCACAGAATAAAACCGTGAAGATTTAAATGATTCTCATCAAATGTTTGACACTGAAGAGGTAACGGATACTGAAGGAGATGTGACACATTTAGATGATGTTCGAATAGATGAATCAAGTCCAAATCTGGAGGCTGAAACGCGTAGACCACAAAGGGAGCATCGATTGCCGAATCGCCTCCGAGATTGTGTCTTAGACTAAAACTTTTTAGCATGGAAGAATGTGGTATGTGACACTTCTTGTCATATTTCTTGACATGTATTATTATGTCTCGTATAATTTTGTCGATTAAAACCATTATTATCATACGGTTTTATCTTATTTAACACTTAGTTATAGCTCTTAAGTGTTATAAATATTAAATATTTCAGAGTATTTATTCCAGGAGGTATGTTTTTAATCTGGAGAATTAATTTCACTAATATATTTTTAATGAGAGCAAAAATTTCAGTAGAGATTTTATTTTTAGATACTATTCAGTTGTCATTCCAAGATTTCATTTCCATTCGGTAAGGTTTTACTGGATTATTGTCTGAGTTTAGCAAAAAAAATAATACAGCTTATGAAAGTACGTCCAAGACCATATTGAAGTATAATCTATATTATTTGATGTTTCCGGACGTAGCTTCGACATGGCGCCATTGCTGTTGCGACTTGCGACACAATAGCGTGACAAGTCATGTCAATTTTGCCCATGATACATGAAAAAATCCAATGGCAGATTCTTTTTTCGGGTTCGATACTTCGGTATCGGTAAGTTATTATACTTTAACGCAAATTAAGACCTATCTTTTGATATATAACATTCAATATATCGTTTATAAACTTAAGTGCCAGCGTGCCACTAACACTTACTTTGCATTAAATTGTTAATTTACATTCTATTTTTAATGTCTGTTGCTGTTACTCTTATTATGTATATAATTATTACATTGGGAGTTATTTGAAGTGTATATCCTTTGGTTAATTCTTTAAAATATTGCTAAATATGTGTTGAAATCCGTTCGTCTATATGGTAGGTAGCACTTATGTATTCGTTGTTATCCGACACAAATGCTTGTTTTGATTGCTTTATGATCAGTGTTATTTATAAAACAACACTTCTGAGTATCCGTTTAATGTTTCGTGTTACATGAGTTACAGAAGTTCGAATTTTTCTTTAATATGACACCTTAGTTCTTTCAATAATGTCAGGGATTTCCAGTTCAAAATTGCTCAATTTTATGCAGGTAGCATATTGAATGTTTTTAAATTGAGCTAAGTTTATATCTATGTAATATTTACAAAGGGAATGCACTTTCAAGGGATGTTACAAATTGTTACTATTACAAATCTAATAAGACTTTAATTAAGATTTTTAAGATTTAAATTGATTTACAATTATTGATACTAGTTCTACCTAATAGTAATGTTGTTCATTGTGGGCTTAATTTATTAAATAAAATTTAAAATAATATATCAATATATGATAAACAATTGTATGGTGCAACATTTAATCAGACTTTCTTTGATTCTATAGATATCTAAAGTATGATGGATATGGATAAATAAATTTTAAGAATTTTTGAGTTCAAGAAAAACACTTTTGGTTTGATTGAAACAATGCATACAGATGTTTTAAAGAGACCAAAATGTACAATGGCACAAATATGTTGAGTGTTGTTAATATGTTATATTTATTTTCAAATCTTTTCAGAACTTAAATGACGATGACTGTGCTGAACCTTCTGAGGAGGAGTATGATGCTCTTAACAATGAGACCTTTGGACATGATGGTAATTTTTTAATTACAACCTCATCTCATTTATCCTTAACTATGCTAGCCTTTTTTTTTATCAAGGTGGAAATGCATTTTCACATTCCCTGTGTGGGACTCAACCCACTCTGGTGTCTCTGCTTTTCAGAGAAGAGGTGGGCAGTACCCACTAGACCACATTGAACGGGCCCTGGGGTTGCTCTCCCACTCAACCAGGCAAACTGCTAGCCTGGAAAGAATTCCTCGAATATTAATTCAAAGTATTCTTTCTTTAAGATATTCAAATCTTAATAGGGATCAATTAATTATCTGCAGCATGCTACCAATCAATCATTGTGAGGTTAGATTTTGCCTTGGTTCTCTAATTGACATTGACAAATTCGGCTTGCCCCCATTTGGCAATTTTGACATTTCATTTAATTGGGGAAATTATGAAAAAACTAAAAATGTCAGTTACACCAGTCTTTTATGTATTAATAATGTGAAAAATCACATTGTGAAAAAAAATTCCAATAAGTTATTTAAAAATATAGCTTACTACCTTAAATAGTGTAAAAATTATGATTCCATATTTACAAAAATACATTGATGCAATCAAATTTGTTGCATTATTATAATGATATATATTTAAATGGTTTATTATATTACTTTTAGATGGTATCGACTGGGAAGTGGAACATGAGCAACATGCCAACCAGTTGGAAACTAGCCGTCGTCAGAATGCCATGGATGAAGCAGATTCAAGACTCGGTATGATTATTTTCTTAAAGAATTTTCTAAATCATAATATAATCTAATAGTCTACTGGTTAGTTAGTTAGTCTAATGTTTTAAAGTGAGAGAAAATTTCAATTGTTTGTAAGTATTTATGATTACAATTTTTAAAATGCATGTTTTATTGGCTCCTTTTTATTCTAACAATAATTTTAATTTTTCTGAATAGAAGCGTCATTGTCTCAGCTAGTGCTGGATGATAATGAAGTTCAGCCGACAACATCATTCGGTTCTAGTGTGTGGAGACATGATTTCTTTCCAACACCACCTGTAAGTATTAGAAATTGTTAAAATACGATACAATTAACAAAAAAAATGTTAAAGATTAAGCTCAGATCTACCATTACAAGAACTGTCTAATTATCACTGTGTTTGTTTTATTAACAATATATGTAAAATCTTATATTATGGTGACTGACACATAAGTTATATATTAAATATTTAGGTTAAATATAGCTTTAAGCTGACAACCGTTTTCACTAGAAATATTTTTTCTGATGAATGTTAATGTTCTTGCAGCCTGTTGCTCCGCTTAAGAATGTACGTACAGTTGAAGAATTGGAGAGGCAATTACGACAAAACCAACCGCCACAAAATTACTTCCAGGTAAAGGACATCTGTCTCTTAACATATGTGATCTGACGAGTGGAGGAGTGCCTCGTTCCAGTCATATTCATATAGTTTGAGTAGAAATAAGTCTTTAAATTATAAACATACTTTCATCCAAGAAAAATCAAAATACAATTGGTTGCAATTTAAAATCAACTCTTGATTGACTTGGTCCTCAAAATGCAGAGCGATTTGTCACTCTCATGATGCCCAGGCGCCACCTAGTTAAGGAAAGGTACAAGATGGCTGCCTTTACTACCAGCGACATGACATTTCGTTAGGTTATCAATCAATACAACAACAAAAATATTCTACTACTATACTTCTAAGTTCTGTATTAATGTTCTGTTGATCTGAATGTTTTCATTTAACTTTAAAAAATAATGTATATACAGAAAGAGATATATGTTGCTGAATAATTGTTTGCTGCTTTATATTATGCAAAGTTTATCATTAATTTTTTATAGATTATTAAATGTTATTATATATTTTCAGCCAAGATTTCCTGTTATTTTACAAAGACCCCCTGGTCTGCAAGCACCGGTTTCATTGCCTTTTGCGCCTCAACAGCCAATTGGTCATAATCTGAACCAAATGAACAAAGTTATCGGTCAAAATGTACCAAACAATCAACATATGAATCATTTACCCCAAAGTATCAATATGGGACAAAGTAAAATGAACCAATTCATGCAAAACAACCAATATCAAAATGTGGGACAAGGTATTATTAACCAAATGCCGCAAAATATGAACCAGATGGGTCAAAACACTAACCAAATGGGTCAGATGCATTTAAACCAATTTCCAAATTTTAATCAGAATCAGATGCCTCAAAATTTTAATAAAATGGGTCCAATCAATCCAATAGGGCAAAACCAAATTCAGACGATGGGTCAAAACTCGAATCAGAATTTAAATCAGATGGGTCAGAATCATCAAATTGGTCCAAATGCGAAACCGATGAATCAAATGGGTCCAAATGTGAACCAAATGGGCCAGAATATGAATCAGATGATGCCCAATGGAAATTTTGGGGGAAATTTTCAAAATGTGATGGGCAACGCAAGGAGGATGGGCCCACCGCCCGGCATGGGAATGCCGAGGCAAAATTTTAACACAAATTCTAATCAATTTAATCAGAATTTTCGGGTAAGTTTTTCAAGCACATTTTTACCATAATTGTTACATGTTGCCATCATGACATTTATTTAAATACTTTACTGTGGAGTGTTACCAGCTCAGGGTATTTTAAATTCATTGGAATTGATAAAAATGTTAAAGTGGTATAGTAGAGTACAAAAATAAATAAAAAGGTAACATTAACTTTTTTTAAGTGAAATTCTCATTATGTTAATGTTTACAGGCCCCACAGCCAAAACCCGAACCGTTAAAGAATAAACAAAACCAACCCCAATCGCCGAAGAAGCGTTCGGAGCCAAAGATCAAAAGTCAAGTTTACAATAACTCCCAAAAGCTGACTTCGCAGAATCTGGTGCAGATGATCCAGAACACTCATCCCATGTTGATGTATAACAGTTATCACAACGCGAGCCACCATCCAATGCTGGGCAGGAATTTCAATAACATCATCCATCCAATGCTGGGGCAGAGGAATGGATTCAACATTAGGTAAGCAGCGGGTGAACAACTGCCTCCTTGGTCGATCAACCAGGAACTAAAAATATATGGGAATTTTTTGGCATACAAACATAGCTAAAACTCACAAAGGCAAAGCATTATTGAGAAATATTCTAATCTGAATAATATAAATATCTTAATGATCCAACATATGTTTTAATATTTTATATTTCACTTATGAATCGACAAAACTTTAATAATTCAAATATCAAGAACATTTTTCAATAAATGAATTCAATATATAATAAAAAAAATAACCCATTTCGAATCGAAAGTCCAAATTTGATATGTCTTATCAAATCACTCCTGGGTTCCAAATGAGACAGGTCTACAAACAAATGCAGTCTGACCTATATTTTTTATCTCAGCCAAGATTCGACGAGCGATGATGGGAGTGTCTCCAGCGATGTTGACGAGTACGCTGGTCTGATGACGCAGCGCGAGAAACAGTGGCTCATCAATATACAGATGTTGCAGCTTAACACGGGAACACCCTATATACACGACTTTTATTATACGGTATGTTCTTTTTTTGTCAGCTTGAATAGGTTTATTTTTCTCTTAGACACTTTGTATTGATTTGTGAATGCAGTGATATTAGATGATAAGGAGTTTGTTTCACAGAACAGACATATTTTTGTGTTTATGAATATTTTTATATATCTATATTCATTAACATTTTTGCTAGATGATTAGTGAACTTACATTTTAACTAACTTGCTAACATGACCTCTTTTAAGTAAAGGAAATAAATTAAAAAAAATATCTAAAAATTTCAGGTTTTCTTAGAGAGACAAGCAAATAAAGAGAAAGCCGGTGTCAAGGAAGCGCACAAGGCAAATCAACAGAACCATCCCTTCTATAGTGGAGGTATTATATTTATTTATTTATTCTAACAGCCAACCTAATAGTTAAAATACAGATAACTTATACCATACTTGAGTGGTGTACTGAGCGATGGTGTGTATTGTATGAGAAAATTATAGATATTTCAGAAAAAAAAATTACAGGCAACAAAAATTAAGAAGAGGTTATGCTTTGTGCCTGTATATTTTTTTATTAAAATTAAGAATTAATAAAAATACGCATTTGAATGACGAACTAGAATATTTAGTTACAAAAGGTACCCTCAATAGTTCCTTACAAGTTAATTGGAAATATTTATTTATATATTTACTTGTGTAGTCACGATACAGAGAAATGAGATTTTTCGTAATAAATAAAACAGACTATATATTTGTTTTTAGGTGTAAAACAAGAAGACAGACATAGAGAGAGACACAACTCGCACAGACACAACTCAACAAGTGAAGACCAGACGAGGACATATGTGCCGCTTCAGTTTGAGAACTCTCTGGGAAAATTACAGGTCTTAAAGACTTTTCAAAGTACTAATTAATGTTTTGATTTGTGTCAATTGTCATTCTTGTATGACATCATAGACTAAAAAGGATCGCGTGTATCATTGACGTCATAGAATCAATATGTTTTTTCAGTGCGGCAGTGTAACAGCCCCACGCAAGATCATCGATGTAGAGGTCGTGGGTTCGGAACCGGCTGGGTCACGCTTGTCGCGAGCGCCCAGTGTTGCCAGCAGCACTCACCCGTCTGAGGTATCTTTCTATCTTGAGGAGATTTTATTACATACTAAAAAGAAATAAATTAATATACCCAGTAAATGTAAATTATATAAAAAAAAAATTGAATTTTAAAATTTTGATATTATTAATTTTTAGATACCTCGTGAGATGAAAAGAACGAAGCAGCTTTTACTAGACATTGAAGCCCTGTACCTTATTCTGTTGAGACTGGAAGAGCTTAATGATCCATTGGCGATATCCAATGCCCTCATATTAAAGGTTAATTGAAAAAAAGCCACTTTAGTTTTTGGTTCGATGCTTAGAATTAAATATTATCCTAAAATAATATGCTAATTGAAGTTATAGAGCGTTTTTGGTCCTTCGAGCCAGACATCTGATTTTGGTATTTTTAATCTTTTTTGAGTATTGTAGTGTGAAGTATACAAATTCCTTGAACCCTTTTTCTGAATTTTTCAGGAAAGGGAGGAAAAGCAGAAGCAACTGGAAGCAGCGCAAAAAGATGCAGAATTTCAAGACGACGATTCCAACGTATTCTTAAAGAACATAGAGTCGGTGCAACGAAGGCCCAAACAGGATAGTCCTAAGAGCGAATGTGTGGATAAGAGACAGGTAGACTTTCTACTCTGACTACTACTACTTAACCTATTTTTGGTTTATTTTACTCTAAAAAATCAATACAAATCTAAAAAAATCTCTCACAATACTTTTAAAAATACTAGTTTTTTTAAAGGAATTTAATATAGTCTCGTCAATTCTGATATCTGAAATTAATTTTCATCAATTTATATTTGAAGGAGAGTAGAGAAAGCCTTAGCTTTCCGTATAAATGTTACTTGTATTTATTGTTGATGGTAATTCAAGGTCATTTTTTCATAGACACTTAAATTAATAGAGAAATCTTTTGTCATATATTACAACAAAAATAACCAGTTTATGATTTATGAGATGGTTGGTATAAAAACTATATTTATATTAATAAAACATGGTAACAAATCCGTACCGCAACATGGGGTGAATAGAAAAAAGGCTTAGCATTGTTGCATAACTCAATATATAGTGAAATTGTTGATAGAGGGGTGAATAGAAATTTGTATTCTTATACTACACAGTGAAGTGAAAGTTTTTTTTTGATTGAACAGGTAGTGAACCTGACGATAAATCAAAAGCCGCTGCCCGTGAAGAACCTGCTGGATGAAGACAGGGATGAATTGCTCAGCAAGATGTTCACGGGTCTGTTGTACGGAGACAGGTTGGCTCAGATGTTGACTGTGAGGAAGGGAAGGGTGAGTTTTTGTGGCAAATTTATTTTTATTTTTTTAATACTACTGATAAACTTTAAAAATAATTAAAACATAAAAAAAAATATTTAATAACTAACCCCTAAATAACTAAAACACAAACACAATTAAAGTTAATGACTTAAATATAATTGACTTAAACTTGTCAGTTTCGGGGTGACCATGATTTTTACAAATAATGTGTTTTTGATGTTTATTTATACTTTAATGGTAATAACTTCCAAACTTGTTAAGAATACTTTTATAATAAATGCGCAGGCTCTCGTGACGCGATTCCTCGGCCGCGTGCCGGCGACGCACTCGCGACTCCGCTTCCTCTGGTGCCGCATTCTACGCGCTCTGCCCTCCACAAGGTGCAGGTTCGACTCCCGGGTCGCCATCTTGTCGGAGCATTATCGCAAGTGAGTTTGGCAACATTTGTATGTTTTGGATAAACATACCGATCCTTGTATAGTTATATGTATGCTTTGAACTACTGTACCAGTATGTACAGTGCCAGTAGTGTGTGAGTAGTTTTACAGTACAATGACAATAAAACATTGTTTTTATTATAAACAATTAATTTAAACACTTTGGTTTTTGTGGCAAATTTAAGAAATATAACCGGCACGTGGTCGTCATTAATCTGTATCCGTCATGGCTGCCGAGCTATCGTGGGTAGGCGAACGAAGAGAATTAAAACCTCGCGTTGAATATAATTAACAATATACGATAATTATTTTCACAAATGTGAACAGAATTATGATCAGCACTTTATAATGAATTGGGACACAGTGACACTCCACCGAACACGTGTTGCTTGAGCGCGTTGCGAACGGATCTCAATTCTCCGATGATCGTGGATCTCCTCTGTTCCAACGCTGCACGCCAAGAGAGCCCGACGTCGCGTCAGAGTGAGGAAACGTCAACCCGCCATTGTCATTCTTGACGTTTCTAGACACTCACAATATTGAAGTGCCTTCAAATATTTCAATTGAACATGTCTTGGAAATCAGAAGCGAGAGATTTAAATTATCAATAACCAAACTATCAGTCATGAAAACATAACCGACGCGTCCGAGGCTAGCTCGAAAAGTGTTCCCCTCCTATCAAAAGGGTGACCATCACGACGACCAGCTGCGCCTCCGAATTAATATCTAAAACATGTTTATATTTCAGATATATAGAGAACAGTTCCGCGTGGACAGCAGTGTTGGAGTGTTGTGGTATTGTCGCTGAGACATTGGATCCGGCCAGGACACCATATGCCCTCACCAATGCTGTAAGTGTTTCTTTTTTTATTATTTTGCAATTGTATGCAATAATCTGTTAACATTTGCAATTTAAACGCAAAAGAATTTAATGTTGTTCACAAATTCAATAATTTATGGTCGTCGTGTTTATAAATCTGTGGTTCTTTTATTTATTCACACTTTATTGCAATTAAACAGTAGATGTAGACGATGTTAAAACATATAAGAATAACTGGCCTTATCGCTAATAAGTGATCCCTTCCAGGCAACCTAAAATGGGTGATTTTAACCATAATTTAAATGACATTTCTCTTTACAGCTGACCCTGAGCTGCGTCTGCGCATTGGCTGAGAAAGCGATGATACTCTCGAACACGCCAGAGGCGACATCTAGCGAACGGCAGTGGTTCAAATTCCTGAAGACAGTCGCGAGGGCGTTGAAAAACACGAGTCTGAACGTCGCGAAACCGGTTACGCCACTGTCCGAGGGCAAACTGCTGCATCATATCAAACAATTGGAATCGAGAAGCACCATAGAGATACTCCAGAGAGGTAAGAGGGCGTCGGACTTTGCGGATCTGACGAAGACTGACGTTTCAGAGCTTTTGATACGGCATCTGTGTTAAAACTGACAATTCGATATTCGTACGACTTCTGATGAAACAGAGTTGTAATGTTATACGCGACTACAATTGTATGGTTGGATATTGACGGAATCGTTCCGTCTCACTCAGACGCGTGTGTTTGCCCATAGTTGACGGTGAGACGGCATTCACTTTATTTTTTTTCACACAGTTTTTTGGTTCGTAAGGTTTAGTATTTTAATATCGTTCTGTAAAATCTGTAAATTCCAACGAGTACCCTCAAATATGAAAGAAGTAGCGACACTGTTCGATCATCGAATTAACTACCCTCTTAAAAACGTTAAATTTTTCTTGTGATGGATGGTTTGAGATGTGTGTGGTGTGTATAGTGGGCTTAGCACAAACATTCGATTTAAATTATTTATAATGCTTATTTGCTTGTAAATTGTTGTATTTTTGCTCGATTCCATGGAAATTTCTCGATTGGTTTTAACGTCGTTCTCATATTAGTTTGGAAGAATGGCGGGTGTGGCCTTGCTGAAAGGTGTTATGGTGGAAAGCTTTTAAAAATATGTGGGTAGTCCACCTGCAGTGTGGTCACACTAATGCATAAATTGTGAACACACAAGTGTTTTTTTTTTTAACATGGAGCATCACGTAGGCCTACATTTAATCACATTTATTTTGCGACTGACAACACCGAACAGTGATGTGATCCGTCGATATTATCGTTATCGATAGATGTGTAATCGATTTGATTTATGTAAATATTAAGAGAATAAATTTTATCCCCCATTAGATTTAGTTAGATTATGTTGATCGATACAAAGTAAAGAAAGAAAATATGAAATTTCGCTTTTTTTTTTTTATTAGTTGATTATAGTAAATATCCATTGAATTTTTGGAACATGGAACAATAATATGTTTAAGGTCCATGAAAAATTCATGGAGACAGAAAAAAAAAACGGTGGATTGACCTTTTCGCTTTTCTAGACTGTGATCGATAGCTTTTTTTTTTTACGGAATCGATATTTTTTAAGGTTTTACTTTGTGATATAAGCGCATGGTATAATATTTATAGGTCTGACGCTCTCTATAACAATTGGACTACGACGACTGTATATATTGAATTATTTTGTTAAAATTGAGGTTACTATTAAATGTATGAATCAAAACACGATTTAAATTTTAAGCCATTCAAACTTCAACGTCACTGGCCTTAACTACTCATTTTGGTATGGCCACTTGTGGTCTATGATATAAAAATCATATATTCTGTATGATTCATATATGTATAACATATTAACATGAGTATATATATACATATATACTATACTCATGTTAATTAGATGATAAGCGAATAGATTAGATTTATAGACAGCGTCATACCCTATGTAATTGTAACGTGTTTGGAAAATGTCAGTCCATCTCAAAATCACATTAATACATTTGTTTCGACTAATGTGACTTTGTTTTCTAGGTTAAAGCAAAACACGTACGTACGTATAATGTACGTACGTGCATACGTTTAAATCGCTCGGGTACACGTTTTTAAAAATGTTAACAATTCCATTTTTCACACGGATTTTGATAGATACGGAAATTTTTTACGTTACCTTCATTCAAATAACGGTTAACGGTTAGTGGCTAACTTATGGTAAGATGCATTTGAACGGGCGGTTATCCGTTGTTTGAATTTGGGGAATGGGGCGTTGAATTGTTAAGTTGTTTTGGCATGTTTGTTGTTATTATTTTTTAAACGATTTTTTTGTTACGTGTACGAGAGAGATCCGATTATATAGTTTTTTTTTTTTACTAAATATTAGTAGGTTTTAGTTTATTTTTTATCGGTAAAATAAAATGGAGAATTTGTTTATGTATATCTGTGTTTTATTGATAACAATTCTTTAATACTATTAGGGTAGCTGTAGAACTGCCTACCCTACGCGTTTTTCATATTACATTTTCATACAATTTATTAATATATTTATTACTAATTTGTACTTAAAAACCGGTGATTAATCCTAATTTTAGTAATATTTGTTATCTGCCTTAATTTCCTCTTACGTGTTAAAAGAGAGACATCTTTTTTTATTATTCCGATGTCGGCCGTGCTAAAAAGCCTTGAACCAAAGCACAGATCTTTCAAAAGCCTCTAGTGCCATTCAAAAACGCAATGACAGACCAAAAGATACACAGAACAAACGAGAAGATGGCCGATCATGATTGGAAATCCGACTTTGAAGAACCTGGTGAATGTAAACTTATAACCGTGCTGTTCAGCAACTCCCGCGCAGACGACGTTCGCACTCGCACCGATGAGGGTTCCGTTACCTGAAATTAAATGTCAATTGTCACTTTTATTTATTTTACGGAAACAAAACAGACACATCACAAAAATACAGAGGCATCCTAAAACACGTTTCACAGATAAAATATGTTTTATAAAGAAAAGCAAAAATTATTCAATAAATCAAAAGTTACACACCTTAACACGAATACAAAGGGTGAAAGTAAATTAGAAGATATATCGTGAATATTATTAAATACACAAAAACTCATTCAATTAGATTCTACATCACACGTGAACGCAGTAGAGTAGTTAGTTTTCACGGAATTACCTCCCAAGCAGGCGCCGTACAACAGGGCCCAGATAAGTGGTGCCATCGGCAGGTCCAATTGGGGGTTTGTACCGATGGAGACCACGACCCTCACCATCATCGTTGTGAGTGGTATGTTGTCAACGAAGGCAGATATTGTGCCGGATACCTAAATAGATAAATCAACCCAATGGATTAAATTCTGAATCTGTCTCTTTTTTAATCACCTGTTGTTATTATCCAACGATTTAAGGAATTTGACAGTGACATTAGAGGCCTATATAATCTGTGACCTCTCGGTGTCACCGAGAAAATCTATCGGAGTAATTTATCGGTGAAGCCGTGTGGTTAAATTGTAATCTTGATTTAAATTGTTTATTCGAAGTAATTAATTAGCATTTGACAGATATATCTGTTGGCAAATCGAGCATCACAAATGCAGCATCACGACATCTTGTCATTCTTTTTGTTTTGAAAAAAAAAACAGTTTTTATTTAAAACATAGCTAATCAAGTTGGATATAATTTATAAGGCTAGATCATAAATCCTTCATGATTTGTGAGTAAGCATCTCATGCAAAACAATATGATACTGGCAACACTGAACTGTCACTCGCTGATTATTAATATATAAATTACCCATATAATCAACATAAGAGCGACGGCTAATCGCGAAGACTCGTCCACATTGAGTATAAGCTGTTCCATCAGACCTCCGATGTACAGGATCAAGCCAAGTTTTGACAACGCCTAGAAATCAAAAACAAAAACAAATGAAAAAATCATCTCTCTGTGTGTTTTTTGGTCTTTGGTAAATAAAGGTGAGAGCAGAGGCACTCCGAGAAGAGTCTCTGCACTGTCTCTGAGTGATTTAAAGAGAAATAAGGAGAATGAATCAAAAAAAAATTGTTTTGGTACTTATTAAGTATAACTTGTGATTTTAAATTATTAAGACTAGCCGAAATAAGGCCAAATTTTTTCATAAATATAATTGAATCAAAATAAAACCTAATATTGGCATTTTATTTTATGCCCTAACTGACCTCCATAAGCACAAAGAGGGCAGAAAAGAAAAGCAACGTAGACCATTCAACTCGATGTAATATTGGCTCAATGTCAGCCCGATCAGCCAACAGCAGAAGCAAAATGGCGCCCAACAGCGCTGTCAAAGCGAGTGATACCCTATCTGAAAAAAAAAACATTTTTTTTTGAATAAACATATGTTAAAAAACAAAATTTGTCAAATTTAATGTCAATATGACGTTAATTTTTGGGTAAATTGTGAAAAACAGATGGGTTTTAAGGAAACTACCCTCAAACAAATCGATTACCTTTGTATGTGAAATGTATATTATTTTGCATTTGGTTTAAAATTTAAATCATAGTAAATAGAAATAAATAATAAAAAAAATCATACATAAGTATTTATATTAACTACTTACTTAGTTCAGGTATTGAGTGTAGAAAGAACACAGTCACAACAAATATAATCGCCACAGATGACTTAACTAAGAGACCCTTGTCGCGTATTTTGTACTGAAAAATAAATATGCTTGCAGTAATGGCCTTTTTGAAAAAAAACTAAGTGGAATCTAGACCAAAGCGTATTTTTATTTTATAATAATATTAACTAAGAAAATTGTATACGAAAATAATATTAAAAAAAAAACCAATAACCAATAAAAAGACCCAACTTATTACTTTTAATTAATAAATTCTAGTCTAGAATGGTAGAGTGGTTTTGAACTAACGGAATCAGTCATCACTTGGGCATGTACCCACAAAAAGATCTACATATAATACTTCTTTATAGAAGGTTTTGATCATTTAATAAAAGTTGGAACCTACCTTCCCTTTCAACTCGACCAAAGTACTCTTAAACGTATCCTTGGGGCATGCACGTTTATTCCTCTCTTTAACCATACTTTTTAACTGTTGGTTCAATTTAACTATCTTCCTCTCCAACCGTTCTCTGACAACGTGTACACCATTACTTAGATGCGGGAGGGAATCCGCCGCTCGGCGCCATATTGATATCTGATGGCGTAGTTCTGTTGAAATATTCAGATAGATTAGTTGATTTTTGTAAAATGTGGGTAAAATATTGTATGAAACATTACTTTATGCCATTAGAGAGAGTGGTCGTTAAATAGAGAGAAAATAAATATACCAAAGCTAATTCATTACGACGCTTTAGAGAGTTTGTCGTTAAACGTATTTAGAGCAGTCAAGGGAGCTTTTGCTTTGATTGAGTCCATCAACACTAACAGTTTTCCCAACCATAGACTAGACCCAACTCCTTCCCGCAATCAAATGTTAAACTATAATAAAATCTCGTAATCACTAAAACTTTTTTTTGTATTTTTCTTAGTTATTTATTTATTATTTATTTTACACTTTATTGAACTTAAACACTAGAAGCAAATGACGTTAACAGATGTTAGTACATATAAGAGCAACGGGCGGCCTTATCGCTAATGAGCGATCTCTTCCAGACAACCGACACGATAAAAGAATACTCAAAATTTAATAAGACAGGTGCAAAGGGTGCGAAGTATACAAATAATAATAATAATACAGAAACAAAACACAACATACATTAAAAAAGGAAAAACCGAAAAATATGCCAATATAAATCTAGAATTAATTATATTGTAGACAAGAAATGCTTACGAAGAAGTGATTTATAAGATGATAGTGAGGATAGTTAATAAATATTTGTGCCAGAATAAAAAAAATCCTGAAGAAACAAACCTTAGAGATTTTTTTTTAATTGGAACACTTACTTTGACATACGAACTTGTATTATCACGAGCCGATACAGAATAAAGAAACATCGATACTGAAAAGCTCACCTTGTATCTCCCTGGGCACCTTCAGACGAAGCTTATTCACATCTCTATACATATATTTGATCTGAAGCGTCGTCTGTATAACTATAAACACGACACCGAACGACATATGAGCTGTGAAATTGGTGAAGTTTATGCCCTGAAAGGATTTCAAATAATATAGGAACACATGAACTGTGAACATATATATAGTTGGGGAAAATATTTCAAGCGACTGCCAGCTGTGAAAGCGTGGCTGACCCTAAAACTTCTGAAAAGAAGAAGCCGATTCCTTTGCTACCATATACATGTGGCTAGTAATAATGGTAAGGAAGAAGTCGTGGTTGCGTAATATTAAGGGATGGACCGGAATATACCGGAGCGGAGCGGCTGCAGAACTAAGGATAGAGGGGCTATCGGGAAGCTGATTGCCAAACTTCACCAGTTGGACATGCACTCTTAGACGAAGAACAGATAGCAAAGGATGCAGTGAAGACAACACACTCAAGAAGGTCTTAAAAAAAGGGAGGATCGAGGACATGCATCAGGTACAGAAACCTGTTGCCAATACCCAACCTGAGTTACCCCAGATAAGACCACGTTGCTTAAACAAAGAGAAGTGCTTAAGACCAACTGAACTTACAGCATCAATAACAGCCTTGTTGGATGCTACGATGACGTTGGGCGGATCCCCTACTGGTGTGGCGGTACCACCGATGTTGCTGTATATCGACATAAACATCAAAATAGGTACTGGATCCAGGTCCATTACTTCGCATAATCTGGAAATATGATAAATCCATTTACATCTAAGATAAGACTGATTCATTTATTTAATACCTTACCTACCGATCTAAGATATACTATTTTTACCATTTTTACTTTAAATTCTAATTGCATGCGTAAATCCGTTTCGTTATATCAGTGTGTTAAAAAATAACATATTTTATTCGTTATCAACACTTTAGGCATTTGAGGCTTCGGCTAATAATAAATAAATATTAAAAAAGGAGGGTAATTGGATAACGGTAAGTACCTTCTTTTAGTGTAACTATTTATTTTGTCAAATCAGTAATAATAAAGCTCTTTGTCACCATTCTCCCATCTACTAAACTTCTGGTTCTCAAATTTTGTCAGAATCAGCGGATCGAACGCCATTTTGTTTGTCCATCTTTTAAAGTATCTGTTTCTTACCTATCATCTACGACCTTATTGAGAAGGAGCTGATGGATGCTCCTTCCCTTTATAAGTCCTCAGAAGGTTTATTGTTGTAGAAAATCATTGACGTACAAGTGATTGCTGAATATATGTGGAAAGGATATAAATATAGTATTATTTACCTTATAGTAACAGGTGACATTAGTAGCACAGTAGTAACATTGTCCAAAAATGTTGACAAGACAGCTGTTATTATGCACAGTAGAAATATCAGGGGCCACAATTTACCTTTTGTTACCTTGAACAATTAAGAGATATATATTTTCATCAAACAAAGATCTTTTGGGTTGAACCGACGTTAACCAAAGTCAAAACCTACTTCAAAAGTAAACACAGCCAAAAAGTCAAAAATGCCAGTCTCCGCCATAATAGCCACCAATATCATCATGCTAAAGAGCAGAAGCAGCGTCTCCACGTCCAGCCACGAGATCAGCTCTGGTAAAGTTGGCCTTTCTCCAACTAGTGCCAAAGCGGCCAGCGATGTGGTCGACACTAATAGGGCTGCCATGGTCCTGTTGATGATCTAGAAAAATGTTTTTTTTTTAATTTAAGTAATTTACTTTCAGCTGTTTGCATACTATTACTGCCGTTTAATTCCGGTTTAGACGATTTAATAAAAAACGCGTATTACCAAGAAGTACAATACCTACTGTGAAGTACAGAATAGTAAAATACTTACCTCGAAAATAGACAGTGAAGTACAGGATATTTAAATCTTTACCTCGAAAATAGACAATGAAGTACAGAATAGTTAAATCTTTACCTCGAAAATAGACAGTGAAGTACAGGATAGTTAAATCCTTACCTCGAAAATAGACAGTGAAGTACAGAAAAGTAAAACACTAACCTCAAAAATAATTAGTACATACAGTCCAAAAAGTAGCACACCAGCGTAAATTACTCCAGTATTCGCATCTAACGGGTCCAAATCAAAGCTCAGTTTGAACGCTGTTACGCTATCGGCCGTTGTTTTTAATTTCAGCGTATAGTCTGTTTTATTTAGCCGAAATGTATTATGTCGCAATTCCCCTGTATTGAAGTTCAGATCATTTGACAGTACTATGTACCAGGGTTTTGACATCTGTAAAGATATATATTTAATATTATCAGCATCCGCTCATCAAAAGGTTTTCCACCAAAGCATAATTTATCGTATCACTAATTAACTCAAAATGGTATGATTTCATCTTCTTTCTTGATTCCCCAATCCTCCGATCCCTTCCTATTCCTTCCCTTTTAATCCTTATATCTCAAGACCATTCGAAGATCTATGAATCCTAATCTTCAAAATGGCGACACCAGCAGTCCTGGCATTGCAGGTGTTTATCACCTACTCTATTCCCATCTATTATATAATTAATTTATTTTATAATGCCGCATGAGTTTTAATGTATTGATATCACAAGTCGCGTCTGTATGATGCATAGCTTTAAAATACTGAATTATATAATAATCTTTTATATCTACAGTTGCACAGATAGCCACTGCATCAGGCATGGCATCTTACCTCATCACCTTCCAGCCATATCACCATTTTATCAGCTGAGTCGTATTCACTGGAGTTGAGGTTTCTCTCGTTACGAGCTGATAAAAACGGACCATCGACTTTAACCGATATCGTATCAGCATTTAATGTGTTAAGTGTGTAATCTAGAAAAAAAAATGTTTAGTCACATCTATCTCTGTCTTTCAGTACTACGAACACACTGTCACGAAAACAAGATGGCGCCTATAACCCACACGCATTTCTCTGATTGGTCAATACGATTAAATAACTTTTAATTCGTATTTTTTTTAAAATAATTAACTTTTAAGAGTTCAAAAGCATATTAAACTTTTAGAAAGGCTACTAATTGTATTAATATTGTATTCATTGCTGGCTGAAGTTCGTTTACGAACCAGCCTCCGTCAGCAAAGCACAATCCCCGCGTGATACCCAAAATTGACCCAAATTGTCCATCTGCACCAGAATGTGACATTTTTTGACAGAGGTATGAACAGTGGAAGTTTATAATAGACTTAATAGCTCATTGTGTCAAAGTTAAATCTTTTAATTGAGTAAGGTAAATAGGACAATTTTGAAGAGAAGAAACAGGCAAGCAACCTAGCTTGGTTGTTTAATTTCAAAAAAGAATTGTTAGCTAATTTCAAACTCACTATTAATATATCCAGGCAACACAGCTGTGGTTTTGATAATTTCCTCTTTTTCACTGTGCGTCAAGAATACTCCCGTGAAAAATATCCAACAGCCGAGTAACAGTGACATTTTAATGTAATATCTTGTCCTTTTCGACTGAAATGAATCGTTTAAGGTTAAGGTATAATTAGTTCGGCGTAGATGTTCTGCATCATCTACCGGGTATTTGGGGACTGCAACCAACTGTTTAGTTTATAATCGTTATTTTTTGCAAGGTATGAAATAAGGTCACAAAATATTACCTGTTCGCGTTTCTCCCTGCCATGAGGTGTATGAGCCCTAAAATAATCACCATTGAGAATATACAATAAAATCCGGAAGATTGTCGATAGATGGCGCAGTTTTAAATAATAATTCATGGGTTAGTTAATCCAGCACACATTTATGGAAGCCGTAAAAAAAGTAATTATATTAGATCTATAAAATGCAAGGACAAGATGTAAGGGTGTTAACTCAATGAAACCCTGGCTCACAAAGTCATTTATTAATTTTATTTAGAAATTATATTTTAAGCTCACTCAGCATCGTCCTCATTAAGTGATTCGTCATTATCGTTATTTGGCAGTATGGGATCATTGTCAATTGTGAATGTTGCTTTCTTGTCTCCATTCTCAAGCTTACCGATGTCACCTAAAAAAAATAAAAAGACATGCGTATTTTGAAGTCGGTTATAAAAGAATATTTTTTTCCAAGCATTAAAGTATAAAAATTCCATAATAAATCAAACCTAAATATACCTAATCCACCATATAAGGTAACCCGGATTTTGCCAATTTTCGTTCAAATGTTTTTTTGTATAATTCCTACGTATATGTAAGTGTCAAAGTAAATAGAGTCCAGAGTAAATAAAGCCAAAGCACGTTAATTGCTAAGTACATTTAACATTCTATTTTATTGGCGGCGACTTCACCTTTATGGTTCTAAAACCAGAATGCTCTTTAATAGACCAACAATTCAAAATCCCTATGCGAATTTTGTAATCAAGATCGCAGACCCTTACGGCCTGTTTAGTCAAGTGACATTTTAATGACACTTGACATTTTTTGTGTGTTTGACATTTATGTCAAACAAAGAAAACGCCGAACTAAACATTTGTGTGCTGCCTTTTATCTTGACTACATACATCATTAAATTTTTAACTTAATAACGTGTTTTGGCTTTATTTACTCTGGACTCTATTTACTTTGACACGTACATGTACAAATTATACAAAAAAAAAAAGATTATACAAAAATTAACAACATCCGACAAGGCAGGGAGGGGCACCTGCCGCCCTAGAGATTCTATAAAACTGAATCTGGTAATAAATGAACTCAATATTCTTCCTCAAGAAACCTCATAACTTGAACCGCTCCCACCCGTGGCCAACAACCGGCGACGCCTCTGAAAGAACCTATTACGTAACACGTTGAACACTGAATTTGAAATATAACTCACCCAATTCCTCATACTTGTGTCTTATCTGTTCGAACGATGGGTCTTTTTTAATCTCATCTGGCAAACCGTTCCACAGATGTAATGTGTCGGCTGTGAGCTCCCCGCATGACACTAGTGAGTATGTACTCCTGTGAACCTCTCGATCCGGTTTGTGGCACCATAGTTTATTCATTTTGTGGCATTAGACTACAATTAAAGTAAAGCTTATTTTAGTATAGTTACGTCAGCCTACCATAGACAGAGATAAACAATATTTTATATAGGCGATAAGCATGAGAAGTGTCAGAACCGTAGGTATCTTGTAAGTAAGTAAAAATATGTAAAGGCATAGAGCTGATTTTCTGCTCCTGTTGTGGTAAGGTTGGCCCAATAAGTAGTACAAAAAAATTTGGCTTGAAAATGTGTTTATAATTTATCCAGACATTAGTCTGTGGTAATCCACAGACTATACGAACATAATAATATCTAAACAAAGATAGACTGTAAACAAGATATATAGAGATGTGTCATCGTTCCCTAACATTATACCGTATTTATTAAAAGCGCCATATTGTTGCCAAGTGCATATCAAATTGTGCCAACTAGAACTACTTAGCGTGTAATATTGTTAAAATGAAATCAAGCCAATTCAATCATATGATGTCACGCTTGGAGGCCCCATGTCTAGAAGCCGGACTGAGAATATTAGAATCAAAAACCTAGACTCGCCCAGACTGAGGACATTAGAATTAAAAAACCTAGACTCGTCCAGACTGAGAACAGTAGAATCAAAAACCTAGACTCGCTTAACTGAGAACAGTAGAATCAAAAACCTAGACTCGTTCAAACTGGGAACATTAGAACCAAAAACCTAGACTCGTCCAGACAGAGAGCAATAGAATTAAAAATACTCATAAACTAGACTACACTCTAGTGCATTACTTAGCCTCAATGCTGCATCTAACGTTGATCACTGTTCATAATACCTTTAAAAATAGTAGTTTATGATACTTTATAAGTTGCTACTGTAATGGTAGATGCAATGCTTTTGTTATTTGAATTAGTCATGTAAGTAATATAATTGTGTATGAAATATTTATTTTAAAAGAGATCATGTTTCTTGCGGGTTCTTTGGTAGATGACTGCCTTCCGAACCGGTGGTAGTGTAAAAATGACGACTCAAAAGTGTCTTTATAAAGACCTACCTACTTGAATAAACATATTTTGAGTTTGAACCTCGACAATCTATGGATTGAATGAAAATGTAATCCGCAGGTCGGTTTCCCGATGTTTTCCCTCCTAAATCGCATTATACATACTATATTAAAACTACGACTTAATGAGAATACGTTTACATTACTTACTATAATTTTGCCCACGTCTACAATTCATTTAAAAATTATCTTTTTATAGCCGAAATAAAGATTTATTTTTATCTTGTACCAGCTTAAGGTTATCTATTACATATCCAATTCTAGATTGACTATTACAGAGGTTCCCAAAGTGTGCACCTGCGGTGTGGCTTAGAATATAAGCCGTGATCCGATCGAGATAGAGATAAGAGTCGAGATTATCCGAAACAATAAACTAACATTACTATAATTTCTAGTTACTATTATTATTTTAGGTACAGTACATACTAATGGTAGGTAACATGTAACTGCGCTACCGGTTGAAAAATATTGGGAGCCCCTGGACAAACGGATAAGTATTAAGGTGTAGACATTCATATTGCGAGTACAAGAGAAATGTAATTTTGAACTAATATCATAACAGCACGTACAATTTGAGTTATAAACACTATTATAGATCAAGTTATCAATGCCGAACTACCGAGCAGAGGTCCCGGCTTCGACCCTCAGTATAGTATTGTGGTCTGGGTGTTTAAGTATGTACCGTAGAGTTCACTTATAACGACTTCGCCTACAACGACTAACCGGTTTTAGCAATGTTTACTCAAGTTTGGTTTCGTATCGCATTATATTCATATATAATCCATCCATTTTGTACGTCACCCGGTTACAACGACATAGTATCGCCGGTCCCTCGAATGTCGTTTTATCCGGATTCTACTGTGTTTATTACATTTATATATTATGTAGTTAGCTTATCAGTTGCATCAGTACCCATAACGCAAGCTATACCGTTAACCGACCATATGTGAAAGGTAAACAAAATATATATACGATTGCATTATATATTAATGATTATATCAGCATGCGTTTTCATTGTATACATTTTATCATCTGTCACAGATGTCCTGACACAACCCTGACGTCGACCTTCTATACATATAGTATTACTGATTCTTAAAGATGTCTTGTGTCCTGCCTAGTTATTCATATTAGTTCGATATATTGGTACAATTAACATAAGACAGCATCTTCTATCGCATTTACCATGAGGAGTGTTCGGAGGAGATGTTCGGATTAATACCTGCAGGTGAATTTCATCTTCGGACATCTAGGCAGAATACAAAATTCCACCTGTATCGCCTTGATGTCTGTCGTTCCACCACTGTGCGTGTCGTAAGACATTTCACCTCGTTATGGAACCAGCTGCCCGCCACGGTACTTCCGAACCATTACGACTAAGGGAACTTCAAGAAAAAAGCGTACCGCTCCTTAAAAGACCGGCAACGCACTCACGCTCCCAGCCACATGAGTGTCTATGGGCGGCGACTTCACCTTTATGGTGGGCCTCCTGCTCGTTTACCCCCTTATCTATAAAAAAACGTGAAGGTCTTACCTGACCACGATAACTATCATATGGTGCAGAAAAAATACTATGATGAGGAACAGAAGGCTAATCACCAAGTGTGGTGATTAGCCTACAAAAAAATCTACCAAGATATTGTTCCCCTAATGCTGTGTTGCTGCTAATCATTATTTCTCAATTCATCTCGGTGTTTTGTGTTTGCAGGTTGCTCACACTAAATTATGCTGCTATTTCATTATGCAGATCATTAGAAAAGGTTTCGTTTTATTGTATTATATATACAGATCCATTTATTGGAATGGTGTAATGGTGGAAGCTCTTTACAACCGTATTGTAGAACATATTAGGCGATTTAAATATTAGGTGATTAGGTGAAGAGTTTATTGCCAGTTCTTTTTGGGAACTGGCAATAAATGAGTTGCGTCAAGTTTTTTTTTGACGATTTAATAGAGTAAGTTACCTATATAGGTATATTATTGACTGTATTTTGATTCCGCCGTATATAAATAAATATCTCGTACTTTTAATGTAGCATGCACATCAGCCCATTACGTCACCACGAAATCCATTTTAATCCGGATTTTACTGGTTATATATAAATAAATATCATTCGTCCGGTTATTTAGTTATAATTATAGCTAACAATAGCTGGCCTTCATGGCATATCCACTGACATAGCTACACACTGGCATACACATATCGAATAATAATATGTCTTGTTTATGAGATGGGATCTAGCCGTTGGCCTTCACAGCATAGCACGAGATGGGGAGCATAGCTAAGCCTAGTTGATGCGAGCGTTGAGCGAGAATCGGCCCAAGCTGACGGCTCAGACCAGGATTGATAATGGCTCATAGAAGTGGGCGTCTTTAGTCTTTATATGAGCGTCTTTATTTAATAAAAAATTTGAAGAATAATTTCCGAATGTTTTTTATTTTTAACGTTAAAATAAGTGAAATAGAAAATGCTAGCAAAAGCTAACGATGGTTTGAAGGGCTGCAATCATTAGACACATAAAATATATATAATTGTTATAAAAAATCAATAATTAAATTATATCACTAATACATATTTAAAGTCAACTGTTTTTTTAATACATTTTTAAGGTTCCGCGATGACTTAAGATTAAGGGTTCTTCGGGTTTGGTAAGAAGGAATGTTTGCTTAACAACCTCCTTAAAGATCTCTTTATCAATCCAATAACGACTTAATATCTATACTAATAATAAGACAGTAAAAATCGAAAAACTGTACATTAAATATTTTTCCAAAAAACTGAAAGGAGGCAATTAAAGAAGAGTCATAGAAACCAAAAAACCAATTTTTGGAATTCTTGTCTGTCTGTCTGTCTGTCTGTCTGTCTGTCTGTCTGTCTGTCTGTCTGGTACTTTATAACTTGAAAACTACTGAACGGATTTGAACGCGGTTTTCACAGTTGGATTACATATAATTAGGAGCGTTGTCAAAAGTTTATTTTGTCAAAATCGGTTAAGAGAAAAAGAAGTTATGGTCAATTGAAAATTTACTTCAACCACTGCTTCAAATTTTTTAAACACTTATATTGATTGATTAGTTATATATTGTTAAATATGTTCTAATATAAGTTAATCTTAATATTAAAACTTATGAGAGGTAACAAAAATAACAAATAACGCAGTGCGCGCGGGCGCGGTTGAAGTGTTGAACAATGTGCTCGATAGATGGCGTTGATAAAATTCGTAGATTTATTTTATTTTTTTATTTCTTAAACCTATACAGCTTATCAAAAACAGTTTACACAATAAAAATAGATTAAAAATAAAGCCAAAATGAGGTTAAAATATAGAATCGGAAATATAATCTTAGATCAGGAAAAAGAATAACAAAAAAAAACACGAACAGAAAAAAAAAATATATATATATACACATGAACAAGTGGAACTATGTGAAGTACGAGCATTTTAGTGTGTGCAATGGTGTTGCTGTGTGAGTGAGTGTGCGAGGGTGAGTCTTACTTTTTTTTTAAAGAACTTCTACTTAGGCCAAATATATCCATCGCGGTGTTAAGATGCTCCATTGTGTAATGACTACCATGCACTTCAAACTTTCATTAACGTTTTACCCTATGATTATTTTGAGTGAACACTACCTATACCAACAAGTAAAAGGAAACGAGTGAAAAGACGTTTATCGTTTGTCCGCTCCCATTTTTCCATCTACATCCTTAACGTTAATGAGGTTTACCTTTTATTATTTGGCCAAGCTAATAAGTAATAACCTCACAAGTACGTATTTCGTACTCAAAACTTCCTAAGAATTTTCTTTCAACTCTTAACCGCTGAGGAGTTTTACCTTCCATCATCAGCTCATCCACATAAGAAGATGACTATCAGAATATAAAATTGTCAGAATAGTAATTGCCTGTACGTTAATTTGAAAGTTGCCCTCGATTTCCCTGAATCATCCGATCCTGTAAAGCTACATCATCCCTGAGTAACACAGGCTATATATAATTCTAATTGTAACAAGATTTTAGCCCGTGAAAGAAAGCCCTGTCGAGATCATTAAAAAACGCTATATACTTAACCAAATTACACGTGGGCGAAGCCGCGGGCGGAAAGCTAGTTTATTATAAAAATTAAAATGATATTAAGTTTATTATTATATAAATAGTGTTAATGTATTACAGTGTACGGCTATTGAATGCAAATTGTCAGATTTGACATTTTAATTGTCAAACTGGCGTTAATTTCATATCTATTGTATTTGCTGTGATTTTACCAAAGTAATCCCGCGCTATTGTATTTGGTTAAGACAAATGTTTTAAATCTATTTTTTAGTATCATATTTTAAATATTTAATAATATATTTGTACATTATGATTTCTCCAGCGTTAATTATGTTTTTTTATATAGGTTGTAAGGTGTGATATAAAAAAAACGTTAAAAAGAAGTTATGTCATATTTAATTGCTCCGTTAGTATTTGTAATTTATTCATCCTATTAAAACATTAAAAGAAATATGTATTACACTGGAAATACCTATTTATATCTTTTAATTATATAAGAGGTTCTGTTAATTCAAGTCTAATTTACTACATCATGTAGCTTTATGAATAATACATTTGAATAATAAGACCGAAAAATACGGAAACGGATACATTTTTGTGTGCTTTATGGAACTAAATATATGTGAAGCTGTCATGGCTGTACCCAATTTTTCTATTATATAGTGAAATATAACGCGTGTGGTAACTAATACCAAAGTTTCCAATTTCATATGTTAGGTATTGAGGGCTAAAATAAAATTAATAACAAACAAAACAAATCCATGACTTTCAAACGTTATAGCAATATTAATCATCAAAGTATATTAAAAGCGTAATTCAGATAATAAGTTGATATATTAAACAAATCATTTAAAAATTTTTTTAATGTAGCTTGCAATCAATCATTTCATTCAATCACATATGTCAATCATAGTACAATATTCTATAAATAAAACGATAAACATCTTACCTTAAGTCCGCTTAATTTAACAAATAAAACCCAGTGACAAAATATATTACAAATGTCAATAAACAAAGTTATATTTATAAATGTTTGCAAATTATTTGAGCGCGAACAGTCCGTATCGCATTATGATAACAACTAAACTGACACACAGAACGCAAGCGAAGTATATGTCAAATAAATGTGTCAATGTCAATTGAATTCAACATTTGTCATTGAATTTCAAAATGCTATTTGCAAGAACAAGATATTCATTGTTTCATCTCCTTCTTACGCATTAAGTGTGCGTTAGAACATAAAGGATAGATATATTTAGTTTGGTTATTCGATAAAATCAAGAATAATTACGGTAATAAACAATACATTTGGATAATAAACAAATTAAATTAATATACAGAATATGAACCTCATATCATCTATTGGTTTTCTTTCGCGTAACTAGGACATTGATCAGAATCATTTTTTTTGTAATTTATGAACAGATGAAACTCAAAATAAAACAAATTATTGAATATAGTTTTTTTTATTAATTATTAAAAAAGTGTTACAATAACTTACACGTAAAAATAAATAAATAATAATGAATGCTTATGAAGAGTTATTTCTATCATTACATTTTATTTACAAATAGTTTAAATATGATAACTGCCGCCCATGGTCACCTGCATCGCCTATAGGCCTGCTGATTGCCGTACATATACCACCAGCCCTTTGTGAAACCAACTGCCAGCGCAGGTGTTTCCTGTTACGGCTTGGGGGCATTTAAGGAAAAAGCGCTTTAAGGCTCTCCCTTAAAGGCCAGAAAATCACTCGTGAGCCTCCTAGCCTTGGAGGTCCATGAGCAGCGGTTAGCACTTTACTAAAAGTGCCCCGGGCCTGCTCGTCGGCTCAAAGGGAATGCTATAGGAATATAAGGATTAAAAGGGAATGGGAGGGATAGGAGCAGTGGGACAAGTGTAATAGAATAAAGCTGTTACATAACTTGACATTAAAAAAAATCAACTTTATTATAAAAGTTGTATTTTTTCCATTCTATATTTATTTAATATGGGAATGTAAACTCTTTTATACTATAAAACTACCGCTAAAATGAATACTGAACAGAAAATAATCTAAAAGGTACAATCGCAAATCGTAATTAAAATCTAAATGTCGCTTTGAATAAAGTCAACAAGTTATTCTTAAAATAATTGTGTTCCTGAAACACAAAACAAACAATTTATCTAAATAATGAACATTTCTCAACTTATTCGAATATTTGTATCGTAATTCCCAATGCGCCCCTGTCAATGAGCAATGTCATATTTGACATATTGTCAACTGTCACTCATTGACAATTGGCTAGTGAAACTTGGCAATTACGTCTTTCGTATCAAAGTGAACGCACCGAACAGTGTTAGTCCACAAATGGACGACATGCAGTATTTATTTATTTTGAACATTATACTAATTTATCACAGTCGTTTAAGGTACCAGTTAATTGTATCGTTAAGAATTAGTTCAATTTAATATTCGGCTAAAAATGATTTATCACAGTTAAGCTACTTCATAAATAAGGCTGCACATAAATAACAAATACAGTGTAAACTACATATAACGTCACTGAAGGGACCGTGCATTTTATGGCGTTATAGAGTGTGGTCGTTTAATGGAGAGAAGAAACGTCAGAATGAAATACAAGCTACACCAACCAAAGTCAATTAATTTTAGAGAGTTGTTCGTTTAATCGAGTGACGTTACATGTAGTTCACACTTGACAAATCAAAAAGAAACACCTGTCCAAAAACTGCATAGCAAAACTGTAACTTTGCAAATCGAAATAAAACAATTGTCAAAAAAAAAAAAACACTTTACCGGATTAAAACAATTGAACCTATAATATTTTCAATCGTTTAAATCTATTAAAAAAATAATCCAAACCGGCAAAGCGGTATAAAATTAATGCCAAGCGAAAACGCAATGGCACAGAAGTAAATACGCCGTGGCGACGATGAGATGGCCAATCATCACCGGGAACCCGATCTTGAAGAATTGTACAAACGAGAATTTGTAGCCGTGTTGTTCGGCAACTCCTGCGCACACGACGTTTGCGCTTGCGCCGATTAAGGTCCCGTTGCCTGAAATGCACACATTCAATATTACACTGAAGACAGACAAACATATCAAACGAAAACCTGGTTTGAGTCCGTCAAAAAGGTAAAGAATAACAGAAGTTTAAGACTTCTTTTGCTAAATCATGCTTTAAAAAATTGTTTTTTTATTATTATATATTAGCAATACATATTTACGTCAGAAATATTCAAAATAAACTTTTAAGGTTATCTCAAAATGAGTATCCATTCACCTAATTGGATATAATATTGGTTTATAAACTATCTCTTCTATAAAAGTCTATAACCAGGGCTTCATAACTTCTGGGGTCGAGAGATTTTCATGTCAAATATTTAAACGTTTATAATCTTTAGGTGTAATTTTTAATTTTAGATTAATGTGTGTTTTAAAACGAATTATAAAACTATATATTTTCATATATATATTGTGATCTAATAAATAAATCGTCAAAAAATATTAATTCATTTTTCTTTTACATTTGTATGAATTCGTCAAGAAACTCGCAATCATAAATCGGATCGTGAATGACAAAAGTTTAAGAAGCCCTGGTCTATACGACAAAAGTATTTTTAATAATATTTCTATTATTTTTGGGCCATAGTGTTTTTATTATAATTATTAATCATTAAACCCAAAACCCACTTACCACCCAAACAAGCACCAAACGAGAGTGCCCAGATGAGAGGCTGTATCGGCAGGTTGAGTGCTGGATTCGAACCAAGCGCTGTGACAATTCGTACCATCATTGTTGTCAGAGGTATGTTGTCAACAAAGGCCGACGTCACACCGGAAACCTGTAAAACATGAGCAATGCTTTTGTTATTTAAATTAACAAGTAACTTATTTTAGATATCTTCGGTTGCCTGGAAGTCGCTTTTCAGTGATAAGCTCACCTGTTAACCTGTTTTTTAATTTTAGATTATTATATATAAGATGTTGTTCTGTTAAGTTTTAAGTTATATATATTATGTGACAAAAAAGTGTTATCATTTTATTTTTTTGTAGAAATGGTGTCAAACGAGAAGGAGGCACACCATAAAGGTAAAGTCGCCGCCCATAGACACTCACGTGGCTGGTAGTTCGTGAGTGCGTTGCAGGCCTTTGAGGGAATGGTACGTTATTATCTTAAAACAAGCCCTACATGATTGAATTGTTTGTGTTTTGTAAAATCGACTTAATTAAATCGCATCTCAATTAATTAGTAGAGTTATATAGGTACTTACCCACAGAATTAAAACCAATGCAACCGCGAGGCGCGAGTCCTCATCCACTTTCAGAATCAGGGCCTCCGTCAGACCCCCAATGAATTCAATGAGTCCCAACTTTGTCAAAGCCTGAAAGTTAAAATATATTTATTAATTAATTATTTAGTAGTTGTGGGTATCTTCTCAGACCTGTTTATTTTGGAAGCTTAATCAATGTAAATATAATAATTAATAAAGGCTGATGCACACACACTGATGTAGTTTATGTGTGCACTCAGTTAAATTTAAAAATTTGAAAAATGCTACGCATAAGTTACATACCTCCATAAGTACAAACAGAGCAGCAAAGAACAGAAGCGTGGACCATTCGACTCTATGCAGGATCGGCTCCAGATCTTCTCGGTCAGCGAGCGTGAGGAGCAATATGGCTCCAAGCAGTGCTGTCCAGCCGAGGGATACCCTGTCTAATATGCAGATAATTAATACGTGCAGACGAGTTTATGTGCTTATATGTGCTACGAATGTTACACTAAATAGAATTAAAATATTTTCGACTGGCCACTTACTTAGTTCTGGTATTGAATGCAGGAAAAAGACAATGACAACAAAAGTGATTGCAAATGTCGATTTCAGCAGGAGTGGTTTGTCACGGATTTTGTACTGAAAAATAACCATTTACTTAGGCTTAGTTAGATTCTTAGATATTCCTGAATAGGAATATAGGAATATTTTTTATCAATACAAAACACAAAGTGTTTCAACAAACGAAATTTAAATTCAATATTCTTTAAGTTTGCTCTATCTTTCCCCATCTTTCTCCATCTTTCTCAATCTTTCTCCATCTTTCTCCATCTTTCTCCATCTGTCTCCATCTTTCTCTATCTTTCCCTACCTTTCCCCATATTTCTATGTCTTTAATACTATAAATACCTTATCCTTAAGCTGCGTGAGTGTTGTATGAAATGTATCCTTGGGACAGACTCTCTTAGTGCTCTCCTTTATCATCACCTCTAGCTGAGCGGTAAGTTTCCTCATCTTCCTCTCCAGCCTTTCTCTTACCACGTGCGTATCTTTGCTTAGATGCGGAAGAGATTCTATCGCCCGCCGCCATATTGATATTTGGTGACGTAAATCTGAAAATTACAATTTGACAAAATCGTCAAAGTCAAAATCACTTTATTCAATAAGGTGTATATGACCATTCTGAAACATAAATCTAAATGATACTACGCCTGTTCGTATGCGACCAAGAGAAGAAGCAGGCAAGAAACTGAGCTTGGTTGGTGTTATTCGGAGCTGGAATTACATCTGTTAAGCAAGATCGATCCTCACCTTGTATCTCTCTTGGTACGTTAAGCCTGAGTTTACTGGTGTCCCTATAGATGTAGCGCAGTTGAAAGTATGTCTGCACGCACACCAACAGAATACCAAGGGTCATATGCATCGTGAAGTTTGTAAAATTTATTCCCTGTAAAAATTGATTGATGCATGATTAAAAAAGTCGCAAATTTCACTGGCGAAGACTCGGGCGGGTCACTTCGAGTGAAGTGCCGCCAAAGGACACGCCAGGAGGCTGGCAAATGGACCGGGCTTTAACGGAGAGGTAAGCTCTTTTCTTAAAGGTCCCTAAGTCGTAACGGTTCGGGAATACCTGCGGTTATGAACTTATCAATATAATCAATCATCTTCTGCAAAGTTTGACCAGTTTTTAATATATGATAATTGTAACTCACTGCTTGAACCACTGCCCGATTGGAAGCTATAATCACATTTGGTGGATCTCCCACTGGTGTGGCCGTACCGCCAATGTTACTGAAGAGTACCATTGACATTAATATTGGTACTGGGTCCATGTCCATTACTTCGCATAATCTAAAAAGTAAAAGAATGTTTATCGTAACGCTACCGAATTCCATAGTTAATGTTGGCGTGCCTTCTCGTCGTTGACTTAGTGTTACGTACCACATTGGATATAAGCCTAATTATAGTTAGAAATAAATCATTATTGATTATTCCCGTCAGACAACCCCTACCTGCCCACATTATATATAAGCATAATTATAATTAGATATAAGTCTTTATTGTTTACTAGCTTTCCGCCCGCGGCTTCGCCCACGTGTAATTTGGTTAAGTATATAGCGATTTTTAATGATCTTGAAAGGGCTTTCTTTCACGGGCTAAAATCTTGTTACAATTGGAATTATATATAGCCTGTGTTACTCAGGGATGATGTAGCTTTACAGGATCGGATGATTCGGGGAAATCGAGGGCAACTTTCAAATTAACGTACAGGCAATTAATATTCTGACAATTTTATATTCTGATAGTCATCTTCTTATGTGGATGAGCTGATGATGGAAGGTAAAACTCCTCAGCGGTTAAGAGTTGAAAGAAAATTCTTACGAAGTTGAATACGAAATACGTACTTGTGAGGTTATTACTTATTAGCTTGACTAAATAATAAAAGGTAAACCTCATTAACGTTAAGGACGTAGGTGAAAAAATGGATGCGGACAAACGATAAACGTCTCTTCACTCGTTTCCTTTTACTTGTTTGTATAGGTAGTGTTCACTCAAAATAATCATAGGGTAAAACGTTAATGAAAGTTTGAACTGCATGGTAGTCATTACACAATGGAGCATCTTAATACCGCGATGGATATATTTGGCCTAAGTAGAAGTTCTTTAAAAAAAAACTAAGACTCAACCTCGCACACTCACTCACACAGCAACACAATTACACACTGATACACACTCACACACTAAAATGTTCGTACTACACATTGTTCCACTTGTTCATGTGTATATATATTTTTATTTATTCGTGTTTTTTTTTGTTATTCTTTTTTCTGATCTTAGATTCTATTTCCGGTTCTATATTTTAACCTTATTTTGGCTTTATTTTTATCTATTTTTATTGTGTAAACTGTTTTTGATAAGCTGTATAGGTTTAAGAAATAAAAAAATAAAATAAATCTAGGTTGATGACGAATTTTATCAACGCCATCTATCGAGCACATTGTTCAACACTTCAACCGCGCCCGCGCGCACTGCGTTATTTGTTATTTTAATTACCTCTCATAAGTTTTAATATTAAGATTAACTTATATTAGAACATATTTAACAATATTTAACTAATCAATCAATATAAGTGTTTAAAAATTTTGAAGCAGTGGTTGAAGTAAATTTTCAATTGACCATAACTTTTTTCTCTTAACCGATTTTGACAAAATAAACTTTTGACAACGCTCCTAATTATATGTAATCCAACTGTGAAAACCGCGTTCAAATCCGTTCAGTAGTTTTCAAGTTATAACGTACCAGACAGACAGACAGACAGACAAGAATTCCAAAAATTGTTTTTTTGGTTTCTATGACTCTTCTTTAATTGCCTCCTTTCAGTTTTTTGGAAAAATATTTAATGTACAGATTTTCGATTTTTACTGCCTTATTATTAGTATAGATAATCCCTACCATAAATTCTATCCTTTAAATACGTCATCCTTTTCCACTCAACAAGCATTCCTGATCCAACTTCCAAAGACATACATTGTAAATACTATTAAGAACAAACCTAATAAAGTGTTTTTTTTGTAAAAGCTCTGAAGTGTTGTCACTGCCCGTAACAAATTTATCTATCCTTTGAATACGTCATCCTTTTCCACTCAACAAGCATTCCTGATCCAACTTCCAAAGACATACATTGTAAATACTATTAAGAACAAACATAATAAAGTGTTTTTTTTGTAAAAGCTCTGAAGTGTTGTCACTGCCCGTAACAAATTTATCTATCCTTTAAATACGTCATCAAATATAGTGTTTTTTCTATAAGCTCTCAAGGGTTGTCACTGCCCGTAACAAATTTATCTATCCTTTAAATACGTCATCAAATATAATGTTTTTTCTATAAGCTCTCAAGGGTTGTCACTGCCCGTAACAAATTTGGCGAGAGTCATCGATGTAATATAACTCATATACAGCATTTCATTACATTTGAAAACCATGAGTACGTTTTTTTAGCTATGATCTAATTGTCGATGTATTCTGATTGTAATTTTAAATTGACTTTTTGAATGCCTGCCAATCAGACGCGGCTCTAGCTCGTCTAGCGCCACTGTGCAATCAAATCCTGGCGCTCCCTAGGCCTGATCCAGCGGCTATAACTATTAACTTTACCGTCGCTACACATGCTATATTATAAGTAGGTATAGCTTTCAGGATTAGTTACGGTTCATTCTATGACGACAGAATAACACACATTTTTCATGCATGTAGCACATCCCTGTTGGAGAACTAAGTGACGAATTGCGATTTTTCATACACTTAGCTATAACAAACTATAGATTAAGCCTTCCCTGAGAAATTCACAATTGCCGTGGATGATCACAATCAGATCTTACCTTATGGTAACAGGTGTCATGAGCAGTACGGTGGTGACATTATCTAGAAATGTTGACAGCAGTGCCGTGATGGCACACAGTACAGTGATGAGTGGCCATAACTTTCCTTTGGTTACCTGAAATGTCAATATTCATATAACATCAAAAGAACGAGGTTTGGGAGTGGCTTTGTTTAAACATATCACCGAAAATCTGAAATATTATTTATCTACTATCGTGTTTCAATAACTAGTGAAATATTTATATTTATATGTTACTTAACTAAGGATTAATTTATGTCATGTAACGCGATTCTGCGATTTGTGTGGACAGTTCTTTAAATACGATTACAATACGAGCAACATATTTATTTATTTACGGCCGAAGCCAAAAAACACATACAAATTTTAACTTAAATCTAACAACCTCTTATCTTCGTCATTTCTAACCCTAACCTAACCTATATATATATTGTCTTGAAGCCGTAATGGGTATAATAATACCGTGGCGGGCAGCTGGTTCCATAACGTGGTGGTGCGTGGTAAGAAATGTCTTACGAAACGCGCAATACGGAAAAAGTCTTCAATGTATATTTTTATTATTACATCCCCGTTTATTCCGTGTTATACATGTATATAAATTGCATCTAATATTTTTATTTTGTCAAGAACCATCATCCCATAGTTTATTCCGTTTATTCCGTGTTATTATTACATGTCTATAAATTGCATCCAATACTTTTATTTTGTCAAGAACCATCGTCCCATACTTTAAAAAGGTGTGTCTGTCCATCTGTGTCAGTAGGTATGTGTTTGTTCCTATAAAATACGTTGTGTCTGTCAGTATGTGTGTGTCGGTTATTTGAAACAAGTTTTTTTTAATCCGCGTACAATACAATTGGTAATATTTTTACCGCCATTAGCTATTGAGTAGACATTAGATATTTGTTTAAAATTCAAAGAAATGTCGCTGTGCGTAATAAAACGATTTATGAATTAAGATATTACAAAATTAGTGTAAGAAATAAAAAGCCACACCGAACTAACATTCCTATCAAGCAATTAAATGACAATAAACATCAGAGATAATTTTCTTTATTTAGTAAACAGAATTATCTGCGGGTAAATAAGTCTCCCACGTTTATGTACTTATGTAATAGATATCTATATAGTTATTCAACGAGAATTAAATATAGAGGGACGAGGTCTTGTCTAGTCTAGTCTTTTAGAACTAAGTAGAGGGTATGCTTGGTAGGAAGTTTTAGAAAAAACCCGTTTTAGCTTTAGAAAAAACCCGGTTAGCACAATGGATGGCCGGACCGAACGGAGGGTTACAGGTTCGATTCATTTTGTATACTACATAAAGTATATTTAATTTAGAATCTTGAAATATCCCGATATATATATATAATATCCTTGATCCTTTGGCGCTGCGTAGAGATGTTGGATCTCTCAGCATCTTCTATCGCATTTACCATGGGGTGTGTTCGGAGGAGTTGTTCGGATTAATACCTGCAGCTAAATTTCATCTTCGGACATCAAGGCAGAATGCGAAATTAAACCCGTATCACCTTGATGTCTGTCGTTCCACCACTGCGCGTTTCGTAAGACACTTCTTACCACGCACCACCACGTTATGGAACAAGCTGCCCGCCACGGTATTTCCGAACCACTACGACTTAGGGTCCTTCAAGAAAAAAGCGTATAAATCCCTAAAAGGCCGGCAACGCACTCATGAGCTCCCAGCCACTTGAGTGTCCATGGGCGGCGACTTCACCTTTATGGTGGGCCTCCTGCTCGTTTGCCCCCTCTTCTATATAAAAAAAAAAAGACATCTTTTTAAATTATTATTACAATTACCTCAAACGTATATACAGCCAGGAAATCAAACATCCCGGTTTCAGCCATAATCGCGACTAGAATCATCATGCTGAAGAGCAGCAGGAGGGTCTCCACATCCAGCCACGAGATCAGTTCTGGCAGGCTCGGCCTTTCACCAAGTATGGATATCACACCGAGGGCCGTTGTTGCTATGATGACGGCTGCCATTGTTCTGTTAACCACCTGCAATTTGTGTTTGGATAGTTACTGTTAGTAGTTTTAAGAAGTAGAACAGGCGTGGCCACTAAAACCTCCTACTTCATACCCAGAATCTTCAGGTTATATGTTAAAGACATGGCAACAAGATGTCTGAATACGAGGGTTCGCGTTAATCTTTCCTACTTACCTACGTATACAAACCTACGTATATAATTCGGTTTATATGGAAAATATTGATTTTTTTTTGTATTTATTATTGTTTTGTATAATTAATTGTATTTTTTTGGATTAATAACAGGGAACGTGTACTCCAAACACAAGTATTTTGTTAATTAAATGGAGGCACTATCTTGATATTGTCAAAAGCAAAAAACAATATATTTTTTTTATTGATAACTTAACGAGCAAACTTAAAAACTCCTGTTGCCTTAAACTCAAGATAGACAAAATAATGTTATGCAATAGAGACTATAATTGTGAATAAAATTGATGTAAACATACTTTTATTGCACTATTCATGTTTAATTATCATTTCCTCGTTTGAGATAAGTGAACTTTGATATTATTTTAATTAGGTTTTCACACAGTGTTATCTACTGGGACAGACGTCGATTATACAACGTATTATATACCGCGGTGTGCCGTGCCTGTTTGAGGCAAGGCCTCTGAAAAACACAGCTTTTTTACATAAAAAGTGTCTAGAATATATCTGTCGACCTGTTTTAAAAAAAGGCTTGGTCTATGACCTCACCCATGCCGTAAAATTTATGATATCTATTTAGTTGTTACAAAACATGAGGAGTGTTTTAAAACGATTTAAATTGCTTAAGCAAAATAATTCGTATGCTACTAGATTGTATCTATAGATCTCAAAAAAATGATTCTGCCTGTAACACCTAGATCCTTAATGTACTTCCGTGGTTTTACTATTATGGGGGTGATTTTACTGTCAAAAGAACATAGATTCTAATATTGTATCTTTTAAAATGATTAGTTTTTTACTAAGTTCCATTCATAAAAGGTTAAATTGTCTTATTTTTAAAATCTGTGTTTTTATTAACTATACTGCAATCAAGGGGAATACAGATTATACCCAACTACAGGGTCAATCAATTACAGGAAACTTTAGCATAATCAGTATGAGCACAGATAATAAATCAAACGACAGTGTGAAGGATGACACACTGACATTCGTATGATTTTAAAAAATTGTGTAGTCTGTGCGTTTCAAAATGAATTATTGTAAGATTATTGTACGAAAAAAAAAGTTACCTCAAAAATAATCAGCACGTACAGTCCACAGAGCAGGATAGAGGCATAGATGACCCCAGTTGCTGCGTCGATTGGATCAAGTGTGTATGTTATTGTAAACGGCGCGCTCTCATTGGTTGTTGAGGTCATACGTAACGAAACATCTGAGCTGCTATTGGTCGAAATTTTCAGAACAGACGATCTTGATTCGCCAATTGAAAAATCGAAGTCCCTGTCTTGTAACACAATTGGCCACTGTTGTGACACCTGTGGGAATTTTTATTAAAACAATCTTTTTCTTTTATGTAACAGAATGCAAACGAGCTTCGAATGAAGTGCTTAACGCCCATGGACATGGGCTGGTTGTAGGCACTCCTAGAAAATTATGAGGCTTTGTAGGCTAATTAAAATATGCGAAACTTGTTGCGTTTGCAACCTAGTCCTGTCAAAGTCAAATTCACTATATTCAGTAAGGTACAGGGGACAATTTAGAACCATATTATTTGAAATGATTCTACGCCTGTTCGTACGCGACCAAGAGAAGAAGCAGGCAAGAAACTCGATTTGGTTGAATTTTTTGGTAATGATCCCAGTTCACTTTTCGAAGCAAGGCTAACCAAGCAAGTAGTGTTCCCCCCTCAAAATACGTTGAATTTTTTTCACACTTTTGATGGAGGCACATCCATATTCATACCATGAATGTTTATTATATCATTCAATTATTAATAATAATATTATTATTATTAAAAATTGAAATAAAAAATAGTTTTCGTTATAAATTATGGTTAATTCGCAGACACTCACCATACCAGTATTCACTTGCTCCAACCAAACAACAAATTTATCGGAACTATTAAATTCACTCTCATTCATTTTGTTCTCGGTAGGCTCCGTTAAAAATGGTCCTTTTATACTTATGTAAACTGCTAAATCTTTTCTCGACACGTTCAGGAAGAGGGCTAAAATAAATTAAAATGAGGCATCACTTAATTACGTAGATAGTCTAGGCATAAATATTGTAACAAGGAAAAAAAATTTTCATATTACGTAGCATTTATTATAAGAATGTGTTAGTTTAATATGTTATTATAAAACCATTAAAAATATATAAAGTTTATTCGAAGTTTTTTCTTTCCTTTAAATTGCTTTACTGTTGTGATCAAGATCTTTTTCTGACACAAAATGAGCTTTCATTGTAAGGCACTTGCGGTAAAAATATTACACTAATACAAAGCAAGGGGCTTTTAAAGATTGTATTAGGTTTACTCTATTTACACAGCGATTTATTTCACTATAACCCAACTTCATTATAATAAAACGAAATATTTTACAATATATTGGCGCGAAAGTAAAAAAACAATGAACGATCGTGCGAAAATGACAGAATCCATATTCAAAAATTTTTTTTGATTGTAACAGTGTTTGTGGCCAGATAAATTGGAAATTTAGGCGACTTACTTTTCGTCTCTCCGGGATGTAGGGCCGAGTTCCTGGTGATATGCTCTTTTTCATTGTACATCAGGAAGGCGACTGTGAAGAACGTCCAACATAGCAGGAGGAAGGACATTTTGATGTAATGACCAGCCTGTGATATCTATTACGTAATATTATTATTAAAAAATGTAAATTACTCAATTATATACAAAGAATATTTTAAACTTTTTTTTTATGCAAGATGAGGCAAACGAACAGGCGGGTCACCTCGAGTGATATGCTAACCCTAAAACTATACTTTGTATAGTTTTCTGTAGCCGTGCTTTGATCTTTAGGTATCCATTATAACACACATACATTCAAAAATAAATAATACATTTTGCACTCGGTCAGAGAAAATGGGAAACTTTTGATACAATATTTTATACAAAGCTTCGCCAAGGTGTCGCTTGTATAATGGAGCAATTGTCTATACCCGACTAACCGTAAAATCTAGATCCAGATATGTCCACAGTAGCATATAAAACTAAAGGTTCAAATGCATTTATTACTGCCTCCCTAAAATTTTTATAAATATCTCGACATAATTATCGCTTACACCCAAAGTGAGCTGTTTAAAGCTATTTTCATAGTTGCCAACAAGATTAATAAACTTGTACCAGTAAATATTCATAACGAAAAATAATCCCACAAATTGAAGCGGGATCGAACCCGGCACCATCTCATCTCACCATTCAGCAGTTCCAATTGTATCCCATTATGTAATGCGCTATTAAATATTATAATTGTAATACAATACACACCTTACTTTGTTTTTCTGACGTGTCGTTACCAATGCTGTAAGAAATAGATTTTATTATTGGCTAGAATTACAATTTATTATTACTGCCAAGTGACCTTTTTGGACTGGTTTAATAATAAAAACACATTTGAAAATTCCGGTATTTTACAATTTAGTATTATTTATCAACTTAATGATATGAAAGCCGTTTCTATGCTGTTGCATCGAAAAGCATTCGAAGCTTTTCATACGTCGTGGTATATATATATATATATATATAATGTATTATCTACATATTGTTATTTTTAACTGTGGTTAGTGCCTTATTACTTAAATCTCATTAAGTCTGTATATTAACTAAAGTACCATTTTATCTTTTTCAAATTGTGCAATTAGATGAATTATAGCCAAGCACTATTTAAATGATAAGGAACCTTTAAATTGTCGCCCTAAATGCTGAGATAACCATAATTGTGCAAGTGATCTTAAAATTATATTCAGCTCAGTTTGTTGCCTCTTTTCAGTCTATTTGTTTGTTCGTTCGTTTCGATGCCTTCTTGCCTTTGTCCGTTAGCGATCAATGATTCTATATGTATAAGATATTAATATGTTTTTTTTATATAAAAAGGCGTATTTACGCCTTAGTCATTGTTTAGTCAGGATTTCCTTGACTTGGTATTGTCGTTCTGTTATGTACCGCCAAAATACGTGTGTTGTGTTCAAAATATGAATGTGTTTGCACTTATGATAACACTTAATTATAAAAAGATGCACTTTCGTAAAAACACATACATTTATTTATTTACACTTTACTGCACTTGAACAGTTAATAGATGTTAGTATATATAATAGCAACGGGCGGCCTTATCGCTAATAAGCGATCTCTTTCAGAAAACACACTTTAGTTAATTAAAATACATTTTAATTAACTAAAGCTAATATTATTACCGGTTGCAAAGTTACCTTTCATCTTTTGTTTTTTCATCAAAACCGTCAAGGACCTGGACCTGGCCATCCCTGTTGTTGTTAAGATGCGGGGCGGATTTGACCAGTGGTAGCCTCTTCGACTCCCGAACACCATTCTGTTCTAGCGCTACGTCAGATTTAGCTAAAAAAAATTATATAGGATTAACACATGCACTTGAAAAACGAAGATGAATGAATATTAAAAAGTCGATTAACCCTGGCTACTGGCTGGTACAAGTCGTCATTAAGACAAGGCTAATGACCACAAGACTAATTTGCAGTGAGGATATACACAGGTTGGTTTAGCTTTAACAGCTTAAATTCCATCCGTACCACTTTGACGTCTGGCGCTCCACAAATGTGCGTTTTTTAAGGCAGTTTCTGCCGCGCACAACCTTTTTGCGGAACCAACTGCCAGCGCAGGTATTCCCGATCCACTACGACTTGGGGGCCTTCAAAAAAAGAGCGTTCCTCTTCCTTAAAGGTCGGCAACTCACTTGTAAGCTTCCTGGACTTGCAGGTGTCCATGGGTGGCGGTTGGGACATCACTCACAGTGACCCGCCTGCTCGTTTGCCACCTCTTATATAAAAAAGAACTTATTAAATATATAATAATTAAAGATTACGTTTTGTAGTATTGTTCTTGTTGCTGCTTTAATAAATAATCGTTAAATGAAAGGAAGGAAAACTATGTATTTAGGAAGGCCAACACAAAGTTGCTTAAAAAATAACCTTAAATAACAAAAGAGCCCATTAATAGACATGAGGACATCAGAAACAAATGACTTAATATAAATCGACAAAAATTGTGATCACAGTAAACGCTTTGTTGGTACTCTGCCTGTGGTTAAGAAATTAAAATCCAGAAAATACGAGACATTCCGCCTATAGTTAATTCAAACATATATATATATATATATATATATATCTAATATATAAAATGCTCGTGTCACAATACTCGTTCCTGTACTCCTCCGAAACGACTCGACCGATTCTCATGAGATTTTGTGAGCACATTTTAGTAGGTATGAGAATTGGCCAACATCTATTTTAAGAGACATTTTTTTTACCCTTTTTTACCCTTTTATCAGAATTTTCAGTCATTTCATGGCAAAACCACGCTTGCCGGGTCTTGCTAGTACATAAAATGGTGTCTCTAGATAAATGCGGCTAACATCGACCATAAAAACAAAACCATATCTTCTCCACAATAATGTATACTATCTAGGTATATGCGACGCGTTAGGTCAGTTTCGCGAAACCAGATTGAACCGGTTCGAAAATAACTTCGAGCTTGGACTTGTGACAAGTTCTGTTTTAAAAACACACGCGCTGCGCTGTAACTGCGCAATCAAACGTTCGTAATGTAAAAGTATATAAATCTTTTATATAATATATATCAATATCCAATCACGTATCAACAAATTAAAAACGCTTATAACTTCCTTTTGGAAAAGTATACTATACAGTTAGAGAGTGGAAAGATCTTTGGGATGTGTCAGAAATAGCACCGAGACAGTTACATCTTTTGAGTGGCCAATGCTTATATAATTTGAATAATTCATGTTTGTATTATTTATTTACACTGTATTGCACTTAAACAATAGAAGTAAATGACGTTAATAGATGTTAGTAAGAGCAACGGGCGGCCTTATCGCAAATAAGCGATCTCTTCCAGACAACCCACATGTATGCATTTTAAAAGAGCAGCTATCCAGTCTCTTGTCGGCTCTTCACGGTATGCTTTCCGAACTGTTAATAATGTAACAAATGACGATTCAAATTTGTCTTTATTTTTCTGCTTAAAGATATTTTGAGTTTGAGTTTAAAAAAAACAGATAGCTGTCCAAAAATGATACATGTATGATGTTTACTTAATTTAAAGAGCTGTCAAAAACTGACACACTGAGTTTGTGTCACAGTCAATGATAATAGAGGCCATCGGTTTTTTTAAAAATGGAACCTGTAGTTCTATTCAACCTCGTTTACACGACATTACATCACATAACAAATATTTTCCGCCATTTTTGTCGAGTGTTAATTGTCATTTGTGTTTGACCTTCAAAATGTAGACAACATTTATCTTTATGTGCGAAGGGCTTTATGGGCTTTATGGCCTTACAAAATACATCTAAACATATACTTGTCATGGCGATACCCTTGAATTACCTTATAAGTGGGGTCGATAATCATAACGATGTTTTTCAGAAAAAAAAAATCCTTGTACGCATTATTTACGCATTTGGATTTCACAAATTACCTTTGTAAATTGTTGTTTATGAGTGTTGGCGTATAGAAATAACGATAATAACATCGTATCAAGATTATTGTCAGTAATTGGTACGGTTTTTTTAATACTGAAGCGGGGGCAAACGAGCAGGACGCCCACTATAAGGGTGAAGTCGCCGCCCCTAGACACTCACGCGGCTCGTGAGTGCGTTGCCGGCCTTAAAAGGAAAATTGGGAAATGGAGGGGTAGGGGAAGAGGACGGGGGAGGGGAGAGGATTGGTACCGGAAGATCTCACTCACCGAACGAAACGCGAGTACAAAATGAACAAAGTCCAATTGCATCACTTTACGCCGGTTTTCTGTGAGTGAGTGGTATTTCTCCGGCCGTGCCTGCCCATTCGGCGGAAACTCTTAGTAACAGCATGGCACTCCCACTCAGTAGCTTTTAAGCTTGCTTTGAACCGTGTGCAACAATCAAAGTCAAAATCTCTTTATTCAGTAAGGTACGTAGGACCATTTCAAAATGTATATAATCTAAGTGATTCTACGCCTGATCGACCAAGCTGAGAAGAAGCAGGCAAGAAGCTCGGCTTGCTTGACATCAATATATGAAACGTTGATATGTATCAGGCACAGAAGGCTTTTGGGGCTAAAGCTCTTTACAACCGTTCTGTACATACTTGGTACATAGATTGGCTGAGAGTCTCCTGCCTTCTTCTCCTCTATTCGCCCTTGATTTGGAAACTGGCTGTAAATGAAGAGTAATTTTTGAAACAATAAATAAAAATATACCATTTTGTTGTGTATATATAATTACAAATTTAAATTAGCTTAAGTTATTTATCCTGTTTTACATAATTTAATGTATGTTTCTTTTTGTTATATTCTTTGCACCGCCTGCATTAATCCTAACTGATTATAAGTATTTTGTTTTGTGAATTGGCTAAAAGAGATCGCTTATTTATTTATTCTATTTAATCTGTCCCCAAACAACTTATATGCTAAATATAATAACAAACAAGAAACTTATAAGATAATAAAACAAGGTATACACACAAACCAATTATATGGGAACTTAAAACATATAAGACATAAATGCGAACACAATCAAGATTTAAAGGTTTTTTTTATGGTATTTAAAATGCCTTCACGAAAGGTAAGCTGGGCAGTCAGCAGAAACATCAACCAGGTCGTCCACATTCACAATACTATTATAAAGTCGACAGTACTATTATTAGCGATAATAATAGCAGTATCGTTATTGCCCGTTGCTCTTATACGTATCTATTAACATTATTGAATTCCACTATTTTTGTGCACGAAAGCGACAATTCATAAGTGTTTAAAGTTAAATATATGAATAAAATTATCATGTCATGCGGCACCTAGATTATTAAATGGACACAGCTTACATAATCACATAACATTTGTATAAAATAATTGAAGTTATAGCTCCCGCAACGTTTCACTAAGTACATTTATATCAGAGTAAAGCATCTGAAAACATATAAAATGTATTTATGTCTAGATTACCTAATATATCGACCTATCGCGTTTGTATCCAAAAATTTTCACAAGCGGTTGACAGAATTAGACGTAATGTATACAATTTATCACAACACGAACATATAATCTCAATTGCAAATACATTTAACTTGTAAATCAACAAGATTAGTCAATATTTAACTGCCTCAAAACGTAACTACTATAAAAAGATATTTCATAATCACGGCTGGATAACTGTTGGTTTTTCTATTTTTTTCTTTGTTAAGTATTAAGAGCAAGTGAGTCCTTGTTAAGATGGTTGTCTTGACAACTTACTTTCCTTTACAAAGACCTACTTGAATAAATATATTTCGAGTTTTAGTTTAAAGAATTTTTAAAGGCAAAGATAATTTTAATGTGTCAGTTATAACTCAGCATCGGGACAGTTTAATTCTCGAGTAGCCTTACAATGCTTTTGTTGTTTGAATGCGTCATGTAAATCTTAATTGAATACAAAAGTTCTACCCGGTTCTTATCGGTAGATAATTGCCTTTCGAACCGGTGGTAGTGTTAAAAATGACAATTCCAAAGTGTCTTAATAAAGATCTATTTGAAGATATTTTAATTTACACTTCACACTTGTCTAGTTATTTGTTAATCTTTAAGTCAAAAATTTAATAACACACCCATAGCCGACTATACCTCACTTTATTATACTTCATAGAAACTTATTCACGCGGATTATGTTTTTAAACGACATAGTGTTATGTAATATAGTGTATTGACAATATATGAATCATTAAACAGAATTAGTAATTGTCTATTTAAATAATTTTCCATACAGTTTTGTGTTTATTGTCTTACAAGCTAAACTGTATAAGGTGCATTCATACCTACATGGTATTTCTTCTCGTTAAAAACTGACTATACTCTGAATACTATTAAACTTTAATTATAAAATTAAAAATACCTTTATTCTTAAGGGTAATTTTCTTCAATTTATGAATCGTCAAATGATATTAAAGAAAATTAACTCTATAATTACTGCCAGTTCCCAATCAGTGGACGAGAAGAACTGGCAAGAAACTCTCCTTTAAATTGCACAGTATGTACTTCGGTTGTAAACCTGCAACCATTAGACCATGCGAATTCATTCACTCTTGAAATAAAGCAATAATAAAATCCTTGTGCAGGTGGCCATAGTGCCATAGGAGCACCCATTTACGTTATAGTAGGAACATATCAATACAACTTATCACATAAAATAAATAAGCTTAACAACTCTATGGTTGGAACTCTGTTGTTTTTAACTCACACCTTTTTAACTTACATATGCCACACCTCTTTATAAATAGTGAAAGCAGATAACTCAGAGCCTTACACAAAAAAAACAGAGCTCTACTCGTGTCTATGCGTCATTTGCCTTTTTTTTTACTATTGGCTAGAAAAAGAGATTAGAAGAGTTTAAACCATATTCGAATGTTTGCCTGACATTAAAACGTGACAAAATCGAATAAAAAGTAAGGACAAGGCCACAACAGCAAATTGAACCATAGAAAATAACTTTATTTAAGCGTAACTTCAAGGAAAGTCAAAATTTAATTGTCCGATGACGTTTCATTTTGTATTGTCCAACTGTATAATTTAAAATGAGCCTTAAATGAGGATAAATGCAAATGGCGCCCTCTTGTGTCGGAGGTCAAGGCTTATTTTGGGTCTTTATTATTATTCTATATTTGTGGTACCTTGGTAAACGCTACCAAGATATAGTTACTTACTTACTACACAGTTAGAGAGTGGAAAGATCTTTGTAATGTGTCAGAAATAGCATCGAGACAGTTACATCTTTTGAACATCTTTTGAATGGCCAATGCTTATATAATTTGTATAAATCATGTTTGTATTATTTATTTACACTGTATTGCACTTAAACAATAGAAGTAAATGACGTTAATAGATGTTAGTACATATAAGAGCAACGAGCGGCCTTATCGCTAACAAGCGATCTTTTCCAGACAACCCACCATTTTGTGTATTTTTATGATTAAGAGAGAGAGCGTGTTCTCCAAAAACAAGTAGATTGTCACTTAAATGGAGGCAGTATCCTCATTATGTCAAAACAAATTAAGACGCAATAAATATATTTCATATTTGAAGTCAATTGCTACCTTAAAATTGGGTGACAATGTGTTTTCAATGCGATTCATTTCTTGTAGTCTGAAACAATCTGAGTTAGGATTTTGGCAAACCCTGAATCCTCTCCCATTCATCATCTATTCATCTATCTATTTTCATGACAAAGTAATAAAATTTCGCGGAAAGGGGGGTTTTCTCAAATATAACAATTTAAAAGCATTGACATCTCGTCTGTTCGTCTTCCAGCTTGTACACTTAATCCCCAGACGCCAACTCCTTAAGAATTACAATTCAACTTCTATACTTATCTTGTCATTCGATCGATTCAATGCGAAGCCTTAGTACATAAGTTTTTATTGATTAACGTCATACATCCCGATACGGCAGCTTATCACTATAGATTGTAGAGCTTTATCAAAGGCGATTTTCTCTCTTTATTCGCCAACTATGAATTGGAATAATCTAGGTGTACTGTGAGATTGCTTTGCCCGACGATGATTAAAGGTTATTGTTATTGTTTTTTATATAATTTAGATATAGATGCATTCGCTGTTCTCTGTTCTTCCTTAATTTCCGTTTTTTTCTTCCAACTGCATTCGCACTTTCAAGTATCGTCATGCCCGCTTAAATGTCATTGTGGTGGCGTCCATGCATGGTTGTCCCTCTCCCTAAAATATGGTTGGCCATGCGTCGTGCTCGTGAACTGGTGCTTGTGGTGACTGGTTGGACTTGAATTTGTGTTGCTATGCTAATCATTTTTCCTGGCTTAGTCTCGGTGGACTGTGTGTTTGCGGTTTGTTCTCACAATAACGTAAATGTGTGCTCCTATTTCGCTATGCCCACCGATGATCATAAAGCATTTTTTTTTAATTGTTTCTATTTAATATAGATTCTGACGCATTTGCTGGTGCCTGCTGTAATGGTTGCAGATCTTTACAAACGTGCTTATTGGCGTTTTAAAGGAGTGCTGGAGAATTTCTGGACAGTTCTCCTCCAGCACTCCAGTGAGAACTGACAGTAAATGTAGAATTGAATCTTTTAATAACTTTTTGTTTTCTTGACTGTTACAGAAGTAAGTAAGTCATCTATGGAAATAAAGATATTTTTGTTTAGATATGATTTTAATATATCCTACAGACAATTGGGATAGACTTGGGATAGACTTTTTGACTTTTGCCAACTTTTGAGAAAATTACATTGTAAATATTTCAGTAATGAATTTAGAACGGACATGCTAGTTAAAGACACTTTAATATATTATGTAAATATCAGTTGACATAAACAACAGAGTTCAGACGTTGATAAGTTGCAAGAATGTGGTAATCTGGATACTTTGTTGTAATTGGAGTTTTTATTGCGAAGTCGCTTAAATTGTCTACTACTTTGTCTATTTGTAAGTATTGTATTGTAATTTATAAGTTCAAATGTAATACAAAGTACTTTTTTATTGTGTGTTAGTGTGTTGATGTGTGTGCCAACATTCGATTCAATAGGATCAATCTCTACGTCGGGATGGTTAGAAGCACCTTCAAAAAAAATTGTTTTCATTTGAACATACATTTTAACACTATCGTTTAGACTTTAGGGGTCATCATCAAGATTTTTTTTACCTTTTGATAAATGTAAACACCTTGATACAATTATGATACCTAGCTAAACAAGCATTGTTTTAAAAATAGGCGTTGATCGTAAAAAATTAAGACATTGCAATTTCCAACAGTTGATTGATGCATGCGATTGATTATCGAATGATTTGTTGCCGACAACGACATAGCTACGAAATTATGTGACATTTGTCGAGCCATAGTGTTGGCGCTACTGGGGACTTGTGTCGATGACAATTGACAGTTGGTACGACTGAATCGACAGACCAATCACAGAGCAGACCCTCTAGTGTCAGTGGCACATGGGTTATCTATCTATAGTTTTGAAGGCAGTTTGTGCTGCTACCGAAGCAGTACTTCGCTAGAGACCCTAATCGATTACATTTTCATCGTCACGGTTATATAATATTAAAACATTTTTGTACTGTGGTGAATATACACTGTTATGCAATTGTACACACAATTTAATCACAAATAAAACCTTAAACCGTCTTTTAAAAATAGATGTAATAAAACATTTAATATTGTCTCAAGTTCCCATTTAATTGTCTAATGTGTAAACTTAGTTGTGGTATCTCATCAGTTTATTGTTTTAAATGTATTTAACACATAAGATGTCTGTGGACAGATATAATAAAATAAAATACGTTTTACTTATAAACTGTTAAAATATATGCATCGTAAAATATTTCCATACATCTGGCTATTTATGTCTTTAGTCGCGGTGTAATTCTGTCCGGTCGGTGACCCGAGAAATTGCAATAACGTTATAACACAGTGAATAACGTATTGGAGTTTTTTTTTTATATAATCTTTATATGTTTATACCTTTTCGACATAGTCATTTCAGATATAAGCGAACACTTGAATCGAAATTATTGACAAGAATTCGATACGAGGTTTTAAGTGATCGATCCAGGGTATAATTTAAATAGATTTAAATATTATCTACCCATTAAATTATTAATGGGTAAATAATTAAATACAAACACAACGTGCTAGTTTTCAATTCATGCATATAATCACTGATACATATGTACCGGCGTAGACGTAGTATTTAAGTGTTAAGTAGTTAAATAATGTTTACATTATTTTAATACTTAACACTTTATTATTTTCTAATTATTTTTAAATAATAATAAAATAATATTATTATAAATTAATACTTTATTAATTTCTAATTATTTTAAATAATAGTGAAAGTTTCGAGCAGTCGACAGCTCAAAACTTTAAAACACTATATTTTCTGAAACCATATATTGACGAATTATATGGTCATCGCAATGAAAATCTTTGCGACTTTACATATGATTACATGTTCTAATCTATCTATACTAATAATAGTGCAGTAAAAATCGAAAATCTGTACATTAAATATTTTTCCAAAAAACTGAAAGGAGGCAATTAAAGAAGAGTCATAGAAACCAAAAAAACAATTTTTGTCTGTCTGTCTGTCTGTCTGTCTGTCTGGTACGTTATAACTTGAAAACTACTGAACGGATTTGAACGCGGTTGGATTACATATAATTGGGAGCGTTGTCAAAAGTTTATTTTGTCAAAATCGGTTAAGAGAAAAAGAAGTTATGGTCAATTGAAAATTTACTTCAACCACTGCTTCAAAATTTTTAAACACTTATATTGATTGATTAGTTATATATTGTTAAATATGTTCTAATATAAGTTCATCTTAATATTAAAACTTATGAGAGGTAAAATAACAAATAACACAGTGCGCGCGGGCGCGGTTGAAGTGTTGAACAATGTGCTCGATAGATGGCGTTGATAAAGTTCGTCATCAACCTAGATTTATTTATTTTTTTTATTTCTCAAACCTATACAGCTTATCAAAAAAGTTTACACAATAAAAATAGATTAAAAATAAAGCCAAAATAAGGTTAAAATATAGAACCGGAAATAGAATCTAAGGTCAGAATAAACAATAACAAAAAAAAACTCGAACAAAAAAAAATAAATAAAAATATATAAACACATGAACAAGTGGAACTATGTGTAGTACGAACATTTTAGTGTGTGAGTGTGTATCAGTTTGTGCAATGGTGTTGCTGTGTGAGTGAGTGTGCGAGGTTGAGTTTTAGTTTTTTTTTAAAGAACTTCTACTTAGGCCAAATATATCCATCGCGGTATTAAGATGCTTCATTGTGTAATGCTTCATTTGAACTGCATGGTAGTGCAGTTCAAACTTTCATTAACGTTTTACCCTATGATTATTTCAAACTAATAACCTTACAAGTACGTATGTCGTACTCATAACTTCGTAAGAATTTTCTTTTAACGCTGAGGAGTTTTACCTTCTATCATCAGCTCATCCACATAAGAAGATGACTATCAGAATATAAAATTGTCAGGAAAATAATTGCCTGTAAGTTAATTTTAAAGTTGCCTTCGATTTCCCTGAATCATCGGATCCTGACTAGGGGACTAAAAAAATAGTCATTATCCCTCCTTTTTTATGTAATTAAAATACATCTTTGTAAAAAAGAAACGTTTTTCAACATTAGTCTATACGATGGCTAAGAAGCAACAAAGTTTTTATATGAACTTAAGCCGACTTAGAAACGCTTTAACTTATTACAAGAGACAGATGACAGATGACAGATGACAGATGACAGATGACAGATGACAGATGACAGATGACAGATGACAGATGACAGATGACAGATGACAGATGACAGATGACAGATGACAGATGACAGATGACAGATGACAGATGACAGATGACAGATGACAGATGACAGATGACAGATGACAGATGACAGATGACAGATGACAGATGACAGATGACAGATGACAGATGACAGATGACAGATGACAGATGACAGATGACAGATGACAGATGACAGATGACAGATGACAGATGACAGATGACAGGTGACAGATGACAGATGACAGGTGACAGGTGACAGATGACAGGTGACAGGTGACAGATGACAGGTGACAGATGACAGGTGACAGGTGACAGGTGACAGGTGACAGGTGACAGATGACAGGTGACAGGTGACAGGTGACAGGTGACAGGTGACAGGTGACAGGTGACAGGTGACAGGTGACAGATGACAGGTGACAGGTGACAGTCAACAGGAGACAGATGACAGGTGACAGGTGACAGGTGACAGGTGACAGGTGACAGGTGACAGGTGACAGGTGACAGGTGACAGGTGACAGATGACAGGTGACAGGTGACAGATTACAGGTGACAGATGACATGTGACAGGGGACAGGTGACAGGTGACATGTGACAGGTGACAGGTGACAGGTGACAGATGACAGGTGACAGGTGACAGGTGACAGGTGACAGCTGACAGGTGACAGGTGACAGGTGACAGGTGACAGGTGACAGTTGACAGGTGACAGGTGACAGGTGACAGGTGACAGGTGACAGGTGACAGATGACAGGTGACAGGTGACAGGAGGCAAATGACAGGATACAAATGACAGCCGACATGAGACAAATGACAGATGACAAGAGATAAATGACAACCAAAAGGAGACAGATGACAGCCAACAGGAGACAGGTGACAGTCAACAGGAGACAGATGACAGAACGGATTTGAACGCGGTTTTCACAGTTGGATTACATATAATTGGGAGCGTTGTCAAAAGTTTATTTTGTCAAAATCGGTTAAGAGAAAAAGAAGTTATGGTCAATTGAAAATTTACTTCAACCACTGCTTCAAAATTTTTAAACACTTATATTGATTGATGAGTTATATATTGTTAAATATGTTCTAATATAAGTTAATCTTAATATTAAAACTTATGAGAGGTAACAAAAATAACAAATAACGCAGTGCGCACGGGCGCGGTGTTGTACAATGTGCTCCATAGATGGCGTTGCTAAAATTCGTCATCAACCTAGATTTATTTTATTTTTTTATTTCTTAAACCTAAAAAAGTTTACACAATAAAAATAAAGCCAAAATATGGTTAAACATAGAACCGGAAATATAATCTAAGATCAGAATAAACAATAACAAAAAAAAACACGAATAGAAAAAAAAAATAAAAATATATATATACACATGAACAAGTGGAGTATATTATGTGAAGTACGAGCATTTAAGTGTGAGTGTGTGTATTTGTGTGTGCAATGGTGTTGCTGTGTAAGTGAGTGTGCGAGGTTGAGTCTTAGTTTTTTTTTAAAAGAATTTCTACTTAGGCCAAATATAGTCAATAGATCGCGGTATTTCGATGCTCCATTGTGTAATGACTACCATGCAGTTCAAACTTTCATTAACGTTTTACCCTATGATTATTTTGAGTTAACACTACCCATACAAACAAGTAAAAGGAAACGAGTGAAAAGACGTTTGTCATTTGTCCGCATCCATTTTTCTACCTACATCCTTAATCTAATGAGGTTTACCTTTTATTATTCGGTCAAACTAATAACCTTACAAGTACGTATGTCGTACTCATAACTTCGTAAGAATTTTCTTTTAACGCTGAGGAGTTTTACCTTCTATCGTCAGCTCATCCACATAAGAAGATCACTATCAGAATATAAAATTTGCAGAAAAGTAATTGCCTGTAAGTTAATTTGAAATTTATCTCGATTTCCCTGAATCATCGGATCCTGTAAAGCTACATCATCCCTGAGTAACACATAATTTTATATAATTCCAATTGTAACAAGTTTTAGCCCGTGAAAGAAAGTCGAGATCATTAAGAAACGCTATATACTTAACCAAATCACACGTGGGCGAAGCCGCGGGCGGAAAGCTAGTTAAGTGAATAAATAAGGTTAAATACCTTAGGTTAAATTTAGTAGAAATATATTATACAGCCAGAACTGATTTGTATATTTTTTGGATTTTTTTATGTAAGAGGAGGCAAACGAGCATGCGGATCACTTCGAGTGATGTGTGTGTGATGGACACCTGCAACGCAGGCTTACAAGTGAGTTGCCGGCCTTTAAGGAAGAGGAACGCTCTTTTTTTGAAGGTCCCCAAGTCGTAGCGGCTCGGGCATACCTGATTTAATTCTTAACTTATGTTACGACTGGGGTAGAAGATCAACTGCTCGAGCGGTTAGTTGCTTTATCGTCTCATTAATATTGTTTTTAGTTAATTTATTCACGTCCTGAACCAACTCAGATGTTGGACTTATCAATAATTATGTCTAACCACTATCAGAATCTGTCAAAAGTCTACTCACCGATTTCCTTCTCGTATCTCTTCTGAAAGGGCTCCAGGGCTGGATCATACTTTATCTTCTTTGGCAGCTTCAGCCAGACTTGTAGAGCCTCCGCTGTCAGTTCACCGGTTGATACCAGGGAGTACTGGCTTCTACTGAGCTCCGGTTCAGCATTTCTGGAGACACTCCGCCAATCTTTAACTTTTTTCAAGAGTTTTTCCATTGGTTCATAAAACCAACACTGGACACTGACAGTTTTCCGATAATTTTATTGTAATAAGTTTAAAGATAAAAGGCTAGATAACTTTATCTGAAATAAGTAATTAAAAATTTGGATATGTGACGTTTTACGATACGTTTCATGTGGCGTTTGAAAGATGAATTTTGACGTAGTCATTATTGCATCTCTGGATGTGATGCAGAAATGAGTATGACTACTTTATTTAATAAATAAATCTTCTGTATAATATCTAAAGTATTGAAAGACGAATGTATAAGTAACAAACTATATTGAATGCAATTGAGAAATAACGTAAACATTTTTAATAGTCTCTCCATATACCTTATGGTTTATTCATAGTAAAACTGAATTGCCTACAATGGTGTCATTGTTTGCATTGCATAATTCCAGGGCCGGACTTACATCGTTAAAGAATATAAACACTTATTTATTCCATAATTTACGCTAGGTTTTGACACAAATTCATTTTTGTCTCGTACAATCGAAGTATCACTAATATGTATTTAACACTGAACATGGTAACCAGACAATTATTTAATCATGATTACGGACCTGCCTGTCAATGTTTCAGGAAACATAATATTGCGTTTTATAAATCTTAATATTTTACACGTTTCTCTTTAAAAAAATCTACATGTTTGTGTTAAAACGAAGCGTCACTGAGACATCGCTAAATAAGCCTTCTAGGTAATTACGGCCACACCACGGCCTAGATTTAAATATATATAGATTTTAATTTGTTATTTTATGTTTATGTATCACGTTATAAAATAAATTTAACTAAGTTATGATTAAAAATAGATATTTATGCCAGCCAACGTGCGTTAACAGAATTCGTTAACTTTCTGTTTCGTTCGTTTCCGAAGTCCCAAGTTGTACAAATTAAACTTTTAACACTACACCTCAAAAAAGCCTAATTTTTAGTTGTCGACCATAATAAGGTTGTGGATTTTCCGCCACTCTATACCAGGAAGAAATTTCCAAAATTTTACTTTCTCGCTACATTTTTCATTTTCCCGACGTATTTGATTTTAATTTATGTTAAAAGTGTGAAAATCTGTTTATAATATATGTTTTATTGTTCATAAATCATTATCATATTATCTTTGACATATCTTTAACCTATTTGTAGGTACAGTGAGCGAGAGAATTGTATTAAAATATTATATATGTGTCAGTGACAAAGCGTAAAATGAAACGTTTGAACAATTGAAGTGAGTCGTTTAGTCGGTTGTGCTAGAGATTCCTTTGACAATCGAACACATTCTCTAATCTCTTAATCGTCTTTAATATATTTTTACATTATATGAAACTAATTAATACTCATTAAAACAGTATCAAAACTAAGCAATCTAAGACGTGTATCCTATATTTCAAACCCATTAAACCAATTTTAAATAAACTTAAACTGTCAGTCATTTTTGGGTCATATGCAAATTCTCATATTTTATCAACAAAATATAAATACTCTCCTTATAAAGTGTCCTTATTATTGTCCGAAATAATTTTTTTCTATTGTAATAGGCAATTAGTTTCATACAAATGTATTTTAATGTTATCACTAGATGACGTCAATATAGTATTTTTAACTTTTAAATTTGAATGTAGGCTTAATTCTCGATATAATCCAAATAATTCATCCGTTGGAAAATTCCATTAAGGTCGCCTTTAGTATTTCAATCAATTAATCAAAATTTATTCACATACTGACTTACACATATGAATCGTCAAAACAAAATATATTTAAATAATTGACTCTACATTTATTGCCAGTTCCCAAAGGTCGTGGTGGTAGGGAAGAAGCCACAAACTCTATGCCACCGATACCGCCAACATACCATGAACCTCCGAATGTGTCAATCTCTCTCATATAAACGTATGAATAGGAATCATACTCATAGTATGTTAAAATGTTATGTTTAGTTCAGTATCAAAACCAACACTACTCATACTACTTTTGTGGGTTACTCAATTTATTACTTCCCGTGGCTTATTTGTATTTATCTATTTCTTAACTTTTGACTTAAGACCTAACTTCAGGTTAAGACTGAACGATGACAAAAGATACAAAAGTTATGGATGCAGTATACAGTTTAATTAGCACACTTGTGTAATTTGTAAATGATCTACACTAATATGCAAATTAAGAACATTAACACATTACACAGATAATGAGAATAAACATAGATAAAGGAGCTCTTAGAATTCATAGACAACGTTTTACGTAGGTGTAAAAGTGCAAAGGACTGGCTGGCGTCATATTTGCTGGGAGGAAAAGACTATGTGTTCTTAATTTAAATTATTACCATTTAAATATAGTTATACGTTGAACGAAATACCCACCAGCTCTTGGTTAACGGGTATTAACTTTTAATAAGCACCTGTGGACTAGTACCCCAAGGTCCAAAAGTCTCTAATTTAATGATCTTTTGTTTCTTTCTAGTTATATTTGTCTATTAATACATTTCTGTCTGTGCTATTCATTGCGAAGGATCTTTTCGCATTCTATGCACAAGGGTATGTGTCAGGGATATAATGAAACACAGAGTCATGGAGACGAATGGTTGTATAACATTTTTTTTATTTGAACGCATTATTAACTGTCCCTATATATAAAACGATTATGTATCTGACTGTACTTAATTTTACGATCTAGATAAAATATTATTATACTAATGTAAGTGGAATGACGTTAATGGATTAATGACTTACGAACCGGTTTACTTGATTAAAATACGTAGAATATATTTGTGAAATAAAAATTCTCGGATTGTATCTTCGTCTCTGATTTGTTTTCATGTTTGATAGCACAGAATTTAAGCTATTATGAGCATATTAGATATTCTTATAATAATTTAATTTTTTTATAAAATCTCCTGTCACGTCCTTAAATATTAGACATCCCTTTGAAGGGAAAGATACAGGGAACATCTACTTACGATACAGGATCTAAGAACGTATGAATGTCTCAACCAATAGTCGATTAAAAATTAGTATAAGTTGTATGTGTCATAAAATATTTGTATAAATAATTTAAAAAACCAAGGCTAATTTATTTGTTACGTGAATTTCACAGAAAATATCTTTATTGCTTATAAAAGCAAAAACAATTAGTTGATTATAAAAATGATAAAATAACACTTCACATTATAGAAGCGAACGCGCGAATGCAATCGCATTTGTAATAATCCAATCGAAGTTTAGAACTATCTAGAAAAACTGGCAACATTCAACACATTTTTTTCCAAGCACACATCCAAACCATAAATTACAAACTCTTTCGGCTCACAAAAACTAACGTCATCCGCGTAAAAGGTAAATTGTTATTATTATACGAAATTCAACCGTTAATTATCTGCACACGTTCGCTGCGTTTGGCGCGCTTTCTGTGACTAGCGGGAAAAGTGTATACTAACGTATTTTTATCAATACAATGTTATCAATGAAACTTAGGGTTTTGGTTTGGAAAATAACGTTAAAGGTATAATAATACATATATTAAACGATCAATAATATTAAAGATAAAATTCATTTTTATAATATTTGTTTTGTTTGATTTTTTTTATGTAATAGGAGGCAAACGAGCAGGCGGAACAGCTGTGATGTGTGTGTGATAGACACCTGCTACGCTAGGAGGCTTACTAGTGAGTTGCCGGCCATTAAGGAAGAGGAACGCTCTTTTTTTGAAGGTCCCCAAGTCGTATTCGGCTCGGGAATACCTGCGCTGGCACAGTTGTGGAGCGCTAGACGTCAACGGACGTGGTACGGATAGAATTTCGTATTCTGCCTTAACGTCCGGTGATGGAATTCAGGTGCAAGTATTAGTCCGAACAATTCATCAGAGCACTCCCCATGATACATGCTGTAGAAGATGCAAAGGGAACCTACATCTCTACGCAGAGCCAAAGGATCAAGCCGATAAGTATGATAATATAAAAAAACATTAATATAATTTTTTGTTTGTATATTTGTTTATGGATTTACAAGACCGGGTAAAGTTATCATAAGTTAACTATTTTTAACGGACAGATTGATAAGAGATGTTTTCTCAATGCAAACATTTCATTCAAAATTAAATCCTTAAAAGACAAGTTATTTTTTCTCGGTACAGTCCATATTTCGTTTTCTGGTGACAAAATCGAGTTGAATTAAAACATTGCAGTTTATTGCTTAAGTAAACTTGCTCTAATAACAAAATATTTCGATATTATAATTCGTTAACTAATCATAATTATCTATAAAATAATAATCGTTAAATACCAAAATTATCTTTAATATTAAATCTTATATTAGTGATACTGTCTCTGAGTTCGGCTGTCACTGAAGCTTATCGTAAACGGATGTTTGGTATTTATTAAACCTTTATTTTCGAACCGCGTAGACGTATATAAACAGAACATACATACAAAAGTCATCGCCGATACGATTCTCTGGGAAATTATATAAATATAATAATAATATATAATATAATAATATTAAAGACCTTTACTTTAGATATAACATTCATTCTGCATTAAATATTTTTTCATCTGTGTGGCCTTTTGTGGGAATGCCTCATCCCAATACCGACACCCTTCTCTGCACAGATCGACTATCTGATATATGCCCCTGCAGTGGGTATCTCTAATTTTTGTCAACTCATCTTCTATACTGCCTCCCTCATTTTCTTTTGTTATACCCGTGGACACCAGTCTAATATTTCTCGTCTCTCACACCACATGCCCAGCACATTTCCACTTCAGTTTCATTATTGTGACGTCTGCTACCTTGGTTATTATCTTACCTCCTTTGCCATTTGGCAAAAAAGGAGTTCCCTAGTGAGCCCATGTCGATCCGTAAGTCAGAAGTTGCTTTTCATTACAATACTTCTATATTTTACCTAAATTCTGTAAGCGCCCAAAAACTCTTGCTTGCTTCAATTACTTTCATTGTTGCATCATATATTGATATTGTTTGGCGAAATTAATTTCGTGTGTATTGTATCCATGTTCTAGTCATAACTACTCTAGTTTTTGGCGTTCATTCTTAAGCATTTTGGACCATAGGAAACTATTTACTATAGTCAAACTATATATACTACTATAAGTATACAACTGTTAAAATGAGTCGTGGAATTTTTAGATAACGAAGTTTGATTGAAATAAAATTTCAATTAAGTGTCAATTAAAAGTCAATCTCATTAATAGGTTATACTAATTACCTATTAGTGGTTTGACAGTGGTTAATATAACTGTCAAGCGTTATCCTAAAGGTTTCTCAGCAGATTTTGCTCTCGATTGGACAAACGAATAACATTATATTTATGTAAAGTTTACTGAAAGTGTTCATACACTACACGCACTCTCACTCATACACTTATGAGTGGGAGTGGCAGGCACGGCCGGAGAAATACCACCATCTCACAGAAAACCGGCGTAAAGTGATACAATTGGACTTTGTTAATTTTGTACTCGCGTTTGGTTCGGTGAGTGAGATCTTCCGGTGCCCATCCTCTCCCCTGCCCCGCCCTGTTTACCAACCCCCCCCCCCCATTTCCTAGTTTTCCTGGGCGGTGACTTCACCTTTATGGTGGGCCTCCTGCTCGTTTGCCCCCTCTTCTATAAAAACTAAATATAGTTCCTATATGTCAAAAAAAATAGCAAAATAAAGCTTACAGGTTTCTCTTACGATTGCTTTACAAAATGTTCAGGCGTTACAATAATCAACAATAATCAATTGAGTATGCTTTGGTCTAATGTTTGTTCAGAAATCTGGCTTTAAAACATGACATTTCGTAATAATATAAAATAATAATTTCTTAATAGTTTAGATATTACTTAGTAATTATAATGTATTGCTACTGAAGTATGAGTTAGCTATATGTTGGATTCAAAAGAGATTATGCTTGCAAAGAATGCCTTTATTAATTTAAGTGGGTTTTTAATTTATTAAAATTAAGTTCAAGTTTATGTAATTAAAACTGTTACCCAGTCCTCGCAAGAAAATTGTAATTTATAAAGTAAACTAGTAGCTTTTGCCCGGGACTTCGTCCACGTGGTTTACATACAAAAGGAATTTTGAAAATGGTTTTATAAATGGCAGACTTCTGGTGAATATTTCAACCCCTTAACCCCCTTTTCACCAAACCCGAACGTGTAAAGTTTAGTTTATCCCCATACCAAATTTCATAGAAATAGGTTTAGTAGTTTAACCGTAGTTAGTAGTAGTTTAAAACTCTCAAACATTTATTGACCTACATACAATGTACTGATGCTCCAGTGTGTCACACTAATGTGGAGTATTCTGAAGTACTCGGCCATCATGCTTTCATATCGGTTACTGTCAAAGTTTTTAAAGATAAACCAATACCCAGACGGTTCGCCTATAGATCTATTGAGGACATCGACTTGAATCAACTGCATTTTGGTTTCAAAAGCTATAAATTAGAATACATTTACCAGCTAAACTGTGTTCATGAAAAGGTTGAATTTTTAAACCAATCAATATTAAATATTTATGATATTCTTGCTCCCACTAAAACCGTTTATGTTAGGCAGAGGTCCTATCCATGGATAACGTATAATATATAGATGATGGTGAAAAAACGAAATGAAGCACAGATACTCAGCAGGCACAGCCCACAGCACAGGGCCTACTTTGTGGAATTGAAAAAATATGTTAAGGCTTCTTATAGAGCGAGAGAAGACAGCATACTTTAACCAGTATATTAATGCATTTTCGCATAATCCCCAACACCTTTGGAAACACTTAAAGTCTCAAATTCACATTAAATCAAGTAAGGACAATGTGTTGCCCTTGCATCTCAATGACCCGGAAAAAAATAATTCCCATTTCCTCAGTTCTGTCATTGTGGACCATGTTCGTACTGGTATAGACCAATTAACTGAGATAACCAATAATATAAATAATTTTGATTTTAACCTAATAAGTGAGGCCACTGTTACAGGAATAATACGTGACCTAAAGTCACATGCAATGGGTTGCGATGGGATTTCGCTTGATATGATACGCATGCTGCAACCACTTATCAATCCTCTTTGTCGTCCATTAAAGAAAGTGCCGAACCTGCTTGATTTCAAGGACCTACGCCCAATAAGTATTTTGCCATGTATGTCAAAAGTTCTGGAAAGGGTCCTCCACGGTCAAATAACTTCTTTTCTTGAAGCCAATAATCTTCTGCCTGAATTACAATCAGGCTTTCGAAGGGGGAGAAGCACCACGACTGCATTCTTAGACGTTGTTGACAATATCTTAGAGTCACAAGTTTAGGGGGAGGTTACAGTATTGTTTGTTGTTTGTACGACGTTGTATGTTTGTACAACGCTCACAGTACAAACCCATAGTACGTGGAGTGCCTCAAGGGTCAATACTTGGGCCCCTGCTTTTTGATCTGTATACAGCTTCATTTACATCATCATCAAGACATCATTTACAAGTTTAGTCATTGCAAATATCATATGTTTGCAGACGACTTTCAGTTGTATATCTCCTTCAAGCCGGGACAGGCAGCTGCTGCCATCTGCCAGCTGAATGAGGACCTTAGTCGCATTGAGGAATGGTCGGTTCATAATACACTTTCGTTAAACACAGAAAAAACTAAATATATGGTATTAGGATCGTCATCTTTGATCAAAAATCCATGCTTGGGACAATGTGTTGTCAAAGTGGGGACTAAGATAATTAACCGTGTTTCGGAAACAAGGAATTTAGGACTGGTTATGGACGAAGGACTGAGGTTTGAAAAAACATATTAACAATGCTTTTTCCAACTGCTTTTATCGCCTAAAAGTCATGTATAAAATTCGGAATTATTTGTCGGAGGGGCTACGCGTGCGACTTAGTGAAGCGCTGGTTCTCTCCAAACTAAATTACGGAGACTCCATGGGAACCGGCTGCTAAAGCGTACGAGGCAGGCCATACAGCGTGTTCAAATGCTTGTGCTAGATATTGCTGGGACATACCCCCAAGGGCTCACGTCTCACCTTATCTAAACAGAGCAGGTATTTTGAACATGGAAGGTCGACGGCAGGCCCACTTTGCTGCCTTACTTTTTGGCGTGGTGAGGCACAAATATCCACCCTATTTGTATAAGAAATTATTGTGGCTAGGTGATGGGAGCCAATATGCGACGAGGGCATATCGTAGGATGTGCCTAAGCATCATACAACTGCCTTTAGGGGTAGTTTTCGATACAGCGCAACGAGGTACTGGAACAATCTGTCGCCGCCCCTGCGGAACTGTGAAACTGTGCCAACCTTCCGAAGGAGGTTGAAAAAGCTTTTACTATCACAACAGATTGTTCCGTGTTTTTCGATGGCGCCTAGCTAGGCACATTCAAACTCTCTTGTCCCGTTCCTATCCTGTTTAACCACATTTATCCCACTATATTTATTGTCTCCCTTCCTTTTATTCCTCTAATTATTTAATTATTACTTTTTGTTTCCATTTAACTTTTTAACACTTAAATTGTTAACACTTGGCGCTGTGCAGCGGTTTGCGACAACTGGGGGCTGCTGAAAATCAGTGGTGAAAATCACTTTATTCCACACAAATCCTGAGCAGCGCCCCATTTGGCGCACGCCCGCGGCACTTGCAACAATGCAATGTGTTTATTTTTAGTTAATTTTAAAAATACTATTGTACTTATAATTTATTGTGATGTTGTGTGTGCCGTGTGTGTGTGTCCAAATAAACATATTATTTCATACAGTGTTGCATTATGCTATGCATATGCTAATCGAAAGAATTAAACATTCGTTCTTTTTGAAAATGAGCCTATATCCCTCGGGAATAGTGTAGCTTGCCAACGGTGAAAGAATTTTTGAATTCGGTCCAGTAGTTTTGGGGCCCATCAATTTCAAACAAACAAAAAATCAAATCCTTCCTAGATAAAGACGAAAATAAATAAGCCTTTAGTTTAGCACACTTTAACTCATGGCTAAAATATTTGTTCGTCAGATTATGTTTCAAAGATACTACGATAGATAGACTACAAGATATGTCGATTCAAAAGTTACCCTTCTATCGGATCGACAAATACAATTTTGCGGTTACAAGGTTCAAAACTATATTTTTAGCGTTTATTGATTCAGTATTATGAAACACGTGTCTCGCATAATTTGTTACACTGACAGAACAATAAAAGCGATATTTAAATGACAAAACCTTGAAAGAATGCTAATAAGTTTTTGCGATATAAACTAATTTAAATTGTTCACAACATATTTCCTCAATATTTTATAATGATCTGTGGAATGTTTCACACATTTCATTCGGTAACCTAATCAAGTTTTTTCAAGTACAAAAGTCTTTCCTCAAACTATGCATTTTTCCATTTGGGGTAGAGACTTTTGGACCATGGGGTGCAAGTGCACAGGCGCTTATTAAAGAATTAGGTAGGCGCCTGGTAGTCAGTACCGGTGATCCAAGAGCTGGTGCTTTCCATGCTCAGCGTGTAAGCATCGCGATACAGCGAGGAAATGCCGCCAGCATTGTGGGTACTCTGGCACAGGGACCAAACTTTTTAAATTTGTTTTAGTTTTGTGTGTTTTTTATTTTATTTTAAGTTAATTATTTTAGTTAGGTTTTATTATTTAGTTATTAAGTTTGACTTTAAATTGTAGTCAGACATATTTTCAAGTATACAAAATTTATACATTAAAAAATAACATTAAATTTTCAGATTCAAACACTGTTCTAACATAATATCAAACTATAATATAATGCGAGTGCTTGAACTGGCTTATCTTAGGAACTACTGGTTCCAATAAGACTAATGCGGGACCAAGACCTTCTCACTCTTTCACTTGCAAATATACAAGATCTCATACAAACACAACGTATGAAAAACATATCAAAATTGTAAAACTCCAATACTGAAGGATATATAACAAAGATAATAGAAACGTGCAAAATTACACTCTTGTATTATACAAGAGTTTAAAATTAACTTTTAATGAGAACTCGATATAGTATCCCGCTTATACTCGGTGACAAAAGCGCTTTGAATTCTGCCCAAACATGCTTAAAAATAGGTGATTTTCTAAAGACATGCATCTGTTGCTTACATATAGAAAAATACATACAAATGTGAGTGGTCTTCAATGTTCATGAATCCCGTCTTCTTCTCGTCCATTGATCTATACACTCCCACAAACTTGATTAGTCTTCTTGAATCAAACCCATTAGCATCGCCCAGCTCATTATTTTCACTGAACGCATATCCAGCATTTGATTGTCCTTCCATATCTGTAACGTTTAATTTCTAGCTGAATTATATACATTTGTATGTACATGCATTTTAAATCAAAAGTATCTATGTAATTTATATATTAATAATAATACATATCTAACTTAATATAAAAACACTAAAATTTATTTAAAAGTATTGGTCCTTGTGGTAGAGTACTCATACTGCTCACATTTTTGAGAAAAGCACCAGCTCTTATATCACCGGTACTGACTATCAGGCGTCTACTTGCGTCTTAAATGAGCGCCTTGTTCCCCTTTGGGGACAAATTCAAAGTTGGAGGAAGGAATCTTTTATTATGACCTTTTTTTATCCCTGATGCTCGCGCCAGCTTTAGTGCATGCCCGGGGGAGTTGGAACGGGGCTAAAGTGTCCACACAATTGGCATCCCATACTCATTCAATTAAGAATATATTTTATTACTCGGAGTATATATATACTTAGTCTTGCCATAAATATTGTTATAAAGAAAAGCACGATTTTTTTTTATACGTAACATTTATTCCTTTCATAGTGAGTTAGTTTAATACATCAATATATAACTATTAAAAATATACAATGTTTATTCGAAGTGGTCTCCATTGGCTGCAATACAGTCTTTTAAACGTTGAGGCCAGTTATCAATAGCAGCACGAACTCTTTCTAGAGGAAAATTCTTCACTGCCAACCGAATGGATCGTTTTAGGGACTCCAAATTATCATGGCGTTTAGAGCAAGCCTTACTCTCTAAAACTGACCATAAATCATAATCCAATGGATTTAGGTCAGGACTTGACGACGGCCAGTTTTCAGTGCTGATAAAGTCCGGAACTTTGTTTTCAACCAAGATTGGGTGGATCGAGCTCTATGACCCGGTGCCGAGTCTTGTTGAAAGCACCATTCTTTGTTATTGAACATGGTGTTAGTTAAAGGCTTAACTACCGTCTCAAGAATGGTATTTTGATAAACTTGTGCCGACGTTTTAATACCTTTTTCCCAAAAAATGGCTCAGTCACCCCTTCATAGCTAACACCCCACCAAACCATCACTGAAGTGGGATAATGCCCACGTTGTACTCTGTTTACTAATTGCGAAGCTTCTTTAGAGCTTCCAGCATAAATACGGTCATTTTGTTTATTAAAATACTGCTCAATTGTAAAAATTTTCTCATCCGTAAACAAAATTTTTTTGTGACCTCCCTTTGCGTACCGCTTAAGTAGTTGTTTGGATTTTACCACCCTATTCTTCTTTAAATTATCAGTTAAGAAGTGACCAGTACGTCTCTTATAGGCTGCAAGTCCTAAGTCATCTTTTAATATACGCGACATGGTTCTAGGAGCTATCTTCATCTCCCGAGATAAAATCTTTTGCTTACGGACAGGATTTCTTCGAATTCTTTCCCTAACTGCTTTAATCACCTTTTTCACACGAACGGTACGTGGACGGCCAGATCTTTTTCTGTCACAAACAGAGGAGGTATCATTGTACCTATCAATAGCCCGGTAAACAAACATTTGACTAATACCAAGCGGGTGGAGGGTTTTAAAAATTGCACTTTTCTCCATACCTACTTTATGTAAGGCAATCACAGCGATTCGGTTCTCTTTATCACCCCACTCCATTTTAATATAACGAAATATTTAACAATATAATGGCGCGAAAATAAGAAAACACATCAAGCAATCATATAAAAATGACAGATTCCAAATTCAAACGTAATATTTTCTTTTTTTGAATAGTAACAGTATTTATGGCCAGACTAAGTATATAAAAATACATCGATGCACATTAAGCATTTTTAACAGTATTATTTATATTTAGATTCCATTACGTTAACTCAAAGGGACATAATGAAAGGTGCCACATCTTTTTTATTCTTTAAACACTATTTGGGTGTGAGTGTGAGTTGTCTGGATGAGATCGCTTATTAGCGATAAGGCCGCCCGTTGCTCTTATATGACTAACATCTATTAACGTCATTTACTTCTACTGTTTAAGTGCAACAAAGTGTGAATAACTAAAAAAATATGCCGATTAATTTATAACAATGTTTTTTAATTTTCATAAATTAAATATGTGTATGTGTTTGTTTTGAAATGATTTTTTTTTTAAATAAACTTATTAATATATCTTGGTGTTTATAAATTGCGTGTTATCTGCACGTACTATCAGTTCAAAGAAAACTGCATGATGATTGTTTTTATATTTCACAGAATATTAGCTGTTCCCTTATGTTCCTGCATGATGCTGGATGATGCTGAAGACAGATGTACGATTGGTTGCTCATCTCTAAGTAACGAATGTTTTTTTTTTTTAAATTGCTATTTTATTATTATTATGTCACTCTAGTAACTTTTCATTTTTAATATAGATATTTTTCATTGAGCTTTAAATGTAATTGCACAATCAAAAGAACTAGAAAATTCTTCACAATGTTGAAACATAAGTTCTAATGATATTTATAAAAAAATATACCCATTTTTGTGTGGTTTGTTATTAAATTATATATTGTTTATACATTCAACATTTAAAGTAAACGAAGAAATAAAATAATAATAATTAACTTACCTGTAACATTAAACTGACCGAATTCGCCAAAAACTCAGTTTGAATGGCAATTATAGGATCGACGTACGAAACTGATTAAAATATACACTGAACATATTAACATAATATTTATGAGTTCACTCCATAAAGGCTAGTTCACAGTAAATCACACTCTCTCAAAATATCTTTATTCAAGTAGGTCTTTATAAATACACTTTTGAATCGTAATTTTTTAACATTACCAGTGCTTCGGAAGGCAGTCAGTTATCTATCGAGAAGAATCAGCAAGAAACATTTTGTATACTAAATATATATATATATATATAATATATGTTACTAACATGACTAATTCTACACATGTAGAATCCCAAATTGCATACATTTTTAAAGTAATCGTCTGTGACTGAGACATTCTAGTTTTCTTGACGATTGTCTACACACCAAATCTAATTAAAATTAACACACAATTCAAGCTAAACTTCGAGAAATATTGTTAAATTTCAGCAAGCATGATTAGCGAGAGACATATAGGTCATAAAACAAAGCACAACTTATATTAAAATTTATTAATATTATGTAATTTAGGTTATAAACGCCATGTTATTATCGACAAAAAACTAAATAACTTAAAATTCAAACCACCATATTAAAACAAATTTGAAAAGTTTCGTCCATGAGCAGAGAAGCATTGCTCAATGCCGCTAAGCATTTCGCTGTATTGTTTTTTTTTATGTAACAAGAGGCAAACAATGTGCCAACCGCCGCCCATGGACACCTGCAACGTCAGGAGGCTTACAAGTGAGTTGCCGGCCTTTAAGTGAGAGGTACACTCTGTGATACAAAACAAAAATTATAAAATTAATGAGCTTATTTTGTAATTTTACAATTAATATTCATATTGAAATTGCAGTGTGGACGCTACGTAACAATGCAAGACAATACCTGAATGGTGGCGAAGTAATTTAACTCTTATTTTTTTTTATAAATTATTTCTCTTGCAATTAATAATACAACAGCCAATGAGACGTTAAGTTGGTAAAAAGCGATACCAATTACGTAATTTAAAGGCAATTATTATTTTGTGATTAGATTCTCTTTGCGTAGGAACATCTAGATTTGGGTGGTGTAGTCGGTGCAACACGAATAGATTTTTAAGGCTTGTAGGGCTGAGAAGGTGCAGCATTCTGCCACTACAGGACAGAGGCTCAGGCTCACTACATGTGAGGAACTGTATGACTGAACAAACGCCAGTCTTGAACTCTGAATGTCTTTTATAAGGGGGACAGGCGAACTATCGAGCTACCAAGACAAAAATGCCAATGGACCCAGTATGACGCCAAAAGGTGTACGCTCTATTAAAAATGATATTTGGTTGATACATATAATGAGGCTCTCGTCTCTTCCATATTGTAGCAATGTTTGATGCGGCTCTGTCGCAAATGTCTATATTTATTCTTACGTAGCGTTTAATGAATAAATAGGTAAAAACAGATGTTAAAAAATATATATTAAGAGGCAAAAACAACAAGGAGGTTGTGTTTTTTTATGAGACTTGCTAAACATGATTCATCATTTTCTCTATGTCTCAATGTCTTTATTATAAATGACGAACGGATTTTTTTTTGGTCCTGTATCTGAGTTAATCGGTAATCGTCAATTGTCTCCTCCATGTTTTGATAATGACATTTCCGGAACCGGTGGTCCAGAAGCTGGTGACTTCGCTCGACGTACCTATAAGCATCGCGATATTTGGTCGTCGACACGAGGATCAAACTTTTTAATTTGTTTTATTTTAAATTATATTGACATTGTTATTAAGAGTGTTTATGTTAATTTGTTAAGTACTTACTTAAACGAATAATTAATTAATAATAATAAACGAATTCAATTCATAAAGTAATAATTTTAACCTACATAATAGTACAACTATTTGTGGGTAGGCCTTGTCAAATCATTTAAAAATAGTTTATTATAAGGTCATCTTCTAAATTTGAGAAAATATATTAACCAGGTTAAATAAATAAACAAATCTGGGATAATCTCTATCCCATGCAAATGGGATAATCAATACTTGAGGAATAAAAACGTGCACATTTAGTTGACTTTATTAAAATTACAATAAATTACATGTTCACTTAAATAACATTGAATAAATCTTATTACATATTTAATCTCATTATTTGAGTGATTGTCAAAAATCCATTTTTTTTTTACAATGCCAACCGCATACATGGAATAGGTTCAATTAATACTAATGGCGTATAAAATTCGTTTTTATTTTGAAGAGAAAATACATTTAAAAGGAACTGTGATATTTGATACGAATAAACTTGTTTTTCCTTAATAGCAAGCTTCATAGGTGTTTTAAGGTCATACGACAAAACGATCTAAATAATTGATTGGAGTTTTTTCTAATTGCTACACCACAAAATGACAACCCAACAATCTCCTTGTCAAATTTTGACGTTGACATTTGACAATAAACTGCGAGACGTCAGATTTCATTCGCTGGACTATATACTGGTTTAAACTCGCTCTGTAGAACATACCTGGCGATTAGTGGCGGAGAGTTTCTTGCCGGTTCTTTTCCAATACGCCCTTGATTTGGGAACTGGTAAAATGGAGGTTCTTTTTTATTTTTCGACGTTCGATAATTGTCAATCTTATGAACTAAATAATTTTCGATTGGATTTATTTCGACACGTTTTTGGTAATTTTCAATCAATTATAGAAGTTATGGTAGAATGTGATAAACTAAAAAGGTTTCCTATTATTTATTCTCGCGAAGGGGTTAAATTGCTTTTTGTATATATTTAGTAAAAAAAGCATAAAAATATAGGCCCATGAACATTGTCTACTCGAAATGTTTGATACTTTGACAGAGTTACTGCAACGAGACCTCTCAAATGTGTAAAAAAATAAATGCATACTGTTCACAATAAAAATAATACAACACAAGTATATTTGTACGATTTCTTGCTCTTTTTATAAGGGCCAAACCAGAGCCACTCGCGGCGGTTGCGTTTCCGGCCTTTTAACTGGTACACTCTCTTCGTGAAGGACCATCACATTAGTTGGTAAATTTTGACGACGTAACTTATGGTGAGATCTCATAGAAAATGTGTTTTAACACATTCTTAACACAGTTTGAATGATGGTGACCATTTGTTATTCAATGTTGCCGTCCAAATCGAAACTTGGGCAATAAATAGTAGAGTCTATTGAACATTATTTTATACGGGGCTCTCCGGTGCTTGCGTTTTGCTTGGTTCTGAAAAAATTAAATCTTGAGACAAACACACTTTTCTGTAGCTTTTTTTCAATTTGTCTACGACTTTCAAATTTATTAGTTATTATATATAGAATTTATAAGTATGTAGTTAGTTAGTGCCCGCGGGTTCGTCCGCGCGGTTTAAATACAAAAGGAATTTGGAAAATCGGTTTATAAATGATGGAGTTCTGCTGAAATTTTTATACAAACTTTCGTCAACTATTTGAATCCCTTAAAAACTTTTTCAAAAGTTTAGTCTAACTCCATGCCAAATTTCATCGAAATCCGTTCAGTAGTTTAAGCCTGAAAGCGTAACATATATACAGACAGAGTTACTTTCGCATTTACAATATTAGTATGGATTATGAACACGTTTTGTTTAATAAGTGACTGTTTGTGCCAGAATGAAGAGAAAGGAGATAAAAAGAAATCTTGTTTTTAATAAAAAATACTGACTTGTGATTGCTACGGTTCCTGACCCGGGCAATAGATTGTCGAAGGGCGATGACCACCTGCAATTATTTTCATTTGTTATTCACACTTTGTTGCACTAAAACATATAGCAACAACGCTCCTTATTGCTAATAAGCGATCTCTTCCAGACAACCCACATTAAATGGCACATGGAGTGTGAAATGTATAACTGTACCAATATTACCATGTAAACATCTTTCAGTGTCCGCTCTGTCGGGGTCAGGCGGCGGTGTCCTCACACGCGGCTCGTCTCCCGGCAGGCAGGTCTCGACCATCGCCTCTAAACAGTTGACGAACAGCTCGCTGCTCTCAGCTGTACATTGATTCTGAAAGTATGTTCAAAACGTACTTCGATGCCAGTGCCTAGATGAGAGATCTGGTACATTAAAAAGGATGGCAAACCGGCAGCCGGGTCGCTTAACCCTGACTTCGAGTGACCTCCATTTGTTTTTATTTTTAAACGCTCGTTCGTCAATTGAAATAATCCACTTTGTCATATTATTGTTTTTATTTGAATATATTTCAAACCTATTATGGACTTTTATTAATATGTAATCTGTGGTATTGTGATGTTTCGTTTAGAGAAAAAACACAAAATTGTTTTCAGTTTTTTAAGCCCGAGTCAACGGCCCGAATTTGGCCGAAGTAAGCGTTACACACACCATTTGTGTGTGAGTTTGTGTGTACGGCGGAGCTATTTCCATATCATAACCCAAAATGCTTTAGTATTTTTAGAGTTTAGTTCGGACTTGAACGTTACACATTTTATTTAAGAAATTGTTAAGTAGAAAATGGTATTATAGTAGAATGCTCTCTACTCGTCATGACTGATATTATAAGTAAAATAACACGTGTAATTTCCATGTTAATTTGGTACGCTAATTGACCTAGATTTTTATCATAACTAGATATTCTATCAATTAATTATTAAATATAAAACTTATACGCAATATTATAAATGGTTAATACAAAAGTCACCAGGGACGGACTCACAAAACCATGAAAAGACATTTAATCTATAAGAGGTGAATATTCATTGCAATAATCAATCCCGATTTATATAACGAGGGGAGAGAGTTCCTCTATAGGGCTACCGCCAACCTCACTACTCTGTAGGATTATTTTTGAAAGGCAGGTAGGTAGCATTGCCAACATCACGATTGAGTCGGTCATAATAACCACTTATTTAGAGAAACACTTCACTGATAGTTATAGTTTCCAAGGCTTATATTTCACTGTTTGAAGAGAGGTCCGTTCCGTACAACGGCCTGAGCGCGACTGTGTCGTGCGGTTTTTTTTTTTTTTTGGAGTGGGATCTCGCTGTTCGCCAGGAGGCCTTTACAGCTCAGCTCGGGCTGGTTGGCGAGCTTAGCTCAGCCGTGACAAATGTGGTTTGCCGTGACTTGCGCAAGGGCGTCTCCTGTGAGACTCGGACCTCGGCTTGGGCTGTCACGGGGGGGACTAGCCTGAGGGGCTGGACGGAAGCTCACTGTAGGAGTGAGCGACACTTGAAACAAGGGACCACGCCTTCGCCGGCGAAGGCGGTTTTTATCTGGTTGTTTGGCCGCGCGGGCGGCATCTAGTGTGTTATGTCGTGCGGTTACAATGCGACCCTATTTATAGTGATCAAGCACTTGTTTACAAAGACGTCGCATTGAAATAATAAAGATGACATTTCACAGAGTAACAAACGTAAAGTATTCAACTTATGTGTTTAAACTTATTGTAGGACAATTAAATGATGTCTGAACTTAATTATTCTAGTTAATTTAAGACTAATTGTTGTAGTTGCGCCGATATATAATATAGATACAAAATTGTTACCTTCGTAAACGGACCGGCGAACCTCCAGAGACCACCGAACCCACAACTCTGCATATAATGCAATTGCTGTTGACTCGCGTCTTCCGAAGCTATCATATTCTGAAATACGATTCATATTTTATAATTTATTTCTTTCAATATAAATTATATATCGGCATCAATCTCTCACTGATCGGGTGTGATTGAAGTGTGAGCTACTAAACGCACCCGGTTATGTTAAAGTTAACTTGATTTTAACTAGGTTTTGGTATACCTAAACATAGGTTTGTATGGAATTGAGTAATCTCGTAGCAGTTAAACAAATTAATACTTTGTAATGTTCTGTACTAATAAGAATTAACCACGCTTCCTCCTACATCATAAGAACCACTACCATACAACTGAACCACTGTTTATACTACCTAAATGATTGGATTGCGAACTGCAAAAATTAAACCGAAAAATTGTTTAGAGTTTTAATTGGTAATAAACTCAAAATATCCTTAATATTAAACTAACTAAAATAATTAACTTAAAATAAAACAACACACAAAACTAAAACAAAATTTAAAAAGTTTGGTCCCTGTGCCAGAGTGCTGGCTGCATTTCCTCGCTGTATCGCGATGCCTATACGCTGAGCAAGGAAAGCACCAGCTCTTGGATCACCGGTACAAATTGTTTATATATTAAAAAAGAAGCCTATTTTACGTATTTTAAATGAAATCTACGCGTAAGTGATGTGCTGCAAAAATTGTTGTACAACTCCCTATACTGTAAAGGACTTTTTAAACAATAAACAAAGCTTGGGAATAAATCGCCCTAAATACTGTGATGAGGACATTAGTGAAACCGTGATCACGCTTAAAATGGCTACCGGCTGAGTTTGCTCTGAGTATATTCTCAGTCTATTAAACCGGGTACACAAGGGATCGCTGATACGTATATGGTGTATGTAGTAGTATTTGGAAATAGTATAAAATAAATATCTTTCCCGCTAAAGTTAAAGTCAAAATATCTTTATCCGCTAAGGTACCATTTTAAATCGTCTTAAATCTAAGTCATAGTCTGTAGTCATAGTTTGTGTATGTGTGTGTTGATGTGTGTCAACACTTGTTTCTCTCTCTCTCTCTCTCTACGATAGTTAGAAGCTCCTCTGTGGACGAAAGTTAAAGTCAAAATATCTTTATCCGCTAAGGTACCATTTTAAATCGTCTTAAATCTAAGTCATAGTCTGTAGTCATAGTTTGTGTATGTGTGTCAACACTTGTTTATCTCTCTCTCTCTCTCTACGATAGTTAGAAGCTCCTCTGTGGACGAAAGTCAAAGTCAAAATATCTTTATTCATTCAGGTACATAGGACCATTTTCAATTGTCTTAAATCTAAGTGATTCTACGCCTGTTCGCACGCGACCAAGCTGAGAAGAAGCAGGCAAAAAACTCGGCTTGGTTGATTTTTTTTTGGAAATCCCAGTACACTCTTTAAGGCTTGTTATTGGTCGCATAAAATCACTAACCTGTATGATACATTGCACTGCGCTTAAAATAACTTGATCACTGCAGTGCATCAAGACATGATTGATCTTCATGTCCAACAGGCTGTGACTGAAAAAATAAACACAGTATTACCAGCGAGTCGTAGTTTTTATGAATTTTTGAATCTTGCAACACTTCTATCTCAATAGTGTCAGATCATGTTGAATGGATATTTTATTAATATATAAATAAATAATCATCTGTAGTTAATTTAAAAAATATATTATCTAATATATAAAATTCTCGTGTCACAATGTTCGTTACCGTACTCCTCCGAAACGGCTTGACCGATTCTGCTGAAATTTTGTGGCCTGAGAATCGGTCAACATCTATTTTTAGAGACTTTTTTTTTTTTGGCAAATAACGTTTTTTTAATTCTAGCAAACTCCAGATGTTACAATAAACAAATAGTTAACTTACATGACAGGAAACACTCTCGGAAACACAATAGAGCCTTCGGCCAAGTACTGATAGAGGATTCTTATCTCATCTTCCTCTGCAGAGAGAATTATGTATCAATTATAATATATTATTCAAATGTCAAAGAGAATCTTTCTAGACGTGCTTGAAGTAGCATCTTTAATGAAGTGTCAATGCTTAGATATAAAAAAACCTAAAATTTGAAACATAACCGTCATAAAACATTGTTTATTTTCGAAATTGACAAGTGACAAATGACAGATGACAGACGGCCAAAAATACTGTCCGGTTGAAATTTTTGACATGTCAATGCAAACGTCTCTTTTGGCAACTCCACCATTTTAAGGGTTAAGTGTTGCCATGACACCATTTTTATTGAATATAATGTTCATTACAAATGAATATAGCATACTCTTACCAGACGTGTATTTAACTAATGTAGCAAGAACTGTCAACACCAAGGCCTGTGTAGTGAAGTCTGACAGCACAGAAGGATCGAGGAGACTGTTGCACTCCGTTCCGTTCTTTTCCGTCGAAGATTGCTATAAATGATATGTCCATCAACTTCAATATCAACGGCCTACTCGTATATAGTGTTGACTATGAAAATAAATCTTTAGGTCATTCATGTAATCTCAACACAATTAGCTAATTGAATGAAACTACTTTAATGAATAAAATATCTTTATTCATTAAAGTACATAGGACCATTTTGAATCGTCTTAGATTCTACGCCTGTTCGTACGCGACCAAGCTGAGAAGAAGCAGGCAAGAAACTCGGCTTGGTTGATTTCTTTTTGGAAATTATCCCAGTACACTTTTTGAAGCAAGACTAAGCTGGAGCTAATTCATTCCCAATCTTTTTCATCATCAAAATAATCAGACAATTAATAAAATGCTTTTTGTAAAAGCTTTCGTTTAACTATATTTTTATTTAAAAAAGTAGTAGTAAATTTTTATTAACTGTCATAGTTAGTTTTAGTTTAGTTGAGTTTGATCACTCCGGTTCTTGCCATTTGCATCATTCGATTGTAGATGAAATTATTATCAATAAAAAACCACACTCCCACCTTATCATCAGTAGGGAAGCTATCCCCAGACTTGGTAGAGGCGGGTCGTTCTGATTCATCCAAGCTGCCTTGCGAGTCACGCCCGTCTTCATCCACCTGCAAATTAATTACCTATGTGAATAAACAAAAATATAATATCATCATTAATTTCATATATGTCGATGTTCCAAGAAGATGATATCGATGTGCAGATGTGCGATGTGCCTTTGCGCAGCCATCACATATCCCAGGGTTCCAGTCCAAAGACTGGAACCTCAGGACTGACTTGGGAAGGCGCAAACAGGGACGACCAGATCTATCTACGCGAAAGCCAAGACCATTGGTCTGACTTGGAGCGAACTAGAGCAACAGACATGAGAGAGAGGAATAGAGAAGTATCTGACATCTGCCTTAACGTGGAGCCTAGGCGAGTGAGTGCCTCCTGCTCGTTGCCCCCCCCCCCACCCCCTTCTATAAAAATATCCATAGATAATGAAAAAGTCCACTCACGTCTGGTGTGTCATCTGTGTTCTCTCTAGCTGCATCGCCCGTAGCACCATGTTGGACGCTATGCGCGCGACCCTCGCTCTCCTAAAATTATAACAAACATAACACGACCTAATTTGGTTTGTACGTTGAGGTACGTGCACATTCGGGGCTCTACGGGGAACTCAACCTACGGGGTCCTGAGGGGGTCCAAGACAAATAGGAGCAAAATAGCATTCCTAATACGAATACGCCATATTTGTAAATTTGGTACGTTTTAACTAGTGTCCGTTTTTAAAAATACTCGTATTTTATATCTATTAGGATCAATTATGTTTTTTTTTTAATTTTTGTAGGTCGCTAACCAGAATGTACAAAAAAACCATAAACAAAATGTACCAGCTTTCCGATTGTGAAAAAAGCTTTGAAGTTGTCAGTGTATTAAGTCTATCAGTGAAAACAATCGCTGTAGCATGGTGTAATGTTGATGATGATGATGAAGGCGCTTGATTTGTGAACTGGCAGTAAATTTAGAGTCAATTTTTTAAATAATTTTTCGACGGTTCATATGTGTAAGAAGCTATATAACATATAAATAAATCTTGAATTGATTTGAATTAAACGATTTCGTCCATCGTTTTCTATTGTTGCATTGTTTTACAAATGGTTTAAGGGGAATATTTAGGGTCTATTTGCAATGTAAACATGAAAATTAATAAGCTATAAGCACCCTTAGTGGTTTGATGGTTTCCTTAGCTGTTGGCACAGAGAACGATCTTTGCGTTTTAAAGCGCATTCTAGCTGTCTACATGTGAAAGCAAATATATCCGTTATAAGTAACAGTTATTTAATATTAAATAGCAGTTATAAATAGCAGTTACAACGGATAGCAACGTAAATGATTGCATACAAACGATACATATCGATCCAAGTCGCATGAAAAGACAATGTATAGAAGAATGATTAGATATAGATTATTATTATGACATATGGCTATGCAATAAACCTAGTATTCAGGGACGCCTATTGCAAGATTGATTCGGTTTTTTTTTAGATTTAACTTAAATCTTAATGTAAAAGACATAAATCAGTAGATACGGAAGTCTATCCATAGATTATAGAACTACGAAATCGGTAAAAATACGAAATTATTTGTTTAAACCATTTGTCATAATTTAAAATTAAACCACAATCATATCACTAACTACAAAACGGAATGAGTATATTCCACAAAAAAATACACGTTTACAGAAATTATTTGAAAATCTTGGAAACAATTCCACAGAAACCACAGACTATAGACCACAACCACGCTCAGTAGGTGATTTATCATATGAAAAATCACTTGTGATTTATAACACCTGCGAATTCATTTGGCATTTGACTTAAAGGTATTTGTTGCACGTCTAAGCGTGGATCTGGCATTATAAATCAATTGTTTATGGTTGTGCTGAAAGTAAATATAATTGTCTATAATCTATGACATTTAAATAGATCCAAAAACATTACCTGATGCGATATATTTGACGGATGTGGGCTTTGAGCACCATTACTAGACTGGGGTACAGTTGGCGATTTGCCTAAAATAAAATATTTAATTATTGATAAGACGAGAATTGTATATAAAAAAAAACATTTTTAATATAAATATTAAGAAATTATGCCTCACCTAAGATCTCTTCTAATTATCACATAATTAAGGCAATACTTTGCCATCACCATCGGCTTTGTAAACATAAAAAAAAAACTACAATGTACACTCTATATAACGACACTGAAGGGAATGTGCATTTTATGACGTTATATATTAGCCGTTAAATGGTGAGAAGAAAAATCATTGTATGAAATACAAGCTAAAACAACCAAAGCCAATTGATTTTGACGATTCAGAGTGTCGTTAAATCGAGTGACATTACATGGAATATACACTGTATTTACTGTACTCGATGTATGGCTTGTCAAAACGTATGGAACAAGTATATAACTATAGAAATATATTTTTATTTATAGAATAATACCGCCATAAGCAGCGGTCTGCTCCAACATATCCCAGGATTTCTGACGTCGGCTGTGACTGGACGAAGTGGAGCCACGACCCTGTATTATCGACTGAAAATAAATATGAACGTCACAGTTATCCGGGCACTGAACATCAGTTATATTCTGTGGGATTTATACCTGTAAGTGATCAGCAGCCGGACAATAATGGTCGCAATTGTCAGGCAGCCATTGTGGCAACGCATGTTTCACTGGACAACGGGATCGGACTTCTTCGCTTACGCACACAAGAGCTGGAATTTTCATAGAAAGGATTATTAATACGTATTTTAGTGAAATACTTCTGATTTTTTTAAAAAAAAAGAGGGGGCAAACGAGCAGGAGGCCCACCATAAAGGTGAAGTCGCCGCCCATAGACACTCACGCGGCTGGGTGCTCGTGACTGCGTTGCCGGTCTTTAAAGTGAAATTAGGAAACGGGAGAGGGGAGAGGATGGGCACCGGAAGATCTCACTCACCGAACGAAACGCGAGTACAAAATGAACAAAGTCCAATTGCATCACTTTATGCCGGTTTTCTGTGAGAGAGTGGTATTTCTCCGGCCGTGCCTGCCCATCCGGATGAAACTCTACGTTACAGCATGGCACCTTCACTCAAATTGTTTTATATTCATCTATTATGTTCGATTAAATAAGGAGCTACAAGAGATGAGACCTGGGAGTCGTTAACAGGTTGCTAAAACTGCATATTGAAAAAGGGAAGATGATAAAAGAGGAAAGAAAGATATGTGAAGCAAAGCTAAGACCACGGTTTGTATGACTAATTATATAGACTTCGAAGGAAGACTTAGGAAATTAAGTTTTGCTTAAGTCCCAGAGTGGGGTATGTCATGACAATGAAACATATTAACACTATATACTATACAAAATAAATAATAATAATAGCTAAAAAGACCACAGACAACAGACTAACTGCACTGACATTGACAGCAGGTTAAAAGAACGTCTGACCTGTGAGGTAGGCGACAGTGTGCTGTGTAGCCTTAAACTTGTCTCTGTCTGGTTTCGCAGCCAGAGCCAGCAGGGCGCTGAGGACCCTCGCAGTGCGAGACACAGTGGCCGGGGTCGGGTGGCGGTAGCCCTTCACCAGGTGCCCCACCAGCGCAAAGTGGAAATTCGACCGGAAACTAGACATACAACTTTTTTAATATCTCATTGACGACCATCAAATAATTAATTATTTTATTCTATAATAACATAGTCCAAGGAGACCATTTTCTTCTATTTTCCGATGAAAATCAATTTCATTAAAGGTTTCAAGGAAGTTCGTTATTTACGTACATTAAAAAAAAAACATAATTGCATTAATTATTATTTCTGCCATTATTGTATTATGCTATCCTTACCTCAAACCAACAGCGTGGTCTAATTGTTTGAAATGCCACTCAAGTGGTTCACGTGTCTCCATCATCACCTGTTGTAGGGTCTGCAAAAAAATCTTTTGGGTTAATTTTATTTAAAAAAAAAAACTTATTTTTATTAATATGACTTAAGTAGCCTATCTGCTGAAATTAACAGATTTTCATTAACCGATATTGTATCAGTAGATCCAGATTTAAACTGGCATTAACCATTTAACCGACTTAAAATAAAATATAAGATCTGTGTTAGCTAAACTGTATAAGATATGTTTCTCGATATCTAGATAGATTCAAAATAGGATGGTGCTACCATTTAAGTAAAGAAACTTGCGTTTAAAGAACACGCTCTCACATACCTTCTAACAACATAAAAAAAACAATAAAATATAAGAAAAACAAAATACAACATGGTATTTATACACACACAGTGTGAATTTGTGTGTGTATATCTATGTTTGTGTGAGTGCGACATTAAGAGTAACCGCTACATCTTCGTTTGCAGGATTTGTTCACCTTGATTTCGAAGTGACCCTGAGAGTCCAATGTGTGCAGGTTCTGCTCGAGCAGGGAAAGTCCAGCCGCGTATAAGGTCGGCTCGTCCAATTGCAGAACAGACACAGACACCCAGAATAGGGATTTGTGGATCGGTGATTCCTATAATTAATTCATATTATCACACATTGATACCAATGAAATTGAAACATATTTATTCTAGTACTCTTTAAACTCAAAATATATTTATCCTAGTAGGAATGACACGTTTGAATACTATAACTACCGGTTCGGTAGTTATCTACCGGAAAGAATCAGCGAGAAACTCGATAGCTGCTCTTTAAAAAAAAAATTATCATCTTTTTCCATATATCCAGCCGATATATGAAAAATATGGTGTAAAAGATGAATCAACCAATAAGATTTATATCGACATAATGTGATTGAAAAACAAAAAATAACTCTAGTCATATTTATAAAACGCAAAAAACAATAATCTTCTTTGTTGTCAGTTTTCAAATCAAAGGCGTAGAGCGGACTAAAAGAACTGGTAACAAACTCTACGCCACGCATTATTAATATTAAATCAAAAATCAAAACAAATTAACAAAAGTTTCATGATTCTTGCGGCATATATAATGCGGAAAATCTACGCGATACTTTGTGAAAAAAAAGCACCAGCTCTTGGATACTGACAACGAGTACTAATCTCTAAACAGCGCCTGTTCATTGGGGTACGCCCAAGGTACAAAAGTTAACTTATTAAATCTATTATTTCTTAATAGTCATCTTACCGAGTCTAACAATGGCTGAAGCCTCGTCAGGCACATGATAATCGCCTCGAGGAGAGCCATATCGTTGAACGACTCCAACGCCTTGACTAGTATGCGCAGGAGTTGCTTCATGTCGTCATCTGTTACGTGTTTACCTGGTGCACATCAACATACAAATCATTACAGACATTTTGCTAATGAAACAATGAAAACAGGTTTATTTGGACACAAACACCAGAAGTATAACAATACAATAGATAAATAGGGGGTTGTCTGGATGAGATCGCTTATTAGCGAAAAGGCCGCCCGTTGCTCTTATATGTACTAACATCTAATAACGTCATTCACTTCTACTGTTTAAGTCCAGATAGCGAGGACAAACGTAGGTTGTAGCAGTCCACTCATTAGATGCCTGTCATCGATGAACTGTGCTCTGAGGACATGCGACGCTGATCCATTTAGTGATAGTCTCCATGTCTTAAGACGCAAATTGTTGCGGACCTTGTTTCGCCAATAGACTCCAATTTAAGAACGTTCATATTTTGTTTTATTTCTGTGTGTAGAGTTTTTTTGTTTTATGATTGTTTAGTTCTTTTTTAAAATTGTTTATTATATACCTGTAATGCTGTGCATCCCTATAATTTATGCACATACGTGCCTTGTGTTTTTTTTTTGTAATTTTGTTCGGGTTATGTTTGTATGTGTGTTGTTGGTGTGCCTTATTCAATAAATAAAGTGTAAATATATAATAAATATTACAAAAGTGACATACATAAATATATAGTAGTATATTAAAAGATAAACTAAACAAACATATAACGGGGATTTGTCGTTTAGGAACGCGGTAAGGTTAGAGAGGAGTGTCGACTGTCTTCTGCAATGTCCAATTCACAAGTCCAATGTGTCTTCTCTTCCCTCCCTCTCGATGCCAGAAAGCTTGACACTTCCAGGTGACGTATTTGCTAAGTGCTGCCATCACTCAACGCTAACCGTCCCCAAGTCAGAAATAAAATAGTTGAAAAGCTTCACGGTGTACAGTTTGTATAAACTTTATTTTAGTATTCTATATTGTGATATATTTTCATTTAATTGCATGTATTTATTTGTACATTACTTATTATCATTAATATTTAACTTGTATAATATCGAACTCGCGTGCAGTTCTTAAGAATTAATTATGTTTAATACGTGGAAAACGCTGTGGATTTCACATAGTATAATTATCTATTTGTATTATTTATTCAATGTAAGTGTGTAACTGTTTGTTGTTCCCTAAAATAAATAAATAAGTCGATTACTCGACGTACCCAAATGTGGAACTGTCAAATCCAACTACCGGTCGACACAGTCCCAAGTCGATACCAATTGCAATATGTGTATCGGCACTTCGTCAATGGGCGCGACTTTCAAATTATGCTATGATATCAAACCGAATTAAGAATTTTAAAATTAAAATAAATAAATACATTAAAAATAATAATTTAAATAAATTAAGATATTTTTTTTAGTGGGAGTGCCATGCTGTAACGTAGAGTTTCAGCCGAATGGGCAGGCACGCCCGGAGAAATACCACTCTCTCACAGAAAACCGGCGTAAAGTGATGCAATTGGACTTTGTTCATTTTGTACTCGCGTTTCGTTCGGTGAGTGAGATCTTCCGGTGCCCATCCTCTCCCCTCCCCCGTCCTCTTTCCCTACCCCCCATTTCCTAAATTTCCTTTAAAGGCCGGCAACGCACTCACGGTTCCCAGCCGCGTGAGTGTCTATGGGCGGCGACTTCACCTTTACGGTAGGCCTCCTGCTCGTTTGCCCCCTCTTCGATAGAAAAAATAAAATGGGAATAACATGAAATACAAAAATTTCAACATACTTATGCAGCCGAAAACTATGAGCGCCCGTGGCTGCAGTGCCGGATTGAAGCAGAAGGCAAAGCTTCTCGCAAGTGAGGTCCTGCAGTTGGAAAGCTTAGTTCTCAATCGGATAAAATTCACTCTAAAGCTTCGTATCGACCATATATACATTTTCTATGACATTACGCAATGAGCAGCGCGTAACTCACCAAGTTTTCAACCAATCACAGCCAGGTATGTCTCTCATACAGGCCTCCATTATTTCGAGTAGGGCGTCGGTGATTGTCTCCAAGGATTGTAGTGGTAATCTCTCTCTGTCAGTCACTGATGATGCTATCACCGGACCCATGATGCATGATGATTGGCTGCAGCCGTATGTGTGTTCAGAATACCTGGTGTACCAAGAAATTATGAGAAATTGAAAGATGGGGCTCTAAAAAAACATTAAAGAATTAACTAATGTTGTGTACAGTGTATCACCATACGTCGTGAGAAACTAAGTATGCGCTTTATTTTAGTAATGTTTGAAGATGAGAAGGAGAGGCACCAAAATGTCACCAGACTGGACTATATACAGATATTACAAGGGGTGGGGGATTCTCTTCTTCATAAGTCATATCGTATTTATCAATAATCAAAAAGCCAACCAACTGACACTATTAATAATATGACGTTGTCATATTTAATTTTAGAAACACTTTGTGCAAGGCCAGGAGGCTTACCAGTGTGTTGCCGTCCTTTAAATTGTTTAGCGTTTGATATAAACGTGAGATATTGACATTGATAGGCACAAGCCTGAGACATTCAGTAGGTGTTTGTTCACCAGGCACGCCTACTTACCAATCACCGGTGTGTCGATGATATGGACTTCTGAAGGCTGTGACGGCAGCGGATTTAACTTTCGATATGCCAAACATTTGATAAAACTTCGGAAGCGCAAATTCATCCAATGACAGCATAAGGAGACGTTGGGTCTCCTCTGAAAATAGACGTAAATTGTTCTCTTGAATCCCGGCCATATGTAACCATAGATAGCTTAGTTATAATCTAGCAAATTGCAAAACAGAGATTTGGTAATTGTTTTGCGAGTAGATTTTATTATAATAAATAACATTTTAAAATATTTAAGCACTTTAAATAAGTATTGACAATAATAATACTCGAGGGAATGATCGTCTCTTTTACGCTCCATTATAACTTAGCATAGACAGAGAATGAGAAGAGGAGTAGGTCGATAATAAAGCGTCAAACTGGAGTATGATGGATACCTGAAAATGTCGGCGATTGACAGGTGCATAGAGAATGTATAATGTTGATAACCAGGCCGTGGGTGGCTGCCCTCATCGATACGGTACCAGAGCACACGAGAAACGTCACAGTGTGGAACAGGTAGGGTAAATGACGGGCCACATCCAGGCAGTTGTTGAATGAGAGCATCAGCTGTAAAACAATATGTATCATAGACATCAAGCCAAGTACAATGTGACTGTATGATGTACTGGTTTTGCTCGTTCGTGTGGTTTAAATACATAGGGAATTTGGAAAGTCGATACATAAATGACTTTTTTATATAAACCTTATGCCTAAGTAAAATGCCTTACTTAAAGTTTAGTCCATACCAAAATTCAACGAAATCGGTTCAGTAGTTGACACGTGAAAGCGCATACATACATTTTTCGCATTTACAATATTAGTATAGATCAAAAACTAGGCAGGTTTCTACGTATAGCTAATGCTTCGAGGGTAACCTGATGAGATACCCACAACAAACTAAGGTTCGGCACACCCTCTTAATGACAGACAGCCCTGTGATACTACTGTTTAAAATAGTCTTAAAAATTTTCGCCAGGATACTGATTTTAATACTATTTTTTACATAAATAGCTTTATTTTGTATTTTATTATCTAATGTCATCTAAATGTTTATACACTATCGTTAAATAAAAAAACATTTATTGACAGTTTCGAGTTTTATTTCGCATCACTTGTAGTTTTGGTCCTTCGAGCCATATATAATAGAAAATCAAATAATAAATACAGAAGGACAATGAAACTTACCAAATACCTTGCCAGGATGGCAATGTCATCCCACATCATGTGCTGTTCTAACATGGCTGTTGGCGAATGACAGGTTTTATCCACGACCTGGGAATGGTTCAAATATTTCGGGCCTGATTAGTTACAGTTAATAATAATCATTTACAAATATATACATTTGTCATGAAATTATTAAAGTCTCTGACACAGAGTCCCAGATTTTTAATAAAAAAGAAACAAAAAGAAAAGAAAGAATATTACTAGAAAAAATAAAATAAAAACCAAACTTACAGTGGCTGGTGTGATTGGACCCAATATATTATTGGGTAGTTTCGTTAAAGCCTGCAGATTAAAAAAAATAGAGAACAAAACAACAAAATAATATATATATATATTACTCTCAAAGTTAAAACAATGAACCGTCAACTAAGATGATAAATACGAACAAAAAAGACTAATATTCAAAAAAAAACCGAAAAACCCTCCAAATCGTGGTCACCATACTACATTTTAATGTGGTTATATTTGCATAACTCATACTCACCCTACACATCCTTCCAATAACTTTCTTCGAGACTAATTGCACATTAGCGGACGCCAACGCAACGGCCGTGTCGGCCATTATCTCTATCATGGGCGACCCAAGACCTGATTGAAACACGTCAATCATTAAACCCACATATCATACTAATTCTCAAATACTAAGTCGGAAACAGTCATTGGTAGGGAGCAATACGATTTTCGGTTCATGGCAGACAGAGCCTAGCTATTGGGGAGACGTCGTGCCAAGACTCAGTTGCCATTCGGTCGTCGTCGCGATAGGTTCTCCTCCTTGCAACTGTTTCTGTCGTGGTAATGTGATTTAAATGTAATTATATTCATTAAATGGTTCAAAATTTAATATATACAGCTATATATCTGAGGATATGGCCGCACCGACATATATATATATATATATATATTGTACTTATTAATGATTTATCTTATATAAACTTTCTAATAACACAATATGTAGCACGATAAACTACAAAAGAGCATAGTTCTTCATTACCATATAACGAGAATTGTGATTATAAAAAAAAGTACAGACTACAGACGCCGTATAAATCACCTGAGTCCACACTCCGCTGTATGAAACTATCCAGGACCATATCTATAAGTTCTGGCACATGACCAATCGATCCCCATATCTTCGCCTGAACCGATGGATACATTTCGGTCTCCTCTATTGTTAATTCTATTAACTTCTCCAATATTTGAGCCACTTGCTTCTGACGTCTCGATTCTTCCGTGGGCTTGCAGAATCTGCAATTTTTAGTTACTTTTTTATATAATTAGTGATGGGCTGGTTGGAAAGGAAATATGGAACTTTAACAGTCGAGTTAAGTCGATTATGCCGTGCTTACACGACTGTCAAGTCGCGTCTTGTTTATGCAACACGTCCAGTTACACCCAACTCCACACCTAAGTTTATAAAGCTTTATTTTTAATTATTTTCAATGAGAAAGTACATATTTTTTATTTACTTTTTTCTTGTTATCTGTAACCGAAGTTCGGTTAAACCGAATGTAAAAATAAAGTTCGGCCATACCTAATGATTATTGTAAAAATACTCACTTGACTAAATTGGCAAGCCATGGCGTCATATATTCCAAGCACAAATGTTTCAATTCTATAGTTGACCCACGGAAACCCTTAAAAAAATCAAAACGTAATATATTCTTTTCATTATTTTCCTCTGAGCACATAAAATTATTAATTGAATTCACCTGAATACACTCCTCTAAGAACTCGAGTGTCAAATGCGGCTCATTATGAGCCAACTTCTCACTCACAGACTTTATAAAGATAGTATTATTTGATGGTATACACAGGCCTAAAACAGATTTTTTGGTTAAAAATATAAATAACTTCACGTGTTTTATCTATAGCGAAGTTTTCTATGAACATCTATACACTGAAAACATATTCGCAGTGGTGAAGACCGTCTGAAAAAAAAACGGTTAACGTACCACTTTGAATCGTCTTAAATCTAAGTGATTCTACGCCTGTTCGTACACGACCAAGCTGAGAAGTAAGCAAGAAACTTGGGTTATTTTGTTGATGATCCTAATACAATATTTTTGAGGGCGACGAGGGTACCAAAGTGAATAGAAAATCAGCTCGAAAATATACCTGATGTCTCCAATAACTGGCCTTCGATTTTAAGATGAAAAGTGGCTGTCAATGCGCACAGCTGATTGTAGGCCGCGGTACGTAAATTGGGATCGCACGAGCCCAGATTCAATAGGGCCATGTTTAACAATGTCCCCGGTACGTCTTTGGGACGTATCTTCTGATGTACCGTCACTGAATCTTGCTGGAAACGATAAAGTCAAAATTTTTTCATTCAGTAAGGTACTTGGGATTATTTTCAAACGTCTTAAAACTAAATGTTTCGCCTGTACGGACGCGACCAACCTGAAGAAGCAGGCAAGAAACTTGGCTTGGTTGATTATTTTTGGCAGTAGAGAGATTAAATTTTTTTAGGGCGACATCTATTGACGCGTTCTGCGACACAAATCTTTTTTTTTATATAGAAGAGGGGGCAAACGAGCAGGACGCCCACCATAAAGGTGATGTCGCCGCCCATAGTCACTCACGCGGCTGGGAGCTCGTGAGTGCGTTGCCGGCCTTTAAAGGGAAATTGGGGAATGGAGGAGTAGGGGAAGAGGACGGGGGAGGAGAAAGCATGGGCACTGCAAGGTCAAAAGTCAAACCTTAGGTTAAACAAGTTGTTTTTTTTTTTGTAATAATTCAAACGTCAAACTCACCGGTTGGCTAAGCTCCCACCTATTTCGTATATGAATGATCGATTGTACAATATTATCGCAATCGTTGTGTATGAAGCTGAGTGGAGTCGCTTCGTTCACTATCGATAGTGAGAATTGGTTGTCATCCACTAGGCATACCTACAATTATCATAAAAACATTACTATCAAAAAGGATAGAGCGAAATGTGATCTATCAAAATCACAAATATCTTTATTCACACATAACTATAGTCAAAAAAAAGTTTCGACTTAGCATCGGGACAGTTCAATTCTTGAGTAGCCTTACAATGCTTTGCTATTTTAATTGTCAGTAGCACAATTTTGTATTAATTGTTTATTTTAAAAGAGCAGCTATCGAGTTTCTTGCCGGTTCTTCTCCATAGATGACTGCCTTCCGAACCGGTGGTAGTGTAAAAATTGACGATTCAAAAGTGTCTTTATAAAGACCTACTTGAATAAAGATATTTTGAGTTTGACTCTACATTTACTGGGAGTTCCCAAATCAAGGGCGTGAAGCAGACAATAACTGACAAGAAACTCTCCGCCACTCCTTTAAATCACCAAGCATGTTTCACAGTACGCGTGTAAGCTGCAACCATTACACCATGCAGCAGCAAATGGGTCAACACCTATCTATGTCGTGGGTTCAAAAATGGAGCCAAAAGTGGGTTTTATTTAATGAATTTATAATTACTTAAAAAGCCAACACACCAAAAGCCCAATATACTTCCTTAAAGCTACCAGAATTTCAAAGTAGTCTGTATACACAAAGAAACTATAATTATTTTATCTGTTAAACATGTTTTAAGATGCCTCTGTATTTTTATCATATATTTTTTTCTGTTCATGTATTTTTGTGATGTGTTTTGTTCCGTAAAATAAATAAATAAATAAAATAATATAATCTATGGAACATTAAATGGACGAACCTCATCAATTTCCGATGCGTAGTACACGTCATTCAATAATACAGGAAATCCCAAAACTTTTGTTTTCTCCACTGACGTTATTTGCAACGCTGTGGGTCCGACCTGAATTTTATTCATATTGTATCAATTCTCATCGGCAATTATTAAATAATAATTGTAAAAGTATAGAAAAACACGTAATAACGGGGCTTTCGTTATAAATTATCTCTTAGCTACATCCAATGTTATAAAAAAAGATCTTCAAAAATCCTTTGGTATTTTTTTAATGATCAAAGAAACCTTTATTTTTTCAAAAAAAAATCTTTTATTTAAAAAAATACCACTAAAACCTTAGTTATTATGTTTTGTTGAATATTCTTAATTTTCCTTTCATAAGCACATAAGCATTTTTAAAAGGTCAGTTATTTTTTCTAAAAACCTTAACTTGTTCATACTAAAAGTCTCGAGGCCTAGTATTAAAATAACATTGTTCAGATTGGTATTAACAAAAAACAAGTGGGATTTATTATGTAAGTAATTTTTTTCATACCTTAATAGCAACCTTAGTGTCTTTATGTGACAATTTGAGGGCGTTATTGAACACTTTGAGGTCCTCCTCGAGTGCCAAAGTCGCTCCGGGGAGTTTCTGCTGTTCCGAGTCGATATAATCGCACAGACGGGCATGATTGTCTATGAATATTAGTTTGCGGTTACCCTGAAGGATAACATAACGTAAATAACAGGGCACATCTCACAGCTAGACCTAAAGTAATGTGTTTGTAGCTGGTGATACTCAAATATTCATACTAATATTATAAACGCGTAAGTAAATATTTATGTACGCTACGCTTAAACTACTGAACATTTGGTAACGGGACACGGGGACATTTGGTATAGGATAGACTAAACTTTAGGATATTTGGTATAGGATAGACTAAACTTTAGGACATTTGGTATAGGATAGACTAAACTTTAGGACACTTGGTAGAGGATAGACTAAACTTTAGGACATTTGGTATAGGATAGACTAAACTTTAGGACACTTGGTATAGGATAGACTAAACTTTAGGACATTTGGTAGTTCATAATTCATTACCACTCCAATATAGAGGTCGTGAGTTCGATTCCGGCTTACCAATAAAGGTTGTCTACAAATAACACTATAAGGCAAACGGCTTGGTCTTCCCAAGAAATAATGACATATCAGGCACAGAAGGCCTGTCGCCTAAATAACCAATCAATTATCAAAGAAATGGTGATCTGGTTGCAGGTCTGGGCAAAGGACCTAGCCCCTACGGGAAAGTGCCATTTGATGATAATACTCACCCTCAAAGGTGCCAAAATGGTTTCATGGAACTTTGTATACTCGCGAACCCAACTATTACAGTTGTATATATAGCACGCCTGTATATTCGTGTACGCAACTTCTGGCAGCACTGTAAACCACTTCTGTAGGAAATCCGTTCTGAAATATTCCATGTGTTAGGGAATACACGAGAAGCATTATTGAGCCAAGTTTCTTTTGACGAATCCAAACGATTCAAATAATTCTATAGGGTCCAACTTTCTTCTAATGGCTTAATTCACTAGAATTTCAAAGTAGTCCGGAAACTTCTAAGATAGCAAATAATTCCTTTGAGCTATATTTTATGTATTTAAACTCAAATTCAAAATGTCTTTATTCAAATAGGTCTTTTTATAGAGAGTATTGAATGGTTAATTTTGACACTACCGGTTCTAAAGGCAGTTTATCTACCGAGGAACCGGCATGAAACTCGATAGCTTTTAACTAAACCTTTGGTATACAATTATGCTTGACCAATTCAAATAACTAAAGCATTGTAAGGCTACTCGAGAATTAAACTGTCCCGATGCTGAGCCAATTGCAGACACATTAAAGGGAACTTGGTCCTCTAAATATTCATATAAAATTTTACTATCTATTCTGTCGATAGATGGCGTTAATATCAAAAATATAATAGATTTTTTTAATCCGACTCGACATTTTCACGAATCTCCGTTAACATACAAACCTGAACCTGTTATCGGAGTTGGTGTGGGTGAAGTCGATGATCAGCTCGAACGGCTGTTGGCAGAACGGCTTCAGGGTCAAGATCACGTGATAGATCAGAAGATCGGCGTTCACTTCACCAATCCTGGCAAAAAAACAATCATTACTGTTAAGCTATAGTGTTTATGTTTATGAAGACAAATTAACTGTATTTACGATATATACAATACGATTAAATAAATTCCACCATAATAAAGCAATGCTCACTTGTATCTTCTAGAAATAAAGTAGAAGACGGGATTGCCGAATTTACTGGTGCCCGCTTGGTAGAAGATATTCAGACTCTTGATACTCTTGAACTCCTCCTTCTGGTGCATGTTGTGCTTCACAATGAACTCTTCGAAGTTGGTAGAGGACATGTCTATGGACGACCAGCGGGCGTACGATGAGAAAAGAAGGCTCGATGTGCTGAAAAAAAAACACACTTAGTATTTTAGTTTAAAAGACGTTTGTTTGTCACCCAGTGCATAAACACAAATGTCTAAACACAAATAAACATCCTTTAAGACCATTTGTGTTTATGCACTGGGTGCATATGCCTTTCTACAACTCATACAGCGTTTATATTTTTTTTTATGTAAGAGGAGGGAAACGAGCAGCTAATCGCTGCCAACCACGACCAGCTAATCGCTGACACCTGCAACGCCAGGAGCACTTACATGTGAGTTGCCGGCCTTTGAGGAAGAGGAACGCTCTAATTATATAATATGCACACATATAAAAAATGGCCAAAATACGCTTACAATATATATTTTTTTAAACTAAACTATGCAAGTATACTTACGACTCAACGGGTTTGTGCTCCGGCGGTCCCAGATACGCGAGCAGTGTGGCCATCTAAAAGTATTTTAATATTATAACTTTTTATACGTATACATTTGTACGTATAATATGTATACGTATAAAAAGCCATTATAAAATATGTATACGATTGACAACTAACACAATAACAATGCATTTGTGATCGGAATTAATCGTGTAACAGGCATTTTATATTTTAAAAAAAAACTTTTTAAAGGCATTCTAAACACCATAAAAAAACAAACCTTTAAATACTGATTGTGTTATCATTTGTATCGTATAAGTTCCCATATAATTGTTTTGTGTTTAGTAGTTTTATTATCTTAATAAGTTTCTTGTTTTGTTAATATATTTAGCACAAAAGACGTTTGGGTACGGATTCAATAAAATAAAATAAAAAAAATTACAATTCAAAGGTGTGTTTACAAAATCCTACTCGAATCTTGTGTTTGATTCAAAAGTGTTAGTTATATATCAACACTTCGTAATCTTCACCTAACCAGGTCTTAGTACAACACTAAAACTAAACTCTTCAATTTTATAATTATCTCTATATTTGTCGTAATAAATATTTTCCTATAATATGTATCGATACCTTATCGAAAGGCCGCCGCCCAACCGCCTTGTGGTCTCTGCTACTGGACAAGTAGTCTCCAATTCTCTCTTGATGGTTCCACAGCAACCTATGCAGAGCCAACACATTCGCGTCGCTTATAAACGAGAGGCTGTGAGCCGCCTGCTCCACGCTCTCACAGTCCGAGGCTATTTGTATGAAGAATCTGAAATTAATCAAACTCTGCAAAATCTTCAAAAGACCATGCTGGTATCCCGGCTGATCAGAGACTTTATCTATATAAAGATCTTTAAAAAGATTAAATATTGTATCTATATAAGATATGTGCGTTGATACAGTGTAACGACAGTCGCATTTAACGAAAAACTCTCTAAAGCGTCGAAATCAATTGGTTTTATATATTACAGCGTATTCCAATCCATTTATTCTCTCCATTTAACGGCCAGTCTACAACGCCATAAAATGCACAGTCCCTTCAGTGTCGTTATATAGAGTTTACACTGTAATAACATCGATACATTTTGCAATAATAAAAAAAGTTTCCGTCTTTTAGTTAATGCTCTTTATTAGGTTTAGCTTTGTTTAGTATACGCTTTTTCATTATATTATTAAACTAATAAAAACAATACCCAAACTATTATTGTCTTTGAAATACATTTAATTGTAAACTATAGCCTAAGAATTCTTTTGAATAACAAATAAAAATAAAAAAACATCATGGGAACAGGTACCCAGACCCCAAGACCCAACGCTGATAAAAATGAAAGTTGCACTCACTTGCGTCCCATTTCAAAGTGTGCTCGTAAAAAGTCATTAAAAGGTAACATATGTTGCTCCTTTGAGAATTCCACGTGATTCGCAATATTCTGCAGTATCTTGGACATTAGCATTAGGCCCCGTTTGATTTGCAGGGGTATGGGACGGTGGACTATGCCCATCTCTTGTGGTGATACTAAAATGTTAAATAAGACATACAAATATCTTTAAACTGTATCCGAGAGGTTTAAGAAGATGGTGGGTAACACAAAAAACTGTAGTTGGCAAAACAAAAGACAGAAGAGGATTTTTTTTATTATTAATGAGACATCGTAATTAATAATATATGTTGGAAATAACGCCAATCGATATTGTTATTTACACTCCGGGTGTTAGGAATATCTTTAAAAAAAAAACATTTTCTAGACAGTTAGCAAAATACACTCTTTTAAAGTTAGTATCGTGTACCAAAATATTATTGAGTCTTACCAATGGCTGGATTGATAAATCTGAGGAACAGAACTGTACCGACAGCACCAACACTCGTGTGGGGAAATTGCGAGAAACGTTTGTTTAATACCTGTGAAGCGTTAAGACCGATTTAAAATAAACTTTAATATTTTTATTATATTTTTATTGAATCAATACGATTCGCAACAAAGTCTGTGAAGTGATGTTGATCTATTATTTTTCTATCAGTACCCTTGGTACAAAACGCATAAAAGACAGACAGACGCAGAAACAACGGACTACATTTTTTTCATAAGTATCTTGTCAGTAAGTTATTTGCGGGTAAGTTTTATGAACGTACCCTTCTTGCAGGTAAGTTTCGTGCAGGTAAGTTTCGATAACGTATAAACTATAACTATAACGTATATACGATAAGTATAAACTTATTAACAACGGACTACATTTATTTCATAAGTATCTTGTCAGTAAGTTATTTGCGGGTGAGTTTTATAAACGTACCCTTCTTGCAGGTAAGTTTCGTTCAGGTAAGTTTTTCCAAGTAAGTTTCTTCAAGACTTACCCTAGGTAAGGTATGTCGTCTATAAGTGATAGATATTTGAACATTACATCGTCCATACCTGATACAAACAATGGCACATGCTCCTGAGCTGAGGCGGGAACATGTCCGCACAATTGACGATGCGTTCAAACACCTCCTTCGTCAATTCTATCAAATTCGCACGGTTCACATTAATGTCCTCGCTGGGGTCTAACCTGCAATATGTTTCAAAGTTTGGTCACGTGACTTTCGTATAATTCAAACCAAACGAGATTTTAGTTTTTTTTATCTTAAGATATTAGTCTAGATGGATTATTAGATATTAGTTAGATTAGTGCTTATTAGTCCTATAAGATAAACTTTTCATTAATCTTAGGACTAATAAGCAGTTTTAACCATGCCTAATAGAAATTGACGATTCAAAAGTCTCTCTATAAAGACCTACTTGAATAAAGATATTTTGAGTTTGAGTTTGAGTGTAGTAATATTTGACATAAGCAAGTGTTCTCACAATACGATGCAATTTCATTAGAATGAATCATATCAGTCTTTAATATAACGCACGTAAGTAAACTTACCTGGCCGGATCCACCTCAAAACTCAATTCGGGCTGTTCCAACAATGAAGTAATGATCGGCTCCAATAGATTTTGTAAATATGTATGTCCGTATATCTTAAAACAATACGCCATAATCTTGCTACCGAGAGAGTTGCCACGGAAGAGTGTTTGCATACAATCCGATACCTGAAAAATCAGTTTAATACCATTTGCTAAACAACTTAAGAAAAGAGACACAAACCAAACGAAACACTTAGGAAATTTCGGAAAAAAATCAACTAAGGTATGTAGTATACTAGTAGCTTGTCTAGTCTTTGTCCGTGGTGTGGTTTAAATACAAAGGGAATTTGGAAAATCGTTTTAAAAATGGCAGAGTTCTGGTGAAATTTTTATACAAACTTTTCATCCCCTTCAATCCTTCTTTTCCCGATAAACTTCCTTCCCCAAAATATTTTTATATAGGTTCAGTACTTTAAGCGTGAAAGAGTGATACATACATTTCTAATATAAGTTTGGATTAAAATTATCAAGTTATTAAGTAAAACATACCTCAACCTCCCGATAAAATATATTCCAGAGTAGAGGTGCAAGGAGGTGCTTGGCGTCAAACAAAGTGACGAACACCCTGGCCAACTCATCCATTTGTGACGTGCTGACCACACTGGCCAGCGCCATTGCTATTGGCAGTTCACCCTGACACATTTCAGTCACAATCAGATATGGTGGTCCAAATTTGGCCATCACAAAGTTAGGTAATTTGAAACAAAAATGGGTGAAAACCCATACCCGATAGCCTGGTAGTTGAACTTATATCAATACTTTTTATAGAAGTAAAAAGAAGGATCACACAATTAATTTCTAAAAATCTATTTTCACAGACCGGTCGTAATACACTTCCTATAACGACTAACTCTCTAAAGAGTCGAAATCAATTAACTTTCGCCGGTTTAGCATATATGCTGTTCTGATCTTTCTTCTCTCCATTTGACAACTTGATCTCTATAACGCCATAAAATATACCCTCCCTTCGGTATCGTTATATAAAGTTTAGACTGTATATTGTTTAGTAGAAAAAACTAAAATAGTAGGAAAATTCCGGTACCTTATCTGATATCATAGTGACGAGTTGGACCAGCTGTTCGAATCTATCAGCCAATACCGTTTCAGCCAAGGTGTCAAACTCTGTGCCCTGCTGGAGTATCTTGGTCAGTACTTCCATGAACGCTGCACGCGTCTGCAGGTCGCGGTGGTATCCCAGATCTTGACATACCAAAAATAAACTAATTTAAAAGGCTGAAGAATTGTAATCAAGTATAGTTTAAAATCTAATGTAACATTGCATAACTCAACGAACGTCATATTAAATTGACGTATAACAAAAAATCTAACTATTTAAAATCAAATTAAATATTGATATTAACGCCATCTATTGCAAAGATGGTATAGCTATAAACTGAATTTCATCAAACATCGTCTCTTTGTCAATATTTTCTATCTGGGGATGGATGGTACGACCGTTCCTAGTTGAATGAATTTTTGATAGGACTGTGTTCCACGCACACCTGCACCTGCAAAACTTGCAGGTGTGTTGCCAGCTGTGGAGGAAGCATTTTAGAGGTATTACGTATAAAAGAATATTGATATCCTTACCGATGCTATGCATCAGCCCCGAATCAATGTTGGCACTGAGTAAGTTCGACATTGCCTGTATGGTCGCTTTTCTCAACGTGTCCAACCTACCAGGACCCTCAGTTATCTCCACTTCGTTGCAATCGTTGAGTAGATTCATAAATAGTGTGAAGTATCTGTCCAAAAAAAAGTAGTTCAAATTGGATTTTGTTGGCGCAATACCACACCGGCCTGCCGAACAGAGGATTCGATCTCCGGTCAACAATTATGTTATGTACAGTTTGTTTTCTGTGACCTCTTTTTTTTCTGAGATGGAAATGCATTTTCGCATACCCTGGTTCCAAAGGATAAGGGATATGTGGGACTCAACCCACGCTGGTGTCTCTGCTTTTCAGAGACAAGGTGGACAATACCCACTAAAACCACCTCGGGTAAACCTACAAGACCGCATTGAAAGGGCCCTGGGGTCGCTTTTGCACTCAACCAGGCACCCAGCGGATTGTTTTCTGTGACCTGGGTGTAATAAGAATAATAATAATATTTATTTATTAAGTAACTAAGACTCATAAGTGTTAGTATATACAATTACTTTGATATATATATATATAATATGTAGATTATCAGTTCTGTTAGCACTCACAAAGCTATAAATTGCTTGCATTGGGGATTACCGACGTGTGAAAAGTACAAAATTTATAAATGTCGGAAACATATAAGTGCTATATAATTGTGTAGCCTCATTGCTATATACTATGTCTGAGGATGATGTTAATAAGCCGCACAGACATATATTATAAAAAGTCCATACTCACTTAAGAAACAGTTGACTCTTTGCCTCCATTAGGTCACCCCTATCAGACTCTTCGGGCTGCAGAGGAAGACCTTTGAGCAAAGCAGCTACAGCTTCCATACAGGCCTGGTCCAGCTCTCTGGGACACATGACATGCCTGTTACATAACGTCACGTCTCACTTTACATTAACTACTGTACCAATGGATTTTAAACACTTAAATTTAATATAATCTGTAAATTATAAGGGCGTTGGAACATGCAAAGGCATAAACTGAAGAGTTTACTTTTATATATTTCAGGGCTTCTTAAACTTTTTTCATTCACGATCCTATGTAGGGTTGTGAGTTTCTTGACAAATATTAAAAAAAAATGAATCAATATTATTTGATGATTTATTTATTAAGTAACAATATACATAAACATATGAAAATATATAGTTTAAGAATTCGTTTTGAAACAAATTAATCATTGTTCAAACTGTAAAATGGTGTGGAGAATTTTATTACTGCACCCCATTTAGCTTCGCGATCCATAGTTTAAGAAGCCCTGTTATATTTGAATTATGATTATTATGTAGGCGTGTAGCGAAATCTATCTGCTTAATGACGTCATGCCTTATTTAAGACTATTCATAAAAGAACAGAAGTCTACGTAAAATCATTTTGACAGTTGGCACAGTTTCAATCTAAGCAAAACAAATTGGTCTTAATTATTTCAATAATAGAAACGATACCAATATTTACTCGATATACAAACTTATTTTAAGTAAGTTTCCTACTTAAATCGTTTAAAAGATAATTCTCAAGTAAAAATACCTTGTAATCGACGAAGCATCCGCTCTCAATGGCGGTGCTATTTGATGACTAGTTCCCAAAACCCAATCCGTCACATATTCCACCATCTTGTTGCGAAACTTCATTTCCTGTGATTGATGAAGTAATTATAAGATTCAGTGTCTAGCGCAAAGTGTTATTTTTTTAATTAATTAAAAAAAAAATGAATTACCAATAACATTGAAAAAATATAATTATTTAGTCTAAGTACTATTTAAAAAATATACTAGGCTGCGAGACAAGAGAGCCACGTCACCATAGACACCATTCAACGGTTACCTAGCGAGACCTTAAAGTAGTTAAAGAAGTCTGGTTTTTTAACGAATGCTTAATGAAACTTATGGATGAAAAATTTAATCTATTTAAAACATTAGAAATTGACAGACTCACCTGCCTAAATGACAAATCGTCTCGCCTCCTCATCATCGCCTCGACGACTTGGCACAACTTCGTTTTTATATGCACAGACAGAACTGTCATGTCCAAGTGACGGACGTACCTTAAAGCATTAGGAAGTGAAGATTGTTTACCCAAAAGTATTATGTTGGTGTATTTTACAAATTTTGCACAGATCGAACACTTATTTTAAATAAGTCGAACTTACCAGTGAAATTTAAGTGATATGTTTTGTCAAAAACGCTTTATTATTGATAATATTCAAACTAATCGTATTTTTTAGGTACTTTAATTTGAATGAAAAAAATATATACGAAATATATACGAACTTGACTCACCTCACAATAGCCAGCATTAAACCCTCAATAGACGTACTACTGAGGTGTTCGGGCTGCCCCACACCCTTATTATTATTATTATTATCCAGAATACTCTTCATTATAAATATCGTATGCTCCACAAACTGAGTATTCATTTCCGTCAACACCACCTTCAACATGACAACATTGCTTAACCCACGAAAAAAATCGAATCAACTCTCCATCCCCTTCATCACAGTAAAAGCGGAAAGAGATGCAAGACTTAGTTATAAAAATGCATAAGGACATAAAACCGAGATCACGCTTAAAATGGTAACCAGCCGAGATAGTTGTGACTTCACAGACTGGTTTATTTTTAAAACCCTCGCAGCTTAAAGAAAATTATTGACGTATAGCTCTATGTGGAAAAGATATATTTTGGAAACAGTCATAAATACTGATAACGGAACAAAACACGATTTCCGGTTCACGGCAGCACCGTCGCCATATTTATAGAGAAATTGCCTTAGTGAAGTTTGCCTGAGAACATGATCAGGGGCGACATTGATTGCAGTAATATTCTGCAATCATTGCTAAGATCACATGCCCCTGATAATTTCTACCGACTCAGGAGGCATCCATTGATGGCTGAGGTACGCTTTCGAACGAGCCTCCGCCGAGAAAGCCCCGGAGTGCCATGCTGTTACTAAGAGTTTCAGCCGAACGGGCAGGCACGCCCGGAGAAATACCACTCTCTCACAGAAAACCGGCGTAAACTGAGGCAATTGGACTTTGTTCATTTTGTACTCGCGTTTCGTTCGGTGAGTGAGATCTTCCGGTGCCCATCCTTTCCCCTCCCCCGTCCTCTTCTCCTGCCCCCCCCCCCATTTCCTAATTTTCCTTTAAAGGCCGGCAATGCAATCACGAGCTCCCAGTAGCGTGAGTGTCTATGGGCGGCGACTTCACCTTTATGGTGGGCCTCCTGCTTGTTTGCCCCCCTCTTCTATAAAAATGACAGCCCTAACGAATCGTTACCTTAGCTCTGCACCAAAATCTGACATTTTTATGACAGGATCAGGAATGGTAGTGGACGAATATAAGAGGTTAAAGTTAAAAATTCTATGTGTTTTTTTAGCTTCGGCCGTAAATAAATATTGCAAATATCGTGCCAAAAACTTAGCTAGTGGTGTGGACATCGTACCAAGACTCAGTTGCCATTCAGCCGTCGTCGCGACAGGTTCTCCTCCTTGCAACTGTTTCTTTCATTACGTTGTACGTTGGATTAATATATATGTCAATAAAAATATTATTGAACATCTACCTGTTGTTGTTGATCGAAAAACTTGTCGACGATCGCCTTAATTTGATCGAACAATATAGGGTAGAGAGCCGGTGACATTTCCTTGCCAACTAGCTCTTTCACGTGACATTGTATGTGCGCTGCGAAACGTTCGTTGTTGCACAGCAAGAGACGGAGGAGTTGACCAATAAATCTGTACCAAAAAAAAATGTATGTTTATCATCAATTTAAGAATTTAATATGCATTTAAAAGGTCACTTACTGTGTGACAGGACAGTATTGTACCTCCTGTGTACTGTTCGCTAGTACGTGATATTTTCGTGAATCTAAAAAAAGAAATGTTCTGTTTCATTAACACAATGTGTGTAGTGTACTAAATATTAGTAGATATGAGAGCAACGGCCTTATCCCTAAAAAGCGATCTCTTCCAGATAGACCACAGAATAATCAGTATAATAAATTTGAACAGGGTGCATACGAAGAATACAAAAAAAAATAAGTAAAACAGGATAAATAACTTTAGGCTAATTTAAATTTAAAGATAATTACATAACAAAATAGGACAGTTTACGAACGAGAAATGCATATGAAGAAGAGATTTAAAAGATAAAGAAGAGATTTAACGATGGAAACGACTGATGGCTGATCGGATGGAATCAGGAAGTGAGTACCAATGTTTTATTAGTATTTGAATTCTATTATTCTGTTCCTTAAACTAATCATTTCCAAAAAAAGAACAAGCCGAGTTTCTTGCCTGCTTCTTCTCGGCTTGGTCGCGTAGAATCACATAGATTTATGACGATTCAAAATGGTCCTATGTACCTTAATGAATAAAGATATTTTGACATTGACTAACAAAAAAACATATGTCATTTAAAACGCCAATTCAACGTTTGACTAATCGTTATAAAAACGTTCAGTTAATATAACTAAAAGGTTATTTAAATAAACAATTTTACCATGTCCAAGTGCCCATACAGTAGTCGGCTTACGTTGTAAGCACACACCGCCCAGAGCACACAAAAACGAGGTTATATTTGCCCACTCTTGTATTTGCATCTAAAAGTACGTAAAACGGTGACAAAATTTATCAAATATATTTAAAAAAATGACAAAAATATGTAAAAAATAAAAAAAAGATGATTTTCATTGTTTAGACGTCAAAATATTAACAACTTTTATCAAATATATTTAAAGAAATGTGTAAAAATTTAAAGAAAATACGATTTTAATTAAGCAAGCATAAGTAACAAGGTATCTTAGACCGAAGTTAAAGAAGCCTTAAGCGTCTATGACATGTCCTTTCAATTGAATATTAAACCCAAAAATAAATAAAATTTGTATAAATAATAAATAAATTACATCGAAATCATGTTCAGCACTCGTATGGTGTGAGACACGCCTCTTCGCTCTGTGCAACGGTTCAGTTCCATCCTCCATCATCCCGAAACCCTTGGGATACTTCTGGAGTAACTTGCATAGAGAATCCCTGAATATATAAATATTATTTGAGAAATTTCAAAACAAATTTTGATTCTAAAGTTTGACATTAAACGAAAGCTCTTAGATTCAGATTATTAGAAATAAGTTTGCAAATGTTAATGTTAATTTTAACCAAATAAAAAGCTGAGTTTGTTGGGTGCTTCATCTCTGAGACGCTTACGAACAGGCGACCTAGATTTAAGACGATTCAAAATAGTCTAGATATATATATGCTCAATTAAAAATTCACAGAGTGTCTAACAAAAATTGAAAAACAAAAATAATAAATCGTATCGTAAGCCTGTTTTTTTTTATGTAAGAGGAGGCAAACGAGCACGCGGGTCACTTCGAGTGATGTGCTAACCGCCGCCCATAGACACCTGCAACGCCAGAAGGCTCACAAGTGAGTTGCCGGCCTTTAAGGAAGAGGACATTATTCAACATTGCCAGTAATACAAAATATTATAAAGAAATGTCTTACCAACATCGAAAAGTTTCCTCCCAAACAGGTTGTATACCGTTCACACAATGCTCGATTTTCCTCAACAACGCCATTATCCTTTTCTGCAGTGCGGCCGTACCTGTTTGAAAAAGTCTTATAAAGTACAATAGATCAGTACATATAAGCATTCATATATAATATTCTATAAAGCCTGTGACCATGTTAATACAACACACAAAATTTCATCAAAATCGGTAAAGCCGTTTCGTGGTTACATAAAAATCAAGTGTAAAAACTCACTGTGTATGTTATTTGGGTAACGAGTGCCTGTATCCTTAGAGGCTGCTTGCAAAAGGTATAAAATATATTAATACATACGATTATCATCACGAAAATATCAACCAAGCTGAGTTTCTTGCCTGCTTCGTCTGTTGGATGCGTACGAACAGGCGTAGAGTTAGATTTGAGACGTTTTAAAATGGCACTGTGTACTTTAGTGAAACATATTTTGTTTTTGACTTGTGATTTACACCATAAATTATATAAGTTCTACATGACATTGACAACTCACACGTTGTCAGAACCGTGGAGGTCTGAGCAATCTCCTGGAAGACGGTGTAATTGGGCAGGAGGCAGTGGGTGGACAGGTCATCAGCACCACATCTGATATCCGCCTCACGGCACAGCAGAGCGAAGCAGGACATCGCCACTAGAACCGCTTCCGTATCGATGGACCAGAGACACATTAGGAATACCACCTGGAATCAAAAAGTATTTATATATAGTACCATAGTTAACCCATAGACAATTTCTTTTGGTCCTTGAGCATCAAAAGTAGTTATTAAACAATATAAATACTAAAAAGCATTTATATAATTTTTATTCCGGCCCGAAGGACCAATTATGTTTTCTATATGATCATAGCTGCGATCACTTGTACAAATTGAAGAGAGAAGAATTCAACTCTCTTCTAGTCTGAATCTCACCTCCAACTTAATATGCGCCTGTTTGCATATGGGTATCTGTGACCCGACATTAGCGTACTCCTTGTGTTTGGACAGAAACTCATTCCTGCATATGAGCACATCCCGAAGCCATCGCAATACTTCTCTGTAATTGCTTATCTGTCGTTGGATTAACTTCTGACTTATACTGTACACCACTTGGGAGCTGAAAACATATTTACTTACTGTTTATCGGAACTGTGGTTTACTCCACCACAGTGTATACTCCACGTAACACTCTATAACGACAAACTCTCTAAAGCGTCGAAATCATCTGGCTTTTTAGCTACAAGCTTCCATACAATGATTTTTTTTCCCTCCATTTAACGACCAATCTCTTTAACGGCGCAACGCACAGTCGCTTCAGTGTCGTTATATAAAATATACACTATATAATATCATACATACAATTTTGAAAAAAAAAAATATTTAACGGGCGGTGGATTACGAATTGTATGAAAACACACTTTGATAAATCGTATTTGAGTAAAATATTATAAAACTAACTAACTACTAATATTATAAATTATTATTATATTGTATAAAAGAGGGGGCTGAGGAGCAGGCAATAAATACAATAAAGGTGAAGTCACCGCCCAAAGACGTAGCTTAAGTGAGTGCGTTGCCGGCCTTTTAGGAAACGCTTTTTTATAAACTTAAAATTAGGGATATATTTTAATGCGACATAATAATAATATTATGTCTCTAGAATGTTTGCCGATTCCCAGACCTACTACTCACAAAACTTCATGAGTATCGGTCAAGCCGTTTCGAAGGTGTACGGGAACATTAGATTAAACAATGATAACATATTAAATCAAATGAGACTTTGATGAAAATAAATCACCTTATATCCCAAAATGTATTGAGGGGTGCTTCAGGGTTCCACATTTGGACCATATCCGGTTTGTGTAACGCTAACAAAGCGTCCATTGCCTCCTGCGATATTTCACCCATGTCCGTGTGATGCACCAGCGAAACTAACCCGTTAATCAGCTCAGTGGTCGCCGACTGTATCTCAACGCCTGAACGACCCGGGTTCTAAAAACAAATTTATTCCAAAAGCCGCGTTTTGAACTACTTCCACAGAATATGTTATACTCCTTTTTTTATGTCCACAAATTCTTTGTCTTTAATTTTAACTATTTATTTGGAATTCTTATGTTTCTATGTAACTTTGGTGTGTATGTGTGTGTAATCTTTTATTCTTTTTTTTGTGTATTTATAGTATACTCATACGTTTACGTAGGCTGTTAACTTACGCTTAGCATCAGCATAGGATCCGCATGAATCAACTTCACCAGATACAACAGAAGTGTTTTGTACATTGGTATTTCTTCTATTTTGCTCTCCTTCGGCTTCAGCGTCAATGATATCATACGCAACGGTGTATGTGCTATATACCCCTACAAAAATATTAATACATATACACTGTAAACTTCATGTAACGCCGCTCGATTTAACGACAAACTCTCTATTACTTTTCGTTTCCATTTAATTTTTTTTACACTTAAATTGTTAACACTTGGCGCCGTGCAGCGGTTTGCGACAACTGGGTGCTGCTGAAAGTCAGTGGCGTGGAATCTTATATTCCACACAAATCCTGAGCAGCACCCCATTTGGCGCACGCCCGCGGCACTTGCAACAATGCAATGTGTTTATTTTAAGTTAATTTTAAAAATACTATTGTACTTATAATGTATTGTGATGTCCAAATAAACATATTTTCTTTCTTTTTCTAAAGTTGGTTTTGCTTGTATTCCATACAATGATTTATCACCTCTCTTTAACGACTAGCTATGTAACGCCATAAAATGCACAGTGCCTTTAGTGTCGTTATATAGAGTTTATATTGTGTTTATACATATTATATTGATCCATTCTCTGGTGTATGGTACATTTACAACCGTACTGTAGAACACATAAAGGCGGAGTGTTTCTTGCCAATTCTTGTCCTCCTATACATATTCGATTTGGGAACTGGCAATAATAATTCATAAGAAACTTACCTATATGAATAAAGTTTTTTGATTTATTTGATTTTGACTGATCAGGACAAGTTGCACAACAATTTTAACAGTCAATGAGCTATTTTATTACAATTATTATTCAATCAAGCTTTGAATTGTCTATTGGTGCACGCCACCATAAATGCCCAGGTCATATATGCCCAGTTGCTTCCCACTAAGAGACCACTAATAATATAAATTACCTGTGTTGTCTTGTTCAATGTGTCTGTGAACATCGCACGCATCTCCGCAGCGCGAGGATATAGCAACTCGATTTGAGGCCACCAAGGCAGGCGTGGCTGATTAATTATCCTATAAATATTTGTGTAATAAATGCAAGCTAAAATAAGCATTTAACTTTAAGTAAACAAACTTATAGGCCAGGGCTTCTTAAACTTTTATCATACATTTATGATTGCGAGTTTTTTGACGACCCCAAACGAATATAAAAGAAAAATTAATTTATATTTTGTGATGATTTATTTATTAGGTAACAATATACATACACATATGAAAATATGTAGTTTTGAAAAAAATACAAAAAATCTAAAATTTAAAAATTGACATTAAAATCTCTCGGCACAAGAATTTTTCTACGTGACCCCTTCTGTGGTCGCAAACCATAGTTTAAGAAGCCCCGTAATAGACAATTCTGAAATTCAGTTAAAAAAGGTTTCACTGAATATTTATAAGTTACTAGCTTTCCGCCCGCGGCTTCGCCCACGTGTAATTTGGTTATGTATATAGCGATTTTTAATGATCTCGACAGGGCTTTCTTTCACGGGCTAAAATCTTGTTACAATTGGAATAAGTGTTTAAAATTTTTGAAGCAGTGGTTGAAGTAAATTTTCAATTGACCATAACTTCTCTTTCTCTTAACCGATTTTGACAAAATAAACTTTTGACAACGCTCCCAAATATATGTAATCCAACTGTGAAAACCGTGTTCAAATCCGTTCAGTAGTTTTCAAGTTATAACGTACCAGACAGACAGACAGACAAGAATTCCAAAAATTGTTTTTTTGGTTTCTATGACTCTTCTTTAATTGCCTCCTTTCAGTTTTTTGGAAAAATATTTAATGTACAGATTTTTGATTTTTACTGTCTTATTATTAGTATAGCTATATGAGTAAATATAAAATATAATAGCGATAATTTCAAATGATTTTGGATGAAAACCACATACCTCAGAAGCGAGTTAACAATAACGGAATGGTAGAAACTGTTGCTGTTCAAATTGAGACAGACTTTCATTGCGTCGTTTGTATGCGGCATAATTCTGAACAGCGATACAAAACAATCGGTCATCAGATCCAAATCCGAATAACCAGCGTTGTAATTGCTACGGAAGAACGCTTTCGACGGATTGAAGAGCAGGGTCTGCAAATACGCACATCTCTCTTTTACTTACAGCGTTGCGATATGACAGAGAGAGAGCGACGCAACTCACTTTAAGATCATTAATGACGGACTTGACAAGTACAAATGTGACATTGCCAGAGTCGGATATGTTGATGTATGTGGAGGCCTTGCAGAGTTTCACGCAGGTGAGCACCGCCGCTTCAGTCATCTGCTTGGAGTTGTTTTGTGGACCTACGAATATAAAGCACTCCGCTGGCAAGATTTCATCAAAGTACACCACTTAGTAGACACAACTTGGAAATAGTTTCAACTTCTTATTGGAAGTAGTAGATACCGTTAACATTTCGATTCGTTATCAAAGTGTGAATACTATTAAGATATATCACTAAATAACTTCAAATAGTAAATTAAAATAACATTTAAAAATTTGGTCCTCGGGTCAGTAGTTATAATACTGGTATTTCCTCGTTCTATCAGCGTGAAAATGTCCAGCTCTTGGTCACCAACTTAATTCATAAATAAACACCTGCACACTTGTACTCCAAAAGTCTCAACTCCAGTTCGTTATGATTATCCATAAAAACCTCAAAAAAGCAGTTTCACTATATAGTAACTCTTCTTCTCTTCTGTTTTTTGCCTGACAGTAACGAGAGATACCTTAGATGTAATACTCACTCAATCCCCGTTTGACAGCGTCAATAAAGTGTTTCTTCTTAGAATGTCGTGGACTGCAGGGGGCACCACTGTCCGCGTTCACCACTTCTTCCAAGACCTTCTGTAAAAACAATTCCGGTCAGATTCGATTCCCACAGAAAAAAAAAACCCTTTTCATTCTATAGATTATCTCACGGGGTTTAAAATCAGCAGCATAATCTGTAAAGGCCACATCGCGGCCCGCGTCTTCTTGTTCTCCGAATAGCTGTCTTGCAGTATGTCGAATAGTGTATCGCAACATCTGCTTAGATCTTCGTTAGGACGCGACTGCACTAAAAGGAATTCCTGCAAAATTATTACTGTATCATTTTTCCATTTATTTAAAACTGTCCCCAAACATTGTATGTGCTAAATAACTTAACTCCATGTAACGTCAGTCGATTTAACGACAATTTATTTGGGAAGTACAAGACATACGAGCATAATTAAAGAATTAAAGGTTTATAGAAGAGGAGCCAAAGGAGCTATAAAGGTAAAGTCGCCACCCAGCTCGTGAATGCGTCGTCAGCATTTTTTTTTAAATATTAAGCGGCTTTCTTCCCCTCAGGAATTGGTTTCTAGTTTTACCTTGCTGTCGTATTAGATAATTCTACGTACACTCTTTTATCATTAAACTAGAACTTGAACTTTATCGCTCCTAAGGCTCATCTAGGCAGTATTAAAAAGAAATAAAAAAACTGGCAAAGTACGAGAAGTGTAAAAGATACGACTAGATATAAGAAGCACAAGAAAAGAGAATATTCATATAAAAAGACATGTAACTAAAAAACATTATTTTCACACGTGTTCTTCACGAGTAACGGAAAAGCGAACAAGCTGGAAAAAAAATATTATATCTAACATATAATTATTTTAGTTAACCTTCTCTTAGCTAACATATTTCACGAAACGATTTTCGTATAACTTAAACGTCAAAGTCAAAATATCCTTATTCATTCAGTTGTAAATCTAACTGATTCTACGCCTGTTCGTACGCGACCAAGCTGAGAAGGCAGGCAAGAAACTCGGCTTGGTTGAATTTTTTTTTTGGAAATGATCCCAGTATACTTTTTGAGGCAAGGCTAAGCTGGAGCTAATTAATTCCCATCTTTTTCATAATCAATATAATCAGACAATTTACAAAATACTTTTTCAAAAAGCCTTCGTTTAACTACTTTTTTAAATTTACTAACTGACAAAGTCAACAGATTGTTTAAGATTTTCTTATAGAGGCGTACGCATTGCCCTTGAAATGAATAACCAACTATATGGAGCCTAATAGTGGGAACAGCAAGCTTATCCTTATTTCTCGTATTGAGACTATGATAATCACAATTTTTGTTTAAGATAACAATATTTTTGTGAACATACATCAGTTTTCAAGGATATACTGGTTAGCTACTGTAACAATATTTATCTCTCTAAACTCTTTAACAGTAATTTAACATCTGCAAAATCTTGCGAGATATGTCCATAATGGCTAACTAAGGAAAAAAAATCATTCTCAAAATATGGTATACTCACATGGGGGTATGTATCCATCCAATTCCACACAGCTTTCTCGAGTGACATAACTAACACTGTTGGTGTATACTTTCTTAATAACTTGAACTTCTGAATACATTCTGAAAAATCATTTATGCAATATTCGTTCAAGAAAAATGAATACAGTAAGAGAAAAAAAGTTACCTGTAAATAGCCGTATAAGCCTTAATATATCAATATTTATGTGCTGTATTAATTCTATATCTATATAATCGGGGTTTTCATCTGAGCTAGTTGCGAGTTCCTAAAAATAAATATTTTTATACATCCATAATACACATAAATATCTGTTGTGTAAAAAAAAATACATATATGATCTTTTGAAGGAATAAGGACTTCCCTTTTATTTGAAGTTGTATGGTGTGGTTTTCTCCAACCTAGTTAAAAATAATTAGCAGATTCATATGTTTTCACAATATACACAAAAGAGCTCACCTGTAATCTTGCGCTGATTCTATTAAAGACAGCATTAAAAAAATTTAAACTCAATGCAAATAATACTTTGCTGGCCAGTTGGCGTAATAGAGTATTGTGGATGTTCGCTTCATTTCTTATATCTGAAAGAAATATAAAAGTAACAAAACACTGTCACTACAGTACAGTTATCAATGTCTTCCATACAAATTTCTTTTACTTCTAAATCTTACACAAGGCATAAATAATCCTCCGACATATAGTATTATATTCTTCATTGTAAAATGTATTTAATTACCTAGTATTGAAAAATATTTAAATTACCTATAAACTGACAGACTTCCCTCAACAATATTTTAACATTCATCGCTTCCTCATACTTGGCGGTGTCTTTGGGTTGTGAACTGAGGCATATCTCTAATGTATCCAGAACAATTACCAGGCTATCATGATAACCCTTCTCAATTTCTGTGAGAGGCCGAGTTACACAAGTGGCTAGAGTAGGTTGATACTACAAAAAGCATTATAAATAAAAAGTCAGTTTAAAATTGTCTGAGTTAGATTGATTAAAAATCATTTAAACATTAAAATTAATTTTAAATATAAACAATACTTACCAACTCATTAACTCTTTGAAGTATCTTTGTGAGGCCAGATATGACAAGAGAAAATCGATGTCGGCTGATCTGAACCAGACAAGCCTTGCATTGCTCCTCATTGATGCGAGAGTGGAGACTCTGAGCACCAGTTTTATATGGTAACTAGAAATCAAACAATGTATAAAGTGCTAGACTAAAATAACGTTAGTTGATATTATTTTAACTTGCTTTTATTAATAATTTTTCTTGATTAATAAACGTTGAATTTTTTAAAAGCGTTAACTTATTCATAACGACATATTGTATAGAATGTCTGTAATATAATTTATTATCTACCTTCAATTTTTAAATTTTATATAAGATTGTAAACTTAGAAATTTTCTTATACATCGCATATTACGTATATATATACGGTATTTTTATACAGGAATTATATATGTAAAAATTATTTAACAATAAAGGAATTCAACTCACTTGTTCTTCGAATCTTGCAATGAGGGTGTTGGCCCATTCTCCTGGTTTTTGTGTGCCCATTTTCACTTATATATATTATTTCCTTCATTTAATAACAATAAAAATTTAATATATGATCCACCCTATATTGATCGATTATTTATTTATATATTGGTCTTAATAGATAACAGACGAGTGAAGAGTCAACTATCAAGTATCAACTGACAGAGTCAAGTACAAAAAAATTATTGTTATAATAATAATTATAAGATGCAATGTTTTTTCTTTCAATATTTTTTGCTCTAGTTTGAATGAACAAAACAAATTAACTAACCAAACACAAGTGGATTAATGCTCTGCTGTTTGTTCAGTTTTTAGTAACTACAATTAGCCAATGTCAAACTTCAAATTATGAGTGGATTTTGGAAAAGTCATTGCAAAAACTTGTAATTTTCGTAAAAATAACAAAAATTGATAATTACAATAAGAACCGAGTAATAATTTTGTTAAAATTTGGAATAACTACTTTTAAGATTATTTATAATTTAAGAACTGTTACAGCTTTACATCTACAGTGGTTATAAGTATTTATCGTTAATAATGATGGTAAGTTTTCAAACCGGGGGGCGTTTCGATCCAATAAGATATTTTAAATTATTCTTGTGAATTTTACATTTTCATGGCCTTGATAGATTTACACTAAACACAATAGATTATTTGTGCATTTACTTCTTTGTTTCGTGAATAGTTGCAATTAAATTACGTGACGTGGATGAAAGTCTAATAACGCTCTTTTATAAGTCATTCTTTACATGCTTTTACCTGTGTTTGGTTTTCACAGCCAAGATCATAGTTTGCTGTAAAGTTATGTAGTAAATAATTAAATATATTAAGTTACTCAATAGATAGTTGATTAGTATATAGTTCAATATTTACCTAGGAATGATTTACAGGACTGTGTAGAAGAAACTAACAATGATCCCCTCACGGCACCAATATCTTCTCCATCATCAGGAGATTCCAGTATGGAGAAAAAAAAACCTAGTGAAAATGTGTCCTTAGCAGATAACAGTTTGCTGGTTAGTCATCATTGTTCTTTTAATTCTGTGTCATCTTTATTGATCTTTTTACTATCTTTTGAGATTTTATTGCTAAATTGTATATAAGAACTAAATGTAATATTAAATGACGGAGGTTCCGGTCTGTTTACTATTTTGATAAAAAATTTAATAGCACTTGACTTGATTTAGAAAGTATCTTATTAGAGAATATTGAAAATTTATTTACAGGTAGATATATCAGATGCACTCAGTGAAAAGGAGAAAGTAAAATTTACTGTACATACAAAAACAACACTGCCCGAGTTTCAAAAGTCAGAGTTTTTAGTTGTACGCCAGCATGAGGAATTTGTATGGCTTCATGATCGGTATGAGGAGAATGAAGAATATGCCGGGTATATTGTAAGTATAGGATAAAAGCAAAAATTTTTGAGTTTCCAGCAATTTTTTTGTTTTTTATTAGATTATTGTTATTGAGGCTAATATTTATTTACATTTGTAATGTACAGATCCCACCAGCACCACCCAGGCCAGATTTTGATGCTTCTCGTGAGAAATTGCAGCGTCTTGGTGAAGGGGAAGGTGCTTTAACAAGAGAAGAGTTTCTTAAAATGAAAGAGGAGTTGGAGGAGTATGTATATTATTTAAAATAAAATTAAGTTACTTTAATAGAATTAAGGCCCATTATAGTGCTAAATTTAAATTTAATAGTATACTTATACGAAAAACAGAGTATTCCATTCACTTGGAAAAATGTTAGTTGTCGATTGCGGATTGTGTGTAGCTCTCAGGCTTATAAAGAAAAAATTGTGAGTTAAGTGACATACATAATGTATTAAACACTAGATCTGAGAATCTATTAGTTCATGTATCAATAGATAGTGTCAATTATAAGCGCCATACAATATTTTTATACCAGAATGTTTGAATTTCCAGTGAATACTTGGCGACATTCAAGAAAACGGTGGCAATGCACGAAGTGTTCCTTCAGCGTCTGGCAGCTCATCCAGTGTTCCGTAAGGATGCACATCTCCGCGTATTTCTAGAGTACGAACAAGACTTGTGCGCAAAACCGCGAGGCAAGATGGATCTTATTGGTGGGCTTGTAAGTTTTTGACATAATTTGTAATAAATAAATAGTTTCCGAGACCATATTTTAATTGACCATTTGTATGTTTGAATTTATCTAAATTTTCTTGTTTTGTTTTATTAAAAAAAAGCAATAACTCTTTGTTTCTTTTCATAATTTAAATATAAATAGATTTAATATGAGAGCGAGAAACACGTTAGATCAATGATTTTATATTTAATCAAAATAAATATTTTTGTCATTAGCGCCATCTATTGTGGGAAAGTTTGTCTATGTTTTGTCAGGGGTTTCAAATTGCGTTGTAACGATTAAGAAGTGTACATTTTGCTTTTGATTTGTTGTATTGTGTATTTATTTAAAATAAAAGTAAAATATTCTTTTTAGGTTCGGTCAATGACAACGACCACAGATGAAATATACCTTGGCGCGACTGTACGTGATGTTAATGATTTCTTTGAGCAAGAAACTGCTTTTCTACAAGAGTACTACTCCCATCTCAAAGAGGCTGTGGTCAGGGTGGACCGGATGACCGCCAAACATAAGGGTAAGTTTCTACATCTGATTTAGTAGCTAGATATTTTTCTAGTAGCTTTCTCCCGGTTGTGGTTTATAAATGGCAGAGAAATTTTTATATAAACTTTCCTCCAATATTTCAATCCCTTTCGCTAATATTTCGGTCTATCTCCATACCAAATTTCATCGAAATCTCTTCAGTAGTGTATCGTGAAAGCGTAACATACATACTTTTGCATGAATAATATAAGTATGGATTATATTGCAATTTCGCAGAAGTAGCCGATGCTCACATTAAGCTGTCTTCCTGCATCACACAACTGGCGACTAGGGAGCAGCCGCCCACCGAGAGGTTCCTAACACGCGCATCTGACACTTTTGACAAATGTCGGGTTAGTTCGAATTTGAATGAAAGTATTTATTAACACTTTGTTGCATAAAATAGGAGTAAATAATTGTTAGTAATTATTAGCACATATGAGAGCAACAGCCTTATAGCTGATAGGCGATCTCCCCCAGACACTAATAGTATAATCCATACAAAAAATAACTACTAATAATTAATTAATTTTATTTAAGTATTAACAAATTAACGATTGTTTTCAGAAAATCGAAGGTCGTATGGCATCAGACCAGGACCTCAAGTTGGCTGACACGCTCCGATACTACATGCGGGACACTCACGCCGCCAAGGCCGTGCTTGTCAGACGTCTTAGGTAAAAAAATAATATGTTAGTTTATTATCAGTAGAGATTCAGCATCTTCAATATTTATGGTTACTTACCTATGCTGTAAATTTAAAAAAAAGGTTCTTTTTGTTGTTGGGTTAATTATTAAGTATATTAATTAGGTGCATTGTTTATTTATTTTTTAGATAAACTATTTGTAAATTGAACATCTGTAATATAAAATTACTTTATTATTTGCATCAGATGTTTAGCCGCTTATGAGGCTGCGAATAGGAATCTCGAACGCGCCAGAGCTAAGAACAAGGATGTCCACGCCGTAAGTGCATAATCGAAAGACAACAAAGACACACTTAACTCTATGGTCGTTTGACATATTTGACAATTGACACACACATTGCTTTTTTAGTGGGGAATCACTTAGGGGGGCTAAATTATATTTAGCGGAAAGTAATCATTATAATAAACCGGGCAACCGTACCAAAAAATACGTAGTGTTTTTTTTGTGCCTTTAGCCATGTTTGTATTGTGTTTTTAATGATACATTTAAAAAACATGAGCTTCAATATATTATTAAGTATACAAAATTATTGTTGTCTTTCCTATATGAATGGAAATATTATACTAAATATTCATATAAGATTTAACTAGTTTATGATAATTCTCATGTATGCTCACAATTTCTTTTTTCTGGCAAGCCCATGGAAGTTCAAGAGGTATGCACGCTTATTTAACATTACTAATTCCACAGTGTTAAGCGACAAATTATGCTGTTTGCACCAATAGACATTTTTAAAATGATTTCTTATTTATAAAGCTTTTATGGTAAAGGTGGAGAAAACAGAATTTAGATCGGGGAATGTCTTATTATATAACTGATGCACTTCAAAGCCTTTAAAATGTTACACTATTATTTTGCAATCACGTGCTCCGAAAACATTATTAAACTTTTTTTTTAATTAAAAAAAATTATAAAAAAGTCATCAAAAATAATGTTACTCGTGTAAAGATTTAAGTTCACAATTAATCTAATTAAGCTTCATAAAACATTGCGAAATGCGCTTCCATATTTTTCTGATAATCCTTTTGATAAAATGCTAGTAGCTTTTGCCCGCGACTTTGTTTAAACACAAAGGGAATTTGGAAAATCGGTTCATAACTGTCACAGTTCTGGTGAAATTTTTTTACAAACTTTTATCTCCTATTCCAACATAGTTAATCATCAACCATACCAAATTTCATCGTAATCGGTTCAATCGTGAAAGCATACATACTTTCCCGTCTATAATATTAGTATATGCAATTGTATGTTTTTAGGCGGAACTAGCTCAGTCCGAAGCCTGCGCTAAATTTGAGCAGCTCTCGGCTCGTGCTAGAGAGGAGCTCGTCGATTTTAGGACGAGACGTGTTGGGGCTTTTAAAAAGAGGTAAGACAGAAGAACAGAAGAACTCTCTTTCCACCACAATTGCATTTTTTTTTAAACTAGAGTTCTCCTAGTTTTTAACTAGAGAGTAGAAAATAATTTATTTAAGAATTAGTTTAAATTCGTGGCGATGTAATGGGGTGATGGAGTGTTTCTTGCCAGTTCTTCCCTACCCTTGGGAGCTCCATTTTTTTTTAAAGAATTTTTTGACAATTCGACTTTTAGTGTAAGAGTTGGTTTTTGGTTATATTTGAGTGATGGAAATTTCAGCCTCGTTGAACTGGCCGAATTGGAGATGAAACATGCGCGCGCGCAACAGGAGCTGTTCAGGAAATCATTGCAAATGTTAAAAGAGTGTCAGTAAATGGGATTAGGTGCGAATGTATTATGTTTTTAAAGAGGAATGTTTTTTATTCTTTCGGATTGAAACGCGGGCTTAATTGTTTGAGACTATCACACAGCGTCGGCATTTCCTATGAAATCTTGCATAAACAAAGTAACTGTAAAAAAAAATTCAAACATTATTAGGTGACCAAATTGTTTTTTTTTTTAATGGGTTCTGTTAGATCGTTGACTCAATAACAGTTTTTTTTTTCAAATATTTTTCATCAAATTATACCCGCGTTTTAAACCATAAATGTATTTAATATCAACTGAATGTAATATTTGTGCTCGGGATTTAAATCCCTATTATATCTCAACTTAAGTGCTGTCCATCACTTTTCATCACATTATTCAATTCGACTGAATGAAGGTACTTTTGAGTGTGCGTTTTTTTTATATTTTGAGGGTATTGCAAAAAAATAAAACACTACATTGGAACCTATACATTGTTATGGCAATAAAAAATCGCGAGATAGAATATAAAAGTGAGAAGTACCCACGAAAAGCAATATTATGAGGGTATGTGAATATTGTGACCAAATATTCCACACATGATAACACTGGGTCAGATAATTCGGGCTCTCTTATGTATAAGTAACATTCCGTTATAAATTTAAGTATATTTCCTTTATTAGTACTGATATGTCTATAATTTTTGTATACGCTTTGAGCTTTTTTGAAAAAAAAAAAGCTGTTACACGCAGATACTTTGTATGTCAAAGATTTTCAATTGATCAATACGAATGTAAAATAGAAGTTTATTTTGTCTACCGTAAAATCTACCGGTTTTATATTTAATTATATTTGTGTATGTCTGGCTTTGTTTGAACATTTCGTTAGTACAATTTATTTCAAGATGGTTCGTAAAAGCATTCGATTATTGTCAAATTGTATATTGTTTTTTTTTACTATATCCTATTTATATCTATTATTATCTAGTTTAAATTGATTTTTGGCCAAATTTAAAGTATTGTTAAGTTATGAATGTAAGAAATATACGAATTATACTTGTAAATGTTTTTTTAAATTAAATATTTACTTCGAGACATCTTTTTTATGTTTACTCACCTATTATATCCTGTATTTATATATACTAGCTTTTCGCCCGCGGCTTCGCCCACGTGTAATTTGGTTAAGTATATAGCGTTTTTTAATGATCTCGACAGAGCTTTCTTTCACGGGCTAAAATCTTGTTACAATTGGAATTATATATAGCCTGTGTTACTCAGGGATGATGTAGCTTTACTTTAATCGAGGGCAACTTTCAAATTAACGTACAGGCAATTACTATTCTGACAATTTTATATTCTGATAGTCATCTTCTTATGTGGATGAGCTGATGATGGAAGGTAAACCTCCTTAGCGGTTAAGAGTTGAAAGAAAATTCTTACGAAGTTATACGTACTTGTGAGGTTATTACTTATTAGCTTGACCAAATAAAATAAGGTAAACCTTAAGGATGTAGGTGGGAAAATGGATGCGGACAAATGATAACCACCTTACAGACATTAGATTTTTACTGTCTTATTATAAGTATAGATAAATATTACAAAGTGCCGTATAAAGGAAAAATATACGCATACAAGAATGTATATACCTATACTTTATTCTCTATATAACGACACTGAAGGGACTGTGCATTTTATAGCGTTATAGAGAGTTAATTGGGAAGACAAAAATCATTGAATGGTATATAAGCTAAACCAACAGAAGCCAATTTATTTCGACGCTTTAGACAGTAGGTCAATAAATCGAAGGACGTTATATGCAGTTTACCCTATATAAACCATCTTCAGACAAATTAAAAAGTGAATTATTTTAATGAACACGTAAAATAATTTTAATTCTTCGGTGCAATGCCTTAGGGCAATAGGCAATTATGTTGTTAAACGCATTGAAACCATCACCATGGCAACCAGAGCCACAACAAAAAAGCAAAACGCGAACATTTTAAAATACTCCTACTGCTCAATTATTTTTATTCTCTAGTTAGTTATAAGAGGTAAGTAATACATGTGCTTTTATTAAAACATTACAAAGCATTCAAATGTTTTTATAATTATTTCGTGAGAACTAATTTTCCAAATAGCCGGTTAGGAGTTGGATGTATTAATACATTTTTAAAGGTTGATGTTGCTAGACATTACGACTTTTTAAAATTGTTTTTGAAAGAAACTATCAACCTCATTTTCAAGGGATGTCTATAGACATTTTGTTTGCTTTGGCTGTTGGTTAATGTACTTGCTTTAATTAAATTAATTTAATCAATTACAGGTACTTAATGCAATAGTAAACATTTGTTTTCTTTTCGAGGAAATTGTTTGATCAATATGAGGAACGGTGTATTTATCCCAGTTCTTGTTTCGTTGCTAGGCAACGTAAATGCCAAGTGGGTAGAAGGTAGAATTAATACAAAGGAGGTACGTTAAATCCACACACATACAAACACACACACTAGACTGGACACACACAATACAGGAAATATCCTAGTGTCGCGTTATTTATATGTTTTGTTTTTGGTATAAAAGTACTTTGCAATTGTATATCCTAAAAATGAATCGTTTAATGGTATATTTCTATGTAAGCTTTTACAAAAGCAAAAAAAAATATAGATTTCAATAACCACACCGTATATTTAAATAAATAATGAATCATAATAATATTTTTGTAATTTTATGACACTTCCAGAATTGGGCGTTTCTCGCGCGCTTTTGTTTTCTATCGCTAGAGGGCGAGTTTGAGTATTTAATAGAATTTGAACGTGATATTGGATCGCCCAATTTACTATTATATTATGACGATGAATCACAATGGCCGTCTGTATACCATAGCAAGCGAGTAAGTAATTTTAATAATACTTTTTCTTGTTATCTTAGTCGTCAGAACTCTAAAAATGACTGAGTTCAAACTAATATCTAATAAAAAAATATCAAACATAAAGACACTTTAGATTTCTACCGAGAAAACCGTTAAGAAGCTAGCAATGAGTCGATTTGTATCGGCCTCGAAGCTTAATTCATCAACCGTTAACCTAAGCTATTTCCAATTGATCTAATTAAATAATTTCATCGCATTTACTCGGCATTATTTTATATTACAGACATGCCAAGACCGCGAATCCGTATTGAATAAGGGTGGACAGAATCAGATATTAAAACTGTCACACTGGTACCCGGACACCGAGTACTCGGGATGTGTAATCACGAAAGCTAAAAAAGAATTACCTGCGTCTAAAAGGTATGCTTACATTGTATAGTGTAACTGCATTAAACGTCACTCGATTTAACGATATACTAAAACGTCTAGATCAATTGGCTTTGGTTGGTTTAGCTTGCATTTCATACTAAGATTTATATTCTGCCCATTTAACAACCACTCTATATAACGCCATAAAATGTTATTATATAGACTTTACACTGTGTAGTTTTATGAATGAGTATTTGAGTCTATGGTCCGTATGTGTTTCGCATATTGGCTTAGTACGTCAGAAGTAAACATGTAAACCTTAAAATTCACCGACAAACACTTTACAAATTTTAACACAGAGGATTTCCTTCACAATTTTCAGCACCACACAAAAACCATCGACAAAGCCACCGAAACCGAGAAACACGTCAAAAAACGACCTGCCTAACGATCCGGGTTATTACGATAAGTTTTTAAAAACTACCATTCCACCAAAGAGCGAAGCCACCAATGGTCCCAACACCACGTGGTACGAATTAATACCCGAAGATTTCAATTCTACCACGGAATTGCCAGATGAATTGTGGGAGAATATTGGCCCAGCGAAGAATGTTAGCAAGGAAGACTTGAAAGACGTTGAAATTCTATTTGATAATTACAATCACAGCGTAAGTATAATAAAAAAGTAATCAATAATTTAAGAAATTTAAAATATTTGTTAATGGATTTTTTCTTATTAAAAAGCAGTCACTTCGAAAATCAAATCAAATTATTACGATTATACAGTATACAAATAAACCACAAAACTATAAAAAATTTGAAAAGTTCGGTTCTTGTGTACCCATAATGCTGGCATTTTCTCGCTGTCTCGTGATGTATATACGCTGAGCGAGAAAAGCACCAAAGCTCTAACACCAATCCTTAGTACCTTACCTAAGGAACTTGTATATACGAGTATATAGGCACAAACGCTGTTTTAAATTCCCATATAATTGTTTTGTGTGTATACCTTGTTTTATCTATACTTATAATAAGACAGTAAAATCGAATGTCTGTACATTAAATGTTTAAATTTTATTCCAACAAACTGAAAGGAGGCAATTAAAGAAGAGTCATAGAAACCAAAAAAACAATTTTTGGATTTCTTGCCTGGTAAGTTATAACTTCAAAACTACTGAAAGGATTTGAACGCAGATTTTTCACAGTTGGATTACATATAATTAGGAGCATTGTCAAAACTTTGTTTCGTCAAAAGTTATGGTAAATTGAAAATTTTCTTTAACCACTGCTTCAAAACTTTTAAACAGTTATATTGATTGATTAGTTATATATTATATGTTGTTAAATATGTTTTAATGTAAGTTAATCTTAATATTAAAACTTATGATAGGTAACAAAAATAACAAATAACGCCGCACTGCTGCGCGGGCGCGGTTGAAGTGTTGTGCTTGATAGATGGCGTTGATAAAATTCGTCATCAACCTAGATCGCGGTATTAAGATGCTCTATTGTGTAATGACTACTATGCAGGTCAAACATTCATTATTTCACGGCTGAGCTAAGCTCGTCAACCAGCCCCAGCTGAGCTGTAAAGGCCTCCTGGCCACAGCGAGATCCCCCTCCAAAAAAAAAACTTTCATTAATGTAAAACCCTCTGATTATTTCGATTGGTCACTACCCATACAAACAAGTATAAGGAAACGAGTGTCCGCATTCATTTTTCCACCTACATCCTTAACATTAATGAGGTTTACCTTTTATTATTTGGTCAAGCTAATAACTAAAAACCTCACATGTACGTATTTCGTACTCATAACTTCGTAAGATCACTTTAAACTCTTGACCGCTGAGGAGTTTTACCTTCCATCATCAGCTCATCCACATAAGAAGATGACTATCAGAATATAAAATTGTCAGAAAAGTAATTGCCCGTAAGTTAATTTGGAAGTTGCGCTAGATTTAACCAAATTACACGTGGGCGAAGCCGCGGGCGGAAAGCTAGTTATCTTATAAGTTTCTTGTTTGTTTATATATTTAGGACATAAGATGTTTGGGAACAGATTAAATAAAATAAATAAATATATATCGGCGCAAATACAACAGTTAGTATTAAATTAACTAAATCAATTAATACAGTTATACTTGTAGTTATATATTTCAATCAATAAACAATATTCGTTTTAACAAAAGGCTTGTGCGGAATTTTCAGCGCAAAATAAAACGATCAATAGAATTGTACGAACGTTATCGACGACGACGTCTCAATTCGGAATCGCATCAAAATGGATACAGCGAAACGGAGAGGATGGTCGTGTCATGTCACAACTCGAGACGATTCCGTTCGGCGAGAGAGAGATGGTGGTTCATCGCGTTGAGCAACTGTGACAGTCCAAAGGTGAGACCACCACCATCTAATTAACACCATCATATGACAACTACACTTCTTGTGGATTCTTCTCAGCCGTGAACCCATATAAACTTAGTAAAATATAAATTACCAATTGTTATCCTTTATAATGACAGTTACGTATTAACTTCATATCGTATAAAGAAGATTAATATTAAAGATTTTTTTCAAATTTATTAAAATTATAAATGCATATATAATTGTCAAATTGCAGGGTCTGGACGTAAAGTATAAATTTTTAATGACAAACGGACCTGAAGGTGATTTTTGGCATCGGCATTTCTCGGCGGATGAGTTTTGTAAGCATACGTTTATATATCTTGTAATCTAGTGTTCGTGAGTTTCTTGTAATCTGTGATCATGTCTCTTTGTAACATTGTAATAAAACTTCCGTTAGTTCGTTTCAAACTCATTATTATCTGTTATACCTATCCCAGATTCCGTTAGTTCGTTTCAAATTCATTATTATCTCTTATTTCTATCCCAGATTCCGTTAGTTCGTTTCAAACTCATTATTATCTGTTATTTCTATCCCAGATTCCGTTAGTTCGTTTCAAACTCATTATTATCTGTTATTTCTATCCCAATTTCCGTTAGTTCGTTGCAAACTTTATTTCATCCGTTTTTACTGTCCTAAGCTCTGTTTCTATGTATCATACTCTATTTACAGATGTCCTGCCAATTCTTTTATCTTATACATTTGCGTATATAATAGTGATGATAGCGGTAGTGATGTGCTCTGTGGAACTGAGATCTCGACATCTCTTACACTCAACGTATAAATTGTTCCTAATATCGATAGTGGTACAGCACTGTGGTGTATTATTACAAACATTGGCGAACATTCGTTATGCTGGTAATGGAGTTGGCGCACCGAATTCGAAGATTATTGGTAAGATTTTCTTATTCTTAGAGAAATTGTTTATTTATCTACAAAACTGTATATATTTAGGTAAGAAAATGGCATGGTGTTCATTTGAGTAGGAGTGCCATGTTGTTACTAAGAGTTTCAGCCGAATGGGCCGGAGAAATACCACTCTCTCACAGAAAACCGGCGTAAAGTGATGCAATTGGAGTTTATTCATTTTGTACTCGCGTTTCGTTTGGTGAGTGAGATCTTCCGGTGCCCATCCTTTCCCCTACCCCTCCATTTTCTAATTTTCCTTTTATGGCCGGCAACGCACTCACGACCTCCCAGCCGCGTTTGTGTCTATGGGCGGCGACTTCACCTTCATGGTGGGCCTCCTGCTTGCCCCCTCTTCTATAAAAAAAATACAAAAAGTGGTACTAATTACGATTAGTGCTAAGTTCGAAATCTCAAATTACGTATAGTGCGTTCAAGGAAAGAACTTCTGAGACGTAGACAAATCTACTGCAATTACTATGTTCCGCAACCTTTTTACTTGTTTAATTTTTAAATGTAAAACACAAATATTTTAGTGTTAAAGTGATTTTTTTCAGGTCAGTTTCTATGTGGTATATCGGAAGCTACCTTCCTCTTACTACTGTTACTTCTAGCCAAGGGATATACTGTCACTCGCGGTCGCCTCAAGGTCGGATTTACGGTCAAATTGACCGTGTTCATGTGCCTCTATATACTGACATATATTGTCATATTCATATATCAAGCCAAGGTATTTACAATAATAAGCAAGCATATTAATTCGCGTCTCTAAAAACACATAACATATACTGGACACACTTTTACAGGCATTTGACCCGGGTGAGGTTTTATATTTATATGAGAGTATGGCTGGATATGCGCTCATAGTTCTCCGGATATCCGGATGGTGCGCTTTTGCGTATGCAACATACTTCACTGCCAGAAAATATCCCGAAAAGGTAACTTTCATACATAACTAATTCTTAAATGATTGTTAATAAAAGTATTAATAAAGTCTAATCTGTTGCTTATTAAAATTCGTCAAATACTTAGTGTCAAAAAGAGCTGGTTTAAGTATGATTAAGTATGGTGGGATGTTTTCGAAAATAAAATCCTTATATTAATTCCTGATGAGATTAATAATAATAAAACCCCTTTAATAGTACAATAATTGTGAATAATACAGTTCTTAGTTTTATTTAAATCCGTAATTAAACAAGAATTATTAAATTTAGAAGTTTTTTATGAAATAATTCATCTCATGGAATTTTATTTCATTAACTCTCCCGTATGTTTGTCTAGAATATGTTCTACTGCCCTTTCTTCATCTGTGGAACGTTGTGGTTCTACGCGGGCCCGCTTTTTATACTAACCGCTAATTCTTATATAGGTAAGATAATTAATTTTATAATAACCATTTGGTTTATAAATTATTAAATCGATGTGCCGATGTATGTTTCTAATGTTTTAGATAAGTGGGTGCGCGAGAGTGTGGTGACAGCTGTTCTGTTGTTTATTACATTCTGTGGACACGTCATGTTCTTGGTTAGTAATGTGTCAAAATTATATATATATCTATACTTTTGATTTGTTTAAAAAAAATCTTCATTATTAATTTATTCTTTTGACTCGTCTCTACTAGAATTACTTATAGTTAGAGACATTTGTAAATAATTTAAAAATACGTTTATTGTAATGACCAATCAGAGCAGAGCGCTTCGAAGCGGGTTTAGGCGCCATCTTGTCGTTGTGACAATTCGGCTGTTCGAAATTGGTCCAGTCTTTCGGAAACCATTGCACAGCACGTATGTCCGGGTTAGGTCTAGGTGACATCTGTTGACACAGATCGGTGCCCTAAACTCACTGCTCTAATTGTATTTTTTATGACAATTTTTTTAACAAGTTATTTTTAAGAAATGTTGGCATATAAATTGATATAATATTTTTTACAGCTGTTAACTCTACCAGTATTTGCGAATAAAAATTTCCCATACCACGTCCGGACTACACAAATTGGAATTATGGAGGTAAGAATATTATTATATTATATATATATATATATATATATATATATATATATATATATATATATATATATATATATATATTAATCAAACTATAGATCCATTTAGTTAATTAATAGTTTTGATATTTAATACCACGCTACGTAAAACGAAGAGATGAATTAATTATCGTCAAATTTTTATTAAAACAGGTGACCAGTAACCCAGCCTTAGATGGTTTTGGTCCTAACGCCTATCACCCAGAGACAACAGCTGCACAGACTGTCATAATTCCTCTCACGAGGTATTTAACATAAGTATTTATATGTAAAATATATATATGTATATACTCGTATATAAAAATCAACTACGCTTTAACTTTGTCCCATTTTCAGGCGTACCGAGGAATTAGTTGGCAACATTTACCATCAATACATAGCAACAGCGCCTCCGCTGTCATTAGAGAACGAAACGCCAAAACTGAACGGCGTTAAAAGGAATTCCATTCCCAAAAATGGTGTTATTCGACAGCCCAGTGTCGAAACGACAACTTCTTTAGAAATTATACCACAGATGAATGATAACGAAATATTTACGGTACAAAAACAGATCGCGAAACTCGAACAGCCAATGGAGTTAAACGTAAATGACGGTTTGGTTGTGTTGCCCGAAAATGGGGTGAATTTGCCGAGTAACGGGGTAAACCTTGACTTGCCCAATGTGTTGAGATCTAAGAGAAATATCTTAGAACCAATTAAAAGAGATGTACCCACCTGGTCATTAGCAAAGGGTCCAGCGGTTGTTGCAATGCAGAAGAAAACGGACCAAGGTAAATTATTAAACCATATTTTTTTAACTACAGAGATGTTAACTTTATTTTGTAAAGCCACGTCAAAATAATAAAAATTCAGCCATTTTCACACAACAACTCATTGAATTGAGCCATTCATTGTTCGTATAACATGATAACTGCTCCGATGAAAGACTAGAGATAGAGTATTTTGTATCTTATTTCTAATATTGTATAGCCTCGTAAGCCATGTTACATAATATTAGTATGAAAATTTCTTATTATATTGTCATTGAAGGGCCTCATTCGCTCCCGCACACCAATAGGTACACACTCACACTTTACCTTACGAAATTTATAATCTATGTTTGGCTCTGTTTTTCATATATAATTATCATCTGTGCTATACGCTTTTAGAAAAAAAACTGTCATTTATATTGAATGTATAGTATGCACAGGACATATTTCAAACTCAAACTCAAAATATCTTTATTCAAGTAGGTCTTTATAAAGACACTTTTGAATCGTCAATTTTTACACTACCACCGGTTCGGAAGGCAGTCATCTACCGAGAAGAACCGGCAAGAAACTCGATGCTCTTTTAAAATAAACAATTAATACAAAATTGTGCTACTGACAATTAAAATAACAAAGCATTGTAAGGCTACTCAAGAATTGAACTGTCCCGATGCTGAGCCAATTGCCGACACATTAATGGGATCTTTAGATCTCATTAGTTTGGTAAGCGGTCTATAGCTTGTTATGGACCACAGTTACCAAATATACTCATCACATAATTCTTGATAATACATAACTACATTTATATATGGAGCAACAGAACGCAGGCCTGACGTCATTACCGACTCACGCTTGGATACGGCTGTTGGGGCTTATAAATACTGGAGATTTAGTTTGGGGTGTGTGATACGATGTGTGAACCTCACCCATCTATATTCTAAATATATTTTCTGTTGGAATATAATAAAAACATATTCATTAAAAACAAAATTAATTATTGAATAAACACAAAATATTCTTAATATTTACCTAACTAATATAATTAACTTAAAATAACAAAACACAAAACTAAAAGAAATTTAAAAAGTTTGGTCCCTGTGGCAGAGTATCGCGATACAATTATACGCTGAGCAAGGAAAGCACCAGCTCTTGGATCACCGGTACTGACTACCAGGTGCCTACTTAATTCTTTAATAAGCGCCTGTGCACCCCATGGTCCAAAAGTCTCTACTCCAATATTTTCTGTTGTACTTTAGTGTTCTTATGGTATTTTCTTGTTATAGACAACCACTTACCACCAATATCGAATGGTAAGAAAGCTCCGACGGTTCGAACGATGCAAGGCACGCCTGGCCTCATCAGCACAATACACGAGGGACGCGAACAAACTTATAATCAAACGGACGATTTATTCACAGTTACAAAAAGTTAATTGTTTTTTTTATCAACGTTTTAAATCCTAATTATAATTCTCAATCGATCATTTTTATGTGCTGCATTTTATATTAGATTTTTCTTGTGTTGTTCGTCTAGTGATTTTTAAACACAAGAAACTGATCCATGATTGAATGTGTTGCCAGTTAAAAGTATTTGCGAGTCACGCATCGAACCCCCGATGGTGTTTGGTTTTTAATGATTAGTTTTGTTATATGGCAACTATTACAATTCTGAAAGGTTTGCAACGGACTTTTTACAGGGGTTTATATGTTTTGTATACTTAGTCACGTGTGATATTTTCTAGCAATAAATTTTTTGATCTCACTCCTCTTTAATTCGGGAACTTCTTTGAATTTTACGATTCTCGAGTCCGTTTATTTTTTATATAACAACTTAAAAAAAATATCACCCTTCATATTTTTTTGAAATCAAAGTAATCTTTTTCATTCTTTAAGGAATAATAGCGGATAGGTTTAAATAAAAAACGGGATTAGAATAAAATGTTTTCTATATTACATATTAAGTACAGATATAATCACAGATTACATAATGTAGGCACAACATTTACATTTCCCAAGTAATCTGTGGTAAGTTATATAATCACAAAATTATCTTTGAGATAAAATAAAATTCGACTCACACAGGAATTAATTAAATACTGTTACGTTTGAATCACATTATTAAAATAATATTATTCTACTTCTGTGAAATTACGTGTCCACAGAGTGCATTAAAACGTCAAAAGTCGTATTGAGATCTATGATCGATGACTGCAACTTTTGACAGGTGTGTTTGTCACGTGACATACACGTTAAAAATCCATCCTTTTCATTATAAATCTTGCTTATCATTTCAAATGAACAAACTACATAATTGTTTTATATAAAAAAAAATCTCAATCTAAAGATAATTAGACTATTAAATATGACAGCACCTTTTAATTAATAATGTAAATCTGACAATTCTAAAAACTCATCGGTTTTAGCATTCACGTAAAAAATGCAGTTCAAATTGACGTTTAAAATATTTAAGTATGTTTCCTACTTTTTATAGTATCTCTCATAAGTACATAGTTTATCAAAATTTAATATTTGCAAGAGTAACTAAGCCTTCAAAATATATATGGGACAGTGTTCATTGATAGTTTTTTAAACACAGAAACTTCGCGATAAAAAAATTGACAATAAATCCCTAAAATCTAATTAAACTCCACTTATTACAGCAATTCGTGTCTGTTAAGTGTTTTACTAAGTATTTCAGTTAAAACAATGAAATTAACTGATTAATTCGGTTTATGTTTTAATGCAGAAAAGGCAATTCAGTCTTACGATCTCCATAAGAAGTGAAGGTTTAAAAAACAAGTATCTTTTTGATTTTCTCTATATCACTTTATGGATCGGAGATTATAATGGAAAATTGTTTTTATAGACCGATTGAGTAACTCAAAAATGAGTAGAAAAGAGTTCCAGCTCAAATTAGAAACGTAGTTTCCAAGGTGGAAGGCAAATCTTAGCGGGACATGTCTCCAGGCCTTGGATGACCACGCCAAGCCACGGAAAGCTGCCGACTGAGATAACTAACAAAGCTTCAATTAAGCTCAATCTCAAAACACGACTAACTATGAACAACAGGTTTTTTAAAAATTTTAAACTTCGCAAAGTTTTATTTTAGTTTTATTTAAACGGTATTAAGGGCAATAGTTTAAATTCTAAATATTAAAAAATACAATTTTATACATCTTCAGGTGAAGCCTTCAATTTAACATTGTATACTATCGTAGACTCTCCTAATCTAAGGCACGGGAAGGCAAATTAAACTCTGCAACACTCTCAATTGACATTCAGACTTGACAGTAATGTATGTCAAAACTTTGACATATGACATATCGCGCCATAACACCCAAAGGCAAAATCTGCTCTTAGCAGCACCTAAGTTTAGCATATTTTAATCTGGTCTTTGTGTATACGTAAAAATAATACAATTGTCTCTCTCGTCTCTTTCTCTGTGTTAATTCTGAGATAGTAAGAGAATGAATATTTATGTTAAGTACGTAAATTACGAACTCTAATACCATTCTTACCAGAAAAATAAGATTTAAAAAACCACAGACAACGCCCCTCATCTCTGGCCTGTCTCACTTATCTCTTTATGAATTTAGAATAATTTGTATGGGGTTCAAGCGTTCTTCTTCTCTTGCAGTTTCTTGTAACTCTGAAAATAATAATTAAATGTTCCATAAATAATTTTTAAATACAATAAAGTATCTTGACTCGATAATTAAAGATATTTGTGAAAATTCAAAATATATACAATTGTTCTAATGAAGAGATTACCTCTTCCGCCATCTTGTAGAGCATGGCGGCCGTTTCCGGTCCGGTCTGTTCCACCAGCACTTTGAAGATACCACCCTCTGGCTCGCTCATCTCAGATCTGAAATATATTTGTGATAATTTAAAAGAAAACCTTTTTTATTATTTATCTACAGGTTGGTGCTTTTTCATGAAAGAAAACCTATAATATTGAGTAAATACACAACAAAAACTAACAAAACGGGATGTGTTTTAAAAAAAAAAATTAAATTTATCAAAGTAAATATATATATATATATGTCGAGGAAGACGATTTTAAGAGTTCATTATCAACTTTAATGTTATTACTTTTATTTGTAGTGTGGCAATTCTATGTTTACTTAATCTGTTGTTCTATTGTCTTTGTTTATTGATTATCCAATCAAATGAAGGCAAGATGGCGGGGTATAGGCTGATGTATTTTAAAAGGAGATGTGACAGCCGAGGAAAGCTTACTTTTGTGGTCAAGTTTGTGGAAGCACTCGCCTGTCTCGAAACTTACTAAATTTACTAATGTTTAAATATATTTAGTGAATAAGTGATTAGTATTTTTTTCTATATTTGTGAACCTGTCCTTGTGCTTGTTTTGCTTACATTTCACCCATAACGGCGACCACGAATCTTATAAATAATAATATAAATAACATCGAGAATTGTATAATTCTCCGAATATATATATTTATATATATGTCGGAGAATTATATAATATATATATTTATATATATGTCGGAGAATTATATAATATATATATTTATATATATGTCGGAGAATTATATAATATATATATTTATATATATGTCGGAGAATTATATAATATATATATTTATATATATGTCGGAGAATTATATAATATATATATTTATATATATGTCGGAGAATTATATAATATATATATTTATATATATGTCGGAGAATTATATAATATATATATTTATATATATGTCGGAGAATTATATAATATATATATTTATATATATGTCGGACAATTATATAATATATATATTTATATATATGTCGGACAATTATATAATATATATATTTATATATATGTCGGAGAATTATATAATATATATATTTATATATATGTCGGAGAATTATATAATATATATATTTATATATATGTCGGAGAATTATATAATATATATATTTATATATATGTCGGAGAATTATATAATATATATATTTATATATATGTCGGAGAATTATATAATATATATATTTATATATATGTCGGAGAATTATATAATATATATATTTATATATATGTCGGAGAATTATATAATATATATATTTATATATATGTCGGACAATTATATAATATATATATTTATATATATGTCGGACAATTATATAATATATATATTTATATATATGTCGGAGAATTATATAATATATATATTTATATATATGTCGGACAATTATATAATATATATACACATTTTACTAGCGTTTATCAAAATTAATGTAAGTAATTAAGTTTTATTTAAGTTAAAGGTTGCTCGTTTATAATAATAACCTGTTGGAATATGTCCTGATCCTGTCCTTGGACAAAATGAGAGTCTCGGAATCCTCGTGCCGTTCACCGGACGATTGGTACGCAAAGTTTTCTGGAATCGCCAATGGTGCCTGAAAATGGAATTTTTTCAAAAATCAAAATCACTCATTGTTACATATGTTAGTGTAGATATTTTTATGATATGTAATAAGATAAACATAAACCAGGATTTATTCTTCTGTTTCAAACCGGCTTTCCATTTCCGCTAAACTTACCTGGCTTTTGGACAACAATGTGCGTCTAGGCTGATTCTCCAGCTTCGACGGTGCGGGCATAGACAACAGCTCAAACGGATGACCCGTCTCGACAACGCGGCCTCTGTCAATCGGAAACAATATTTCTGAGTTTCTTCTCATCTCTTTTTCTTATCATTATTGTAAATATATCGGTTAAAAATACTAATATGTCATGTTACAAAAATAATTGAAAAAATCTAGTTGCTACATAAGGTACCATATCGCATAGTATAAATGATCTATAGATCATTTAACTATGAAACAGTGATGGCCATTTAACATTACGTTCACGTAATTGTGCTTTTATAAATCTATGTCACCGGGGCACGAACACGCGATCCCAGGGTTGTACTCACTTGTCCATGACAATAACTCTGTCGTAATCCATGACAGTGTTCAGCCGATGCGCGATGGTGAGCACGGTGGAACTCGCGAATTTACTTCGGATCGTACTTTGGATCTGACGATCAGTTCTGGAATTGGATGGATAGACAGCATTCATTAATATACGAATAGAAGACACTTATATTAAAAATAAGATTTATAAATGATTGTTTGGTTGTTTTTTTTAAATTGTATACCTGTAATGCTGTGCATCCCTTTAATTTACGCACATACATGCCTTGTGTGTGTTTTTTTTTTGTAATTTTGTTCGGGTCATGTTTGTATGTGTGTTGTTGGTGTGCCATATTAAATAAATAAATAAAAATGTATTTAAAAATATTTATTTATGTATTATTTTGGCAATTATGCCTACAGGCGACAAGAAACCAACAGGGTTTCAAACGTGGTTCCCGGAAACCGGCGGACACTTATGTCTTAAATACATAATCCTTTTTTATTTTATTTTATTAGTTCCAGTACAGAATGTATGCTTAATTAAATAGACATCAACAATATAATATCAAATAGTTAACATTAAAAAGAGAGAAAAAAAAAGCAAAGATTTAAAACTAAACGGTTTAAAGTCGGTTAAGAATGAACTCACTCAGTATCTACGTTAGCGGTGGCCTCGTCCAAGACCAGGACAGCTCGCCTGGCCAGGGCAGCGCGGGCCAGGCACACGAGTTGCCTTTGCCCGCTGGACAGGTTCCCACCACCATCTCCCACTCGGGAAGAGAGCCCCCCCGGCAGCGCCGACACGAGCGACTCGAGCTCCACCTAATATAAATTTTACTCATTTGCAATTGTTGCACGGCCTTTAAACTCTTTTTCTTGACCCACTGGCCTAATAAACTTATATAAATAGACTATAAATACTGAAGAATCTATAGAATTAGATTGTACGTGAACCACTACACGTGGAGATTCTACAACTTATTTAACTAATATAAGCACTGTGACTGTTCAGAATCGCAAAAAGTCAAACGAAATCATATTTAACGGACAATTTTTCTAAACGGTAACCATGGTAACCCATCTCATCATAGTTGCATCTTTCTACTTCCTAGGCTCGACATAATTACTAATAAGTTTATACAGGCTAGATTGCACAGACTGTGTTGAAGACTAGGCTGACAGTCAGCTGAACAGAGGGTCCCGGGTTCGACCCCGGTGAAAACTATTTACCTCTTTGATCGCGGCGTGTATTTGGGCATCGCTATACTTCTGTTCGGGGTCCAGATTGTCGCGCAACGTGGCCGCGAAGAGAGCCGGCCTCTGCGGCAGGGCGCAGAGACGGGATCTCCAGGCCCGGAGACCAGCCAGCTCCGCTGACACCCCGTCCACAGACACCTTGCCCGTTATCTTGTTCAGTCTGCAATGTTTTTATGGCTAAATTAAGTTTTTTACATTAATCAGTAGATTCAAAAGAGCGGAGACTTTTCTCTTGATTAGGAGAGCGCTGTCATTAGGCCAGTTAACTAAGTTTCTTTTTTATGGTTTTTTAATTGTTTCTTTATTTTATTTGTTTTAGAATTAAAAACGTCTATTACAAAAATAAAGAAATATTATAATATGAAACATAAGACAGCTAATTATCAAAGGCTTTGCAAACTTTGCCTTAATAAAATTATATTTTTTGTTCAAATATAATTTTATTGTATTTTGTGTGTATAGTTTTGTTTATAATTATCTTGTTTTTTTGTCAAAATTTTCTTTCCTGTGTATGCTATGCTTTACCTGCGATGCTGTACATAGCTTTCATTCCTTATGTGTTATTTTCGTTTTACTTTAGTAAATAAAGTTTTACCTAAACAAAGCCGAAATAAGGGAACTCTTCCCGGCGCCAGTTCTCCCAACCACAGCGACCTTTTCACCCGACCGTATTGAGAAATTAACACCCCGTATTGCGTACGAGCTTTCGTCCGACTTCGGAGCCAGTTCTGTTGCTTCTTTCTTCGGCGGTTTCTCGTATTCTAGTGATACGTCTTCAAATACTATCTCACCTTTAATTAAAAGTAAGAAACTTGTTAATAAATATGATTTAAACATACTGAAAACATTCAAAAATCCAGATGAAACCATTACGGACCGAAGGACCAAACGGCTCCAAAATCAATTCATTAGGCGTACAGAAGAAAGACTTCTTCAGAGCTCCTTATTACTAGTAAAAATGTACTTTACGATATTTATTTAGAAATATTAGGCAAAACGAATAAAAACAATACATAATATTAAATATTTGTATTAATAATTGACGAACACACCGTGACTGGGCCATTCGTCAAAGTTTAAGTTCGGCAATTCCGCCTTCAGAGCCTTCTGGTCTGGTTCCACAGGCGTCTCCGGGGCCAGATTTGTATATTCCAGTATTCTTTCAACCTAAAACATTTATCGCTTTTTTATATCATATCTAATTCAAAGACAATGTTTTAACAAGTGTCACTAATAATATATAGTTTGTATGTTAATATCGTCTATTAGTTAAAAAAAAGTCTGTTAAAACCTGTTAATATAAAACGCCTTAGTTATTATGAGTATTAATCTTCGTTAAAACTAGTATTAACATATACATAGAAACAACTTATTTTGTGTGCAAAAGATATCAAATTTAACTACACTTTGACATACACAAATATATATATATATATATATATATTTATGTGTGAAAAAATTACTCACAGATGTCATCTGATTCTCAACTTCAGCAGTCTGACGCATACCATACTGACACATCCCGACGAGACCTATCACCTGGGTTATAGCCAGACCTACATTCCCTCCCATATTTCCTGGAAATTAAAAAAAAAACATCAATATTGCCTGGAATAGATCGCTCGTTGGCTACGAAACCGTCATATTAAGTTTTATTATAGTATTGAATTATACAAAAAAAATTTAGAGAATTTGTAAGCGTAACTAAGCTACTGAGATAAAAGCTACATTCAACAAACCTTCGCCAGCGAAGAGGAAAAAGCTAAAAGTGACGATGGCCAGGTAAAGGCAGCAGACCATGTCCATCCAAAAGCCGAAAGCTCTGTTGGTGGTGAGTACCAGGGTCCACGAGCTGCTGTGCAGGTCTTGGAGTTTGTCGAATTCGCGCGCGAGCGTCCGTTGCTGTTCGCCCGTCGACCGGATCGTGGTGAGACCGGACACGGTCGCTGATGCGTGGATCAGGCTTTGGCTCCGAGCTTACAGATTAATATTGCTAAGTTTAATTTAAAAAGCTCGCTTGAATTATAAGTAAATGAAATTGTAGAGATTTTTTTTTTTGACAATTCCTAAATTTAATTTAATTCAAAAATTTAATTAAATTACAAACCATGGTAATGATAAATTTAGGAAAGAAACTGGTATGTATACAAATCAGAAAATAGGCCGGGTATTGCCTAATCTTGTTTGTAATCAAATGGAAGTAAGATTCGTGGCCAAATGGGATCATTTAGCGTCAATTAATTGGTTAAAGATGGCCACAACACATTCATGAAACCCTAGAAAATGTCAATTTTGAAAATAGATGTCAATTGTCAACTGCATAGCAATGGTAACGTCAAACTGTTTAAATTATTTGAGAAAATCATTTGGACTTTTCCGTCAGACTTTTACTTCATACCTATAGCTTCTATTCTCTTCAACTCCCGACTTGTGCTGAGGAACAGTGCTCGTAAGAGGAAAAGAAGGGAGGCTACTCCGACCGTGGGAAGTAGCAGCCACCAGTTGACTATACAAACCACAACCAAAATGGCGATAACCTCCAGGAAGAACTGAAAAGAAATTTATGCTTTAATTCTATAAAAATTTGATAACTTCAAAAGCGAAGAACAATGAGAGGTCACAGAAAATTATTATTTTTGACCCTCGGCAAAGTATTTGGAGCTCAATCGAAAAACACACACAGGATGTTTTAGTTAATAAAAAATACATAGTTTAATAATTATAATTAATGCTGGAGCATCATTTCTAAACTCACTCCGAGACAGTCCACCAAAGCGACAGGCAGTAGAGTGTCGACTTGCCCCATATCCTTGGAGAACCGGTTGAGGATCCTCCCCGATGGATTGTGGTAGAAAAACCACATTGGTGCACTCGTAACACCCCTGCAAAATCAAACTAACATCAAATACCACACTTACCACGATTACTATGCGCTAGATAAGTTTATATTAAAAAAAAACTAACTGAACCGGCAAACGTTGTTTAATATAAATTATATTAAAAATTAAATTATAATTCCATAGAAATTATTGAAAAAGTAGAAATAATTGAATTTCACGGTATTTCGTTTACTACAAAATAAATTTAATTTATACTTTAGCCTCAATAACACGTGGTCATGCTATTGAATTGTAGCTTGTATGACACGTTTGTCGGTTTACCATTATAGCAGTGCCATCTATTGATTACTTACTCAATCCAGTCGAAAAGTATCGACATCTGTTGGAATCTTTTGGAGTTGATAATTGACAGGACAGATAATTGTGACTGTCAATTAATTATATAGACAAATAATTTGCAATAAAATAAAATTGCGACTATATTTAAAGATCTTAGCTATCCTATATCTCAAGTTGGACCAGACTGCGCACGGTGTGCCGATTTAATTTAAAATCGGTTGTGTACTTTAGGAATACATCGGGGACAAACATCGTGACAGGAGATTCATCTATATATAAGATAAACAAAAAAATGTCCGTCCAAATGTTGATTATCCCATCGTTTATCGTGCGGTAGGTGGCAAACAAACAAGATAGAAAGAGATAGACTACATTTTGTTTGTTCAGTTCGATTACATTCAGGATCTTCGCTATATAATACTTTTTGTGAGCGTTGAATCTGTTGAACATAGTTATATGTGACGTTATATTAACGTATGCACATACCTAAACATAGTATTATGCAGTTGTACAGATGCTCGGATGCAGGTGTTGTAGAATACCAGCAGTTTGTTCCAGGTGAAAAACATACAAATGCCGATCAGCGAGGCGTATATATACACACACTGAACTCTAGTTAGGTGCCAACGGTTCAAAGGCAGCTCTTCGTATATAACTGGAATTTAATCAGCTCATTACCAGTCAGTTTTATTACTTTAACAAACAGACAGACCTGGGTGTGTGTGAACTATGTCTTTGGGCATATTTAGTCATAAATCATTAAAGCAAACTTTACAAACAAACTTCCACACACATTTATACACACATCAAGTCGCTCTTCACTCGAAATACTTCACTGTGTGATTATTGTTTTTATTTATTTGTTTTACACTTTATTGCACTTAAACACTAGAAGCAAATGACGTTAACAGATGTTAGTACATATAAGAGCAACGGGCGGCCTTATCGCTAATAAGCGATCTCATCCAGACAACCCACACAATAAAAGAATATATAAAATACAATTAGCCTGGTGCAAAAAAAATACAAAAACAAAACACAACATATATTAAAATAAGTAAAACCGGAAAGGTGTGTTAATTTAAATGTAGAATTATAAATAATTATATTGTAGACAAGAAATGCTTACGAAGAAGTGATTTATAAGATGATAGTGAGGAGGCTGATCGGATAGGATCGGGAAGTGAGTTCCAAAGCTTTTAGCGGACACTCTAAATGAGTTTCCGTAAAAGGAGGAGTGGAATTGCGATTTATTCTTATGTATTTTAGTTTTATATACGTTTAAACACTTTATTGGACTTGTTTATATGTTTTATCATTAGTGTGTTATCTGTGTTGTGTGCTGTACGGGTTAGATAATTATTTTATTTATTAAAAGTATATAATAAATAAGTAGTCAATCCATTGTTTGTATCAGTGTCTCCATGTGTAAAACGTGTGTGTGTGTTATTAATTTTCTTTATATATATAGTAATAGACTACTTCAGCTTATCATCTAAGGCGTTCTCAGCCTGGTTTTGTTCAAAATAGTTAAGTGATCTTGAGTTTATGATTTTCAATAAGCCATTTGTAAGATACCTTGCTAATATAATACAGGAGATAAATAGTTATATAAATTTTTTTATTTTTATTTTTTATTTCTTAAACCTATACAGCTTATCACAAAAAGCTTACTCAACAAAAATAGATCAAAAACAAAGCCAAAACAAGTTCAAAACATACAATCGAAAATAGAATACAAGATCAGAAAAAAAATAATACGATGCGACCCTATTTATAGTGATCAAGCACTTGTTTACCAAGACGTCGTATTGAAATAATAAAGATGACATTTCACAGAGTAACAAACGTATGTGTTTAAACTTATTTTAGGACAATTAAATGATGTTGAACTTAATTATTCTAGATAATTTAAGACTAATTGTTGTAGTTGCGCCGATATATATACATATGAACAAGTGCTGTATTTTATGTAAAGAACGAGCATTTAAGTGTGTGTGTTTGTGTGTATTAGTGTGTGTAATGGTGTTTCTGTGTGAGTGAGTGTGCGAGGTTGAGTCTTAGTTTTTAATGAATTTTTAAAGCGTTTACCTTCAGTTATTGTGGCGTTATTACGTATCGCAATGTTTTGAGCACTATTTGACTCTTCCAAGTTGACCCTGAAATAGTGAAATATAAATATATTGTAATATATAATCAAATTATTCATATGACTTTGTAAAACTTGGATCGCTATATTTCTTGATAAACCTGGAACAGTATTTTAAACAACAAAAAACCAACCAAGTTTCTTGCCTGATTCTTCTCTTGGTTGCGAACAGGCGTATTAAAGGCGATTTAAACGGTCATATATATACTTAACAAAACATTTTTCGATCTATTAAATTATATAATACCGGTTATGGTAAATCAATGTAACATACCAGTCTTTCAGCCAGACATCAGTAGACGAGGAGAAGACTTGCGCTACTAAAAACAGTGACAGTAGAAGTAGCATCGTAAACTTTCCACCGCCGCTCGTTATGTACGAAACGTACACACTACTCGATACAGAACCCTTGTTCTGAGCCTCGCCTGTAAGACGATACATCTCTTTTATTCTCAATATTCACGATAAGGATAGCAACTGTCATAATAAGCAAGAGTCTTGTATATATTTTTAAACATATCTAGGTAATGATTCTTTTAATATATTCAAGTTTTTATAAGTTATAAAATGGTGTTTAATTAATTAATTAATTCCTATCTGTACAAGGCTCTAATATAGTATTTTAATACTACAACAATTAGTATTAAAATAACTGGATTCCGGAACTTAATTATTATAGTTATTTCAATACTAATTGTTGTAGTTGCTCCGAAATATATCTATTCTGCTACTAGTCGCAATGGTGAAACTTAAGTGTAAAACACTCTAATGCGATATGCAGTCTATACTTTTTTCCTATTATCTAAAGTTTTTTCATATGTAAAACAAGTATGTTTAAGTATGTTTTAAAAGTTCATTTTAATTTTCGTATTTTCACATAACCTGGCCAAAAAATCTTACATACATAGCAATTTCAACGCATCGAATAAGCTAATATATAAGCTTTAGTCTCGGCAATAAAATAAACAATTTGAAAAAAAATTACAGTGTAATATTTTTCAATGATTTACTTAAATTAAATATTATATAAAAATTACCTTCGTATTTTGGAACGGAGTTATTGTCTGTATCAAGATTGAACGACAACTGTGAAGCCTCCGACATAGATCGTTGCGAGCGAAGAATGTGTGGATGCTCCTACAACAAGACATTTATGTCAGACGTAAAATCCGGATCGAAGGACCATTTTTCAAATATATAACTCACAAAGCTATTCATCTATTAACACATAGACGCTATAAAAATACACACGCAAATAAAATGAGGAGAGCAAACGGCGGCCTTATTCTTATTTCTTACAGGCAAGGAGAAATGGAAACTGATACAGTGCGAAGTCTATACTAAATACACAATAACTAAACTAAACAGGGGCTTTGGACAATGTTCAATTAATATAATACTTGTTTATTGATGTCTTAAATGAATTTGTGGTATCCTTTTTTTTAAATAAGTCCACAAATCGTTTCTAGAACAGAAATGTGTTCATCAGAATGTGAATTGACTATTTCTACTGACGAACTAAGTTTCATCAGATACTATTAAGTTGAATACTTAATTAATTATAATAATAATAATTGAATATATATATTGCTAAGTAGATTCTACTGAATAGAAGAATATAATACATGATCACTCCTCGTTTCGGCTTTCGGTGGTTCCACCTTGATTATCACACTGTACACCTTCAAATAGACAAAAGACTTTAATCTAATTTTTGTTAACAGGAGGCAAACGAGCAGACGGGCCACTACTCAGTTCGGTTAATATGAAGGACCAATACTAACCATACTCTCCATATTCTCATATGAAGTAACCTTTTTCTTCTGTTTCTCTTCTTCAACCCTCTCCCCCATTTCTATTAGTTGCTCGAATTCAGGCACGCCATTTTTGAGTTCGTGGTACGATCCTTGTGCAACTATCTGCAGACGAACATTCACGATAGAAAAAAAAGAAGGCTTCTAGACACCACGGGTTTTGTGAGAAGACCAAAGAGGTCTAAATAATTATTAAGTGCTAAATCAGATAAATTTAATAACACATGAAAAAAGTGTATTTTTTTATATAGAAGAGGGACGTTATATGGAGTTGTTAGAGAACACTAGGAAATGTTGTACTTTATGGTAAGCAAAGAACCAAAGAGACTCACCTTACCCCCCCTGAGGACACACACGTTGTTCGCGTGCCGTGCGTACTGCACGTGGTGTGTCACCAGCACAACAGCTTTGTCGCGTAAAAAACCACGAATGCACTCTTCGTACAACGCTTGGGCTACCTGAAGTAAAAAAAAACATTATTTTATATAAGAAATTGTCTGGAAGAGATCGCTTATTAGCGATAAGGCCGCCCGTTGCTCTTATATGTTCTAACATCTGTTAATGTCATTTGCTTCTAGTGTTTAAGTGCGATAAAGTGTTAAATAAATAAATAAATAAATAAATTAATTAATTAAATGATTGTTTTGATAAAACATTTTTTTTATTCCAAGATGCGTTCATACTGAAAATATCTTTATTTAAGTACGTCTGTATAAAGACTTATTATCAAAATGTTACAAATGACCTACAAACAAATTGTCGTAAAATTAAATTAAATATAATAAAACTTTTTTTTTAAATATACATATGAATTTCATCAAATTTTACGTTTAATTAAAGTTCACCCATCATAAACTCGGCTGGTTAAACATCATTTTTTTTAAACACCATCTCTGTTTTACAAGCGGACCTTATTTCAGCATTTATTGCGACTCACTTCAAACTTTTTAACACGTTTACACTATATTAGGACTAGATTGACATTTTTTTCTAAATAAAATTTATATTATTAATAAAAAAAATTTAAGTTACCTTAGCATCAACAGCTGCCAGAGGGTCATCCAAGAGATAGACGTCGGCGTGCTGGTACACGCATCGCGCAAGCGAAATGCGCGCGCGCTGCCCACCCGACAGAGACGTACCTGATAGAAATTCAACGGGCATTAATCATTTTTCAATTAAGTTCACTCGAAATTCACACATTTTTATTATATTGTTATTCAAAAACCTAATTCAACCACAGTATAGAAGGAAACTTTCAGTAAAGAACTCAGTAATTATCTCAATTGATCTCTTAATTGGCGATTTAAAGGAGTGGCGGAGAGTTTCTTGCCAGTTCTTCTCTTCCGCTCTACGCAATTGATTTGGGAACTGGTAGTAAATGTCGAAATTTTTTATAACTTATTCTGTTGAAGATTCATATGTGTACCTTAGTTACCTATATGAATAAAGTTTTTTTTGTTTTTTTTTTCTAATATTTTAGTTCTTCTTCAGCCAGAATAGGTCAAGAAATATAGGGATTTTTGGTGACTCATTGTTAACATAAACCTTTATCTTAAATTGTGTTCCCATGTGTTTTTAGCTCCCAGATAATTGTTTTGTGTGTACTTTATTTTAATTATATCAATTTTGTCAAACAATTATATCAAACTGCATTACATAAGCGATACAGGTATATAAGATGTCTCATGTTTTTATTATTTACCTCCTTCCCCTACTATAGTTTTATCACCGTGTGATAAAATATCCAAATCGGTTTTCAGTTGACAACACTTGATCACTTGTTTGTATCTTCTCAAATCTAAATCTTGACCGAATAATATATTCTGACGAACCTGTTGATTAAATAAAAAATCACTTGGTATTTTTAGAGTCTTAAAAACATTTAAGAATTAAGCAGGCTTAGTACCAACGAGCCATATGACTCTGACACAAGTTTAAATGTATTAAGTTTAAATTATTTAAATAATCATGTTTGTTTTTCATATTATACTTACAACATTCAATTAAATTATATGGAACGAACAAGAACTACTTAACCAGTCAATGTTAATATTTATTTAATTAATTCATTTACAATACAACAAAAAAACAACGACCAAACTTTTAAAGTATTTAAAAAAAAAATTTATTATTTTCAATTATTTCAATTCAACAAACAAACAAATCTCTATAAAATTAGATTAGATTATCAAAGTAGGCTTTTTCATCATGTCTGTTATCATTAATACGAAGCGAAGCGTAAAATGCGTTAATTTCGTTACAGACTTAAAGACAGTAAATATTTATTTGGCCTAAGTAGAAATTCTTTTAAAGAAAAACTAAGACTCAACCTCGCACACTCACTCACACAGAAACACCATTGCACACACTAATACACACACACACTTAAATGCTCGTTCTTCACATAATATACTGCACTTGTTCATATATAATTTTATTTATTTTTTTCTGTTCGTGTTATTTGTGATCTTAAATTCTATTTCCGGTTTTAACCTTATATTGGCTTTATTTTTAATCTATTTTTAATGTGTAAACTTTTATTGATAAGCTGTATAGATTTAAGAAATAAAATAAAATACTTACGGACGCATCAAACAACCAAGGCTCCTGCGAAGCGTACGCCAGTTTGCCACGCACGTTGAGCGTGCCCGTGCTAGGTATGAGTTCTTTTAGCATCGCATGTATGAGAGTCGATTTGCCGGAACCCACGGTGCCTACTAGCACTGTTAGGGTTTCCGGTTTTATCTGGAAACACAGAAAAACATAAGGGGATTATTATTTATAGAAGAGGGGGCAAACGAGCAGGAGGCCCACCATAAAGGTGAAGTCGCCGCCCATAGACACTCACGTGGCTGGCAGCTCGTGAGTGCGTTGCCGGCCTTTTAGGGAGTGGTACTACTTTGGTTCTATAATATACTTTATAGCTTTTAGCTTAGCGTCTGCTTTACTTTGTGTGTGAAATATGTAATAATTTATTTTTTTATTTCCTACATGTATTCTCTATATACAAACTAATACATTACTCGCGATACTTTATTTTATAATATTAACGTATGTATTACTTTTAATATTACAATTTACTGCTTGTATTATTACATATTTTCATTTGTATTACTATTTACTGCTTGTACTATTGACTTGTGTATTATTGAAGTAATATGTACCAAATTTTCACTTCACACTAATGACACTGCTCATAAATTAAAACTTGTACGCCAGCCCTCCTATCTCTTTCCATCAGCGTAACATACAATTAACCAAAAAGAGACGAGAGACTGATACGATGGTTTTTTCATACAACATAATTGATCGTATATATTTACCATTAAATTGATATCCATCAAGGCAGGTGTCTTCCTATCCAAGGTTTCGTCTTCAACATTCCTCCAATAGATAGTGTAATCTTTCAAATTAATTAGAAACTCCGGTTTCATATGTTCAAGGTTCGATTCGGACTTGATGTACGCCTGTTGGCTGAAATGTATTTTAATTCTTGTTAAAACCCATACATATCCTGATTGAACAGCATTTATAGAACTGTATGGAATGCATACGTTTATATAACAAAATTACAGACTAAATTTAAAACTATTTTAATTGAAAAAGCTATACTGTTAAAGAAATAGTCGGACAAAGATCATTTTAATGTGACAGCAATATCTTTGGGACAGTTTAATTCTTGAGTATTTGAATTCTTGAGTAGTTTAATTCTTAAGTAGTTTAATTCTTGAGTAGTTTAATTCTTGAGTAATTGAATTCTTGAGTATTTGAATTATTGAGTAGTTTAATTTTTAACTAGTTTAATTCTTGAGTAGTTTAGTTCTTAAGTATTTGAATTCTTGAGTAGTTTAATTCTTAAGTAGTTAAATTCTTAAGTAGTTTAATTCTTGAGTACTTTAATTCTTGAGTAGTTTAATTCTTGAGTAGTTTAATTCTTGAGTATTTGAATTCTTGAGTATTTGAATTCTTTAGTAATTAAATTCTTGAGTAGTTTAATTCTTGAGTAGTTTGAAATTCTTTAGTAGTAAGTAATCGTGTAGCACAATTGTATGTGAAATATTTATTTCAAAAGAGCAGCAATCGAGTTTCTTGCCTGTTCTTCTCGGTAAGATAAAGTGCCTTCGTACCTATATAAATAATTCGAGTGTGAAAACCGACTCACCCATTCCCAATTTTCTCGAACACACCGTTACTGACCGCTTCCTTCTTCTCGATATTAATCAGATCGATGCCGTCCTGATTCTCCACTTCCGGCAGCAGCAGAAACTCTTGCATCCGTTTCAAACTGACATACGCCTCCAACGTGAACGTGATCGCCAGCGGTAAGAAATCCACCAGGGTATACTTCAGCATGTCGTAGTAGGAGAAGAGGACGAACACCTTGGCTGCCGTCAAGTCGTTTTTGAATGATATATACGATATTATACTAATGAATATGGCGACTTTTGTATTCAACTTCACACACGATATCATTACCGCCCGCAGCCACGACATCTTTTTTATTACGTTCATTTCTTTTCTGAAATTATAAAAAAAAATGTTTATATATATATATATATATATATATATATATATATATATATATATATATATATATGTTAAGTATTTTTTTCTGGATGTCAAACTATGGCCATGAAAAAAATGAGATTTCATTATATGTCCACCATTTTTTTTTATGTAACGGGAGGCAAACGAGCAGAGAACCACTTCAAGCGACGTGCTAACCGCTCATGGGCACGTGCAACGCGTGGAGGCTTACAAATGAGTTGCCGGCCTTTAAGTGAGAGGCTCATTTCTTGAAGGTATTCGTAACGGTTCGGGAGTAACTGCGCAGTTGGCTCGTTTGACAGATGTCAAACGATCTGTCAAACGTGTCACTCACTTCCTGGCCTTCCCAATGATATTGGCGAAAGCGTTCTCCCACGCATACATTTTGATGGCCTCGACACTTTGGATCACTTCATTCATCAAACGGATTCTGTTGTCTGTACGAACAGCTGTTTGATGGCGGAGACGACTCGATATCTTACCCAAATATCCTGGAAATAAACGAAAAAACTCTGTCTTTAGGTGAATAAATACGATACTTTATTATTTCACACTTTGTTACACAAAAACGATCTCGCTATAATAAGCGATCTCTTCCAGGCAACGCACAAAATGAAAGAATAATGTCACGATCATCTTTGTATATGTTTACAACCTAAAATCGTATTTTTTTTTAAAATAATTTCCTTCTTACCACTGAGAGTATACCCTCAAAAAAGTCAGCTTTAATTCGCTATAATCCATACTAATATTATAAATTCGAAAACATGTTAAAGTAACTTAAAGTACTGAACCGATTACGTTGAAATTTGGTATAGAGATAGACTGAACTTTAGGGAAGGACATATGCATTTATAAACCGATTCTCCAAACTCCTTTTGTATTTAAACCACGCGGGCAAAAACTATTAGTTATTTTATATAATTTATTAGAAATTATAAAAGCATCTCTTACCCTGCAAAGGAATAAACATGATGAGAAAAGCGACTCCTATGATAGAAGAGACACCGATCTGCCGATACATGAGGTAGACTATAATGATGCTCTCCAGCGGTGTCCTGACCAGGTCGACCATGAAGAGGCTGGCCATGTCGAACCTCTGGGCATCCGTGGTCAAGAGATTCACCACGTGACCCGCTAAGCCTTCGGAGGCTTTCCCACCGGCTGTTAAATCTAATCGGAGAAGCTGAAAAATCAATAAAGTTTTTCACTTTTCCGTATACTTTTGTCTTTTGTCTCAAGTATTTTTTTTTAGTTTTAAGTTATTTTTTTGGTAATTTTGTATTTGAGTTTAGGGTTTTAACCTCACAATCTTAGTATGTTACCCTTTTTTTCTGTTATACAGTGTATATATAAGATATTACAGAATCTCTCTCTTATATCTATACTTATATTAAGACAGTAAAAATCAAAAATCTGTACATTAAATATTTTTCCAAAAAACTGAAAGGAGGCAATTAAAGAAGAGTCATAGAAACCAAAAAAACAATTTTTGGAATTCTTGTCTGTCTGTCTGTCTGGTACGTTATAACTTGAAAACTACTGAACGGATTTGAACGCGGTTTCGCGATTTTGAACACAGTTCGATTACATATAATTGGGAGCGTTGTCAAAAGTTTATTTTGTCAAAATCGGTTAAGAAAAAGAGAAGTTATGGTCAATTGAAAATTTACTTCAACCACTGCTTCAAAATTTTTAAACACTTATATTGATTGATTAGTTATATATTGTTAAATATGTTCTAATATAAGTTAATCTTAATATTAAAACTTATGAGAGGTAACAAAAATAACAAATAACGCAGTGCACGCGGGCGCGGTTGAAGTGTTGAACAATGTGCTTGATAGATGGCGTTGATAAAATTCGTAGATTTATTTTATTTTTTTATTTCTTAAACCTATACAGCTTATCAAAAACAGTTTACACAATAAAAATAGATTAAAAATAAAGCCAAATAAGGTTGAAATATAGAACCGGAAATAGAATCTAAGATCAAAAAAAAAACACGAACAGAAAAGAATAAATAAAAATATATATACACATGAACAAGTGGAACTATGTGAAGTACGAACATTTTAGTGTGTGAGTGTGTATCAGAGTGTGCAATGGTGTTGCTGTGTGAGTGAGTGTGCGAGGTTGAGTTTTTTTTTTAAAGAACTTCTACTTAGGCGTTTATCGTTTGTCCGCATCAATTTTTCCACCTACGTCCTTAACGTAAATGAGGTTTACCTTTTATTATTTGGTCAAGCTAATAAGTAATAACCTCACCAGTACGTATTTCGTACTCATAACTTCGTAAGAATTTTCTTTCAACTCTTAACCGCTGAGGAGTTTTACCTTCCATCATCAGCTCATCCACATAAGAAGATGACTATCAGAATATAAAATTGTCAGAATATTAATTGCCTGTACGTTAATTTGAAAGTTGCCCTCGATTTCCCCGAATCATCCGATCCTGTAAAGCTACATCATCCCTGAGTAACACAGGCTATATATAATTCCAATTGTAACAAGATTTTAGCCCGTGAAAGAAAGCCCTTTCGAGATCATTAAAAATCGCTATATACTTAACCAAATTACATGTGGGCGAAGCCGCGGGCGGAAAGCTAGTATACTCTATATAACGACTCTCAAGGAACTGTGCATTTTATGGCTTTATAGAGACTGGTCGGTAATGGGAGAGAAGAAAAATCAGAATAAGCTGAACCAACCACAGCCAATTGATTTAGACGCAATTGTGAGTTTTTTTTTAAACTTATAAGTAGAAGTTATGTCTGTGTGTAAATCCTTGGTGAAAATCAGTGATGTGATCATTAGGCCAGCCTGAAAGGCAGGCCTAATAAAAAAAATATTTAAAAAACATTTTTTTTGTGTGTGTTTGTGTTAATACATGTTTTATGTTTTATTTATTGCTTAAGCAATCAAAAAAATAATTTACCTTTCTATAAATCAAAGAACAACATGCAACTCTAATCTTCATACTCATGTTAAGTAGCATTAATAATATCGAATGCATAAATGCAGCGTTGAATGCCATAGAACTGAAAGTCAAGAAAAATATATTAAGTTCATTGATTTTTATATGCAAATTAATTAATTATTTACGAATTTTAAAATAAATTGATTTCAAATATTTAAGGGTTTAGAAACGTTTTTAAGGGAAACTGAATTATTTTTATATTTACATTTAAAACCTTGCACAAGAATGTCAAATCAGATCAGCCAAGTGCTAGCGAACGGCTATAAAGTTATTAAATAGCACTAGATAGATAGATACGACAAACGTTACTCTGCAAATTTGCCAATTAGTGTTACGAATAGACCGACATATTCTCCGTGAAAACTTCATGAAAATCGATTAATATATTCCAACTAGATTTACGCAGCTTAAAAGTTCTATGGTTAGCCATAATGTTATAAACTCACCATACAACTCCAAAAGCATAAAGGTAAGCTTCAGTTGAGCTTACGCCTCCGTGTAACGGTGAAAAGTAATTAATAAGAACCCCGAGGCACATTGGCGTTGATAGTCTGAAATTTAATGTTTTATACTTACATTTATGGGCAAATGAGCAGGAAATGGGTATGGTAGGGATTTCAAAGTGTACAAGACTCGAGTATTTTAATATTAGGGTGTTAATCTCGTATTATCTTTGTGATTTTGGATTTTAACACCTAAGTACTTGGCGAGTTCAGCCCAGGCTTGTATTCTCATACAAGTATAAAATCATTTATGTAAAACTTAGCGCACAAACAAACTTGTGTTTGCCTTCTGTGTATCAATATTTTTATTTTCTCCCTTCCCTTTATTATTTAATTAATACTTTTAGTTTTCATTTAAATTGTTATACTTAAATTGTTAACACTTGGCGCTGTGCAGCGGTTTGCGACAACTGGGGGCTGCTGAAAATCGGTGGTCTGCAATATAATGTTCCACACAAATCCTGAGCAGCGCCCCATTTGGCGCACGCCCGCGGCACTTGCACCAATGCAATGTGTTTATTTTTAGTTACTTTTAAAAATACTATTGTACTTATAATTTATTGTGATGTTGTGTGTGTCCAAATAAACATATTTTCTTTCTTTCAATAATGATACTAAAAATATGAGTTTTATTGTATCTTGTGCATTTTGACACTTACCTAAGTGATGTATCAACTAACGCAAATATAACATTTGATAGTAGAAATTGCATTCCATATATTTTTATTATACAACGCAGGAGCGACGGCTTTTTCGTTTTATCTGTAACACACATATACATAATTAATTTTAATTAAAAAAAAATATTCATTCAATTAGGTTTTTTAAAGCTATGTTTACATGGGATGTGTTCTCTGAAAAGAAACCACAGGAAACTCAGGAAACTCTATGTTAGCGTTTGTTACTTTGGCGGAGACTTCACCTTCATGTCGCCTCATGCTCGTTTGCCCTCTCTTCCATAAATAGATGATTACCATAAAATAGTAAAAAAAATGGAGTCAGTCATTTTTATCATACTAAGATGTATCAGCTTCACAAGCAATATTCTATCGGTTTCAATACAATAGAAACTTATTATGTATATTTGGTTATATGGTATGGTCGAGGTCCGACGTTTGAATCTCGGCTCTATTAAACATATCTTGATACATAAAACAATCTAAATTTCGTTACGGAGTAAGTTAGAGTTAGGTAAACAAAACCTAACTAAAAATAAATAATAATTACCTTGTTTCATAATTTCATTTTTCCATACTTCACTCAATACATCGCCGCGTGGCGCAGCCCTGTGACCCGGGGTACATCTGGAAACATTCAAGTCTATGCATCAAATATATAGTATAAAAATATTTCATTCCAAAAAAAAACATAGATTAAAAACAAATTAAATTACGTTATATTAAAATTGTCGTAAATTCCGACAACATACATTCAAACATAACTTCCTTATTTTGTAAGGCATTAAAACAATTTACTGTCTATTGACTAGGTTTATTATCAACAAACATTGTGTTATTGTATTTAGAATCTAACACTGTAAGCATTATCAAAAAATATTGAGCAAGTCCTATTATAGTGTAAATAACTAGAAAAGCTTGGTTATAAATCGGCCTAAATGAATTTGCAAAACAGTCATCATGCTTAAAAAGGCAACCAGCTGATTTTCTTCTGATTATATTCTCGGTTTATTTTGGAACATCGTAGCCATAGAGAGAAGAAGAAATTATTGACGTACCGTGACGTATAGAGTAGCTGACCCGGTAAACGTGTTTTGCTTTAAAATTACTAAAAAAACAGAGGTTGGTTGTATGTATTTTATAAAGCGACATAATAATACGTTTAAAAAAATTGATGTTGGCCGAACCTAATCAAAAAGCTCAGAAAATTTCATGAGAATCGGTCAAGCCATTTCGGAGGGAACGAACTTTATATATTAGATATAAATAAATATTTTGAAATACGTCTCCATTACCTGTACACATCTGATATGCTTAGCTGTCCCTTTCTGCCTTTTTCGAATAATGGTCGCGTGTACCTGCGTGAATAAAAGACCTGATTAATCAGGATCTTATCGCTTGACAAGCGATCTCTTACAGGCAATTCATATAAGGAAATCAAATAAAATCACAGATAACATACTAGAGTTCTGCTACAGCGTAATTGTTGCTCATTCCAACCTACTGTAGAACATACTTGGCGATTTAAGGGTGAGCTTTTTCCCCTCAATTTGGGAACTCACAATTATATTTATATCATTTTTTTATATTACTTGCAACACATGTGCTTACACAAAGACAACAGTAACAGACTTCACACAAATATACTGCAATTACATTAGAAACATAAAATTTAAACATAGATAGTTTAATTTAAAAGACAAGTATATACTGAAACAAAAAAAGGAACTAACCTAACCTAACCAAACCCTGTCTCAAGTTCCCATTTAATTGTCTAATGTAAACCTAGTTGTGTTATCTCATAAGTTTATTGTTTTAAATGTATTTTAGCACATAAGATGTCTGGGGACAGATATAATAAAATAAAATAAACCTCATTAAGAGCTACTACTGAAAGACGAAAAGTATTTGTACAATTGGAAAATATATCAATACTTTTTTACGTTTCCAAGACAATTATAGGACGTAGATAACATTTACCCCGGAGAATATAATTGTAGAGGCAAATTTTTTTTATAATTTTTTGGACGATTCATAAGACCTATATGATTTTTTTTGTTTTCATTATTTGCACTCTTAAAATAAATAAGCACATCTGTTCGTTACGCTTCAATTGTGCCGTGAGACATAATCGAGTTTTTATACAAAAACAATTTAAATACTAATATAAAAACTAACATTTGACAAATTGATTTCATTAATGTATTATACATATGCTAATATTCAATTAACATTGAATCATTAAAACACAATTATGTTAGAATAAAAACTCACCAATATAATACTTTAGAAGCCAAGTTGGCTTTCTCCCGCGGGTTCGTTTCTCTCTCCGTATCAAAATAACCGGGATCCATTTTAATTTATATTTTTTTTGTTATTGCTATATTAATTCATGGCACACTGAAAGAAAAAGTAATCATACACAATCGCAGAACATAATATTGATTGTATACTCTGTAGGCTCTAAAACTATTTCTTAAATAGTATAACAAGGAATAACATCATAAATAAAGTAATCACAGGTAAAAGATATATATATTTTATATGTTTAAACAATTATGTGAACTGCAAAATTGTGTTCTGAAAAATACATACAGTGCTAGATATTTGAGGATCGTTCAAATTTTGCGACGACCTGACCGTTACGTGACAATCAACGAGACTGAACCTTATCTATAAGTGCTCCTAAATTTACGAATGTGAATGTAGTCGTATGATAAAGGCTTAAATCCTTGTGTCACTGATATAATTCGTAAATAATCAAAATTATATACACCTTACAACATGTTATGAAATACTAGTTTAAAAACTTTATGGCCGTTACTTATAGATATTATAGAGATAATTAGTTTTATGTATGTTGTTAAATAGGTTTTAAAAGTTCAATCAATAGCTTGAGCACGAAATTTACAATAATTTCGTTTATATACGATAATCAAAACAGTTCGAAATAATTCGACTTTTCTTAAGACTATTCGAAATTACATGATATATTTATAAAAACCTTCGTATACTCCAGTATATCGAAGATGTGATGGAAGAAACAGAATTTACACAGCGTTAAACCGCAGAAGTTCGCATCGAAAAACCTTTTGCACAAACTAAATCGCGTTTAAATCAATTTTATTATCCCGTCAATAAAATGCTAACTTTTAATGGGTCCATATGGTCCGTAATTTACAATGTTCCAGTGAACAAATCCTTGAAATTGTATTAAATTTTGAAAGAAATGATAATGCTAAGTGGATAATTAATAGTATGTTTCTATTGTCAGAAAGACCAAGACCGTGTACGGCAAGGTCGGGGCTATCATACTTGGAATGCTCTGAAACGAAAGTTCAGGTCAAAACAACCATATCCGTGTCGATTATGACAATATAAGTAATATATGTAAGTGGGTATCTATCTCTACCTAACAAAACCTCTCACAAATTGTATAATTATTTTAACATTATTAATTTTTCTTTTTTTACTAAATCCTTATTTACCTTAGTACATCAAATACATGTATTCAAAAAGAATAATTGAGTTCCTTGTAATTGTGTTCGCGTTACGAATTAGGTATATGGATATTGTTATTTCGCTGTAAACATTCGTCTACTTATTACAAAGTCCTTTGTCTCACAGTTAAAACACAAAAAACGTGTAGGTTATTAAACCTATAGTCATACTCGAAATCATATATTAATATGATTTAGAGGACAAAGATCCCTTTAATGTGCCGGCAGTTGGCTCAGCTACTCAAGAATTGAACTGTCCCGATGACAGTTCAATTCTTGAGTAGCCTTACAATGCTTTTGTTATTTGAATTGTAACACAATTTTGTATTAATTGTTTATTTTAAAAGAGCAGCTATCGAGTTTCTTGCCGGTTCATCTCGGTAGATGACTGCCTTCCGTACCGGTGCTAGTGTTAACATTGACGATTCAAAAGTATCTTTATAAAGACCTACTTGAATAAAGATATTTTGAGTTTGAGTTAATTAACTTCACGGCATGTTTTCAAATTATTATACGTATATTTGCAATCAGTCTTAACATTATGAGCGAATCTGTTCTGTGATGTCGTCTCTTCTGCTCCCAATGGAAGCATATTTATTTTTATTTTATTTTATTAATTCTGTCCTCAAACATTTAATGTGCTAAATATATTAACAAACATTAAACTTATAAGATGATAAAACTAGGTATACACACGAAACAATTATATGGTAACTTAATCATCTGACGCCCAGAACTACTATCAGCATTCTAGCTATATACATTTAAAGGTCCAACTTATTTAAATACAGTATGATTATACCTTAACTAACAAATTCAAATTTATTTATTTATTTATTATGTATAGTCTTTTCAATTGGGGAAAAACCTACAACAGGAAAACTCATACGATAATTATTATGACGATGCAGTAATGCGTAAGCTGTTTCAAAAAAAATCAATTACAACACCCAAAATATTTTTTTTTAGAAGAGGTAGCAATCGAGGCACACCATAAAGGTGAAGTCGCCGCCGATAGACACTCACGTGGCTGGGAGGTCGTGGGTGCGTTGCCGGACATTTTATCATGTGTGGTAAGAAATTTCGTATTCTTCCTTGATGTCCGAATAATTAATATTCAAACTCAAACTCAAAATATTTAAGTAGGTCTTTATAAAGACACTTTTGAATCGTCAATTTTTACACTACCACCGGTTCGGAAGGCAGTCATCTACCGAGATGAACCGGCGAGAAACTCGATAGCTGCTCTTTTAAAATAAACAATTAATACAAAATTGTGCTACTGACAATTAAAATAACAAAGCATTGTAAGGCTACTCAGGAATTGAACTGTCCCGATGCTGAGCCAATTGCCGACACATTAAAGGGATCTCTGTCCTCTGAATATTCATTTACGGTATAGTTTACGATATATTAATTGACGACAATTGATAGATCGCTTATCTTAATGCATACAATCCACTCATTAAAAACGTATAATTTGTAAATAATAGACCGACACTTAGGTTTAAGTGTAAAATGGAGGCCGAACATTTCTCTTCTATGTCTGAAAGATCTTTTGTCCTAATGTATTAAGTATTTAAAACAGATACACGTTCCAGTGTAACAACCGGTCAATGACACGTACAAGTCAAACAAATTCACGTTTATGAGGAAAGCTTTGTCTATGGCAAACTCAGAGAGCAGAGCTTTGTTCTATAGGTAACCTAAACTTGTCTTTTGACTATACAGTGATAATTTCACTGTATCTAAATAAATTCAAAACGGTCATCGATTTTTGCCCGTTTACGGAGAAAAGTCACCTTGAGTCCAATGCTTATTAAATTCACTCTTAAGCCTTGTCCATAAGACTTTCAATCGTTTAAAGCTATAGCTTTAAAGATATTGAGAGCAAACTAATCTAAACACGATTCTCGCATTTTAATGAACGTTGAGAACATTAACGAGAAGCATCTTAAAAATAGTATGAATTAAATTTTTCTATAATTATGTATTTGATTCTGAAAAACATGCAAATTATTGAGCAGCCTTCGAGTGTACATGTCGTACAAATCGCAATCCAAAGCGACATTTTCCATGGCTAAAGAAAAGAGTTTGATCCAAATAGCAGACTTTTTTTTTATAGAAGAACGTAGAGCGGTTCGATTAGTCGCTGACCAGTCACTCTCCGAACGGCTTGATCCTTTGGCGCTGCGTAGAGATGTTGGATCTCTCAGCATCTTCTATCGCATTTACCATGGGGTGTGTTCGGAGGAGTTGTTCGGATTAATACCTGCAGCTAAATTTCATCTTCGGACATCAAGGCAGAATGCGAAATTCCACCCGTATCACCTTGATGTCTGTCGTTCCACCACTGCGCGTTTCGTAAGACATTTCTTACCACGCACCACCACGTTATGGAACAAGCTGCCCGCCACGGTATTTCCGAACCACTACGACTTAGGGTCCTTCAAGAAAAAAGCGTATAAATCCCTAAAAGGCCGGCAACGCACTCATGAGTTCCCAGCCACTTGAGTGTCCAGCCTCCTGCTCGTTTGCCCTCTTCTATAAAAAAAAAAAATAGAAGAGGGGGCCCACCATAAAGGGAAGTCGCCGCCCATAGACACTCACGCGGCTGGGAGGTCGTGAGTGCGTTGCCCGCCTTTAAAGGAAAATAAGGAAATGGAGGGGTAGGGAAAAGGGCGGGGGAAGGGAAAGGTCTCACTCACGAAACGAAACGCGAGTACAAAATGAACAAAGTCCAAAAGCATCACTTTACGCCGGTTTTCTGTGAGTGGTAGAGGTAGAGTGGTATTTCTCCGGCCGTGCCTGCCCATTCGGCTGGCACTCTAAGTAACAGCATGGCACTCCCACTTAAAACTCAAGACTGGGTGGCGACGCCAGGTTGACTGGACTCTGACCGAGCCTTAATACAGCTTCAATTCTATATAACGACACTCAATGGACTGTGCCTTATATGGCGTCAACGGGAGTGGTCGTTAAATGGAGAGAAGAAAAATCATTGTATGAAATACAAGCCTAACCAACCAAACCCAATTGATTTCGACGCTCTGTTGTGAGATCGAGTATATATGAAGTTTACACTGTATTTTATCAGAGGAGATAGAAGGAGACTTGATGTAGAAGTGAAATCGAGTTGACATGTACCCGTAATCAAGTACATGGCCTATATTAAGTAAAGTTTATTTTCATAACAAACACGACACAGTATTTGAACAAAACCATTGTTTAATCTATCCTTGGAAACCGCGTTATTGTTCTGTGATTACGTACAAATAAGATAATTCATTATTTATATTACAACAGTATAAATATAGTTTTTTAATACTATGACAAATATTCAAATTTAGAAATGACCTATCCAACATACCACTAGTAATCATTAATATGAAAAAAACGTTATACATATAGCAAACAATTAACAACTAATACAGTAAATTGCGCTCCCGGCGGGACTGACAATTAATTAGATCGTGTGTAACCTTGGTGGTTTCCAAAGATATAATATATAACTCTTTTTGACATAATAAAAATAAAAAATAATAATAAACGTACAAAATGCCGACGTTTCAGACGTTTTTTTAAGTTTTCAGATTGGGACTCACGTCTCGATGCTTTTTAAACATATCAAATGTCAAAATATTGCACTGTGACGACATTCACATGAACCATACACTTAACACTGTCCGATGAAGAACCTGAGAATCGATTTATATATTTAAAAAATACATATTTATTGCTTTTTAATAATATCACGATAGTGCCTCCATTTAACAAATTTACTTGTTTTTGGAGAACACGCTAACTGTCTCTTATAAATCTTAAATGATACAAAGAAAACCAAAACAAGTATCAGTACCAGTTACATTGTACATAAATATGTGCGATTTTCTAGGGGACTCGATACATCTTAGTGTTTCTTTGTATTTGTAGTTACGATTTCATAACATTACGCAAAACGGGACGTGTAGCAAAAACAAAAACAATGACAGACGCTCATCATGTCATACGTCATCGCGTGTGAACCAATCCCGATTGATACATCTTTTTATTGTACGTGCTTTAAAAAATCAAAAAAAAAGAAAGACTATGTTACACTTTGTAAAACAAAATTATTTAACGAACAACAATTTCGAAGATAAAATTTAATGTTATACTTAAGTGTTTTGAAGTCGTTCCATTTTGTTCCACCTTTAAATAATAAAAATAAAAAATGTTTTATGTTCAAAAAATAGGTCACTAGTCTCCAGACTAGGATTCCCTGTGCTGTGAAGACCAGTCTCTTTCAAACATGTACAAAAAAAACTTAATCTTAAGTCCAATAAGAGGTTGAGATAATTGTTTCTTTGTTTGGTTTAGAGCAGTGAGCCATAGGAACGCTTTAATTACAATAAAATTGGTAAATCACTTAAAGGGCAATGCGTACGCCTCTATCACAAAATCCCAAACAATTTGTTAAATCTGTCAGTAAGGCAATTTAACAAGTAGTAAAAGTCTTTTAGAAAAAACATTTTATAAATTGTCAGATTATTTTAATGATGAAAAAGTTTGGGAATGAATAAACTCCAGCTTAGGCTTGCTTTCTTGCCTGCTTTTTCTCAGCTCGGTCGCGTTAGTACGCACAGGTGAATCGCTTAGATTTAAGACGTTTTAAATGGTCCTATGTACTTTAGTGAATAAGGATATTTTGACTTTGACTTATTATATATGAAAATTTTTTATAACTTCACGGTCGAAGACACTGTTTTTATTAACATAACAAAGGCCAATATTCAAAAGTAATCGCTTTTGTTCATTATGGATTTATTTTATTTTATTTTATTTATCATGGCGTCTTGAGTATCACCTTAATGTTAAAACAAAAAATAAACAAACCGTATCATTTGGATATGTAATAAGTAAAGTTATACAAATATAACATACATGCAAAATCACACCACACAGTAGACATAAAACTACTGAAAACAAGTCTTAACATTATAAAACAAGCAGGTAAATATCTAAACGTATTACATTGACCGTAATTCTTTTCCATTTTATCAGATAATCCTCAAGTAGGTTTTTTTAATCTTAATACACAATTCGAGGTCCGGAGCCAACGGAGCCAACTACCTGGAGAATGTTGAGTTTTGTTAAAGATTTTGATATTGTTCTATGAATAAACGAAATTCTCATGACTTAAAATCGTCATTGGCAGGTGCGATGTAGCGAAAAGGAGTGAAATAGACTTCAAAAATATTAATAAGAGCCAAGAAATGTACAAGCTTCTTTATGTATAAGGATAATACATGGTGTATAATAAAACAAAAATGATTTAGAAATACTTCAACGGAACATACATGTTCGTTTTGTTTGTTCGAGCATTCTGAGAACTCAGTAATAGACATGCAGGGTTTAGTTTTTTAATGCCACTTGTTGTTACACAATAAAAGGCTTCAACATAAATCGATCATTCAATCATAATGTAAATCATTTTTAATAAATATTATGAATAGTGTCTAAATTCATAACTGTAAGATATAACCTTAAAGTTAAAGTTAGATATACTTGGCTTTTCACGTTTTATTAAAATAAGCCACATTCCATAAAAAAAATTATAAAATTGTTTCTTTGTAGAAGTATAGAACAATGACAATTGTAACTCAGCAAAAGGAAATATAATTTGTAACTTAACAGTCTTAGTCATATTGTAATTTTAAATTGCAATCATACTAAAGTATCAGAAAACTACTGTGATATATTTTGATAAATATATTACAGAGTCTTAAATAAAACCCATAAAACGTAAGATATCAAATTAGCCATTCCATGACCTTGTTAAATGGACAAAATAATGAATGCCAAGAACAGCACAAAAAACTCTTAACAGCTATTTTTAAACGCTTAAGAAGCTTCCGATTGTTAATTATGTAAGTGTTGAAAATCATTTAAATTGTTATAAGTATAGTTTATAAACCTTTTGTTCCACCAATAAAAAAAATGTCTTTTTTAACAGGAATCAAACACAGGGCAACTAAAATTGAAGCTTGCATATTAGACAATTAATATACACATAGTAACTGTTGTAAAAATATATTTATTAATATGCAATATATATAAAGTGATTTCATATATATACCTTCATTTTTGTCTTATCAAATTTATCTAAACTCAGTATATTTCCTGAATACAACTGAGATAAATTTATTGTAATGTTTCTTTACTGTTAAACGTTTCCGCATTTTAGATACAAAGTCTATCAGGCTTGAGTTACATTAAGTGTAATTAATTAATAGAATGTTGACTGGTGCACAACTGATACACATGTGGTTTCATTTTTTTCAAATAAGTCTACCAACCAGTCTATATGTGGTAAATGTATAAAAAATATATGTAATTAAAAACTATCAGTTATATCATAGCATTTCCTGAGTTTTATTTCAATACAAAAAAACCCCATAATTCTTTATTAGGTATGGTTTAGCTGTTAAAGTAAATAAAATTTTGATCATTACGCATAAATAAAACTACTACTTAAACTTAATAATTGTCAGGAGTTGTAAAGAAAACGTTTTATTTTTGATTCTAGAAGGTAGATTTACACGAAACATTATATTATATATATTTGTGCATTTATAGCGCAAAGCATAGCCGATGAAATAAATAGACAAATAAATTTAAACCTAACCTAACGGTTAACTAAATAAATTATATTTTTATAAAATAAATAAATATGTTTAAATAAACTTAACGAAAAACTTACCAATTTTGAAGGCTATAAACAAGTTTCACAAAATTAACCACACTCGAATTATTGGCAGGAAATTTGAGGTATATATTAGATAAATACGAATTTCCCTCTAAGATTTTTTTATAGAAACATTCGTAAATTAAAAATAAATTTGACAACAATCCACACTACTTCACAGTTCACACGGTGACAAAATTTTGAATGACTTATGAGTAATGACCATGGTTATTGATAATGAATGAAGTATGAACTATGTCAATTGTCAACTGTGGTAAGTGATCTAAAACGGGAATGGGTATTGAGTAATGTGAATGTGGAATGAATAAATAACAAAACATTAAGTAGAAAGAAGTGAGTATGAAGTTGTTAGATAGTATTGAAGGTTGATAATTCACTTTAATCTATTTCCAAATTTCTCAGTTACTCGTCTTATCTTTATTTTTTTCTTTCAATTAATCAAGTTGTAATACATAAATATTCTGTTATAATAGATAGAACAACAAACACTGCTTTGTAGAAAAGTTATTAAAATTATCTACTGGCGGTGCTAGCAAACTGAAAGATAAATTAATTAATAATATTTTTATGTTTAATCAGTAACAATTCACATCACATCAGACAACATTATTAGTTGGAATTTAATTCAGTAATTATAGTATAAACGAATAACTATAATAACCATTAGCTTTATTTAACTATGAACATAAATGAAAAGTAAAGTAAATGAAATTTATATAAAAATATTAACCATATAAATTCAATTAGTTGGAAGTTTCCTATTTGCGTCTAGGTAAAAGTAGATTTCAAAATATCCATAAATCTTTTCCAAGAACAAAATCCGTTATTATCATAATCGCAATTAATAATTTTCATTGTTATTGATCTTGGAGGATTGCTTTCTGATAAAACGTGTCCATTTCTTAATTGATCCATAGTTTGGTAAACATATTCAATTTTCAGTAATTCTTCATTTGTTTTTGTATCATGCCATCTTTGAAAAACAAGTTTCCCACCGATCGGCGTGAGTTCATATTGCTCTGGCAACACATAAGGCTGAAAACCTATCGCCGCCATAACTGAAATCAAATTTGCATCATGTCCAACGAGTAACGTCAGTTTGGGTGTTTGATCATCAAAAACATTGTTAATATATTCTAATAATGGTTTTGCTACTTCCTTAGCTAATATAGTACTGTTAAATCTAACGTCTAGGTTTCCTCGGGTAATAGGCGTGAATAAACTCCAGTCTTTTGGTGTTCCCATATGACCCCAAGCAACATCTTTGGTATCCATACCCTCATAGTAACTCATAATGAATGCGTCAACTATGGCGTTTGTTAATCTCAAACGTCCATTCACATTTGACTCTTCCCCTATTTCGTAAATGATATCATCCTTTGCTTTATCGAAATCACAAACATTATCAACTTTACAAATCATCGCATTTTTTATGTCCACAATATCATTTAGCTTCGAGTATGACTCTTTCAAATGTAGACTATCTAATTTTTCTTTCATTTCATTTACAATTGCAGACCGTAAATCTGTAGACACGTTTCGTATTATGGGATTAAAAACTGGATCCATTTTATTAATGTTCTTGCTGAATACAGTTATATTGCAGTTTTTAAATGCGCTGTCTACAAATGCTTTTGCAGTTGCCTTTGTTCTCTGTTTTGTATTTGCGTAAACATGTACAATGTTTTGTTCAGGGCATCCTTCTGATAGCAATCCTTTTTCCACTAACCAGTTTGATATATATTTACCCATGTAACCTTCAAGTATTGCTCCTTTTGCTGTTAAAAATCCAGGTTCTACATTCCATGTCGGCCACTTATTATTTGACAGATAATATAAATTTGATGACAGCGGCGCTCTTATATTATGTCTACTTAATAATAGTACTTGTTTTAAGTCGTAAGTCCCTGAAAGGTCCACTAATAAAAACATTACTAAAAATGATAGTTTAATAATATTTCCCATTTTGCAAACACAATTTAAAGTTTGTTTTTAAACACACGAGCACAGAAATTCAAAATTTATCACACATCGGCTTTTGTTATCACTCCAAGAAATTTAATCGTTTTATGTATATATTACACCGTTGATAGAATTTGTATTTATTTATATTTTACATAATCAATAGTTTAAATGTTATTTCGTATTAAATTCATTTTGCAGACTGGAAATAGGAAAGAATTTCCTTTACGAGAGAAAGTAAATCAAGTTCTAGTCTCAGAGAAGTAAGTTAAACGCAATACTAGGAAAACAGTATTATTAACTTTATGAAACACTATATCAAACAAAATTAATAATTTAATACGTTGCTAAAAAATATAATGTGATTAAAATAAAACATATTTATTTATTTTTGTTTCATATTTAACGACGGTTAATTTAATAGATGTTGATGATGATGAAAGATGATTAAACGATGATATTTTTGCACTATTTATTAATATTCATATGAATTGACTTGATTTTACGGACTCAATTAATTAAACTTCGGTGTAATTGAGGAAACAAGTTGTAATATATAACAACGTATTGATGATATAAGATAACCTCCATTATGACATCGTGTATATTTTATACATTTAAAAATGTCGTGTTGATATTTTGATCGAAGCTCACTATTTCACTTCATTTATATATGTTCATTGTAGAAACATTTAGACATATCTTATTGTTCGGTTATTCTAATATTTTGTCGGATATTTTTAAATACGCCTTATAAAAGTTTCTTAGCTATTAGCATAAGAAACTGAGAGAAAGAAGCTTTTCATCAAATCTGGAATGCATTGCTTAAAATAATACGTGTAAGGAAATTTAGAAGAACCCATAAACATAACCGTAATATGATTTCTTATAGCTAATCGAATAATAATTAATCTCTACTTGGTTTGTAATTATAAGTTTTGCCCATTAGTATGGCAACATTCAAATCTGTCAGCTGTCAACCGGTTGTTGACTCCGAAGTGGCTTTTGCAATTTGCAGTATGCTTACCAAGTGTCATAATTTTTATGCATAGTGTTTTTAAGTTTCGCTATGTACGGTACCTACGCTTTTAGAAATTATTCCGAGATCTATTAATATAAATAAGTGTAATCGTCAAATAACAAAAATCTAAATTTTTATAAAAATGTATTATAATTTCTAATTCGCGAAACTCGTTACTGTATGAAAGGTTTGGTCGTAAAGGGCGTAATTTTTTTGTTGTCATTACGATTGACGCGGAGGCATCGTTCGATTTCCTTTACTTTTGTTTTAATTTTGTGTATCAGTGTTGTGTAAAGTGTTTGTGTTGTTTTGTTGGTCAATTTAGCCAATGGATTATTTAAAGAAATAAACACTCGAGACGAGGTAAGATATATGTCTCCATAATAAAGAAAGCATTAATTTCGAACGTAATTTGTGAACATTGAGCTTAATGTCTAGATATAATTAACAGCTTAAAATAAAACTGCATTAAATTAAATTATTTATCTTATTTAGATTAAATTTCCAGCGTTATTTTATATTTTTTTATTGAATTTCGTGGCCTTTTTATTTTAGATTAAAGGTATTTTAATATTTAACCTTTTACTGTAATAAGCAAGATAATATTAAAAGTAAATTATTATTGACTACTTTTTGTATGCATATAATGTATAATTTTTTTTAGCCTTGAATAATTTTATGTTCTGTAAATATTTAATATAAATGTGCTGTACGAGAATTCTGAATCTCATCCTTCTATGGACAAATGCATCTTTATCATTTTAAATTTGGCCTCAGAGTTAATCAGCCTTAGGTTCGTTTGATATTCGTACTATGTTTCTCTTTATCATAACAGCAACCTGTAAGTATTTTTAAAGGATAAAAGTAAAGAATTGAACCCATGTTCAGAGGTGATTAAACACAGTATATAAGAGATGAGTACATCAGGTTAGTGCCTAGTCTAGTGACTAATAATAAAAATAAAAATGACAACATAATATAAAGAAAAAGTGATACCCTAATAACTTTAGGACTAAAAAAATTAAATAAGAATTCAACATTACACAAAATTAAAAGAAAGTTAGCTTGAAATTAGGAAAGTGTGCAGAAACCGTCTTAATTGAACTGTTGTTACTAATTACTCGTTCTAGTTTTATTTGTCCAAATAAAAGTGGTACAATAAGCCATATCTAGCTAATAATAGTTAACAGATAAGATATAAATGCATGAATTTATTAACATGATTATTAATGTCTGAAAAAACTGTATAGAAATATATTCCAGTTGAATTAATGGTTAAGTCAAAACCATTCAATAGTCCATACTTGATGACATACACAGTAAGATACAGGTACTATATTAGGTTATATATTATTGAAATAGCTTTACTGCCACTGGATTTCTCTTTAAACATTCAAAACAAAAAAATCTAGCTTATCTGCCTGTTATGTTAACAATTGAGAGCAATTAGTGAAGTAACAAGTAATTATGAATAACTGGGTCGTGTACGTAATCGCTGGTCTTAACTTTTAAGCCATCATCACAATGGACTATGTTAAAAAGTTACTGTCATATTAATTCATATGTTTTGCTGTGAAGATTTGTTACTTATATATAAGCAGTAGGTAATAAAAGAATCTAGGGTTGCTTCCAACCCTGGTGTTTGGTTTTCTGACATTTTACTGTACTGCACTTTGTGCTGAGAGGCGTGATAAAATACATCAGTTATTCAAGATTTATTTATACACAACATATTAAAATTATTTGATTAGATCATGGTTAAGATTAGATTAGCGATGATTTATACAAGTTTTGTGATAATTGCAAGACCTAATGATATTACTGTTTATTTATAACGAAAAAAACGTTACGTTCCAATTGTTAAGCCTAACAGTAATGACAATTCCCGTTCCAATCGACTTTTAGATATAGCTTGTTTATGTTTTTATGTCTAAACGACTTTTACTGAGAATTGGATAGCTGTTGATACTAGACTATTGTAGTTTTTAATAAAGCAAGATACACAGTGACTCACACACAAGCACCTCAGTGTGAGTGCTGTTTTATCCAGTAGATGTAGTATATTTTCTAATTATTACAGAATAGTAGTCTTTGTAATACAAGATTTATAAATTGAGTATGGATTTATCGCTTTGTACTTAATACTACTAGTTAAATAACTTGAATATTGACAAAGCTATGTTTAAAACAAACCAATATGCCCCTCAAAATTGGGAAGGTCGTATTTATTAAAACATGGTCGTCCAGAAAGTATATCCGGACAGCCGTGTTTGTAAATATTTCGGCTTATAGGTCACTGGTTTTCAGGGCTTGAAGCATGTAAGCGCTTTAGGTCGTTAGGTATGTGTCACAGTTGAAGTAATGCTTCAAAATATAGTATTCGTTATCATACAATTTTATTATATCTTACGTCTGTTTTGCATACCTGATTTGTTACGCCAATAATCGCGACGAAATCTTTTTTTTTTTAAATTGTTTCTTTGTGTTTGTGTGTGTTGTTAGACACATTGTAACATATTGTTTTGTTTTAGACAGATTTATATTAAGTCAATAGTTAACCATACATGACGAGATTAAATGAAATTATGTGTATATAATAAAAAAATATTTGTAAGTTATTTGTATAATATTTTAGCTTTCAGTGGCCAAATGCTTAATAGCATTTAGGCTTGGTTAAGGTCAATTAATGAATCATTCAAGGCGCACCCTGCACTCTATTACCTTGACAAGGGATTTTTAGTGAGATACTATTTTCGTATACACGTGTGTAATATACGTTTTTATCGGATTTAAGCAGGTTAATTGTTTCTTAATTTAACGTTGGCTGACTATGAATTAAACTAACATTAACTGTACAATTTAAATCGGTTAAGGTCTGTTCTGAATTCTCGTCTTAATCACCGTGAAGTATTCACTATTGGATAAGGTAGCTGTAATTTTACGACAAGAAAACGAGAAGTGAAGAATATTCATGCTAAATATAGGTAATTTAAATATAACATTTTACTTTTTAAAAATTCGGAGTTATCACTTATAACACAAAGTTACAAGGCGGAAAGATGCATAATAGAAAACAAAATACAGCTAATAAATAGACTATAGAACATCTTTCCTTTCTATACCAACCAGTTTAGTGGTCCGGGTTGTCTTTTGTCATTATTTTCTATCAAAGTAAAAATATTCATTAAGGTACATAGGACCATTTTGAATCGTTTTAAATCTAAGTGATTCTACGCCTGTTCGTACGCGACCAAGCTGAGAAGAAGCAGGCAAGAGACTCGGCTTGGTTGATTTTTTTTGGAAATAATACCAGTACACTTTTTAAGGCAAGGGTAAGCTGGAGCTAATTCCCAAACTTTTTCGTCATCAAAATAATCAGACATTTTATAAAATGCTTTTTCTAAAAGCCTTCGTTTAACTATTTTTTCAAATTAACTAACCGACAAAGTCAACAGATTGTTTAGGATTTTCTTTCGTCGTACGCATTGCCCTTGAAATGAATTACCAACTTTATGGAGCCTAATAGTGGGAACAGCAAGCTTATCCTTATTTCTCGTATTGAGACTATGATAATCATAATTCTTGTTTAAGATAACAATATTTTTGTGAACATACATCATGTTTATATAGTATATAGACTAGTACAGACTAGTATAGTATCCTGGACTATAATTTTTACATAATCAAATTTGTAAAAATATTTTTACCTGAATTAATATTATTTGACGCTCGTTTGCGTATTGAATTTTAAAGAATGGGAAAGTTGAAAGCGATACGCGAAAACTATGGAGGGCATGAATCATTGAATTGTAGATTTTGTGACGGAAATCAATGTATGTACAACCAAAGATTTCCAAAATGGTTAAAATAAAATATTTCGCTTACGCGCCCGGTCTACAGCCAAATCAATAAATAAACAGAATATAATATATTAATTTTTTAATTCTACATTTTGATTATTCACTACAGCAATATCTCTCTATATAAAGAGCTACCATTGCACCATCTCACCTCCTCTCTTGTCCGCTTGATTTTGGAACTACAAATTTGCTGAGTCAATTTTTTTATGAATTTATATGAGCTCTTAAGAAAGCTGTATGAGTAAAGTTATTTTTTTATTTAATAGCTGCTAAACATGTATTTAAATGAATTGTATAACTAAAGCACCCGGTCTGCGTGATATTATCAAGTAATGCACAATGTGTCGTCGCCCTGGCGTTACGTGATCGAAATATGCAATCACAGAATGTATAATTAATTACCGCGAGATAGTCGTCGTTAAAAATGTTATACCCCAGGGTTTTTTGTAACGCATACAATTGACAAATCGCCCCATTAGTATATGTATCAAAATAGGATTTTATTTATTTATTTACAAAAAGAAAAGTAAACGTCACTTCTGTATTACTTCTGCCTTGATATTTGGCCCGACTTCAAGACAGAATACGATCCATCCGTACCAACTTGACGTCTGGCTTTCCACAGGTAAACGTTTTTAAAGACAAGAGTTTCTGCACCTTTGTGGAACCAGCTACCAGCTCTCCGATTCTATAAAAAAGCATAGTTTAATCACACGCTATCCATGGCCATGTTTCATCTCCAATTTGTTATGCCTATTACGTGATTCTAATGGATCGAATCCGTTTTTATATACCATGATTTCATCCGTATTAGTTTTGTTTGTTTCTTGTTAAATTGACTATGCAATATTCAAAGTAATGTTCTGAAGATTATCCAGTCCCAAAGAACGAAGTTCTTTTGATATGGATAACACACACACACAAAAGATCAGATTTTTGCATTATGTGGTCTAAATTTTTTTTTATCAATATTAAGCTAACCGTACAACAGGTGAGCTACAACATAATAATATATTTTGTTGTAAATTAAGGAATAAACTGTTTTTTTCTTTGGTGTTGCCAACAGTAGCATTTACTTATTCAATGGGTATTGCACTCGGGATTTGGTCCCAGTGGTCTAACTGTATACATAATATATTGGGAAAGTGCTTTAACACTTTGAATTAATATGATACATTTTTTTTCTAAAGTAATAGCTACTTTTTAATATGCACGCTGTGATTATTTTGATGCAATTAGTTGAAATCTCTGGACACTGCGTCTTTACGTTAGAGAAATTGTTTCTGACGTCCTCTTCTTCTTTTCGGTAGATGTCTTGGCATCAGGCATCATACACTACTCCCAATTGTCGCCAGATGATATCATTTAATATGTATGTGGTGTTTATATTGTCTGTGGCATTCTTGCAGTAATGACGACACAGGCGTAACCGGGGCGGGGCCACCTTGACCTAAATATGTTGACGCATTGCGAAACGCGGGACCCTATTCTGAATTGTAATGCATATACAGTGTCAACTCTATATAACGACACTGAAGGCGCTTTATGGCGTAATAGAGAGTTATTTAAATCTATTGACTTTATACTGTGTAAGTATTAATTTTGTTGCGGACTATTGGAAAATATCAAACAATTTTCCCATTGTTTAGTTGAACTTATTAATCAGACTTATACAGTTCCTAGAAGCTTAGGGGTAGTTAATAGAGCGTCGACTTCCTGGTACAGTCGATAGGAAAATATTAGGTTTAATTTAATTTCTATGAAAATATAGTAAATTCAATACGTATTCGCCAATATTAGTAGAATATTGTTTGTTCGTGCTTCGCTTTATACTATAATACTAATTATAATTTCGTATTCTTAAATAGGTTAAATGACAATCGACATCTTAATATATGCTTTACTTAATATAGAAAAATACAATCCTGTTGTGATACCAAATGATGACAGACGTGTCATGACACATGACGATGTTTGGTAATATTTATATGCTTATGGGATTATATCGACTTTTATTGTTGTCTGTACAGCGCCACTGTGTCGCGACTGCCCTCCAGACTTACACCCCTGTATAAAGGGTGAGGACGCGGGACAATAGTTTTTTTTTGCCATAAGTGACTCGCAAGTTACGTAGATACTGAAGCAGGTACTTGATCTGTGATATTCAATGGATACAGTGTATTTTACGCGTATACTTTTTTGCGTTCATAAATCAATTCGCTTATATGCTGATCTTGTATAGTATGTAATGTATATATATAATTTGTCTAAAAAGGAAACGATTCAAATACAGTGTAAACTCTATATAACGACACTATATCTACATAATGCTCTAAAACTACATAAAACTCTATATAATGATGTGCATTGCACATCATTATATAGAGATTGGAAAATCATTGTACGGAATACAAGCTAAACCATCCAAAGCCAATTGATATCGACGCTTTTGTCGTTATATCGAGTGACGTCACATGGAGCTTACATTGTTTTTTGAATTATTTTTAGCAGTCCCAGTTGTGACTGTGTAGTTATAATATAAGAAACTATCGATTTATATTTGAAGGTATAATTGAATCTGAGGGACTGATAGTAATTTTTCATCGTTTATCTCACAGCCCGGCTAGCTCAGTCGGTAGAGCATGAGACTCTTAATCTCAGGGTCGTGGGTTCGAGCCCCACGTTGGGCGATCATTCTTTTTTTACTTTTTTCCTTAACACTTTTTATGGAATTTAAGTAGAAAGAATTGATTTTTTTGGTCTTTGACCGACTTTAAGCAACTAAAAAATTTTATATAGGTATCAACACTGCCGCGTATAATTAAAATAATAAATTCGCCTCTTCACACAGTTTAATCCTCATAAATAATATTTGTTTGGTGCCATATGGTTAGATTTCTCACACCAAATGTGAACATATTTCGTTGTGATTTTTTTACGCAGCATGTGGTCAGCGGCGTATTTTTGGTGGAAACTTGAGATGGAAGTTTGCGAGTTACTCAAAAAAATGTAAAGATTACTTGAATTGTTATGATTAAGTAAATATTAAATGGTGGAGCGCGGAGAACAGGTATCTCCGTACCAGAAGTGATCGCGTGAAGATTTTTGATATTTAACACTCATTACAGTTTGTATCATGACTACATTTAATGTAGAAATAATGAATGTTTTTAGTGTAAATTTAAAAATAATAAAAAACTTAAGGCCTATGTAGTTCTTCCTTCAAACTTCCTGAATGAAACGTCAATATGACAATGATTTCTACTGATAATAATTATTTTAATACAAAGAGATTAAGTTTGGAATTAATAAACGGAGGGTACGTATAACTTTGTCCTACCCACCATTAAATTTTTATATTAATTTTAAACCAACTTCAAGGCGGTGAACAGTTGATGTGTATTTTAATAGTAATGCATTAATAAACATAAACAAAAAAAAGCATATGAAATATTTGATCATCAAGTATGGTTCTTTTAGCATTGTCAACAGCATCTCCAGTGTGAAAAACAGAACGCTCAGTTCATCTAGCTCATCACACCTCAACTTCATCAACAATATTTGCTTATTTTTAGTATGTTCTATTTTATTATTTCACCGGTTGCCTGTAAGAGAGCTTTTTGTCCTCTTAATTTTTGTTTATTAGTTAACACTAAAAACTAACGTTTTTTCAATATTTCAGTCATGTGTGACAATAAAGAGGTTTTATTAGTATATATTAGTTATGGTCTATGGTCAAATTAAAAAACACTCTCGAAAAGAAAACGAATGGTTAAAAGTGTAATACGAGTGAAAATTAATTATAATTCTGTCCGGATGCCGGTATGCGGACTTGTCACTTTCATTACTCGTGAACTTTATGGCTCAAGTCTATGATTTATGGCTGTCAAGTGTCATAATACTTTCGCGCTATTACCGATGTTTACATAAGATCTCGCCATCTTTACCATAGACACTAATATAGGTATATTTACGGCGATCTATTCTCACTACTTCCGAATATGTATGTCTGTGGTCTGGTTTATTATAGGCTGTAATATTTATTTATATAAAAATGAAGCGCGCATAACGCAAGCTATAAATCGTTTATCTTGGCCGGGTGTGTGTAAAAAAAGATTTTTAACAAATAAATGAAAAATGTGAGATTATTCTGAGAATGTTAAACCATGTAAAAATATACTGTGACGTCATTAATAGCATCAAAGCAAATTCAAATATTTGTTTGAATTTTGCTTTATTTTTGGTTGATTTAACACGGATGGCGTTATTTTATGTTATAATATTAATGCGTTCTCACTTAATAATATTGAATTAATATAAAATATATTAATGATAACACGTGACTATAATGCATGGTTATATAAGGTCATATCAGTTTATTAAATGAAAGTTTGTTTGTTTCAGGTGGTTTGTGCCTATCGAAGGTAAATTAAATTTCTTTTATCCTCTTTTTTATTATAATTTATACGTAGAGTAAAAGCATCTTATGTTATTTACGTATAAGTTATAGCTATAATCCTATTCTTCGGAAATGTCGGATATTTAGCGATTATCTCGATTTTCTGACTCATTTTTTCCTTTTATTATAAAGAGGGATCTTGACACATTTCACTTCTTATAATTTAGTTGAGATATATCTCCGTCTAGTTTTATCGCTACCAGCGTTAATAAAAGCTTTAAGTTTTCCGCCAAGTACATTGTCATGTCCGTTAGCTGTCAATTAGGCCGCCATTTTTAATGATTGCGCGTGGAATCAGTGACTATTGTGAAGTGAGATACAGGGTGCTGTACGGTATAGTGTGTAAAGTGTGTACTTATCATCAGCATCGGCCCCCGTAAATTTTTTTTATAGAGGGGGCAAACGAGCAGGACGCACACTATAAAAGTGAATATACACGTCGCTGGAATGTCGTGAGTGCTTTGTTGGTTTTTAGGAAGTGGTTCGCTCTTTTCTTGAAGGAGCTGGAGTAGTATTTTTAATTAATTGCACAGTACAGTGGAAGGGTAAACTATGTAGAGTTAATTTAACCATACTAATTATACCTAATAGTTTTAATTTTATTTTGTTGATGCGTTCCTTGCGTATTGAAAACTTTTAATACTTTTTAAAGTTAAATTTGGATTACTGTAAAATATCACTTATATATATATATATATATATATATATATAAGATTTCGTGTCTTTATTTAGTTGGTGGATGATAAAAATCAAAAATAAAATTAGGTGATAAAGATTTTTTCAAAAATATCGACGACTTAGTATGAAATGTAGAATTGAAATATGTACACAGTATTACTTATTCTTGTAAGTTAAATTAAGCGGTAAAAAAAGTGACCGCACCGCTAAGGGTCAACCGGTGACCTAGAAGATAACGGAACTCTTTGTCATGTGAAATGTTATATGTTTCTATGTGTGGGTATGTGTCGAATCGTTTTCTTAAAAAAACAACTTGAAAAAAACCTCAAAAATAAATGCTTTCATTACTCGATAGAGGCGTAATACCCAATGCATTGAGATTTATTTATATCCCTAATACGTCGTATGAGAGATCTCTTGTGTATTGTAGAATAAACCGGTAAAAACAATTCTTTATTCACATAAGTAACTTCATGCTCTTATGAATCGTCAAAAAAAAATGTCTGTAACCCTACTTTACTGCCAGTTCTCAAATTAAGGGCGTAGTGCGGATGAATAACTGGCAAGAAGCTCTCCGCAACTATTTCATATCCCTCAGCATGCACTGAAAACTTATCCACAAGATAACATCAGTAAACCAGCAGCAATGTCGCTATGAAGTACCTCGTTTTATGTCCCATGAATATTTTCTTGATAGCGGAAAGGGGTGGAGCGAAGTTGCCGAGAGGTGCCTTTCAAAAGGTGTATAAGACGAATGTAATAAAGTATCTCCTATAATTATATCCCTCTTATGAATGAGGTTTAGAAATTGTACTCATCACAATATTAGATAAGCTACAAACTGGATTTACAGGGATGGATTTGAATTATTGTTATTCAACTAAGTCGTTGCATGTTCAATGCTTATTATACACAATGGGTTTTTGCTAAGTGCTCGAAGTAAGCACCATAACTAGTAATCCGTCTCTAATAACATAACTGATTTTATTGAATAATTTTATCATATAACATGAACAAATTACACAAACTTTTATACATGAATCCGTCCCTGTGTATAATCATACGTTACACGCTATTTACATAGTGGTTAAGTAGTTTAAGAGTGAAATTAGAGCGAACTGATGTGGGTCACTCGTATCTACAGAGGTAATCTTATTTACCCAAGTATGTTATGTAAAAATAATGTAATAACATGTATAAAAATTGTATTTTGTATGTTGACAAGTATATGTTTATATATAGTTATTGTTGGCATTAAATTAACGCAATTCACATATAAATAGTATCTTTGTAGGGATTTAGATGTAACCTGATTGTTGAGAATGTGGTTGCGGTGAACTTGATATGGGTAAAACGAAGCCTCTGCTAGTGGCATTCAACTATACATAGCACTATGTGTATATGTATATGTTGCTGCTTACAAAAGCGTTTTATATATTTAAAAAAAAGTATGGAAAAGTATAAAGTGGATAGAAAAAAAAATCTTACTCTTCATCTTATAACTCCTTAAACTTTTAACTACGGTCAAAAAGTAAGGTGAACATATTTGTCGATAAAAAAATTTGCTACAATTGTGACGTAACAATTTGTTTTGTAAGACGCATAGTATCTGAGCTATTGCGCAAAAAAATGATTTCACTCCTTTTTTCCAAGATGGCGGTCGGGGGACACGGGTGGTGACACCACAAACTTAAAGTTAAGCTTCTATTGACCCCTCATACACGTCCCAAAAAGATGAATACCTAATTCGGCTCTTAAATTGTAACATAGCAAAGGACTATTTAAACGATTGCCAAATGAATAGGAGCGAAACAATGTTACAAGTTTAATTGATGTTTCGCTATATCAAAGCAAGTAGAAGTTTTGTAGTAAAAACTACTGTTGCGACTATCACTTGCGTGTGTGATATCTATATAAAAAGCTCGCATCTTACGGTAGCTATGGTGTGTAACGAATGCGGTAATTGTTTACGGTTGAATAGTGTAACAAAAACATACGGTTACGCCTCGTTTATTGAGATAAGGCTGTGTTCACACTTAACGTATACGTTAATCGAGTAGTATACGGAACGGCACATCATACATCGTTGTTATAATTAAAAAACATATTTTGGTCCTTCGAGCCATACGGTATTATTTTTTGCGTTCTGTAACCCGTCGCGAAATGCGACACGTGTTTGTTGGACGGTCAAAGAAGCCAGCTAAGATCTAAAAAAAAACATACATTTGGATCCTTAGAAATCTTTAAATGGCATCACACAGTGTTAACTCCATGTAACATCACTCGGTTTAACGATAAACTCTTTGAAGCGTTGAAATCATTTTTCTTTAGTTGGTTTAACTTGTAATCCAGACAATGATTTTTCTTATCTCCATTTACTGTGCCATAAAAGGCACAGTCCCTTCAGTGTCGTTATATTATATACGTTACACTGTATATATTTATAGTATTGTAAGTATGAATAGACAAAATGTTTATTAAAGACGATATAACTTAACGATATATCGAGATTTTTACAGATCAAACTCAAACTGAAAATATCTTTATTCAAGTAGGTCTTTATAAAGACACTTTTGAATCGTCAATTTTTACACTACCACCGGTTCGGAAGGCATCTACCGAGAAGAACCGGGAAGAAACTCGATAGCTGCTCTTTTAAAATAAACAATTAATACAAAATTATCTTACTCACAATTCAAATAACAAAAGCATTGTAAGGCTACTCAAGAATTGAACTGTCCTGATGCTGAGCCAATTGCCGATACATTAAAGGGATCTTTGTCCTCTAAATATTCGTTTACGGTATTTCAACCGAAATTACGCGCGATCGTAGATGATTAAAAATTTTAAATACTGTTAACAAAGCTCCACTTAACAGTTGAATAGCATATTTATCAATGACTATTTCACATAAGTTTTTACAATGTACCGTAAGTGTAGCGGTAGTTGTGTTGTCGACAGATATTGATGATTGTCTGAATACGGTCCAATTGAAAAAAAAAGCAATATTTTGTATAATATTTGCTTAATATTGCGTGTCTATGGTCAATAAAATTTAAAAGCTCTTGTCGTAATTGTAAAGGCAACGAAATAACTAGGTGTTCTCCTGAGTCCAGTTACTTCCCCTCCTGAGGGGAAGTGTTAGCCATCCAATGGTGCACAAATGAACTGGTATGGCTTGAGAGAAGACTCTGTAGAACGCGCAAGACCGGTCTATTATCCGACATTTCTTGTCTATTGAGCCCGGTGACCGATTTCCGGTTATCTAAAGAAACCTATTGTCTATAGTTATTCTGATATACCCATATAATAAATGGTATGTTGGCTGCTTTATAATTGTATCTTTTGCCCGCGACTTCGTCCGCGTGGTTTAATTACAAAAGTAATTTGGAAAATCGGTTTGGTAATATTATTATACAAATTATCATCCACTTCAATCCTTTTTTTCGCGATAAAGTAGCCTATGTCCCTCCCTAAAGTTTAGTCTGTCTCCATGACAAATTTCTCCAACCAAAATCGGTAAGCGTGAAAGGGTACCATACATACATAAAAAGAAGCAATACTGGTAGATGACCGAACTCGCGCACTGATGTAATTAATCAGACAATGAAAGTTGATAAGCAATTTAGCGAACAATTGATGTAATTAGCTAATACAACAATGAACATTATTGTGCGGCGGTGGTTATGTTTAGAAAAATGTATTGTTACGTCATTTTTACGTCCAGTTTGACGTACGCGACACTGGCTAGAATAAAATGACACAACGGGTAGAGAAATACGACTTTACCGAGTTTGGCTCTGTGGTAACAGTGGCTTTTCTTAAACACAAAAAAACTATAAAATAGACACAAAAATGTGTCTGCCGCATAGGGCATTTCATATAGGTTTGTTTTTGTGTTATATTTCTAGTGTCTAGACAATTTTTCGTGCCCCTCTGCTGCGTTCAGGCGTAATATAGAATCGAAATCACTGTTATAGCATTTTTTTGTGTATTATATAGTATGAATAATATATTTTATATTTTAATTCTCCTTTTGTGTTTGTAATAAGGTATGTTACTTTTAATTTATTTATTTTTGCTTTTCATCCCGTGGCATTTTTGTTGTTTCTGTACTTAAACATGTTTTAGGATGCCTCTGTATTTTTGTCATATATCTTTTTCTGTTATTGTATTTTTGTGATGTGTCTGTTTTGTTTTCGTAAAATATAAATAAATAAATAGTGACAGAAACATATCTTTTTTTTTTGAGGTTGGTTAAATAAAACGTTGGCTCGCGATAAGTGGAGGTCAACGCACTCATGACATAATCTTCACAACCATTTCGTATAGTTAAGTTGTATTGTTTTAACGGTGTTAAACGCCCCCGCAGTGCGATGGGAATAGTGACGTATCGTTGAAAGAATTGTTTGTTTTTGTGTATGGCAATCGCTTAAGCTTACAACCGCCGAGGTTATACCGTCATAGATTAAAGAGCATATATATATATATATCAATGAATGTGAATTTTAAAGGGGTATGTGTAGTGATGGGCCGAAATTTGTGGTCTCGTACAGAACTTCGTAATTCAGTTGGTTTAGATAATAGGAAAACATAATAAATTATCCGCACTTTTTTATTGAAAAGAACTAAAAATAAATAGGCTTTTTATAGTCATCATTATACTTGGGCTAAGGTGGGCCTAACTAGACTTGTCACTCCCGACAAAGCACGGGTAATCAGCCGAATCATGGCCGAATTTTTCTTTTTTACAGTGTTCGGCCGAATTTCGTATTCTGTTCCAACCACATTCGGCCAATTACGAATGATTTACTTTTAATTAGGTTTATATCACACGTTGCCTTCACTATTATGTGTCACGCTTTCTGTGAATTAGGCCTTTTCCTCAAGTGATTCATTTTCCTCTTATGTAAACAAAGTAATTAAGCATATAAAACTGACCGGTTATTCTAATTGCATTTAGATTAAATTAAAAGTTACCTATTTACTTTTACAATGGTAATCATAAATCCGGATGTCTCATACGATAAATAAATACACACATGTTTTAGAAAAACACACTCCGGATGTACGAGACAGTAATTTATCGAGGCTAACTACTTGCTGTATTAAAAAAGAAGTCCACTTACCAAACCACAGTGTAAACTCTATATAACGACACTGAAGGGACTGTGCATTTTATGGCGTGATAGAGAGTGTTCGTTATAAGTGGCGAAGGAAAATCATTGTATGGAATACAAGCTAAACCAACCAAAGTCAATCGATTTCGACGCTTAATAGAGTTTGTCGTTACATTAAGTTTACAAGATTTAATAATAATTCATAAAAAAAAACACATTGTATATCTTTACATAACATATTCGACTATTTTTAGAAGAAAGGAAAAATTTACGTAAATTATGTAAAATAATAATTATATTTGTTTTTTTTTATTTCCCAATAGTTATTACAGTCATTTAATAACATTAGAATCCGCCATGCAAACGTAAGAGTCTAACTCTCGTGGAACAGAAATCACATTTGAAACAGGTTTAGAACGAATGCGTCTGCCATAAAAATAAAATTAGCCATAATGCAAACGGGAAATGCCGCATGTGCTCGCACGCCTCCAATAAACATAGATTGAAGGCGATATTTGAATTTAGAATATTATAAAAATCATACAAAATATTCTTCTTTTTAAGTTGACCCGAACTTCCTGTCTGCAGAACTTCCCGATTTCCATTTCCGGTACGGTAAACAGTGTGATGAGCACAAATATTGACTGATTATATTGATATATTTATGTTATTTTTTAGACAACCCTTATTGATTTGTTATTACATATTAAATATACACCTTGTTAACCGGCCGTGTGTGAAATCTATTGAGCACCCCTTTCCAGTGTTTACAGCTTAAATATCGCCATCACCTAAATTAGAGAAATGTCAATGTAATTACAGCTATCATCATTTTCTATTAAGCTAATCCCAACACAGTATCTTTTAAATACCTATACAAATACACTTTAATATATTTATATTCTTTCCACATTGTAACGTATCAGCGATCACTTGATTACGTCTAGGAAGTGCCTCCCCCAATTTGATATAAGGTATATAAACTCCCAAGGTTCAACTGTCTTATGGCCAGGGGCGTAGTTACCGCCGTATCTGCCGTATCAATTATACGGGGTCCCCGGGCCCCAAAGTGTGTAAGGAAAAAAAATTTAAAGTTCCTAATTTATTTTATTTTACAAATGACAAATTACCTTTTTCCCGCCTTAAGCGTGCGTTAAAAAGTTGGCAACACTCTACATCCTTATGGCGGGCTCTTTATCCCAAACAATTGTTTTATACGCCACAGCTTATGGCTAATCCAATTTATTGTTATCCTTAAACTTTATATGATATATAGAACTTTATGTAGCCTAGCCTATATGTAGGCATTGGTATTCTTTTCAATTCCTGTCTTTAAAGCCAATACCACATGTCTACTGTATGACGTAATTAAACACTTGTTAAGCAAATGTGGTTTTTCTAATGGAATATAGTTTATTTTCTTGCTATATGACTGTCTATAACCATTTATGGTTATTGAGCTACTAAGTTAATGTGCCTTTTAACTTTATGGTTTGAATCTCTGGAAATTGAAGCCACGGACGGACGTTATATGAAACTAGCTGATCCCGAGAAAAATTGTTTTGCCAAAAAAAAAAAATGTCTCTAAAAATAGATGTTGGCCGATTCTCAGTCCTATTCAATATGGCCACAAAATTTCAGGAGAATCGGTCAACCCGTTTCGGAGGAGTACGGGAACGAACATTGTGACACGAGAATTTTATATATTAGATAGATAGATAGGAGCTTATCCTCGAAGTACACAAGTGATCGTTGATACGGTGTGTTCTACGTGATCAATATTGAATGTAGGACATTACTGGTATATTTTGTATTGGCTGTAATAATTAAACATTATTATTCTGTATGATAAATATAGAAAATCTTTTATAAGTCCAGTTGTGTATATATTTTTATAGGTGAGGGGGCAAACGAACATGATAAACCACTTTAACGTCAAAGTTGTAAAACTTTCAATTTTTTTTATTGATTCGTTATATAATCTGATTACGGTTGTGTAGCTATACTTAACCTTACTGTAAGATGTAACAAGTATATTCGACCGGAGAAGATTTATGGTTTCTATTTTAAATTTTCCACCATCTATTACAATTTCTTTATTTTAAAAACAAGTGTTGTTCGTTATTTAGGTATTTTTTTATTAAATCATATTGGGTTGTAACGATACACGAACGGTTGAAAGAAAATTAATGTCCCAATTAAATCTGTAAATAACTGAATTATGCATAGGCCTCCGCCTACATCTAAAAAAATACTTCTTTAGATATAATTATTTATTCAAACCTATTTGATCACTCTCGATGTTAAACAAGCCTACGTATTAAGATAAACGATTAGCCATACTGGGGTATAGCAAGAAGTTTATCTATAAATCATAGTTTTAATGACTCAGTTTTTATTAATTTTCTACTAATGTCAGAGGAAATAAAACTTGTTTGTAACAGCTTCCTGTGACATACCTTCGAACGCAGTGTTGCGTTACAAAGAACAAATATTTGCAAGCCGTGAAATAGCTGATGAAATAATTGACCCTACACTGTTTTCATAGAACCAGGTTATGTAAGAGAACTTATATTTTTGCCATTTCAAAACACATTTTAACAAAAAATAAAATAAAATTGTTTATATTGATAATATTATTAACACAAATTATATTACATCTAAGTAGGTTCTGCATATATAATATATTCAAATTCCGATAACCGGGCGCTTTTTTTTTCCGTAAGCGTTGTGTAAAAGCTTGCATCTGGCCACCCCATAGCCACAATCGACCGTTTGCAGACAGTCGCTAAGCGCGGGGCGGGGGACGCGCGCCGCTCCGCAGCTGTCAAATCGAATTATTTTCTTCAGTTGCTGTTTGCGTTTAATCTCCAATTTCGTATTGGAAAAGCTTTTTCCTGAATTAATTGTGTTGCTTCACTAATTAATTGGAAACACAAACGACGCATACTCACGGAATATTCCCAAATTCGGCCATTCTCATTCCTTTGCTGACCGTGCTATTTTTGTTTTTGTAGCCCAGTTACAAATAAATAATATCTTTTTTGTGTCGAAAGTTTGATGCAGTGTTTATTTTTTTTTTAACATCAAGCGGAACGTTGCAAAAACCTTACGAAACCGTTTGAATTGAATCGGCTCCATTACAAGTGCGAACGGTTTTTGTGTCCTAAATACGGTGCCAAATATTCATGTTAATTAGTTAACAATTATTCCATATTTGCTAAGAGTATCCGATCGTGTGCGTGAAAAAAAACGACTAAAAAGGCGGATTTGATTGTATGCGATTTCGTAAACAATTTTATTCACCAATGGAGTCCATAATAAAAAGTGCTTCAATATGAGAAGAATGTTTGGTGTGTGCTCCGATGGATGGCTTCTCTGCGGTCAAAATGTGAGCAGCTATTAACTGGCTGTCACGTATATGTTGTCTGTATGTTTTCTTTTATTTGTGTCCACTCTTGCTGTGCCATTTTTTTATTATCTTAAACCGCAAATTGTTCACCAAATGTTTACTCTTTTTAACAATAGACAATTGATAGTTATTGTGGAGTGATCAGCATGCAAATGTGTTTGTTACTTAGATCACTCACAAAACAATCACATTTGAAATAATATTTTTTTTTATTTAGCCATTATTAATTATATATAACATATGAATAGTTACACTAAAATATATATGAGATCAAAATTCCAAAATTTTATCAAAATTTGAAGCTACGTTAGCGACTCAGAATTAAGTAATTTTTGCCAGCCTCACATAATTAGAGAGCATTACAAATAATATTTTTTTCTAATATATATTATGCAAGACTGGCATTGCACAGCAAGATTTATTGCATTTGCATGTTTGTCTTGAGGAGAAACACTTGTACATAATTCTCTTCTTTGCCTGTGTATATTAAAGCTATTAAATAACACATATCTCCGTCGACTAACTACCACTGTCTGTCTATTTAATTATTGAATGCTAGTGAAAATAAGACAAAGGTATTTAATATTGTAATTTAATTATAATTAGAAATATATGCACGCACAAGAAAAAATGTATCAGCACAAGGCACAAATAACACCTAATATTAGATAGATATTTTATATATTACAAGATGATTTGTTTTAGTCAAGAAAGTGCCTGAAAAGCCAAAATCAATGAGAGGTATGGAAGTAGGCATTTCCGTGTTCAACTAACTTCTTTTATATATGGCTAGAGTTCTTATCTATAAACATATAACGACTGTGCATTATAGTGAAATATAAGCAACATAGACATTGTTCCAAGTAGCCAATAGGTCTCTCCTCTTGTTAAATGAAACTTCATTAAAAATTTAATAGCATTTCATACATCACACAAGATATTAACCTACTTTTATTATGTTTTGCGTTCTTTGAAATGTATTTTACTGTCTTTGTATTGTGCTTTAAAATGAGATTCAAACATTCTTGCTTTCATACCAACATGTAAAAAATTTAAATACCTTAATAATTTATCAGGTTCAAATTAATTTGTGAGCTTTTATGATTAAGGGTAGGAGATTAATGAGACTTACTTTGTTTAGAATTGCCAGTTACAGATTCTTGTAAGCCTTTGATTTCTTAAATACAATTACATTTTGATTTTTATTATAGAATATTTATAAGCTTTAGTTATTGCGTTGTTAGTCTTGTTAAACATTATATAATTTATGTGATTAATATTAAACAGTACCACGTGTCCCATGCAACACGACATAGTGTGCTATAATGCTCAATTAAATATTTGTTTAGTGCAATTATACGAGATAAGAGAGATCATGTGTTCCGTTTCAAAGTAAAAAAATATTTAATCAATTAGTATTGTTAAGAACCATTTTTGTACTCCCAAAAACTAAGTTTACATGGGTTTACCCTCAGCTGAGAAGGACCCACAAGTAACTCACTAGGACCCTTTTTTTATGCTTTCTGATTTTAAACTCTTTGAAAATATTTAACAGCAATTAGTATTCTTCAATTGTGGATTAGAAATTAACTCTGTAATCTTATCATCCGTAAGAGATTCTTAATAACTTCTCGGCGTAATTGTCTATACATCTATATATAACAAGACAACATGTGGTATGCCAAGGACTACTTTGATCGCCTTGTGCTTAAAGAAAACTTTAACCTGTATATGTGTGAAGTCAATTAACAATTCGATTAAAAGCTTTTCTATATTTTTATTAGTTGGATATTTGTAATTTTGGGTCCATCTACCAAGTGCTCGTTCTTACGTTACAATGAGTGCACTGGTAGAGATATCGGCTCCAGGTTCTCAGTTGACAATTACAACTTACTGACCTGAATGAGAATGATGGAGACATGGTGCGTAGGTCTCGAGTTGCGTGTAAGTATGATATAGCCGCTGTGCAAGGTGAATGTCGTCATCAATCAACTGGTCGAGTGGGCGTTGGTGTGTATTGCATCAATAAATTATGGTTTGCCAGTGTTAGAGATTTATATTGTTATTAAAATCGTTTTTTCAATATTTTTATTATATATAACCAATATTAGGTTGGGCTCTGTGGCATTTCGTCCCTAATTTTCAACTTTATATTGTTTCTTCTTCTGTTACTTTTACATTTTATTATTGTAGGCACCATAATTATGCGTACATTTTGAGAATGAGATATATCCCCAGTAGCCTGAAAGAGATCGCTGTGATAAGGCCGGCTTTGGTCATCCGTTTCTTTAGTTTTCGATAATTCTTATATCTTAGTGTAATTGATTGGTTTATATTGTGTGACATTAAAGTGTTTATATTATTATAAGATACATGTCTGACGATATGCTTACATCCTTCAAGAAACGATTCCAGCAAAGGCTGGAGCCTGCACACCCCCTAACATCTCAAGAATGCATGAGCGAAAATTAGAACTTAGTTTTTAGTGAACCACCTGCTGGTTGACATACACATCGAATTGAGTTGTATACAAAAAAATAATCATACAATGTTATTATCATACGTTTAAGCATAATCAACTGAAAATGAGTATTGTTTACGTAGGAACACCTTGATCACTTAACTAATAATTATAAATAACTCCGACGACACGTATTCAAACTTCAAAGGCTCACTTGAGAATTGAGATACTGATTCAGTTTGGCACGTACCGACTACTTAGTCTTTTAATAATTTAAACCGTTGTATAAGAATTATATTGCACAAATACATTCTGTTAATATTCATATAAATACACTCTTTTTCTATAATATTTCTATATATTTTTTGTACGACTCTTTATTCATGTTGCGTAATGAGTAATTTATTGCATTTTAGTGTTACTCCGTATAAAGAAGTAATTTGACAATTATAGTGTTACGTATGTTCGTTCCAGGGCTCCCCACACGGCTCGGTTATGTCCTGTCAATCGTTGGCGGCGCGAACATTCGCCGAGCCCGAGAAAGAACGGTGCACTGTCGCGTTTCATAGGTATTGTATGAAATTATATTAAATAACAATGATTGGCAATACCCTAGACGTGACCTTGAATTATATATATCATGTAAATCAGAAGCGAGAGGTTTAAATTATGAATAATCAAACTATCAGTCATGAAAACAACCAACGCGTCCGAGGCTAGCTCGAAAAGTGTTCCCCTCCTATAAAAAGGGTGACCATCACGACGACCAGTTGCGCCTCCGAATTAATATCTAACATATATTAGGCGATCTTGACACACAGCTTTCTGTGATTGACTCATATCCTCGATTTTGCTTGGCTCTAAGCTTGACTCTAGCCTTCACTGTTACAGCAAAAATTAATTATTAGGAAGTACAGCCGAATGCACACGAGCTCTGGCTTGAGAATTGCAGACTTAAGTCACTCAGCCACTATAGCTTCTGATTATGTAATTAACCGTAATAATGGATTTTAAATAGATATGTAAATTTAACAGTTAATCGTTTATTTATTTCGTGGTAAAGATCCAAAATTATTATTTAACTTTCATTTCTGACTACGATTATGTAAATAAACATTGTTAAACGATTGAATTTTTCAGAACAGTCCGGTTCAGTTCAGAGTCGAGGAGCCCGAGAACGAGTGAACAAGAATGCAAAAGAGAGACACCAGGTATATATTGTACTTAAGTATGCCGTTTGTTGGTAAGGGATAGCATTATTTTTGAAATTAATTTACTACTAGTGTCACTGACTACATCTTACAATATCTGATTCATGTACTGTTTATTATGAGTCATTACTTATCTTGGAGCCTTAAAAATAATGTTATTTGATTTGTCCCTCTAACTTATGTTGGTCAGAGTTTTAAATGTTTAGTTGTCATTTTTATTTTATTTTATTAGTGTCAATATACACAAAAAAGAAAAAAAAACATGCATAGTAATTTCAAAAAAATAGTTAAAATTAAAAGACAAAAAAAAACAAAATAATATTTATGTAATTATTCACACTTTATTGCACTCAAACAGTACTCAAGTAGATGATGTTAATACATAAGAGCAACCTTATTGCTAACAAGCGATCTCTTCCAGGCAACCCACGTAATATGTATATGGAAACAAAAAAAAACAAAAGTACACTGACCTAACCCTAAACCTTTTTAATTTATGTCATCATATGTCATGTCTACATTGATTGCGAGCGTCTGTATCTTTCAGGATCGATGTCTCTGACAGCGCTGTCTGTCAGCCCGGTGACTCCCGGTTCAGCAATGAGCCAATCGGCGCCACACGCCTCGGCCTTCGACTTTGACGAATTGGTAAATATCGTTAAACACCACTTATTATCTATACTTAAAAAGGTGAAGTTTGTTGTCTTTGGTCTTACTGTCGGCTTGTATCTTCTCGTTTCAGCCCGCCCCCTCTCCGGCCTGCAGATTCCCGAAGTTGGAGGAATGCGCGCACTTCCACTACGAAAGGGTCTCACTTGGCGGATTGAGTGTGGAGCTGGTGCCTTGTGAAGCTGTCGAGGGACTTCCACAAGACGGTATATGAACAGAATTAGATTCCGAAACTCTTTCTCCAGTCAAAAAACACAATAATAAGGATGAAAAGTATTCTCATAAATCAAATTTTGGTACTTAGTTCTAAAATGATACATATTCAAAATACATACACATATAACATATAGGATCCCCTGTGTTGCGGGGCTCAATATCTTTCATTATTACATACAATAAACTATGTTAACATTTAACGGAATAATTTTGCCTGCCTCTCACTTTATCTCTTTGATCTGTCAACATCCACGCTAATATCCAGAATGGGTTCGTTCCCTGTTACATGTAAAAACTTGTTGAAAAAGGCCTTCGATTGGCCATCGGCCTTTTCCAGTCTTCTCCAACCTCGGCCTTTAACGTCCTACAATATAATAAATGACGTCGGCCTGGTCGCCTTTTATTCTGCCGCAGTCTCCATATAAGAAGTCATCCATAGTGTCCATACATGGTATATGGTCTTCCCACTTTTGACTTATAAACCGTTGTTTTCAGGCTGGGTCTGTCTCAAAGTCCGTTCGCACGTCAACTCCACGTGCGACGATTCGGTGGACAGCAGGACCCTGAGCGGCAGTTGGACTGAAGCAAGCGATGTAAGGGAATGGACACTCACCAGAAACAAGGAGAATCTTTTGCAGTTGGATGAGATGCTGCACAGGTAATATCCAACCCCACTCTCATAGATATGATTGATATACCGTGTAAACTCTATATAACGACACTCAAGGGACTGTGCATTTTGTGACGTTATAGAGAGTCGTTAAATGGAGAGAAGAAAAATCATCGTATTGAATATAAGCCAAATCAACCAAAACCGATTTCGGCGCTTTAGAGAGTGTGTCGTTTAATTAAGTGACGTTACGTTACATATAGTTTACAATGTATATCATATTTATACGATTGTATTTATCAAATTTATACCGTACCGGGAATCGAATCATGGATCTTCTGTTCGGCAGACTAGTGTTTTTTTGACACATACTCAAATATATAATGATATATTTTATACTTGGCAGGTGTATATACGATAGAAAAGTCTCCGGTCTACCGAACCTCAAAGAGGCGATGACAGCGGAGCTGATGCAGGATGAGCTGGAATACCAACAGCTGATATCAGATTACGTTCATCACCTGTCAATAATCGCCGATGACTCCATCAATTGCGGACCAGCGCTTAACTGGATGCAGATGGATAATAAAGGTACAATTTCTCTATGGGCCGAAAACTTTTAATCATTCAACAATATGATGTCTCCTTTCATCTGAGCATAGATGCACTAAGATAGAGAGAGACAACATAGTTGTATTTTGACAATTAAAAGGTAACATAATATATTATTAATTATTACTTGGTGACGCAGGCTGGTTTCCAATTTTGGTTTGTAAGATATACAGACGTACGTATCAGATATAGTTATTAAATTCAAAAATGTATGTATGTCTAGCTTTTATAGTATTTATTTACATCTTAAGAAATATAATTTAATTTAGTAATTTACTATAATTGATTAAATGTGTTTGTTTCAGGTCACAAGCTCCTAGTGTCGAATGAAGACTCAAATTCAATAAACACACCGGCTGTGGCAGCCGCTTACTCAGTTAGGAAATATGTCTCGCAGGTAAAGCTTTTTTTCAACACATTCACAGCTTTTATAAGGTCTAGATTATTAATTTAAAGACAGCTTGAAACCATGTTTTTAATAAACACTATAAATCATCCCTGTTTTGGTTCTGTAGATTTTTTTTGTATGTATAAATAAACCTGTTGTTTTTCGTATCTAAGAAATGAACAATAACAATTAAAGTATGGTTTTACTTCAGTAAAACTAGTTTTTTTTTTGAATTTTTAATACAAATCAGTTCAGTTAAATATATATTAAATTTGTATTGCAGGCTCGTGACGAGATAAGTTTCGAAGTGGGAGACATGATTTCCATCATAGACATGCCTGGTGAGTCACCATTTTATTAAAGTTATATATAACGAGGGGAGAGAGTTCCTCTATAGGGCTACCGCCAACCTTACTACTCTGTAGGGTTATTTTTGAAAGGCGTAGGTAGCATCAGCATTGCCAACATCACGATTGAGTCGGTCATAATAACCACTTATTTAAAGAAACACTTCACTGATAGTTTCCAAGATTTATATTTCACTATTTGAAGAGAGGTCCGTTCCGTACAACGGCCTGAGCGCGACTGTGTCGTGCGGTTACAATGCGACCCTATTTATAGTGTTCAAGCACTTGTTTACAAAGACGTCGTATTGAAATAATAAATATGACATTTCACAGAGTAACAAACGTTAAGTATTCAACTTATGTGTTTAAACTTATTTTAGGACAATTAAATGATGTTGAACTTAATTATTCTAGTTAATTTAAGACTAATTGTTGTAGTTGCGCCGATATATATAACATTTAGTTTAAAAAAATTTAACTAAATGTATTCAAGTTAAAAGACTGAGAACAGTTGTAACCGGAAGTGTGTGAGTGACCCTCAACCGGTGTGACCGACAAGTAGAAATCTAAACAAACAACATGAGGAAAAATGTGCTTGGGGAAGTCTGAATTGTAAAACAGTTATCCTATTAAACACATTTGTATCGTTTTTTGTATTGGATTTAAATCGCTGTCTTAAAGTGGTGTGAATAAGTCTGTGTAATTTTCTTTTTGTCTGCTTACATGTGGTGAAATATGTTTTTTTGTGTGAGATTAATTTGTTAGTTTGGAAAAGTTTAAAGCAGTTCCGTTGCATGTGTATGCGTTAAGATATGTTCGCGAGGTTTGTTCAGGGGCTTCGCCATTTTGTACTGAGTTTCATTTAAGTGCACAGCCTCGGAAATAAAGGCACTGTTATATAATTTGATTCGTGACCCCCGAGCACATATTTCAAGATTGTTCAACTTTAATTTACTCCATTAATAGACTTTTTGAATGTCTATTTTATTGTACGGTGTAAACTCTATATAACGACATAGAAGGGACTTGCATTTTATGGCGTTATAGAGAGTAGTTGTTGAATGTAGAGAAGTAAAGTCAGTATGGAATACAAGCTAGACCAATTGAAAAAGACGCTTTAGAGAGGTTGTCGTTAAACCTAGTTTACATTTCCTTTCTTTTTTTATCTTCAATTATCCCATTTTTGGTGTGTTGCCAGGTCCCCAAGAATCCACGTGGTGGCGTGGTAAGAGAGGCTTCCGCGTGGGTTTCTTCCCGCACCACTGCGTCGCTGTGATCGGAGACAAGGTGCCGAGGCATATGACTCAACCGCCGCCTATCGTTGGGTGAGGAGAATACTTTTAAGCCTTAATTTCTTAGATTTTGTTTTTCACATGTAGATTATTATTTATTGACTCACACTTTGTTGCACAAGAACAGTACAACATAATGTTAGTATATATAAACAATGGGTGGCCTTATCGCTAATTGGCGACCTCTTCCAGGGAAGCTACAAAATGTAATAATGCTTATAATACATTTTTCACTGGTGCAAGATGAAGAAGAATACAAAAAAAACACAACATACATTAAATTAAGTAACTCAGGAAAACTAAGCGAATTTAAACCTAAAAATACAAATAAAATCGTAGAAAATGTCTATATATATAGAACTTGAGCTATATTTAAAACGGTATATTATGTGATATATACTCTTTTATAAATATGAGTTTCTTGTCAGATTTTCAGGAGTGGTAATTAAAAAGTCTATTTTTTAATGTATGTTTTATAGATTTGGTTTACATTGGCAGGTCCGTGGCGGTGGCCCCAATAAAACCGGTGCTCCGCAAACATGGCAAACTGATATCGCTGTTCCGAAGCTTTATACTGTCGAGACCCTCGAGACGGAGCCTCAAGCAGCAAGGCATTCTGCGCGAGAGGGTGTTTGGGTGTGATTTGGGAGAGCATTTGTTGAATTGCGGCCATGATGGTGAGATTATGAACTTAGAGTTGCTTCTAGTGGTGTTCGGATCGAAGGACCAAAATCACAAATACTTTTTTTTTGTATTTGTATTAGAAATGCTTGGAATGTCTCGTAAACTTATTTAAACGATTGTAGAGGGACTGCCATGTTATTTGAAACGTACAAAGCAAAATATTTTTGAAATTATAATTAAATTATTGTCAAATGCAAAATCCAATTCGTGTCCTGGATACTCGATACCAACAAAGCTTAGATAATAAAACATCTGTTTCGATCAACAATTATGATACGCCATATATTACCAATTTAAATGAATAGATCAGATATTTTTAAACGATTCTAAATGTTACATGCTTATCTTTACGGTATAAATACCAAACTAAATTTTACGGTATAGATACCAAACTTAGCTTAACGAACAATCCAAGTTTTGGGGCATTAGTTAAGTCGATATTAATCTCGAAAACCACTGGTTCGAATTGAATCTATTTGTTTGGTGGGTAAAATATGTACAATACTAGCGCGCGGCTTCGGACGCGTTGTTTAAATGCAAAAAGAAATTTGAAATTTCGCTTTATTAATAGCAGAGTTCTGGTGAAATTTTTATACAAACTTTCCACCCCATATTTCAGACCATTCAACCCTTTTTTCGCGATAAAAAGTGTGTCCTTCCCTAAATTTTTGTCCATACCAAATTTAATCGAAATCGGTTCAGTATTTTAAGCGTGACATACATACACATTTACTTTCGCATTTATAATATTTGTATGGATATAGGTTTTAAATATTTTTTTAAATTTCCAGTGCCCCTGGTGTTAGTGGAATGCTCTAGGGCAATAGAGCGTCGCGGTGCGGTGGACGGCATATACCGGTTGTCGGGTGGGGCGGCGCTGACGCAGCGTTTGCGCGCCGCTTTTGACGCGGGCCAACCGCCCGATCTGACCGCGCCTTTGCAACGCGATCCTCACGCGTTGGCCAGTTTATTGAAATGTTACTTTCGGTGAGAAATTTTTATGACTACTATCACAAAAAAATATATATATTCCCATATATATCTACGTCTTGTTAAAAGTACGAACAGTTTTAGATTGAAGTGCTGATATCACTCCGGCACATCCGGCACGAGAGTTTTAAACAATTAGTGCGCAATATTAGTGTGTTTAATCAAAAAGAGAAGAATTATATATAAAAAAAATCTTTATTTACATATGTATATATGATTCGTTAAAAAAAACTTATAAAAGTTGCGTTGATGATTTTGTTGTGTTGGTACATAATTAATTGTTTATTTCAGCGAGTTACCGAACCCACTCTGCACTTATCAGTTGTACGATAGTTTTGTGAGTTCGGTCCAAGTGCCCGAGGAGCAGAGGCTGAAGGCTATGAGGGATACCGTTGTCAAACTGCCTCCACCGCACTACAGGTGAGATTTAACCCATATGTTTGTGATGGCGAACGATTCTTCAATGAAGTCTCCAGAATCCCAACAGAAGAAGAGTTCTAGTATTTTTCGTTTGTGTACACGTACTTTAGCTTAAAGCTCTGTGGCGTGAAAGGGAAAAGCAAAAAGAAGTTTTTTTTTTTTAAACATAAATCTTCGTATTTCAGGACGTTGGCCTACCTGATGCGTCACTTACGCCGCGTCTCGCTACTGAGCGAGTCGACGGGAATGACCGCTCGCAATATGGCAATAGTTTGGGCGCCAAATTTGTTGTCCTCACCAAAACCGCAACACGCCCTGCAGGGTGTTGCCGTACAGGTAAACATTTCATGACACTTTACGTGGATTTGACAGTTGACGTCAATGTCAGAGTCGGTAGTGGACGCAGCCGTTTTGTAGCGCACCACGATTGTCAAGAATCGCTCTGTATGTTTGCCATTTAGTTGTTTTTGTACGTAACGTAGAGTTTCAGCCGAATGAGCGGGCACGGCCGGAGAAATACCGATGGACTTTGTTCATTTTGTACTCGCGTTTCGTTCGGTGAGTGAGATCTTCCGGTGCCCATCCTCTCCCCTCCCCGTCCTCTTCTCCTACCCCCCCCCCCATTCCCCAATTTTCCTTTAAAGGCCGGCAACGCACTCACGAGCTACCAGCCGCGTGAGTGTCTATGGGCGGCGACTTCACCTACATGGTGGGCCTGCTGCTCGTTTGTCCCCTTTTCCATAAAAAAAAAAGTTAATTGATCCTATTAGGTGTTGTTGTTATTTTTGAACAAACGATAAAAATTTGTGAAACCTAAACGTTAAGCCCACCGTATAAATAGAATATGACATCTAGTGAACATTAAATAAACTTTGCGACGTGTTTTTTCAGGCGGTTGTAACGGAATTCTTGATCTGTTACGCGGAAGATTTGTTTGCACAGGAACAGGGCGCCGATTCGGGTCCACAATCACTGGAACAGGTACATTTATTAAGGCATTTTGCCTTTACACATTTTATACATTTGAAATACTACAATAACCTATCCCTATCTAAATATTGTAAATTAAGGCTCGAAGGACCATTGACTTTTTTATAATTTGTTATTTTATTAATACAAAAGTTAATTTAAGCCTCTCAGTTTTTCTATAATTTTTCTATCTGTTATTTATAAATAATAAATAAAACTCTAAACTTTTATCTTCCAGGATAGAATCGAGTGTCAAGTAGAGCTGCGCGGTTTAGAAGCGGGCCGAAGACCTAAAAGTTTGCCATTGCACCCACCAACTAAACTATTGAGGTACTCTAACGGACATATATTGTTGGGAAAGAGAGATAACTTTAAAAAAAATTGTGTTTTAACACTAAAAGGAATAACTCTTTAATCTTAATATTGAACGACCTGTTTTATTAAGAAATATATATATATATATATCGACACGGCTCTGAATTTTATGGCCTTATAGAGTGTCGTCGTTAAACAGAGAGAAAACAATTCAGAATTCGAATACAAGCTAAACCAACCAAAATAAATTGATTTCGATGCTTTATAGAGTTTGTTCTTAATAATCTCGTGACGTTATATGAAGTTTATAGTGTATATGCAATGTAAAATTGTTGAAACGTCCTCACACCACGACATCTGTAAAGTGAATGTGCCGCATGTGATTTTGTGCTAAAATGCCGTCCTACCCTCCTTTATGTAAAATTTTCAGTCTTGAAGAAGCCCGTCGTCGCGGTCAGATATGTGTGGGTAGTGAGATGATCGAGTACCCACCCCCTTCGGGAGCGATCGCGGCGGCCGCAACCACCCAACTCAAACCAGCTGGACATTTGAAACCCAAGTACATTGAGGTTAGAATATATTTAATTTCTTTTCGTACTTTGATCCATAAATAGCTGTTCTCTGCGGTTTTATCAGCTTTATTAAGAAAATTTAATTTTAAAAAAAACCCCGTAAGTAGTCCCTAATTTAAGGCGGTGAAGGTTATTGCGCAATTTGAGATATAGTCAACTGTATAAAAATTTCATTCAAATCAGTTTTCTGATTTAGTCGTAACACACAGATGAAATAGCAAAATCTCGTCCATATTTGATATTATGTGAGTAAGGTTTGTATATGTTAACCATAGACTATGGATTTATAGATCTATTCTTATATTTATTTTCAGGTCGGCTCGGGACCAAACAATCTGCCTCAGTACCACACGGTCTTAGATTTACCAGTACCAGGTAAAATTAATGATATTAGTTAAAAAAAATTGGTTTGTTAAAACTGTTTGCAACATCATGATATACATATATGTTATTAAGCGTAGATGGGCACTTATTTATGATAGGTTCATATATTGTGACCCCAAGCAATGTGATCTCTAAATATCATTTAATCAATTCAAAAGTGGGTACAACAATACCACTCATATTAGAACACATACGTCCGCACGGCACGAGCTCTGAATACTGAATGGCTCGCTTTACGAGCTCCAGTATTTATATGCAGCCGTATCTGGCGTTTTGTAACTCTGACATATATGATTTGCAGGCGCTAAGCGAGCCTTGAAGCGATCGGTGTCAGGCTGGCGTGGCCTGTTCAGCAGGAGCAAGCTGCACCGGCCCAGGCCACATAGGCCGGCGCCTGCAACGCCACCACCACCTGTGAGTATGACTGACTACCCTCATTATTTATTAGTTACTAAGTTTTGAAGAGAATACATAGTTCATTCATCAGTATTAGGATGATGCCGTTTTAAATCACTACTTTAAGTGTATAATGTGTGTATGCCTCGCCTGTACGGTAACAGGCACCAAGCTAAAACTCTCGAGTGGGTTTTGGTGTAGATGCTTCACTATTCAAATGCCGTATAAGGTCAATAAATATGGTGTTTTATTTATGTAATATTAAAATTTGCAGGAAATAGTGGCCACCACACTTCGGCCGGCGAAATCTTGCGAATCTTTGGTGTCGGAGAGCGATACATTGGCACCGTTGGCGATCAAAGCGGCCGCACCACTCAAGCATCACACGAGGTAACAAGAAACTGATTTAAACAATGATTAAATTGTATATTTTTAGTGTTTTGTGGATGAGTTAAAAACGTTTTTTTTTACTTATAAGCCAATTATTATATAAGTATCTTATTGGTTTTTTTTTCTCTCATCTTTCTATGAAACATGTTTTAGGATGCATCTATATTCTTACACCTCTCTCTTATATTATATGTTGTATACGTAATAATGTATTTTAACAAGTGTCACGTGACCAAAATGAGCGATGAAATTAAATAAATTTTGTATTTCTGCTACAGTCTTTTTTATATGAAATGAAAAATGATACGAGATACCTCGTACTAGTTTATAATTCTACCTTCTTCCATGAATTGTACTCACAGATCGTCGTCCTGCGATTCGTACTTTGAGCCTTGGCAAGCAGAGTTGGCGGGAATGCGTCTACGCCTGTCGCCGCAAGAGAGGGACAGACACATGTTCAGCGAAGAGGACGACACGGGACAGCAAGCGCAGGTCTTTTTGTCATTGCCAAATTATTGAAAAACTAAATTTGTTCTTTTTAATATGTAATATTGTTAGTGGAATTTATTGATTATTGAAACATTTGGACTACCATTAACTCACGCGACGCGTGCAGTACAGTCGTGTACAACAGTCGAAAGGATATTATTTTAGACACAAAGAGTTGTGTCTGACCTGGTTTTCTTGACTTATGATCCTATGTCCCCAATGGGGCAGAGGACTCTCAAGTCTTCAGGTCAGTCGCCATCTCTCTAGGGACGGCCCCTCTACCGTTTAAAAAAAAAACAAATGCCTGCTTGGAATCTATCTGAAGAGTGTAGCCAATGTCTGACTTGTTATTTTAATAGTTAGTAGCACAATTTTGTATTAATTGTATATTTTAAAAGAGCATCGAGTTTCTTGTCGGTTCTTCTCGGTAGATGCCTTCCGAACCGGTGGTAGTGTAAAAATTGACGATTCAAAAGTGTCTTTATCTTAAAGACTTACTTGAATAAAGATATTTTGAGTTTGAATAAGCCGGAAACCATCCAAGCTATGACCTGTCAGTTTGGTCAACACCCATTACACCAGCTCCTTAGGGCTGCCAACCTCGGGCAGTAAATGTAGAGTCAATTGTTTTTATTAATATAAGTTATTTGCCAATACATGTGAATGAAGATATTTTTATGTATCCCATATTAATCCAGATTGATTAAAGATTGGTTTTAATGCAGGACGACTCGGCTTGTTCGTCGCCAGTGGATTCCAATCCCGCGAGTAACGAGCCAAGTCCAAGGAGACTGCTGCGCGCCGAAGTACATCCCACTGACACTTTGGAGAGGTATTTAGTTTACCAACATAATTTGAATATATTTTATATGAAATACATAGATATAATCGAATGGTTGCAGAAAACGCGTCGCCCTCGACAACTTGGAACAACAGGACATGGGTTATATAGACGAGAGCAGTACCTGTAGCCCCTTAGCTGAGAAGAGGCCGGCCTACAACCGACCACTGAGCCCCAGGAGACAGGCTGTTGCCAAACGGTACATACATATATCAGCTTAGTTTGAAAGTTTGGAAAAAATTGCAGTTCACTCACCATTGAGAGACATCTTGTTTGAATAACGTCTTGGCTTTACAAGTATCATATATTGAGCTGGGTTCTAACCTATTTTTTGCGTTCCTTTTATTATTTTCTTTCTATTTTTCTTGTCTATGTAAGAGAATTACAAAGAATTATTAATACTGTTGAGCAAATATTAGTTATAGTGAATAAAAAGCTATAGAATAAACCTTAAATGCTGCATATGTTAACAGTGATACAGCTGAGTTGTGGGTATCTCTGACCGGTTAACTACCCTCGTAGCCTTTGAAAATTATTGACATTTTTTTTTTTTTTTTTATATCTATATATCATATATCTTATAGTTTACGTCTCTTATTGTGTGTTTAGGTATGTAACTTTTAATTTATAGTTTAATTTTGTTTTGTTTTTTCTTCCTGTGGATTTTGTTTGTTTTCTGTACTTGTGACTGTTTATATAACATATTTTATCTGTGAAACATATTTTAGGATGCCTCTGTACTTTTGTTCATATATCTTCTTCTTTTATTGTATTTTTGTGATGTGTCTGTTTTGTTTCCATGAAATAAATAAATAAATAAATAGACATACACAAGTGATCTCTAGTACGATTCTATGTGGAGAAGATATAAATAGTCAAAAATAGATATGTTTAGTCAACTATTTTAGTGACAAGTCCAGAGTTTATTTTTTGTCAACAGGGTATGCAAAGACCGCGAAAGTCCGCAATCGTCGACATCTGATTTTCAGACGACTCTTTCGAATGTCAAATTGAGGTGAGTTTTCCCAAATTTTTTTTTTAATTTTGTACGCTAGAAATAATCTATTTTCTTTATAAATTGTAGATTTAGATTAGTTTTCACTTGGTTGTATTAGTTTTAAGAAAATGGATTAGTTCCGGTTGAATGTTTGCGTTTTAGAATGATGTTAGTTGAAATGTGTTTTTGATATTTAATAAAAGGCCGGCAGCGCACTCACTAGCCACGTGTCTATGGGCGGTGATTTCCCTTATGGTGTCTGCTCCCCTATTCTATAAAAAGTGTGTAATCATCTTGTTAAATGCTAGAAAAAATTCTTTCAGGATAGTAAAAATAACTGTGGCGACCGAACGCACACATACACAGGTAAACCTAACTAACATCGATCTAAAACACTAATTAATCATTCATATTAATATTTCATTGCTTTGTTACGATACTATGCGTTGAAACACCATTTAGCCTTAGCCTTAGCCTGCGTTGGCTAAACCTTCACACAAATGTGTTCTCCGATCAGTGTGTTTTATTAATGAATTGACAGTTATAAGAAAACTGGCACTACACAGATAGTAATACATATTTTAACAACTGCCTGTATATATGTTATACATGGTGATTCTTTTATTAAAAAATAAATTGTAATGAATTTACAACTAGAAGTTTACAAGTTTAATTAGTACGCAACAATTAAATGTAATCTGGGTATAATATGAAAGTTATAGTATTAAGAGTTACTTTTGATCTGGACATTTTGAATTTAAGTTTTCAGACGGAGTAACGGATCTTAATTTAGTTGCACTATGATTTGTATGCATTGAGCATGTGTTACTGAACAATACACTAGATACAAACATCCCTTTTCCAATTAGCATAGTATCGTATGAAGTTTAGGCTTACTTGTGGGCTAAATTAACAAAACGCTTGCAGAGAAAGGAATTCGCCACGGAAACAAAAAAACTCAGCGCGCTACAGCGGCTTGCACGCCCCGGTACTAAATGACCCGGACAAACCGATCACTCGCCTCACGTGGCACGGTAAAGACGGGCACTCCACCCTTATTAAAATAGACTGGCCCGTTGAAAATTCTACCAGTAATCTAACGACCAGTACCATAAACTCCAGCCCCATAACACCAGTCACACCGAATTACGATCCTCTAGAGAGTGACTCGGAAACCAGCGATAACAAACACACGATAAAAATAACCAACGACTGCGACAACTGTGATGAGGAGAAATGTCTCAAATGTGAACTTAAAGCGACTGATTACGAGAATATGAAAGACATACGAGATTATACAGAAGAAATACACGATAGCCTGGAAGCGAGCCCCCTCCATTCCACAGACATCAGTTACCAGAACCTCAATAGGCTGTCGGCGGTGTCCACGTCCTCAAACTCGGAACAGATATCCAAGAAAGAGGATCTTATGAAAATAATGACTTCATCTCACGAGAGTTCGTCCACATACTCAAATGTTAGCTTGAAACACGATGAATTGTATGAGTGCTACAGTTACACACGACCGAATTATATTAATTTACAATCCTCCAGCACGTCTAAGAGCTCGCCGGGTAGCCCATTGAAGAGTCCACTCAAATCTACTATAAGTATAACATTCCGATCGCCAACAAAGTCTAGATCGTCGGATTACGAACCGATAATCAACGACACACCAACGAATGAGAGGGATTCTGTCTATGAAGATATAGATTTAGAGAAAAATCTGTCTATAGTCGAAGAAGCAACCATTCCACAGACTGATGCAAGTTTGCCAACTCAGCAAGCGTGCCAACCTGAAGATTTCACGCAGGACCTCATAATATTAGAGACGCCCACAGAAACCAATTTGGACGAAAACGTAGATGTCTATAGTCAGGTTAAATTCTTTAGGAAGAGCATTGATGAAGTCAACGCTATGATATTAGAATCTCCGGAGAGAGATGTGGATTATGAGAATGTAAATTTTAATACAGAACGTGATTATGAAAATATTAACGTCGATACTCTGACAATCTGTGATAAAGTAGATATAAGTGCAAAGGAAAGTGAATCTATCGAACATGAGAATGGTAATGTGATAAAAGCAAAAGTGTCGACCAATCTAAACGTTCGCGAATTAGCTATACGCTTCGAAAGTCCCACCGAACAGAAGGGTCCGTTTACATTTGACAAATTCAAAACTGATAAGTTCGGTGATAAAGCTCCATCCGACAAAGATACACCACAAGAAATAACTAAGGATAAGAAAAGAGATTCAACTGTAAAACTACCCCCGCCCGTTTCGCCAAAAACATACAAATTATCTAAAAACTCGTGCAACGCTCGATCGTTGGATGAAAACGCATTCATTAAAGAATTTGGAGCGGAGAAAGATAGACGCAAAAGCTTGGAAGTGCGCGATGTGAAGAGGACGTCGAAATTTCTGCCAGACTTGAACCTGAACACGGAAGAGCCCGAGACAAAAGTCGATGGTATTACACCCACAACGGAAAACAAAATATGTCTCATCCAAAGGTTCGACGTTAAACCTGACATAAAAAACCTAATAGGCTTCGAGACAGAGAAGAAATTAAGCAGAGAGAGAATAGAGAAGTATAAGGAAGAGAGGAGGAACTTCCTACGGGAGAAGTATAGTTCGCAATCGTTTCGCAGTAACCCAGAACAACTGACGCGGATCAAGTTAAAGAAGGAAGATGAAAAGATCGAAAATTGTGAGAGATTAAAAGAGGCAAAGTTTGAAAGGAGAAACACAGTTGATCTGGGCCAACGGATGCGGTTCTCGCTGGCAAGGAGTGCTAATGCTCTGGACACCATACCATCACCCTTAAGTCCTGTCAAGGACTTTAACGGGGAAGCCAGCCGAAGCAGGGATGATAGGTATGTAGTCTTGCACGCACTTAACAGTTATATCGGTTTGTATTCTCACGTAGGACCCAAAATTTAGTGTATTTTTTTGTAAATAGTTTAACGAATCGTGTTTCCCATCATTCCTAATAGCTTTTACTAAAGCTCTTTCAAATGATTTTGAAAATGCAATCCACTGTTATTTTGTACATGATCCTCAGGAAAGAGAAAAGCTCACCATCGTACAACATACGAGACATGGCGGCGTTGTTCGAACAGAAGTCACAGAACAGCACAAACGCCGGTTGACAGTTAAATAGGACGGCGACGCAACCGTACATAACTTATGTATTCAATTGAAAAGTGATAGCATTCAACGCTGTCTATAATGATGTTTTTTTTGGTGCATTTTATTTCCATGTCATGTCATTTAGTTTCAAACACGACAATACATTTAACTTAAAAAGTTAAGGGCTATAACTGGTGTAAGCCCCGGCGAAGCCTCCGTAGGGTCTGATTGAGAGTTTGGGATGACGTTTTGTAGCTTTTACAAAACTTATCTTTGTCAAGATCGCGGTAGAGCGAAAGTTCGGTATGATTGAAACGTTTGCGTTGTGTGCTTAATACTGACGTGAAATCGCGTTCACCTGCCTACCCTCAAAACATTTTTGAATTAATTTTTATACCTTTTTGTTAATCGGTTTTTGAGGGTATAGATGAATATTGCTTAGCGTAGCTTTTAAAAGTTTAGATAGAAATATTAATGGGGAGCAGTTTAATTGTTAATAAAATGTATAACTAAAAAGGTCTAACTGCATTACTCAATCTATGAAACTAAAAGTTACGATAAAACTAACTAACAATAGTCGGAAGAGAGACAAATTGTGCACTGTGCATCTAGTGATACATTATTGAAGGTAGTTAGAAAAAAACAAATATTTGAGGGTAGTTTTGTAATTCAACAATTGATACCGTATATTAATATTTAAACTGTGTCCTATACTTTTGTTCGTGAGTTGGAAATTGTTGTTTATTTATTGTTTAATATATTTATTTAGTAATTAATCGCTTTGTATAAAACTTGTTCGCACTCGTATTTATATTTTAACCATTGAGCACGATGATCACAATAATTTAAAAAAAAAATGGTTTTTTTTTCATGATTTGTTGCCATACGACAAAATGCATTTACTATTTTTATATAACGCTGGTACGAGTTATATTTTAAGATAGGTATTTTTAACCTAACTGTTACAGTATAAACTCCATTTAACGCCAAACTCTCTAACGCGTCGAAATCATTAACGTCGTGGCTTTGGTTTTTCTTTATTCTATTTAACGACGACTCCCTATAACGCCATAAAGTACGCAGTCCCTTCAGTGTCGTTATGTAGAGTTTACACTGTATTTACTATTACATATAGTGAAGCACATAAATAGGTCACATGGCAAAAGAGCTTAAAATCCATGCAAGATATGTTTCTTGATTTTTTTTTAATCTTAGTTAAATTACAGCTACGCGATACAAAAGGTCATTAAAAAAGCGTCGGTAACCAAAAATTGCTGAAAATGAAGGATTTTTTTAAATTTAGTAACACTACGTCTTCTAGATTTTACATTTTATTAGGTGAAAATCATTGCTACCCACAACCTACCTAAATTATAACTCGTACTATAAATTCGATAAAATTCAGTAAAATAGCAGACAATAATACGAATTGATTTAGCTGATACAATTTAATATTTAGATTTATATCATTCCCCTTAGCGACGAGTGATTTTCGCGGGTACATTTCACCGTTACCATGGTAACCACCTTTAACGTCGCCATATTGGAAAACAGAAAAATCTATTAATCATATGTAGATTTTGAAATGCGTAAAATCACTCGTGTTTCTTCAGACTGTGACTTTGCCAAATATCTTGTAGCCATATTCTAGCTGTCTGTCAGAGACAATGTGTATATAAACGCTCTATAAGCGGATTATTTACTATAATCGTAAAGCTTTAAAGCAATTTTTCAAATTTATGGATCTGAATCTTGTAAACACTCGTAATGACAGAATTAACTCAAAAAGGATACTAGTAATTAGTTAACATCTTTGTAAAATTATTGGAATGAATACTGCCAACATTTTTTCACTTTGCATTCGAAGGTTTTTTTTTATAACTGTTAACGATTGGTTTGTTAAAACTGAATATTATCTCCGCTTCGAGTGCAAAGGTGGTAACTGAGAACTGTTTCAAAGCTTTACGCGTTTGAACCAATTGTAAAATTAATAAATACAATTTTGACAAATTTTGTATATTTTTTCATATTAACCGTATTTGACTTGTGGCAGCTAATACTCATTAAGTTTAATTGCACTTATATTTTTCACCCCTAGTTAAGCGTTTTTAATTGTGTAAACAAGCAATATCTTTATTAAAAAACTTTCACAGTATGAGCGTCGATCAAAATTATAAATAAACCAGGGTTCATAACTAGGGGTCTTTTATTGGTGCATGTAACAAATACGGTTCGTTATTAAGAATTAATGAGCTTTAAGCTTCGGGAGGGAGCGATGCTGGAATATTGTAAATTATAATTTGAGTTTAATAATGGCTTAATGTAGGTGATACTATTCATTATACACAATAAAAGTTATTGCGATATTTGTGCTTTCCTTTTTATTTTAACCTTTTGCAACTTAAAACTAGACTGGAACTAGATATTTTCTCGGTTTCAAACTCAATATATCTTTATTCAAGTATGTATAAAGACACGTTTGAATCGTCAATTTTTACACTACCACCGGTTCGGAAGGCAGTCATCTACCGAGAAGAACCGGCAAGAAACTCGATAGCTGCTCTTTTAAAATTAATACAAAATTATCTTACTCACAATTAAAATAACAAAGCATTGTAAGGCTACTCAAGAATTGAACTGTCCCGATGCTTAGCCAATTACCGACACGTTAAAGGGATCTGTGTCCTCTAAATACTATACTTTTGACTAGTTAAATCAATTTTAGAGATATATCCGGGGTTTGAGTCAATAAAAACACAGTATACAAATAACATTATATTTACAGACTAGTGAAATTCGTATTATGGCTAATATATAAGCATTCATTTACGTAATAAAGTCAAATGGCTATGAATATTTAGCTGTGAGGATGTTACGTTATTACTATGAAATAGAGATGTCGATTTTATTATCTAGGAAATTCACACGCAACCAATAAACGAAATAACTCATATCTAAATTGCAGTATTAGCAATCTAATTAAAGACACATAATAAGACACTCAATATTTCTTATTTATAAAGGAATTTATGAGATCATTCATCACGGCCAATTGCGCCAAAAGATAAGCATTTTCCTAAATGTTCGTGTAATTAAATTCGTTTGCAAATTCATTAAAATACTTATATTTTTATGCAAATGGCTTGTAACTTGCTACATTGCTTTCGTTTTTAAAGCATACAAACATGTTTTAAGCCGACCGTATTTCAGTTTTTAAAAATATGCGTACACCTTTGTTTTAAAATACGACTGTCTCTTTTCATCATATGCCTATGATAAGAGATAGAACACAAACTGTAAAACGATGAAATCTTTGTGAAGTGTGTCCAGTTTTAATAAGTCAAGTTTTTAAGAGAAAAACAAGATATTTTGATACCTTGGATTTTCATGGTACTTATTATTATTTCATTAAAATATCGTCCTAATTGGTGTGCTAGCTAAGTTCAACTAAGAGAACGAAATAAAACATTTGCACAATCTGTCACTTTATAATTAACAAAAACTGAATACAATTTTTAATTATTGAGAGAGCTAAAATTGTGTATCTAGTTTTTCGTGAATGAAAACTCTGTTGAATAATAACAAAAACGTTTGTGACACTTAATGCTACATTTTGACAGTGCAATTGGCGGGAACTCGACGATCCACAGACTATGGATCATTCGAAACGTCAAACGCAAAGTGACACTAGTACTTCCGGTGCAATGCAAATTATGACATGTTCGCTTCTGGTCTGTTGTCTGTGTCCGAGATATGACAATATTCCAATTGTATAAACGTCAGTTACACCAAAATCAGTCAAGATCCAGGTACACGACTCGAAAATATTAAATCATTGTCCCGCGTTGGAGTGACGTCTTTAAAACGCGGCAATGTCACCCCTCGGCACGTGCGAGAGATTGTCGTCAATTGTCAGATACATGTTGAACGAAAAGAACATGGCAATAGATGACATAAAATGCCAAATGTCATGCGAGTCATAGAGTTGTAGGAGACTGCACTCCCTGTTGTTCTGACGTGATTGAGCTGGTGTCAACTGGAATAATGCGTTCATCAATCAAATTCAAAAATATCTTTATTCACAATGGTTTACTTATAAATCAAAAAACTAACAAAAAAATGTCGACTCTACATTTACTGCCAGTTCCCAAAAGAAACTCGTTGTGGACGAGAAGAACTGGCAAGAAACTTTAAAGTATTCATGCTACAGAACGGTACTGCCAGTTGTAAATGAATTTTTTTATATATTTTTGACTACAAACAAGTGAAAAATACCTTATGAATAAAGTAGTTTTTTTGATACTACATAAGACAATTTTTTTTAAGCATTAAAATATTGTTAATAATTATAATGGAAAACTTACCGCCCAGTTAGTGCTTAAATCCAGGTAAAAATAACTTGAACTGAACCACACCGTATATGTCAGAGCGATGAACACCCAACTGAGAAAATATTATTTTCATTAAAAATTTTAAAAAGGAAAAAAAAATCTCTTAGTCCTGGGAAACCCAAAAAAACACTTTGTTTTAAATCACAGTTACGAGGGTAGTGTATAATACTGAGTACCCTCTTCTTTATAGATTTAATCAAACTTACCTATACCACCGAATCGATTCGCGATGCAAAAGCTTCATTGCGATATAGAAGAGAGTGTATAAGAAGAGATTGCTCATCAGCACGAGAAGAAGATGGGAGGCAAAGTCCCGGCTATGTTGTGTTACGCTGTGGAAAAGTGTCCATGATACAACACCTAAACGACTCGACACATTTTTATGCATTCATACACTACCAATTGTACAAACCACACAATTTTACGATTAGAACGATTCTATTAATCGAAAGTAACTGTGTGGTACGCTCTCATGCTTAAACTGCTTAACCGATTTTAATGAAATTTGATATTGAGATGACTAAAACTCAACTTCAACTCTTTTTTCGCAATAAAGCCCTAAATATTGCGAAAAAGAGTTGAAGTGAAATAGGGGATCCAAGTTCGTATAAAAATGTCACCAGAACTCTGCCATTTATAAACCGATTTGCCAAACTCGCGTACATAAGCTAGTCCCTATACAAGATTATCGACATTTGTGTGATGATATTTGATGTCTGTGCTCTGATTTATAAAAAAGAAAAGCTCACCCATACGCAGCGATAGCCCAGTTGGCGAGATTCGCGATCACCAGGAGTACGCATCTTCCGCAATGCGTGGGCGTGACCGCGATTAATGGCCGACGAAGGAACTCCCTCAACGCTTTATATATCACAGCGCCCTCTGAATAGGACAAGTATCTCTGCACGTTTCCAGAAGCGTCATTACGCTTGTCATACAGCTGACACATGACGTTGACATGTGTCATCTGTCAGACTTCAAATGAAGCTGAACGGGAACTTTATGTCGCGGCATTGTCTTATCAACGAAAACTAAATATACGGTAATTATAATGTGTAATGTGAAATTAAACAGATAATAAATTAATAAAATAAAAACGATGATAAGGTTTTTTTTAAAGATGAGTTACACATAATGTGAATAACAACGACGCTTACCCCATCGAAACCTGCCCAAGTAGTATATCTGGAAGGTGAGCACCAAACAGGTGACGAGATGCAGAACGGTAAACGCCACCCAGAAGTAGAAGTTCGCATTCAGAACTCCCACCAAACCTGCATCGAAAGGAATACCCTCATTATGCCATTTGGGGCAGGTGAAGGCAGGTGAAGGCGGGCAGCCTTAACTTACCAATGAATATGATCAAGGCGAGAACACCGAAGGTGGCGTGCGCACGCGCATTGATGTCCGGGTGCCGCGACTGATATATCTTCACCATACAAAGCACGCTCGTTACGTACATAAACGACGTGTCTACGTAACAATCACCCAAATTAATACAATCACAAAGTCCCACTTTTTTTTAAACAGTGCTGTTATAAAATATACACAAAGAAATAACAGGGCGGCCTTGATGCTAATGAGCAATCTCTTACGAGTAACAAAAAGGGAGAATGCTTGAAAAGTGGAAAATCTTCTTCTTCTTTCTTATTTATTTTGTATATAAACTCACAAGATTGCGTCGGATTTTAACAAGATTAACGGTTAATAAAGAGAAGCTTACCAAATTGGAAATTCATACTGTTGGGACACACGTGGTACGCTGCGGAGAGCAGGCCTTCGCTCACCAGGGCTATGCCCATCGCGTAGAGGAGGCCGAAGTGCTGCGGTATACCTAGCTGTTTTACACAATATCATTTACAAAGAGTCAAACCAGCTATCACTGGTGTAAGTGAAGAGCCTTGTTTTACAATCGTTCAGAAGAAGGTACCTGCGAGGTAAAACTGCGGTCATACCCACAAAACTCAACTCCTTTCAAATGTGTTTTGTTATAAAAAAATGAAGTCATTAAACTCCTATTGGCACAAACAAAAAAACAAATCAACTCACATTTATATCGACATACTTCCTATGTCGATTCCACACTTCTAGTAGAAATAAAAACCCAAGTAGAATATATCCCAGGTTGGAGTAGACGTGATTGAAATCAGATAACACCACCAGCGGATGAGCGCAGAGGAAATTGAAATAACACAGATCCTGGTTGCCGGATTGGTTCAGCAACTGAAACAAGAAAATGATCTTCAGCCATCATCATCATCTGGGAATCCAACTCACTAACACCAGAGTTGAGTATGAGAATTTTACACTATGCCAACCACATGTGTGTGTGTGTCATACACTCACACACTTATGTGATGAGTGACAGAACGCATCACACTTGGCCACGGACGTTGGGGCGGAGCCTATAAGTACAGGTACTCATAGCAAGCGAGAGGCCCCCCGTGACAGCCCAAGCCGAGGTCCGAGTCTCACAGGAGACGCCCTTGCGCAAGTCACGGCAAACCACATTTGTCACGGCTGAGCTAAGCTCGCCAACCAGCCCGAGCTGAGCTGTAAAGGCCTCCTGGCCAACAGCGAGATCCCCCTCCAAAAAAAAAAAAAAAAACAAGCGAGAGGCAGTCAGTATTGAGAGCTCGTGCTAAACGTATCTGTTCCAATTGGAGTGACTGGTTCGTTGAACCTACTTTTGAGTAATAAGCCTGAGAGGCTATGTGATCATCATAGTCTCAATACGAGAAATAAGGATAAGCTTGCTGTTCCCAATATTAGGCTCCATAAAGTTGGTAATTCATTTCAAGGGCAATGCGTACTGTTATACGAGTCCTTGTAAATGGGTTTTTAAAAAACAGATTTATTGTATAATCAATATGTTTTACTTAACACTTTAGTAAGGACTGAGTGAATTAAAAAACTACCGTTCAAATGGAGAAAGCAGACTAACTTTTTTTTTTTTTATAGAAGAGGGGGCAAACGAGCAGGCGGCCCACCATAAAGGTGAAGCCGCCGCCCATAGACACTCACGTGGCTGGTAGCTCGTGAGTGCGTTGCCGCCCTTTAAAGGAAAGGGGAGAGGGACGAGGGAAGGGGAAAAGGATGGGCACCGGAAGATCTCACTCACCGAACGAAACGCGAGTACAAAATGAACAAAGTCCAATTGCATCACTTTACGCCGGTTTTCTGTGAGAGAGTGGTATTTCTCCGGGCGTGCCTGCCCATTCGGCTGAAACTCTACGTTACAGCATGGCACTCCCACTCAAAAACTTATCTAACGAATACAATAATTAGCTGTTAGCTAGGCCCCACTGACTCAGCAATCCTAAACACAGGGTCAGCAATAATCCTTACACCTGAGGGGTATAACAGTACGCCTCTATAACAAAATCCCAAACAATCTGTTGACTTAGTCAGTTAGTAAATTTAAAAAAATAGTTAAACGAAGGCTTTTAGAAAAAGCATTTTATAAATTGTCTGATTATTTTGATGATGAAAAAGTTTGGGAATGAATTAGCTCCAGCTTAGCCTTGCCTTAAAAAATTGTACTGGTATCATTTCCAAAAAAAATCAACCAAGCCGAGTTTCTTGCCTGCTTCTTCTCAGCTTGGTCGCGTACGAACAGGCGTGGAATCACTTATATTTAAGACTGAATGAATAAATATATATTGACTTTGATGTATAGATATCGATGCATTTGCTGCAACCGCATTGTAGAACATACTGGAGGATTTAAAGGCGTTGAGTTTCTTAACAGTTCTTCTCCACAACAACAACCCTTGATTTGGGTAATGATAATAATAGGATAAATCAAAAATATCAGTAAAGGAGAGATAAAAATGAAAATGATTGAAAGAACGAGAGATTGGAAAAGGATTGGAGAGAAATTACAGTGTTCCGTACGGTACTCACCCTCTGGTAGGTGATAACAAGTTGTATGACTGGTAATGTATAAAACACCGCCACAGTCAACACGTTCCACAGGTACATTTTGGATCTGGCCGACAAAACACGGGGCCGGCATCTGAAAACATCAAAATGTCTGTCAGATATGTCATATAAACTCTTAATCACTTTTAAGGGGGGTGTGTGGGGGGGGGGGGGGGAATGGTTCCGTTTTGTTTGATGATTCTTAACATCAACCGTTGTCTCTTGTATCAAAATCAGTCTTGCATCTCTTTTCATCTTAATAGGACAGAATAGTGACTCACTCGTTTAGCTAAGTTAACATAATAAAGATTTCATACATACCTAGACAGATTAGCAACACACAATTTATTTCCTTGCAAGTAAAAATTACTTTCAATATTCACATCGTCCACTGTCGACAAATCGGAGTCTGTGTCGGATGATGAACTACCCTCTAAAAAAAAAATATATAAAATTATGTTTATTCAACAGAGAAGACGCGCTATTTCTAAACCGATTGTTTTTTTTCTCTTGCCTCTTATTGAAATTTGTGATTATCTTTCTGTGACTGTGGATAATTCAAATGTATGAAATAACCTATTTTAGCGGGTAGATCTCCCGCGCCATACCGGCTGCCACTGCTGCCATCTAGTGTCGGTGATATGAACGACACTTGCGAATCATCGGGCGGCGTCGCTGGCGGTTGGTGCGTTTCTAAATCACAACACTTCCCATTATAAATGGAAAAGACAAACTAACACAAGACAAGACAAAAATACAATTTTTGAATGTTTAGGACAATTTACGTCTTGTAATGTGACGAGATTCTGCATAATAAAGAATATATCGTGTTTTTTTTTACATTAGAAAATTTGAATAACACATTTTATTGGACTACGTTAGTTTTAAAAGCTCTTCGATAACATTGCCATCACAATGATATATGAAAAACTCAATTGAATGCCAACTGAGTGGAACAATTCAATAAGTATACGCGAGACTCTCATTCTTCTAAGCATTTTTTTAAATATCAATGTCATCATATCTCGTCGTTAAGCAGCCATGGTCAATTACGGTCATCAATGGTCAAATAGTCATCAATGGTCAATATAGTCATCAATGGTCAAATAGTCATCAATGGTCAATATAGTCATCAATGGTCAAATAGTCATGAATGGTCAATATAGTCATCAATGGTCAAATAGTCATGAATGGTCAATATAGTCATCAATGGTCAAATAGTCATTAATGGTCAATATAGTCATTAATGGTCAAATAGTCATGAATGGTCAATATAGTCATCAATGGTCAAATAGTCATGAATGGTCAAATAGTCATGAATTGTCAATAAAGTCATCAATGGTCAAATAGTCATGAAGGGTCAAAACAGTCATGAATAGTCAAATACAGTCATAAATGGTCAAGAATGGTCATCAATTGTCCATCGGTCAAGCAACATAGAAAATTACTTCTATTAATAAAATACTTACCCTGGTCGCGGCTTCGTCTCTGGCACAGAACCGCAACTACAAACGCTACGTAGAAGGACAGGAAAAACCCAAGAGCTGTCCCGGCAGCTATCATGTATTCCCTATATGATATAGTCTCTATCACCCGAAGGCTGGAATAGATTGTCAAACTAATTATACTCTGTCCAACACGGGAACAAAAAGCAATGGAGCGATTCGATACTTAAAAATAAATATTTATATTAGATATTTTGAATCGTTTTCAAAAGCCACTGTTTAACTACTTTTTTTTAAATCTTTCAAGTTCGTCGAAGCCTAAAGGCCTTGTTGGTGCTTTTATGTGAAAGTTATAAAAAGCCAAATCTTAAATGAATAAAACTCACCTGAAACTCTTGACTCTGCCATCATTTGTCGGCACACTCATCTTGTCGTCCCATCCAAAATACTGAGCCATTTTCGGTAAAGTTGTGTTAGAGACAGAGAGACCGCTACAGTCCTCATCCGACGTCTTAACAATGAAGACAATGTAAAATCCTATGGGGAACATGTCTTGCTGGAAGAAAGAGATTAGTATAAATCAAGTTGTGCTAAAAGGCCGGCAACGCATCGGCCAAGACATGGACTTTAACCTAACCAATTCATTGATTATTTAAAACATTCATTCAGTGCTTTTATAAGTATTTATTTAAACAAGACAAAATTGTATGGATTATACAGTTATCAAATATATAGTTTAACAAATTTCATACAAATAAGTCGAGCCGTTTCGGAGGTGTTTGGTAACGAGAGTCGGATTGTTTAGAGGTGCAGGGGTTTTGGGGCATAAAAACTTACCGTTAGCGTAATACCACCACGTCTGGTCATAGTTAGATAATAGCCGTCATACAAAATATCTCTTTCGTTGTCAAATACCGGGCACTGGAAACAAAATCAGATTCTTGAGTTCGATCTCCAGGGAGTTATCAGTTGTCTTGAGCATTTTTTTATTGTATTCATTTATTCAAATCAACAATAAATTTTCAAAAGAACGCTATCGACACTAGAGGGGGAAAAAGGGGGGACAAAAAGTGTGTGTAATCTGTGTATGTGTGTGTAATGTATTATTATAAGAGCGGGTCTTACCGCAAAGTTCTGTATGGAAACCAGAGCACAGATGTCGTCATCAGATTCAATCATTAAAATAACACTCTTCGGTTTTGACAACCATCCATAATCCCTGTCGAGATTTCGATTCAAAAGTCCCTTTTCCCCCGAGCAGAGATACTTCTTTCTCTCCCTCTGTGTTGCCATATCGACGATTTTGTTTTTGCGCTGGTCAAATGGGTAAAAGTAATATTTCGGCTGGCTCGGTGTGCTGGTTAAGTTCGTTGTTGTATTGAGTTTTATGTAAAAATCTTCAACTGTCTCAACCAGTATGGTAACACTGATGGGATCCGGAGATGACGACGTGAGGTGGACGATTGGTGTATTTAGTGATGTCATGTCTGAAAAAGAATAAGAGTTCGTCTTTATTTTGGGCTTCCTCACTGCACGTAGAATGGGATTCAGCAAAATGTCTAGCTAATGGTGGTAATAGCATTGTGAAATATGTGAGAAATCCTCAAATTACAAGACCAGATTAGTATCAAAAACATTCATATATTGCAAATAAATTAAAAAAAAAAAAAACTTTCCGTTATCCCAATGTTTGCTGTCATTTTAATGTTGTCAATTGTCAAACACGACGACAGCGCATAAAGTGGCAATTTTAATGAGACCTAGTGACGACGTTGTCTATAAAAATGTTGTGTAGCAAAATTAAACCTTAACAAGCCTATATATTTGAAAGTTAAATATTTACGTATCAAAGGCCCGCAGTACACCCTTATCCATTTGTCACTGACTGAGGCGTGAAAGAGAAAGAAATATGAGAAAATAATGTGAGGGAATGATAAAGGTATAGCCAAGCCTCATGAATGACAACATTGGATGCAGTCTTATATAACTTAAAAATTTGGCCAAAAGCACTACATATTTTGAATTGACCTTTGAATAATAATTCAGGCGTATATTGAAATTGGAGAAATTTTTATTTCCCGGTGGACAAAGGCATATGAAACAAATTAAGGATGAGCATCGGTCTGTCTATGATATACACAAATAATTACTTACGACATGTGTCTTCGTCCTCTGAAAATATATTATTGTGAGGACAGAGCGTTCTTGATATATTTGTAAACTGTTCCAACCCATTAAGTGTTTGCACTGTCATTGGTAGCTGCCATGAAAATACACCTAGAAAATAATTCACTTCTTATAGACATTGCAATGGCATAATTGTATCATTAAATAAATGCATTTTTTTTAGTATTATCATATTTTCAGAAGAATACTATTAAGTGAATGTAAATATCCTTATACTTAAAAATGATCTTTAACAGAAATTAAGGTTTCCTATGTGAGAATCTAAGTTCAGTTTTTATGTGAGAGTGTGAAACTATTGTGACTATCTTAAGAGATGGCTTCTTTTTATGATGTGTAAAAATAACATCATTTTATACAGTACTTTACCTTTTTGTTGCCTCGCTGTTATAAACAATGGATATGTACGATTCGCAAAATCACTTGCAACTGTTACCCGTGCTGGAGTATCATAAGCTTCAAAGTCCTATAAAATAATTTAGAAATTAATTATAAGCATTATAATAAAATTGTGGGGAACTGACATAAGACTAAAAGAATAAACTATTTGCCTAGCCGAGTTGATCAATGCCTAGTCGTTTCAATAAAAATTCATTATAAAATTTTAATGGACACTAACTAATATGATAATAATGAAAATTAGGGATTAGTGTGGTGCTCCTTAGGTAACAGTCATGGAACATTGATTACGAATTATAATGGTTGGATTTTGTCTCTAAATAAACAGCAAAACGGGAACACTTGGTTTTCAACTAATTAAACAACCATAAAATAATTATCTTTCTTTTAATAAGGACATTGCCTAGTTGTCTTGAGGATAATGGGTGAATGGCTGATAATTATGCTGTCACAAATGGGTCAATGTAATTGTATTATTTTTTTAGATAAGGATTTAAATATATCTTTGAGAGGTTGAGGGCAAGGTATTTAAATACTTACACCACCAAATTCCATTATATATTCTGTGTTCTTACTAACAGCAATTGTATAAGGCTCATTATACTTATATCTGAAACATTATTATAACTTTTTTCCTTAAAAAAGGTTAAGGTGGCAGAAATGTGGGCTTAAATTTAAATAAGTGCTACATTAATCAATTAATGAACTACTAATTCACAAAATTATATAATTTTAATTTAGTTAGATAATTATATCAATTGGTAGAATTTATTACTAAAACACTTTATAACATTGATGATGGTAAAATGTTTCTAATAACAATACGTTTTAACTATTAACATCAAAATAGATCTATTATAAAACTTACGTATTATTATAGTGAAATATAATTTCATCTTTGGCTTGACCAAAACAAAGACAATATCCATTTAAAAGTACACAAATTTTCAACCACCAATAGCTCATTGTTAATTAAATATTTCATTTAATAAATTAACATTTATGGAAATTATTAAAAACATAAGGACACTTTATATTTTTTAATGATTACTAATCTGAAATCGCATATACAATTTTATGCTTGTTAATCTAATCAATTGTTAACAATTGTAATTTGTATGGTAAAACAAAAATATTAAATATTGCACCATCTGTAAACTGTCACTGTCAATTATTTTGTTTAGAAGTCTGAAGATCACAGACTAAAGTCAAAGTAGTCCGTCGAAATATTTCAACTTAAGGACCGACTTAGGTATTTATTAGAGGCAGCAATTTTATTTTTTGGGACTGGTTGGGGGGGTCAATTGCCAAGTTGAGTTAAAAACTATTAATGAACTACAAAAGTTCTGTGAAAGCTTCTGGAAGGAGCTTACAGAAATGGACAGCAGTTCCATCTAATTGTAAAAAGAAAACATAACAATCACATGTAACAGATTATTAACGTTTTCATAACACAAACTCTGGCAAAATAAAACAAATTGTATTTCTAAGTTCTTTAATTAGAAATTTCTAACTTACAAATGTGAAAAGACATTTAAATATGTTGAGAAGTTTGGTTGTTAAACAAATTATTCTTTATATAATTTTACATTTAGTTATTTTTACATATCAATCATATTAGTAATAAGTATATTTTTTAATTATAAAAATGACTACTTAATAACAATAGCAAGAATATAGTTTAGGATAACCAGTTATTACATACAAAATGTACAAATAAAGCTTATACTATTGCATCGGAGCATTATTTAAATTCACTACCGTCTCAATATGGATATAATTATTAGGTATTTGATCTACAGAGCACAAACAAACCTAACTTACATACAGAAACGTATTTTCATATCTTAACATTTTCTATGTTAATTATAGCACAAAATATGTATATGAAGTTTCTTATAAGTGTAACCACCAGGGTTTGTGAGACAATTTTCATTCACAAATTCCAAAGTGCAGCAAATTTGTCCAATGACAAAGAATCTCTACCATATTCCAAGTCAGGAGTACTTGATAAGAACGATGGCTGATTTGTTCGTACAACTTTCATAATAATATCATTTAATTTTGAAATCTTACTGTCTAGCTGATCAATCTTTAGATTCATAGCCTCAGAGGTAACTATAATTTTCTTTAATTCACTACGCCTATGTTGAAGACAAAACTCTAATATGTCACAGTTTTTACACTTCTTAGGATAACTCGGGCCAAATTCTGAATCGAATAAACCACTTTGGTCCAATGCATTCCAGGAATGTTTCAAAGAATTGGATTGAACCATATCTAAAATGGGGTCTGAAGAATGCATAGCTGCATAGTCCATTAACAAACTATCAGACAAAGTAGGTGGAGGTTTTGAAAACACAAGTTCTGGCAGATTCTGAGATTGATGTTGTTCCAGCTCAGGTGGTGGGGGAGGAGGTGGCGGCGGTGCCAAATTTTGAATCATTGAAGTCATAGTAACTGAGGTAGATGTAGTTGTGTGTGTAACATCAGGAACTTTTTTCTGATGAGTGAAAGCACGAGGTGGTAAATATCCAGTACGGTAAAAACGTTGCTCCTCAAAAACATCAGCATGCACATATCTACAATTTGGTAATGTACACCCTTTAGTTTGAAATTTCCTGCAGAATGTGAAAATACCTACAAGTTGGGATAATTCGTACTCGTGAGCGTATCTACATGGACCTATTCGTTTGCATTCACCACGTATAAAGTCGCGACATATTTCTATGGGAGGCTTAATATCTACTTGCTCAGTAGTTTCCTCTTTTGTCTCATTCTTAAACTCTTCTTTATACTCATCATCTTCTACTTCCTCTTTTACTTTTAATGGGGTCCATGGTATATCTGGCGGTGGTGGAACAAGTGGTAATGGCGGCTGTACGTTTGCTGGAGGAATGTGAGAGTTTTTCTCTGCAGGCGTTGGTGCCGTAGTCTCCGCAGCTTGGTTTGGTATGTTTTCCGTGTGATTTATTTTAGACTGTATGAATTTCTTCATGGTGTCAAAAGTATGTAAATGAAGTTTTATATATTCAACAAAGTGTTAAACTAGCACTCACATACAAATTACAAATAACATCGCATTACAAAAATAACTATAGTAAATATAAACCTATTCTACTACTGTCTAGTGTCTACTATTTTATCTAATTATCAATCAATATTATTTATGGAAGCAGTTTATTCCAATGTCAATTGTCAGTTATGCACGTTGTATGTTATCTGTCGACTAAATAGAAAATGTAGAAGAATTAGTACACTACAGTGCGTACTTATTATATATTTTATTAGTTATTCCTTATGAAGTCGATGTAAATTTAGTATATAAATGTAAAAATAGTAGTAAAAATTGGTTAAGTCTGTTCACAATGCTTTTTACTTTGGAATGGTTTCTTCCTTTACAACTAACTAAACACTCGCAATGCGATGTTATATCTCAAATTAAAAAAATACTGTTTTACTCTAAAACTAAAAATTTTAAAAAATATCTACTACTTATGGCAGGTGTTTATCTGCAGTTTGCTAAAAGTTGTTGTCAATTATCAGTGGTAGGTGATGAATGTTAATTGCACAGAACTACAAACATATTTACTCTACAATAAGACTGCACATTTTACACGGCCCCTAAGGCTGTTAGGAGCTTAGTAGTCGATATTTTAGTTGTGTTTTAGCACTAACGGTTTTAAAACAATTTTTTACTATCCATAAATGCTACTAAATAGATAAAAGTTTTCTTTGTCTAAAGAATTATTTAAATAAAAAAATCAAATCTTCCGATAGATGGGTATTTAACAAAAAAACATGCTTATAAATAGAAAAAAAATGAGTCATTGGTATATAATTTTAAATACTATTTAATGACTAGACAATTAGCTAAATACATTACATAGCAATGATTTTTAAATATGATGAGTATTTAATGAATCAATGTCAAAGAATTTGCAATTCTTTAATTGATAACAAGGGCCATTAACTTAGAATATTTAGTATTTTCCTCAATGCCCGGGAAGATAAATCCCTTTTCCGCCAAATCTTCATAGGTCATTATAAAAATATCTTGGAATCCAGCCTTCTGGGCTACAGCTTGCGATGCAGCCGCAGTGAAGACAGTTGCTGTCACTTTTATACCTAGCGCTTTGCAAATAGGTATACTGTGGAAAGAGAGTTTAATTATTTAGTTTTGACCGGAGATTAAACGACGAAAACCTAGTGCAAGAGTGTGAAGTTCGCTCGTGTCTCGAACTTAAACCCGCAGACCCGCAATTTCAAATTTTTGTGACGGTATATACCCGAAAAAAAACATGTGACAAAATCTACTAACGAAAAATATAAAATAGCTTACAGCTTTATTAATATACTATAATTTGAATTGAATAGTTACCAATATATAAATTTTCCTCTACTTCAAAAATTAAACAATAAAAGCGTTTAACGACGATGACAACTTTGAAATCAAAAACAATTTCTATCGGTCTTATCTAATTTATGCCGTTGTTTGCAATCCACTTTGACATTTTTCTTTACTGGCATGACATTGCGTGTTACGTGATATATCGGTTGAGAATATCCATAGTCTAATTCACAGTAATAGAGATGCTTATTCCGATCGGCAGGATTCGGATAGTACGCAGCATGTAAAGCTTCGTCCACCTCATACAACCTTACATCAATAGTATGTTGAAATAATGCGCCACTAAGAAGCATTCTTTGTATGATAACACATGTTTCGTGTCCAATTGTATTACCAAAAATATTAAAAAAACGAAAATAAAACGCCTTTTTCAAACTATTCAACAAGTCCACGAGTCCAATGTCAGTTAGTCTGTTGTTGCTCATGTCTAGCGCTCGAATTTTTGAGTATGGCAACCCGAAGCTAAGTGCTCGAGCTCCGGTATCATTAATGCAGTTTCCAGCCAAATTGATTAATATTAACTGCGGATTTTCTTTAAGATAATTAGCCAATAAACAAGCACCGTAATCACCAAACTTATTATATCCTAAATCCAAATAAAGTAATGAAACGTTTCTGCGCAAACCTCTCACCAAATATTCCATGTCGTGGGATATTAATTCGTTCTTTTGCAAATGTAATTCAATAATATTAGAATTGCGTTCGAGTAAATATTCAATATGATACGCGAGCCATTTCGTTTCATACGGATATCGATTGGAGAGTGGAACGAGCCTGCCCAAATCCAAAACTTTAATCGTATTATTGCCACCGTGATCGATTCTCAAAGCAGTTACAATATGCGCGACACTGGTAAGCGTGAGCCCCGTTTGACCAATGTCACAGAACTCCACAGTTTTATTGTTAACTAAGAAATTGGCAAAATATTCGCCACCATTCTGGCCAAAGTCATTACCATTCAATCTTAGGTATTTAAGTTTCAAATTGTTTGCGTATTTAGACAGATTAAGAATTGATTTTTCTGTTAAATCATTGTTCATGATATTCAAGTTAATTATGCTTGATCTGCCTTTAATAAGTAGTTTTTTCATTAGTTTAAAGAAGCCAATGTCGGTTATTTGATTGTATGATAGATCTAAACGTGATATTCGCTTCGGTGATTCCCGTATGTATAATATGAGTGCTCGTATGTCGATATCGCCAAGTCGTCTCTGATACCTGCTGTAAATATCGTTCCCCCTAAGAACCAAGTAAGCGGTGCCATCAGAATTTCTTTCTGTAAAAAGACCGAGGCGTATCTTATTTATTTCTGTACAATCTAAATATGGCGGGTCACCAGTAATTTGTTTCAGAAGCTTTTCCTTTTTACATATACATCGTCGTTTTTTCAACTGCATATTTACAATTTGAAATAATACATTTAAAAATATCGTTACAGTTGTCAGTTGTCAGTTAAAAGATCATAGAGAACTTTGTTTATGGTCTATTCTTTTAAATTATTTATTGCATACATCGAATACCACAGATTACTGTGTATATTTGTGGTAGACATTCGGCATATCTAATATGTAATGATGAATAAAAAATATTTTATTTAGTATAACTCATAATTTCCTGGGGTTAACTATTACGCGATGTTATGTCAATCGGTCGTGACCTAAATATTGATGAAATTCCAATTACCATCTAAGCGATAGAGAATTACTTGGAATCCCTCATACCCTCATATATATAATAATATATCTATTTGTATATCTTTCGTTGTTCTGTTTATACGAATACTTACCGTGCCAATAACATCTCTTTTCCAATGCCGTGGCCTCTCCATTCAGGGTCCACAACCAAACCAAACGCAGTGAGATATTTCTCAACGCCGTAATGGGTATAGATGTCCGCACCGCGTGATACAAGATCCACAGCACCAAACAGCTTTGCCCAGATTTTGTCGTCTGTCTGTGTTTAAATTTATATTAAAAAATAATTAATCAAATGTTTGTTCTTATGTATAAATAAGCCATGCCACCATATAATTGGACATCTTTTTTTTTAATACATTCCGGTTTGGACCGGGATATCCAGGATAACCATCCACCGCTGTGAGTGCGAGAGAGACCCCAGGGCCCTTTGAGTGCGGTGGTTTTAGTATTGCCCACCCCGCCTCTGAAAAGCAGAGACACCAGCGTGGATTGAGACCCACATATCCTTTCGCCTTTGGGACCAGGGAATGCGTAAATGTATTTCCACCTCGGAAAAATAGAAAAAAGGATAACTATCATAGTCACATCAGGGATATCTATCGGGCTATTCCACATAACTAAAGATAGAAGGAAGAGAGGAAAGCAGACAGTTTAATTATTTGGAGAGGTATTCTAAGAAAAAAACATGGTCCATATTTATAGGCTGCTGCCCAGCTAAGTCATTCTAAAATCTTACCTGAAACGGTTCTTCTTTATCAGCCTTGGAGACTACTGTCAGAATATTAACACCTATTATTTCACTCTCCAGCTTGTCCTCTATACACACGATCGACAGCTTATCTTTGATCGTGTCACGCCAAAGATTTTCCAAATGCGCCCGCGCAGATTGGTATTTTTGAATACCTATAATAAATACTTGTATTCACTATATTGATAATAATTATCATATACCTATAATTATTAAAACTTTTATTAAATATATATATATTAATTATTAAATCGATTTAATAAAAATACTAACTATATTATTTAAGTTTAAATCCTATTAATAATGTCTTTAATTTTATTTACAGAAGACGGGGAACATGAGCAAGCACCCTATAAAGGTAAAGTCGCTGCTCATAGACACTCAGTTGTGTGTGTTGCTGGCCTATTTGGTATTTTTCTTGAATGACCTCACATATTAATTAAATGTAAATATTAATTACAATTTATCAAAATATATATTATACCTTTTTTTATAAATCTACCCTCCTAGTTTTATGATATTATGATATCTTAGGTATGGCGATATATTTAGAGAATGTACTCGTATTTGATGATATATAAGTAAATTTGAAACGAACATTTATAAGGATTTAGTCCGATCAACATAAACACAGAAAAATGTTTTTTGTTGTTAAAATATATACGGCACAAATTAAATCTGTTTGTATGAAATTAAATGTTTATAACCAATATATTTGCAAGGTGGTTCGTCCTGCATAAAGTACTTCACGAGCAGCTGAACAGCTGGTTCCACCTGCTCATCAGTCATGTCTTGAACTCGTAGTTTCATGCCTCTCGCCGTGAACCGGTGCCAGATGGTTGGGTGGGGAATGGACGATGGGCGCTGGTATACCATCTACAAGAAAAAGTAATTTTTGTGTTTATACTATCGTGAAAAGACCAAACAATTGACTGGTTTTGAACACAGATGTACAGAAAAGAAGATAGAATGGTGAGTATGTCTATTATCAACCTAGTCAGAGAGACACGTGTACTATAACAGGAGCAATGGGGCAAAAGTTATTTTCAAAAAAATATATCAACAGATTTATAAATCATTATTCTGATAGATTAAGTTTTAGAACTCACCTTGATGTCGAATGTTGTACTTCTCCAAGTTATATGAAGACTGCCGGGAGATAGAAGGAAACGCCTGAGGGTGTCAAAAGTCTGTGGTCATACCGGGTACAATTTAAATAACACCCCGTTAACCAGTAAACACTTCATCTTTCTAACAATAAATACTTTGTCAGACAAAGTAAGTTTTATCACAAAACGTGACCGACGTTTACTTTTCACAGACGTCCTCAGAAAACAATTTTTTTTTGATGTTGCAATTTCACAAATTTACAAATTACTAGCTGATTCCGACAAACGATTTCCCAAAAAAAAAATGTCTCTAAAAATAGATGTTGGCCGTTTCTTAGACCTACTCAATATGCTCTGAAAATTTCAGAAGAATCGGTCGAGCCGTTTCGGAGGAGTAAGGAAACGAAAACTGTGACACGAGAATTGTATATATTAGATCTATCCGCCTATTTATGAACGGACTAGCTTTCCGCCCGCGGCTTCGCCCACGTGTATTTGGTTATGTATATAGCGATTTTTAATGATCTCGACAGGGCTTTCTTTCACGGGCTAAAATCTTGTTACAATTGGAATTATATATAGCCTGTGTTACTCAGGAATGATGTAGCTTTACAGGATCGGATGATTCAGGGAAATCGAGGGCAACTTTCAAATTAACGTACAGACAATTACTATTCTGATAATTTTATATTCTAATAGTCATCTTCTTATGTGGATGAGCTGATGATGGAAGGTAAATTTCCTCAGCGGTTAAGAGTTGAAAGAAAATTCTTACGAAGTTATGAGTACGAAATACGTACTTGTGAGGTACTTATTAGCTTGACCAAATAATAAAAGGTATACCTCATTAGCGTTAAGGATGTAGGTGGAAAAATGGATGCGGACAAACGATAAACGTCTCTTCACTCGTTTCCTTTTACTTGTTTGTATAGGTAGTGTTCACTCAAAATAATCATAGGGTAAAACGTTAATGAAAGTTTGAAGTGCATGGTAGTCATTACACAATGGAACATCTTAATACCGCGATGGATATACTTAGTCTGGCCATAAATACTGTTACTATTCAAAAAAAGAAAATATTACGTTTGAATTTGGAATCTGTCATTTTTATATGATTGCTTGATGTGTTTTCTTATTTTCGCGCCATTATATTGTTAAATATTTTGTTATATTAAAATGGAGTGGGATGATAAAGAGAACCGAATCGCTGTGATTGCCTTACATAAAGTAGGTATGGAGAAAAGTGCAATTTTTAAAACCCTCCACCCGCTTGGTATTAGTCAAATGTTTGTTTACCGGGCTATTGATAGGTACAATGATACCTCCTCTGTTTGTGACAGAAAAAGATCTGGCCGTCCACGTACCGTTCGTGTGAAAAAGGTGATTAAAGCAGTTAGGGAAAGAATTCGAAGAAATCCTGTCCGTAAGCAAAAGATTTTATCTCGGGAGATGAAGATAGCTCCTAGAACCATGTCGCGTATATTAAAAGATGACTTAGGACTTGCAGCCTATAAGAGACGTACTGGTCACATCTTAACTGATAATTTAAAGAAGAATAGGGTGGTAAAATCCAAACAACTACTTAAGCGGTACGCAAAGGGAGGTCACAAAAAAATTTTGTTTACGGATGAGAAAATTTTTACAATTGAGCAGTATTTTAATAAACAAAATGACCGTATTTATGCTGGAAGCTCTAAAGAAGCTTCGCAATTAGTAAACAGAGTACAACGTGGGCATTATCCCACTTCAGTGATGGTTTGGTGGGGTGTTAGCTATGAAGGGGTGACTGAGCCATATTTTTGTGAAAAAGGTATTAAAACGTCGGCACAAGTTTATCAAAATACCATTCTTGAGACGGTAGTTAAGCCTTTAACTAACACCATGTTCAATAACAAAGAATGGTGCTTTCAACAAGACTCGGCACCGGGTCATAGAGCTCGATCCACCCAATCTTGGTTGAAAACTAACGTTCCGGACTTTATCAGCACTGAAAACTGGCCGTCGTCAAGTCCTGACCTAAATCCATTGGATTATGATTTATGGTCAGTTTTAGAGAGTAAGGCTTGCTCTAAACGCCATGATAATTTGGAGTCCCTAAAACGATCCATTCGGTTGGCAGTGAAGAATTTTCCTCTAGAAAGAGTTCGTGCTGCTATTGATAACTGGCCTCAACGTTTAAAAGACTGTATTGCAGCCAATGGAGACCACTTCGAATAAACATTGTATATTTTTAATAGTTATATATTGATGTATTAAACTAACTCACTATGAAAGGAATAAATGTTACGTATAAAAAAAAAATCGTGCTCTTCTTTATAACAATATTTATGGCAAGACTAAGTATTTGGCCTAAGTAGAAGTTCTTTAAAAAAAAACTAAGACTCAACCTCGCACACTCACTCACACAGCAACACCATTGCACACACTGATACACACACACACACTAAAATGTTCGCACTTCACATAGTTCCACTTGTTCATGAGTATATATATATTTTTATTTATTTTTTCTGTTCGTGTTTTTTTTTGTTATTCTTTTTTCCGATCTTAGATTCTATTTCCGGTTGTATATTTTAACCTTATTTTGGCTTTATTTTTAATCTATTTTTATTGTGTAAACTGTTTTTGATAAGCTGTATAGGTTTAAGAAATAAAAAAATAAAATAAATCTAGGTTGACGAATTTTATCAACGCCATCTATCGAGTACATTGTTCAACTCTTCAACCGCGCCCGCGCGCACTGCGTTATTTGTTATTTTTGTTACCTCTCATAAGTTTTAATATTAAGATTAACTTATATTAGAACATATTTAACAATATATAACTTATCAATCAATATAAGTGTTTAAAATTTTTGAAGCAGTGGTTGAAGTAAATTTTCAATTGACCATAACTTCTCTTTCTCTTAACCGATTTTGACAAAATAAACTTTTGACAACGCTCCCAATTATATGTAACTAATAATGTTAATGTTTACTTATTTTTTTCTGATCGTGTTTTTTTGTTATTCTTTTTTCCGATCTTAGATTCTATTTCCGGTTTATATTTTAACCTTATTTCGGCTTTATTTTTAATCTATTTTTATTGTGTAAACTTTTTTTGATAAGCTGTATAGGTTTAAGAAATAAAATCTGCTAGAAATTATATTGTGAGAAAAATTTATAGTTGAATTTGCCAAGCCCGGTGTATATGCAGTATAAAATTCCAACATGGTCCAATCTATTTCGCTAAGCGGTATTTAATTCTCTTAAATTGTTGAATACAACTTGCATCCCTCGGTTCCGTTTGCGTATAATTAAATGTAGATTTTGCGGTTTTTATATGCGCGGTTTAAATGCCTGTTAAAATAAGGACAGTCTTGTGTTTATTTTTATGAATTTTGAACAAAAAATACATATTAAATATTATCGATCAAACAGACGCTGACCACGATTCAATGTATCAGAGTTTCATTGTATTTATTATGCATTCGATGCCATGCGTCTCGGCAAAAAAAATTTCGCTATGTATGTGTTATCTGTGGTTAATTGTTTCGTGGGATAATATATAAAGAAATAAAGAATTTCACTTAAGTATGAGTGACCCTATTTTACCTTCTGCAATAGAGTCTAATTATTATTTTTTTATTACGAATTTATGTTAATGTTTAATAAAGTATTATTGTCTAAGTATTATTATTAACATATATATATAGTAACTGTAATATTATATTTTATAGAGGTAATAGTATCACTACCTTCATAAAATAAATATTTAAAGATATCGCGAAGATGGTTTCACAGATGAAAATATGTCCTTAAAATTGGAACAACATATTCATATCTCTTGCTGTTTTTAAAGCTAAATATTATTAAATTTACACATTTATTATTTTAAAAAAAACTTTATTTTCCCGTTAATATTACAAATATTGTATTTTTTATATATTATTTGTGTATATCAATAATTTTCTGATTACGTCTAATGCTACGAGGATTCCGAAATAATCCTAAGAAAGTACCCACAACAAACTCAGCTGGTTAACTATAATTTTATTAAGCTTACTTATTAACTCACTAGTTTCCGCCCGCGGCTTCGCCCACGTGTAATTTGGTTAAGTATATAGCGTTTTTTACTGATCTCGACAGGTCTTTCTTACACGGGGTAAAATCTTGTTACAATTGGAATTATATATAGCCTGTGTTATTCAGGGATGATATATGTACAAATGTTATCAACATCCTCTGTTTCTGTGGACTTGATGTTTATTTACCATTTACGTGATTATTTTTTTGTTCTGTAGGGGTTACTTTCACGCTGGTCCCGTAGTCAGGATCCGATGATTCAGGGAAATCGAAGGCAACTTTCAAATTAACTAACAGGCAATTACTTTTCTGACAATTTTATATTCTGATTATCATCTTATGTGGATGAGCTAATGATGGAAGGTAAAACTCCTTAGCGGTTAAGACTTGAAAGAAAATTCTTACAAAGTTATACGTACTTGTGAAGTTATTAGTTTGACCAAATAATAAAAGGTAAACCTCATTAAGGTTAAGGATGTAGGTGGAAAAATGGATGCGTACAAATGACAAACGTCTCTCCACTCGTTTCCTTTTACTTGTTTGTATAGGTAGTGTTCACTCAAAATAATCATAGAGTAAACGTTAATGAAAGTTTGAACTGCATGGTAGTCATTACACAATGGAGCAACTTAATATCGATCTATTGGATATATTTAGCCTATAGAAGTTCTTTAAAAAAAAACTAAGACTCAACCTCGCACACTCACTCACACAGCAACACCATTGCACACACTTATACACACACACACTTAAATGCTCGTACTTCACTTAATATACTCCACTTGTTCATGTGTATATATATATACTTAGTCTTGCCATAAATATTGTTATAAAGAAAAGCACGATTTTTTTTTATACGTAACATTTATTCCTTTCATAGTGAGTTAGTTTAATACATCAATATATAACTATTAAAAATATACAATGTTTATTCGAAGTGGTCTCCATTGGCTGCAATACAGTCTTTTAAACGTTGAGGCCAGTTATCAATAGCAGCACGAACTCTTTCTAGAGGAAAATTCTTCACTGCCAACCGAATGGATCGTTTTAGGGACTCCAAATTATCATGGCGTTTAGAGCAAGCCTTACTCTCTAAAACTGACCATAAATCATAATCCAATGGATTTAGGTCAGGACTTGACGACGGCCAGTTTTCAGTGCTGATAAAGTCCGGAACGTTAGTTTTCAACCAAGATTGGGTGGATCGAGCTCTATGACCCGGTGCCGAGTCTTGTTGAAAGCACCATTCTTTGTTATTGAACATGGTGTTAGTTAAAGGCTTAACTACCGTCTCAAGAATGGTATTTTGATAAACTTGTGCCGACGTTTTAATACCTTTTTCACAAAAATATGGCTCAGTCACCCCTTCATAGCTAACACCCCACCAAATCATCACTGAAGTGGGATAATGCCCACGTTGTACTCTGTTTACTAATTGCGAAGCTTCTTTAGAGCTTCCAGCATAAATACGGTCATTTTGTTTATTAAAATACTGCTCAATTGTAAAAAATTTCTCATCCGTAAACAAAATTTTTTTGTGACCTCCCTTTGCGTACCGCTTAAGTAGTTGTTTGGATTTTACCACCCTATTCTTCTTTAAATTATCAGTTAAGAAGTGACCAGTACGTCTCTTATAGGCTGCAAGTCCTAAGTCATCTTTTAATATACGCGACATGGTTCTAGGAGCTATCTTCATCTCCCGAGATAAAATCTTTTGCTTACGGACAGGATTTCTTCGAATTCTTTCCCTAACTGCTTTAATCACCTTTTTCACACGAACGGTACGTGGACGGCCAGATCTTTTTCTGTCACAAACAGAGGAGGTATCATTGTACCTATCAATAGCCCGGTAAACAAACATTTGACTAATACCAAGCGGGTGGAGGGTTTTAAAAATTGCACTTTTCTCCATACCTACTTTATGAAAGGCAATCACAGCGATTCGGTTCTCTTTATCACCCCACTCCATTTTAATATAACAAAATATTTAACAATATAATGGCGCGAAAATAAGAAAACACATCAAGCAATCATATAAAAATGACAGATTCCAAATTCAAACGTAATATTTTCTTTTTTTGAATAGTAACAGTATTTATGGCCAGACTAAGTATATATATTTTTATTAATTTTTTTCTGTTCGTGTTTTTTTTTGTTATTCTTTTTTCTGATCTTAGATTCTATTTCCGGTTTATATTTTAACCTTATTTTGGCTTTATTTTTAATCTATTTTTATTGTGTAAATTTTTTTTGATAAACTGTATAGATTTAAGCAATAAAAAAATAAAATAAATCTAGGTTGACGAATTTTATCAACGCCATCTATCAAGCACATTGTTCAACACTTCAACCGCGCCCGCGCGCACTGCGTATTTTGTTATTTTTGTTACCTCTCATAAGTTTTAATATTAAGATTAACTTATATTAGAACATATATAACTAATCAATCCATATAAGTGTTTAAAAGTTTTGAAGCAGTGGTTGAAGTAAACTTTCAATTGACCATAACTTCTTTTTCCCTTAACCGATTTTGACGAAATAAAGTTTTGACAACGCTCCTAATTATATGTAATCCTAATAATAAACTGTTCAGTAGTTATAACGTACCAGACAGACAGACAGACAGACAAGAATTCCAAAAATTGTTTTTTTGGTTTCTATGACTCTTTTTTAATTGCCTCCTTTCAGTTTTTTGGAAAAATATTTAATGTACAGACATTCGATTATTACTGTCTTATTATTAGTATAGATTAACTCGAGCGGGCCAGTCATTCCCAAGCTTATTTTTAAATAGTCCTTTACCCTATAATAGGAGTCCCTAAAAATGTTAGCTTTAAATTTATGAATTGACACAGCGATATTGCTTACACAACACCATTTTTAAGAAGTTTTTATGTCAATGTTAGTCAGTAGCGGTGATCCAAGAGCTGGTACTTTCCTAGCTCAGCGGCATTTCCTCAGCGAGGACATGCCGCCAGCATTGTGAGTACTCTGGCACAGGGACCAAACTTTTAAATTTCTTTAAGTTTTGTTTTATTTTAAGTTACTTATATTAGTTAGGTAATTATTAAGAATATTTTGAGTTTTTTGTTAAAACATAATCTTACTGTCAATGTTAGGTTTTGTATGTTTTTTATGTCACGAGAGGCAAACGAGCAGGCATATCACTTCGAGTGGTGTGCTAACTCTCGCCCATGGACACCTGCAACGCCAGGAGGCTTACAAGTGAGTTGCAAATTGTATGTAAATTGAATATTTCATCATAATAATTTCCTTGAATTTATCCTCTCTTGTATCATCGTAATATTCTCAGGATCTTTGTGAAAGGTGCACAAAGTGCGTTGTTTCACGTGAGGTGTGTAGGGTAAATGCACCTATTCTTGGTTGCTACAGAACTGTGTATTATTTTTGTTCAAATTAATATCAAAGAATATATAATATATATAGAAATATAAAAGTTACTACTTTTCCAAATAAAAACCATTTTTAACGATTATTTATCTAATTGAAAGTCTTGTATAACTTCGTTATTCACTTAAAGCACCTTACATTTGACTTATACGCCTTCTTACATTTGGCGACTCGGTTGCCATGGTTACCATGCCGGACAACCGAACCGAGTTTTTGGAAATTTCGGAAACTCGGTTTCCGAAATCTCGGTTGCCTATTAAGGCAAATATAATATTTATATTGTTTAATTAAAATATATTATATTGTTTAATTAAAATATAATATTTTAATTAAACAATAAAATATTATTGTTCATTCATGAACTCCGATATTTGTCATGTTACCCTAAGCATCAGTACTTCGTACTTGGCAGTGTTCCATTGGCTTTTATCCAGCTGTTCCTTCCATGTTGCAATCAGTTCAATATTTAACTAGAGAGGAAGCGGACGCATCCGATAATAAAAATATATTTTGAAGTGTTAAGAGTGTACTTGTGTATTCGGAAGTAATATTAATCAAGGTATTGTTCTTATATAATTTCTCAATTGATATGAAAAAAATATCAACGCTTTCGTTACATCGCGTACTTAATACCGAATAAGAGAAATTTAAGCACAAAATGCAGTGCAATTTAGATATTAACCAGTGTAAGACAATTGTGAAAACTTCACCATAAAATGACAACCCCACTAAGTATCTGTGGGTGCGCGTTGACCCATGTTAACATAATTGAGTAACCAAGACTCATAAGTGTTAGTAGGTATTACTTTAAAAAATAAAGGATTTCGTCGTAGACTACGTTAAATGTCATCGACACACGATCAATAGATCGACCATTGATCATTTAGATCAGGGCTTCTCAAATTATAGGTCGTGTAGCAAAATTGTGGAGTCGAGAGATTTTAATGTACCATAAAATATCATTTTACAATTTTTTTGTGCAATTTTAGATTTTTGTATGTTTCAAAACGAATTCTAAAACTATATATTTTCATATGTACCCTATAAATACATCATCGAAAAATATTAATTTATATTATATTTTTATGGGATCGTCATGAAACTCGCAATCAAAATGGGGTCGTGAATGTCAAAAGTATAAGCCCTGATCTAGGTAGTAGTTTAGAAACACGCTTAGCAGCAACACCCAGCAACAATGCATCTTTGTATTAGCGTAATCCAAAAGATGAGGTGTACAATTCGCACGTAGGTATACTTGTTTAAAACTAAACTTTTAAGTCAGCTAAATATTACCTACTTGACTACAAACGCGGATGCATCTAGGTGTGTTGAACTACGTATCATTAATACTGCGTATAGAAATTTCATTCGTATGTAAACATGGTATTTTGGTATCGCACGTGTTTATAAACATATAAAGACTGTATTATTTCGAACGCAGCACGAGTTGAATTAATCAAAGTGATTCTATGACTGAACAATTTTTCATTATATTTTTGGAATCCAAAATAGCAGTCAGTAAGTAAACAATATAAGATGTACTATGTCAAGTTTTACTAGGCTGCCACGCTCGTACGGAAAAGGATTACACAGTAAAGAGGATTTAATAGCGATGCGTCAGTTTGGAGTAGTGGCCCTCACTGGAGGTCACTCAAAAGCCTAACTCCTAAGATATCTGCTATAAGTTATTCCATTACTAATTGGAGATATTTAAAAAAAGTTTTATTAGTACAGTAGTGATCGTTATAACTACATTTCCATCCGCTTATAACTGTAGCTAAAATTCGTTGCTTTACAGTCCTCATTTGTGAGTTACATAATCAAAACAACCCAGTAAAAATTAAAATTTTGACACAAAAGTATTGCGTAGACGGTTGTCCTGGATAAAAGTTTATCGATGCCAGATGTTTTAGTGTCAAGGCCTGGGTCAACCGCCGCGTTCTATTTCCAAACTGCGCGCCATTTTGAGACGATATTTTCTTTATGGATTTTTAAAGTACGTTTTAATAAACGACAATTTTATATTTCATTATAACGAAAAATCTTAATATATAATCTTAACCCGTGTGATATAGTCAAATTTATCTTAGTAAATAATATAGTTAAATATATCTTAAAAATGTATATTAGTCTATATTGTGGGCGAATGTAGTTTAAGCATTATCAGGACATTTATTTCTTAATAATCACTAAATAAACGATCGCAATAAAGACAACGCTAATTTTATCTACATACTTGATACCGTAGTATTTAGTATTTTTTCATAAATATTTTTGTTTATCTTTGCTTTAATAATTATAGACAATCTGGTTAAATCAATAATATATACACAACAACGATACATAATCCGCCATTTTGTAGACGCACGTTACTATAGCAACGTAAATGATATTGGCAGACAGCTTGAAGACACATTGACGTAAATACGGAATACGTCATCAGTCATAACATTATTATGGTTTCAATTTTCTAGTATAGTTTTAAATCATAGGTTCGTTTGAAACAGAAAAAAACATTAGTTCTGTTATTTATTGACATGGTTTAAAATGGTTAAATTTGTATTAACATTCTCATAAAAAACGACAATATATTTAAATAAATTAAATTTCTACAACGCAAATTTAAATTTGGTAATTTAAATGTCACGCAATATTTAAAACCAGAGACTAAACTGGATGTTGATACTATTTGGCGATGATGTGATGATAATTGTTTTTGTATTGGAATCGGAACAAATGTCTGTCATCGCGTAAGAATAATATAATTGCGTTCAGCAGTGACGCATTAGCCCAAACAATAGGATGTAGTTACATAAAATATCTCTATATCGGTAAACTATTTTATATATTTTTTTAAACCATATTTAATAAGAAAAATCATACGCAAGGGTCCGCAACGCACTCAAAAGCACCTAGCCATGTGAGTCTATGGGCGGTTCACTTTTATGGTGTGCCTCCTGCTCGTTTGCCTCTTACAGAAATGCATTGATAAGACTTCTGTGCTCATGAAAACTTTCATAGTTTTAGATATACTATATAGTTATTTTTTTTGTATTAAAACATATAATAATCTGGGGGTTTAGATATGTTTAAATTGTGTAATAAGGACTCGAGCTGGTCCTTTTAGCATTCTCAATCCCATTCCGAATAGGCCAAATGTCGTAATGAGACACTGTACAAATAAAAGCAATATTCGCAAATGTATACTAATATAGCATAAATTCTTTCTTTTGTATTGTTTGTTTTTGTATAAATCTCTATGTTTTCTAACATACGTTGTATGATTTTTTTTAATACTAACAGTCCACTGTTATTTGGAAAAAAATAATATAATATTTAAATACAATAAAAACTGAAAATGTATAAATATTCAAATAAATATGATTTCACATCATGCCTTACGCAGTTGGGCGCTATGCCATCTCTAGTCAAGTTTTTACTTAAATGTAGGTGGCTTATATCAGAAATCTGATTTAACTTAAAAATTGTCCATGCTCATAAATAATTTGTGTTAGAAGGAATGCTGAATTTATAACTCTATCCAAGTAAGATGTTAAATTAATGGAGCGGTTTATAGGTATTATTTCGTTACAAATTCATTTCATTACAAAGGTTTATTATGTAACATCGTCTATTATAAAAATCACAACAATTGTAATTGTTCTAATCTCATAATTCATAAAACCATGAACTTTATAAAGAATCAGGTGAAAGCTCCTCGTATCTCGTTACCTGACAATGGACTGGCAAAAGGCCAAAATAAACAAAGACATGTTGCCTTTGTCGTTCCTCCTAAACAAAGGTCATATTATATTGGCCGAGGGCAATCACCTTGGATTTATTTTCGTTAAGTAGATGGCGCCACGTGGCACTGTTTATCTCGGAATGCGTAGTGTTTATCCACAGAGTTGTAAATATACGAATTAAATAAATATTGATATGATATAAATCACAGAATATAAAAGTTTTTTATTAAGCAAAATCAGAATTAATGCCGAGATAAAACGGTGATCGCGCTTTAAAAAAAGGATAGTTTAGAGTTATATTACCAGACCGGTTTCTTTGGACCATCTTGGATATTTTCACTCTTCTTTTTTGTCTTTTTCTTAAATTTTGTGTTTCTGATGCAATCGGTGTGTACGTGCTACTGTTTTATTGTGTATTAAGCATACATTCTGAGTTAAAACTAATTAAAAAAACTCCTCACAAGTGTCCTTGTGGCTTTGTAGTCGATGGTCTTGTTCACCATGGCCTTTCCTGCCAAAAGAGTGCAGGTCGCTTTTCTCGCCACGCCGCGCTAAATGACATCATTCGCCGCTCTCTTGCTACTGCCAATTCTGGAGCCAACGGGTATGGCAAAGAGATGATGGTAGACGACCGGATGGAAAGACTTTGATCCCATGGAGTATGGGAGGGCCTATGGTCTGGGATGCCATATGATATATGGAATAAATGAAGTCAGTAATAAATAAAAATATCAGAAATCTATTGATGTGTGAGAATGTGATCGCTGGTACGCTGATGTCGTATCACAGGCTTAGAGCCGACACGAGATGTCTAAGAATAACAAATTTCACATGATTGACGAACGCAATTAATCTGTATGCCGTTGTACGAACGTCGTCGACATTACTGCGTTACACTTATTTAACACGTGTGAAGAATTACATATATAAATAGTTAGTTTTTAAATATTTCATCACACAATTAGTTACGCCTTACGACTTAGGGTTACATTTTCTTATGTATGTAACCCTATTTTGGCTTTATATGTGTATTATTTGTAATTGATGTTGAATGCATACAAAAAAGGAAAGAAAATCTCCAATCATAAATATATCTGTATAATTCAAATCGTCGTTAATTGAATTTTTTTATAATAGCTTTTTAATCTGTTAAAAAATTAAACTTTATCCTAGTTATCCTAGATACACGTTAGTAACTAACACCTCTCGTTCTGGTAGAACAGTTCTTGACCTTTTCTAACCTCCGAGACGTAAACAGAGTTATTTAAACACGTTTAATTAGCTTAGAATGCATCTTTTATAATCCAAAATATTTGAATAGAAAACTGCACTCAAATAGGTTGCATACATTTAAATATGATACCATTATAAACATATATTTGACTAGGGATATTAGATAATAGAGTTTTCTATAAAGAAATGATCATTAATTATGCATTGCAATTTTAAGATTTAATACTTAGTAACTATGCTAAGCTTTAATAGCAACGCCAATCCTGCTACGGAAAACTGCTACCAGCTACGCACAATTCTTTTACATTGTTTGTTATAATTCGTAATTAAACTATTATTAACTCGAACAGTATTAAAAAATATTATTTCATTGACATGAAAATACACATAGACATAGACTGACGTTTAAAAATCAATTTTTCCATTACCTGCGTGAAGATTATATACTCGTATATAAAATGAAGTGGAAATTTTTTAAAAACAAATCTACCTACTGGTATAGGCTAAGCTAGGCTTTTTTTACAAATATTTTCATGTTAAAATGTGTGTTTTTATTATATTTATGAATGTAATGTTTTGGCTTTTTCAGAATAATGCCTTCTGAAGTAATAACTGACAAGTCATTGCAGCGCGAGCTCGCTGACTCTATAATTCGCATGGTGCCGCTGGACGAAATAAGGATTCTTCTTGCCTGTGGAGCAAAGGTAAGAAGTTAAATAATATTAGAAAAGTTAGAAAAAAAGATTTTTTTTTTCAACTTCAATAGAGGTACAGGTATTGCCCTAAACAAATAAAGCCTTAAATATACCCTATACCATTTTGCCCTTTTCTAATTGATCAATAGATTTTTTTGGCTTATTTTAGGTCAATGAGCCAGTAACACAAGGTCTGCGGCCCCTGCACTACGCAATCTGGCAGCGATATCTCGAAGCGACACGATTGCTCTTGGTACGGGGTTGTGATATCAATGCCACTGACGATTGTGGTTACAGTGCTCTTCATCTGTCAGCAGAACATGGGTAAGGTATATTAGTTAGTGTCTATAAATAACGGTATAACCACCGAAGCCTACTACGCTTCCACTTCCCATGAGGATTCCAGTCAAGTGCACGCGTGGGAATATGCTTGAAATCTCTCTGGAGAGTGTGGCCAATCCAGTTCCACGTTGGACGTATTTTTGTCGGCCAATAGATGGATGAAATGTCAAAAGGCACTCTCTTATAACTTTTTTCTTATATCTGTCTTATGGACCTCGAAAGAGACTGGATACACAGGGATACCTTAGTGAAATTTAAAGAAGATGCTGGAACTCATTCCAGCGTCTTCTTTAAATTTGACATGTATTTTGTAGTTTAAATGAAGAACTATTTTAATAAAGCTAATCACCTTAATTATTAATCAAATAACAATGAATACAACAGGTACACAGAATTAGTGAAACTATTACTAGAAAGCGGTGCTGCAGTTGACTACAGACGGGATACTGCCGAAGAATTCCCTAGAACCACTCTCTGTGATGAACCACTGCGACTTGCTATAAGGAATAAACATTATGTAAGTTATATATAGCTCTATAACATTTTAAACACTTACTTAAAATTCGTCCAGATTTTTGATAATATAAATAAATTTAATTATTATACCACCATAACATCGATATATATATAGAGACACATTCGCTGGAGAATGGTATCTTTACAACCGTTCTATAGAACATACTTTGGGCTTTAATGACGGAGAGTTTCTTGTCAGTTCTTTTAGGTCTACTTCCTGGGAAACTGGCAGTAAATGTAATTGTAGTGTCAAATTTTAAATAAGTTTACGACGATTCATAAGTGTAATTAAATTAATTTTTGATTTGACACATTTCTATGTGCAAAACCATGTCGTTATAACTAACTTAAAACACTACCCACTTAATTGCAATTCGTATGAATTACAGGCCATAGCCCGTTTATTATTGGAACATGGGGCAGACCCTAACAAAAGATACTTCTTTGGCTCTGAAATCAACCTGGTATCAGACCCTGAATATTTAGAGCTGCTGCTCATGTTCGAGGCTAATCCTGACTCAAGGGACCGAGCTGGTCTGACACCGCTGATGAAGGCTGCTCGGCAACGGAAGGTTCGTAAAATGTAGTCTAGATAGAAAAAAAATGTCATTGTGATTTTTTTAAACATTTGTTATTTAATTTTCAGGGAATAGATTCAGTCTTATTGCTTCTCAACTATGGAGCAGACATCAACGCGATAACAGACGCACGTAACGATTACAGAACTGTCATGCACTACGCCGTTTTGAGTGGTATGTTTATTCAAATATGTACCTTAAGGAAAAATAAAAAGTTTTTACTTTGAATAGAAACCAGACTATTGAAACCCTACTGAATAAAAAGATTTGACTTTTGACCTAGAAACCAGACAATGGTCTGGCTCAATGTAATAACATAGGACCAGATAACCATTTTGAATCGTATTAAATCTAAATGTTTTACGAATGATCTTACGCGACCAAAAGTGGAGGCAGACAAGAAACTCAGCTTGTTTGTCTGTGGTGATCGAAAACATGGGGCAAATTCATTCCCAAACATGTATATCATCAAAATAATCAGATATTTTATAAATCGGTTATTCTCAAAGCTTTCATTTAACAACTTTTTAAATTTATCAACTGAAAAAGTCAACCTCAAAAATCGTTTCAAATTTATGGGTCCCTACGATTACAATCTGCGCTCTTCCAACAGACATATCCTCGAAATTCCACACCACCACTCCTCCTTTTACGGAAACTCCTTCACAGTGTCCGCTATAAAGCTTTGGAACTCACTTCCCGATCCTATCAGATCAGCCTCCTCACTATCATCTTACAAATCACTTCTTCGTAAGCATTTCTTGTCTTCAATATAATCATTTATAATTCTAGATTTAAATTAGCATATTTTTCGGTTTTCCTTATTTTAATGTATGTTGGTGTTTTGTTTCTGTATTATTATTATTATTATTTGTATACTTCGCACCCTTTGCACCTGTCTTATTATATTTTAAGTATTCTTTTATCGTGTGGGTTGTCTGGAAGAGATTGCTTATTAGCGATAAGGCCGCCCGTTGCTCTTATATTTTCTAACATCTGTTAATGTCATTTGCTTCTAGTGTTTAAGTGCGATAAAGTGTTAAATAAATAAATAAATTTGTTCCTTGCATGACAGCAGACTGCGTAGAACAAAACAATGTAATAGCGAAATTCGCGAACAGTAGTAGCAAATAATTTTCCATGCTTACTGAACATAACTTTTGGAATAAAATATTTGTCCAAATATATTATGAATGCATATTTTCAGGGAACACAGAGGTGGTCAACCTTTTAATAAAACAAGGCGCAAAGGTCAACTATGAAAGCCCGGACCTAAATAAACCATCGCCAATGGACCTCGCGATACTTAAAGGAGATGTCGATATAGTCCAAATGCTACTTAAAGCTGGTATGTTTTACAATCATAACAAAATATAGTAATAATCGTCCGGTAAATTGTAAACATTCTTCTCTAACACTTCTATTTCTCTTTATCAAATGTATATGGTAGCAGAAGGTTTAAGTTTTTTAATTGATTTCCTTATTTTAAAGCTAAACGTATTATTAAATAACAAAGAATGATAAACAAAACAAACCACAATACAATAATAGAGTTTGGTCCATGTGGCAGAGTATCGCAATGCTTATACGTTGAGCGAGAAAGGCTCTTGTATCACCGGAAAATCTCGTCTCTCTTTTAATTATATCCTTTGAGTTGTTTTTTTTCTATATACGTATAGCAATCAATTGGCATGTATGCTCACAAGGATTTTTTTTGCTAGGTGCGTACGTCAATGCTTCAAGTTCAGTTATAGGTACTCCGCTCCATGTAGCCTGCTCCGATAACATACCGAACAGAAAAGAAATTGTCAAGGTAAGTAGTAGACTCACACTACTATTTATTTCCGATTTATATTCTGGGTTTCTTGGTGATAATAAAAAAAACAAAGATATATTTTTATATCAGATCAGTTGTGTACGTTAATAAATTCCTTCTTATATCTAATGCTACGAGGGTTATAAACCAGTCTGAGACGATACCTACAAAAAGCTGGGTAACTACACATCCCAGAATGCAATACGTCCTGTTCCACTCACCTTCCGCACACCTGTTCCACTTCCACCTGTTCCACACGATACTTGGACATTTGACAGTATCAATGTAATAAATTTTATTGAAATATATTATGTTATTATCGTAGATTCTACTCGAAAGTGGTGCGGACCCAAATCAAAAGGTGTATAATGAAGATGACGGAGCGCAACTTAGGCCAGCACTGGCTGAATATTTAGCTAGCAACACTGAACCGGATGCTGATATTGTCTATGCACTGTTGAGAAGCGGTGCTAGGGTAACTGATAATTTTACAATCCCGTTGTCTATAGTCAATGTTAAATTTGTTATGTCAATTCATATTCAATTTGTATACGACAATGAATCTGTATATTTCTAAAATACAATTTTTTATGTTTAGGTAATAATGAAAACGCAATTCCGGGATCCGGACGGCATACTGAACCATCTTCAAAACGTCACGTTAGAAGAGCACCAGCACATCTACTATCTACTTCTAAATGCCGCCGAATCTTTCGACCTCTGCATGATAAAGAGGAACAACATTCTTACGCCTACGCAAAAAGAAGCTTTAATCAAATGTGCTAAGACTCCAGTAGCTTTGCTTGCACAAGTTAGAATATATCTACGTAAAATGTTTGGTACAGATCTTGTAAAGGTTGTTAAGAATATAGATATACCTACCATTCTTCATCGCTATTTGCTTTTTGAGTGTAGTTAAAAAGTTTCGGTAGCTTCTGTGGCTTTTTTTCTGTTGTCTACTGCAGTGCTGCCAGCTGACAATTTCTTTCCGAATTATGGGAGCTGTTCGAAGGCCCTGACGGATTTAAGAAGTTGTATCAACAATATTACACGTAAAATAAGACTTATTGTTTCTAAGATTAATTTAGGATTATGCATGTATTTTACATAATATATATATATATATATATGAGCGTTAATTTTGTAATATTAAAATGTGACAAAGCTTTTTAATGATTGTCTAGTAAGCGCATAGTTCTAATATAAATGAATACTTATTCAAAAGATACCCGGTCTTTATTATACATTAAGCACATAATAATTATTTTGTAGTTAAAAACATACACGTTGTGGTTAATGATTAAATTACCCTTCATTAATTAATATTAAAGACTCATAATAGTATTATTCTATGTCTTTTCATCTCAGAATGAACTCATTTGACTGATTTCGTTTTATTACAAAGAAATGTCAATCTGATAAAACTTGTCCGTGTTTCAATGTGATATTTTGTGATATAAATAATAATAGGTGTTTTAGTTATTATAAACAATTATAATAAATTTGTACTCATATTTTGGCTTATAGAAATTTCGCTACTATAAACCCATTTATTTGATGATTTGTTTATTGGAACATTTTTAATATTTTTTCTCATTAACGACGGGTTTACTCAAAAATTGAATTGTGAAAAATAGTATTTTATTATTATTATTATTAAAATCATCGATCCTTTTTTGTTAATAAGTCTACTGAAAGAATATATATAAAAAGTGTAGCGTGTGTCGTTCATTAAAAATGCAACGCTTAGAGAAAAATAGATACACAAATTTAATTTTACCTTAAAACTCGAAGCGGACAGACCGCGATGGTGATGTTCATTCTCGGAATTCTGCAATAAAGTTTTTCTGTTAATAATATTATGTCTATTTTATTTCCCTACATCACATAACTTAGTCATGGGCACGTATATAATAAAATTCCAAAATGTTTTATCGCCATTCATAGCACATTTAACTATGTTTATGTCCTATAATAAATGAAAAAACACTATATCTTGGTATTTTTTTAAAAGTTTTGTTATATTTATATCGAATTTCTGCCTATGCTTCTTCAAGCATATTCCTTTACTTCTGATTTGTATTATGCTCTGTGAAAAAAGTACGTTCTCTGTTGCTGAGATGCCAAATACAACTGACAATTGACAGTCGCAAGCCGCAATGACTTTCATTTCAATATTATGTAGGTACTAAACTACCAACTCTTTGATTCATTATTTTATAACATCGACATCATTGGTGTTTCGAGTTGGATTTTTTCATCATAGTCAATAAAACTGTATAATGGCTGACAAACAAAAAGTAGATCTCGGTTTATTAGAGGAAGATGACGAATTTGAAGAATTCCCTGCCGAAAGTAAATATTAGAATTAAGTTCGTTAACCAAGGTATGATCTATGCTACTAATGTTTTTTAAATTGCTCAGATTGGGGAACTGAAGAAGCAGATGATGAAGACGTTTCTGTCTGGGAAGATAACTGGGAAGACGACATCGTTCAAGATGATTTTAATCAACAACTAAGGTTTGTTAATTGCAGTTCATTAATTTAAGTTAATTGTTATTGAGAACAAAACACTCAAATTAGATTATAGTAGAATTGACAAATAAATTTAAATATGTATTTTTATGATATTTTTTACATTACTTTCCTTATTTACAGGCAACAACTGGAGAAACTAAGGGAACAAACAAAGTGATGATTTCTCGATTAATTAATTTCTGTCTAACATTACTGTAATATATTTTTTAAATAAGTTTGTGTTTTTATTGCATAAATGTTTGACTTAACTTGGAAGTAATTAACAAGTCAATTTTGGTGATGTTTATATATTAATAACATCAATTCATATATTAATATTATTTAACAACGCTGTGATTGTATCATTAAATAAAATGATGTCATGTTGAACCATATACAAAGTCCTTTAGATCAGATCAGATTAAATATCACCGTAAATAGACCAGAGATATGAAATGTTAATTTATTAGGGGTTACAATATGGATTTGTCTTATCGAAATCCAAGTTTTATTTCATAAAAATCTTGCTGATACATTGCTGCCATCAAAGAGAAATGCCATTGGTGCGACTGTGAAATACAGATTTAACAAACTTGTTCCTGTAGAGTTAAAGCTAGCATTACTATGGATGAGTAATGGTAAAAATGAACTTTTAAGTCCGTAAACAAATATTTAGAGGACCAAGATCCTTTTAACGTATCGGCAATTCGCTGAGGAATGGGACAGTTTCATTCTTGACTGGCCTTACAATGCCTTGTTATTTTGCCTGTAACATAATTTGTATTTTTTTTTTAAAGAGCAGCTTTCGACTTTCTTGCCTGTGTTTCTCGGTTGATCTGCCTTCCTAACTGGTGGTAGTGTAAAAAATGACAATTCAAAAGTGTCTTTATAAAGACCTACTTAAATAAAGAAATTTTGTGTTTGAGTCCAGCACATTGACCTGGTATTAGCCATTGCAATGCTATTGTCAAAAAGCTGTTTTTAATCACTATATTCCTTGATTTGTGTACCGATTTTTAATGGGCCTTTCTGTTGGTCAGTCAAATCAAGAGATATGCTTCTTTTCATACTTTGTTTTGACGCAATTGAGTCAATAATGTGGGTAAGGTAATTTTAAATTGTGCCGATCATGATTCAAGAATGTACTATTCTTGAATCATGATCGGATTTTATATACTAATGGAATAATAGTAACAGAAACATGAATTTATCAAAATAACTTTTATTTAAGAGACCAGCTCAACTTTACTGAAGGCACTTGTGATACTTTACAAATATGTCACTACATAACAATATTGTATTTTTTATAAAGAAATCCGATAATGTAATAATATTGTTATGTATGAAAATCATATTATTGAAAAAGTTATCACATTTATTGGTATTTGATTTTATATGTTTTATAAAAAAATTACACTATAATTAAAGTTTCTAGGTTCACTAAAAATTAATGTTTGGATTAGAGTTTACGCCAAATTGGAATTCTTCATTTGTTTGCTCCGGTTGGGCATTTTGATCATTCGCCTCAGCAAAGTATGTGTCCAATATAAGGAGTGCCTTTTTGTAGATCTAAACAAGAATTGTAGATTTTAAAAAATGTAGCTTGTCTGTCCTTAGCCTTAGCTTTAAAGAAGTTAAACAATGGAGTCCTGACTTAGATATCTTACATCAATTTAGGGTTTTCAGGCTCTCTTTTGATGTACACTGATATGATTCTATTTCAAACATATGATATAAATATGAAAAATTAAATATATTTATTTTAAATAATATAAACTTTTTTCCGTTGGAGGTTGATTCAATTTTGTTGTATTAAAAATTAATATTTTATATACCTGATCATTTTCATGCTCTTGGAGGGCCTCAATTTTGTCCAAAGCACCAATTTCTTCCAATTGCAGACATAATGGCTCTACTTGACCAAACTTTGCAGCAGCCTAGAAATACAATTACGTGAATGCGTAAGCCGTACTACCTGATGTCAGAGCGAGAGAAGTTTGCAGAATGTCTTGGAAGAACTCTTTCCAGTTTGCACTAAGTATAGAAACAACATCTAAAATTAGATTATAGACATTATTCTAATAGTTTTGTGTGTTTTCTTTGTACTTTCCTAAAATACTTTATTATATAAACGTTAGGATCATATCTCTCCAGTAGCAATATGACTTACCATATCAGTGCCAATAAAATAAGTTTAAATTTAATAATGTTATTAAATTTAAACTTATTTTATAAACCTTGTGTGAATCTTTGCATTGCATTCTTATAATTTTTTACCATTTAAAACTATACATATGTCCAAAATATAGAACTTCACTTGTATAGAACTACTTATTACCTGTAAAAGGTTTGTTAACCCTTCCAATACAACAACAATTGCTCTATGGTCTTGAGATTCTAGCAAAGCACAGTATGGTTCAATGAAGCCCGCAGTGACTAAGGCATCTAGCTGGATTGGCGTTCCACCCAGACACAGATTTGTGATTGCCCATGCAGCTTCCTTTTGACACCTAAAAAGATTAAATATTTTTTATTGATATATCAGAGGAAAAACAGGCTTATGCTTGGTTTATATAGCCATCTACACTTTGGAGCCAGTTGCAAACATGATCACAAAAAATACTTAAGTAAACAAATGTTTTCTTGTCACTTACTAACTTTTCAAGCTTTTTTTACACACTTACATACTTAGTGAAAAGTAAAAAGTAAAATTATTATTATGAAGTTTAAAAATTATCAATAATTATTAAATATAATATTTAAGTTTTAAAAATTATATAAACAATTTACAATATTAATATTTAAACAATTTATACTCACTTAATATCGCCTACACTCAGAACATGCACCAGATGTACCAGCAGACCCTTGTCAATTGCGAGTTGGATCTGCTCACTAGTTCCAGCAAGGACATTGCTCACAGCCCAAGAGGCTTCTTTCACCAGAGACATAACTCCGGAATGGAGCAGCTCAGTTATATAATCAAGGCAACCCGCTTTAAGACATCTGTCCGTCTGTAAGTGTCGGTATTTAAAATTTCAGTTCAACTGTTTTACTTTCACACACAGACTTACACATGAACATACTTAAATAATTAATATTGAACTAAGTTCATCCATAATTGATAATTTTTATACAATTGTAAATTTTAATTGCTGTTGATACTTGAATTAAATATATGTATTTAAAAACCGAATTTTCTTTCAATTACCTGTTCATCAGATCCAGTAAGCATATTGCCAATTGCTCGTAAGGCTGGAGTCTTAACAGCTGCAGACTTATGCTGCAACAGCTTAATCAAACGGGGGAGTAAATTAGGGGTGTTTTGTACCTCCTCTATACGGTCATTGGGTCCATCAGTTAAGTAGGAAAGGGCCCAGCATGTATCCGCTGAAATAAAATATGTATAAAATATAAACAAATAAATAATTCAACACATATGTGCATAATAAAAGCTTAGACAATCAACAGTATCAATGGTAAGATTGAAAGCTTAACAACACGCTATCAACAAATTAAAAAAATGTTGGTTTCCACAAGATACTGTGATTGAATAAAGGAAATCCCTAAAAACCTTGGATCATGACCATTATTTTTATAGAAGACAACGAATTCCTCTGAGCTAACCTTTAGCATGCAAGCTAATGCTCAATTCCAAATAAAGATATAAATACATAAGTGCACAAACAGAATTCAAATTAACAACCACTGTACAGTTTAATCGACTCGACTTACCTAGCACTTCCTGGTCAGTTATTTCCAACAAATCAGTGATGTATGGCAATGCTGGCGCGACATACTCAAAATTTACTAATGGATTTTTATTTCTGTAAAATATAAGAATTTTATGAGACTAGAATAATTCTTATTAATATTATTTAAATAGATTACATTTTCAGGATAGGACGAAATATACATTTTTTTTTAAACATTTTAATGATGGAAGTCTACAATCATATTGGTGCAAGGCACGGCTTTAGTAAAACACAGCAATCAAAAAAATGTTATAGCACCAAATATTGTAGATGATACATTTCAATAATTATTAAAAAGACAATACATGTCCTACATTCTAACTTGGTATGCTTGTATCAGCTACATAGACAAATGTTACACCCCAATTCTATTAACCTTAGTGCTGACTTCATTTCTCTTTTCCATCATGTAAAAGTTTTCCTTTCAATATCTTTTCAACTTCTGCATAAACCCAGTTAGTGAATAACTATTAATACTTAATAACTATAATGGTGGCTCTTAATATTTAAATATTAAATTCAGTTATTACAACATTCAAAAGATGTCCAAGTCTAGTTATTAGTCTTAGACTATAGCACTATGAGCAATTGGTACCCTTAAAAGTCCCACATTAATTACCTGCACAAGTTGCTAAAAGTCCAGGCCGCAGTTCTTAGTTGCGATGTAGGACTGTTCCTTTGCAAGTGGGGCAGAAGAGCAGGTAAAGCCCCATAGGACAGAACAATGTCTCTCGTCTGAGCCCCATCGCCCGCTATGTTTCCTAAGGCCCAGGCACATTGTTCTCCTACTGCTCCACCTTGAGATAGTAAGGTTACCAGTTTTGGAATGGCTCCACTCTAAAAATTAAATAAATAGATTGGTGTGGATAACTTTTTTGACTAGAAACTTAATTCAAATACTCAAAATTTACAAGCAGTCAATTCAATTGTGTATAAGAAGGAATTGTATAAAATATAAATAGTAAACAGTCGTTTTTGATTTACACAAGGGTAGTAAGGACCATAAACATTACAAACCTGCATAATAAGTAAAATATACAGGCAAATAACTACTTTAAAGTAGTCTAATTTTATATATTTTCAACAGTTACCTCAACTTAGAAAAATAAATATCTGATAAAAAAATGAAGGAAATTTTAACATCTGTTGTGTTACGCATTGTTTATAAATAATGATTGATTAAAGGTTTGTATAGAAAACATATACTGACATTAACAACAGCCATGGTGTGAGCATTAGTTCCCGATGCAATGTTGGTTATTGCCCAGGCAGCTTCAAATTGCAAATCATTGCTGAAAACATTATTTTCTAAGATAATTTTACATCCTGTGGTGGTACTCATTCAGCATATTAATATTTCTGTTGTATATAGAAAAACTGAACCAGTATTATTACACCAGTAAGAATCCCCAAGGGAAATAGTTAGGGAGGTATTTTAAAGCTACTGAATGTCTGAAGAAATTATTCTCACCAGTCATCTCTGTCTAAAGCATCAACTAATGGTTTCAGGATACCAGCATCCAGCATTAAAGTAATTGGTGGACTCTGCTCTTTTGAAAGTTTCCTTCGAGCAGCCCTAGCCGATGTTGTTAGGATGGACAGGTCTGAAGATCTTAAACCTGTTGCAAAGATAACCGGCAGTTTTAATACTCCAGTAGACTAGCCATGTCAACTATAGCATGATGTCAATTAAACAATTTAAATAGTATGGCGTATTTTAAGGGTCACTTTTGAATTGTGCTTGTTTACTGAACTAACCTTGTACAATCTCATTGGGTGTCATGGTGCTTTCTGGTTCCAGTACTTCATCAGCTTCAGGGGACATTGCCCGTCTCTTAAGTAGCTGTTCATCTCGAGCTTGCTTTCGAAGATTTATGCTTAACTCAACACGTTTACGGCGTAGATCCTTCCGAAAGAAAGATTGAAATTAGCTAACATTGTTTTATTCAATTATGAAAATAGGAAGATGATGAGGGTAGTGATGACCTTTGGAATCCTACAATGACAAAAATCAAGAAATTATAGTTAATAATGGTTTTATTAAATATTAATTCACAATCTCATATTAATTTAGTTAGGCCTTAAAGAAAATAAAAAATACTTAACTTTTTAAGAATGTTAATTTATATTTAACCACTAAGAAATATATATATAAATATAAAATTTATATCCTTAAATAAAATCTTACGAAGAGAGAAAGACATTAGTAGATTACATATTAAAATATAATAGAAGTTTAGACCATGATTTTAGAAGAGAATATTCAGGTGGAGAACTTACATTTGGTTTAACACCGGTATTCTTGAATTCAGCTAGCCTTGAGGTGTGAGTTCTATCCGACATTTTAGATTATTTGAATAAAATAAACAGTAAAATATTAAAAATAGCAGTAGAATATTAAAAAAGCAATAAATTGAACCCGCATGGACAGTAAAAAAATGTGAGACAAGAAACTACTTCAATGGAGGTAATCAACTGTTAAAAAATTTGAAAAATACTTTGAAAGCAATAGAATGAAATTTGAACTTAAGAAGAGCCAATCACAAACCTGGAACGTACAGGCAGGTCATAGAGTACAACATTACTTTTTGACATTTGTCAATTAATACTGTCGTATATGACAATTGATACAACATTAACACTATTAAAATATTTTTATTGACAGTAACAATTGTAAATAGTTGCCATAAAATATCCAGTTTTTAATTAGGTCACACTCCATTAGCTATTCATTTAAATTAATTTATTATATCAAACATCAATATAGATCGTTAAGTTATTTTTAATATTTAGAACTTACACCTATATAAATACACATTATGTACTAAATTTTAATTTCAGTCATTTTTAGAAATAAAGCTGTTCTAAAAATATCATAAATATATACAGTACCTGTGCTGTATTTGAAAAATATATAAAAATACGTCTGAGACAATTATTATTGCGGTTGGAAAAAAAGTCTAATAACTAATTTTTAATCAAAATACATTATTAATCAAACTGCATTGCGACTGCAGAAGAACCAAATTAATGCAGCGGAGACGTGAATCTAAAAAAAGAAAATGCTGAATAAAATAAAAAGAAGTAGGAGGCGCTTTTACGACAGATATTGAGTAGTGGGACGGGCTTAGCATGCGCGAAAACTTTTACCTTTAATTACCACTTAGTAATGCTCTAATTTATATATACCATTACAAACCTATTCGTCATCTAACATCATAATATAAAACAACTCAAAATTAACGTTATTAAAACAAGTTTACAAGCTATCGTGAACATGTAATTACGCAAAACGTTACGCCGCTGGGCGTGACATCACAAATCAGTCCGGTCGAGTTGAAAACAACACAGTTTTTCGTCATCTCTTTCTAAAATATGAGGATAACTAGAGAGAGAAAATAAAACAGGCTAGCGACGATCGTATTCTGTAGAGGGTGTCGCCATTTTCATTTTGACGAATATTGACAGCACGGCAGACAGACAGTAGCGCGGAGGTCGACGCAGCGTCTACCAGACTATTTTTTATTTTGATAGTGAATCATTTTGTGGTTTGATTATTTTATTTCAAGTGATCGCTGTTGTTGTCTATGTTATACTGTAAAACGTTAAATCAGATAGCAGACAAAGATAACGAATCCTTAATTTTCAGTGCTAACCTTCTTTTTTTACTTAGTGTTATTGAGATGCAAGACGTGATCGATATGTGCAAGATGTACAGATGACTCTGCTATTATTTTCTTGATCCTGTTATTTTTCTGGTGAGTACACTTATCAAATTAGTAGTAAATTCATTAATTAATGTCTTAGTTTTTATAATGTATCAAATAGTTGATCTCAATATCAAGTGATTGCTTTGAATATTTAATTAATGAGTTTTCGGAATAAGTATTAACATAGTTTGATAAGAAAGTGTGTTCTTTGTTGCGGTAGCCCCTGTTTGTTTACGAACTGTCACGGGCAGTACTGCTTAAGATATATAGCCTGGGTTGGCGACTATGCGTATATAATTTGCAAAGAGATTTCAACCCTATTGACAATACTATAAGAACGTTTGTATGAAACGGGTAGCAGTGATAACAGCCCGTGGAATTAATTTATCACACGCCGCTCTTGACAAGTTGAAAACATAAATTCGACCTTGGCACACCACGTGGTTTTATGTGCTTTCTTTTTACAACTTTTATCTAATAAGAAAGTGTATTACAAAATGGTGGATTTTGTGATTTCTGCGAATACACTATGAATTACGTACGATAATAAAGACGTTTTATTTTTTTTTAAATTATTCCTTGTTGATACCGTCGATGTTTTCATTTAATGCATTAAATGTTTAATAACAATTATTTGTATTAAACATTTTTTGGTACGAGAAGTCACTTTATGTTAGAACAAAATTCGGAAATTGCAATTGAATTTAAATATAGATTTTTTTTTGATTTAAATGTTATTATTTTCAAATCAAAACTAGAGCTTTTATAAATAATAAATAACTAGTAGATTACACATTAGTACATTTTCATACACTTTTGAGTTCCATTCCATTGTTATTGTATAATTACAATGTGGGTTTTATTATTGTTTTTTATATATATGTACAAATGTACTGAAGGTGCACAAAATAAGTTTGCCAAAAACTATCACATCAGTTTTATTCATAATTATTTTCCAAAGCCAAATCGTCAGGGCCTCCTGTACCTGCTCAATCAAACTTATTGTTTATAATTTCATATTCAAAATCAGTCTTTGGGTCTATGTTAAAAAAAAATGTTGGCGTAACTCTACAATATATGATTACTTCTTTATTCATAATATTGCATTCTGTGTTAATATTTTTTTTGTCAGCAATACATTTATAATAATTGACTTTATTATTTATGGTAAATTTATTACTGTTTATATTGAATACATTTAGTTTCAAGAGTCAACATATATAAACCTAAATTATACAGGGCAATTATGGCCACATAGAATGCAGGTAAATATAAAAACCTGCCCTATCTTACTTTAGTGGGTAGTGTGCTATTCCAAATATTATATTAAGAATTTTGGTATATAATATTTTCTTTTCTGGGACTCTTTTCTAATATTATTAAATACTGTATTATTTATTAATATTGTATATTGCTAATTAAATGTTACACAACTTAACAGATTTCCAAGTTAATTAAATCCTCCTTGGGTAATCCACAACCTTCGTTACTTGATTCATTTTTTAATGCCTATAGAATTTGGCTTCTGGTGTCTGTTTGATTGTTTAGTCTTACCATTTAGTAAGTTATTCTCTCTGTGTTTTGGCACACAAGTTATTTACCCTACCATGCAAGCACTGCTACTGATCAAAGTAGTTTCTGGCTGGGTTTAAATGTGAAATTCTTATCCACAAGGCTCAAAAGCCTCCTAAATGTACAATAAATGTATTATGCATTTATATATAAGTAACAAATAATTATATAATAAATAAATAATTATATTCTGTCAATTCTGAATGACACTTATAATTATTAAAATGCATCAATTGTTTGTGAATTGGGTAATACAAGTTCTCAGCTGATGGTTTGTATGATGTATAGAGTGAAATTCGTAAAAAACCTCAAACAAACCCATTTAAATTTCGAATATTTAAACTATTTAAATTGGTAACTTTACAAATGTATAAACCGTAAATGTATAACAGACTATGTTAGTAGAAGAAAACTCACCAATTTTCTCATACTTTAAATAGATTTGATATATACATAGATTGAAGTAGTATTATAACTAGTTGGAAAAATTAATAGACTTAATAAAACTATGTTTATTGATGAATAAATACATTGTAAACTATAGAGTTTACATACGTTATATAGATAACGATACTGAAGGGACTGTACATGTAATGGCGTTATAGATAGTGGTTGTTAAATGGAGAAAAGAAAAATAATTGCAAACATATATGGATACAAGGTAAACCAACAAAAGTCAATTGATTTCGACGCTTTAAAGAGTTTGTCGGTAAATCGTAATACATGGAGTGATAAATTAATGATTAAGTTACATGGAGTTTACAATGTATTTATATCTTCTGTTCACAATTCGATCGATTTATTATAACGTAGCTAGGCGTTTACGCTTTTGTGTAGATTAAATAGCCTTTATATACATCAGATTAAATTCAATTAAAAGTTTGCGAATATTTTAGAGATGTCCCAACTCGTGTAATGTCTTAAGGGCACTGAACTAGAATCCTACGTGAATTGTATTAGTTGAGGCTAAATAGATTTGCGACGCTAAGTAGACGTATTTTAGTGTATTTTTTTATTTCTCTTAAAAGTTTTCAGTTTTAATTTTTCTTATTTATTTTGAATCGATTTCGATTCTCACAGAGCACGGTTTCTGAGTAGAAAGCGTGTATTAATCAATTTGATATTCTCGTAAGACAATTTGTTTCATTAAGGTTTCAAGTGCAGGAAGTATATATAGTATGTCCTAATTGGAGGATTGATTTCCCGTGCTGAAGACTGAATTATACCAACTATTTTTTTTCATTCACATTAAAACTTTGTTTTTCTTTTGGTTTTTTGTTCTGAACTGGGCGCTAAATAACTGAGGTTCTAGTTTTACTGAAGTATTTTTTTAACACGTGAAAGAGAATAATCTTCAATATACACGAATATATATTCACGAATCATTAGATTCGTCGTAGAAAACATCGTTGTATACAGACTTATTAGAAATTACGATTCAATCTTGGTTGGAATATAAAAAATAACTTAAGCATTTGAAAATAATAATGTAATGTGTACAAATGTTACATTACTCTTTAAAAGGATTTCTTGTAAATTATGTGTAAAAAATCTGAAACTATACATATATTTTTGAAGTAGAAAATTTACCGTTTCTTGAAGCAAGATAAAGCGCCGACTGCAAGTAATGGTTTTAAAAAGAGAATACCGAAAAATTTGTAAGAAAATTTTATATTAAAGCCCCCGACATTTTGTCACCAGTGCAAGTCTCGAAATTTTACACAGCTCGCGCGCGAAAAAACCGCTTTGACAGCGAAAAAGGCGGGAAAGGCCGCCATTATGGCCAAGTGACGCCCCGGCCAGCGGTATAATTGGCAACGGGAGTTATGGACAGATTTTAATAACGTTCTACCGCAAGTTATTGCTTGTTCACAGTATTTATTTGGAGATAATACCGCAATGTTGCCATGTGTTATTGAATGTTGATATAGAATCGGGGTTGTATGTTTTTATTATATCATATTTCAGTGCTGATCAATTTATTGTTAAGATCCATCCAAGTACCAAGTTCAGTAGGCAACCAGTTCGGGGCAGGTACATCATAGTAATTTTTATTAGAGCAATTAATCTGCCATGTTTCTACCATTGAGAAAAAGTCATTGTGTTACCGGTAACCGAACACCGGACTTCATAAGCCTGTACACAATATACCTATATAAATAAGCAAAAAGACCACTTTGAACATACAGCATTAAAAAGGATATACGATTTTGGAAGTAATTAATTAAAAGAATCTGATTTTCCTGATAATATCAGATTGTGACTCCCGATGTCTGGTAAGTCCTGATAGGAACGGGAATGCTATAAATAATTAGAAATATCGATTTCATTTCTCTTGTTACCGATAAACATTTGAAGCATACTTTAAAAAAAAGTACTACCTCTATTTATTTATCGATCAAATAGAATACTTAATTTTTTCAACAATCAAAAAACAAAGGGACTCTTATATCCAAATCACGATTAGCAAGCCAGTATATTTATGAAATATATTTCACCAATAGAGGCAAGAGTAAAATGGAACAAACTTATCTAAAGCAATGTTCAGCCCCTTCCAATTTCAAATTTGAATTCACATTTCAGCATTTCCGGTAGGCAGTTTCCTTTGTATTCTGTGGGTGTGTGCGTTTTAATTCTAGCCATTGTTAGTCTATGGATGTTTGTAATATTGTTTAATTAGTTTTTCTTAATATTGTCCCATTTATAGTTCAGTTGCGTTAATTGTCTTTAATTCTTTGGATTTCGGTTTCTTTTTTGGTTTAGGATTTGAATTACATTTAAAGTTTATGTTTTTTTTTTTAATATACCCCTAATATATTTTTAGGATATCTTCTTTCTATAAGTCTATCGTTGCTGTACTAGAGATAGACTTTAATGTTTATATATAATAATTAAATCTATTTAACAAATTAATAGATTTATTTTGCAAATGATGTGTTACAATAACTTTTTAAACAAACATTCGAATTTATTTTAGTCGTATAGATAATCTTATCTTTTTAAGTAATCACGATGGGAAATTATTTTGGTATGTTTGTAACAAATATGTACTCATCATTGCCTTAAGTTTACGCGTTTAATATGCAATATAGAAATAAATGATTTTAAAAGTTAAAATAAAAATTCTGAATTAGTTCAGTTAGACGATCATTGAGACAGACAAATAAAACAGTTATTATAGACAAACTCCTCTCTCTGTTCATCACAGCGTAAATACAGTATGACAGATAAAGACGAAATAGTAGTATTATTTAGCTTTTATGAGTGACAGACCAACAATAAGTAACAATATATTTATAGTCGAAACATGAAAGATAAATATGTTTGTTAATACGTAATATTTATTCATAAAGGCAAGCTTAACAGGTACTTCTAGTAAAGCAAACTTAGTTAAAGTATAGGAGGTTAAAATGAAAAAATAAGCTGTCTATGACTTCTCTGTAAGACGATACAAGTCAATATTTGAGCAGATGTGCTATCGGGGGCGCGCGCGAAAATGTTATTTTTATGCGACCTACATGGAAATGTCGGTGCTACCCCTGTAGTTATATGCCGGTGTCGATAAACCGTATCGATATAAATTTATTACGTATAAAATTTAAAGTCGTATACTAAACGGGGTGATAGTGTAACAGGAGTCAAAGTAATTTTGAACTTGTTAGTTTGAACCTAAGTGATTAGGTTAACGCTCAGCTAACAATGTCTAAAGCGACTTATACAATTGATTTGTTTTATAATAGTGGGGTTTGACATCTCAATTGTAGAGACGTCTCTTTGAAAGAATTGTCTATTCTTAACATCTTCCGCATTTCTTACCTAGTCTGTTACAATTTTCATATACCACTACGCATTGTAATATGTCAGTCTATTGATTATAATTGTTATACACACGGTTTCAAAGTATTACATAAATTTCCAGTTTGTTTCAGTTCATATGTAAAAGTCGACTATCAGGTGTTGAAACCACTCAAAAATAACGTTATCGATAAAACGTCATGACACTATTGTATCACCCTTTACGCTCCTCGTCCGAACCCTGCGTCTTTGCGATGGAACAAAAATTTGTTTCTTAATACAAGCCTTCTCTATTATTTAACGAATATTATCATAATTTAAAAAGGGTACTCCTATACTGGTCCGATTGCAGATTTGGTATATTCAAAGCATGATTTGTTTTTCAAACGTGTGACGATGAAATATTTAAACGCATTTAATGGTATATGTCCTTTACGTGTTATCCGTATCGGTTATGCGGTATTCCTCAATAGAAAGATTTGTGAAAGTTTTTTTTTAGATCAATTAAACTAATTCTATATAAGAAAAGATAATATAACAATCGAAAACTATTTACAGTAATATACAAGTATGTTATTTATTGTACACTTATAACAAAGTGTATTTATTAAAGGACGCAACTTAACTGCTATTTCGGGGGCGTAGAGCGAAGGAGATTTTGCAATTAAACTCTGCCACTCCGAATTATACGTTAATGTTTTTTAATTGGATGGATGCATGGGAAATTACTATCTAGCCAAACTTAAGTTCAGCCTACTTAACGAATATAATAATATTTAACATTAGTTACATATTCTTTTAAGGGGAGAACATAACGTTATATCCTAGTAAGGAATAACATAATAAGTTTAATAAAAAATGAATTTGAATAGTTTACAATAAATACTCCCTGAGTAATGCTGGCTGACTATAATATTGATATTGTTAAATGAATTAGTAAATGTGTAGGGACTGCTGACGTGCAAGGCACTATGCAATAGTTAGCATCAGTAATTTGTAAGGTTAGAAGTGTTGTCGTGGAAGTGGTTCAGTATGGTTAAAAAGGCATACTATACCATAAACGAATATTTAGAGGACAAAGATCAATTTAATGTGTCGGCAATTGGCTCAGCATCGGGACAGTTCAATTCTTGAGTAGCCGTACAATGCTTTGTTATTTTAATTGTCGATAGCACAATTTTGTATTAATTGCTTATTTTAAAAGAGCAGCTATCGAGTTTCTTGCCGGTTCTTTTCGGTAGATGACTGCCTTCCGAACCGGTGGTAGTGTTAAAATTGACGATTCAAAAGTGTCTTCATAAAGACCTACTTGAATAAAGATATTTTGAGTTTGAGTTTGATTATTAGTTTGACATTTGAATAGTGTACAGTTAAAACTTCTTAAGTAACGCTGGCTGACTATAATGTGACGCTAACGCTTGTTTTTAAGAATCGGTAAAACAACAGTGTTATAATATTTTTGTTGTGTGATTAAGTTCGAATATGTACTCTGAATGTTGAATGTGTTCAATAGTTATTATCGAATAAAAACAAACCTCTATTAGCAGAAGCCGTAACGAAACAGGAGGATTGACATACCATTATAACGAGAACAACACGCGTACCAATTATAAAAACAGCATAATTTCAAACATGTTATTAATCACATGTTAAGCCGAACAATACAAATTCTAGAAGCATTCATTACACTTGCGTTGCCTGTTTATTTACGATTTGGTTACAGTCTGTTAACATTCACGTTCAATTATCACGATTTTACACCTTTTAAAAATACCAGCACGCTTCCGTTAAGTGCTTTTTTTTCCATGCGGCGATTTAATTGTAAGCGGTGAGCGGAAATACAGGTATCTAGTCGCTGACGCTACGCTCAATACCAAATTGATGTATGAATTACCTAGTCCTAATTCTTAACTCTGAATTGCACTAAATAACTACGTATGTTAAATCGAAAAGCAATGAGCGTATCTGTCATGAAATGGTGCGTTTTGTAATGTATAATTAGAGGCGATAAATATGTCTGTCATAGCACATATCTCATTATCTGAATTGAATTTGATGACAATTGGTATGTTCCCTAATTTGATTCAAACAATTATAGAAAATGGTAGACTCAGAAGTCGGTTGGATCCAATTTAAATAACAGATTATATTCAAGCAATAATAGTTAGCAAGTTTACTATTTCCGCTTCATCTTTTCACTTGAAATTTAACGAATATTAGTTATTAATTATCATGCAACAGGTTTAAATATTACTAAATGATTCGGAATACGAGAAAATAGTAACCAAAAGTTTTTTAACTACCTCCCACCTGTAAATGATTTAAAGACTTTCTCAGTCAAATTGTATTATCATTACATTTATCGCAAATACAATTTTACTGTTTTATTACTTTAATATTCATTGTATTGTCTTAATATTAATGGAATATTATTTTTTAACGGCGTGTATGGCACGATTTAATTGCTTGAACTAAACTATTTAATAAGCCACTTAATGTTCTTAATAAGCCTTTGTTATTATTGAAGAAACGAGTAATCATTTTACGGTAATGTGTGATATCTGTTGCTCAGATATTCAGTCAATTTAATGTTTTATTAATAAACTTGACTTGAAACATCACTTTTGTCATTAGTTAAAATAGGTAGACGAAAAATACCCAGACGACTTTAGTTTATCGACAAGGTGAATGTATAGACTATAGAAGTATTTTTGTCACAGATAAAGTATGTGGAACACGCGCGTCGCACACTTATTGTCTATTTATACTAAACGTGTGATTTGCTGATACTCATATTAGATTAATAGGTTTTATATTCAGTCAGTATTAGCTTTGAGGATTTTATAGATTCGGTGTAGATAATTACGGATAATACTTAGTAATTTAAAATTTATAGTCAAAAAGAGAGGTTACATAACATTACATATTTAAAAGCAATAATTAACAAATTCGAATTAGATACATACATATATAGATTATTTCACGACCTTTAGTTTAAATATTGTAGTCAAGTAGTCGTACATGTAAAATTATAAATATCCCATTAAAATGTTTTATGCTTTTGTATTATTTAAACGTTATTAATTTATATTCCAATTGAAGAGACCTTTACAAATGTAACGAGCTCTCAAGAATACCGTAACGGAAATTAATTTTTCGCTCTGGCATCACAGGCGTAGAAATTGAACTAATTGCCACTGGCAATCGTGCCGAGTGGAACGCCAGTGTTGCCGCCTTTTTTCTTCTTAATTATCTCCAGCCTTTTCGGTAGATTCGAGTGTAGATACTTGAAAGACGAATTATGCAACGTTTTAATTGCGTATATGTATAGTAGCTCTGTGGTTCTTAAATGATCCTAAATGATTTAAAGACAAGACCTGTATCAGTTTAATATAAGTATGTTCGTATGACTTATTAACACGTGTCTATGCCGGATATTTGCGTCAAATTAAAAATGAATATACAATGAAGTAATAATAAATATTTGTCACTCTGTAGTAAAAAAACATTGAACATTTCAGAAAAATGCGCGTTGACCACGACTGCAATGCTACACACCACACATTATGTAATTAAATACAAATTATATTAATTTCCTTTGTAATAGAAGGTTTGTATAAGAAGTCGATTAAACGATACGGCTGACTCAATTGACAGGGTACATTTAAAATGTTTTTGAATTATATTTTAACCGTTTAAAACCACAGAAGACAGAATCCAATTATAATAGCTGACACTAAATTCACAAATCATGTATAGTGCTTGGTGTTAAAATTCTCTCATTATATAAGTCGATTTCGGATTGGTAGGTTAAAAGGCCTATACTTTTAACTGTAAATACATTTATAAGTTTTTTTCTTAGAATTATTGCAATAGAGTTTTATAATCAAATAAGCTATATACCACCAATCTATAAAAGATTTTGTTGATGTAAATAAGGAAGCCAAAAAGTAAAAATAGGATTTTTCTCTGCCTTTGAGTAATACTCGAGAGAATCGAGTGCTCTATAATTTGCAGATACACTGTCGATGCCTGTTTGTCTATGCGCAACGGTGACGCTAGGTACGTCCCCTATCGATAAAATCATAGGATATGAAATATGCTGAATGTGTCTATGATATATTTTACTTTACTATATTCACGCGTTTGAATAAACTTTTGTCTTTTTATAGATTGGAATCGGTTTTATTACAGATGAAAGGATATTTAGACTATAAAACTAAATATTATGTCTCACAAAAGCACTAATTTACCATGCAATATATTAATGCAGTTAGTACAGTTTTTTATCTCGCCCTAAATTGAGTATTAAAATTCAACCAAATAAGTTGTAGCAATTTTGTATAAAATCGGATTTTATTTTTAATGAGGCCTTTTGATTCATCTTTCATTAACATTATGTTATTTAATTAAAATTATACTTGTAGTTGTAACTTCGTTACTGTTTTTTTCTCGCATTTGAAATATTATCATACTTTTTATGTTTATTCAATTTGTAGGTTTTTAAATTAAATAAAAACAAAAGCCTCTCAAACTATTTAACTACATCTATAAGATTTGAGTGTCTTGGATATATAAGTTTATATAATGTTACTACCGTTAAAAATTGACACAACATATCGATATGTTCCCAGCGCTAAACCTAAGCGCGCGAAATGTAGATAAGTTACCCATTTGAATGCTGCTCGCGTCCTAACCGACGCGGGATCGTTCGAATTTTGAATATTTACAATAATACGCAATGCTGGCTGAAAAGTTCACACTAATCGAATAGCTGTTCTGTTGTTTGCCAGAGTCGAATAAAAACGTCATTATTTCGACACACCCAATTTTATTCCACACTATTCAACAGATTACAGTTACTATTATAATAAAAATGTTAAATATAGATAACATCTTCAAAGCCCGCGAGCAAGAAAGTTGTCTGACACAAAAAGAGAGGAAATTTAATTGGGCAAAGTGTTGCTAATACATAATTTTAGCCCGCGGCTAGTTTAAATGAAAGGAAGCGTGTAATTTAATTTTGTTTCATGTTAGAGGTCACTAGATGAGCTCGCATTCCGGAATGTAAATATTTTATACATATCTAGTATTAAAATTAGTCACGGCCGTATCGAAGAGCTTTTACGTACTTAAGAGCCCGTTAACCTTGGCGCATGCACGCCAAAAACAGACTAAAACAACGAAAAATTAAAAAATCCCACATTTTCTTAAATCATGGTTAACGTATGTGACGAGTAATGAATTGATGAAACATATAGACATTTTTTTAGGTAAAAATATATAACGTATTTACCAAATTATATTATTAACATATATTGTGAAAGCAGCCGCTTCCGAGTTTATCAATTTTATTTGTATAAGTTTTACATTATAAAGAATATTTATCATAAAAGACGTCTTTAAATTGACTTAATTATGTTTTTATGGCAATACATAGATTTTTACTATATATGAAGCAAGAACCGCAAGTAAATCTAAACTATTGAATCCTTTCTAACGGTCCATACGGATGTATGGAGATTGTATCATAATAAAAAGAAAAAAATATTAGGTTCCACACCTTAAAATCATGTTATTTCATACGATTTTCTTGCAAAACAAACTAGATTTTTATGGATGAATTTTGATATTGAATTACTTAACAATGAACTAATTCTTGTATACACTATAGTTATAGAGTGGTTTTCATTCGTCTAGATCTTATTGAATTTATTTCTATTATTTCTTTAAGTCTTGTATAAACCAACAAATGCTACCCTTCAAAACAGTAAACTACGGTGCAGTTTAGGGGTATCTTATATCAATTTACTGGCAACATTTGTGATGAATGTTGTTCCAGTGGTTTTAATATGATTTTTTATTGCCCTCGCCAAGTGCAGTGTACTTTATTCAGTTGTAATATTTATTTTTTGTATGAGCGTTTATATATTAGCTAGTTTAAAACGAATAATGTAAATACAAATAATAGGTTCGACTATCAATTCTAGAGTTCGCGGGTTTATTAAAATTATGATTATGATCGCCTCTGGTTTCATATGTGTATCATATATATATATATATATATATATATATAGTGTCATGTATGTTTTTTTAAAGATGCGGTGGCGTGGATAATTCATCAGGGATGCAGGGCGGCGCGCCTGCGACTGACGCTGAGCAGGCGCAGTTCGAGGCAGATAAGCGCGCTGTCTACAAGTGAGTTATTTAACATACAAATACACTAAAAACTCCATGTAACGTGATTCGATTTAACGGCAAACTCGAAGCGTTCAGCATGTATTCCATTCTGATTTATCTTTTCTCCATTTACGGACAAATCTCTATAACTCCATAAAATGTACAGGTCCCTTCAGTGTCGTTATATAGAGTTTACGCTGTATATACTTTAGAAAATTATTGTTGTTCAAGCTGGAAATATCTTTATTCGAGTTAGTCAAGATAAATGTAAAATATGATGATTAAAAAATACTTTATTGTATTAATTTATTTCTTTTTATTAGATATAATAAAAACAAATAAATTAATATATTGTTCCGAGAAATGATTTCTATATATATTATCGAAAATATACTTATTGTTAATTACATTAAATGATATAGATTACATTTACATTCAGTTAACAAATCAAGGGCGTAGTTAGTGCAGGTGTAAAGAGCCAGTTAGTACATCTTCGTCATACTTTCAATTGCTAATTATGGTAATGTCTATATATTTATTTTTGCATTATAGGAAAGTCATAGTTATTTGAATGGATATGGAAGTAAAGTACAACCATTTGTAAATTGTTCTCACTACGTAAATTCGTGCTCGGTTTTAAAAGTTTCTCTATAATAGTTTTAGATATTTCATATGTGGTTTAATGGATGCAGCTCTACAACAGTTCTCAGCCGCTCTACGCCTTTGATTTGGGTGTAAATGTAATTGTAGAGTTGTCATTTTTTATTTAACTCTATGTACGTATTGTTTACGCAAGATACCTATATATCTATATCTAGATGAGACAGACGTGGTTTTAACTTGAACAAAATTTGTTTCAGGCATCCATTATTCCCCCTCCTAGCTCTTTTATTAGAGAGATGTGAACAGGCTACTGCAGGGGCGGAGCCACCAGCGGCTGACTCTTTTGGTGCTGACCTGCAAGCCTTCGTTCAACATCAGAGGAGGGATAGACGGCCCTTCCTTGTTGATGACCCTGAGATCGATGGACTCATGATTAAGAGCATACAGGTTAATGCAATTGCACTACTGTTAGTAATTTGGTTTAGATATCTAGTCTATCTATCTACTATCTTCAATGTATGGCTACAATACCTCTTGCTCTTGTATGTACTAACATCTGTTAACGTCATTTGCTTCTAGAGTTTAAGTACAATAAAGTGTAAAATAAACAAATAAATACCTGTATCGCGAATACTACAATTCCAGGTGCTAAGGATTCACCTGCTAGAGCTGGAAAAGGTGCAAGAGTTATGCCGCGACTTCTGCGGCCGTTACATCGCCTGCCTTAAAACTAAGATGCAGAGTGAAAATCTTCTACGCACTGATTATTCTGCTGGTAAGTGAATCTAACAAACGAAAAAGCTTTCCTTTAGCTACATTCCACATAATCAGCACTAACCACAAATCATAGTGCCTAAAGCTTGGTAAAGTCAATACAACAGACAGGTTCTTTGATGTCTTGAAGGGTATCTATCAGCTAATTGGTATCTCGGCTGATTATCTTCTGCTTGAGACTGAACTTGGGGAAAGTAAGGGAGACAAACTAAGTCGATTTCAAATTTCCTTGCTACATAAAATTTTGTATACGCAAATCTTATTTTTTAAATATAAATATAAATATAAACGGTAATTATTACCGTTTGTGATCAACAGGTGGCGTGGAGAGCAATAACAATTTGTCAGGGACAATTGATGATCATTCGAGCACATCGAATTCACCACAATATCAGGTATTGACAGGACTAAATTTCATCTGATTTGGTTCAGTAGTTTACATGGGTTTTAAATGATTTTGTATATTTGCAGTCGCCACCAGCAGCGCCATTACCAGCTCCGGTGTATCCGGTTTACCCTCCACCCCACACGGAGTTACCTTTCCCCCCTCATAGGGATCCACGTAAGTAAATACCTTAATATCGTGAGAATACAACCGAAGGTGATCGGTCTTCTGTGCCTGACATTTCTAGGGATCGTGCATTGCATTGGTGTGGGAACTAACATTTGGTATAAAGGCACATGTCTTTATTAAGTAGGCACCTGGTAATCAGTACCGGTGATCCAAGAGCTGGTGCTTTTTTCGCTCAGCGGATACAGCGGTGAACTGCCAGCTTTATTGGCTGATACAAGGACCAAACTTTTTAAATCTGTTTTAGTTTTGTGGTTTCTTTTGTTTCGTTGTGAATATTAAAAAAATGTTATGTTTTACCATGTTTTAAAGCGTTTTATGCTTGTAAGATTGTTATGATGAAAAACTGATTAAAAAATAATTGAAAGTAATTTGAGACTTATTTATTACCTGTATAATAAAGCTTTTATTAAAAATTGATTTTAATTATTTCAGCGTCGTTAGTAGTCCAAGGTTCGACGCCAATCAGTCAAATCGGCGCCGGATTGATCTCAAATGACTCGTTTACAGGTAATTTGAACATGTTGTAAAGTGCTCACCGCCATGGCCACCTGTTAGGGTTATAGATGTGTTGCCGGCCTTTGAGATACGCTCCTAAATAAATCCATAATAAAAAAGGCTGTTTTTCTGTCGGCTCCTTCTTTTTTGAAGAGCTTGGTCATTGACTCATTAATTTGGATTTGTTTATGGTATAAATCTTTACAACATCAGATATATGTAATAATATAGAAGTTAAATTAAAAAGGTGTCTCAACCCTTATCATAGTAGTATTCATTGTAAGAGATCTCTATTGATAGTAAATTAAAAAAAAAATTCAGGTGCGAACTCAAGCAATTCGTGTTCGTCCGTCTCGGGATCCCCCCCACCCGAGGAAGATGGTGAGGAAGGGGGCAAGAGAGGGGTGCTGCCGAGGCACGCCACGCAGGTCATGCGCGCATGGCTCTTCCAACACCTTGTGGTACTGAGATATGCCAGTATTTTTAAATCTTACAATACTTTTCTATGGCTCCGGAATTAGTTGCCTACTAGGAAACAAGAAATAATATTTTTTTCATAGTTACAAAGTGTCGGGGTAGATTTGACATTTCTCAATCGTTATGAATAATAATCTTCATTTTACCTCGATACTAGTGAAAATATAATCAATAAAAATATTTAATATAATATTATAATGACATTTCTCTGTATGACTCAAATAAAGTATAATTCATTGCTGAATAAAAAACTTTAGTGGCTGCGGATTTAAACGCATACGTACAGACGGGCCGCTGGGATTTTTTTAATAAAGTATGAAATCGAATCTTTCTGTTGAGTACGGTTCGTAGGACCATTTTGTAATTTTAATCCTAATAAATCCTAAAACAATCTTTTTTATAAAGTCAATGTATTTTACAGCACCCGTACCCAACCGAAGAGGAGAAGCGCACTTTGGCTGCCCAAACGCGACTCACACTCTTGCAAGTCAACAATTGGTTCATCAACGCGCGACGACGCATACTGCAACCCATGCTGGACTGCTCTGACAAACCAGGTGAGCCGTTCTTTCAAATCTCTTGAAGTAACGCGAACTTTGAACAGGCACACAGTCTACTCTATATAACGACACTGAAGCGAGAGAGTTGCTATTAAATATTGAGAAGGATAATCATTGTATGGAATACAAGCTAAACCAACCAAAGCCAATTGATTTTGACGCTCTAGGGTGTCGTTAAATCGAATGACGGTACATGGAGTTTACACTGTAATTACTTATATGTATAAAAATTTATTTAAAATGCTGTTTGTTGTGCATAGTCATAATACTAGGAATAACGATCGCTGTGCCCATAAGTAGGCTACATAAAATTTGTGATTAATTCTCGGAAAAATGATAAAAAGTTTGGGAATAAGCACATTTGTGAAACAGTAAACACACTTAAAATTATGGTTAACCAGAGTTTGGTTTGGGTTCATCTCAGACTGGTTTATTTTGCAATCCTCGTAGCCTATAAGAAGAACATTAATGACTATTCAAATTAAATTGTATGGAAAACATATTAATATTGTTAAAGTATGAAGAGAAGACTCACGTCTTGACAAAGGATTTATTACGCTTAAGTACAATTTCTATAGGACAAGTCCCGGCCACCTTTTCCCAGCTCGAAGGCAGGGGTTTTAGTCATCTAAACCATAAACACATAGACACACAATCTAGTGATTTACCTGGAACTAGAGTCCCGTAAAGCTAATTCAAGTAGGACGTAGCCAACGAAGCCTGCTAGGTCAGTTCCTTCAAAATATATTCACGGAGGTCATTAAATCACGATTACCACTTAACATCGAGTTTCAGGATTGAACGGCGCCATCTAGTGTAGCTTTATTGAAGTGTGTTTCCTAATTTATGCAAGTGAATGTATTGATTGTCTATAATGGTATTACAATATTTAATATCTGAATGTGTTATGTTCGTAACGCTCTACTTATCTATGGATAAAGGCTAGTTCTTGATGATGGACCGTGTGTTGCAGGTGGGAAAAAGAGCAAAAACGGTTCATCGATAAGCAAGCGATATTGGCCCGACGCGCTCACAAATCCACAGTTCACAGCTGGTAAGTCTATTAGTCTTGTAAGTTTTGTTTTAAAACTATATTTACATTAGGTTATTTGTTATGCATAGTTATTTTATTTTATAATTAGTGTTGGGGTGATTCTCAAGTTATAAAAATAGTTTAAAAAATATGGTTTTAAGGTGTTGATATAACATCTACTATTGATAAGGTTATAAAATGAATAAGTGATTTAGATAAAAAACATTGTAATACATATTCATTAAAATGCCTGTTACGCGTACGCGCACATTACAGGCACGTACTATGTTTGGAAATCAAGTACGTCTATTACGATTCCAGGTCTCCTTTCATCATCAGAGGATGAAGAGCAGGAGGGCGATCCGTCTGGCGATGAGCAAGAGCCTGCGAACGAGCAGACAAGTGAACATTATTCGCCATTACAACAGACAATGCACTAAGGTAAGCTTTTGTTACATACGTGACATATCAGATCGTGTCAGTGTGCGGAGGCCTATTTGGAGGCAATTATCTTCTGTAAAACAACAGACTTAAATGTTGATCCCATATATGAATTTTTCCTTACCTGCATTGCACGTTGATGTGATCTTTCTGTACCCGACGCCTTTTTGTCATAAAATTTATTTTATTTAACAAAATAAGTGTAGTGTTTTCTGTAAGGCGTGGCGTCTGCATGGCCGACTTCACGTTAACACTCAATATTAAAACAACACTTCTCTGATATTTACAAGGTTTTATTTTCACAATTAGCTGACGTGCAGTAACAATGCATCCATCTTTTTTTAATAATGACATGTCCGCACTTTTTTTTCTTACACAGACTACGTATTGAAATAATAAGGATGACATTTCATAGCGTAATAAAGTTGAAAGTATTGAACTTATTGTAATACAATTAAACGATGCCTGAACTTAATTATTCCAGTTATTTTAATACTAATTGTTGTAGTTGTGCCGATATATATATATCTTCCACTTAAAATCAGTATTCGGAATTGTCGTCACATCGGACATGGGACCTAAATAATTTTACTTATATAGAGTACTACAAAGACTTGGCTGATTTTTTTCAAAATGTCGTTATCTCAATTTGCCAATATTTGTCGTTGAAAAAGTCCCTTACACTATAGCGGGATTTGCGCAACAGTAATTTTGTCTTTTTTTTTTCAGGGCAATGTCGGACGTCACAAAAGACATACTGTGTATACCATAGATTATAAGTTAGAACCATGTATACGTACGCCATACCTCACTATTTTAATATGTTTGTATGTAATTACTTTTTAAATGGACCTTTTTCGAAATAATTTTGAGGCAACGTCACGTGTGCCACGCTTGAATAGCTGTTACGGTTTTGGTGAATTTTCGGTTATGTTAAAATGTACGGCCGTAAATTAGATTCTACATTAATACGTCTTTATAGATTATTTAACAGAGTTATGGCAACGCTTACAGCATCGTAACGAATATTTCTGATTGATGTGATGAAGAATATTTCATCCGCCATTTCAATGGGATAGCTGGTGTTGCCATAAATGAATGCATCCAGTGTTTCATTGCGTTGATTTAATCATGCTTTGTATCATGTATCGTCAATTTTTACACCGGTTGTGATTAATAGTTTTAGTTTTCATCCACGATTTCGACTGAGGAGCATGTAATAGTGATAATGAATATTTTTTACCACAGAACTAGACAATACCGTCCATAGACAAATCGTATTTATTTGTACAAATAAGTTTTTTTATATACTCATAATTCTTTTTTTGTTACGAGACAGCCATATTAGGATATACGACTTATACGAAATGCAAATATTGTATACCCATTGAACTGTATACGTTAAAATAACGAGGAAACTTAAAATTAAGAATTAAATTTTAAAATCATGACAGTATTCGATAGGTTAACGACGTGGCTGTAGAGGGTAGAGTTGCTTTTGACAGCTGTCAGGCGCAAGCTCAAGGGCAAGATGACATTTGCAACGAATTGGAATATTTCAAAGATTCCATGTTAACGAATGATTTAATCTGTGGCCCGAGCCAAATAGAACCCCTCTTGTCATAATTAATTCTATTCTCTATGTACGTCGCAACAAAACAGCGATTTCAAGTATTTTAGGATGTAATTAAAAATTTTAAAATAGGACTGCCTATATTGTGGTTGTAGCAATAATTTCGATGCCACAATACTGAATTAGTTTAGTTCGCTTTGATCTTCCATTATTTAAAAGAAAATTTTAGTATAAGAGAGATATTTTGTTATGTGGTTGGAGCGTTCGCATATTTGCAAGCGATTTTTTTTTGGATTAAAGTATTCTAAAAGTATTATCTAATCTACTAGACAACTCTACAGAGATACTGTTATAAGGGACAATTTTTCCGTTACCAGGTCCAAAGTCTACTGTTTCAGTTGCTTGTTCAAAAAACGATGGTAACCCAATACAAATATTTTATCATCGGGCAACATTTGAAATCATAAATTCAAATATATAAAATAACTCGTATAGTAGACTTTGGACTATTGGGATATTTGGTGTAATTTTAAATCGATTTTTCCTTTCTGATCTTTCCCCGTAATTATAAAGAACAGAATACTTGCACAGTTTAAACCCATTAAAGCGTAAACAATATTGACAGAAAGAGTACATTTATTACGGATTTAAATATATGACTGATTCGGTTTTATAAATAAGTTATATTTTAAAAAATAACGTACATAATTATTTTGATCACACAACACTTGGTTACAACATAGTTATATTATCTATAGTGGAAACAGATATATATATATATATATATATATATATATATAAATCTATACATTTATATCTACTTAGACCTCAATTGAAGCAAAACAACTTTATAATTTATTTCCCCGGTAGGTATTCTGTTTAACATTTATCTGTTTAAAAAATATCGATACGTAATAATAAAAAAATATACGAGTTAAATATGAATCGTAAACTTAGTTTCACTGTTAGAACAAGGAAATAAGAAACTATAGAAAATATTTAACAACAGAACATAAATAACTACATAATATAAATAACTACTGAAAATAAATAACTACAGAACATAAACAACTACAGAATATAAATAACTACTGAAAATAAATAACTACAGAACATAAATAACTACAGAACATAAATAACTACAGAATATAAATAACTACTGAAAATAAATAACTACAGAACATAAATAACTACAGAATATAAATAACTACATAAAATAAAAAAGACTACAGAATATAAATAACTACATAAAATAAAATAAAACTACAGAATATAAATAACTACATAAGATTAATATGTAACTACTGAAAATGAAGAACAATAAAAAAAAAAGATTCTCGACAAATATGCGAACGTCTCTCATATTGGAATTGGCTGGACGTGATTTTAGCTGTGACTAATGTGTTAGCAACGGTGTGGACGTGTTGAGGGGTTATATTCAAAAATATCACGTTGCTGATATTGATGCGGTTCGTTCTAATTTTAATATGAATAATTCAATTTTCGGTGCCATTTCGCGGTAATTTTTTTTATATGCGTTTTGTAAATATCACATTGTCTTAGTTTTAAATGCGATGAGCGTTATTGTTTTTGTTTTTCATATGTAGACCATAGACATAGAGGCCGTAGATTACAGTTCCGTCTACACAGCAGCTTGTCAACGTCAACGTCACGCGATAATATGTATAACGCACTGAAAGAGTTTTCATGGCTGACATGAAATATGAGACTTGCAAAATATTAGAAAATTATATGCAGAGGGAGCATTAAGAGTAACATTAATCTAGAATTTGTTTAAGGTCCTCCGTTATCACTGGATTCCAATATATCTAGACTATGGTGCTCTATTTGTTTGTAAGTACTGTCAATGTCAGATTTTTTCTCTATGTCTTTGGTCTATGGTATGTTGCTACCATAGATATTGTGTTTAAATTCTTAGGTGATAATGCAATCTGTTATACGAAACAACGGATATACGTAAAAAATTGTGAGATAAATTTTTTATAAACATTTAACTCTAATAGTATAGATAAAAATGTATTTTTAAAATATTTTAATCAATAATTTTACTCTAAGAAAAGTCCGATCTAGTATACTGTAGGGTTAATGCTTATTTAGACATTAGTTTTATCAAACTTTTAACTTTTTATTAAAAATACTTTATTGATGATAAGATGTAAAAAGTCTGTTTTTAATTTAACCTTTTTGTTCTCTTCTATTGAGTTATAAGTTTGATTGAACTGAATTAGGCTCAGTGATATTTATAGACCAATCATAATACTATCAATTATCTAAACTTTAATTAACTAACATATTATATATGTCTTTAAAATATCATGTTGAAGTTGCTCTATATCCGAATAATGAGACATACATATTTGAACCGTATATAAATATATGATATGTGTTTCTTTAGGTTTTGAAATGTATAGTATTGTGGTCGTGTCTATGGCTAGAGTAAAAGTTGATTATTGTATAAATATCGCATAATGTTTTACTAGTCAATAATGCTATGTACTTTTGTACTTCTACGAAATGCCTAAAATGTATGATTTGTCAGAATTGGCAATAAGTATGTGCTTATTAAATTGATAATTGTAACCGATTTTGACAAATCTCATATATACTGTACAGTTTGCTGAAAATATAATCGTTTTCGCATGCCTACTATGTTTTTTTAATAAATCACATAGAACCTGAAATATTATGCAATCACTGACTCTGGTTTATTTATTCTCATCTATTTATCTATATATATATGGAGGCGCTTCAATGTCTTGAGAGTGTCAAGAGACGTCAAGAATGACAATGGTGTGTTGACGTTGCTGCACTCTGACGCGACGCCGGGCTCTCTTGGCGTGCAGCGTTGGAACGGAGGAGATCCACGATCATCGGAGAATTGAGATCCGTTCGCAACGCGCTCAAGCAACACGTGTTCGGTGAAGTGTCACTGTGTCCCAATCTATATACTTATAATAAGACAGTAAAAACCTAATGTCTGTACATTAAATATTTAAATATAGGCAATTAAAGAAGAGTCATAAAAACCAAAAAAACAATTTTTGGAATTCTTGTCTGTCTGTCTGTAAGTTATAACTTCAAAACTACTGAACGGATTTGAACACGGTTTTCACAGTTGGATTACATACAATTAGCATTGTCAAAACTTTATTTTGTCAAAATCGGTTATGAGAAAAAGAAGTTATGGTCAATTGAAAATTTACTTCAACCACTGCTTCAAAACTTTTAAACACTTATATTGATTGATTAGTTATATATTGTTAAATATGTTCTAATATAAGTTAATCTTAATATTAAATCTTATATCTTAATACAACAATAACAAATAACGCCGCACTGCTGCGCGGGCGCGGTTGAAGTGTTGAACAATGTGCTCGATAGATGGCGTTGATAAAATTCGTCATCAACCTAGATTTATTTTATTTTGTATTTCTTAAACCTATACAGCTTATCAAAAAAAGTTTACACAATAAAAATAGATTAAAAATAAAGCCAAATTAAGGTTAAAATATAGAACCGGAAATATAATCTAAGATCAGAAAAAACAATAACAAAAAAAACACGAACAGAAAAAAATAAATAAAAATATATATATACTCATGAACAAGTGGAGTATATTATGTGAAGTACGAGCATTTAAGTGTGTGTGTGTGTGCAATGGTGTTGCTGTGTGAGTAAGTGTGCGACGTCGAGTCTTAGTTTTTTTTAAAAAGAATTTCTACTTAGGCCAAATATATCCAATAGATCGCGGTATTAAGATGCTTTCTTTGTGTAATGACTACCATGCAGTTCAAACTTTCATTAACGTTTTATCCTATGATTATTTTGAGTTAACACTACCCATACAAACAAGTAGAGAAGAAACGAAAGAGACGTTTGTCCGCATCCATTTATCCACCTACATCCTCAACGTTAATGAGGTTTACCTTTTATTATTTGGTCAAACTAATAACCTCACAAGTACGTATAACTTCGTAAGAATTTTCTTTCAACTTTTAACCGCTAAGGAGGTTTACCTTCCATCATCAGCTCATCCACATAAGAAGATGACTATCAGAATATAAAATTGTCAGAATAGTAATTGCCTGTACGTTAATTTGAAAGTTGCCCTCGATTTCCCTGAATCATCCGATCCTGTGAAGCTACATCATCCCTGAGTAACACAGGCTATATATAATTCCAATTGTAACAAGATTTTAGCCCGTGAAAGAAATCCCTGTCGAGATCATTAAAAAACGCTATATACTTAACCAAATTAAACGTGGGCGAAGCCGCGGGCGGAAAGCTAGTACATAAATATAGTAATTACACATAGGGCTAAAACCTTATTTAAATTAAGCTTTTTTATGTAGGTTAAAATAACTTAAAGTTCTAAATTAAAACAAAAAACAATTTTCACTTAATATTTTATTATAAACGAATTTGGATACAAAAGTGTAAATGTATTTACAAGATTAGTCCTTACGCCCATGCGATAATGTTCATAATGGAATGTATTAGACTTTAAAGCTAATTAAAATTGAGCTTCGTATTAATATTACATACAGACATTCACACTTATTGAGCAATTTTTGACAATGATTTATTTCACACATATATATATTACGAGATTTCGACATACTCAAATATTTGACTATCCGAATATATTCTGTACCACAGTATATTATTATTTATGTGTAGTTTAATATGTAATCTTCTAAAATATTAATTGTAATATACGATTTGGACTATTATTCAGGCAGACAAGAATGTATTAAAAATAGAGGCAATTTTTGAAGGTCGTCCGAAGGCCACATATAATATATTTATTTATTAACACTATCAAAATTAAGTGTTTGAAGTATGACTGTTATATGTAAACCTCTTTGATGTTTATTCTTTGTAAATTAAGAGCTAGAATTAAATTCAAGGCATACGTAATTATTTTCTGTGGTACACATTTACAATCTTTAGTCCTAAATTATTTACTAAATACATATATCCAAAACATAAAACACTTATATTAATCATTCCGTATATTATTTAGGTAACATTTTATTTAATGAGTAGAGCGACAAAATAATAAAGCTGATCAAAATTTAATTACTTTTTTAGTTTTTCACTCTACTAAAATACGTATCAAAATATTCAATGTACCAACACATTTAAATAAAATTTCATTTATGGTAACAATTAATGGCAATTAAATTGCATATAATTTCTTATCCCAAATCATGTTAAACAGTTAAGTACAAGGGGTACATATTATATGCCTTTAAACCATGGACAATATCTTAAATAACTAGTCATCCATCACCAAATCTTTAAGTTGGTAACACTGCAATGGGGAGCTTTGGCGGGAAAAAGCGGTCTTTTGTACCTATTTTTCTGAATATTGTTTAAATATAAAAAAATAAACATGGTATTATCAAAAATATTCTTATATAAACTTGCACCAGTTATTAAATATTTTTTTAACATACAGCGTTACCATTATAGGACTAGTATAAAATATCTATTCCCCTAAAACTAGTTTTGCTTTTAATGTTGGTAACATCACAGGAAAATCTGTTACAGATAATATTTTACACCTATATAACTGTCAAATGTTGCATATAAAGTTGGTACAACCTCACAGACCAAAATTAAATTCAATATTTGACGATTATTATTTTGTACATACATGTTATAGTCATACGATAATATTTTTAAAAGTGTGGTTCGGAGATGCGGTATAGTTATGTAAATTTTGATTTTTGTTTACATATTTATTACGTTGATAAGATATTCTCTATTGAAGGTTTCTCATGTTGGATCCTCAACTTTAGAACATTAAATTAATAAAATTAGTGCTAAAACAGAACTACAACGTATTTCATATCAGTATCGGTAAATATGATTGCAATTATGACTTTGACAATTACTTTTACAGATTATACAAGCGTTGTTAAAAATAAATAATTGACGTTTGTGTCTATGTTTGTCTAAGGCACTGAGTTTAGCACACCCTAAATAGTAAAGGACCATCCACAAAACTACTAACTAACCTAAGGCCAGACTACTGTTGAGCAAGCTATTAAAAACTAGTTGATTCCTGAAAAATTGGAATCTGATCAGTCAGTGAGTTAACTCACTTTTCCCGCTCTTTATATGCCACTGAGCTATCTATTGTCCATAGACTGTCACTGGGAACGATATGCCATTTTTAATTACAGATAAAAAATATACATTCAGACATTTAAAGGTCGTTACGCAACGGCTATGCGATGTCGATTTTGCGTGCGGGACAGAAAGATACACATCAATATCACAAAACTCTGAGTGCCACTGGATTGTTACAAACAGACCCCAATTGTCTTCATTCTGAATAACCACATCGCTGTAAAACCACGCACTCAATAAATAGAGACACTTTAACACTTCCCCAATGACTCACCACTCAGTGGCGCTAAAACGATCTCACTTCAAACTCTCCGGCAATTTGAAAACACTATACCGCCTATGTTCAGATAATATAAACGTGTTATCCGAATGTATTAACGACTCCCGTTCGGCCTCATTAAAATTACTCTTAACAAAATCCCTATTCAATATACTCTTTAATTCGTCCAGGCTCTGACTTAAATTCTCCGATTTGTCAATGAACGTTAACTCTTGCAGGGTTTCCTCGCCGCTACTTGATGTTGATGTTGATTTGCATAACGGCTGGTATGACGTCTCCTTGTGATTTAACAGTTTCGATCCGCTGATGATCAGCGTTGAGCCCCGGCGTAGTGTCTCGCGGCCTAGTTCCACGATCTCGATCGAGTTCTGACCGATAACGAACTTTTTATACGCTTTTATGAAGACGTATATGATGAGTAGAATTCCACAGATGATTAGAGCGTAGGATATGATTGGGGCCAAGATCGGGCCGAACGTTGTGGCGAGGAATATCAAACGCCATATTGGTGTGGTTACTTCTTCGATGCCCTGTAAGGAATGTTTTAAATAAAAAAAAACTCTTTATGGGAAAGCATTTTAAGATGGATTTCAAAGAGGGGGTTGTGGGAAGAGGAGGATGATGTGGTAAGTCCAATCAAATATATCTTTATTCACATAGATCACTCAAAAAAATTTACTCTAAGTTTACGTTTACTGCTAGTTCTCAAATCAAGGTTCTTGCCGGTTCTTCTCGGTAGATGACTGCCTTCCGAACCGGTGGTAGTGTAAAAATTGACGATTCAAAAGTGTCTTTATATAGACCTACTTGAATAAAGATATTTTGAGTTTGAGTTTGAGTTTAAGGGCGTAGAGCGGACGAGAAGAACTGGCAAGAAACTCTCCACCACTCCTTTAAATCGCTAAGCATGTTTTACAGCACGGTTGTAAAAGATCCCTTTAATATGTCGCCAATTAGTTCAGCATCAGGACAGTTTTATTCTTGAGTAGCCCTACAATGCTTTTGTTATTTGAATTAAGCATGTATGTAACATTTGTATATGAAATGTTTATTTTAAAAGAGCAGCTGTCGAGTTTCTTGCCCATTCTTAGTAGAGAACTGCCTTCCGAAACAGTGGTAGTGTAAAAGTTGTCGATTCAAAAGTGTCTTTATAAAGACCTACTTAAATAAAGATATTTTAGGTTTGAAAGAGCTGATTTATCACTGTTTGATATGAGATCATGTTTCGTTCACTCACCTCTTGGAGCCACATCACCGGAAAGACCATGTCAGGAAACTTGTGAATGTTGTTCACGCGAATATTTGGAGCCCTGTCCACTTTCAGATTTAGTTGCACGCGAATTTGTCCCTCTAGCGGAACGCCGATTCTCTGTAACACGTTGTATATTATTGTCACAAGAAAATGCAGAAATTTAATTAAGTCAAGTCTTTGTCTGTCAACCGACGTCAAAACTACTATAACAAGCTAGAATTAACACTGAAAGACTGAGGTTATTTTTTTTGCTGATTTTACCTATCAACAAAATAATTATTAAAATGGATTCATAACAAAAAATCCAATTATCCTCAATTTTAAGTTGGTTAAAACTATTCGGTATTTGATGAAAATGGTTTGATTGAAACTCCTCAAAGAATTAATTTTAATTTTTAAATTAAAAAAAAAATATTTTTGCAAATGTTTGTTTGTTAACTTACGGGCTGTATCAAGAAATAGCTCTCATGTTTCTCTTTGACTGGTGAGAGACCCTCCACCTCCTCGAGTAGACTCGGATCAGCATCATAGAAGTGCGGGTATGATAGGTATACTGGTGCATCTAAAAATTACATCATTATTATATTCTTAAATAAGTTCAAGTCTAGATTAACGAGAACATATAATAACATAAATATATATAATGCTTCATTAATTCAAAGTATTTTTTTCACATCTAAAAATATAATGAATTAGTATTGCAAATTGATTTTGTAACTCAACTGAATTGAACGTTTTCTTTTTTTTATAGAAGAGGGGGCAAACGAGCAGGAGGCCCACCATATAGGTGAAGTCGCCCATGGACACTCATGTGGCCGCTCATGTGGTCATGAGTGCGTTGCCGGCCTTTTAGGCATTTGTACGCTTATCTTTTGAAGGACCCTAAGTCGCAGTGGTTTAGAAATACCGTGGCGGGCAGCTTGTTCCATAACGTGGTGGTGCGTGGTAAGAAATGTCTTACGAAACGCGCAGTGGTGGAACGACAGGCATCAAGGTGACGCGGGTGGAATTTCGCATTCTGCCTAGATGTCCGAAGATGAAATTTAGCTGCAGGTAATAATCCGAACATCTCCTCCGAACACACCCCATGGTAAATGCGATAGGTTTTCACCCGTTAAACAAGTTAAACATATTATTGACAAGAAATACTAACTATATTGACATGGGCTTATATTCTGCAGACCACGTTTTGGACACTTGTTACCATCGCAGTAGCATTTATTCTCCGGATTTATTTCAGCACTCTCCAATGTTGAATCGGGAGGTGTGTACAAGCCTACCTTGATACCTGTAATTAATAGCATATAAACAGACATTCAGCTTATTCAGCTAAGTGCACCGAAACCTATTTCTTTAATTCATACAACTGTCGAATGTGGCCTTTTATTTGTATGTCTCAAAACATGCGCTTAATAAATTTATTAAAAATTCTATTGACGGGTCGGGCGGCCTTATCGCTAATAAGCGATCTATTCCAGGCAACCCACGATATTGTAATTATTACTCACCGTCCTTATACGTATCTTTGCGGTATTTCATTGGCAGAATTCGGCACAAATCTTTATCGTAAATATAAACTATGTCTTCTTTGGTGATCGACCGAGGTGGGAAGAAAGAGCCTTCAGATGCCCTGAAAAGTATAAAAGAATAAACTCTATTATGTTAACGAGTATTTATGTATAAAATATGATGTTTAAATAAAAGTATAATAAACAAGTGTTAACGCGTTTGTGAACGCAACTTCCTGCGCGTATCGCTGACAGTTTTTGATCAAAGCTAATTGTCATTCGCACCTTTGGTTTATAACTTACAACACGCATGGCAAATGTAATATATATAAATTCATGTTAATATATATATTAAAACAAACCATTCATTCATTTTACTGCGATTGGAAATGTCAAGTATTATTGGTAATTTTGTCGTGAGATCAAAGGTTATATTCTAAAGAGTTTCTTGTTGGTTTTAGGATTGTCTATGACACATTGTCATGTCTAAGTTTGTTAAAAACTAATGTAATAATCATAATAAATTTTATTAAAATCTACGAAACGGTTATGAATAATAAGAACCGCGATTATTCAACCGAACGGTTTGATTTTAAGCATCATATCACTAAAATTGTTAAGACCATAAATTAACATCGTAAGAAAAATTTGGCCCGTCAAAAATTCACAGACCTTTCTTTTTTTACTGATGGGTCATTCACACTGTCTTCGTTTTGCATAAAATCAAATCGCACGAGTCGAACTCATTATGATATCAACCAGTGACGTCAATTGCTTTTTTCTTGTTACATTCCAGTCGCGTCTGTTTCTTAAGAGACGTTAACGATTGTATAATTGTTTATTTCAAAAGAGCAGCTATCGAGTTTCTTGCCGGTTCTACTCAGTAGATGACTGCCTTCTGAACCGGTGGTAGTGTAAAAATTGACGATTCAAAAGTTTCTTTATAAAGACCTACTTGAATAAAGATATTTTGAGTTTGAGTGAGTTTGATTAGAATTACAATTTGAAGAATACAGCGCTATGGCGTTGTTACCATGGCAACAGCCATGTTACCAAGGTAACGGGAATGGAACTCTATTTGAAGTGTACATTTGAATGCTAAGATAAATTAGCCATTTTTTTACAATATACATACGATTATATACAAATTAAACTTATCAGCACTCAGAGTTGTACTTACAACTTGTATTTACAAACGGCTAATATGAAGAAAATGACTAATAGTCAATGTTATTGTTAAACAAATAAAAATTAAGGAAAATAAATAAGAGACCATGTCGGAAATATGTTTCCTTTTGCGTTTTGTTTATTAACTATTATGAATATTTCGTTTACAGGTAACGTGTCTGTAAAGCTTTCCCTGAGAAGTTAATTTTTATAGTTATTTAAAATCATTTTCTAATTTTCCGTAGTTTAGCCTTTTTAACGACTGCTTTTTGTAACATTTTTCATTAATTCGCCTCTGGCATTCATTATATTTTTAGAACCGTAGTCAACCCAGCAAGATCGTCATTTTTTTTAAACTTAGAAATCACTTTTTACATTTCCCATTAATTAAACGAAACCAGTTGCAACATATAGTATGAAGATGATCGCGCAGTTAACTATTATATTGCATTGTCGGATTTCCCCATTTGAGATCGAGATAATGTCACATTGTTTAGATTTATGACATAATGGAAGGTCAGGGACGAGAAAACTGGAATTTTCCGAGTTTTAAGTGCAAAGAGCGATTCATGTTTAGGCATTACCAGCCTGACGTTTGGATCCATTCCTTTTTATTAGTATAATATATATATAATGAAGAACCTTCTTTGTAAACTATATTATGTCCATATTATAATCAAACGACTACTGGTCTGTAACCTCTGGCCTCAACTCTATATGCGCAATTAACTGTGTTGGACAAAGTTGTTGTCTTTAGAAAAGAACGTGCATACAATTCATCTTGCATAAATATATGTATAAAAAATAAAGCTAAAAGAGCTATAGGTCTAAAATTAATTGTTACTATCTTCTGTAGTCCAAACGTCTCTTACTGGTAATTAAAGAGACGACTATCACGATAAATATTAGTATAACTAAATAGCTGCAGTGTCAACTGTCACTACGACATGTGTCAATTGTCACAGGTCACTGCAGTCTATATTTTATATTCGCGCGGTCAGCTTTACCATTATATGATATTAATATTATAATGAGAGTGTATAGGTTCAGGATTTTTATGAAATGTTTCGCTATCACGCGTTAGTTAATAAATCGTAATTCGTATACTTATAAAATGATGGTTTTTTTCAATGAATGAAACGGATTTAAGTTTTTCTTGTATTTTTAATATCATACCTTATATTAGTGCAGGGTTTATCCTTCCAATGTGGTAGGTGATCCAGACCATTGATTTTGTCCAGATAACCGAATTTCGTCATATCTTGACCAGCGTAGATCGTTGACACTTCAGACAAGGTACCATTTCTCTAGAAAACAATTATAGATTACAATTATTAATAACACGAAAAGTAGTTTTGTTAATAAAATAATTGTCATACTGTTCTGAAATTATTGTTAAAGTATTTATTGAAAAAGTTTGTACACACATAAGTTTATCTTAAATGGATTTATGTAATTGATTGTACATAAGCATCTAAAGTAGACCGAGTCTATATTTTATATACTAGAAATTTATTTATTTATATAATAAATATATTATTGGTTTTATGTTTGTGTGTAAATAATAAAATCAGAACTAGCTGTAGTTTTCTGAAAATTTACTGTATTTTTAAGTCTGTATCTTGTATTCTTCTCTTTCTTAAGTGAAGTATCTTAAAATACAACTCAAACCTAATTGAAATCAAAAATCCCTATTGAAATGGATACCATTGTGCCATTAAATATGAATTTCACAACCAACATAACACATTTATAACACGAGAACGTCAATAAAAATAAAATATGATTCTAAATTTACACTGATTACCCGTTCTCAAAACCAAGGGCGTAGAATGGACGAGAAGAGCACTTTTTTTAATTACCAACATTATTATTTAACCTTTATATTTTACATTGGGCCAATAAATCGTAAGTTTGATTGGTAGTTGAATGTCATTTCCACCTGAAGGCAGCTTTTATTAAAAATAACTATTAATATCTTTAACTTTCTTAAAGCGTCGAAAATGGCTCAACTATAACTGCCAGTTATCAAATTAAGTGCGTCGAGCGGACGAGAGAGAACTGGCAAAAAACTCTCCATTAATAACTTACCGCTAATAATAATCCCATTTTGCTGTTAGGTCTCTTCCCTTTTGGATAGAAATAATGTGCCAATGTTACTAACGGATCGTTATACCTGTAAATTATTATAATATTAGTTATTAGCGTTGGCCAAGTGTCATGCGATGCTGAAAAGTAAGGTCGCGTGTTGGTTAATGGATCTTTATATGTACGCAATTGAGTAGGTTGTGAAGGCAATGTAAGGAGACCGACGTGTCTTGGTCCAAAGCACGAAGACATTCAAAACAGAAGGCATAAAGTTCGGAAGCATTATATATATATATAAAAATTAACTTTGTCTGTCTGAATCGATTTCGATGAAATTTGGTATGGATAAAACTTTAGACAAGGACATAGACTTTAGATATAAACCGATTTTTCAGATTCCTTTCGTATTTAAAACACTCGGACTAAGTCTCGGGCAAAAGCTACTAGCTACTACTGAACTGAATTTCAACTGTTGTAATATCTCACATATTTATTTTATTTTCTTATTAATGTATTTTAAGACAATACATTCTTTGAAGTTAACCCTAACCTTGTATGAAAAACAGTCAAAGAAACGAATGCAATAGGACGGTGTGAGCCGTCTGTAGTACTTATAATGCGATTAGTCTGTGTTTCTTTATAAACAAGAGTTTACTAAGGTCACAGCAGTAGGGTGTTGAAAGCCGATCTTAATAACAGAATTGGACTCGCTTCGATGAAAAGAGACGTACAAATCTGCGGTATCAAACTATTCTAACTAAATAACTTCTATATGATTTTTTGTGTGATTTGAGCTCTGTTCAGATATATGGATAAAAATCTAGACGTAGACGTATAATTAGCCGTCATAAAATGTTACATGAAGAACGATTTCCCGCGCGTTAATTCGGTATTTTTATTAAGCTTTAATTAGGTTGTTCTTTATAAAGACACTTTCGAATTGTCAATTTTTAAATCTACCGAAATGCACCGGCAAGAAACTCGATAGCTGCTCATTTAAAATAAAAATTTAATATAAAATTATATTACTTACATGTACAATTTAAATAACTAAAGCATTGTTAATCTACTCAAGAATTAAATTCACTCGATGCTGAGCTAATTGCCGACACATTACATTCAACATAGAGAGGTCCATTAAAAGATAGTTATCTGAGTTTTGTTGTGAGTTTTTTAGATTATTCTATACTTCTCAGATCTAATTATTGGACTTTTTGACATCAAGTTGTTGTTAGTTAATACGTTTTTATGTGGAAAAGATATAGAAATGAAATTACTAACCCAAATACGAGCTCCTCGGCAGTGACGTGGACAAACGGTTTGGCCCTTTCCCGGTACGTCAGTGACAGTCCCGACACCAGAAGATTAAAAACAAAAGACGCCATGTTCGGAGAGAACGATGTCACCGTCTGTTGACGTCACATCATTCGTACAATTGTATAAAAATCACAGAAAAAATATCAAGATTAATATTTATTGCTTTTCGGTGAGGTTTTTTAATATAAATATTGTGTCTCCAATTGATTGTGTTTGGAGAACACGCTCTCTTGCCATCTTAATTTAAAAAAATATATAGTATTATGTATAAATGAAATACCATACGATGTGTAGATTAGTAAAAAATAAATTAACAAATATATTTAAATGAATCAAAATCGTTTTATGCATTAAGGATCATTTTAAATCTAAATGATTCTACGGATGTTCGTACGCGACCAGGCTGAGAAGAAACAGGCAAGAAACACGGTTTGGTAAATGTTTATCCTTTATTAGCTACGATTTACACAAGTAATCGCTGATATAATATATATATTATATCAGCGATTATATTTTAAATATATTTGTTAATTTATTTTTACTAATCTACACATCGTATATATATATATATATATATATATATATGTAATGAAATGACATTTCATTAATTCAAAATTGCCGCGCTTCGCGCGTTCATAAGTTGTCAGTGAAAGTTGGTAGAGGGCACAGCGGTCAGAGGGATAGTCAGATGATTTGTTGTTAAGACAACTATTATAAAAACTTGTAGAGAGATAAATGAAGGGATATAATTAAGGAGGCGATATTAGTGAACTTTAAATGTCGTTTCTTTGTATTTTCAGAGAAACAATTTGTGGTTTATTTTGAAAATCCTCAATAATATATCTTATATATATATACACATAGTATATATATATACAATACGTACCAAAAGTGGTATATTTGGAACGACTAGCTTCTGCGATTTATCCACGGAGAGTTCCGGCACAAAACGTAATATTTTATTATGTTGAAATGTGACCGTGTCGTTGTCGTGGAACTTGATCCTGACCTTCTCCATGTCTTCCCTGTAAAATTCAAATCGATGGTAATGATATGATGACGGATAACATTTTATGTTTCTAATGTATGTAAAATCTTTTATGTCATTTAGTTTATTAAGCACACATACTGTTTTTAGAACGAAGAAAATAAGAGAACTCATATTTATATAAATAAGAAGAGATAACTTTGGTGCCCGTATACTTGTGTAGGCACCAAGGCAAGTTAAGCTCCCGGGTTCGCCATTTATTAGGTACCAAAAATTATAATATAATGAGTTTTTTTTTGGACTTGCTTAAATTGTTTTTTTTTTCATTTTTAATTGTATAATGAAACTCGCGAGTCGACAGAAAAATAATATATTCCCAGTACGTTTGCTTTATGATTTCGTGAAAATCTGTTGACAGTTTTGATTGCATCGATGACAGTTTAAAATGTGCATTTTAAGGCGACGATTTTGGTGATGAATTTATTATTTGTTCTGTTTCTCAAGGGTGATACATTTTTTTTTCAAAAAGTTTGGATATAAACAGATATATATATAAACAAATATATATCAATTAAACTATCACTTGTCCCAATCCTTTATTAATTAAATTGATATAATAATGACGTACTAAAAGGTGGTATATGTATATATTTTTATGTAACATATGAATTTATCCAGGAAAATTCCATTTGAATCCTAAATACAGTAAGATGCATTTAACAGAACTTCGCCTTAATGCATAGGTGAATGACATTATTGAAGCACTTAAAAACGCTAAATGATAAACGTTGTATTCATAATTTTAATCAAGGTGAGTTAACATCTTTTGAGGAATTGATAAGTGTTATGTTATACCGATCTGTACCTTGCATATACAACCGGATCGGTATATATCCCAATTAGAAGTTACATGTAAATCTATAGACAACGATGAGCACTAAACTCTGTCATATATCGGTTGAAAACTGTTTGAATTATTAGAAATGGTAATACGTAGATGCCAACATACAAACACATTTTAAAAAATACCTATAGACAAAAGGTCCGACTTCGTTCAACTTGGGTTTTTCACCATTTTCCAAAAAACCCTGCGGATTTGTGACGTTGAAGATGTAGACTTTGGTTAATCTCATAACACCCGGCCTCTGCCAATAACTGTAACTCAGCGATCCATTCCATAAACGTAATTCCTAAAATAAAACAATTATAAGTGTAACACTTAAGGGCAGACAATGCACGACTGAAAATTAAGTAATTGAATCACTAGGTGTCTATGGTCTTGGCAGCCACCAGGCTCGTTAATCCCTCTATCGTAAATGGTATTTAACATTTGCTTTGAATCTTTAATAAGCTTTTATTGTGGGTAGATATATCATTATTTATGTAAAGAAACAAATAGGTTATGGTAGTAGAATAAAATTGATTAAACAAATTCTTCAAAGTCGGTTTGGACTGTCAAAAAGCCGAATGCGTATTGTAGGTTACAACATTTTGAATAAACTTACCCTTAATATAATATAATCTAGCCATGGCACAAATGACAGGACTATTCCAAGTACTACAGTGCATATACTGAATGTTATTACTGCTAGGCGACCTGTGGACAAACAAAGAACGATTAATTTTTGGTTTATAACATCGGTTTGAGTCACGATTTATGTAAAATAAGATAAACTTAAGGAAATTAATATAATGACAGGCCATAATTAATATATTTACGATTTTAGATAAATTTAATAAAAATGCGGATATGCGAAGTACACAAGTGTCTATATGTAGGCTCTATAATAAAAACAATTAATTCTCGGGAAATACGCACTTTTCAATAAATTATCAAATCGAATCAAATATATTCTATCTGCACTATCTATCCATCCTATATTCACATAGCTAACTATGGTACACTTATGAATCGTCAAAAATCAAAAAGTTATTTAAAAAAATTTCCACATTGACTGCCAGTTCCCAAATCAAGAGCGTAAAACGGACGAGAAGAAGTGGCAAGAAACTCTCCGCCACTCCTTTAAATCACCAAGCATGTATGGTGTAGAGATTTGCAACCATTATGCCATGCATGAGTGAATGATTGTTACTGTCATAGTAGATCTAATAGTTCTTGCATTATTAATATAAAAAAAATATTTAAAATGTAATTATTAAATATATAACTTCGATCAGGAAGTAAATAAAGTATATAAAAAAATATTTTTTGTGAGGTGTGACATTGCCTTGAACTGTGCTGATTATTAATGTTTTCCGATGTCGGAGTTTTAATAAAAAAAAGTGTTTCCTTATATAGAAAAACAAAATTTACAGAGTCGACACCCGCTATTAAGAATTACGTTAAGAGTTTTACACGCGATGCATCTTAAAAGCTCAAATTCACTTTTATATTAAATTATAAAAACTTATGCGAGGTAATTTAAATGTTTCAAATATTTTCAAGGAGTTTTAATTAAATAAATAATTTAATCAATAAATGTTATTCAACATCAACACAGTTTTACCAAACTTATAGCATATATGCCGATATGTAATGAATAACATTCATCAGTTTATCAATATATTAAGAAAGGTTATTAGAATGGCTGTATATCTCTGTGTGACGTCAAGCTTTGATTTATTAATAGTCCGAAGAATCGATAACTCATTACTCAATAAATTTCCTCGGCCCAGGAGGCCTCCATGGTGTGGTTGTGACTAAGACTCCGTCAGACATCGTCACGTCGGTAACAATTCAAAGATACTTTTTAATTTAGATGATATTTTTTGAATTTTTTCCATAATACAAGTCTATTATTGACACGGAACTGAATTTCACAATGATTTTATTCAATCACTTTAATTAATTCTCTTATTATAATCATAGGAAATAGGATAAATTGTAAATGAGGTTTTTACGAGCGTGATTATAGTGAACCACGTTTAGCTTCGATTATCAGAAACGCTTTTCCGTCTCGATTGAGAATTAATTATTAATAATTTAGTGACCATGCAGGTCCTCGCACTCAAGCATTAATTAAACCTACAACTTAAATACTTATTACAGCGTATTGTAAGACAATTATATTTTTTAAACCATGAATGCAAACGTGGTGATTAAGTCACACATATGGTCATGGCAAAAACCGAAGTGGTGATCCTCCAATCCGAGTGGTATCTCGCTCGCCTGAATGCCCCAACAGCCAGCTAGGGATTGTTGGCGAGCTTAGCTCAGCCGTGATTAATCCCAGTGGCTAAGATATGCTTAGTCGTCGAGAGAAGTTCGCGATTCAAGATAGATGACGTCATCGTATTATATACATCATAATTGCAGCTGCCGATCATAGATGTCGCTATCAATAGACAAAACAAACATATCGATGCCTTAAGACAGTGAGTTTTGAAATTGATGAAGGAAGCGTCGAACCGCTACTTTGACAAGGCTAAAAACCATCCCAACCCCCTAGTGCGCAAATACACACTATAAAAATAGACAAAAATGGTCCCGACACGCCTTAATGGATCCGGACGATCCCAATACTGTAGCTAACAACACAATCGAAAACCAATTTTATCACGGCTGAGCTGAGCTCGCCAACAAGCCCAAGTCAAAGCCTCTTGGCCAACAGCAAGATCCCCCTCCAAAAAAAAAGTGAGTTTGGCCTTGTTGAGAATCCCTTCCTCAGTTTGCAAAATGCGCACTTTTCTCCGTTATATCTAACATACAGAACGAATAATATACAAAGCTTTCATAAGTTCTGTATGACGCGCTGCTCAAGCTTCGGGTCATTAACTTTTGATTGTGATCGAATTTGTTGATTTAAAATGTCTCTTTTTATAATATGTTTTATTTTCTCTAGGTATATTAACAACATATGATGCTACGATTAATTTAAAATTGTTTAAATTTAAATATTGGTTCTCATGTTTTTGTTGTAAGTAATTATTTGTAGTCATTATTAATGTAGTGTTTGGTATGTGCATAAATTAATGATGTGTAAATGTGTGTTTAAGTTTTTTTTTTCAAAACAATTTACATAAATGTGCAAACATATTGAAATATGAACTGTAGAGAACTGTTAATGTTTGTATAATACATTTTTTAAACGCGTCGTCTCTTGGAATACCACCGACGTTCCCTACCACGCAATTTCGTATTACCGTCATGTGAACCGGTATTTAGATAGCATTTTCGATTATTTACATAGTAACCCTTTTTGTTTTGATAACCGAGGTGGAAATGCTTTAAGTCCCACATATCCCCGTGACCTTTAGGTTGCGGTGGGACTCAACTAACCAGAAAACCTTTGCCACTCAGAGGACCGCTGAGGCATACCCACTAAAACACTCCTCCGGGTGTAACCCACGATATCATTTTACGAGAGGCCACTTAGTAACCCTACCGTCAATACCATACACATAACGTTGATCGTTTTCTTTATTCTAAATTGTCTTATGTAAAGGATATGTTAAAATTTGTAAATATAGGAAAATTGTATAGAAAATATTTTTAGATTTTATTGTGTTCTAGGTTTATCATAAACATTTATCACTATGTCAATTGTATGTAATTAGCCCCCATTCGTATTTAATAATAGATTAAATAATAAAATTGCAGAGTGCGGAACTCTAGCACGAACCATAAATGAATTAATATAATTGTTATACTGATAAATCGTAAAAAGGTTTTAAACGAGATAAAATTATACATAGTACATACTTAATAAACGCGGAATAATATATATATATATACAATTGTCGTGTTACGGTTCGACCGATTCGCTGAAATTTTATCATCTGTTCGGTCGGTCAATATTATACATACACCTAAATGTTGAAGGGTGGTCCACCTCTTAATTTATAATACAAAATTAAATAAAAGCATACTATTTCACCGATTCTTTTATATACAAAACAAATATATATATTATGGGTTATAACAGTCTGGTTTCAAAATTGTTCGTTTGATGGTAATGGAAAATAATCTTCTTAACGCTCCTGGCAGAGCGGTGGTGACCGTCATGCAGTCTCGGTTCACTAGGCTGCTGCAGTTACGTGCCTCACTATAGCATATCTCTCGGTTTGCCTACAGCCAAGCACTCTCCCTTGAACGAGAGATTTCATTGAGGCGTTCAATGGTCTGTTTGCTTCGCCTTAAAATGTGTCCAAAAAAGAGCGCATGCGAGATCTTGCAGTGGTATATAGCTGATGCCGAGTTACTGATGTAACATTAGAGAAACTCAGACCACGCCTAGCATTCTTTTCTAAATATCCCGATCTGTCCAGTTTCATACAAAATAGGCAAAGTAGTTAACTCAAATGGAAACTATAACAACACGGGAAACGCTTAATTAAAATTGACCAGCATTTTCATGTCAATGCAAACGTGTGCAATTAGTGCAAGGTTTGGTGATATTACAAAACAAGAAACATTTTCTTTTATAGAACAATGGGCATACGAGTAGGAGGCACACCATAAAGGTGAAGTCACTGCCTATAGATGCGTGGGTGGGAGCTCGTGAGTGTGTTGCCGGCCTTTTAGGGGCGCTTTTTTTTTTGAAGGACACTAATTTGTTAATTTCGCTTGTAACGAAGATAATTGTATATATAATAAATCATAAATAAGTGCGCATTTAATTTGGCCTTGGTTGACTACATTCAGCCTAATGACTACAGTACTGAACGAGACCTTATATACATGTATAAAGTAAAAACGAATATATATAAGGAATATATAATATATATATATATATATATATATATACATATATATATATATATATATATATATATATATATATATATATATATATATATAATAGAAAGGAAACACCAAGGTTACATCATCTTGAGTCTAGTTGAAATAAGTCAAAGAATGGTTGATGTGAAAGTCGATAAATGAACCGAAATGTCTTTGATACGGATTATCGTGGTTATGTGGGTACCTTTGCATTAACTCACTTATTTACTATTTAGGTTTTTTAAATACGTGTGTATGATATCATTAAGGGGAAATCCTTGCTAAGCTGTAAACTAAGTATGTTTTATGGTTGTTACGGAATTAAATAATCACGCATTAATTATAATACTACGTGCGGTTTGTATTGTAGATCTAGTAGTGCATTCAATGAAAATGACTCATATGTGTACTTTGCAAAATTAAATCTCCGTCAAAATTTCCGTTAACCGAGAACCATAAACTATCTCAAGTTTCATTTCGCAAACCGTGCAACGAAACGGAACTCAAGGCTTCAATATCTTTGCATCTGACGGTTTTAAACGATTCAAGTTGCAATTGTTCTGTGGATTGAGCGCATGCGCAGATGCAATATGCAAAGGTACTTATATTACAAGTGTTAATTATACATTTTTCTTCACTCAGTGGATCGTATCAATGCGAAAGTGTATGCTTTGGAGTCGTATTAAACTAAAAATTCTATTTTCAAAAGGCTAATTTACGTTTGCAAGCATGATTTTCGTCTATGGTACATATTCTGACTTACCAGGCTATATTTATCTAAAGAGGCCGTATAACAGGGGAGTTAGTGTAGTCAATTGTATTGTTTGGAATCGCATCCAACGAAATTCTATTTACAAAAAGCTAATTAGATGAAAATCATACTTACATGTAAGTATGTTTGTAAGTATGATTTTCAGTTTTTTAGTAATCTATATTTAACCTAACCAGGCTATATTTAAATAATAAGCCCGTATAACAGGGGAGCGACCTTACGACATCTTATTTTTATAGTACTCACATTGTCTAATGCGAAACCACAGTCAGACCTCTGACCTATAGTTTTCCGTGTTAGGAAAAATACAGATTGTGGTTAAATTTACATTTTATGGCGATATTGACATGGGTTTTTCTTATTTGTGTTAGCTTGCCATATACGACTTACTTCACACTGTTTCACCCCGGTAAGTCACGTCATATGTGCGGAAATAATAACATATGTTTCATTATATATAGAGAGTTTCCGGTGTTTAAAGCCACATGGCAAAATTTGAAAAAGAGGTTGATATTAGATTTGTTATATTTTTATTTAGTATATTCTCCCTTTCTGAAACAGAGTGTATGTTAATTTGAAAACCTCTTGGTTGATGTTAGACGAGTGGCGACTCTAGTCAATCAGGAAGCCACTCGGGATAACTTTTGAGTGATTATTATACAGTGGCTATGGATTATAATAGAAAATGAGTGGTGTTAATGTAACAACGGTATGGAAAAATAAGAACACGTTTTAAAATGGGTCGATAATAAGGCTTAAATATAGAAGAAACAATGTAAGTACTTTAAATAGATTTAATTTGATGCCATGAGTTAATGATAAATTAATGTTATTTTTAAAAGAAGAACGTTTTCTGAAGTGTACACACATGGTGTCGTCAAAAAATAAAAAGTAAAAATAACTGGCAACTTGCCAGTCATTATCACGGTAACGTAATATTACTAACACTTTCACAGAAAGTTCATAAAACTAGAAAGCTGATGGTCAATGTCATTACACGCAATGTTACCGTTCAAGTTGGGAGATAGACGTTTTTCAAATTGTTTTGGTGTATATAGAACGGACAGACGGCTCAAACGCTTTGAGACGGGTTAAAATGATCAATGTGTTTACTATAACTGCGGTCAAGTCTTGGTTTTTGACTAACACCGTAGTCAAAAAATTGAATTATAAATTTTGTAAATACAAAGACGCCTTGGTTGTCAAATTTCGAGGATAATTTTTGATTTTTCGAAATCTAGATTAAATATCCGATGTGTTAAGGAATTACTTCTTTTCCAAACATAATATCACTCTATTTTACTGGAATGCAAATTTCTTTAAAATTTGTTTAATGGTCTGTCTATTACTATTGAAGTTTTATTTAACGCGGTTAACGGATAACGGCTAAGAAATTACGGAATGTTATAACCGATATCTATTTTTATGTCTGACCATAGTGTTAAAAATAGCTGAAATAAATTTAAATGTCACACTTTGCTAAGTGCTAATTGCAATTTGACTCATACAAACATTAGCTCACATTTGGAAAGGCCCTGTCGTTGTAAAATCGTCTACTTCCCGATAATTATTAATAAATCATTGTAGTCCTTGGCCGTATTCGAAATACCACAGTATATAAACCTTTTTTTAAATTCATATTGCCACTTGTCTAAATAGTAATAAAATATTTATTTATTAGAACTTACGGAACAACATTATTTTAAACAGATATGTAATTTTATATACAAGATAATTAAGGAAATAAATTTTAAAAAGTGTGATCATTCTGGCATCGTAACTATGTTGGTAGCATTTCATCGCTGAGCGAGAAAAGCACTACCTCATGGGTCACCAGTACTGACTGCCAGGCTACTTAATACCTTGTACCCAAGGACCAGCAGTCTCTTTTATAAAGGCAACAAATTCAAAGTTTGAGCTCCCCTTTGACCTCTTATTGTTTTCCACCAGCCATTTTCTAAACCTGTCAATTGAAATTGCATCAAAGTTTAAAAACCACTTTGTTTTCAAGTAATCTAACCACTACATTACGGTAGCACTGTGGTTATGTAAACATTATTATTTTAATTTGTCATCTTTGAGTAATCCTTCTAAGAATGGTAAAATGTTATTGCTAAATCAGTTTCATTGACAATGTCGCTTGTGGTCAGTGGCATTGTATTCGGGGTTTTAGCACAAATTAACGTTAACAGGGCAAAACGGTCTTGATGGACAACGAACAAAAAAGTGCGTGTGATTTATACACCTACGATTAATCAAGCTGAAAAAATTATGGTTGTTTTTGTTGTGGGTCTCATCCTGGTCTTCTTTCTTCTTAAGAGGGTTCGTAACGTACGAAAAGTTGAATCGTAAATGCAGAGCAGAAAAAAGGAAAAGTCTTTTCTCCAACTTTTGGACCTTGGGGTACAAGTGCACAGGCGCTTATTAAGGAATTAAGCACTGGTGCTTTTCTCGCTCAGCGTATAAGCATCGTAATACAGCAAGGAAATGCCGCAAGTCTTATGGGTACTAGCCACAAGGACCAAACTTTTTTAAACAAAATATTTTTATATTTTTTGAAACAAAAACAGTACTAACAGTAAACGATTACATATTTTTATGTTTAGTTTTTGTTGTCTTTTTTTTAATTTAAATTTGTAATGTGTTTTAAATTTATAATTAATATTTTCTGTTATATCTTTTATGTATATTATATACGTTTGTTTATGCGTTCGTGTCTGTGGTCATTAGTCTGTCCGCGTCTAGTCTAGCGAGGACTAACTAACACTGTTTTAATTTTAATATCATAAATCTTCGTTTTTAAGTGTATATGTGTTAATAAATGTTTCTTTCTTTCTATTCTTTTATACCTATTTATCAATGAAATGTGTCAAAAGCTAATCTTAATTACCTTGTTTTCTGTATTTCTTTCTCGTACATTTCCTCAAATAAATAGTGCATCGTTGAGATGTTGTGTAAATATAATAAATTAGATTTTTATTTATGTTATATATACAAGAGACGGAAGTGCATTGTTTTCTGAAGGTCGCAAATACATTTGTATTTACAATAGCATCTTTTAATTTAACAATAAATTCTTCTATTAGAATCTAAGCTAGTAACCATTTATAGCTAACGGTTGTGATTGAAACTATGGTGCCAAATAAAATAATATATATTTTTTTATTTAGAAAAATAAAAGGCTTTTTTAATCCCCTAAGTTTGTATGTCATTGGTAGGCCTTTTTTTCCGAGGTGGAAATGCATTTCCGCATTCCCTGGTCCCAAAGAAGAAGGGATATGTTGAACTCAGCACACGCTGGTGTCTCTGCTTTTGCAGAGACGACGTTAGCAATACCACTAAAACCACTACGGATATAACTACTCCAGCATTGAAAGGACCCTGGGGTCGCTCTCGCACTCAACCAGGAATCATTGGCAGTCCTACCGTTAGTACTGCCAATGACGCTATGTTTTAATTTTATTTTTAAATTGATGACACGAAGATCCCTAGATCCTTGCCATTTATTAGCCACTGCATATAGTTTGATCACACGTTGGCTCGTGATGTACTGAACTGGAATTGCGTTATTGCTCGTTATGGCTCAATCAGTTCTTTAATGTAGTTTCGAAAATAACTATTAAACTAATATATTTTTAACACATAATTGAAATTTTCTAATGGAAACAAAGTCAAAAAAAATTGAATCACTTAGGTACCTAGGACAATTTTGCATCGTCTTAAATCTAAGTGAATCTACGCCTGTTCGTACGTGACCAAGCCGAGAAGGAGCAGACAATAAACTCGGCTTGGTAATTTTTTTTCGAAATGATACATCCAGTACACTTTTTCATCATCAAAATCGGATAATTTTAAAAAATGATTTTTCTAAAAGCTTCTGTTTTAACTCTTTTTTTAAATTTACTTAATGCCAAAGTCATTTATATTAACTCTTATTACAACTCAATTAAGCCAAGAAATAATTGGACACACATTCGCACTTATAATTAACAATTTTAATGTCGGTTAAATGACACTTTACGGTTATTTGAGACGCGGTGACAAATTATATTTTAGACTACCTGTAAGAATGAAGCTCCTTGTCATATGTTTGCATCACGGATGTACAGACATATTTTACATGAAATTAACACTTTAACCTAGTGTAAAATACATATTGGTATGATTTACACCTAAATGCGTCAGATATAAGTTGGTTTGTTATAATAAAATATTGTATGATAATGGAGAGTGGTCTTTATGGGTTGTGCTGCCATTCTTCTCAGAGGTAACGAAGTGTTTTTTTTAAGTGGTTTTATATTGATCCCTTCGCTGGTGCATGGTGTGATGGTTGCAGAACCTTACTGTATGATTTAAAGGAGTGGCGGACAATTTCGGACAATTCTTGTCCGCTGTACGCCCTTCATTTGGGAACTGGCAATAAATGTAATTGTAGAGTCGTAAGTTATAGACTGTAGCGGGCTACTGGAAAGCATTAACTTTCTGGTACCCGCCTATCCCACTCGCAGTCTTGCCTTGTTCCAGGTCCCTCATGTAAGAACAAGCTACGGACAAAACTCAGTCTTGTGTCGCGCAGCAAGAACCTATAATGGGTCCTATGTGTCCTTAGATATATTTGGCCTAAGTAGGAATTCTTTTAAAAAAAAACTAAGACTCAACCTCGCACACTCACTCACACAGAAACACCATTGCACACACTAATACACACACACACACACTTAAATGCTCGTTCTTTACATAATATACTGCACTTGTTTATATGTATATATATATATTTTATATATTTTTTTCTGTTCGTGTTTTTTTTTTTGTCTATTTTCGATTATATGTTTTGACCTTGTTTTGACTTTGTTGTTGATCTATTTTTGTTGTGTAAGCTTTTTGGAATAAGCTGTATAGGTTTAAGAAATAAAAAATAAAAAATAATTCCTCTTGGTCTTGTCTTCTTGGAGACATAAAGTTTTAAATGAATAAGATCATAGTAAAATGAGCCTGCAGTCTTCCCGGGACATTTATGCTTATTCCAACACCACTGGGATTCCGCATTACGACGGAAAATGCAATGCAAACTATGGACTTATATAAAGAAAAACTAAAATGAAAATTAGAATTAGTAATAATCTTTTATCTGCGTAGTTTGATATATGTGAGACAAATATTAATTTGGCAATTTAAAAAAAAACATATGCCAAATTGTAATATCAGGTTTTTTTAAGCTTTTTGCAAGTCAAAAAAGTGGTCGTTCTGATGTCACGCGGTTAATTGACGATCGATCAAAAAAAAAAAAACAACGCGAATCTCAATAAATTAAGATTGTAAAGAAACATAATTTTATTGCATGTATAAAATCCGCTTGCGTCAATAAGGGAATTGTGATTTCTCGCGCGTATAATTAATTAAGTATCGAAAACCGTATTTAGAATAAATAAAAAATAAACTACTTGAGAAATATTGCTATTACATAAAACTATGCGTAATTATGTAAAATTTATTTTATTTTGTTATAGTTCCTAATTGATAGCTACAAGTGAAATCTATGTATACACAGAACGAAAAGTTCACTTTTTTGTAATTGTGATTGAAATAATTATGTATGCATGGTCGATTGAACTACACTTTTTTGTATTAAAGAAAACAAATAATGTAGTCTATACAGATAAGAGTTATACCAAAAGAGTTGGAGAAGACTGATAGTTATAGTTAGATTAAGAAAGTTGGCGGAGCCACTGCACACCAAGCGACTGGGAGACATGGGAAGGCAGACTTCGAAACGGACTACCATGGTTAGGCGATTGTGCCTCCAAAGGTATCGTCTAGGATCACTTCTAATGTTCACACACGTATTAGGAAATTGTAACTCAAACAAAGACATATTGAAAACAAGGTGTGACCAGCAAACAAACTGACAATTTCGACACTAATTAATTCTTGGAATGACGACGCGTTTAGATAAGATTTTATTGCGGTGTTTATAACTTGCATTTCGTATTAAATTATAAGCTTTATATGACAAAGCAAATGATGTGCGAACAAATTATAAATTTATATTAATAAAAAAAATGACAGAGGGTTGTTCCTCTATCATTTTTAAAATTCGATTTTACGGTGGAAATGGTTTTTAAAATTCGATTTTACGTTGTCACTTCCCAAATGGATGAACGAAACCACTACTCTAGTTATTTTAACACCAATATTTGTGTTTGATTGTCAAGTCTTAATTTTACATGGAGCGTTAGTGTATGGTTAAATATTGCAAATATTTAACGGTACTCTAAGGTTATACACCGTAAAGGTCTTTGACCTTGTAAACTAGGCTAATGTTACAATGCAGTTATGGAATGAAAAAAAAAACTCTCCGTCGGAAAACTATTGACGAATTAATACAAATATGTCTGTCTCGCAGGTAACACGGTGATGAAACATTAGTGTGGAATGAGGAGTGTTATTAAAATATAATTATGGTATTGACAATTTGAATCATATTGGCCCTATGCCAAGGTTCAAGGCAGAGGGGTTTCCTACTCTTTTGTCATGATGTAGACATTAATAAACCACGACGCACACAATATTATTTTTTTAAATATTATGACATCATTCCGACATTCAATTAACACCTGAATTCTGGTGCAAGACAACGAGAAACCACCGCATCGTTAATATGAAAAGCGCTTCTAGAAAATGAGTCTTTAAATTGAAGGAGATAAACATTTGAACAATAAAGAAGACTTTCAATACAATTATGGTTATGGAACTTAGTCACTTACCAGACTTTATAAAGGAGAAGTGGAAAGATGGCATGGAGAGAGACTCGCTTGATATAAAAAGGCAGAACAAGGTCAAAAACAAAACAAAATTATGGAACGTGGAACTAAAAGATCTTGCAGTGTTAACGGGGGGCATACTTGATGGTAAGACGACTTTAGACTGTTGGAGACCCGCAGAGAGTTCCAACATCAATGGAATGTTAAGGCCATGAGGCACGAACTACGCTTTTTAAAAAGCTGGCCGTTGAGTATAGGCTTTTATAGCTATTTCAAATTGGACCGACGAGCCTGCGGCCTTTTTTTTTTTCTTTTTTATGTGAGAGGAGGCAAACGAGCAGGCGGGTCACTTCGAGTGATGTGCCAACCGCCGCCCATGGACACCTGCAACGCCAGGAGGCTTACAAGTGAGTTGCCGGCCTTTTAGGAAGAGGAACGCTCTTTTTTTGAAGGTTCCCAAGTCGTAGCGGATCGGGAATACCTGCGCTGGCTGGTAGTTGGTTCCACAAAGAGGTGGTGCGCGGCAGAAACTGCCTTAAAAAACGCACAGTCGTGGAGCGCCAGACATCAAGGTGGTACGGATGGAACGTCGTATTCTGCCTTGATGTCCGGTGATGGAATTCCGCTGCAGGTATTAGCCCGATCAATTCATCAGAGCACTCCCCATGATAAATGCGGTAGAAGATGCAGAGGGAGCCTACATCTCTACGCAGAGCCAAAGGATCAAGCCGATCGGAAAGGATGGAGTCGTCGACGATACGAGCCGCTCTGCGTTGGATGCGATCAAATGGAAGGAGCTGGTATTGGTATTGGTATGTGCCTATCAAGAAAGACATGGTAGTATTTAATGTTGAGCAAGGTACGAACACAACACCAAACCATTAAATTAAGTTGAGTTATATAATGGTGTAATGTATAATAAACAATTTATTAGCAGTCAGTGTTGCTTACGGAGCGTAACTAGGTGACATGAATAACTTCATCATATAAAATTATGAAATAGTAAAAACTAATGTTTGTACGCTTGTAATAAACTTAAAAAATATTTGTCCAGTGTTCGTGAATAAGATGATCTTTGTTTGGGATTAGTCTGATCGAGCCGTTACCACATACATCTGTTTTGTTTTTTTAAATACGTGTCGTGTATATTTTATCACACTTCAATTACTGCTCCTTTAAGACTAATACTAAGATGTGTAGAAGGAAGCACGCTTTAAAAAGTAGAAAGTTACTAAAATGTAATTCATAAAACATAATTTTAATATTGGATAAAATTAAATGAGATTAAGAAATAAATTGTTTTTTTTTTAAATTTGATCTTAAAACAAGTTTTGTTTATGGGCATTCTGTGAATTAAAATTTTTATTGCCTTGAGGCATGCCACCACATCTAATTCATATCCTGAATAGTTTTATAATATAAAACAGACATGGAAAATATCAATACTTATGATTTACATTTTTATTTAGCTTTAAATAAAGCCAGAGAACGGATTGACTAATGTATCAACTCAGTTCATACAAAACGGTTTGAAGGCGAGTGTCACTAAAGGTGAACGTACTTTATACCTGCTTCTATATATTAAACACGACCTGAATCTTTCCATATACTTCTAATGACTCGATTTGTACAATCTGTTACAGTTAAATTTTCCTAGAAAGTTCACAAAGTGCACTAAGTATTCTTTTATTTTGTGGGTTTCCTGGACGAAAACGGTTATTAACGATAAGGCTGCCCGTTGCTCTTATATGTACTAAAATTTATTAACATTATCTACTTCTACTGTTACTACAACAAAATGTGAATGTTTTAATCCGTTTAAACTTTACAAAAGGTGTTTTGATTCTTTGACCTTTAGTTTGGGGCAAGCCACTACAGGAAAAACGATAGAGATTAATTAATAATTTGATTGGAAATTAAATCCGAGTCGCATTCCATTTCGTATAAGGCCTATCGTACCTACGCTTTTTGCAACCGCGCAAATCTACACTTTTGACAGATGACATCTCAGTGACACACGGCGTCACTGTGGTATTGTTTTGTCTGGATGGTTTTTGCGTTTATAAAATTTCCCGCTTAAAAACACAATCAATATTCACAATTTTGACAATACGGTTCAACATTTGTCACAATATTTTTCTGAATAACAATGACGCGTCACTTATAATAATCGTTTCTTTATTTTTCCTAAATTCATTTTTTGTTCCATAGACAAAACAAAACGTTCGACATTGTTTTGAATGAAACATTGACAGTTAGGACAACTTGTAACTTGTGCCCAGGCTACAAGTCTCGAGTGAATTTCTAGCCTACCATTTTCTAGATTATACGAAGTCTACTAATATAATTTCTTTATAGAAACAAAGACATGTCTTTTCTATCATTAGGATCCCTTCATACACAATTATAGCTTGTCTTGGTGCTAACACTACACATACTGTAATAATTTATTTTATTTCTCTAACGCATACAGCAAAATACAAATACATATTTAAATAAGTGAGCTAAATATTAGAACAAAAACAAAAAAACTTTATATAAATATACATATTATAACACCCAGATAACAAAACAATTTTTTTTTTGTTTTATATATGATTGTTTGGTTGTTTTTTAAAATTGTATACCTGTAATGCTGTGCATCCCTATAATTTATGCACAGCATTGTTTTTTTTAAGATTAATTTTGTTCGGGTTATGTTTGTATGTGTATTGTTGGTGTGCCTTATTAAATAAATAAATAACAGCTAACAAATATTTTCCTCACATAATTGTTATACCGGGGACCGAACCCGGGACCTCTATTTGGCATACGGCATAATTGCGTCGAGACATCAAATTGTATCTTTTCTATGCCACTGGGCCTTTGCCCAGGTACACCTGTTTATTTGAACATACTCTCTGGTAGAATGCAAATGCGACTCCAGTAGTCTTCATACGCGGAATCGTGGGTTACACCCGAGGAGTGTTTTAGTGGGTTTCGCTCACCGATCCTCTGAGTAGCAGAGGTTTCCTGGTTAGTGAGTCGAGTCCCACATATCCCCGTGACCTTTAGGTTGCGGTGGATGCGTAAAGCATTTCCTCCACGGTTATCAAAAAAAAGGGCCACATAAGAGTTATTGAAGTTGATTATATGTAATACAGGAAGTCACCAACTGATGTGTTGCAAACAGTACACATTTCATTCAATAATTGATAATAGAGGTCAATGTTACTGTATCATTTATTGTATGAATATTTTTTATTCGTTAACGATATCAAAGGAAATGAAAATATCATATATTTTTCGATCTAGACTTTCCGGGGGAAAGATAATTGATTTCATTATAAAAAAGTTAACTAGAGTTTATTGTCTTTACATTACATTTTTATTTATTTATTTACATTGGAACCCAAATATCCTTAGATAACTAAGGATATTTGGGTTCCAATGTAAATAAGTTGAAAGTTGAATCCTATAGAGCCTATTTTGATGCCTCACATAAATTTATTGAAGATTTTTAAAGTTAACATGTGAAAAATATTCGGAAAATCACATGTATGGAATACAAACTTTGCCTTGGAGTTTGCCGCTAGTGACGTTACACGGACGTTTACACTGTATATACTTAGTCTGGCCATAAATACTGTTACTATTCAAAAAAAGAAAATATTACGTTTGAATTTGGAATCTGTCATTTTTATATGATTGCTTGATGTGTTTTCTTATTTTCGCGCCATTATATTGTTAAATATTTTGTTATATTAAAATGGAGTGGGGTGATAAAGAGAACCGAATCGCTGTGATTGCCTTACATAAAGTAGGTATGGAGAAAAGTGCAATTTTTTAAAACCCTCCACCCGCTTGGTATTAGTCAAATGTTTGTTTACCGGGCTATTGATAGGTACAATGATACCTCCTCTGTTTGTGACAGAAAAAGATCTGGCCGTCCACGTACCGTTCGTGTGAAAAAGGTGATTAAAGCAGTTAGGGAAAGAATTCGAAGAAATCCTGTCCGTAAGCAAAAGATTTTATCTCGGGAGATGAAGATAGCTCCTAGAACCATGTCGCGTATATTAAAAGATGACTTAGGACTTGCAGCCTATAAGAGACGTACTGGTCACTTCTTAACTGATAATTTAAAGAAGAATAGGGTGGTAAAATCCAAACAACTACTTAAGCGGTACGCAAAGGGAGGTCACAAAAAAATTTTGTTTACGGATGAGAAAATTTTTACAATTGAGCAGTATTTTAATAAACAAAATGACCGTATTTATGCTGGAAGCTCTAAAGAAGCTTCGCAATTAGTAAACAGAGTACAACGTGGGCATTATCCCACTTCAGTGATGGTTTGGTGTGGTGTTAGCTATGAAGGGGTGACTGAGCCATATTTTTGTGAAAAAGGTATTAAAACGTCGGCACAAGTTTATCAAAATACCATTCTTGAGACGGTAGTTAAGCCTTTAACTAACACCATGTTCAATAACAAAGAATGGTGCTTTCAACAAGACTCGGCACCGGGTCATAGAGCTCGATCCACCCAATCTTGGTTGAAAACTAACGTTCCGGACTTTATCAGCACTGAAAACTGGCCGTCGTCAAGTCCTGACCTAAATCCATTGGATTATGATTTATGGTCAGTTTTAGAGAGTAAGGCTTGCTCTAAACGCCATGATAATTTGGAGTCCCTAAAACGATCCATTCGGTTGGCAGTGAAGAATTTTCCTCTAGAAAGAGTTCGTGCTGCTATTGATAACTGGCCTCAACGTTTAAAAGACTGTATTGCAGCCAATGGAGACCACTTCGAATAAACATTGTATATGTTTAATAGTTATATATTGATGTATTAAACTAACTCACTATGAAAGGAATAAATGTTACGTATAAAAAAAAAATCGTGCTTTTCTTTATAACAATATTTATGGCAAGACTATGTATATATATAAATTAATATTATAAACATATTGTATATAACATTCCTCTAACGAATTATCCAACTGGTATACAAATTTCGACGTTCAAGAATAAAATAATTACCGACTCGATTGAAACCGAACAAAAACTCGAGACGTTATGGCTAAAATAACAAATGTGTTATAAAAAAAATAATTAGTTACCTACAAAAAATACATGATTTGGATAGTATTAATATTGCATTAATCACGCAGATGCCAACTGGGTTCGTTTACAATTTATTGATGAGACCAAACTCGTCTTGACATTGGCACGTCAGCGTTGACCCCAACTGTAATCGATTATCGATATTATACCATATTCGATAATCGAAAAGATAACGATCTCGCAAACTGGTAGTTCATTCGAATTGCCAAAAGCTCATTATCTTTTGATATGATTTAATTAAACCGACTATAGATATGTCTCATAGCTGAGTACGGGAAACGACGTGGGAATTTAATAAAATCGGGTGTATTTCAGTTTAAAAAGTCTTATACGTGCTTGTGAAATTTTCAATTTCAAGAACTGGTTTTAGTAACATTTTGTCACCATAAAGGTCTGAAGTCCAAAGTATTTACACCAAAATATAAATACTTAAGAAGTATAGATGCAAATAAGACACACCACGAAACGAATTTTCATATTATATTATAATATTCTATCTATAATTCTTCTAAAAACCATAATATTTATATTAATTTAAAATAAGAATAAACAACCTATAAATCACTTGTATAAATTAACCAGAAATTAACAGTCTTCTTATATATAAGCTATATATAGCCGTTTAATATATAATATATTTTTATTATATCTAATTGTTTTTATAACATTCATTTAAATAATATTTAACACTATACAGACGCGTTAGCGCATTTAATATAATATTTTTAACACAAGCTTTTTTAAATACAAAGTGTACTCACATTAAAGTACCTTAATTGGCATCTTGTAAGGGTCACGATGTCACAATAATTATGCGAGTTGAACTTGGTTATTAGCGTGATAGACTAAGTACTGTCTCAAGGCGATAAATTGTCACTGACAACTTTGTAGTAAATATTTTTTTAACACAACGCTTGCCTTGAAAACTGGAGAACGAATAATTGCATGGAAAGACGGGGAAACCTGGAGTGAATTTAAACTGCTGCAACTCACAAAGAGGTCTAAAAGCTACATAAGATTTTCGATTTTAAGATCTTTTAGTTGTGGTAGTTGCCCTGTCTTCTATAGAAAGGCAAAAGTAATAAATTTAATACGTTTAAATATTCGTTAATTGATTTAACTTTTGTACATTATTTAATAACTTTGTATGTGAAATAAAAAACGTTGTGAACTGTTTGAATGTTTATTAAATTTAGATTTAGATGATGTTAAAAATTTCCAAAAATTAAGTTTGTATGTTCACTTTTGTTGTGAGAATGTTAGGTGTGTTTCAAAAACATCACTTGGTTATACATTACTTTTAATTTAATGAAAAAAAAAAGTTTTTAGGTTTTTAATTTTGAATCTAATTATAAACACAAGACCAAATTATTTTTCTAAAGTTTTATAATTTACATTTATGAAATTATATCTATCAATATTCTATCTATAACATCATAATAATTGTATTATCGGTAAGAATCTATTAAAGCAAGTACAACAATATAACGGTTAATAAATGAATCTACGACGAAATCAGAAAGGCGAGACAAAGATTAATACGATTTTGCAATTTGTGTTAGATTTAACGATATTAGAATATAAATGCTATAAAGTTTCAACCAATTAGAAGCTTTTAGTAAAGGCCAGCTATCCCTACCACGACTTAGCTATCCAGACCGTTACTTAAAAGCTGTGGACTTATAATTAAATTCTTTGAATTTATAATATTTTTTGTCGTTCCACCACTGCGCGTTTCGTAAGACATTTCATACCACGCACCACCACGTTATGGAACAAGCGGCCCGCCACGGTATTTCCGAACCATTACGACTTAGGGTCCTTCAAGAAAAGCGTACAAATCCCTAAAAGGCCGGCAACGCACCCATGAGCTCCCAGCCACATGAGTGTCCATGGGTGGCGACTTCACCTTTTTGGTGGGCTTCCTGCTCGTTTGCCCCCTCTTCTATATAAAAAAAAAATAAAAATTTTGGAAATTAAGATAGATATAAATAACTCATTAAGGATACATAATTTTGTGATGAACTATCGTTATAATAACAATATTGCAATGAAAAATTTATTAAAATTCGTTGCATCATACGAAATTTACGAAAAGAAAGTGGTAAGCTCTTCGCGTTTTCAGATTTCGAATTATGAAAGTGTTTCTACAATGTTTTGAGTTTTATGCTAATGATAATAAGGTATATTTTGAAATACCAAATGCCAAAAATTGCTGATTCATTTTTTTAAACTACCGTCTTATTCTTTTTATTAAACCAATTTGTGGCATATCAGACTGGTGTAATGACAAGACGGGTACCGTCACTAATAATGCGAATATTTATTAGCCACAGTAATGTTTCTGAGGGTATTTCTTAAAATACATGTTGAATTTGAGTTTTGGTCCCAAACCGAAGGTAGCAAACCTTTTAATTACCTTAAACTGACTATAATACGAATTCTGAGACATCTCACATTCTTCATACGGTATGGTACCTGTAAGGCTTAATGAGAACTAAACTAGTGTTGTGTTAGAAAAAGCCAATATGTAGATAGAACTATGATATCTAGGACAACATTATAATATTATATCTTGGTTTAAGTTAATTTTTAGTTGAAAGAGGTCGCTTTTTGACCAAACCACATTTAATTATCTGCATTGACTGCTTTTTAAATATTTATTTATTATTTAAAATATTTATTTTTGAGTTTTTTTTTTGTCTTCGGTTTGTAATGTCAATAAAGTGTTCTTTAATAACAAATTCTAGTAGCCATCATTTTTATACTTATTTTTATACTTTATTTCTTAATTACATTGAATATAATCAAATTCCACTAATAATGAATTAATATACATTATAACCGTAATAGCAATACATTTTAAATGTATTTCGACAATTCGAACATGGCCACAAGTTGAATGACATTCTGACAGGCATCTGACAGGCCAATAGTTTGCATTTTGACATTTGTACACATCCCAAACTTTCCGCTTCCGAATCGGATGCCACTATCATTAACCACTTATTAACTCACGGTTAAATTTTAACACGTAAACGCTGTAATTATTATAATTGTGAAATTATCGATGTCCCGTACATCACCATTGGAAAAATGTCACTTGACCACTTTCGGTTGCGAAGGCCCTGCCAAGGGTCACTATGCCATATTCGAAGCAGTTTGTCATGTACCATTACATGTTTATCGTTAAGCTTCGATTTTCAAATATAATAGACATTGAAATCGAGCTTTTCTAGTCCAGTGTGAAGCTTTAACGTGCTTTGAGCTTTAACGACTTACTTGCCTATTGGATTCATCTATCTTTGTGCAATTAACTTTCGCTTATATTGTAAAGGTCGCAAGGAAACCATGTGTAGCTTAGACATATGTGTTACGAATTTTCCACCAAAGAAAATACTATTCATGAAGGTAGTATCTGTTTATCGCTAAAGAACTCTATAGTTATATATATGTAATGATTTTGTAAACATGGGGGGGATAGGAGCCATACCCTTTATTTTAATTATTACCACATTAGCTCTAGAAAATACTATTCATGTGTAGGTGTGAAGTTGTTTTGTTTGAATGGTATCTGTTTATATAAACAAAAGTGTTCTATTATTAATGATTATGTAAGTATGATTTTGTATGAACCAAGGCTTAATTCGAAGATTTATATATAGGTCTATTCGAAGTACGTCGGCCAATCAAGTTGTCCCCAATAATAACGCTTAGCTAGGTGAAGCAGGGCCGTTGACATGTTGTGAAATGAGCAAATAAATGGAATGAAATGTGATATTTAACTGAGTACGCGCTGCATATTTAGGATCGCGTGAGTTCGCTGTGTGTGACATGGTATAGGCGGCAGCGATTTATTCACCGCTTCGTTTCGTGTAATTAAAAAGTAATTAAAACTTTAATGAAATAGCAAAGTAAATGGTTTAAGTAGACTTTTTTCTCGATAGAAATAAGTAAGTTTAACACTGGCACTATCTACCTTAAAGTATGTTTATAACTAAAACGTTTGGTATTTATGGCAGAGAACTCCTGTTTGATGTGAGACCAGCAGGTTAGGATTTCACATAGGCTTTGTGAAATAGGCTTTTTTCATATAGTGACATATATATATATATATTTTTTTTTCATATAGTGAAATATAGTTTGTACAAGAAAACTTATTTTAAATAAGTAACAACGGCCGTTTTATATGACAGGCATGAGGCTGTCGATAGTCTTAACACACTTAAAATCTGTTAATTTTGTATAGTACTTTTCATATTGCGTAAACGTCTTAGAGTTAACCGGAAACTAGACCGGCCAACACTTGGACCAACATATTACGAAAAGTCCAATACATTATGTCGTGATGCAACGTTAAAAAATTGCACATAAATATGTCTGCAATAGTGTCAGTGGGCTATTGAATATCATTAGGCATTATTGATGTTAAATCAATTAGAGTTTTGTTCAAATCAAAAGGTGGCATTCGATCAAGGATAAGGCTTAGAAAATGCGTTAAAAATGCGTCAAAGATGATGTGAATCTCTTGAACAATAGAGCTTTATTACTACAAATTTGTGACAGAGACAGATGTACAGTGTAAATTCCATGTAACGTCACTCGATTAAACGACAAACTATCTAAGTCGTTGAAATCAATTGACGTTGGTTTGTTTAGCTTGTATTATAATTCTGATTTTTCTTCTCTCCATTTAACGACCAATCAATAACGCCATAAAATGCACAGTACCTTCAGCGTCGTTATATACAGTTTACACTATATTTTCATATAATATAATAAGCCCTTTTTATTTCCATATATAAGTTACATTGCAAATGTTATTAGTGAAGTGAAAGTGAAAATGAGAATGTTATAGTTTTTTTTTATATTTTCATAAGCTATAAGCAATTGTACTCACCATGATTAAGTTTTCCCTGTTGAGAGATAAGCATACTGAGAGGAACGGATTTATCGTCCCCCGATATACGTGGATTCAAACCAAAAAGTCGATTTCGGGCACTCTGCCCCACCGCCTTGTATTGCTTGTGACCCATTTTTATTAGCTTTTGGTACTCATCCGGATCTGGAAAGATAAATGAAATTCATTACACTGTAATTACACCCGTTTCATTCTAACTTCTTTATCTATTTTTGACATATTTATACTTTTTTGTAGATGACAGGGAAAAAAGCAAATTGAACCAGAGAGTAAAGTTTTCCATCACTGCGCGTTTCGTAAGACATTTCTTACCACGAACCGCTACTTTATGGAACAAGCTGCCCGCCACTGTATTTCCGAACCACTACGACTTAGGGTCCTTCAAGAAAAAAGCGTACAAACCCCCTAAAAGGCCGACAACGCACTCATCAGCTCCCAGCCACGTAAGTGTCCATGGGCGGCAACCTACTCGTGTGCCCCCTCTTCTATAAAAAAAAAAGTAGTCCATAGACACTCATATGGCCGGGCCGTGTGAGTAGTACTGGCCTCTGCGTATATTAATTATTAAACATATAGGATACCCAACAGTAGTAGTAACTTAGTAGTAGCGGTTTTATTAGCTGTTTGAGTGCTAACATATGAGTATATATATATATTTATAATTGTATACTTAGAACACAGTCAAGCAATGTTTTCGTGTATATTCATGATCGGTGTTCCGATTATAAAACTTTAACTTTTCACAAACAAAACAAAAAATTGCAAATATTTATTTAGTTAAATACTTATAGCTAATGAGGCCAACCTTTGGGGCCATACCATTATGTATTATTAACAAAAAAGGCTTCTCTTCATAACTTAAGTTACATAAATTAAAATCTTGAGGCAATCTCTGCCTTCCGTATGACGAAAACTTGTTATCAGAGCGTAACGTATAATTTACTTGTAGCGACTATAATGATCAGTTTTACGTTAAAAATACAAAACCAAAAAATATAGAACGCGGTCTGAATTTTTTTGTAAACTAAGGAGACTTTTGAAGCATTCAAACCTTGGTTAAGGAAAAATATAGGCAATATATCATTTTATAATACAACCCATTTAATAAGGCAGATTATCGTTAATAAAAATGCATTTTTTTCTATTGGAGTAACGAATCTTGGACCTTGGCTTACAAGAGCATAGAGCTGGTGCTTTTCTAGCTCCCTGTGTAAGTAGGACAAACTTTTTAAATTTACATTTTTCATTATTTTAATTATTGTATAGTAATAAATTGACGATTTGCTGTCATTTTTATGTTATATTTTTTATATAAAAAAATAGTTATCCTCCATAAATCTTAACTATTAAAACACTGTGTTAAGCCTATATAAATAAATTATCAGTTTTAAGTTTAATACCTCATAAATAATAGATGTAAATTCTTGTATTTGACGCAAACAAACCGGAAATGTAATATTACAATTCGGAAGTAGCATCTGATTTAGAATAGTTAGAATATTAACGAATAACCTAAACCCAAGGCTGTGATATTGATAGGAAGTTTTTTTATAAGGAAGCATTTTTAGATTATGGTTGATTATTTATGATAAAAAAGGACTGTTAACCTTATTATCATTTCCATAAAATCATTTCCACATTTCCATAACAATCAACTAACTTTCTTGCCTGCTTCTTCTCAGCTTGGTCGCGTACCAACAGGCGGTTCTACGCCTGTTGGTACGAGACTTGTTGGTACGTACTTAGGTTTGAGACGATTCAAAATTGTCCTATGTACCTTGATGAATGAAGATATTTTGACTTTGACTTATCAGTATAAAATTAAATATTCAAATTTATGTTTTGTGGTTCCATATCCATAGTTATAATATAACCTCGCCTATATTTTCATGACATGCCGTATGCACGTATAATAAAATATACTTCTATTGAATTGTTTATTATAAAAACATTTTTGAAAGTCAAAATCAAATTATATTTCTGTTGCCAATTCTTAATCATCTTACCACTTCAATTAAGCGCTGTTTTTTAAATTATATGTTTTTATATAAGGTTAGACATGTCTTATAATAAAAGCGCTTTATGCATAATTGAGTTAGATTTGTGTCAGTTTTGGCTGCATTATACGTTATTAATATTGCCTCTGTGGCTAATACATAGAAAAATTTATGGTTTTAAAATGATTTTGATGAATTAAATCATTCATTTGTTTGTTGAATTTTATATTTTTTTCGTATAAAATCAAGTGAATAGGTACAAGAAAAGTAATACAATAAGAAAATAAAATTTAAATATATATTATATTGTGAGTAAAGTGGGACAATTGAAAAAGTCCGTTTCGGATGAAACTATGCATCAATCAAAGCGTACATTTTCGCACACAAGTGCCAAAGTGAAATTGGTTGTATTTTGAACTTTCACTCAGGTACTTTCGCGAAAGTAATAATTATAGAAGAATAGCGGTCACCGATGCCTAACCATTCACAACATCACCATCAAGTAAGCGAGTTATATTGACGTGGAAGGATTTAAGGTTGTATGTCGCGATTCCCACTGACTTGTCATAGAGAAAACAAAAGCTGGTGAAATACAGACAGACAAGTAACGTGACCTGGGCTCGTCCTTAACTGTAATTTATACACGATATCTCGAATTAAATTTATTACACATTAATTTGTGGTTAACCGCTGGTGTCCCCCAATAATATATAGCCAATATATTAATAGACAATAGGAAGTTAAGCTTATAAATCGGCATTGACCTTCAATTTTCAAAATTGTTATAATATTTTTTCTTTAGTGTTATGTTTCAGTCACAAATGCGATTGAACATCGAACTGTGCATAACGGTAAAAAAAAACTCGAAAATATCTTTCTTATGTTTCTTGCGGTTGTCAAATAATAAAATTAATTTTGACACTATAATTAACATTACGGCCAGCTCCCAAATCAAGGGTAAAGTGGACGAGAAGAACTGGCAAGAACTTCCGCCACTCAATCGCCAAGTATATTCTAGAACGGTTGTAAAGAGCGACCATTACACTCCAGTGAAATCCAATATCTCTATATAAAAGACAATTTAAAAAATAGTTTACTACATTATAGTGAGAGCAACCCGCAACACACAATCCAGGAATAATGATTAGCAGTGCAACTCAAGTCCAAACAGTCACCACAAGTAGCATCCGTTCACGAGAACTATGTACATTAGAGATTTTAGAGATAGGAATTCGTGTAAGACCTGAGAGCTATTAAGTTTCTGGCCGGTACTTCTCGGTAAGTGCCTTACGGTAGAATAAAAAATATACGATTCAAAAGTAACTTTATAAAGACCTACTTGAACTGAGATATTTTGTTTATACTTTCACCATGAAAATTATAACTACAGTACTTAAGTTGTATGTAGCTTAGGTAAGATTTTGTGTAGGTCAAATTAACCTAGTTCAATTTTGTGTTTTATAAAGTTTTTTATTCATACCACAAAGGTTAGTCAACGGACGAAATTGCATAAACCACATCCGGTGCATATTAAAATTGCTTTTTTTTAATTTATTTTTTTATTAAATTACACATTTTGGTATATGGATAAAGTATTGATTATTTTCTTATAAAGTCTGGAATTCTACATTTGAAACTGATTTGATTTAAGAATTATACTAAAGTTTTAATTTAAATAAACTAAACACGGAATTAAAATGTAAAAAGCCCAATCTTTGTGGCAGAGTACCCATATTGCTGGCATTTCTTCGCTGTCATGCGTTGAATTGAATCATGTCATTTAATTATATATCATATGAAGTTTGAATATTTGATTTAATGTGATGGTTATCGACGTTGGGAAGATTCGACCTGTTCATATTTTTTTGAAAATGTTCAGTATTTGGACTTTCTACACTAAACTTATCGCAATATTGTTAAAGAATTCAAAATTATGTGGTTCGGTCACTTACGTTTTTGACAGAATCGATGAGCCCATTATTGTCGTGATGTATTTAATATTTCGCGAATAACCTTACCGAATAGAGATGTCTAAATTAATTTTAAGTTTTTTTTTTGTTCAGGAAATAAGTTTTGGCGTTCAAGGTTTCATTCGGTCACACTTCTGAATCTTGTCTTGCTACATAATTTCTAATAACTCTTAAATCACTTTGTATTTAGTACTTGCAATAGATCCTCCAGATGTTTTTCATATCGCTCTACCTTGGAGTAGAGTCGTTAGTTCTTGTATGTTGCAATACTTTAAATATATATGTATGCCGGATTAAATCAATACGTGTTTTGTAACTTTTGATTTGTTTAAGAATTGTTTTAATCATTTATTATAAATAGAATGAAATAGTTCACTTAAGCAATCAATGTGTATAAAATATGTTATAATATTAATATATCTTATTATATATATAATGAATAGAATGAAATAGATCCAATATTTACCTCAGTGAATAAAGATATTTTGACTTTTGTTATTCACAATTGTACAGTCAAAGTGGACATGGCAATTTGTGAGAGGTATAATCACTTAAGCAATTAATGTGTATAAAATATGTTAAAATATATAGATACAATACAAGACGGAATATTATGTGTAAGAAAATAATATATTTATATTTACATTATTCTTTCACATAATATTCTGTCTTGTATTGTATCTAAAACACAAATCAGACACACAAAGCTGATGTAATAGATCAAGCCAATTTAGACATTTGTACGTCTCACTACCAACATGTATAAAATATATTAAGTTATGTATTATATCCCTTAATATGGTAGAAAGTGTTGTACCACTTAAGTTACGGTTGAGTAAAGATATGTCTAGCAATATTTGCGCGTCGGCTGACATCGCGGTCAAGGTAATTTGATTTCTTTTCCAATACGCATTTAACAGTGTATTGATAGATAATATGAAATAAGTTTTCTTGTGTGTTAAGTCTTTTTTTGGCGAACACACACGAACGATAGCAACACCTAAACGTTTTTAAATACACAAAATTTGTCGTTCAATAAATTAAAAAAAAAATTATTAAGCAAAAAAGCCTTTTAAAGGCTTTTACATGAAAAAGATTTTTGGGAATGAGTCGATTTTTAATATTTTATTTTTGAATGTGAGCAAAAAATAAATGATATTATTCTGAGATTTGTGTTTCTAACGCAAAACTGTTGGCGGCATTTTTTGAGAGACCTCGCGGGTTTGTGGAAAGATTTGATTTGAATGTTTGATTAGATTTTATAACATTTAACGTTCCCATGAATAATGAGGAGTTACAATAAGTTACCAGCAGTACCGTGATACCAATATTGATCTGTTCTCCGGCTTTCCGAGAACAGATAAAGCATTTCTCCAGCTTTACGTACTCTGTCATGTTTCTTTGTTTGTGTTTGTAAATTTAGTTTACATATTTTTTTGTGCACGCCTTCACGCGCTTATTGAAAGGCTGCATTATGGTTATACCTCGCCTTGTTGGCGTGTTGAAATAATAATTCAATAAAGTATCTAGAAATAATTAAAATAACAATATTCTTGCTCTAATATTTTTATATCGAAAGGCGAAACGTTAATTGTTTTTATAACAAATCTACTTGATAGATTTTAAATGCATGAATTTGAAGCTACGTGTATCAGTTATTCGTTTTTGTGAACGTCCGTATACTGATCTAACGGTAAAAAAAATACTTTAAATCAATCAACACACAAATGTCTAATCTCATAATATTATGAGAACATTTTTAAGGTTATATATGAGCCGTAATTTACCATGTCAAGCACAACAACTTTCGAAATCTAACTTTTATTTTTTTAATAATTACACACAGTACACACATTTTATAGTAAAGTCTATATTATTTATATCTATATTATTTTATACTAAATCCCACATCTACGCTATCTAAACGATCAAAAGGCAACTGGACGAAAGGCAGTGGCCTAACGTCCAGTTTTGTCTTCAACAAATATAAGGATAAAGTTTAAATTAAAGCTTCCCATAACTTTCATGCCGGAATGTCGAACAGACGATCCCGGTTTTGAGTCCCGGTACTGTAAGCGCGTGTAATAAATGCATATCAGTCGCTATAAGAAAGGTCGCCGGTAGAATGTTGGCAGAAGGAAGAAGTCGTATTTGCGGAATATTCGGGAATGGACCGGAATAGCTGCGGAGCTATTCCGCAGAACTAAGAATAGAGAGGCTGCCGGTAAGCTGATTCAACCATGCAACTTGTTAGAGAGGCACTCCAAGAAGAAAAATACATAGATATATTGGAGCAAGGTGGAGTACTTACTCTTAGAAGAAGTTGCTATTGCACGAGTTATAAATGACTAATTGTGTAATAATAAGTGTTCTTGGGACATCATTTCCTAAAACATAAATCAACCAAGCCGTATTTCTCGCGTACGAACAGGCGTAGAATCACTTAGACATAAAACGATTAAAAATGGCCCTATGTACCTCAGTGAATAAAGATATTTTGACTTTTGTAATTCACAATTGTACAGTCAAAGTGGACATGGTAATTTGTGAGAGGTATAATCAAACGGTAAGCGAGATAGAGAACGGCCTTTTAGGTGATGGGACATTAGCAATGGTGAAGATGGTTGCCACTTGGCAAGGGAAGAAACTTTTATATGCAACGGGACGAATGAACTCACGGAGGTATTTAAAATAGATATACACAACAAATGTGTGTAATTCTAGACCGTACCGGGTATTGAAACCGGGACTCTCCGTTCGGTATTCCGGCTTTTAACCATTCAACCAAGCGATATAATAAATTAGATTGGCAGTAATCATAAGTTATTATACAATTAAAATGTATTATATTTCTTTTGTTTTTTTATTGTAAAACTAGGCGACTAGTTTTTTTAACTCGTTTAATAAATACGTACATGGTTTTTATACGCATTTACGATTATCAAAAGCGTTTAATCTCAATCTTTATGACATTGACGTTTGATTTAGATTACATGTCAAAATTGTATCTAATTTGAATATCAGATTACATCAAAGGGACATCGAAGATTTTCCTTAAGACGTCATTAAATATATAAGAGCTTTTTTGTTAATTATTTTTTAATACATGTGCGCCGTGTTACCCGACATATAAATATGTCAATCGAATACATACGTGTTATGTACTTATCGAATGTAGCACCCAAATTGAACTAAATAATATTTTATTAATATTTAATAGGTTTCAAATTATTCTTATATTATAATAATATAACACTTCCTGTATATTGTAAATAATTAAATAAGTAACTGAGGTTGAAAATATTAATTAGCTTCTGTTTGAAAATTTATAATTATATATATAAAAAAAATAGCTATTAAGTTACAAAAACTAACTGAAAAATATTCAGATATAGGAGATAAGAGAGGCATAGGAGCCCACACGAAACTCTATAGTTTCTTTGTTAAAATATCAAATAATGTTATAATTTCAAAGATTGTGGGTACCAAGACCAAACTCTTTAAATCTATTTTAGTTTTTTACTTATTCGTGTAAGTTTTCTATTTTAAAGTAGAATTAATTTATCACACACACAAACATAACCCGAACAAAATTACAAAAATACACAAGACATGTATGTGCATAAATTATAGGGATGCACAGCATTACAGGTATACAATGAACAATTTAAAAAAAAAACTAAACAATCATATATAAAACAAAAAGTAAAGAAAACTCTACACTCAGAAATAAAACAAAAAATTAACGTTCCTAAATTGGAGTCTATTGGCGAAAACCGCAACAATTTGCGTCTGAAGACATGGATTTTCTCAATGTTAATAAATTATTATTGGTCACGCAAAAATTCAACGGATGAATATGAATTTATTGCATACAACACTCGCAGATTTGCCACGAAACATTGATAACAGGTTTAAATTCGTTATAAATATAAATTAGGAATGTGAGGATATCATAGTTTTGAATATGGAATTCCGAATGTTCATATTTCGTATACAGTTGACCGTATTGTGACCTGATTTTTTCTCATATGAAAGGTATAAAATATCGGCTAGTTTTCACTTTATTCTTTGTTTAGGTCGATTTGATATTACCACATACATACTGGGTTAGTTAACTACATCAAGTTTCTACAAAGAACATTTGCAGGTTACCCCAAGTTTCATAGTGAGTTAATGAGATCTGGTCAGTCAATTTAGTTTGAATAATATGATACATTTACGGTCGGTCAGCCCCATGGATTTATAGGTTGTAACAATGAAAGAAGTTATACTCTAAAATCTCAAACAATTAATGTTCTATATCGATTCGCACCAAATACAATAAAACGCAATATTCATACTTACACCTCCCATTTTTAACTTTTAATAAATACTTTTATCACTCAGGTGACAGCTAATAATAGACTCATAAATTAAACCGGCAATCAAACCCTGGCAGGCGGTTTGATATAACCATTGCACCAATTGGATCGCTTTGGTTCATGTTAAAAAAGAAGAAACTCGATTGATTCACACGGTTGTCAGCTGGTAACCATGACAACTACACATAGGTAAAGTCTGCTGAGTTTTTTTGTCAGACCCATTTGGATCGCTGATACACTTCCGTGTAGAAGATTAAAATAAATAAACATTCCGTTTTTAAAAATTTCAAAACGTCATCTTACATTAGTCTGTGGTAATGATCTGTAGTCTGTATCGGTCATGTATGACCTTTTTGCGGTACGTAGGTTACTGGCAACCCTAACGATGTTACATGATGCTTATACAATATTACCTAGTGACACACAGAAGCGTTTCCGGGTGTCATTATATGTATTGCGTTATCTGTGCCGAGAGAGAAAAACTGAGTGTGTTCTGTATTCAATACTATGTGAGTTGACATATCAAATATATACAGTTTGTACCAGGAAATTGAATTTTTTAATTTATTAATCCCTATAAATATATTTACACACACATACAAAGTTTCTTATTTATATGTGTACATTAAACGTGATATTTCTTATTTATATATGTAGAAATTTATGTAAACGTGGAATACTATTGTTTTTTGTATATTTAATTGCCTATGTAAAATAAAATGAGCGTGTTCTACAAATACAAGCAAAAAATTGCTTAATGAAAACATTTTGTATTAACATATTAAACTTAAGGAAAAGCCATACATATTTGTTTTTTTAGTTTACAAGAAGGTTAATTAAAATCACATGAATATAATGTTTTATACAGCTGTAAACTCAATGATATGTCGATTGTCGAATGGATTGCTTTAGAGATGTTATTTATTCAAATCAAAAGATAGAAGACTCAATTAATATATTAAAACCCAAGCTAACATATGTAATGTATCGTACGTAGAAATTCTTTCAAAAAACAACTAAGACTCAACCTCGCACATTCACTCACACAGAAACACCATTGCACACACGAATACACACACACTAATACACACACACACGCACTTAAATGCTCGTTCTTCACATAATATACTGCACTTGTTCATATGTACATATATATATATTTTTATTTATTTTTTTCTGTTCTTCGATTCTATTTCCGGTTCTATGTTTTAACCTTATTTTGGCTTTGTTTTTAATCTATTTTTATTGTGTAAACTTTTTGTGATAAGCTGTATAGGTTTAAGAAATAAAAAAAATAAAATAAAAGTAACAATTACGGCCATATTTATCTTATAATCCATACTAATATTATAAATGCGAAAGTAACTCTGTCTGTCTGTTACGCTTTCCCGCTCAAAATACTGAACCAATTTCGATGAAATTTGGTATGGAGATCTATAAAAGAGGGTTGAATAGGTTGAAATAGGGGATGAAACTTATCAACCGATTTTTTTAATTCCACGCGGACGAAATCGCGGGCATTGGCTAGTCACTGATATATTTATAAGAAAATGGCTAGTATGAGATGTTATTCACTCCTTTTAAGGTGGTATTATCATAAAAAAAACTAGCGGTAGCAAATACTATTTTGGTGGCAGTGATGTGAACAAATCAATATTTCACTGAGACTCTAATCATTATATCAAATTATATGTATGTACAATATACGTACTAAACTTTAAAAAAAACTATACAAGTTCTATCTTAATACTTAGTTAATTATATGAAAATACATTAGCGGTTAATATGCGGATACATATAATTATTAACATAAATACACAAATATAGCTGGATACACAAAGAACTTGTAATAGTAATAATGGGAATTCTATTTATTCTAAAATGACTACAAAACAATAAAAAAAAACAAATTTATTTATAAGTATTGTATATTGTGTTTGAACGCGTCAATCTTATGAACGTTATTGAATTGTAACGTTCTATCTAAAAGCTCTATATAAAACGCTTTGTATTAAGATAGGATAAATAGCTCTTACATGACGCTAATACTACTAAGTATTACTATACTACTAATGGAGTAGACGAGTAGTAAAGTATGAATGTTTTTGACGTAATATATATTACTATACTATATTAAACCATTAAATCAGATTGAATAATATATATACTCATTATAAAGCTGTGTTAAACTGTTTACTGTTTATAGTTCGTGGAATTGTGTATAAATTATGCCAATTGCGTTTATGTCCTTAGATATGTGCGAGCGAAATTGCGAGAAAACCTTGTGGTCGTTGTAAAAAAGCCTTATAGTTAAATTTATTATTTTTCATGTTACCGAAGTATATTATGTCGCGACATTCTGTCAAGTTTCAATGAGCTGAAAAAAGATTCATAAATATTCGTTATAACAGTCACTATAGATCATCCACACTATAGACACTGAAGGGTGCATTTTATGGCGTTATAGAGATCGGGCGTTAAATGGATAGAAAAAAATCATTGTATGGAATACAAGCTTAACCAACCAAAGCGAATTGATTTCGACGCTTTAGAGAGTTTGTTGTTAAATCCAGTGCTGTTACATGGGGTATACACTGTATTTTTTAATAATGCAAACGAGTAGTAAGTGCTCCAGAAAGGTATTGCATGTAGGCATGAGAGGCATTCACTCACTTCGCCGGAGGCACGTAAGTGCGTCGCCGGCCTTTTGAGAATTGGTGCACTTAATTCATATAGGATCCTATGTCGTATTGGTTTCAATTCACACATTCAATTCACATTTCCTTCAAGTAAAGGCGATCAGTGACAAATTCATACTTCCTTATATGTAATAAAATCATGACAAACTCATATGACTATTATGTGAACAATGATTATGAAATAATTGATAATAAAATTGCTCTGTTTATTAACCAGCTCTTAGACTATATTTTTCTAAAAAAAACCCGATGACCTAGGCCTTGTAGTGTAATCAGGTAACCTTAGTGATTATAATCAATTAGTCATATTTAATTTTATGTTTTTTTACTGACATATGATCCCCTCTCGATTGCGACATGTTTGCGTAAGGCAAGTGATAGCCTTAGTTGCAGAAGGCTGATCACTTTTTCTTAATTTATTTTTTAGTTAGAAATGTTATCGCATTAACCATTTGGAGATGGCGGTACAAGTGCAACTAAAATGAGTTAACAGTGTGAAGGGACAGACGGAACAACAACACACATTGTCAGTGTTCAACGATAGGCGGAACAACAACACGCGGTTGTCAGTGTTCAACGACAGGCGGAACAACAACACGCGGTTGTCAGTGTCTAACGACAGACGGAAGAACAACACACATTGTCAGTGTAAAACGACAGGCGGATAAACAACACACGTTGTCAGTGTGAAACGACAGATGGAACAACAACATTTATTTGTTGAAAATCATAGGTGAAACATAGTTGTTTCACTGTGATAGTTCACAGGGTATATTATCAGGCCCTCAGCTCGTGTTCAAACCTAAGGTTAACATATAAGGTGATAATTATCCCGTCCAATACTAAGAAATATATTAAAAGACGATTAGGTCAACGAAATCTAGGTCATTAACTAAAGGCTGACCTTGAATGCCAGTTGTATTGGATAAACTGAACCACCTTAATTTACTTAATAATTACTCTTAATGATTTGTTCACAATTTGTATGTAAATATAAACGTCGAAGCTTTAATGCTAAATGTTAAAATTAATTCTAACGAAACAACAAAAAATATGGTATCACGTTGTTGCAGTGAGTTACTTAATAACATAGTGCATTTGCAATAAAAAAAAATAATAAATTTGTTCAGTTCTCAAATAAATCTACTTAATGGATGTTTGTCTCGCAAAAAACTTGAGTGCACGAAATAAATCAACATTTTGAATATGATTTTTTACGTCTATTAGACATGGTATAACACTTACTTAAAGATATGTTTGAAATATACTTTTAGGCATATTATACAGATGCCCAAGCGATTTATAGATAATTTTTTTTTTACATTTATATATTTCCGTCATATAATCGTATCAGAGATTACATGTACTCGTACGTCACGTAAGTGCTTAAGAAGCCAAAATTGATACGAGTTATTAAACTAACCTTTCTTGAAAAAAGGCAACGCACTCACGAGCTTCAAGCCTCCAAGCTCGTACCCCTTCCGGTACAATTGTACAATTGTTGACCCGAAAATCAAACCTGGGACCTTCTGTCAGACTGGCATGGCAATCCATGGTAATCGTGGTAAACATGGTAATCGTCAAACAATTAATTGGCTGTTCAATCTCAAGATTACAAACTTAATGTAAAACTTAGCATAGTGTAACAAAACATCACAAACTGCTTTTTTTCTACCGATAACTACTTAATACAACTTATGCATTTATATTAATGTCTTAGTCGTAATATTTATATTGAATATTATTTAATTGATAATTATGTTCTTGAATTAACAAAGTCATTAAAACTTATTAATTGGATAAACGCAAATATTTAAGCAAACTTCAACGCACTAGTGAAGGGTTAACAGGAGTTAATATCGAATAATAAGCTTCAAAACAACCCACAGTCAAAATAACCATGTACCGGACTTAATATATACAGTTTTATAGACGTACGCACTTGCGAAATCGTTATAATTAAAATCGAGGAGCGTTTTTATCGACACATTCCTAAACCCGACAGACTTGATTTTCGTTAATACCCCCCCAAATTGACGTAGACGGGAACTACCGCGTAACTTGTTTTGCGGCTTTGTTTTGTATTGATTTTTAACTCAAAGTACGCAAGTTTTCATTTTGAAAACTAAGTGACGCAGACTCCACGGGTTTTGTGAGAAGATTCAAACGTTAGGGCTAAATAAGATACACAATAAGAACACGTAAGCAAAGCAATATATTGGTCTGTGACTAGATTTTAATAATCTGTGTGCGTATAATAAATAATGGTTACTACATAACACACACTTTAAATTGAGAGACGAAAATAAGGAAAATCACACATTTGTAAGACTAGACTAAGGTATAATTAAAAAATGAGCGATGCCATCAGACAGTTTACATTTTTCATTCTTTTTTCTCAATCAGGTTGTTCTCACTATAACGTAAAGCCATTTCAAGGTCTCGTTATTTTATTGTTTTAGACATTTGATATTTGTGATGCATCCATTGGATGATTTCTCATAAGCGTTCTGTAAGATATACTTGGCGTTTTACAGGTGTGCCGGAGAGCTTTTTGACAGTTCTCGTCCTCTCTACGCCCTTGATTTGGTAACTGCCAGTAATTGTAGAATCATTTTTTTTAAATGTATTTATAATAACACGTGTTTGCTTACTCTGTACCTACCAAAGTCAACACACGTTTTTCTAACGTCTTTAATAAATAGTATAAAGCTGTGTATATAACAGTATGTATACACTACTAGTAAAAAGACTAACGAAGAATCATTATAAAGGTATGTCCACGGTATAATAGTATGTAATTATTTAAAAAAAAATTCTATAGCTAAAAGTTTTATAGCTTGAAAATTTTAATTAATTTTACTTGCTCTTAATTTTATTTAGTTATTATTATAGAATTGTATATATAATAAATATAAAAATATATAATTAATAATACATTATTAATAAACAAAAGATTATTATTCAGGAAGTGATGAATAATAAAGTTTTTCGAACCAGAATCTAACAACGCTTAACTTATATATAAAAAGGTTAATATAAACTAGAGCACTCATAGATGATGGTACCTTCAATTCTCCATTAAATAAATTACCATCATATTCGAACTGATTATATCAAATTGACAATGTCAGTTTGGTGAAATTGGGTTGCCATGTCAACGGCCTCTGCAATATTTCGCCCATTCGGCCACATCTTATTAATATTTGTCACTAGACAACCAACTGCTTTATTTTCTTCTAAACCCATACGGCACAATAACGGAGATACATATTTATTATTAAATTAAAAGATATTATATAAAAGTACTTGTTTTTACAATTAATGTGTTTGTTTGTTCTTTCACGTTAAAACGGCAAGAACCAATCAAAGATATCATGATATCAAATATGAATAAAGATAATGGAACGACTGAATGAGGTAGCAACACTTATTTCAGTAAACCATTTGTATATTCTACTCTAGTTTTTAAGTGGTAACCCTAGTTTACATAACCGGTTCTTGCGACACGTTAACCTGGATTTCTTGGTTAGTTCAAATCTATGCATCACTTAAACGGGCCCTTTAATCAATAATGTTCTTATATCAAAATATTAGCTCCAAGGTAAAGTTATTTGTAATTAAATTAAAAATATTTCTCTTCCATAAGTTTTTTACACAAAGATTGTGTTTCTGTTGTATTTGGAGAACGCTCTGTCTTATATAACGTTCCTAACGTTTATAAAAATCGTTATTAACCTTAATTTCATTATATATGTAAAATACTATGTGCAGTAAATTAATAATAATGTTATTGATTTAAAATTATTATTAAATTTTAGACCACAGATAACATATACTCTACGGGTAAAAAGTAATTATGTTAGTGTTAATTAGAATAAATCAATATTTAGAAACTCCTATATAATAAATGTCTACCTAATAAATGTTTTTCTAACAGTTGTTTAATAAAAAAATAACTAAATTAAACTAAATTCGTAGCAAAATTGTGTAAATTGTATTTCTTTAAAAATATTTTAACGATGATAAAAATAAATGTATTCAATTAATATAAAAATTGACTAATGCTAGATAATTGTATAATTTTATGTGTTAATTTATGTTAAGTGCACTTTAAGATATCGATTTCATTCAAATTATTAATATACAATTTTAATAATAAAATGTATGAAGTTAAGTTAATTATTATAAAAAAACACTATCCGATATGATGAGTTAAAAGAAAAGTCACACAAAGCCTAAACTTATTTAATATAAGGCATCTGATTTCGTATATCAGGAATATCTGACAGAACTGCAATACCACTGCCCTGTCAGAATAACAACGCGTCTATAAACCGTTGATAAATGTCAGTTGAGTAACTGACAAAGTAACAATAGGTTTATAAGTTATTAATTGTTGTCAATGCAAGAAAAGTGTGGCTTTGTTAAATGATAATCGTTGTAAGGGTAAAACGATTGTTACTAACTGCACCCAGCGGTTTTAACCGCTTGAAACAAATATAAACGATGTTTGGTTTTTTGCACCATACGTTAGTAGCGTTATCGGTCATAATACGATGTACATACATATTAATAAAAATCGAAAAAAACAGAGGACATATAGCCTTATTGCCGAAAAGCGCTGTAATAAGAAACAAGAATAACAACAAAAATATTAATAATAACGCGATAGGATATCAAAAATATAAAGTAAAAATAGTATTAATCTTAAATTTAAATTTAAATAGTATTAAGTTATATAATATACATATTTATTATAATTAACGGCAACGGATTCCATATTAAACAGTTACCTTTAAAAAAAGATTGTTCAGTGAGTCTGTTAGTATCATATAAGAACGGTCTATTTTGGAACCACAATAGTCGAAGAGTAAAGATACTCTCTTTTTTTAATTTTAATTTTAAAACCTAATTTAATGACAGATTCAACATTTTAATTAATAACTTATTCAATTGAGCTTAATTGGGCACAACAAGTTTTATCTATTTAGAAGCAATTTTAATAAGTCAATTAATTGTTCAATCGATAAAATGTGCAAATTTTTTTTTGAGTCTGTGGCTATAATTGTGAGTCACCACAACCACGGCGGCGGATTTGAAAAAAGAAACGCGCTTGAACTAAATCTTTTAACAATAAAAACAGCATTTTAACTATTCAAATATTTTAGTTTTTTTTTAAATATTTTTTATCCTCGTATGTAAGAGCAAAGTTTAATAATTATTCAATACTTATTATGAACCGGACAGACTTTAATTAATAGTATATTCTGGTTGTATATTTATTTATCACGGAGGCAATTAATCTTTTGACAGTTATAGTTATATGACAAAAGTTAAAAGAAGGAAAAATATAAAATATTATTGCTAGCATACGTTTTGTGGATAAAATTGTATACAATTGTTTCAGTGTCTATGCAAACTTCAGTAACATTAAACTATGGATATGAACATTTACGCGTCCTTTGAAAAAATTGTTAACTGTCACTTCGGTATACTATCAATACAGATAGAGACAGAAGAGTACTTTAATCGTAGAATTAGATTTATTTAGTGTATTTTTGTGTGTTGATTAAAAATTGTTCATTTGTAAAAGCACATTTCACCTGCCAACATTTGTCAGGTGATGAATCAATTCGATCATTTCACTTTATTGATTAAAGAAACATACATACGAGTATATATCTTGAGTATCTGAATTCAATTATGGAAAAATCCTGCGTGTTATATGAAGTTTACCGGAACACAGTTTTATAAATGCTATGTTATACAGGTACAAAACACTACAGTAGAATATATCTGTGTACAATCTTAAATTATATCAAAATAAAAAAAAAACTATATTTTATGTAATGATATAAAAATCAGAATATAATTGGAAATTTACAAAGTAAACTTAAAATTTATTTTGTCATATTTTATTCCCTTTGGAGTAGAGATATTAGGACCTTGGGTTATAAGTGAATTAAGTGGGCGCCTGGTTTGTACCGGTGATCCAAGAGCTGGTGTTTTTCTCGCTCAGGGATTAGCACCGCGATACAGCGAGGAAATGCCAGCATTATGATTACTCTGACACAAGAACCAAACTTTTTAAATTTCTTTTGGTTTTGTGGTTTTTTTTTTGTTTATTCTTTTATTCTTTGTTATTTTGGACTAATTGAATGCATACCCTAAAAAATTTTACCATATGTTAGGTCAATGCTGGGCTAAAACTTTCCTTTACGACCGGATGTGCTCTACATAATATGAAGGTTTCAATATTTCATTGCATAATGTAAGTAATATATTTTAAAGTATATTTTTGTTTCATTAAAATAATCCCCTAATACGTTGGCTTCAAGATTACCAAGTCAAACACAATTATCTTATATTATATTTTGCGAGGAATAGAACTTAGGACTTGGGGTCATAAAGCAGTCTGATATTTAACTGTGAATTATTCCGAGTTACAGTTATTTACGCCATATTAGCTCCTTGACGTCATCGGTGATGCTGGCACTTGAATGTCAAATGTCAACTAAAAAATAACGTATCACACATCAATTTGACGCAAGTCGTAAATCCAACCGTAAGCTATTTAATCATTTTGCAATTCAAAAGTCACGCTCATCCTGTTTTGATTACAATTACCTCAATTTTCGAACGTTCCTTCGAAACTATTAATTGTCATTTTGACAATTGACATGTACGCCGTCGGTCGTACTGGTATGAAAAGAGGTTGAATGATTTTGTTATTTTTGGTACATTTTATGTTGTTCCAATTTATGTTAAATATTAGTGTAAGAAATAAAAACAGGAGTTTTTTTTAAATTATATTTATAATGATAAATGATGACACTTCCCGAGTAAAAATGTCAACGAATATGTACATTTTTTATATTTTTTTTTAATTTAAACACATTGACATTTAAAATATTTCCGCGAAATAAATTTTACATTTGATTACTATCTTTGTAATTTTTAATAATCACGCAGATAATGTCGCAATAAAAAACTGTACAAATTACTCATATTCCATTTATCTGTGGATCTTATAAAAATACACGTTAATTTTTCTGATTTTTGCAAAGAAATACACCATTTTTACAAGCAGAAAAACGACAATTTGCCGTATTAATAAATAAACATTTAATTTAAATATAAATAAGTTCTTGCCCGCGTCAGCGTCTTGCCGCGCCTTGCCAAGCTCTCGTAAGGCGTGGTCATTTAGATTTAAGGCATAATAATGAATCTATATACTTTTTTTATAAAAGAGGGGGCAAACGAGCAGGAGGCACACCATAAAGGTGAAAACGCCTCCCATAGCCACTGGGAGCTCGTGAGTGTGTTGCCTTTTAGGGACTGGTAGGCTCGCTTCTTTAAGAATCCTAAGGTGTATTGGTGCGGAAATATCGTGGTGCTGTTACTGGCACCTGGTTCCATAATGTGGTGGTGCGTGGTAAAAAATGTCTCACGAAATGCGCAGTGGTATCATCTCGAAACGACAGACATCGAGATGATACCGGTAAGATTACGTCGAGCTGTCAAATATTAACCTTACTGGAGGAAAACATTTAGCTTTTTTAACAATTTTTCAACTGTAGTTAACTACTAGTTAGAATTTACGATGTTAAGGTTATAGGGCTTATTATATGTTTAATAGTTGTTTTATTATTTGCAAAGGCAAAAACGATTTGACTTTTCCCACGCTGACAATTGTCACTAACATGAGTTTTCTGTGTTTGTCAGAGACTTCTTTTTGGACTTTGTATTTAAACGAGTAAATCACATTTACCGGATTAAAACGCGTATTCAATTATTCTAGTTTTGTAACCGACTTTAAATACATACTGACCATGTAATAGGAATAATTATTTTCTGACCCTCTTTCTGTATTCATGTTATCCTCTCAACACATTTTGTATTTCATACATTTATACTACAAAAAAAACTTAATTAAAAAAACCCGACTTCCAAAAACCCGAAGGCCCGAAGACACTTAACAGTTATTTATCACTTGGAATGTTTAACCTCCTAAATATTTTTTATCTTATGACTAAATCTATTAATTTAGTTTTTGATTTTTTTTAAACTTTACCAATGTATGGCAAATTGATTGACAAATTAATACAGACACTGTATTGTGTCCAAGCATTACTGTTTCTCACACTTTTACCAAACCATGTTTAGTCCATCTAATATTTGTATCGGGCATATTAAATACAAAACCCAATAATGGAGGAAATCTGTGAGTGTCACATTACAAAACTTTTGAAAATGGAACGTGTACGTTACCATGGTAACAGTTAGGCATTATTGCAACGGCCAACATTATTTTACTAACATAGTCTTAACTCAAATTAACACTATAAGATAAAATATGAACTTATAAGTTTGGTCTTTGTGGCAGAGTACCCGTGGTGCTGGCATTTCCTCGCTGTATCGCGATGCTAATACGCTGAGCGAGAAAAACACCAGCTCTTGGATCATTGGTACTGACTAACCAGCCTACTATGAAGTATGAACTGATAAATTATGCATGAATGAAAATTAATAAACCAGATATAAAAATTATATATTCAGATATGACCTATTATATAATAATGTTATACATTTTTGTTGTTCACGGCCAAATTCGCTTTAAATTCTCGCTATGAAATGGGATTTTTTTATATACCTACGAATTCCGTGATAAATGGGCTATTCTATTTATTTTGTTTTTACATATAAAGAGTACGTAATTCGGTTGCAGGTGGTAGGACAAGAAAACGGTTGTTGCCCCGCGCTCGACTGTTTGTTTTAGTTTGTTTTTCGGGCAATATATTGTAATATATACATGTGTAATATGTATGTTAGGTATTTTACATTTTTAATTGAAGTTAATTTTTTCTTTTATATCTTTTTGATTTTTTTTTTGATTACGCGTTCGTACCTCTGTGACTTGATTACGCGCCTTGATGAATTTTGCTGTCATTGGGCTTGTTGAATGACCACGAAGTCTAATTAACAATGTTTAATATAAAAATATCGTTATTTTTAAATGTTTATAAATGTTTCTTTGTATGTATAATGATTAGTAGTCAGATATCATATATATCCACTATCTAGGATTCTTTCTTGTCTCTTTCACTTCGTCCATTCTCATAATATCCAACGAATTTGGCGGTTATACTCGTAAGTGATTTTAACCTATATATTTAGAAACGTACAGTACCTTTATTTATAATTTTTATTAAACCATCTTCTTTGACATCGCTTTTATATAAGTATATTATATTTTATGTAAGTGTAAATTATACACTTACATATTAATCATGTCGAAGTTTTTGGATGGAACATGAATGATCTGTGATTGAGGTTTACCGACTTAAAGAGGGTAATGCTTACATTAACCTAAAAAGATTAGTTAATTTAAGTATATAGGCGTTAAACTAATATTAATAAAATCATGGATATAAAAGTTAAAAAAACAGTTCAAACCTTCACCTCTTTTTAGAATGGGACGTGAAAAAAAACCTGTCGCTACTATAGGACATATTATGATTTACACTGAATAATGCCTATTTTATTTATTAAGTGTTTATTTTACAATTCAAAATACATTTCACTTCATTTGAAATCACGTGGAATATTACGAGAATAGGTCGTATCGTTTTTAATTAAATAATAGTCGTTAAAAACATTGTCAACCATTTTTGTTTTTGGGTTTTTACACCTCGCTGTTTACTTCACACAAACCACTGCGTCGTGGTTGATTAAATTTTGTCTTACTGCATTTTGTAGTGCTTATTGGTCTGTATTAATTTAAATGCATTCATATTTAGTTTATTTCATACAGAAATTGTTCTTATAAGTGGTATAAGCGAATGTAATGTAACTAGATATATTTTGGTATATTTGCCTTGGGTTTTTTTTTTACAATTTTTTTAGATTATTTTTATAACTTTTATCGAAAATCATTTACGAAACTAGGACAATAAAAGGAATGGTTTAAGCCTATAGTTAAATGATCCCAAAACCTACTAACACCCATCCGCCCCTTCTATACCAACACGGTAAACCGAGCCGAATTATTTCCTGCAACTAGCGAATTCCAAATCTATACATATTTAAAAACATGTTTACATTGACAAATTTATTAATTCGCCACATTAGCAGTAACACAAATATGGGATATACATTAGCATTCATTGAAGTGTTTTTAAATAATTAACACATTTTGCATTTAGCTCAAAATTTCCACGAACTTATCGAAAACAAGATATTTTTATAAGATTTGTTATACGATGTACGAAGATTAAGTTAAAACTATTATAAAGTGCTTTTACAGAAAGAAAAGCGTATGAAATGTAAGTGTCCGTGCTTCGCGAATTCAATAAAAAGCACAAATCGCACAAATAATTGTAATATATACCATACCATACCTATCATTATACCATACGTCAAAAAGTTATATTGAATATCACACTAAAATAACGCTACCATAATAAACTATTTAATGTACCCATTAGAATATATATTCTATAGTAATAAATATTTCTAGGCACTAATAATACTAAATATGTATTCCTTTTTTCAGTAATAAATAAATATATGTACTTATTTTTATAGATATTTGCACAGTACATCAAGACGAAATACACAATAATAAGGTATGTTTAGGGATTAAGATTAAATACGAGAATAACTGGAAAATAAGAAAAGAAGATTTACGGTTGATGTTCTTAGTTAAATGCTAACATATAAAGTTAATTAATATTATGAATTAAACTACCCTTTAAAGCGTACATTAGTGGCATAAATTAAATACACATATGTCGGCTATTATTTTGTGTATTGAATAATAATTGATTTACACGTAATTAGCGTTTTCTCCTTAACCGGAAATTCATTCAAGGTTTTTTGTAGTTACAGAACGTTATACGATTTTGTTGTTTTTAATTATAGCAAGTGTTATAAATAAAATGAGTTTGTACGTAAAATGTACCTTCAAACTACCTTCAAATATAGAAAATATAAATAACAAAAATACTAAAGACATATGTTTATACTTTGTTTATACTTTGTTAAAAAAATTGAATTTGTTATTATTTCACCGAAAACCCGTGCATATTAATATTGAACTTTAATCTTTAAAAAAAATGCAACGCAGCCTCCGTTCATAAGATCACTTTCGACCGACCCACTGACACAGATCCCCAGTGAAAGCTAAATAAATGACATAACTAACCTCAAACTATTTGGTTTCAAAAATGCACAACACAACACATTTCACACTGGCCACTAACAAAAAGAAAACAACTGTCACTGTCGCGTGAAACTGAAATTCGCGGCTTTTTTGTACCGAACGCGCCAAGAAGCGTGATTACGTTGCGGGCTTGTTCGCCCGACTGCTCGCCCTCACTGAAGCAACGTCATTATCAGCAGTGTTGTCTTTGGAAAATCTATCCGCGGTAATTACTATTAAATATTCAATATTTTTTTTTATGTAAACGTCTATTGTTATTAATTATATTAACATGTTTTCGTCATTTGTCATTCCCGGATAAATACCGGTACCTCAACATGACAATTCGTCATATACAGTTAGAGTATTTAATTTTTTGAGTATTAACATATATATGTATATATATTTTAACAATAAACACAAAATATTCTCTCACCTAACTAATATAAGTAACTTAAAATATCACAAAACTAAAACTAATTTAAATAGTTTGGTCCCTGTGGCAGAGTACCTACAATGCTGGCGGCATTTCCTCGCTGTATTGCGATGCTTATACGCTGAGCATGGAAAGCACCAGCTCTTGGATCACTGGCACTGACTACACTATATATATATATCTAGTACACTTAGATATGTTTTTTACGTCACTAAATGTTTTATTTTGTCCCCTTTTTGCTTTCGAGTATGCACTCAGCATTAAAAATGTGTGCCAAATTGATAAATTATTATTTAAAACGAAAACCTTGTATCAACATTAAATGAAATATTTTTTTATCTATGGGTTGACCTGACCGATTCTCTTGAAATTTCGTGACTATATTGAGTAGGACTGAGAATCCTGAAGTTTTTAGAGAATTTTTTTTGGCAAAACAACGCTTGTCGGGATCAGCTAGTAATTAATTGTTTGCACAAATACTTCATATATTTTTAATTTTACAATTACGACTTATAGTTGATTGGCTTTCATACTGTCATAGTAAAAACCACTGAACTACTTTGAAATTTACAATAAAATCATAATAACATAATCTACAAATCGGCAACAGAACGTAATTAAAGCGGTTAAACCGCATAACCGGCTATAATTATTAAATCCAATTTAGTACCCAAATCTAGCTTAATTATGCACTAACACGTCAATAATTAAATTGTACTGACAAAGTATTATATAAATTTTACAAAATGAAAAATTGCTTAAATATTACGAGAAACTAACGCTTTTCACATGTTTGATCACAGAATATTGTTTAACATTGTCAGTTAGTAAATTAAAAAAAAAACTAGTTAAACGAAGGCAGAAATAGAAAAAGCATTTTATAAATTGTCTAATTATTTTGATGATGATTGGGGAATGAATTAGCCCCAGCTTAACCTTGCCTTAAAAAGGGTACTGGGATCAATTCCAAGCCGAGTTTCTTGCCTGCCTCTTTTCAGCTTGGGCGCGTACGAACAGGCGTAGAATCACTTAGATTTAAGACGATTAAAAATGGTCCTATATACCTTAATGAATAAAGATATTTTGAGTTTGAATACCGAATACGGGGTCTCGAGTTCGACTCACGGTAATCAACAAATATGTGACGATTTAAACTATATATATTTATGTATTTTATCAGCTGGTCATTCTTATAAGCTATGTATATAAATTGCATGGAACTGATATATCTTAATATATATAAATCTCCTGTCACGATGTTTGTCCCCGATGTATTCCTAAACTACATAACCGATTCTACATAATAAATTTGGCACACCGTGAGCAGTCTGGTCCAACTTGAGATATAGGATAGCTTAGATCTTTAATTATAGTCGCAATTTTATTTTATTGGCAATTTTTGGTCTATATAATTAATGAACAGTCACACTTATCTGTTAACTCCAAAAGATTCTAACAGATGTCGATACTTTTCGACTGGATTGAGTAAGTAATCAATAGATGGCACTGCTATGGTAAACCGACAAACGTGTCATATAAGCTACAATTCAATAGCATGACTACCACGTGTGAAAGCAAGGTTTGCCGGCTCAGCTAGTATATTATATGGATTATCTAATGTTGAACAGTGTTGGTTGAGTTAGTACATGAGCTTACTCGTGCTTTCAAAGATTTTCTTTGGATGTACGTAATACATATTTGTACCAACCGAACGCAATGCTAACGCCTCTAAATAGTTGAAAGAACAGATGTCTGATAACCTATTTGTTTGTTACGGATGCAATCCGAAGGTCAAGACCCTACGAAAATATCTTGTGTGTTGTGTGCGCCACACATTTGTTTTATTTCTCAAACCCATACACAATAACACAGATTACACACTAATGATAAAACTAAAAAACAAGGCCAAAATAGGGTTAAAACATAGAATATAAAAGTAAGTTAATATAAGCATAAAAACCATTATAAGTGAGGAACGAGTGTATGTATAAGTCTGTGTAATGGTGTTCTTACTCACAATAGGGTTATAAACACTACGGGAAGGGTTGCCCAAAATCCATAGACAATTATTTTGGCTAAGACGTGAGGTTGTCTCGTATTTAATTGCGAGCAGAAAAATATGAATATTGTTTACATTCCAATAATGCTTAGTTTAGCCTCTATAGGATTTTAAGATATAATGGTAAAAGCGGCCTCACATCAATCACTTCGTGACCATATGACCTTAGATTTTGTCCATAACACGACCGTGGACTTCAGAGATACCAAAACGTTAACCTTAACCCATAAAAGGGACACAGATAACTTATGATAATCACAGTTTAAACACAGCTTAACAGGTTTGTAATAAATAAAGATCGTTTTTAACTTAACCACACCCATTAAGATTAACACAACGAACAATCCATACAACTTCTAGACCAGCCAGACTGAATCTGAACTGTGAAAATGCTGAGGCTAATAACACACTTAGGCATATAGATATTAAATATTTTATTATCACAATTTGATAATTAATAAGTTATCTAGTATTCAGTATTTCTTGTCAGTGGTAGATCAAAATCATAATACTCGTATTATCAGTCCTCTAAAAAAAATTCGATACGTCCAGCCTATCTGTCAAAAGGAACAGTCTAACTTGACTCCGGGCATGGAATAAACTCTTTTAATGACATTGTCAAATTTAGTATAATCGTTAATATAATCTATATATCTAAACCATTTTAAAGTCGTTAAACTAACTGTGAAATAATTATTTCACTCTAAACGTTGTCATAATTATATTACGGTCTGTTACGCCATTTGTCACGTTGTATAGCACGCTGCCAGTTATTGTATGAAAAGCAAAAGCGAATCATCAAAGCCGCTTGAAAATAATGCAGTTCTGATGTAATGTTACAAGAATAAACGCGAATTCGGCTCCACATGGAGTGTTATCACCTGTGGGCGGGAGGCCCCCAATACCAGCTCCGTCTTATTGATCGTATTCAATATAAAGTAGTTCTGATCGTCGCCGACCAGTCACTCTTCGACCGGCTTGATACTTTGGCGCTGAATAGAGGTGTTGGGTTTCTCAGCTTCTTCTATCGTATTTATGGGAGTGTTCAGAGGAGGTGGTCGGATTAGTAAATGCCTATAAGGCCTGTAAGGTTCTGGTGTCCTGGTGTTGCCGGTTTCCATGGGTCAGCACAACACTTGAAGTGCCTCCCTGCTCGGTTGCCTCCTGTTTCATAAAAAATAGTGTTTCCATATATTCTTATGTTATCTATCATACATAGGTATTTGTCATCTGTTACTGTGTTGTATGGGTTATAGAAAAATAAAATTCTCGGCTGTTATAACAGCCATTAAAAAAAATTTTAAAAAATTAAATGTGTAAAAGACATATAATCTTACACTGTTTTCAAGTACTAAGTACTACTGTCAGACGATACATGATACGAGCCATTTGACTCGTTTGAATAAAATCGCTTTGTGGGCAACCTAAGTCTATAAAATCTTGTTTACATGGACCTTGTTTACTAGTATTACTTAGTAACTTTTGTTATTTGAAATATTTATTTTATAAGGGCAGCTATCGAGTTTCATTTCATCTTGGTTGATAACGATAATTCCGAATCTGTGGTAGTGTAAAAATTGACTTCTTTATAAAGACTTACTTGAATAAAGTTATTTTGAGTTTGAGTTTGATGCGTCCTGAGTGTATCCTGTTGCTATTTAGCATTTTAAATCTTTTGTCTATATCAATATGTTATAAATAGTGTTATTAAGTTGAATTCTTGTGAATGTATATCGTTCTTTGATCGTCATTCTCCTAGAATCGTATAAACCAAGGTAATATTTTATAATCACTTTGTGTTAATAAAATTAAATGACTATATATTTAAGATGTCTTGCGTCTGCTGAATCTAGAAAACATGGCTACTGTATTTCGATTTGATATGACATTTGTTTTCTTACTATAACAAAGTGATCTCAAAAATATTTTTTTTGACTATAACATTTTAAGTTTTTTTAGTCTCGTACTTAAGTACTTAAATTAAAAAAAATAAGTGGATCCGCTAGACGCGCATAGTTTGTTTGCTTAATTATTTTTAATAGACTATTTTCATAACATTATGACACCTTTGACGTTCGTGCAATTATGTAATTTTCGTAATTATTATATTTTTTTTCAAGGAACAAATAACAGGGGTCGTGTGCATTTAATCGTACTATCACACTTACATAATTAGATCTCATTGTTAGATAATGTGACGACTCTACGCCATTACTTTTTTGTTTATTCGTACATATATGTAATAAAGGCATCTTGTGGGTTCTTCTCAGTTGAGTTTCAGTTTAGTTTAAACTTAGTTTTAATGACATTCACAATGCTATTAACAACTGCCCGCCACGGTATTTCCAAACCATTACAACTTAGGGTCCTTCAAAACAAAAGCGCTCTCTAAAATATGTAGAAGAATGTCTATGGGCGGCGACTTCACCTTTATGGTGGGCCTCCTGCTCGTTGGCCCCCTCTTCTATATAAAAAACTGACATATAATATATACATTTATGGTATTTAGTTAGTATACCTCTTCAGTCATAAATGCTTCGTAAACGTAACGTAAACTGATAAAATAGATGCCTGTTAAACTCTGCCTGGCAAATGTCACTTGCAAGATCAATTGTTTTTAATGTTTAGTTTAGATCATAGATGTCGCTAATTCCTTTCTGATATGTAAGTTTCCCTAAAACTCTAGATCGAAGAATTAAGTTATATATTATTACCATATTGTATAGATGTTTTGAGTATATATTATATAGTTTGAGTTCTATGAAATTATAACCAATTATCGCCAAGTATATTCTACATAACACTTTAACTGCAACCTTTACACACTCAAACACAATACTTCTATAACACAAAAAAATAAACTAAACTAAACTAACCTAACCTAAATCTCATTAAAGGCATTATATATGGGGGATGGAAACTATTTATATTATTGTAAGGAAAACGTAGTTTTGCAATATAAATTGTATATATATAAGTAATTTCTAGTGTTGACAAAAAATAACTTGATGGTATGTTAACTGAACTAATTAAATGTTGATTGATCAGTTATCGACCTGTGCTTGTGTGTGTGACAAATTATTTACTTATAAAATAGGGGTTGGTGATAAAAGGGTAAAAAATTAGGGTTGTAAGTATTTTTAACGCCACATTATAAAAAAATTTCGTCAAAAAATTTTTTATTGGTGAACAACCCCTATCACTTAGGGTTACGATTCTCAGTCCTACTGAATACGCATATAGAATTTGGTAAAAATCTGTCAAGCCGTATATTAAATACACTTACCATACATCGTCGTAACAAAACAACACACATAAAACTGTGTGTTATTTTGTTGAGAGCGCATGAAAAACAATACACACATGAAAAATTATGATTCAATTCACAGATCGCCTAACATTATGTTAAAACACAAATGTTAAAACACAAATGTTAAAACACAAATGTTAAAACACAAATGTTAAAACACAAATGTTAAAACACATAAAACATCTTGAATTATGTGTTCAACAAAAACTTTATCAAGTATTATCACTAATTAGGAAGTTAATAAAGATTAATTGCCAATTGTAATTAGTATTAGAGCTTTTTCTTTTACATTTTCATTATAGTTTGTCGGCTTAGTAATCAAGTAACTTTTTATATTACATTATGGAATTTATTTATTAACAAGCCACAACTCAATAAGATCAATTGACTTATGACGGATACGCGGGGTCTGAGGGTGAGGGCCCGGATCGTCCGCTGTTGCGCGGCGACCTTTTCCCTGGCTAGCTTTTCCATCTCGTGTTCGCATTCGCGTTCCTTGCGTCAAAGCACCTGCGGTATACAGCTCGCAGAAATTCATAACATTCAGGGAACAGTATCTAATATCTAAAGCTTAGTTTATCAGCCTTTTTTTTCAATCTAGGTCGAATATCTTTTTAATAGTGTTTTGTTGGAGTTGAATAAAGATATTTTTGAATTGATTTTAAGACATTATGTTACCGGCACTTAAAAACTAACTCTACACCGTAGGGTAACTTAATTGCCTATATAAAAACGATCAGAGAAATGGTGGAGATAACTTAGCACTAACAACAAGAAAAGTCATATCGGAAGGCCAATAAAGTAAAATTACAAAAGTAATTCCTTCAACTTTGATTTTATTCCTTTTGGAGTAGAGACTTTTGGACCCCGGGGTACAAGTACACAGTAATTAAGTAGGCACCTGGTAGTCAGTACCGGTGACCCAAGAGCTGGTGCTTTTCTCGCTCAAAGCATAAGTATCGCGATACAGCGAGGTAATGCCGCCAGTATTATAGGTACTCAGCCACAAGGACGAAAGTTTTGTGGTTTGTTTTGTTTAAAAAAAAAGATCTAAATGACTTAAATTTTTTTTAAATATAAATTTAGGAAACAAAATAAAATCAAGGAAAATCATTTCCGGATGTCTAGTATGGTGAAATGACAAACTGTATACAACAAGTGAGCCAATTAAAATTACAATGGAGACTTAGAATTTTGTTTTGTTTTAGATTAATTAAACATTGTTTTCATTCGTTATTGAAATATTGCGAAAACCCATAAAATTGACAGATACTTCGTTAACGACAGGGCAATGTCTACTAGGCTATTGTCTCAGTAAGACACGAGTCATATTAAAAACTCGTTTGTAGGTATAATAACATTGAACAGCGGCCATTAATAAGCGTTCATGAAAATGACAGATTTTTTTCCACCTCTTTCCATTTTTCTTTACAAACTTTTTGCTGTCATTTACAAGTATATATTTTTTATTTGGGTTATGACCTGAGATGACGTTCGTTGACAAAAACCTGTTAAATATTGGTATTTCCTGTTAGGCTAAAGATTAGCTTCTGTGTGACGGTATATGGAAGTACCCACACACACAATGTTAAAATTTCTATACATTTTAAATATATTATTGTTTTGTTACATTAGCAAAGCCGAGTTTTTTTTTTTGCTTTTTCTCAGCTTGGTCGCGTACGCACAGGCGTATAAATCACTTAGGTTTAATACCTTTGAAAATGGTCCTAAGTACCTTAAAGAGATTTCGGTTAATAAATCTCCTGTCCTACTCCGATTTATTATTTTGATCTCATGTTTTGGTGTAATAGAGAAACAGTTAACGTAGAAAATAGCAGTTTAAGAAAAAATAGTTAAAAATCAAAAATATCTTTATTCATATAGGTAACTAAGACATTTACTGCCAGTTCCCAAATCAAGGGCGTAGAGCGGAAGAGAAGAACTGGCAAGAAACGAATTTAATGTTAAAAAATATTTTTACGTAAAATCTTATAAAGTAACCTTTTATACAACTAAGGTACAATGAAAAACAAAATCGTATAACTATCCTTTATTCTTATAAACATTTTGGCGATAGTGATGTATAAGTACATTAGTACAGTCAGCAACATAATTTAATTATCCAAAAGTGATACATAACATTAAAAAAAACCCCACACCAATCGGTTATTTGTAACATTGTCATACGACTGTACATCGCGTGACTAACTAGAAGACATTTTTTTTAAATTTTAATGGCAAAAAAACAGTCCATTAACTCGCTAAAAGCGACTTAAAAATGGCGTTCTAACAGTTTTAAACAAGAACATAGTTAATGATATCTAGTACATTTTCTTTTAATTTAATATATTTTACGTACAATACTTATCTACACACAAAATACTGAATTTCATATATTGTACAAAAGTACCGTAGACTAAATGGTTTAAAACCGTTTCCTAGTCACAGACAGTAACTTTTTAATTGAAATTAGGAGATTTTTTAGTTTAATTCATTTTCATAATTACAAACAATCAACATCTCGGAATTTGTTAAACGAGTTAAAAAGAAAATGAAAAATATTACATTAGCTTCAATTTAAACGGATACCGGAAAAAACACTTAACTTTAACCATTTGATAAAATCGGAAAATGCATGTACTGGCCTTTTTATTTGTAACGAAGTGCCCTTATAAGCGTTACCATGGTTACTAAAAAAACACGGTAACCATGCCAACAAATGCAAAGTGTCAATTGGTATTGTACTTGTCAAAACTATTATTATATTATATATTCAAGTTTTTAAGTTACATCTATTAACAATAAAAAATATATTGTGACAGTTACGAAAGCTGACATTTAAGTGTCAGTAGACATTGACATTTCACGGTGAGTAAACACTTCTGTGCCTGTAGACATTTACACTGACATTCGTGTCAGTAGACATTGCCGAAACTGTGACAGTTGACATTTAAGTGTCAGTAGACATTGACATTTCACTGTGAGTAAACACTAACATTTCTGTGCCTGTAGACATTTACACTGACATTTGTGTCAGTACACATTGCCGAATCTGTGACAGTGGACAATTGACACCTCTGTGACATTTACTAATCAAGCGGCAATACTAAACCTAGTTAAGTTCAAGGACGACTTTCAAACTTACACCTAAATGTATATTCTCATCAAAAAATACTCTCGACATGCAATAGCAAAAATACACAGACATTAACCACTTTCATAGTTCCATTTGTGACCAAACATTATTAATAAGTTATTTTAAACTTAATTATATTTTTACCACATTGAATCATTACTGTCAATATGTCAGAAGAAAAGAGCCAAGTTAATATGATGTCGGAGCACATCAGTTGTAATCTCTTCTTTATGGCAACACGATTGACATTTTGACATAAGCCGACATTGTTTTTTTTTTTTAAATTTGCTAATCGGATTTGTAGCGTTTACTGTTTATGGTTTTAAAATATTGATATTTCACATATCGGGGTTATTATAGCTATTAAGCAGTCCAATTAAAATACCTGCGGTAAATGAGTCGTAGATTATAGAAACATATAACAGAACTATGGAAGTGGTAATTAATTTATTGTTTTAATAATATAATAATTGTATTTAACACAATTTGAGCGTATGTGAAGTATTGCTGTATCGCAAAATTTCCACGTAATTTGGGAAATTTTATACTTCTCGCTTATCCAAAACGGTGATATAAGAGTTTTGTGATGGCAACATTGTAATTTTATTGGATTGCAATATACAAGATATATCTTTTCTCACTTATCCCATATAAAGGTGAGCGAGATAGCATTACATTATTAAGTTTAAGCACCGACTTTATTCCTCCGCTTGTTAAGTAATGAATTGTTGCTCTGTTCCAGAGATTTTATTTGCACCTGAAAAAGACAAAAAAATATTCGTTTTTTTCCATAACCAGTAATCTAATTAAAGTGTAAACCCCATGTAGCATCACTGGATATAACGACACACTCTCTAAAGCGTCGAAATCAATTGGCTTTGGTTGGATTAGCTTGTATTCCATACAGTGATTTTTCTTCCCTCTATTTAATGACCATTCTCAATAACGCCATAAAATGCGTCCTGCGTTAATCTTCAGTGTCGTTTACACTTTATTAATAAATCTTTCTTTTTTATCTTTTATTAATTTTACTTTTATTTAAATATTTTGTCAAAACAGATCGACTACAATCCGAGAAGAAACAAAGAACAAAGATTAAATATATATATATATTTTTTAAAGACAGCAAATAAAAAAAGTATTACATATTTAGAATAAAAACTATTACCTGGTCATAATCGACTCGCATGGTGGCCAAGGACCTGGTCATTTCATCTTGTACTTCGGCCCACGCCTCGCCCGAGTCCCGCAGTACTGAGTCGGTGTATAATGGGGTTTGGGGCACTTGGGTGTATTGACGGATCCAGGGGCTGGCCATCACCTGAAATTAAGTTCATTATAAATATAAAAAAAAAGTCTTCGGCGTTCGTACCCGGGTTATATTATTTATTTATTTAGAGTACGTAAGTAATATCAAACACCTTGACATTTTTTATTAAAGATTGTCTCTCTAAATGTCAGACGTAAAGTATAACGATTCTTTTTGATGACATTTTTTTTGACATAATTTACATTGTCAAAGTTTTCAAACCATCATTCCAGCTATAAATAATTGTTAAATTTTTTAATACATTTTAATGAAACAATTGAATGCGTTACCTGCTGTATAGTGAGTCGTTTAGCCGGCTCCACCGACAGCATACCGCGTATCAAGTTCTTGGCGTCGGATGAGACGTTGGACCATTCCGGCTCCGGGAAGTCATACTGGCCCAATCTTATTCGCTGAAGATACGACAAATACTTTTATTCCTTTTATTATTTAATTATTACTTTTAGTTTCCATTTAAATTGTTATACTTAAATTGTTAACACTTGGCGCTGTGCAGCGGTTTGCGACAACTGGGGGCTGCTGAAAATCGGTGGTCTGCAATATAATGTTCCACACAAATCCTGAGCAGCGCCCCATTTGGCGCACGCCCGCGGCACTTGCACCAATGCAATGCGTTTATTTTTAGTTCATTTTAATTTTGTACTTATAATTTATTGTGATGTTGTGTTTGCCGTGTGTGTGTCCAAATAAAAATATTTTCTTTCTTTCAAAGGAACCGATTATATATATATATATATTGTATAAAACGTTGTGATTGATGTATAATATATATACAATTGTTTACTGTTCGTGGACCACAAATGCTGTAAGAATGTGTGTGTTTGTTTGTTTGATTTGTTTAGCTTGATTTACTTGTTTCTGCGTCACTGTATTCCAAATGTCCGTATCACTTTAGGTTGACTCATTCCCAAGCTTTTTTGTCGTTAAAATACGTACTTTACGCTATAATGACTTGCTGAATCATTTTCGCATAATATATATTCTCATACCAATAGAAAAACATACCAACAGCACTTCGAAGGAACAGCAACGCACCTTAATGGCTGGGTTTAATGACTCGTCTTTTTATTTTATTAAACCTTTGTTGCAGATCATCGACGTATACGATAATACGTATGGTGGTAAGCGATGTCTGCTTGTGGTTATGGAGTGTATGGATGGTGGGGAACTCTTCCAAAGGATACAGGATAACCGGGAAGGTTATATATATATATGACACCATCTATCCTTCACTAGAGGGACAGTGTAGACCGGTAGTTGGATTTGACAGTTGCACATTTGAGAGCGTCAAGTAATGACTTGGGGACGCTTAGCGTGGAGTGTTAGCAGCACTGAGCAAATACGGGATACAGGATTGGACACTGCAGAACACACTCCGCGCTAATTTTCCCGCGTTCCTTGACGACGACATAAATAATAAACTTCCAAATGATGTTCCTAATTTGTCACTTCATAAATTCAAATCTTTATCAAGAAAATATTGTTGTGCAAGTTCTATTATAGTGTAAATGACTATTTATTTATATATTTGTTACATAGAAGCGTGTCTCAGCGATCGCTTGAGTACGTCAATAATTTCCTTCAAAGGCTAGGCTAGGCTACGGTTCCAAATTGAACCAACAAACACGGCTGGTTAAAATTTTTTCATAACTTAAAAAATATTTATTAATAAAGTAAATCTTTCGTCCATTTAAAATATTTAAATAAGTACAGTTTAAATTACATGTATCGTCACTCGATTTATCGACTAACTCTCTAACACGTCGAAATCGAAATTGGCTTTGGTTTTTTGGTTTAACATGTATTCCATACAATATCCCCCCCCCCCCCTAATTTAATGAGCAATCTCTATAAGGCCATAAAATACACAGCTCCTTCAGTGTCGTTATAAAGAGTTGCCGTTATATTTACAGTATATATACCTTTTTCATTCCAGGCGATATCGCCAGCCCGTGATTGGAGTAGAAAGGTGGGAACCCGCACAGTAGTATATACATCACGACACCCAACGACCAAATGTCACACGATTTGTCATACTTCTCGGGGCCTAGCACCTGAAAATTAAAAAACAAATTTTAACGCAAAATAGTAGTACACTTTAGTAGTTTCGTATGAACCTTAACTTAAGCATATTCTTAAATAGCTTCAAAAAGTGTACTGGGATCATTAGAAAAAACAATCAAGCCAATTGCCTGTTCAGTTTGGTCGCGTACGAACAGGCGTAGAATTGTGCTTGAGACGATTTCTTTAGTTAAAACTTATTAGGTCCCATTATTCAGAAAGGTTCGATAATTATTCATTCTATCTCTTTCTTATCTATGGAGTATATAAAGGATGGATATAACAGTCGATCTTTTCTGACCAAGGTTGTCAATGTGACTCAAATTGTATTAATTCTGGAGTGTATAATGCTTTTTGTGTCCATACATTTTTCGTGTTTTAATATTTATTTGACCACTAAGCATACATTCTGTATTGAAATTTATAAAAAAAAGTTGATTCCTATGCTACCTGAAAATCGCTTTTCATCTAAGACAACCTCAAACTCAAAACACACGTTTTAACACTACCATTTTCTTTTTCGATTATTGTTAGCTTACAAGTTATTCTGACTGATCTTTGATCGTTGGTCCGACTAAGTGAACTTAGGCTTAAGACAGAGAATGGAGAATATTCATATCTGCCCCGATGTGGGCCTTGGGACACTATGTGACAGTGTTCTTACCTCAGGTGCAACATAGTATGGTGTATAGCACGGTGTTTGCAAGGTGTCCGCCTGGTTGGATGTCTGTTTGGCGAAGCCGAAGTCCGTGAGTTTGAGTATGGCGTTGGGCTCCGTGGTTGTGTACAGCAAGTTCTCGGGTTTGATGTCGCGATGGGCAATATCCGTGTCGTGCAGGTAACGCACCGCCACGCATATCGAATGCATTATCTAGATGCAGAATATAAGAGATTTTTTACAACAAAACAAATGAAGTGTAATTAAACTTTGGGAAAATTGGATTGGTACACAATTTTTTTATATATCTATCTATATTTTTTAACGATTTTTTTAAAGATTTTAACGGAAAATGTTGTCCCATTTTGTAAATTTTCGTGCATTTTTTAATTTTAGACCTTTGTATGTTTCAAAACGAATTCTAAGACTATATATTTTCATATGTTTTTTACCTAATGAATAAATGATCAAAAAATATTAATTCATTTTTCTTTTATATATATATATATGGGGTCGTCAAGAAACTCGCAATAATAAATGGGCTCGTGAATGAGATAAGTTTAAGAAGCCCTAATCTATATCAATCTGATATCCAAGATTGTGATATGATAACTGTTCAGTGAAAACCAGTTTTTCCGTAAAAAAAATATTCTATATATGTTTTAGTTATTTAAAATACTGTATTACAATAATTACCTCGGCGGCCTGCCTCTCTGTGAATGCACCTTCCCGGTTATCCTGTATCCTTTGGAAGAGTTCCCCACCATCCATACACTCCATAACCACAAGCAGACATCGCTTACCACCATACGTATTATCGTATACGTCGATGATCTGCAACAAAGGTTTAATAAAATAAAAAGACGAGTCATTAAACCCAGCCATTAAGGTGCGTTGCTGTTCCTTCGAAGTGCTGTTGGTATGTTTTTCTATTGGTATGAGAATATATATTATGCGAAAATGATTCAGCAAGTCATTATAGCGTAAAGTACGTATTTTAACGACAAAAAAGCTTGGGAATGAGTCAACCTAAAGTGATACGGACATTTGGAATACAGTGACGCAGAAACAAGTAAATCAAGCTAAACAAATCAAACAAACAAACACACACATTCTTACAGCATTTGTGGTCCACGAACAGTAAACAATTGTATATATATTATACATCAATCACAACGTTTTATACAATAAATTCAAGTTTAAAAAAGAGAATTATTTTCTTCGAATTGACTCACTTCTACGATATGCATACACCCACTGCCAGTCCAGTGCAGCTCAACCTCACGTCTGGCTTTCGGGCTATCGTGTAACACCTTCAATGCTCGACGCAAACCAGTTTTCTTCTCCTTGCATTCCACCACCTGGAAAACGATTATTTTAATATTAGAAAAAACACCGACAATCATTGCGCGGACACATTTCCACCTTTGACACTGCCAATAAATAATAAACAATTATTTATTGATGTTGAGTGGGGCAGCTTAACAATAGCATACAGTGAACGGTTCGCCTTGCGCTTAAACAGGAAAATTCCCCTCAAATCAGAACTGCCCGAAAACCTTAACATTACATAACAAATAATATACAATTGAATACAAGTAAAAAAAGAAGGGTCAAAACAGGGGGTAAATCCCACCCAAGTTAGTGGTTACGTAATGGGGGGTGTGTAAGTATGTGTGTGTTTATGAATTACGGTAACTATTCATAATGATGTGAAGCTTATTGTAAGTAACTCGACAAAAATTATTATTAAATTAAGCTTTATAGAAAGAAACATGCAAACATTTTAAGTACCCGTTTTCGCAAGCTTTGAGTTAAGTACTGTAGTGAATATAAAATACATTATAACTGAATAATAACAGATAACATTTCTTATCATAATTACTGGCGCGTGTTACACGTCACACCTAATCGATTACACAATGAGAAAAATATGTTAACATTCAAATTTTTCATACCAGAATAAGCTATACATTTATTATAAAAGAAAGTCTGTTAGATTATATTTTTATAAGTTTTTGTTTTTTTTATGGATGATTCATAAGTGTATTCACATTAACCTATGTGAATAAAGATATTTTAAATTTTGATTTTATAAACACAAGAACGGCACTATAAATTTGGCTGAAATTTGGTGGAGAAATAGCCCATAGCCATAGATACAATACAATTTCAACTACAGGAAGATTCTTTATGAGGGTAATTAATATTGTTGTAGTACTCTCTCACGCAAAAACTAACACGCTCCATAATTAACTGTACACTTCTGTAACCTGTATAACTTTATGGACGCTAAAACATACTGAAATGCTCGTATAATAAAACTCCGGTTTTCCAGCTCAATTACTTTACTTCGGTAAAGTTATGTTCGCATAGCATAATGAGGTAATTTGATTGATCTCAACTCTCCGTTTTGATTAAAGCGCAGAACGCGCAGCATCGTAAAAGTCGTCTAAAAATAAACATATATGATATCCTTGCGATAGAATATCTATCTATATCTAGCGAAATAGGAACACACATTTACATTATAGTGAGAACAAACCGCAAACACACAGTACACCGAGTCTAATCCAGGAAAAAGTAATTAGCATTAAAATTTATGTAAATAAAATTTCATGTTTAATTAGGTGTATGTAAGGGACTATCAAGGCGAGCAATGACGTATGTTATTAAGTGTTAAAAATATTCCTTTCTTGCGTTAATAAAAGGTGTGCGATTTGGTTACAAAATATTAACATTTTCCAAAGTTATTACAACATTACGCGTGTTGATCTGTATCCAAGATTAATTGGTTTTGGAACCTTGTATGTCCTTGAACTTGGATCAATCAATTACCACTACGCCAGATACAAAATATAGATCGATAAAGATTAAACTCAAATTTACAGAATTAAGCCAAAATCTCTATTTTGCTAAAAAAACTGTTAAATCAAGACAACGCAAGAGTGTCACACGTGTTTAGTCCCATATACATACAGTCGAAATCGTTTATAACGACTATCGGATATAACGTCGCCAAATATACGGTCCCTTCAATGTCGTTTTATCAGGTTTTGACTGCATATAAATCTGAAATATAAATATATTAATCCGACTATAGCCTGTTTTGTTTTGAGAAAATACCCCGGTGGTATAAGATTTCGTCAGAAGAAAAGTATACACCTTTTATTATAACGGAATCCCTATATAAAAAAGTATAGAAGTGGCATTTCTCTAGCTTTAAGTAGTCTTTTTTTTATGTGTGTGAGGAGGCAAACGAGCAGGCGGGTCACTTCGAGTGATGTGCCAACCGCCGCCCATGGACACCTGCAACGCCAGGAGGCTTACAAGTGAGTTGCCAGCCTTTAAGGAAGAGGAACGCTCTTAACGTCTCTAAATAAGTTTTGTAAATTTAGTTTTAATCATATGTATTTTGTGCACGTCCGCGTTAATTAAAAGGGCTGTATTTTAGTCTTACTAATTATTAAATGTTTTATTATTGTTAAGTGTAGCCTTGTTGGCGGGGATATAATAAATAAATTGCAAAAAAACATTTGGTTGCAATGTAATGAGGGGACCTTAGTGCCGAACGATAACAATACAAACAAAATGTACACAATTTTATTAACAGCCAGTAACGTTTCGCTTACAAAAGAGTTTTTAATCACACCGAATGATAATTAATGTTTCCGAGACGGGTTTTTCTCATTTGAAATATGAATATTAATGTTTTTATCACTTAACATATCAATCATAGTGTTAACATTAAAATAAATTTAAAAGTCTCTATTCACAATAATAATGAAAAAAATACACCAAAACACCAATCGCGAATGGTGACTATGATGGGCTAGATCTCTTGACTGAGTTATAAAAAAAAACATATAGTTTTCAAAATAACACATCTACATTAACTTGAAAATATCATGCCTGTTATATGGAACAATGTCTTCAATATGTTTGTGACTTCTATTAAAAACTACATTCCATAAATAATTTTAAACACTCTGTATAAACTAATATTAATTATCACAACGTTATATCAATTATTTCGAAAAGGCGATCATTAATCTTCGTGTGTTCAATAAGGTAATAGTCTTTTGTGGAACACGTGAATTACTTGAAGTTAAATAGTTAATTTGTATTTAAAATCGTATTAAAGAAATCCAAACAAAAACACTTGTTATGAGAATGTTCTGGAAATTTGGTTTGCCTCTTGTAATTAAGAACATTCTCTCCAAACATTTTTGTTTTAAGATGCGGCACAATCTACTTCTCGCGTTCATAATCGCGTCACTGCAATTGAGTGAGGCTTCACGCTTTCTGGTCTTCTTTCCTCTGTCATCGAAGAGTCACAGTTTATTAGGATACGGCGTAGTGGACCATCTACTGAAGGCTGGTCACGAGGTATGTTTCATTAAATGCATTGTGTCGAAGAATCGATGATAACATTAATTCATTATAATTATTCTATGGAAATTGCTAAACTACTTTTTATAACCTTGTAAAACAACGTTTAAGACATATATTATTGTGTACTAGAAAATACAACATGCGGTATACTTATGTCTTAGCAAGCGGATGGGGTCATAATAATCCTTTGAGCGGATATTCAATTGCCTCTACAGAGGTGTGTGATTTCCGGAAATATATGAGTAAAAAGTATTTAATAAACTTTTAAATTTTAATTATATAATCACAAAGAAATTCTTATTTACTCGATGATCTTAACAAAACGAAACTATTTAATAAATACACGGGACGCGACGTGTTTTTCGTCATCATCCGTTAGAAATTTAAACTTGTGTTCTGTGGGCGTATTTTGCCTGAATTTTGTTATTGACATTAATGTGAGGGTATGTCTGTTTAGGTGGTCCATATAACCTGCTTTCCTCGAGAGACCCTCCATCCAAACTACACCAGGGTGATTGACGTATCAGAAGTAAGCAGACAAGCAAAATCAACGACATTGAATGACAGTGTGTAATTTATCACCTATTTCATACGTATAGTATTCGCAAAATATTCACATAAAATCATAAACGAAACTTTGCTTTTATCTCGTCCCTGAGGCGTGTAGCGGACAAGTATGATCTACTTGTCACTCACTTGCCGGATTCGATTCAAAAATCGAACGACAACTGGACCCCGCCCGTAAACACTGGAATCCGGTGCTACCTACATTTTAATCATCGTTTTAATTTTAGATGACAGCTACACAATCAAATCCCAAGTACATCGAAAGCTTAGCGCATCGGCCACGGTTGATTTCACTTACGATACCCACAAGCGTACATTAGATGTACCAGAAGTAATACAATTCTTAAGCGACCCAAATGAACAGTTTGACGCTGTTATCGCGGATTGGTTGTTCACAGATTATATTATGGGGTATGTTACATATTTAATAAGCGGAAATATTCTTAATAATAAGCGCAGCCTGCCAGCCTTGTGGACTGTAGTGTTTATATATATGTTTTTGTTATTTTAATGGAAAGGTGCACTAATATACTAAATGAGACCTAGCAATCCTACGGAATACTGATACCCAAAGGTGTACCCTAACGGGCAAGTAGTGAATGTATCTAATATATAAATTTCTCGTGTCACAGTTTTCGTTCCCTTACTCTCTCCCTCCCATACCTTTTTTCTGAGCATATTGAGTAGGTCTGAGAATCGGCCAACATCTATTTTTAGAGATTTTTTTAAAAATTTTTTTTGCAAAACGATATCTGTCGGGATCAGCTAGTTATATATAGATAAGTACGTGATGCCTGAACCATGAGACCTAAGGTGACAGAGAGCAAAAAACGGGTAGAATCAGAGGTTCTAGACGATTTAACGGCTTAATGGAGTCTTCGCCACTAAACAGCAGATACAACAAAAATAAATTAACCAAGCCAAGTTTTGCTTGCTTCTTCTCCTCCAATGTTCCTTGCTAAATACTTTGACTTTGAATAATTAATTTATGTGTTGTCGGTGTATCGATAGATATAGATTACAGAGGAAATAGTCAGCAACATACAAGACATTCAACGACATTATGCATTTTTCTTTCAGAATAGCTCCGTTACTCCAGACCCATTTAATATGGCTGGGAACAACCGACGTGTATTGGGAAATGCTACAACTGATAGGCGTGATACCAAGCCCAGCAGTTTACGTCGATTTGTTCTCAGCGAATGTACCACCGTTAAACTTCTGGCAGAGAGTTAAAGAGCTATTTTATGTTATGGAGAGATGTATTTATAGAGGGTAAGAGGAATGTTGCATAACAAACCCACATTGTTGCATACTTGATTTTTGACCGACTCCAACAACAGATATTTCAATATGATTATGGCTTCGAATATGTAACCTATCGGTCAAAAACTCAGTTTTTTAATTACGCACACAAGTGTGGAATAGCGTTTGTCACAACGCTAGGGTGCAACACACTCCTAAAATACAGTATGCAGAGGATGCGTAATATAATTAAAACGAATGCAAAATCTAAACGCAGTTAAATAATAATTGTAATATCAACAGCCTCTGGATAACTCCAAAGGAGAAAGCCAGCTACTACTATCAATTTGGAGAAATGGCAAAGAAACGCGGTGTGGTAATGCCACCTTACGACGACGCCCTCTACAACGCTTCATTTATGCTTCTAAATTCGCATCCCACTTTTGGAACACCTCACAACCTGCCACCAAACGCTAAGTACATAGCTGGTTATCACATTAGCGAACATATACCACCTCTACCGATGGTAAGTAAAGTATATACAAATAACCATAGACAATAGACGCGTGACGTAAGTATAAGTAAGAAAGAGTTACGTTATTATATACATCATCACTAAATGAGGCTGAGGGTTTTGAGTAGGTATAGGTATATATTGAAAATCCAAATTTAAATTGATAAAAAAAATAATTTTGAACCATTTGTTTCGTTATTAAACAAACACTATAGAAATTCAAATATAAAAATGGGCAAACTCTTTTCGGCTCCTTGCTGACATGTACCAGAATTGGTATTCACAGTCACATATCGGGTTCGCCTCTGTTTTGCATGTTTAATTAATAAAATCCATTAAAGTAACGAAAATTTTCAGCAACTCCAAAGAATAATGGATAACGCCAAAAATGGCGTCATATACTTTAGTATGGGATCGAATCTGCATAGCGCGGACATGTCTGAATTTATGAAAACATCTCTGATGGATATGTTTGGACAATTAAACGAGACTGTCATATGGAAGTATGAGAGCGATTGGGGCAACGTCCCAAGAAATGTGCATTTGGTGAAATGGGCACCACAACAGAGTATTTTAGGTAAATAACACTTCCGATAAAACATTCCTTACATCACTCACATCATAAAACCTAGTAATTTTGAGTTAAATTTGAGTGGGAGTGCCATGCTGTTACTTAGAGTTTCGGCCGAATGGGCAGGCACGGCCGGAGAAATACCACTCTCTCACAGAAAAACCGGCGCAAAGTGATACAATTGTACATCGTTCATTTTGTACTCGCGTTTCGTTTGGTGAGTGAGATCTTCCTTTCCCCTACCCCCCATGTCCTAATTTTCCTTATAGGCCGGCAACACACTCACGAGCTCCCAGCCGCGTGAGTGTCTATGGGCGGCGACTTCACCTTTATGGTGGGCCTCCTGCTCGTTTGCCGGAAGAGGAGGGTTCTATATAAAAAATAATAATAATAATAATTCCAATGTTTCAAATAGACAACATATTGACTTTTATTTCAGCGCATCCAAACTTAAAATTCTTCATCAGCCACGGTGGTCAGTTATCTACGATAGAAGCGATACATTTTGGAGTACCAATAATAAGTGTACCCATATGTGGTGACCAGCAGTTGAACGCAAATTCTATCAAGAGCAAAGGCTTCGGCGTATCGGTTGAATTGAGTGAAAATAATTTGGTACCTGACCTTCTAGCAGCCATAAACACAATTCAATCTGATCCAAAGTAAGTCTATGTACGATACTTTATGAAAAATAATCAAAATTTATAACCTTGCATGCGTATTACCTTACGCAAATTTATTTCTTAAATTGAACCCATTATGACCATATACGCATTGACTTTAAATAAAACCTAAATCCATACTAATATTTAAGTGTGTATGTTATAATGTCACGCTCAAACTACTGAACTAATTTCGATTTATGAATTTTTTTATCGCGAATAAAAGGCTTGACGGGGTTGAAATAGGGGGTGAAAGTTTGCCATTTAAACTACGCGGGCATAAGCTACTTGGGAAAAAAATAACTTAACTTTTCATGTAGGTAACATTCATACACTTATGAATCGTAGAACAATAGTTTAAAAAAGTGTCTAGAATTACAGTTCCCAAACCAAGGGCGTATAGCGGACGGGGGGTGGCAAGAAACTCTCGGCCAGTCTCTAAAAAAATCTCAAACAACTCTCAAAGCAAAGGATACCTTTGATATAACGTAAATTTACAGGTATAGAATAAGGGCCAAAGAATTGTCAGCGGCCTTTCACACGCGACCACAAAAACCTGGTGAGGAGCTGGTCTTTTGGGTGGAGTATGTTGTCAAAACAGGAGGTGCGAAGTTTTTACGATCACGAGGATTACCAATACCACTATACAAGAAATTGTACTTAGATTTAATTGCTTTAATATTAATATGCCAGTATCTCTTTAAAAGGTACTTCTGGGTTGCATGTAAGTTTCGTTTGTCTAGAGTAACTGAAAGAAAGAAAAAAAATATGTAGGCTGTACTGGCTGTATACTGTTGCGGCGTACTGAAACGTGGATTAAACTTAGTGTTCGTTGCCATGGTAACGATGTTTACAAGAACGCATGGACCAAACGCAAAGGCTTAATCTCCGTTTTATAATCACACCGTTAATCAGAAACCTTAACTATTTACTATATGTTAAAACTAATTTAAATGTAGTACTATATAAAATTAATGTTATTCATTTTATATGTTGTATAATAAAGTATTAATTTATTTTGTAGTGTCTTTATAAAAAATACTACGAGATATTATATGCTGTAGCGCCCGCATTGCGAGTTAGCCTAACTTTACCTATATCTTCAAATATACATACATCTTCAATCCTAAACACTCAAAGAGACGAAGGGGGTTTTAGTATTCCAAAGCTCTGCACTGTGAAAGTGCTACGTAAATTAATTTATCATAAGACAAAGCTTAAACAAATTACTAGCAGTACACGGTAACTTGTTACTTTGCGAGTTCATGTTAACTTTAAGATTCTTAACGCCGTTAATCGTTAACTCTATTTACATAAAAACTAAACCCATATTAAAACCTTGAATGTGTCTCTCATTTCTATTCGGATATCACGAGATATCAATCAAGATAAACAAAAAATGTTCAAATTTATTTATATATACGTTTCGCTGTCGTAAGTGGGAAAGATATGTATTTACAAAACGTTCTTATCACAGCATTTAGGACGACACATTCCAAAGATTTTTTATCGTGCATAAGTCATTTACACTATTAAAGGACTTGCTCAACATTTTTTTGCTTTAAAAAGTTTTTGAATTTATTAACATGCAAATTTGGCACATAATTTGGAAGCTTATTGACAAAGCAATTTCCCGAGAAAGAATTACTAATTTTATGGAGCCTACTTAAAAATATCATTGTGATTAGAAATGTTTGCGCAGCAAATTGTGACAGGTGCTATCTTTGTGTAGCTTTGTAAAGTAATCCAAAAAAAATAAAAACATCCTCTTCGGTATAACGAAAGTACCCATAATGCTGTTTGGATTACGATACAACATTATACACACACTAAGTCAAACTGATCTGAAATTTTGTTATCCGTTACCCTCGCCTCGATAAACGTACGGTACGATAGATTTTTTTTTAACCACACATACAAACAACTTAATTATTTATTACAGTTAATGGTTTATATACTTAGATCTATCTATACAACAAAAAGTAACGCATTTCGCAAACATTTTTAAGTATATGAAGGCGCTTCAATGTTTTGAGAGTGTCAAGAGACATCAAGAATGACAATGGTGTGTTGACGTTTCCTCACTCTGACTCGACGCCGGGCTCTCTTGGCGTGCAGCGTTCGAACGGAGGAGATCCACGATCATCGGAGGATTGAGATCCGTTCGCATCGCGCCCACGCAACACGTGTTCGGTGGAGTGTCACTGTGTCCCAATTAATTATAAAGTGCTGATCATAATTCTGTTCATATTTGTACAAATAATAATCCTACATTGTTAATTATCTTCAATGCGTGGCTTTATTCTCCTCGCCCGCCTACCCACGATAGCTCGGCAGCCACGATGAATACAGAATTGACTGATGACGACCACACGTGCTGTTATATATATGCATATGCAGTTTACAAGTTGTGTTAACTTTTTTATTATGACAACATATTATATAAACGTAGTTAAGCCTTAAAATTTATCTACTTAAAAAAAACATACAAGTCACATTAGAAATATTAATACAGAATGTATGTATAAATACACATAAAAAAGAAAACACAATAACAGATTACACACACGTTACATAACAAACATAATTTTATAAATATAGTTAAAATTCAAAACAGAAAAGCAAAGAAAAAATTGACACAAAAGAACAATAAAATATATGCCATGCCTACTTTTTATTTATCTATCTAGTTAACATACAATCATGGACTTTTTTCTTTAAAAAATATACCAAATGAATATGTTTAAAACAAAACCTAGGTATTTATTATTTGAACCGAGACAAAATATTATTAATTTGTTGATTGATATTATTCTAGATTACTATTTCAAGGCCGCCTGTGGTCCTGTTTTCCTTAATTTTAGTTCGGCTATATATATATATATATATATATATATGTAACTTATATAAGTTAACTTGTTTTCTAAGTCTTTTAAACTTTTGTGAAAAATGACCTAAGCTGACGAAGCGAAATTGCAGAGTCAGGAATGGTAGCTGACGAATATAAGCGATTGTAAGATTTAAGTTTTCATTGTTTTGTATACGTAAAAAAGTGTGTCTATTAAAAATAATTTTCCGTAGAAAATATTGCAATGTAACTAAACCCGTAGTGAACGATGTAATTTACAGCCAATATATATTCAATAGAAATAATTAAAAAAATGTGATAAGTAAACGACTTTTAAATATATACAATTCCGTATTCATAATTAGTACAGGTGTGAGGTAATACTTGAAAAAAGGTAAGTTTAGTTAGACTAAAATATTTCGATTCGTACTTCAATTTCCTTAAATTGTTGCAATACCATAAAACTTGTGTCAACTTTTTAATTAATTTTAATTTAATTAAAAAACAACTATTTATATTTAACTTAAAAATTCTGTGCGAACGTAATTTATACGACTTAGTACAATGAGGAATATTTCTAAAAATAGAATACGTTTGTAAAACTTTCAATAAGTGGATTATTCATACATTTAAAATGGACTATTTTTTTTCAGATGCGGCAGAATCTTCTTCTCGCGTTCTTAGTGGCGTCATTGCAATTGAGTGAGGCTTCACGCTTTCTGGTATTTTTTCCTCTGTCATCTAAGAGTCACAGTTTATTAGGATATGGCGTTGTGGATCATCTACTGAAGGCAGGCCATGAGGTATGTTTAACTTGTTAGGTCTTAAAAGTATTTGAAATATATTTCTCTATGCGGTATTCTATGATATATTTATAGGCATGTGGCTCTATATATAATAGTTTACCGACTTAAATACGTATCTATCAATTACTAAAACAGTATTTATGGTTTATTTCAATTACAAATTCTTTCTTGTTTTTCAAATTTGCAGGTCGTCCATATAACCTGCTTCCCGCGAGAAACTCCACATCCAAACTACACCAGGATGATTGACGTATCGGAAGCAAGTCGACAAGCAAAATTAACTACACTGAATGAAAGTAAGTAATTCAATCAGTAAGTATTGCATATTTTTTAACACCGACTTTTGATTACTTAGTTTTTCCCCACTCACAAACAAAAGTTTTAATTAAATATTATTGAAATAAGTATTATAGCATAATTTAAATTTACTTCAGTCAAGTTAAAAAGTTTTAATTAGACTATTTTTTTCTTTGTTACGTTTAAGTCTAAGTATCATTATAATTGACTATTGACGGAGCAATCAGTCAATTATAATGATACTTAGAAACAAAAAACACCCAGCGACAATTAATGAAACAAACAAGTGTTTAAAAAATACATGTAGGTATAGTTTTGAAGGCAGTTTGTAACGCTATATTTAATTTTTCAAAGTACGCCGCGGGTTCGGTTTAAACATGGCCCCCGCATCGCGTTTCTTATTCACTATACAGAGAAGAACATTCCCGGAGACTATGGATTCTCCTTCGTCAGCACAGTACTTGATATAATTTATGGTTTGTACTCGTTCAGACGACGGCTACACAATCGGATCACAAGTACACCGGAGGCTAACATCAATCCATGCGCTTGTGTTTGGTTATGAATCCCACAAGCGATTATTTGACGAACCAGAGGTAATAGAATTCTTCAGCGACCCGAATGAGAGGTTTGACGGTGTAATCGTGGACTGGATAATGTCGGATTATATTATGGGGTAATATATGAAAATATCTTGCTTTGAATTAATTATTATTAAACAGTTTTCGTTGTTTAATTTAGTTGCCAAGTTATTGTTTATTGTTATATCTCTCTTTGTAATTGTCTATGATGTCATGTGTAATGTTTAGGAATACAATAATAACTGAGCCATGCAGGACGTATATTTTCTCTATACACTTGATACCTCTTATTAAATCGGTCTCTTCAGACATTATGTGACCGCTGTTTCGACTCCATGTAGAAAAGATATATAATTAAACATCACGTATATTATTATGTTAGCAACAAATGCATGTGTACTTTTGGTCGTATGAGTTGTTTATTAAAAAAATAAACAGCTGAAATATGGCTACGTTCATGGTTAACTACTCCGGAATTACGGATTATTAAGTAGCTTGAATGTACTATAATCTAGTGGCGTTACTACCCAGGGTAGTAGGCGGTCAGCCTGTGCAGGATCCATATGTAAGAAATGCCGGTTTCTCACGATTGTTTTCGTAGAAGCAAGTGTTAATTACGGACTTAAAATAGTAGCACGTTTAAACCTTGACAGAGACTACGTCTATAATCTATTACTCCAGGGTATCTATATACTTTCAGGATAGCTCCATTATTTCAGACTCATCTAATCTGGCTGGGAACGACTGACCCGTATTGGGAAATGCTACAACTGATAGACGACATACCGAATCCAGCAGTTTACATTGACTTATTCTCAAATAATGTCATACCGTTAAACTTCTGGCGGAGAGCTCAAGAGCTGTACTTTGTTATAAAAAGATATTTTTTCAAAAGGTAAGAAAATATGTTTAGCTTTGAAAAGAAACAGGAGATGTGTTACGTTAAGTAATCTTTCATCGAAATGCGATAAATTATTGAATGTAAAAACCTAGCGGTATGAGATTCAAATTTACAGCTTCTGGATAACTCCAAAGGAGAAAGCCAGCTATTATCATCAACTTGGAGAAATGGCAAAGAAACGCGGTGTGGTAATGCCTTCATACGAAGACGCTCTTTACAACGCCTCACTTATGCTTCTAAATTCACATCCCACTTTTGGAACACCTCACAACCTGCCACCAAACGCTAAGTACATAGCAGGTTATCACATTAGCGAACATATACCACCTCTACCGACGGTAAGTGCAGATTAATTTAAGAATCGATATACGAACGAAGAACCAGACGTAAGTGTATAGTGTTCGTTGCTAATGTCAATTTGCGTAGCCACCTTGAAACAAACGGTTACCATGGTAACGGACATGGTTCATACGTCGTTTATATTCAAGAATTAAATAAATAAGAAAGGTTATGATGACATTTATGATTGATCACAGAAACGAGTATAATATCATTAGATATATAATTGTCCATCCAAAGGTTTATTTAACACACCCTTAAATATATAAAGTATATACTATATGTATGACTACGATATTGAATTGATAAAGTACATTGGATTGGCGGGAAAACTAAAACGCGAGTGTCATCTTCCGCCAGTCCAGAGACTAAGTTGTCAGAGAGTCTCACTACATACAATATATGGCTACTATGTTTTAATTGGAACTACAATAATACAGGATAAATATAATATAAAATAGCAAAATAAATGTTTTATGTTCTACCATATAATAGAAGTACAATATTTCACAACATGTGACATATGTCATTCCAAGGAGAGCACTTACACAGGCTGCCATTAAATGCATCCTTGTTCCTCTGTTTGGTGATGTTATCTGTCGTTTAAACTAAAATTTCAGGAATTCCAAAGAATAATGGATAACGCCAACCATGGCGTCATATACTTCAGCATGGGATCGAACATGCAAAGTGCGGACATGACTGAATTTATGAAAACATCTCTGATGGATATGTTTGGACAATTAAACGAGACTGTCATATGGAAGTATGAGAGCGATTGGGGCAACGTCCCAAGCAATGTGCATTTGGTGAAATGGGCACCACAACAGAGTATTTTAGGTAAACACCACTTATGATAATACATTTCTTACATCATTATGAGAAAACCTAGTAATTTCCTTGTCTCAACTAGACAACATTTCATATTAACTTTTATTTTATAGCGCATCCAAACTTAAAATTCTTCATCACCCACGGTGGTCAGTTGTCAACAATAGAAGCCCTACATTTTGGAGTACCATTAATAAGTGTACCTGTATGTGGTGACCAGATGTTGAACTCTGTCAATTTGAAGAGTAAAGGCTACGGCTTATCAGTGGACTTGACCGAAACAAGACTGGCTTCAGACCTTCTAGCAGCTATAAAAACAATAAATGCAGATCCAAAGTAAGTGTTGATAAAAACAAACCCTTTTATGGTCATTTCTTACCTCTTTAAGACTTTAATAGACATAAAACAAATCTGCTTAAAAAAAGAATAATCTAAACTTGGAATATTATTTGTATGTAAAATATTATTAATTTACAGGTATAGAATAAAGGCCAAAGAATTGTCAGAGGCCTTTCACACGCGACAACAAAAACCTGGTGAAGAGCTGGTCTTTTGGGTGGAGTATGTTGTCAAAACAGGAGGCGCGAAGTTTTTACGATCACGAGCATTAACAATACCACTATACAAGAAAATGTACTTAGATTTAATTGTACTAATATTAATTTGCCAGTATCTATTTAAACGATATGTGTGGGTGACATTTAAACTATGGATATTTAGTAAAAAAGAAAAAGTACGCCCAAAAATGCAATAAATATTTGTATTCATATATTAATTGGAAAAGGAATTATCGCCAGCATTGTACAAGGACCAAACTTTTTATATTCATTTTAGTGTTTTAATTTAATATAAGTATTATACTTATCAGTTTTTGTATTTAAATTTGTTATTTTCAACAGTAGTATTATGTAATTTTGTCTGGTGTCGGAATAAATATTGCCAGTTGCTAACCTAATTTTAATTTTTAAATATAGCAATGAAATGTTAATAAATAAATATAAAAATCTCATTGGATTTAGCTAAAGACCTAATATCTCATAAATAAGTCGCTTTAATAATAAACCGTGTTTTTTTTTATAGAGACACCAATACCTATTGCGTAAATACACAAATACAATTCAAAGTGAGAAAGTTAAGTAGATACAGTAGAATTCACTTATAACGACTAATCGGTTTTAGCGACTAAAATGTTTACTCGAGTTAGGTTTTGTAGATAGGTACTAAGAAAATTTAACCGTTTAGTGCGACTGCGGTTTAAGCGACCTACTGCTTATAGCGACCATTTTTTTTTAAATAATACGTTTAAACGACACGACGCGACGTTATGTCAAAAACAAACTCAAATAACAGAATTTCTACGTCAATAATACAGAGCTTTGTCCGTAGTGATTGTGTACATACTTTAATTATTTTCATTACAATACTTTATGTTTGTAATTTTCATGTTTAATATGTATTTATAAAAATAAAGCATTTGTGATTTCTATGAATTGATTTATAATACATGACACATCCAATACGTTAGTACTAAATTGAATTAATTGATGACGCCACATACATTGTTTAAACTGTTATTTAAATACATATTATAACAATAAAAATGAACGTTTCGCGTCATCAATATGGAAATATTGATGTACATAATGTATTCTTCTTATGTTATGTATGCATTAACTTTAAAAATAATCCAGCCGTGTTGTACGTCATCCGGTTAGTACGACATATTATCGCCAAGAATGTCGTTATAACCGGATTCTACTGTAAAATCCAAAAATGTATTAAAATTTATAAAGAAAAAACGAACTCGGCATTTCTACATATCGATCGAAAACTGCATATTTGTATGCCGCCGTGAGTCCAACATAGACGCGCATACGCACCTGCGTGCTGCGGGCCCGCAGGTGCCCAGTTGTCCGCCAGCCAGTAGCAAGCAGTGGCTCCAACCAGTAGCACGTTGCATTGGTCATCGTGTTCTACATCCACCGTAGGTACCACTTGCCAATTAAAAAAAAGGCTTTCCCCATTTATTATCCAACCATTTACGCTTGTGACGCGATATAGAACCTTTCTTTTTAAATTAATTTAACATTAATACAAGTAATATACGACTAATTACTATACTTTATTTAAAATCCAACATGGAGTACATTTGCGTCGTAGCTATAACTCTTAGATGGAAATCATTTTTAATTGATGTGCATCACTTCACCGGGCTTCTTCCTTATTATATAGTAGATAAGAGACGTAGTTCACGCTTAGAAAATAATATATATATATATATATATATATATATATTCGATTTGATTATGGATATTCAAGAACATAGTGATACATATGATTAATTTTATTGTGAACATATTTTCTTCTTTCTATATTCCTAATAAACATTGGCTAAAGTGGGTTGCCTGGAAGAGATCGCTTATTATTGATAGTAGGTCTTATGGTCTTATGTACTAACATCTATTAACATTATCAACTTCAACAGTCTTATTGCAACAAAGTGTGAATAAATATACCCAGTATAACGTTTACTGAATTCTACTATTCGCAATTTTTTAAAAATCATTTTATACGGATTATATGTATTATATGGAACCTGGTAATTTATTCTGAAAAAACAAAATAATACATTTCCAGTCCTGTTTTTAAATTACCCCTCGTACTATCGACTAATTAAAGCTACGATTGTATATTATCGGTAATGATAATTACAAATTTAAATTAAAAAATAAATTACAAATGGACTGGTTCTAGAGTTGTACCACTAAGGAGATTAGCCTAAGCTAACCTCGAAATTATACTTCATACGTTACAATAATATTATTTGTTTACAAATATACGCTCTCCATATTTTCTTCCAAATTACTTATCGAGGCAAAAACCACATACGAACAAAATTAAAACTTAAATTATTTTAAAGCCTTAACACATATGTAATTATAATTATATTGTAAAGTAAACGATATTTAATTATATACGAAATTAGTATGTATTTGTAATTAGGACAGCTGCTTGGCAACATTCTTATGTGAAACACGTGAAAGAAGAACACGTAAGGTTAGTAAGTTTAAAAGATTTCAGAGAATTCCTAAATAGATTCTATCACTTAATCACTTTTAGCTTAAATAATTGCAATACGAGATATATTTCAAAATATTGAATATGTTTGTAGAAACTTTCAGTAAGTGGATTATGCTCACGTTTAACAGAGACTAATTTGTTTTTCAGATGCGAGACAATCTACTTATCGCGTTCATAATCGCGTCACTGCAATTGAGTGAGGCTTCACGCTTTCTGGTCTTCTTTCCTGTGTCATCGAAGAGTCACAGTTTATTAGGATACGGCGTAGTGGACCATCTACTGAAGGCTGGTCATGAGGTATGTTTAACATGTTAGTTCCAAAAAGCATTTGATATTTAGGCGGCAGTTTTGCTGATAAGTGATTTCTTCCAAACAACCGGTAAAATATTAAACGTGGCAATATTACTATAATTATGTATATATAATACATGTAAGTATGAAAACCTACTGTCCGACGTCATAATTACCATATACCACATAATACCTTAAATATTTTCTTCCTTAATAGGAATATTTTTTTTATTCTTTACTGTTCTATACAGGTATGTATGTTATTATCACAGTGTATGCATGCATTATTTATATTATTCCAATGTAAATTCTTTAGTAATCTCCATATTTGCAGGTCGTCCATATAACCTGTTTCCCGCGAGAAACTCCACATGCAAACTACACCAGGATGATTGATGTATCAGAAGTAAGTCGTCGAGCAAAATCAGCTACATTGAATCACAGTAATAATTATTTTTTTCTAATTATCGTATAAGATCACAAGCAATCGTTTTGTGTTAATAAAGTAAACGTATAAAGTAAAAGTAGTCGATAAAGTATCATCGAATGATTTAAACCGTCTGCATACATTCTACTATGTTTTGTTTATCACGCGATCCGACTTAATTTTAAAATTACGTTCAAAAATTAAAAAAGAAACGCCTTACAGAAACATTACCGCAAAAGTTTCAACCACCACACAATTTATTATGCCTCATGCTGCATTTGATTTCGTTCGAAGTAAATTCAGCACGCATTGATTTCGCATTAAAATGTCGATGTTTCCCTATCGAATTAACTGCGCAGATAAAGAAATCCCGGAGCCATATCTAGACAGCCAGTCACAGAATACAAATCTATTTATTAAATGTTTCTTTTTCGTTTAGAGGATGGGTACACAATCGGATCACAAGTTAATCGGAAGCTAAACACGATTATCGCGTATGTGTTTGCTTATGAATCACACAAGCGCATATTTGACGAACCAGAGGTAATAGAATTCTTCAGCGACCCGAATGAGAGGTTTGACGCGGTCATCGTGGACTGGATATTCTCAGATTATGTTATGGGGTAATGCATATAAAAATTTCTGGTCTGAATGTAATTTGTAGTTAGTGGTATTAATATTAAAGAGTTTAGTTCCTAAGTTAGGTATACTTGTCTCTTTTTTGGTCCTTGTTTTGTAATTTCCTTTGATATGCAGGACGCATATATTCTAACCCAGTAGTACAATTATATGATCCCTCCCACTTTGAAACCTCTTATCAAATTGGGCTCTTCAGACACTTTCTTGACACAAGTCATCGCTGTGTGTAGAAAATATATAATTTAACATCATGCATGTGTTCATTCACATAAATATTGACCGTACCGGGCATAGAATCCGAGCTGTGTTCACTAGTACGGTATTCTTTGTGCATATCGACTCGTATACTATACACTATATAAGCATACCATGGAAGCATAATATTTTGAAAAAACGTAGCCAGCCAGATGGTAACAAGAACTAGTATCTAAGACAATCCGGTATTCGGTCGATTGCCTTCAGAAGCAAGTGTTGTTTGCTCTTTACTCACTTGATTTTTCTTTTCAAATGTATTTTGTCCTGATATATATAAAGAAATCTCCCTACATTTAATCTATAATCTATTACTCTTCCAGAATAGCTCCATTACTCCAGACTCATCTAATCTGGCTGGGAACGACTGACCCGTATTGGGAAATGCTACAACTGATAGACGAGATACCGAATCCAGCAGTTTACATTGACTTATTCTCAAATAATGACGTACCATTAAACTTCTGGCAGAGAGCTCAAGAGCTGTACTTTGTTATAGAAAGATGTTTTTTGAAAAGGTAAGAAAATATCCTTAGCTTTGATAACAAATATAAAGGAGATTTATTATGAGAGTTAGCTAAAAGTATAAAGGAATATTCAAGTTAAGTTAAGTTTAAGATTCTAATGCCCCAGTACCCTGTACAGTGTACTAATGATACCTTATTGAATTAACAGCCTCTGGATAACTCCAAAGGAGAAAGCCAGCTACTACTATCAATTTGGAGAAATGGCAAAGAAACGCGGTGTGGTAATGCCACCATACGAAGACGCCCTCTACAACGCTTCATTTATGCTTCTAAATTCGCATCCCACTTTTGGATCGCCTTACAACCTACCACCAAACGCTAAGTACATAGCAGGTTATCACATTAGCGAACATATACCACCTCTGCCAAAGGTGAGTACAGATTAATTTAATAATCAAAAGACGAACGAAGAACCAGACGTAAGTGTATAGTGTTCAAACAAACAAACAAACGGTTACCATGGTAACAGACATGGTTCATACGTCGTTTGTATTTAAGAATTAAAAAAATAAGAAAGGTTATGCTGACATTTATCATTGATCACAGAAACAAGTATAATATAATTGGATATAGATAATTATATATAGAATTGTCCATCCAAACGATTATTTAACACACCCTTGAATTAATAAAGTATGTACTATGTGTATGACTACGATATTGAATCAATAAAGTACATTGTTAATGTTGCGGACAGCGAGCATGTTGTAGCGGGAAAACAAAAACGCGAGTGTCATCTTCCGCCAGTCCAGAGACTAAGTTGTCAGAGAGTCTTACGCTCCTATGTTTTAATTGGAACTACAATAATACAGGATAAATATAATATAAAATAGCAAAATAAATGTTTAATGTTCTACCATATAATAGAAGTACAATATTTCACAACATGTGACATATGTCATTCCAAGGAGAGCACTTACACAGGCTGCCATTAAATGCATCCTTGTTCCTCTGTTTGGTGATGTTATCTGTCGTTTAAACTAAAATTTCAGGAATTCCAAAGAATAATGGATAATGCCAACCATGGCGTCATATACTTCAGCATGGGATCGAACATGCAAAGTGCGGACATGACTGAATTTATGAAAACATCTCTGATGGATATGTTTGGACAACTAAACGAGACTGTCATATGGAAGTATGAAAGCGATTGGGATAACGTCCCAAGCAATGTGCATTTGGTGAAATGGGCACCTCAACAGAGTATTTTAGGTAAATAAATTGGATTATCTGCATAAATTTTCACGTTTTATATATCTTATTTTTAAATTGTATAATTAATGAAAGCTTTACTTTAATTTAAGCGCACCCAAACTTAAAATTCTTCATCACCCACGGTGGTCAGTTGTCAACAATAGAAGCCCTACATTTTGGAGTACCATTAATAAGTGTACCTGTGTGTGGGGACCAGATGTTGAACTCTGTCAATTTGAAGAGTAAAGGCTACGGCTTATCAGTGGACTTGACCGAAACAAGACTGGCTTCTGACCTTCTAGCAGCTATAAAAACAATAAATGCAGATCCAAAGTAAGATTTGATAAAAACAAACTCTTTTATACCTCATTAAGACTTTAATGTGACAAATCTGCTTAAAAAATTATGATTGAAGTCCTGATCTATATTTTAAATATTATTTGTATGTACAATATTATTCTTTTACAGGTATAGAATAAAGGCCAAAGCATTGTCCAAGGCTTTTCACATGCAACAACAGAAACCTGGTGATGAGCTGGTCTTTTGGGTGGAATATGTTGTCAAGACAGGAGGCGCGAAGTTTTTACGATCCCAAGCGTTTCCAATACCACTATACAAGAAATTGTACTTAGATTTAATTGCTTTAATATTAATATGCCAGTATCTCTTTAAAAGGTACTTCTGGGTGGCATTTAAACTTTGGATCTTTAGTAAAAAAGAAAAAGTATGCTCAAAAATGCTATAAACAAAATAATTTTTGTCACTTATTTGTTACATCTTTAACCATAGAGTATAGAAGATAATAGAATAAACTTGGTGGATGTTGCCTTGTAGTGTTAGTATTGTACGGCATGGTTTGTCAAGCTCGAAATACTTCTTTTAATATAATCTTTAATCATTATTACACTAAGTTATTACTGTAAGGTTGGTTGATTACTGGAGTAGTCAATAGTAATTCTAACTTCTGCAAAAGATTTCTTATGCATTGAAGTTATGTATCCGTCAAAAATTATATAATGACATGGCTGCAATATCTAAACAAATTTTGTTTCATATGGTTAAAATGTTCTTGAGACTAATTTGTGATTGTTATCTCTAGATAATGTTTGTTAATATTACAAAACTGATAAGCGGCATGTCAAGTGATAAAGACTGCGGAAAAAAAATGTACATACAGTTTTTTATCAACTAACTTTGCATTAGAACTCCTGTAACTGATGTTATATTTATAGGATTAGTCATCAATATCTTCCTTTCAATGATGACTCAGATAATTTTAATAAATTATGTACATATTTTTTAATAACTTGCAATAGTAATCAGTCTCTCGATATTTTTGTAATAAAAAAATATTGAATTCAATAATTTCATCACATATGTGCAAAGTTCGATTTAACGACAAAAACGATTTGTGCTGCCTTACTAAGATGAGATAAGATTTTGTTTTAGTTGATACTAATGAGACCTGAATTAATATGATGATTGAATAAAAATCATTTTAGGCTATTACTGAAAATAATAATTCTATGTGCGACATTGAACTTTTTTACTAAGGTTCGGTTGGTATATTTTTGATCTTTACGTCATGATTTGTAAACAATGAAAAATAAAACTTTACCCAAATAACGAACACCACATACCTTTCCGTTGATCCCAAGGCCGAGGACAGTAGAGGATATATCATAGTCATCCGTGATAGGAGATATTTTAGGAGTTCTTGTAAAACTCATTGTAACTAAAATTTGTTTTCAACACAGAACCACTTTTAAGAACTCACTATAAAGTTTTATCCATTATATTCCCAGACAAGGAATTAAAAACTTCATGCACGCGGTGACCTTTATTTAATAAACGCACTTTTTCACAAATTTTAACCTTTCACAGCGTTAGGCAATTACAGTTTTATGGAAATTCAGAATGCATAACATCACAAATCACAATTTACGGTGCATGCTTATTGGTTATGGCAGTTGACAGTTGTTAATCCGTTATCATAAAATGTATGCTTGCACATTAAGATTGGATCTTATTAATTGTCAGGTATTGTATTTTTTTTAATTTTGATTGAATTATATATTTTACCGTAATAAGTAAAATACATTCAATATTTTTTAAGTAAATATTTTCCAATATAGATTATACCATAATAATGAAGTGAAATAGTCCTAATATAGTTTACATAGATGGCGTTAATGTATCGATATTTTTAATGACATTTTATTAAAGTAGATGGCAGTTATCTAAATATTATTTAAACCTAGCTTATTGAACAGGGACTGATTTATTCTGAATTATAAAAAAATATTGGCAAAGATAATATTGGAAATTACTATATCATATGAAAATTAAGAGATGGCGTATTATCAGAAGAATATAACAAAATACACAAACTAATAAGTTCAGGGTCTTAATAATATTGTTGTTATAATATTGTGTAATAAAATGATTGTTTTATAATAACATTTGCCTTTAGCTATGTCATAACTATCTAATATATAGTATCAACATGGTTATAACTTTACGCTTGTTGCTTTAGCTGTTGAAACACCATGAATCGTAATAGTCTTGACTTTGTTAGTTACCAACTATGACCAACAAATTATGTTAAGACTAATTTCACAACCCATTAAATTACCCGGCTATGAAGGTTCTAATTAAAAAAAATAACTAAGAAAGAACTTTTGTGCTAGTACTATAAAAAGGTAGATAAGTCTTAGGATTAAGTGAAATAAATATACAATTACAAATAAATAGATAAAAGCTGAATATTTAAATCTGAAAGCGATTTAATTAAAATAGCGATAATATGAAAAACATTTTTTTTGACGCTTCAGTTGGCGCCATGCAATGTCAGACTGCCAAACGCGTTCGATTATGCGAATAAAATATATAGTTTCTGAGTTAGCAACTACATGAATATAAATGGCTTAGATCATTATTGAAAAACTACGTATGAATTGTGCCTTGATATTCCACCGGTTATTTTTTTTGTAGTCATAAGAATATTCTAGAAGATGCATTACGCTCACTTTGTTTATGTAGAGCAAGATAATTAATCTACATGCTCGAGCATTTGCACAGATTATGTAATGCTAGAAAGCAGACATGGAAAAATTATAATTAAACATCAACCGACTATAGTTATAGACAGTAGACGATAGTAGGTAAATGAAATACCCAAAAATACGTCTTTAAAATTATCTCCTTGAAAATGTTCTGGCATTTAAATGCTTAAAATATAAATTAGATATTTATTGATTAGATAGATCCTATACATACCAAACAATGGTTAATATAAATAAGAAATTGTGGTTTCAGATTCGGAATTTTCAATCCGAATTTAAACTCTATTTAGCTTTCCGAATATTGTTTCCGATTAAGGAATTTGAAGTACTTACATCTCGGTCGGTACATTCGTGCCGGATTACTGAAGTTCGGTTCGATTGATGTGGTCATGAACGATGAACATAGTTCGTTGGGTGCCATATATATATTTGTGTAAAGTTTTTTGTAACATTACTCAAAAAGTATATTATGAACTTACAAAAAACACTAAAATAAATGAACTATGTGTATTAAATTACTTATAAATATCGCTTACAATAACAAAATTTAAGGACTGACAAAATTTGTAAAAAAAATGGGTTTTTTTGTAAGTTTTCAGATTAATAAGAGAGTATGTTCCTAAAACAAGTAGATTATTACCAAAATGGAGGCACTACCCTGGTATTATCAAAACGAACTAAAAAGCAATAAATATACTTTCTTTTTTACATAATTAAACCGCTTATTACCGGATAATTCCGGCAAATTGATTTAACAAGTCAACTAATATTTAAATTGTAAATATATTTTGGATTGTCCATTGAATAGCAACGTCGTTGTGACATTTGTATCGGCATGTGAGTTGCATGACGTCATTAATGGTCACTTTCACTAAAATGAGTCATGGTGGTCATGAAAACTGCAGAAGACACGCTTAGCTTACGCGTTTTTTTACGACTTCAATGTTATGACGTATCGACTGATAGGACACAAAAATATTTGACATATCGTTGAGTTAATGTTGTCTATGAATACAATTTGAGAATTTGTTTAACATCGTAGAGGTTTTATATCATTTTAGATAGTAGTCTGTGTTGTGTTTTTTTAGTTTTAAGTTAAGAACGACTACAAAATTTGTAATACTTTATTTTTACGACTGTAGATAGGTGTATTTTTTGTGTATAGTTATGTGTTTTGTTTCCACGTATATGCCATGCTATATAATTTTTGCCAACATATGCCTTATTCTCGTATATTTTTATCTTAGTTATTTTTGCATATGAATTCGTGTGCCTTAATTCATTCATTCTTGCCAGTTCTTCTCGTCCGCTCTAAGCCTTGATTTGGAAACTGGCAGTAAATGTAGAGTCGAAATTTAATTTTAATGATTTGATTTTAATTTTGAACATAAAGTTAATTTATAATCGTTGATATTATATACTTGTGTATTGTATGATCTTATGATCTCTAGATTTAAATAAATTGTCTATTGCATTTATTTTAATACTAAAACAATTTTTAATGAGATTAGAAATATACGTTTCAAACGCTCGTTGCCTTCGCGTTGTCTATGACAGGTTTTAATGAGCACAAAATGTAGACGTCATGTCTGCGACTCTTGGGTAACATGTTTGCAATCTGCTCGCTAAACTGCCATTTACAGATTAAAGATATTTTTTTAAAATTATAATGTAGCAAAATATTTTTAATGTTTTCAACACCGTTGTAGGCTAAGTTTTAATATTGTTCGATTGAAGTTTAATCGGATACCGACTAACTCAACTTTACAATAATTGTTATAAAAACTATTTATATTTTTTTGTGAGTTTGTGCTGTTCTAACTTTTCACGGTATTTATGTGATATTCTCTATAGTTTTCTAATATTCTCTTATAAGTGACGATGTTTTATTTTAAAATAATAAATTCTTTAAACCTATCTCATTAATATATATGAAATCAATAAATCGTGGCAATTAGATATAATATTTATTAATAGGATGTTGTAATTAAAGATTTCTACTTTATACTATATAAAAATACAATTATGCTGCATGACAGCAAATAATTAAAATGTATTATCCTTTTTCTTTATCTTTAAGCACCAATTTCCATCAGGATAAGATAAGGAGCTTGTATGAGAATCTCACAAAAATTATCTATGATAGTAATCTTTAACAAAGACATTGAATATTCTAGGGATGCGCACAGATAACACTATTAAAGCTAATTAAAAAAAACGTTTAAATTATTAAGGTACGACCTCATACATGCCGCACATCTGGTCACGTCACATGATCTCGTTTTAAATTTCCCGCGACTCAATAACATGAGGCTGTAACTTTTTGAGCGCGGGAATCGTGCGTCGAGCGGCATGCATGAGGCCGTACCTTTACATATTGAGGAAGTTCTGAAATATGGCAGAAGGTTATAAAAAGTAAAATCTGTTCTATGGCCATATAAGGTTGTTTCGTGTTATAAAATATAAGGTTACACTTATATTTATTCATTATTTTTTATTTACAATTATATTTAATTATACGAACTACTTTTAAGAACTTGTCTATGACTGCATGACACGTGACATGGCTGTTTAAGAGTAGTAACGACAGCCAACGTGAATAACATTAAGCTAGTATAAAGTACACGAATACTCGTCTTAATTAGATTTATTATTCCAACGCCAAATAAAAAAGAAACTCAAACATCCTATAAAAATACGTTAATTTTGAACAGTGTAAACGTTTGATGTTTTAAATATTTTTGGTACAAAATAATGTGAAATCAAATTACGATGCGTGTCGCTCGCCATCTGTTGTATTAAGTATTTACTCGTTTGACAGCGTGTTACGCTTCGATCGTCAATATTATGCAATTTCGCGGCTTTTTCCGATTGACTGGTTAAGTGCAGGGGTGAACAACATTTTTTTGTGTCCAATTCGTCACTGTCAATGTAATAATAATTAACAATTGTTATTGTTCGGTTTAATTGAATGTTTTAGAACGAATAAAATATATTTATATACATTTAACGATAAATTAAAACTAATCAATTGACATTTTTAATGGCAACTATGTTACTGTTTGACAGCTCACACACACATACACTTTGATATCGCGTGCCAAATGTACATAAACCCTGACGTGCGCTCGATCAATATTAATCATGGTAACATTATACAATATTTATGTTTCCCTATTTCGTTGGAGCATCCTGTATCTTTTGTAAAGATATATATATTAATGCTTTATATACAAGTGGTATGTTTTATATTTATATATTTAAGTGATATTTGGAAAACTGAGTCATTATTTAGATTTCATTTCACTTCATTCAAAGTGACAAGCCTGCTCGTTTGACATAGTTTTCATTAAAAAATGTTAAGAGACTCGTAAGCATCATATAGGAAATAAATCTTAAATAATCAACATTTAAAAAACTTAACACAAAGCGTTGGACATTTTCTAACTAATTATAAATGCATCGTATAATTGCGAAACAAATGTTTGAATTATGTTAAGAATTCAGGAAACTGAAATTTTATCTAATTTATTTGTGAATTAATCATTTGTAGCTTAATGTCTGAGGTTAATTGCGAGTTAACGTAGCGTTGTTAGAACAAAAATTAATTACAGATAAAAGAGAATTATACACATCAAAAGTTTTGAACAGTGCCGACAAGAAACAGCCAAAAGACTTTTGTGATTTTTGTTACAAGTTTGTAGCGACATCTAGGTTCTTAATCAAATAGGTACTATTACATCATCAATCCTGAATAGCGCTAATAATGTATTCCAGACCACTAAGGCTATAGGACCTTCACCCTAGCAGGGGTTTTGACTTATCAAGACTACTTCCTTTCCGAAGAGGACAACCCACACAACTAAATGGTGGCTTTCAGCCAAGAAAAAGACTACTTAACAATAGGGCTTCTTTGCTGCTTTTCATTCAGTTTATGACAGATAATAGGAATATTAGCTGTATCTTATTAATAAATTCAAGTATAACAATACGATGTGTTAAACAATTAAAAAACAACAACGTTTATACTGTTATAACGTGGGATTAAACATTAGGGTTCAGCAAAGTAAAACTTTCAGGAAAAAGTTCAACTCAAAATTACCTTTTGACAATAATAAACTTCGCTTATTAGATCTGGTAAAAGAATTTGACGATTAAAACAGCAGAGACTGTCTTGTCCCTTTTTGTGAACTGGATAATAAAATGATATATATTTATGTTTTTTTTTAATTAAATTACATATGTAATTTAGATAAACGATTATGACATAAGATATACACAATACATATTCGTAAATTAACTATTTTTTTTTAATCTGTTGAGTTATTAGTATTGTGTCTCTAGACAATTCACGATTTACATTCGTTTGGATAGTTGTGATTCTCTTATTTATATTCTGATTCAAATTATCTCATTTGAATTAATCTGATAGATAGATATGAAAAAAATTCAAAGCATTACGTCTACGTCTGTGTGTTTCTATGAAATTAATCTCTAATATTATACATTTCACTCTCTTCCTATTTTAAGGGATAATTTGTTCGTTTTATGATAAAAAAATAGTGGTCTGACTATATTTATTATTGCAAATTTAACATCCGTCTTTCTCGCGTCGAGTTACTCATACGTAATTACCAAATTAAAATCACAATAAAGAATAATAACAATGACATTCACTGAACTCTAAACAATGTGAATTATCATTGAAATCTCGCAGTTTCCCGTGACCTCAAATGCTTAATTTAGTCATGAATTTTGTTGTATCTATTTAGTATTATACATTCACTTTACATTTGTTTTATATTTCCCGCCAATCCCAGACGATAATAGATTATTGTGACTACATTTATCGTGGTAGTAATATTTTTGCACATTTTATTTGTTCAATTAATAGAAAAAAGTAACACTTTTAAAATAAACAGAATTTAGATTTATTTTTTGCTTTACAAAGTTAATGATATGTAAAATTGCCTAGATAATAATCATACTTATAATAGGACTAGTTTCAACTCCTTTATTTCAGCACGTCTTTTACAACCGCCATTTCTCATTTGACTCCCTCTCACACATACTTCCCTTTCACTCACACTCCGCGTTCCATTTCACCATGTTCTTAAATGCATAATATTAAAATTATTCCCAAAAATATATTAGTTGTGAACAGATATGGAACTGAGACGTCAAAGAACCTCCGTAAATCCAATTAAATTTTCTAGGTCGTGGAAGGTGCTTTACTTTACAATGAAGTTTTTTGTTGATTCCGCTAAATGTATAGCAAGGGCAACCGTAAGGCCTAGTTATAACCATGAAGATTTTAGACTTGAAAATGATTATTTAATAAAAAGTACATAACCTAATAAAATATTTTTTTTTCCCAGCTCGGGAGGCATTCATTGGCTTCAGAACAAGCCATCGCCAGCAAAACCCCATTCCGCGTATTTTTTTATTTTATTAAATCTGTCCCCAGACATCTTATGTGCTAACTATATTAACACACAATAAACTTATAAGAGAATAAAACAAGGTATACACACAAAACAATTATATGGGAACTTGAAACATTTAAGAGATAAAACATATAAGATACAAATACGAACACAATCAGGAACTAAAGGTTTTTTTTATGGTATTTAAAATATGATATATACGATCACATTAGTTAAACGTTTACTTAATTCTGTACCAGAATGTGGCATTTTTACGACAGTTTATAAGATTTAAGAATAATTGAATTATTTTTTTTGTGTTTTATTGGCTCCGGCCGTAAATGAATAATTCGATACTTTTGTTAACGTCAATCTAGGCATTTCTACTCATGACCTACAGATGTCGCTTTCAAATGATTGTCCGAACACGGCGCATCGCACATGACCAAATTGTTAGGATATTGTTTTGTAACGTCTGCACTGAAACAAAATTTACCAATGCCGTGTCAAATTAATAAACAATGCATTCTGCAATCATAGTCAATTTGCGGTTGAATGAGACCGAATGATATTATACGGTGAGTTTATGGGGAGCCGCTCTTTAGTTCATTCATGAGTCTGGACTTATAAAATAAATCATTTAAATATTGGTCGTATAATTTTGTATTTGTTTTAATAAACCCATAACCTTAGAAAAATTGAACCGATTTTGATTTAAAACAGACTGTTCACGTAAATGTTAATATATTTCTACAATTAATGGAACAAGAGTTAGTTCGTCTAAAAACAGACATTTACGAACATTATTTAATTCCCAGAATATTCCATGTTAGACTCAGAACCTCTTTTTGAAGAAGAAAGAAGTCAATTGAAGTGAAAGAGAAAGTAAACACATTAAAGGTGAAGTGATAATTAATGATTGTGCTGATATCAGTACATTATACTGAAAAGGATAAGTTGCGCAAGAGTTGAAAGCTTTGAGAGCATCAGTGACAATGCAATGCTTAAGAGAAAGGGATATTACATCTTGTGCGGCTTAAAATTTAAATATTTGAATGTATACGGCATTTATATCAGTTCAACTTCTGACTGAGCCAATTTGTTTTTTCGTAATACAAGGAAAAATAAATTGATTTAACTTTTATGATACAATGTTTATGATAATTGAGGTATTTATATTAGGCATTATAATAACACTACTAACATACTACTGTCAAGTGGTGTCAAGCGTGAGTCTGTAATCCATAGATTGTTAAATCCAGGATGGATTGGATTCTTTCCATACACACTTGTGAGGTGACTGGCAAGTCGTAGACCCTAATCGCGGCTGTCTAAGCACTGAAGGCTGATCCAAAAAACAGATGCAATCCAAGACTATATTATAGGGATAACCTAGTTGATTATCTATAACTACTGTATTTTTTAATATATATGCATATAAAATATGACAATAAAATCTACTCTGGCCATGTCAATACTATAGATACTTATATAATTGTTAACTATTAGAAAAACAGTTTTGTAATTATACAGTAGTTAAATGATACATTATACAGTAGTTAGATTAAACAACGCTGAATGATTTCAATTGTATTCTCGTAATTTGAATTATTTAGTGTATTTTTTTATTGAGTGTACATTTTAGCAGTTATGAAAGCTCTGTGAATCGATGACGAAAGAGAAAGGACTTCATTATAAGTACAGCCAGCATGTTACAATATTTTATATAAAATTAGAACCAATTTTTATATTTAATTGTTCGATTTTTCGCAGTAACGTAGTTGCGTGGTCATACTTCGATAGATTTTCATTGAGTTCATTCTTATGAGTTGCCCCAAAGTGCAGTGATCATCTTTTAACTGAAAACATAGCGTTACTTAATTAAGAGGCATTCATTCATTATGTGACATAAAAATATTTACTTATACTATATAATCCAGCCGTCTTTAAAAAAAATCTGTAAAGAAATAATTTCGCGGAGGAAAAAAGAAAGCATGTCCTGCACTATTAAAATAAATTTGGCGGATTATTTTATTCGTTCATAGATCATTTGAATCCTCTATTTTCAACAATTAAAAGTATTGTTTATCCCCTTTAAACCTGCTTCGCAATAAAAGGCCTATTTTCGTCAAGGTCTTGTTTTTCTGGATGTCAAAAGCCATACAAATCCATTTGGTGATATTAATGTGACTAAATAACAGATAGCCAGACAGATACTTTTGAATATATACTTGTATGGATTAGCATAACTCGTAAAATCAAATAAATTTTATATGCTAACGTTCTCGTGAAAGTACATTCGCGCGCTTTTTGTCATGTCATAGTTAAAATATAACATGTTAATCGAACTCTATGGATCATTAAATATGATAAGAGAGGTTTTACTCACGAGTTAATACCTGTGGTCTGTTAAAATAGATGAGCAACAATTATTATGTGACCTTTAATTGTAATATTTTGTGTACCTTGTTAGAATTTTCTAAACTAATACCAGGCCAGATTTTAACTTGAATAAAATAATATTTGTTTTATATTAATAAGACAATTACTAATAATAAAATTAAAAGTAGTTTTAAAGTTTAATATAGGACATAAATCGTTTGAAGCTCTTTTAATTTAAAATACATTCGTCATAATTAATTCGCAACGTCATGTTATATAATTAATTACAATTTGCGTTAATCTGTGATATCTCATGGCATCATCTTAATTTTGCTTAATATTACCCTATAAAATATTGTGACATGGTAAAACTGGGGCACAGCAATTTATCAATTTATTTTATTTAAATACAATATAAAAGTTATTAGTTTTATAAATAAGGGCACATTGTTACTATTTATCCTATTTGTCATAGACAAAAACCGCGCTGTAATTGCAGTTAATTCAAATATGACAGCCTATTTAAGATGTTTAGTTAAACGTTTTCTGAGATGCTTTTTGAGCTTCGGATTGATTAAAATTTATAATTTTAACTTAATGATTTATTAGTTGACTCATTGTAAACGAAATACATTAGAAAGCGTAGCTTATGGACTCTAGGGTGTTGTTTCTATTGCAATAAATTATATCTTTATATAACTTCGAGTTTTCTGTAATATAAAAAAATATATAATATGTAACCGATTAGATAACAAACTTCTAGAAACATACAAAAAAATCATGTGTCATTCACACGATACACGTATTTTGCAACAAAGCCAACCCTGAAACGTTAAAAAATATAAATAATACCAGCGAACCGCCATTTTGCTAAACATTCACTCCCCTCTTGACAGCACCAAATAAAACCCAGCGAAAGGTGTTCGCGCAACTCAGTCGTGCAGCGCCGAGCTGTCAAACGAAAAGCGCGCGTAAACTTGACATATTACCCATTTTTTGACGTGCGGCGCTCGTAAGGTGTTAAAATGAAGTACTTTGTTGTTTTGGCCGTTGTCGCCCTGGCTTTTGCCGCTGAAGAAAAGAAAGATGACGACGGTTCCAACACTTTCAAGCGGCTTATTCCTGCTGACATTTTGAGAGGTTTGTCCCATGTTTTTTTAATTTAATAATATTTAATGTATATGAAAAGATATATCAAAATAATCGTAATCGTTACAATTATATGTAGTTTGTTACTTTAAAAAAATAGTAAAACCTTTTTTTACCGACACCAAAAAAACCGGTCAACGCTTATCTTTTTAATAGCTTTAAATACTTGATAATATTAAAATTATAGATGTTACAATAGTAATATGAATTTTAAATGTCAAACTAAATCTATTATTTATGGTATAGGGTGGAGAGTTCACTTATAAAAAACAGTGAAATCTCGACATAAAGTGAAGTAATTAGTCTCTTGCGTGTTGATAGCTATAATTAATTTTGTAATAGAACATTTTTACTCATTAATTCATATTTATTTGCATATTGCATACATTTCCTTGTTTTCCGGCCATTGTTAGAAGAAAAAAAAAATGTATGGCAAGGTATATGTTATTAAATAAATTTCGCTCTATTTATTGTGTAAATGTTATATCAACTATTAAAAGTGAGTCTGGTTTGTGAACGAGTGTTACCGGACAAAACCGGTGATACCAGTTATATAAGTATAAAATAGTCAATTTAATCCAATCTAAATTTAATTAATTCATAATTATTAAGTAATATTGGATAAAGGAAATTGTAATCTTTAGACTTATCTATAGTTCAAATTAAATTTATGTGATAAATTTTCTTTAAATTTTTTTGTAATTTTTCTGGACCTATAGCGGAATCCCAGGTTATTCCGACAAAAAAAACATGAGCATAATATCAAACAAATATTTAATGTAAAAGCAAATGTAAGAAACATAATTAATAACGTAAAACAGGATTCAAAATTGTTTTTATAAGGATCTACTTGAATAAGGATATTTTGAGTTTGAGTTTAATGTGAGAATAATAAATACGACATACAAAATAAAGTACCTTCGTAATAGAAGGTAATAAAACGCTTAACATCACAATTTAAAAAATATCTCTTATTATAAATAGAATTTGACCCTGGCTGAAGAAAGTTTTAAAATTCTTTTTTTTTAATTGAAGGGAAATAGCTTTTTGATCTTTCCACTCGAAATGGAATTACTAAATTGATAAACCGTTTTTTTATGTTAAGTTAAAATGTACTTTCATTCAAAGGAAATTCTTACGTTTTCCCAAAATATTACTTTACATATAATTACTAAACATTATTATGAGATATTTTTTTTATATACAACCATAATCTTCCAATATTAAGAGATAATTGTCTATTCTTTCACTTTTAACACAATAATAATACATTTTTATAGTTAGTAGTGGGTTGACATAAAATATATAGCAACTATTTACTGCACTAATGTTGCCCGTAACTTGAATTTTGTCCAATTTCCAAAATGTTGTTAGCTTTTTATTAATCAATTTAAATATATCCTCAGTTATTTTACCAATCCTTCCACAAGTAGTTGAGTTTACGAATGAATGATTTGTTTGCAATCATTTTCGTATGTTAAAACAGTATTTGATGTAGATATAACAAAAAAAAAATATTGCATTAGAATTATCCGGATTAAGTTTCTCAGAAAATTGTAAAAAGAACAGCATAAACACTGTAATACTTTGATGTCTTATAGAGAAATCAAATTGCAATAATATCCCGTACAAGTCAAACCGACAACCCCCCTTTTAAAGTCGGTTAAAAGTGAACCAATTAAATTGAATACATTCGAGCAACGTACTTTTCGTAATCCGATTTTGCAAGCATGATGGGTAATCGCTTGGGAAATCATTGCAGTGTTGATTTTTAGTTTGTTGCTGTAAATCGGAACAGAGGTGTAGATGAGTCGCTGTTTATACAAAAACTATTTTTATAGATATTTTTTATACTAAACCTTTTTAGAGATAAAAATTACATATTACTTTAATACTTCTATCAATTAGTTTAAAAATCTATTGGCGATTTAAAGGAGTAGCGGAGAGTTTATTGCCCGTTCTTCTCGTCAGCTCTACGCCCTTGATTTTCGAACTGACAATAATTTTTTTATAACTTTTTTTTGTATTTTGAAGATTCATAAGTGTAGCTTATATCTATGTGAATAAAGATATTTTTGATTTTAATGCATTTGGTCACATTTCTCAAATATATTTTCAATCGATTTATATAATTAAAAATCAAAATCCTATACAGAATATTTTCAGTTGACGTCCTATGACATAAAACAAGAAAATGTAATTACCTGTTAATCGACATAATTGCATTCACAAAGCGTTGATATTTGTCATACTTCCTGGTGTCCTTAGTAAAAGGTTTATGCAACAATGACTCACAATCAAGTTATTAGCCTCGTATTTTTCTAGATGTTAATGAAAGTAAAAACAAAATGAACGGATCAATTATTTTTAATACCAATGTTGCCACATATTAAGCTTAACATTGCATGCATTGGTCTAATTATATATATTGTATTTTTTTAATATATATATATATATTGTATTATCATATATTTTAAACATATACAAGTATTATTATTCTGAAGCAAGTGCAAAAATATTGGTCTTCAATATTATTGGTGATCAATCCGTTTTAACTTTGAGTTAGGAGTCTCTTAACTTAGAGTTGCTGAGGAGAGTAGCTGGAAGTTAATGTAGACTTCTTTATAGGTTTTTGTTTTTCCTTGACGATTCATATCGATAATTTTAAGGTCTTTGGGTAAATATTAATAATAAGCATCTATCTTACGAGATATGATGGTTTAGATGGACGAAATATGAATATTGAACAAACGAAGATGCGATGCTTTTAAAAGAAGAATTATAAAAGTATATCTTAAACATGACTGTACAGTCTGGTTCCGATTAATTCTATTAATTCATTTACGTTTTGACTAAGGCAATATTAGTACACATGCCTTAACGATCAAAAGGAAATAAAGAAAACTTGCAAGGTAATCAGTAATGTTTATTTAGTAGATCTGATTTGAGACTTAGTAGGCGGTTAACAGTTGAGTGCCTGCGTATCTTCACATGGCAACACTTTGAATTAATCAAATGTCATTTAGGACTTGTTTTCTATTAAATTTGTTAATATATACTGTAATAAAAAAAATATAATAAATAAAATAAAAAATCGCATATTGTAACGACGAAAAATTTCCAATTTATACCTACCGGTCGTTGATTTATTTGTATCGGGGCCTTTCGTGTCTCAGTTAGTTTCACTTACAGTAAAAGTGATGTTACATAATTGAAGAAAGTGTGCTGAATAGCTGGTGGACAAAGTCGTTTTTATACTGAAGCTGTAATGAATTGCTGGTGATTAATTAATGTTATACAAAGTATTCAAAATTTAAATATAATAAGGAATATGGCAAGAGATTATGGGAGACGATCGGATGGAATGATTGATCCCATGGAGTATGGGAAGGGCTCTGGATGCCACTTGTGTGGACACTTTAGCACCGTCTCACCTTCCTGTCACAAGCTCCAAAGCTGACGGGGCTGCAGAGCAGGCGGAAAAAAAAGAAAGGTCAAAGTACAAAAGTCTTTCCTCAAACTATGTATTTTTTCCATTTGGGTTAGAGACTTTTGGACCATGGGGTGCAAGTGCACAGGCGCTTATTAAAGAATGAAGTAGGCGCCCGTACGTAAGTAGGTGATCCAAGAGCTAGTGCTTTCCTTGCTCAGCGTGTAAGCATCGCCACACAGCGAGGAAATGCCGCCAGCATTGTGGTACTCTGCCACAGGGACCAAACTTTTTTAAATTTGTTTTAGTTTAGTGTTTTCTTTTATTTTAAGTTAATTATTTTAGTTAGGTTAGTTAATATTATAACAATATTTTGTGTTTATTTAATAAATTATGGATATAATACAAAAAAAATTGATATAAGGAATATAAACACATTTTTCACTTTGAGTCAAAGAACTCGTATATCCATAAAAATAGATAATTTAACAAGTACTTTATATTATATAGTTAATAACTGATGGCAATAAACAGTCTTACACAATTGAAAGTGATCAGTACTTAATTTTAACTAATTCATTAAATTCACCATTCTTACCTCCAAACAAGGTTTAGGGTGCAAACATTGAATTAATGCTTCAGCTTATACTGCCTCATTAGAGGCCCTAAAATTAAAAAAAAGTGCCCGCGCCCTCATGGGCGTGTTGTCTTTGTCAGCTAGCGGTGTATATTACAAAAAAATATCCAATAAGTAAACTATAATCCTTAAAACCGTTAAAAATATGAAACCTACAATATGGACCATTGTTGTAGGCAAACTTGATACTGTGTAATTAGTGTTTCAACTCCCACATTGTTCAAAGTGGGTCAGCGACATGTAGTGGGGTTTTATTTCAGTCGATTGAATTACAACACGCACAATACGAACGACATTTTGTATTCTTTATAAAAGTCTATCAACATTATTGCTCTATAATAATATCACTTATTGATTGACATGCTGAAAGAGCTTTTGAGCTTTCGAGTCTATAAAAGTTATCGATCACATTAAAACTTATAGACTGGACATATTGTTCGTGTGATCTAGGCTATAAAATGATGTATTAAATTATGACAAATTGCTAAACGTATTATCCGAGAATTGTTTGAACTTTAAATGTAGATCATGGCCAACTTGTTTTAGATATGAGTTAGGTCTTAAACTATTTACATAAGTTTTATTTAAATAAAACCAAGCAAGCACTAACTATAAATCACGTCATAGTATGAAAATTCTTTCACATTTTTTTACAAAATCAAATACTTATTAACATTTCAAAAATAAACGATAATATCTATTTCATATAATTTAATGTAATTTAAATTAAAGTCTTGATACTCCAAAATATTTTCGTTTTAAGCTCCCTATACTGAACACTGAAATGAAACTCTATACTTTATTTTCCTATTATATATTTTTAAACTAAGAAACTTTTCAACAGATTTTCCCGGTCTCTGCTTTGCGTCAACTCGTTGCGCGACCGTCGAACCTGGTAACTCCTGGGACCTGGCTCCATTCTGTGGCCGCAGCACCTGCGTACTCAGTGAAGACGAACCCCCAAGGCTGTTGGAGCTGGTCGAGGACTGTGGACCTCTTCCATTGGCTAACCCTAAGTGCAAACTTGATACTGGTTCGTATTTCCTATTTCATAATCTATCTATATACTTATACAAGATTTAATTTACGCGAGTATTACTCATTAAAATATATCTACCAGGCACATCATAATAATTTTTTTTACAGAGAAGACAAACAAAACAGCTCCATTCCCAGGCTGTTGCCCAATCTTCACCTGTGAGGATGGCGTCAAATTAGAGTACCCTGAACTCCCAACACCTCCCCCAGAAGAAAAGAAAGAAGCGGAGAAGAAATTCTAAATTGTTATTAAGAATAACGCGGCAAATACATTCAAAATTTGAATCTGTACTCGGCACAGCTAATCAAAACATCTGTCGCGCCAAAAATGTCAACTGTCAATTCTGATATCCGTTCCTAATTCCTTTTAGAATATTCAATTCAAAAAAGACTTTACGCTTTCTAATTTCTATTGCAAACGCACAATGAACAATTGAAATTCGAACACACATCCTTTTCCTGTTCTTTCATAAACATTAGTTTTTATTTTTTTAGAAGTAATCGGCCTTTTTACTTGAATACCTGCCTATTATAAGTAAATGTGATATTGATATTAATAGAAAAGTTATTCAATAAAAAATACAAAATTTCTAATGTTGTGTTTCTTTTCCCGTTCACACTTTTAAGCATTCAAATCCAGTTGTCATTAGGTATATCAAAAAAACAACCTCAACTCAATAGTTTATTTGAGAATAATGAATCGCATATAATACAGAATATATCATTATAATTGTCAACACTTACGTACTTGTATAATACGAACATTTAACTATACAAATGTAAATTATAATTTTAAATTAAATTATACTTCTAAATCACCGATAGAAACGGAAAATGCTAAGGGTCTGTACACATTATCCTGTAAATTTACGAGTATTCTGAAGATCGAACCTGCGACCGTTTCAATAAAAATATCTGATGCACGAATCAAATTATATTAATAAAAATAACAGATACAATGTAAAATAATTTGTGTTACTTGTGACCAGCACAGACAACATCAATAACAGTCATTCCCACTACCCTTAGCACGAACTAAACCCAAAAGAATAGATAGTAGAAAGTAATAAACATAGAACAGAGAAGACAACAGATGTCATATTTATGTTTGAAGAAAGCACATACATACATACGTTTGAATACAATTCGTCATATACTGGCTAAAAGTGTCTGTGCTAACAAATTGAGATTAAAAACGATCACTTTCACTAATTCAAAGCGATACGTTGTTTACAGCATAATGCGTATAGACCTTAAAAAAACAAAGCGTTTAACAGTCTATAAATACACTTTTAACATTGTCTATATCTAAACATTGATCTTACGATAAATAACTATATCAACTATAGTGTTAAAATCACAATTCTTCTAATATAACATTTAATATTAATTTATGCCTCGCTTTAGTTTAATATATATAGAGATCTAGATTTCAAAGGTATTTAATTTTTAAAACGCACCATTGTTCTATTTTATAAAACAGTACGCTTCGCAAAAACAGATAATATTTTATCTCCGAACAGCACACAGAAATCCCAGTAAAGAGTAATGCCAATCAATTTACATATTAAAGTCCAACCTAATCAAACGTCAGATCATCCATTATGTATTCAAACTAGTGACAACAAGTTCAGGCTGACAATTTATTATACACAAGGCATTCTACATATTAATAAAATAATATTTTATAAGAAACCAGCGTTACTAGTAAATAATGCCATCCCTATAAAATAGTAAACTAAAGCGAGACCGTTGTAGATATTGCACAAAATAGACACCAAATGCAAACGACATTTTGAGCTGATTTTACATGACAAAGCGACAAATGTCAAGAGGCGGTTTCGAAAAGCGCGCGAAATTTGACACGAGTGACAGTTGACAAAAACAAATGCTATTCAGAGCGAAAATGTGTTGATAATACAAAAATCACGTGTATACGTCTAAAAAACTAATAATAAGTCAATATATTTCGTTATAAAAATTATGTGTTATAATGAAAAGATTTTTGAATGATATGTATTAAATACTTTTAAATAGGAATAAAAATATATTGTAATGCACGACCACAGTTACCATAACCAATAAAGTAGAGTTCCAATTTATTTTTTCGAATTTGTATATTTAAAAGAATGAGTCAATGTGTTAACAACAGACACAATAGACAATTTTGGCTATGACATATCATTCCAGATCCGATCCAAGTATCTAACGAGAAACAAAATCAGTAGTCTACCAATTCCAGTCAATAATCATTCAATAGAGAGAGAGAGAGACAACCGGTGACTGACTAATCAGAGATCCCACTGTCATTTAATGGTCAGGAGAACCATACCACAAGCTTATTATGAACTAATTATTTAATTATTAAGCAGTTTTTATATTGTCAATGATCTCATACTTTAATAAATTACGATAACTACAGTCGATCAGCATAAAACACTTTATGGTAAGTTTTTTTTTAAATAAAGCGTATAAACAAAAGAGGTAGTAAATCCGGAAGTATGTCAATGACGTTTAAGATCTATATATGTACATTTAATTTAATTCCTCTCATTTTGACCTTTCGATTTACTTACATTAAAAATTCTATAAGAGATATGCCCATGAAGTTATTTTGGCGCGAAGCAACTTCTTTATAACAAAAGAGGTTGATGACCTCAAAATATATATAATTAATGAATAACTTAAAAATACCAAATAAAAAGTTTGTATTTGACAATGGACATGGGTCACGCTTATGTTAAAAAAAAAGAAACAATTTAAACTTTCTAAACTAAACTATATATATCCTCGTCGTCATCAGCCATTTATTGGATCAGTTTTGACAAACTTTATTCTCCATTCAACTCAATCGACATAGGGTTATTACAACCATTTGCAAGCTCGGGCAAGCAAGCTAGGCCCATCTAATTGGTGATTGAATAATACAACAAAAAAAGTTCAAATGTTACGTAATATGATTTACCTTACAATAATTTAAAGAAGTCCCTTCACGCCACTCTAAGCGATAGCATACATACACAAAAATAATCTCTCCCAAAAGGCGTAGCAAAAATAATTGAAAAGCATTCTCTATACAGGAGCTCTCAAGACATGATAAACTCGACGGTAAAAAATATAGCACTTTAGCTATTTGATTATCTAATCGATAGGGCTGTCCAAAACATAACTTGAAATTTAAGATAAATATCAGTTAATATATGTATACGTTAGAAAACGCAACAATAACTACTATATACTTATTGTGTTATACATGTAAAGAAAATGTCAAACTCACACGAAATACTACGATACTACGATACGAGACGTACGATAAATTATATTTGAAAATGTAAAATATACAGCCAATCAAATTAAAAGCCATATTGATTGATACATTTATTGGACAACCCTAGCTTAGCTAGTCTAGTTCCCAAATACGCTTTCTGTTCTAGATTCAACCATTGCATCTGTCTGTATCTAACATTATGTAATAGACAGAGATGTAACTATGACGCAATGAGACCCGTACTATCTAGAATAAGCTACTTGTCGTTTTCAATAACAGCCGGTCTCTGTAATAAGGTCTCCAAGTAAGCATGGCCTAACTTACCAATATTTTATGGAAATGAGTTGGGTTTTGCCAATTAAAACAGATGGTAGTTACAGACACCTATCGTTCAAAAGTTATTGAAAATGACGTCAACAATTATTTGAAGCTCAATATTATTCAAATTTTGAAATCCACTGCAATTTTATTATCTGAACGTTTTTTTTTATGTTTTAAAATTAACATTGTAATTAAATTAAGTTAATTTGCAATTGCAGTGGAATTAAATTTGATTTTTACACACCGATTTCATCTAATCTCTAATAATTGTAACAAGAATATTGTTATTCAATATACCGAATTGATATTTTTTTCCATTTATTTCGTTTTTAAATTCAATTACGACACGTAACTGTGAAAATAGAAAAAAATATCAATCATTAATTATTTATGAATAAAATAAAATCATGAATAAAATAAATACAACGATAAAATCTCACTACATCAAATGTAACATTTCCCACTAGTGATGTAATCAATTTGTCGATAAACCATATGATTTAATATCATAAATAGATAATAAAATTAACTAGAGGTTAATCAACTATATAACTACCTACGAGGTATACTACATCTATATTAAACCACAATTCTAAGTTATTTGCAACAAATAAATTATCAGTGTTATCAAAATTTTAACGAAGCAAATTAAAGGCACCTTATCTAATTAATTTTTTGGTATTTAATTTTTTTTTTTATTCAAGATTCATCAATAGTGATTCGTGGTTTATGAACTATTTTATTTTGTACTATAAAAGAGTAAATTATTACAACGCTAATACAAAATAGATTTTTATAAAAAAACAGACGAGTCATGTAATTTTCTACCCAATGCGACTGATGGCTTGGGACATTATTAATGACCACTACTTTTACCAACAATAAAAATTCCGATAACACTGATTGTCAAACACAACTGACATTGACGTTTCTAAATAACATTCACGAAACGTCAAAAACTACACATTTTTGTGCGATACGAACTCGACTTTCATTTTACAATACCTACCGTAACAATAGACAATTCTAATTATAATTTAACATTGACTCAATGCAACTCTTATATTAAAACGTCAATTTTAGAGAAGAGTATGAGAGATTAGGTATTAATCGACTCAACGCTTTTGGGTTATATTTATATATTTTGAGAGCTTGATGTTTTAAAATTGAGTTTAAGTCGATTAATATGGGAGCCTTATATTTTATCGATTTATTCTTAGTTTAATATTAAAAGACGCACGTATGCTTTTATTATTTTGAATTTTATATCTGTATACTTTGTAGGATAATCTTTCTGTCTTTAAGCTGTATTGTAGCCACGTTTAAGCAATGTACAGATTATTTCGTATTACAATGTAAACTCTATGTAACGCCACTCGATTTAACAAACTCTCTACAGCGTCGAAATTGAATTGGCTTTTGTTGCTTTCGCTTGTATTCCATTCTGATTTTTTTTCTCTCCATTTAACGGCCAATGTCTATAACGCCATATAATGCACTTTTTCCGCAGTGTCGTTATATAGAGCTGACAAATACCAATTTATCGTAAAATATAAAACTCCCTAAGACATGCATTTTCACGCAAAAGATCTTTGACACATTTCAAAATGTTAATGTATAACGTTTCAGTCACAGAAAAGTTATTAAAGTCTGAAGATTAGTGTAATAGCAATTTTGTCTAGTGCTCTGCGTCAAACAATTAAATTGACACATTTCCTAGAAAATTACAATTTTTGAGTAATTGTGCTGGTCAGGGTGATATTAAAAAGATACAATTCGGATTCAATATTTTAGAATAAATATTTCTTTCTAAAATATTCACTTATGGATAAACGTGACAACACTAAAAATATTAATTCGTTTTTAAAAAAACCCTGACAAACACAAAATAGCAGTGATTTTATAGAACTGTTATTTGCTTAGCACAGCACTAGTGTCGTGATCGTGAGGTAATGTCTGAAATGGATGTCCACATTTTTATGATTAAAATATAATTCCCTATTATCGAAAATCATTCGGCAAATTCAAAAGCGAAAACTAGATGGCGCAGTATTAAATTTACGTACTCGCGTATAAAATAATATTAAATTTGGCACATCCATTCAGACATCGAAAATTCAAGAAGTGAAATTCATATTTAACCGTTCAGTCTTATGACGTTTTTTTTAAAATTTTTAACAATTTACTCCGGTTTCAAACGATGCCACTGTACAATGGTTTGCCGTGGCTTCGTTATCATATCTTGCCAATGTTTCGTTTCTGTCGCACCTGAACCGTTCTTTCCTGAAAACAATGAAAATTTCATGAAAATTTCATTACTATTGACCTAATGATCTATAGATCGACTTTTGTATATAATATACTTAACTAAGTAACGTTTATTAAAAGGTTATATTATTGAACTACCAAAAAACACTCTACCAATCTTTAACAATATCATTTATGGTATTGCAGTCATGAAGTTAACATTCTACCATAAAAATCAGAAAATGTTTTGTAATATTAATTACATTATTTTTAAAAGAGGAGGCAAGCGAGCAGAAGGCACGCGATAAAGGTGAAGTCGTCGCCTATAGACTCGTGCAGTGGCTGAAAGGTGGGACCCTAATTCGTTTAGGATCGGAAATACTCTGGTTGGTTCCAAAATGCATCGTAAGAAATGTCTTACAAAAAGCTTACATAGATTTGATACGGGTGGAGTTTAGTTTTCGGAGTATATGTCCAAAGATACATACCAGCTAACAATATCCGTCCAATTAATTCATTCCTGCCAATATTGTCAAAATCCATGACCTGCACGTCGAGAGAACACTCCCTGATCTTCTCCCATGGTACGTTGAATGAGAAGGAGTCGTTGAACACCGGGTTTAATGTGCATTTAAATACTGCAGTTTTGCGTTTCTCTATACGCTTGTCACCGAATTGAAGCCACACTTTCACGTATGGGTCTGAAAAGAACCAAATAAACACAATAACTCACTAACTAACATAACAATAACTAACTAACAGAGTATAACCGTTTGTAAAATAAACATTTTTAAATAGCTAAACAAATATTCTCATTCGTTAATAATGACGCAGGTTGTTTAAGTTCTTATTTTTAAGAATTTCAAAATTCGAATCACGTGTATAAAATGTTTTATATGTGGACAGGATGTCGAAAAAAAACCAAATGTTCCAAAAAGTTTGTATAACCATTAATAAGTTATCTTTTTTAGGAAGTGTCAAAAAATAGTTCTCATACACAACACAGTCTATAGTCTACCGTTTCATTGCATGCATTTTCGTTAGATAAAAACATATTTTTTTTTGTTATTAAAATGACCGACTCACATACATATAATTTATGACTTAATTAGTTTAAACCTTTTTTATCTTTTAATTATTTTGACCACAGTATATTTTAGGGTTAGTAATAGTTTTTGCCACATATCTTGGCCTTATATTTGACATTTTTTGTGTTATTTGTTATATTTTACCTATTTATATGTTGTGTAGACTATACCTACGTAAACAGTAATAATAAAACCTCATTTTTCACCCTAATAAAATCTCTTCGCAGTGGTAATAACTCCCGAGAAATAGGCTACATTAAAAAAAGTTAGTAAATCAAGTCGAGGAAATTTGATACCAATTAGATTTTGGCACAGTTAACGATTTACAGTTGCAATATAAAACACAATAATGGAACGAAATACTCAAATTTTATTATTATATCAATATTTGTAAATATGGTTTCGTTTTATATATTTTTTTATCGTATTATGTATTCGTAATTTTTTTTAAGTTTTGATACAGTTAAAATTATTAAAACAAAAAAAGATGCAACTGTTTTATTTATCCTCTGTCGGTAATAAGAAACGTCCATATTTCACAGGCAAATGAACTTAGTGGGAATAAGAATTTCTTACGCTAATTTATCTTTGCAATTTTAATCTAGCGACAATTAAAAGTGCTTTTTGAAACTTTTTGTAAATTTTCAATGAAAATCATTGAACATCCAAAAATTTAACGGTAAAACTAAAGTTTTTATAAACAATTGGACTTTGACGACTTTTCAATGCAATTAAAAATTTTGAATACAACAATCTATAGTGCTCTACGTTTTTTTGCTCTAGTTAGCTTCTTTGTTGACTTTAATGAACTACTTGATCAAGTAACCTTATAACGTTATTATTTATTACTACTTTAAATAAAATAAAACCTAAAATACTATAATTAAAACAAAACAAGATTAAGATAAAATTTAAAAAGTTTAGTCCTTGTGGCACCCATAATGACGAGAAAAGCACCAGCTCTTAGATCACGGGTACTATTTTATTATTTAATAATCGTCTGTGCACTTGTACCCAAAGACAATGATTCTCAACTTCAAAGAGAACAAACGAAGGAAAGACATCTTTTGTTTTTTTGACCTCTGACTCTGTTTGACGCACAAGCTTTTCTATACTAAATTATTTAACCTAACGACTTGTCTGCGATATGTCGCATGATAACCAAATCACTATCGACTGGGTGAAAATTTCACTTGGACGAATCCAGCACGAATTGACGTTGAATGACGTAGTCCATCAAGATCAAATTAGCCTAACTGACCGGAAAACCTAACGGACATCAAGTTATTCACAGACGGGAAATTGATTTAATAACATTTATCAGTATATATGTGTATATTAAAACGACGATATATAATGTATCTTTAACTTTTATGTTTATACATGAATTTGTTAAAACCTCTTTTAATAAAATAAATTCATTAAAACCTCTTTTTTGAGTTTGAGTTTATACAAAATTCGACAGAACAAATTCTGGACTCTAATGGACATTAGTCCATATAAATAGTGCCTCGTTTGCATAAACAGCTGTGGTGAGCTGGAGTGAGGTGAGAGTACTGGTAAGTGGGAGTATCTCTTACCTATTTACCTCAATTTAAACCCGGACACTATGTTTATTAATACAATTAAGTAAAATCAATGTCAAACGTTTCAACCACGGCCAAAAAAAACTCACCAGATTTCCCATTGATATCCTTTGCTTTGAGGTTGCGTGCTTTAAGTAGTGTCAGAGTAAGAACACTATTGCTGGGATGGTAGCACAATGATGTCAATAGTTCACCACACTTGTCCTTGGCTGGAGGCTTCAACGCCTTCCAGAATGACGGCTTTTCGCTGAAGTCAACCTGAAAAATAGGGAGTTTTTTCATACTTCTACTACTCTCTGCGGGGGCGGGTTCATTTGAACCTAATGGTTCAAATGAACCATGATGGTTCTGATGGTTCTTTATAAAAAAAAAATTATATTTGACAACTCGAAATAATTTATAACAATGTCACTTGAATTGACATTGCTTTCAGATCGTGGTCGTTAACATTAAAATGTGAACAGGAAACTAACAGCCTTAAAGTTTATAGTTTTGTAATATCATTCTTGAAGCAAAGTCTATTATATGCAATACATTAAGAGTTAACTTAAGTTATTATAACTAAATATTTTTATGAACATATAACTATGTGACACAAGGTTAGTTAACGCCAAGGCAAGTCATTTATAGATCGTGTTATTGGTAACCAAACCGATAAATACAGCAAACAAATGTTTACCGTACTGGGGATCGAACCGAATCGTATCGTTCAGCAGTACATAGTGACTAATAAATAAGTAAATAATAAATGGTTCTTTGAAGAACAAGTAACTTTTCCGCTATATATATCGTTAATAAGACTTACTGAATTTTATCTAAACCTGTCAATGTAAGAGATTTGTTGTTTTGCTCATAACTTTTCAAAGGCGCTTAATGCTAGCCAAAGTTTATTACTCAATAGGATGTAGTTATATTTATTCGGAGTGTTTCTCAATAATTTTTAATTTAAATTAATGAAACTCCTGGGGGAAACTAAACATACAAAATTAACCTTGATTCAAAGGTTTCTTATTGGCCTATCAAACTTATTGAATAATCTTTGAAAACTTTAATTTTTTATCAATTATTAAGAATTAAGATTAGAATCGGATAAAATTAATAATTTTTATCACTTATAAATGTCCTAAAATTTAACCTTCAGCAAGTAATAAGTTAAGTAGATAAACCAGGATCATTAATATACCTCGGAAGAGAAGAACGATTCTCGACGGGCTTAGTGGGCGTCATGATATGAGTTATGTGCGAGCATAAAAACACCGGTATTTCAATTGTAATCAAGTACACAATTAACCGATCCATTGAAATATGTGTCTACAAGCCAACTAGGTCAACCGTGCTGTAGGTAAAATAGTTACCCAAAGATTGGCCTTGGAATACCAAACACAACATTTGTCACAACATTGTCACCACAACAAGATGGCGCCCAGACCAAAGCGCTCTGCTCTGATTGGTCAATACAATACACGTACTTATCCATAACAAATGGTTTAAACTATAATATAGTAAGTACAAACTAATCAAATATAATAAAATAGTATTAAGATTTTCAAAAATACACAAGTTCATTTAAGTATTTTTTACAATAAATCGGTTAATTGCTTTCTCCCGATACATATAAAAATATATATGTCAACTGTTTTTGAGCACATCTAGTATCTAACTGGATTTATGTTGAAAGCCTGATATAGTAATAATAGTTAATATATCTAGTGTTTATATGACTTACCTGACACAGAGGAAGGAACACTTCACCAATTGAGTCATCCCGTGAGAAGCGATCGTAATCAAAGACGTGGAGATGTAACACCTAAAATATGAATAAATAAATATATGACAAACGAAATAAAAGCTTTTTTATTTTAAAAATGCCTTCTCAGACCTGTACCGCAGGGGATTGACCTGACCTTCCCTAATAAAAACACCACTCGCCCCTCGGGGTTCGCCAAAGAATTTCACAAACGAATTATTGTAGGTAATGCACCTATATAATTAATGACTAGACACTTAATATCTAGAATAGCCGTGGGTCACATTTGCTGGCACACACACACACAGAGATATATACATTTAGTTTCCTGAATTTTCTTGATCGCGCTTATAATAATATTAAGTGATAGTATGTTAGTTATAATGTTACCCTATACATTATTTATTAACACTTTGTTGCACAAAATAGTAGCAGTCGATAATTGTTAGTAATAAAGGAGCAATGGGCGTCTGTATCGCTCTTCCAGGCAGACCATAATACGAACATTATGTTAATTTTTAAATTTTAAACCTTTGCTTTTTCCTACGCATACCCATCTGGGATCCATCATTCCATTTAGTTCTAAAACGAGTTAGTATTTTTTATCCACCTTTTATACGTCTCAAAAGTTTTCGTTTGGTGTATTTTTTTTTATTAAGTTGTCGGAGCTTAAATGAAAACTGTCGTAACATATACGAGTGTTTTGAGATACGAGCAATTGATCAAGCGATATTTCTGAAGCAAGCTTAGAGATACGGAACTAGGCGGAAATGAGTATGGGAGTGGTACTTACTCATTTTCGCACACAAACAAACCTTTTTCGATGGTTTTTAAGTTTTTTTTATAACTTTAAAGAGGAATACTTGATAGGTTTAGACATAGACAAGGCTATAGAACAAATTAAACTCGTACGTGGAAAATGTTGAAGTTTTCCAACAGCGTTTAGTGAAGTAGCTGTGAAATATAATTCTCTAGATGACAGAATGTCACCTGTTTCCCGTAAGAACAAGAAATACAAAGCATTCAAGTTTCCCTTTGAAATGAAACTATCGTGGAGTTTATGCAAGCTGGACGTTTTCCGGATTTCGCGGGCGAGTTAACATGAAAATCTTGCTTCAAGTTTAAAGTTTGATGGTTAGAAAACTTTCTCTTCGCTAACATTTTAATAGCATTTTCCGTTAAAAAAAATATGTTGATTCAACAAAATTTACTTTCACCAAATTTAAAGCTTATAAAGAGTGTTCTTTTTTATATAGAAGAGTAGCAAACGAGCAGGAGGTACACCATAAAGGCACGTGGCTGGGAGTTCGTGAGTGCGTTGCCAGCTTTTTAGGAAGTGGTACGCACTTTTCTTAAAGAACCCTTAGTCGTTTTGATTCGGAAACACCGTAACGGGCAGCTGATTCCATAACTTGGTATTGCGTGGTAAGATTCTTGTTGGAAAATAATAAAGTTAATATTTAGAGGATTAAGATCCTTGGAATGTGTCAGTAATAGCACCGGGATAAATTCTTAAGTAGCCAGTGCTTTTCTAATTCGATATAAAGTAACATAAGTATTTGAAATCTTAACTTTAGAAGAGCAGCTATCAAGTTTCTCGCCGGTTCATCATTAACGTAAATGTGTGCTCCTATTTCACCACGCCCACCGGTAGATAAGGTTTCTTTATATATAAAGATATTGATGCATTCGCTGGAGTACGCTTTTTTCAATTGTAGCACATACTTGTCGATTTAAAAGAGGAGATTTTCTTGCCAGCTCTTCTCGTCCGCTCTACACGATGTATGGGCATGGCATGGCAGTAAATCGACGATTTATAAGTGTAAGAATAGAGTGAAGAGGGCATCCACTGCAATTCTCTATCGCACTCTATTTGTCGTTTCACTAGTCTAACTGTCCCAAAAACTTATAGCAATATAATACAGAGACATCCTTCAGTTATATTCCGAGAAATTAGTTATATTGTATACAATAAAAATTCATATTAATTGTATTTTATGGATAACAACTTTATTGTAAATATTGCATAAAGATACATTACCCTGGCTTGTAGTTTTTGTATTGGAAATCCCTCAAAGTAGAAGGTCTCATTCCACCGAGGGTTGAGTGTACGACGTTTGATCTTTGTCTCCAGCCGATGTTTTTTATCAGGAAGTAAGGTTACGCGGACGTACGGATCGGATGTACCGCTAAGATCCTTTGCCGGAAGCTCCTTACCCTGCAAATTCACATTGGTTTTTTATATTACAGGAGGCATACGAGCAATCACTTTGAGTGAAGTGCTAACCACCACACATGGACACCTACAACCCCAGGAGTCTTACAAGTGAGTTGCCGGTCTTTGTGGGAGAGGTACGCTCTTTTCTTGAAGGCCCCCAAGTCATGAAGCTTCGGCAGTACCTACCTACCTACCTAGTTTACATTGTCTTTAAAGCTTTAATAATATAAGTTATTAAGTTAATGTATGTAATATTTATATCTGAGATAAAGGATATTATACACATACAGTAGACGGTTTTAAAACTATTTATATATTTATCATATTAAGTAGTAATTGATGCTAATAGAACACAAACGTTCGGTATATGACAAAACAAAGACAACGTGATTATGTAATACATTGAGTTGATACATAATATTAGCAAAACTAATCAGTAAGATAATACGTTTCACGTATAAGAGAATTGGTTATGTACCCGCAACGGATTTATCGATAAGCGATCTCTTTCGGGCTACCCACAATTGCTCTATATAACAAAATTGTGTATTTTTTAAATGCCCGATTTATATGAGCCTTGCTTAAAAATGCCATAAATAAAGTTTATGGCAAATTTAAAAACACTTAAATGCAATGGGATAAGTAACAGTTTAGGGAATTCGTATCTTTTAGTACTAATAGCGTAATATTATGTATATAAATAATATGGTTAGCTTTAACTACTTGAACTTAAATTATTTACGCAACGTTGTTCCAATGGAGGCATTATATATAGTGTACACTCTATATAACGACACTGAAGGGAGAACGAACTGGAATAGAGAGATCAAAAATCATTGTATGGAATACAAGCTAAACCAACCAAAGCCAAAGATGTCGACGCTTACTGATGAAAATTAAGTAATATATTGAAGTAAAGAGTCACCTGTATAATCTTCAAAATCAGGGTTGTATTCTGAAAGTCGTATTCCAACGAGAAGTGGATCTGACCCACATTCTCTGACGGCTCCGAGTTGTCGATATACATGTCGACCAGGGATATAGAGCGATTCTGCAGGAACGCCATCTGTCAGTACGTGCGCACGATTTGTATCGGCAATACGGTGCGTGATTCTCGATTATGCGATATATTTGTGAGTACAATAGTTGAAAACGCGAAAAAGGATTTATCTATCTACCCAGTGTAGTGTTACTTAAATTATTAAGCATATGTGCATATGAAATACATATGTGTATCATAATTCATAATCTTCGGCATTGCTAATGCATAGTTATACAATCATAAATGAATTATTAATTTTATCATATCGCATATTCGAGAATCGGGTTTCTATTGACGAGCAGTGATAAAATGATCGTTATATATGTCACCTATGTATCGCTGCAAAAAATATTGTTTAATTGTAAATAAAAATTTTAAAACACTAAAATGCATCAATTTTAAAACATTTGTATGATACTACTACTACCACAACACTAAGCATTACTACTAACTTAAATATTCTACTTCTATTAACTTACGATTGCAGAGTTTAAAGATTCAGATATAAAACTAATATAAAAGAAACGAGAAAACTATGTTAAGGCTTTGAAATTTAGTAAAGTTTAAGGAAAGCGGCTTTATATTTAGCATATGTATTTTTTTATTAATTCACACTTTGTTACACAAAAATAGTAGAAGTAAATAATGTTAGTACTTTAAAGAGCAGCTAGCAGCCTTATTGCTGATAAGCGATCTCTTCCAGGCAACCCATACACATTTTAGTGCGCCAAGTGTTATGTAAGTAACATGCAATAGTTTTAATTTTTAATTTACTCATATTGTTTTATTGATTAATTTTATTAGTTTGAATACATAATGCTCAATACCCAAAAAAACAATAACAGACATCACACATACATACACACCAATTACATTAGAGACATTAAAAAAAAAACAAATAAATAGTTATAATTAAAAGACAAAGGTATACGAACTAACACCACTACTATAGAAAACCTTTTTGGCAAAAATCGACTCAATACAATGATAATAAATTGATGTAATCATAACATTCATTATTACGTCAAAATGAATTACCTAACACGTATTATCTTAATAAATATTGACTGGCACAGTTTCCTAATGTTGTATCTATAAGCTTTGTATGGAAAACTTGGATAGATCTCCGAGGATAAAATGAAAGAAAAACAATTAGAGCTTGACGGGATAAAATCAAAAGTGTTTGCAATTGTTAATTGAATTTTACAAATTCCAAACTTTATAACGACCTCACAGTAACTGATAACGTACTAAAGACAAAACTAAAAGTTTTATAAGCTTTCACAGTTAAACCATGTTTGTTGAATTAAGAACTTCGTTGTTTAAAGTGAATTTCATTATTTATAAAATTATTTATTATATTTCACATAATATTTGATACATTCAACAGTTACCTAATACTGTTATAGTGAAATATATTATTTACTCTCCCTTGACTACTGAGAATTTACAATAACTTGCAAGCATGAGATACCAATATTGTTCTGTTCTATGGCTTTCCGAGTATTGAATAGGCATGTCCCCAGTTCGTACTATTCTCTTGTTTGTATGTGTTCTGTTCTTATATTTGTAAAATAATAATGGTTCGTGCATGGCGTCTATTAAAAGGTCTGAATTTCTATATCATTGTATTGTTTTTATTGTTAAGTGTAGGTAACGAGGTTAAAAAATATTAAAACACCTCAATATTCCCTCGACTCGTCGATAAAAGACATCTTGAAAAGGTCTTAAGGTAAACGGGTGTAGGCGTACTAAGACGTGTAAACTATGAGTACCGCTTTGTTGATCAGAATCTGTTGTGTGTTTAATATAGTGTAACAAAAAAACACAAGTTTTATTTAAAAACATAGTCTGAAAATCGTAATGATTCATGATAATTAGCATCTTATACTCCAACGTCAGGTCAGTAGGTTAGTGGTAACGCTTAAATACCATTTAATTAGTCACGTAAATCTGAATGTGAAAAAGAATTTTTTTTTTTAAATGTTTTATTCAATCTTTCTGTTATATTTAAAATAAAATTTTGATATCATTGTTCAAACTAGAGCGTGTTTAAACATATAAACATATCGGTTTAAATTACAAAATAATAAAACTTTCCCGAAAGTATACTGGCTTGGGGAAGGCAATATAAAAAAATTAAGTTTAATGTAAAGAAAAAAATAGTTTGATTAAAAAAAATTTGAAAACAAAAGATTTTAGGTTATTCGTTTTTTTTAAATGTCATAATCAACACTATATAACCCGTTAGAAATATAAATATGTTAAAACAATATCGTTCGATCAAACAAATCCCTAAATCCCGAAGATTGAAAAAATTAAAATTTAATGTAAACTAAATTAAGCCGGGATTCGTTTTGCAAAAAAAAAAAATGTAAACAGATATTCAATAAACTTACCTTACTATGTATAATGTTAATGACTATTTAAAGGATAAAAAAGCTTATGAATGAATGAAATTTGTTAAAATAGTGATCAAGCTTAAAATGATAGTTAACCAGAGTTTGTTGTATCTTCTCACACCTAATTTGGAACACGCCTAGCCGTGAAAGAAAACCGTTGATACTACGTGCTAAAGATAAATAAATAATCAACAACAACTTTTAAAAGCGGTGCTTAACACAAAATGACTGCAAGTATCAAACTTAACATGAGTGCTTATAACTAAACTATTTTAAGTGACTATTTGGAAAAATCGAAGCGTTTATTCGTCGCAATTAAAAAAATCTAATTGTTCATATACAACCTCTTCTACCTACCATTTTTGAAGGAAGCATGGAAAGAGGGTCCATCGTTTAGAATTAGGCTAATAATATTTGCAACCACAACACTGTCTGAATGCGTGTAAGATACTCGATGGTTTATTATTGTTTAATTCAGTTGAGCGCGGCTTGTATTACTCATAACACCGTTCTCATTTGGTATTAACATATATAGAGCAATCTCAGCTTCTCTACTCTATGGAAACTTATAGTAATGAGTTTGACTTGTAAGAGTATATATATATTTTTTATTTATTTTATTTTAATTTTTTTATTTCTTAAACGTATACAGCTTATCACAAAAATCTTACACAACAAAAAATAGATCAAAAACAAAGCCAAAACAAGGTCAAAACATACAATCGAAAATAGAATCCAAGATCAGAAAAAAATAATACAAAAAATTTTTTTTTTTTTTTAGAGGATTAGTTTATGAAGAGAATTTATAGGCAAAATGCAAACGACGAATTGGGTTAATACATTACGAATTACGTTTAAATGTAAGTGAAAGATTGGTTTGATAATTCAAATTAAGTTGTTAATATATTTTTCACTGGACTGTATAATTTACACGATACAAGTTTCTTGCGTGTTAGATGGCGTGTCAACAAATGATACGCCGTTAGTTCTAGTCAAGTTTTGTATTCAATTATTATACGTGTACCAAAGTACACAAATGCTTATAATTCTTGTAAGCCAATTATTGTTTGGCGTCCTTACTGGAGGGCGCACTCTGCAAGAACAAACCCACACAGCACATCCATTTAAAGTACATAGATACTGATTGTGGATAAAACTAGAAAAAAAAACTGTTTTAAAATTGATTGTAAGTATGTAATACGCTTATTTATTTTATATATTTTTTATATTATTATTTAAGTAGGCGTTGGTAGTCATTACCGGTGACCCAAAAGCAGGTGCATTTCTCGCTTAACATATAAGTATCGCGATACAACGAGGTAATGCTATGGGTACTCTGCCAAGACCAAACTTCTTATATTTTAATGTTTAAGTTTAATACCTATTAGTCTTAGTATTTTACTTATTTATTTAGGTTTTATTTAATTAATAAAAACTCATGTGAAAAGAACAAAATTTAAAAAGTTCCTTTGTGTAAAACGAACATGTTCTATGGAAACATTTGGCTCAAGTGTACTTATTGACAGAAGGATGAATTATTTATCACGAGGTCAGGAAAACATTGGGCAACCTTTGAATAAAACCTTTTTTTTTTAGATCCTCTTTACAAGAATTGTGTTTTGCTGTGCTAAGCGTACAGTAACTGCGTTTTTGATTTACGCTTGGAGCATCGACATTATACAGACAACTATAGAGTTGACGTGTCAAACCAATAGGAAAATTTGTTCTTACTCAGAACTACAACGATTAATCGCGTCGTTCAATGTTAGAAAGAAAGAAAGAAAACACATATATTACAACACACACGGCAAAATACATACACAATCGCAAACTAAACCAACCAAAGTCAAATGATCGACGCTTTAGAGAATGTATCGTTAAATCGAAAGACGTTACATGGAGATAACACTGTACTTGGTTATAACTATAGCCACTCTCGTTCTTGTTCCAATTTTACATTCGTATTTACTATAAATATTTTAGGAACTCAGTTTGAAAGAAAAATTGTCGGCGATGAAACTTTGAAGCTCAATTTCTCTGTGTCACATTCAATTGTGATAAAAGCTTAAATTACTAAAAGGTGAAATAATTTGAATGTATTACTTGTTTAATGGAGAATTTTTTTTACTTCTGTCACGGAAAAAATGTTAAAGAAAGACTAATTTAATCAATAAATGTCTTGTTTAACGTCAATTTTATTAAAAACACACACAATATTATCAAATAATATTATAAAAGAAATACTAATATTATAAAATAACTCTGTATGTATGTTACGCTTTCATAACTTTAAAAACTAAAGTTTAGGGAACTGTAATTAAAAGGGTTGAAAGCGATGAATGTTTGTGTACGAAATTCACCATAACTATTCTACTGGCATATATAATTATATATAATGGATCAACTTTATAAGTTTTCATCAATCAATATGACCGTCAATCGAAATTAGCGTAACGTTGATGGAACATCAATGTCGTATCGTGAAGTTCATGCTAGGACTGCTGAAATTAACGAACCAAGTCAGAGTACTAGACGTAACTATTAAAAACATTGGTTTTAAAATAACGATCCCCTTGTGAATGGTGATATTTGTTTAAGTGCTGAGCCAGCGTTAATTTTACAAGTACAACTTGAAAAATGCAGACAATTTTGTTGCGGAGAAAAAAAAAATTATGTACCACTTCTGTTCTGTTTAGACATATACTGTTTCGTTCACGTGGACCGTTGGATATAATAAGGCATTCTCTAAGTATGTTGCATATACCAAGTAAGGCTGTCAATTTTTTAATTAGACATTAATAATTGTGATCATCTGTAACCCTTTTTCGAAAAGCACTCATTGTTTTGATAGTAACAGGAGGCAAATGAGCAGGCGGGTCACTTCGAGTAAAGTGCTAACCGCCACCCATGGACACCTCCATCGCCAGGTGGCCACAAGTGAGTTGCCGGCCTTTAAGGGAGGGGCACTCCTTAAAACTAAAAGTGAAGTGAAACTAAATATCGAATTGTGTAATAAATTCCAGATCATTTAGAGCGAAGAAGGCTTTAATCCTTTATCAAGGTGAAAAACTTGTTTACAGAAATGTAACATTACTTTAACAGAAAATATTTTGTGAGAGTGTTTTCTTTCAATTTCAAAGAATTGACAGACGATATTGTTGTCCGCCTCCGACACTTGACGTTGACAATTTAATAAAACATAACAAAGGAAAATCTGGAAAATTCTATTTTTCTATTCTTAGAATTTATTTCTTAACCTAACTGAATACATCATTAATCGAATTTCTAGATGTAATTGAGACAAGTATTTGGTACGAAAATTTATTATAACCTAACGTCAATTTATTTTTACAGTAAAATACTATATTTTTCTCCTCTTCTATAAAAAAAAACTATATAAGTATATCTGTCTGTCATTTATTGTATTCGTAAAAATAAACGACATTCTAAACTCAAGGTATTATTTTGGTAAAAGGCGTCTTATTAGAGAAGCAAACTTGATACACAAGAACTCTTGATATACAAGAAAATAAATAGTTTGCTTCTCTAAATATAATAAATATATAATTTAATTACTGCCGAAGCCAAAAAACACATACATTCGTTATTCATAAAAATAATGCTTGAGCTACTTCTAACAACCGCTTTTATTCTTCCACTATCATTTCTAATCCTGTCAAAAATCACATTCTAGTGCAGAGTTAAGAAAATGATTAATTCTGGGTAATCGTGTGGAATTGGGCTTTGCTGACTGTCGTCCGGGAACGAACCTTATTAATGGATACCTTCTGGGCCGGAATAAGATATCAGAATATTACTGCAGTCAGTCCCCCCCCTGATAATGTTCCGGGTGAATTTTAAACAAGCGTTTTCCTATAATTCAATTGGTACCCATCAAAATCCACACCACAGCAAGTGTTGCTTCACTATTGATCTGAAGATTATATACATTTGCTGTCAATTGTCTAAAACAAAAGACTGCTGCACTATTGCACATTGTGAAAGCAATTTTCTTTCAAATTGGAAATTGCTAAAGCCTTGGCTGGTTGGATTCTTATTGAAAATGGTTTGAATTTCAGCAATATTTTCATACAACATGATATTCTGAAGTAGCTCTAGCGTATGCAGTGTAGGGCTGTGCCGAAATTTCAAAAGAATGTTTTATTTCATATACGTCAAATTTTACTTACTAAATTCACTGAATTACCTATATAAACTGATCTCTCCTTCACCTGTTTTAATTTAGACACCTATTGAAGATAGTCTCAATAGTCTATTATGTCACCCAAACAATAACCCAAGTTGAAATCGAGCGAAATTCCAACTTTCAAAAATAATTCTATTAAAAGCTTTATAAAGAAGGTATTGGCGGAGTAAAAGAGGGATAGACGGATAGAGAAAGCTCTGGCAATCCCACTCACACTTACAACAGAACCTGTTACATCACTCGACCCCGTTTTTCTTCGAGCATTTCCCCGGTCGTGTCCGACTGAATCGCGGCATTGCACTCATTGTAATCAATGACGAACTTAAAGGCTATCTTTCTCACAGACATGATTTATTTATTAGCGCATATCTTTGCATTAATAATATGATTCGTTTACATACTCTTAGTATAAATGTCTGAATTTATAGGAACATCCTATGCACATGTATGCTCATTTATTAATAAGAATAACGATATGAATTCTACATTCGAAAGACATGACATATATCTTATATCTCCACTCTTATATCTTATATCAACTACAATTGAGACGTGTCCCGATCAATAACGATCCATTATTACGGTGAAAGGAATTCCAACCACTTAAATTAATTGATATCTACAAATATCTGTCAGACGTACTCTTTTAAAAATGGAACGACTACAAACTTTCAAATTTTATAATATGCTATTCGAGTCAATTGAATTGATTGAATTTGATTACTTTTATTGGAAACATGTCTTTTTATTTTTCATTAAAAGTATTACTTACAAATTAATATGAAAAAGGTTCAACGAATAATGAATAATCTATTACAAAAATGGCCTCACTTAATACTCTTTCCACATTGCCTCCAAATCCGATAAATCAAATTTAAAAACTCCGGTTCAGACTTCCGATAAAATTAACTCCTTTACATCCCTGACACTTTGGAAGAGTAAATTCCACTCATCGACAGCCCTAGCCTATCATTTTTTCCCCTATATCGTTACAGAAACCCTTATCTAACCTCTGTCGATTGACATCCACTAAAGAAAATAGAAACACTTTTGTGGCCTCTAAGGAGCCATTATACCGTATCTATGATCAATATAGAAATATTGATCATATAACGATTAATTATTAGTTCAACTTCAGTTTTAGCTAAGCAGTATACATTTTGGTAGGCAATAATTATGAATAGCAGATTTAGTCCTTAAATGTTTTTTTAACAAAAACAGTTTTTACTTTTTAACAACTTAAATCTTAATAATAAGGCTTTAGCTATGATTTTATGTACATAGTTTGTTATGTGATATGTCAAATTTTTATTATAGCGTTAAGTGTGAACCCCTGAATAGATCGATTGATAATGCCTGTGCATAGTAATTGAAAAGCGATTGAATTTTTTTTTTATTAGACACTCCGGTTTCATTAGAAAGAACATCCGGAAAATATGGCTACAAAATAGGTAAAAATGAAGATAATAAAAAAATTATATGTCTATCAAATATTCAGAATTTATACGACTTATAGCTAAGCCAGCTTGACATCAGTCTATCACCCGGATGACGTCAGTTTAAAATCCGGTTCTGCATGTTCCATACTCCTCCGAAACGGCTACACGGCTACATGAAATTTTATATGTCTATTCAATAGGTCTCCGAATAGATATATTTCAAGTGATAAGGCATTTGAAACATACATACAATACAATTTTTTAAATTGTGATATCAGTAATTGAATCATATTCAACTTAGGACGGTCGAATTTCATACGCTTATAATAAATTATATGGAAAAACAACGTTTAATAAGCTTTCTGTTGAGACTTGCCTGTCAACACTAAACTCTGTTGCGTAAGAGATTCCACCAGTGAGAATCACTACTACTTCGCAATACAAGTCAAGATTCTACTAATGCAAACCAATTCAATAGTAATCCATAGAGTATAGACGAATCAAAGAATAAAAATTTTGGTATTTACGCTGTTTAATTAACCTTGTCTGTGTTATCGATTTAATTCATTTATTGGTCATGCAACGAAGTAGTGTTTGCGATGTAATGAAAAATGTCAGAACTGTGTTTTTGTGTTGCAATTATATGGCATTGTGACATGTAATGATTGCAGCTATCATTTTAAGACAGAATACTTGGCGATTTAAGGCGGAGTGTTTCTTGATTCCTTGTACACCATATTTAATGAAATGTCATAGTCAAAAAATATTATTATTAATTATAGTAAAACTGAGTTTACATGGGTTCACTTCGCGCATGTCCTTCAACTGAGAAGAGAAACTCGAGTGTATCTTACTTGTGATATAATAATAAAAAAATCACCTTAATACATTTTTATTTCTTAATATTGAACTGCATATACAATATAAGTCTAGCTTACACATTTATTAGCCTTCAATGTCTAAACAACCCTAATCTTGATTATTGTATTGAATGAAATATTAAGTTAGGATTTTGGTCCATATTCAGTGATTAATGGCATAAGTGATATTTGATGTAATTCCATACAAACATTAATCATTCATAATAGCGTTCATATTCTCACAATATAACTAACCAATTCGCGATGTGGTCACTGCCAACCTGTATTCCTGGATTCATTTACCGAACGCTCAATTCAATTCTGTGATAATAATGGTTGAGTATTTTAAAAACGTATTGCGTTAAAATTACGTATTATTTTAATATTGGTAATTGTTGTTAATATAATTCGGTTAAACTAAGAAAATGTCCTTTTTGAAGCGAAAATTGTATTGAGTTTTTCCGACAATGAAGATAGCCAATCAGAGGTTTGGATCATTAGAGTTTCTGGTATTTGAAGCTATATAGGTATATAGTAAATTACATTGTGAATTAGTAAAAGAAGTCAATATTTGATTTGTATTATTATATGTTAAGTTATAGTTATTAACGGTTTTTAATTAATTAAAATTTATTGTACTCTATTTTATCTATTGATAGAAAACCTCATGACAATTAATGTTTGACAATTGACGATAGCCAATCAGGAAGCCAGTCGGAGTGATTTTTGGGAAATAGATCTGTTTATAAGACGTCACTCTTAAGCGGGAAGCGAGTAGTTTTTGCCATACAGTGGCCCCAGACTGTAGTAGAAAATAACTGATGTTCTAGTAAGAGTAAGTGAATAATATTAAGAAATATCTATTGGTTTTATTTGGAAGAATACTCGACCAATATCGAAAAGACGCTTTATACTTATTAAGTTTCGTTAGAAAAAATGGTGCCATCATTAGTTGAGAAAAATTGACTATAAATAATTAACTGACATTTATGCACGCAAGCGATATGTATTTAATGAGAAAAAAATTCAGCCCATATAAACATGAGTCTATAACTGATTAGTTATAACATAAGAAACCCTAAACATAATTAAACTATTCGTGAACAAACTTGGTATTACGTGATATGTTAACTTAATATTGTGATTGGGAATAGCTTATTTTGTTTGTCCGGTCATTAAAGAATACGTTATATTGGTATTTCAACCAAATTTACAAAGAGTAGATAAGCCTTTCATTAGCAATCAGTAATTCAACAGTAGATTAATCGCGATGAATATGCGCTGGTGCCTAACTTCAGCAATTCGCTAAATACTTGTAGGCTCTAAAGCTCTGAATACACAAATAAAATCATAACGTAACGATAGGTCTCGTTAAATATGACTCAACTCAATCTTTTTAAGAGCTCTGGCTGCCTACTTAAGGGATTTTAAATTGCAGATATTTGTGGGAAAAACGAATCATTCATTTAGGCTAGTGTATTCAGGCAAGCCTGATTAACATTTTTTTATATTCAATAATCTTCGTTTTAAAGTGTATGTAATGTTTTTATCGATTTTAATTGAGGGGGCGAAACCATTTTTAGAACGCCAAGTGAGTTCATTTGACAAAAAATCGTACAAGTGAAAAACTAAATGGATTATCCATTAAACTTTATATTCACTAATTAATGAAAATTCTAAATTTGAATTATCTCAGGGAATTATTTATGTTCAATGATGTTCAACTTAATTGACCTATTTAAAAGATCTTACTATTGTGATTATTCGTTGAAAAAAAAACATGCTACAAAAATACCTACAAACACACATATCAAAATACAAACACACACTTTTATCATGCACGGAAGAGACTCCACGGACTCCAGGGCAATATCCCTAGTGTGGGTTCCAGCGTCTACCTTACGTAACATTCAATTTTGCTTTCCAAATACAGTACTTTTTTAAACTTTCATCCACAAGGACCAACAACGGGTTCAAAACCTTAACATTGTGTAAGGATTTAAGTATTTTTTTTTATCTAGAATAATAATATTATTATTATTATAAGTATGTAATAAGGTTTTGTGATCAAATAACGTTAACTTTGAATTTTTTATTTTGCATAAAACCTAAAATCCAGAACAATGCTAGATGGTTATTCAATTAATTAGAAATTGATTGCATACTCCCAGTATATGAACCTATGTATTAAAACGATCCTTGGAGATGCGAAGACAGAAATTGTTAGAACTAATAAAACTTTATCCATTATGGTAATAGATGAAATCGGCACAGCATTACCATTACAGAGAAAAATTTATTCTTAAGAAAAACGAAATGAATTTCCTTAATAGTGATTGTTATTGCGTATACGTACGTTTTTACGTATGGAGTGTAGTAATAATAAGGATAAGTTTTTTTAATAAATTTATACAAAAGCTTTTTATTGGCTTTACGTGTAACTAAAGCCTCAAACGATTAGTATAATAAAGTTATAGTTTACGAAGTGTATTTAGGGATATAATTTGTAAGTTCATTAGCCTTATACGAGAAGCTGAAATTTGATTTGACACATCTTAAGTAATATAAGTCTTCTATTATTAATATTTTTCTACATTTAATCATTTTGTCTGTCTCTTTTTTATTATGTTAATAATTTAAAATATGGATTGCTTATTTAGTTTGGTTTGACAAAATAGCTGGATGGTGATACCATTTAAGTAATAAACTACTGGTGTTTCGACAACACGCTCTCTCTCTAATGTTATATATATTTTGATATACATATTCCACAGGTGATGCATATTCATGATATTTTTGTTATCAGGTTATCTGTAAGATACCGCTAATTAGTGATTTATAAATATTGATTTTCTGTCAAGTATTTTTGTAAATTACAGTGAATAGTTAAGTTGATATAAAAATATAAAATAAGCCTTCAAATTACTAACGAAAATCTAATTAAAAGTATCCTAAAAGTATAATAATACAAATATAAACATGAAGTGAAAATATTTTTAGAGAAAATATATTTAGGTAGAGAAAGAAAGTAAGAAAGTAAAATAACAATAAAACTTAATTATTTTTATTACGATTCACGGCGCGTTTCAACCTGTATAAATACATTCTACAGAAGCGTCTGTATAACCACAGATGATTAGACACGTAGATTTTATAAAGTGTGGCTTAAAATCAAAAATTAAATTTAATTTTATCGAGCTTCTTCTACAGTCGCTAACGGTCTTGCCCTAAGCTTAACGTAAAGCTCTACCAATATCTCATGTTTGAGTCAAATGCTCTTCTATAAAGAAGATGTATGTTGTCTATGGTTGTTGCTTTTGTAGAATATAAGTTGAATTCATATAAAATATATTTGTTTTTAATATCACTGTATCACCGTTACATGAATGTTTCATTATTTGTAGGATATTTTGATAAATTACTTTTTTTGTTTATATTTTATGCCAATTTTTACCGCGCTGAGAACAGTGGTAATATTTTTTTTTCAATCATGTATCTTATAAGCGTTATATAACAGGTCAAGAACTCAATCAGGTCAAACCAGAACTTCAATTAGCTTCTTTTTATGTTTACTCAATATGAATATTTTTATGAAACACAACATTTTAATTAATTATTAATCTTCAATTAGCGTCACATTGATGGTATTGTAAGGATTTCTTATTGACACGCATTCAGACATTATTTCAAAGATTGTTAGACATCACACAGAAATATTTCTCAGAACATTGACAGCACAGATAAAGAGAACAGTTAAATACCAATAAGGGATAATTAAAAACTTTTTACGTTACATGTAACCTCTTTAGTCCTTTTAAATTTCCTCCCGCAAAAAGTTTCTAATCATTTTGTCAAGCTGTTCGAACAAACATACTCAGTCTAACTAACAACAAAACATTTTAATTACCACATGGTACTCACACTCGCCAATCAATTAAGATGCAAGATTTTCTTGATAGTGCGTTTTGAATTTGGAAAAATATTTTGAATAGAGAATGAATAGAACCAAGCCAGTGCATGAACAGGTCACATTGTAAACAGGACAATTATCTGTACTGTTTATGACAGTTCATTCTCTCTGCGAGTAGTTGGAATGTGATACAACTTACAGATGGATGCGCCGGATGCTCCTGCCCTTTGACATTCTGGAGCTGTTTGTTGTGTACAGTTGGTGTACGTTCTCCCTGCGCGGTGGACGCACTGGCAACCGCACCAGCACTGCTTCCAGCTGGTGATTTGGCTTGTGGTGAACTTGTTGATGTGGTCCTAGATATTTAAACTTAATAAAAAAAAGCAAAGTCACACAATGTTTATTTTCAACAATCGACTCGTGACGATCGAATCATGCATGACATTTTAACTCAATTAAATATGACAATACTCACTCGAGTTGCGCTCTGATGGTACATGAAACAAAAATGGTTAATTAGATATATAGCACACACCGTTGTTTTGTTTTATTCATGTAAGAGGAGGCAAATCAGCAGGCGGATCACTTCGAGTGCCTAACCGCTGCCCATGGACACTTGCAACGCCACGAATATAATGATAATAATATAAACGTATGTCATTATATTTAAGTGTGCTCAAATTAAATTAATTATGTATCTTACAATGAATCCTATCTGTCCTTAGATATATTTGGTCTAAGGAGATATTCTTTAAAAAAAACTAAGATCACACCGACAACACCATTGCACACACTAATACACACACACACACACTTAAATGCTCGTTTCTCACTTGATATACTCCACTTGTTCATATGTATTTTTTTTTGTTCGTTTTTTTTAATTGTTGTTTTTAATCTTATATTTAATTTCTTGTTCCATGTTTTAACCGTATTTTGGCTTTGTTTTTTATCTTTTCTTTATTGTGTAAACTTTTTTGATATGCTGTATGGGTTTAAGAAATAAAATAAAATGTTTATATTGTAGAAGAAGTATCTAGGTTGACCCCAGCCTCAATATTATGTTTGTATGTTAAAGAAATAGTCTTTTTTTAAATTAAGGACATATACTTTTGTTAAGTCATAATTCAGACACACACAAATTCAATCTAATAAAATAAATTTTAATATGTGTTCAAATATAAGCATTGATTTTTAATATGGGACATAGAAATTGTCTAATGGTTTTTGTGGATTTAATTGTTTTTACATCTTAGCTAATTATAGTAAAAAAATGTTTATTTAAAAAAAGAAACTCAGCTGGTAGTTACATTATTATTTTTGGGGCAATTATTACAGTGACGCCATGACCAAATTCAACAATTTTTTTTGGTTTTCGTTTGATATTCCCGGCCCTAACCATACTTCCCAACTCTAATATTTATGATTATTACCAAAGATTAAGGTTATATTTTTCGACACCCATTTTGTATTGTGAAATGTTATCTTTTACGAGATTTTTCTTGTTTCCTTGATTTTTTATTCCTGAACGAGATTTTCCTTTTTCTTTTTTTTTTATTCAACATTTAACATAAACATTCTTAATATTAACCTAACTAAATTAATTAACTTAAAATAAAACAAAACACAAAACTAAAACTAAAACGAATTTAAAAAACTTTGGTCCCTGTGTACCCACAATGCTGGCGGCATTGCCTCGCTGTATCGCGATGCTTATACGCTCAACAAGGAAATCATGAAAACAGCAAAGCCTGCTTAATAAATGGGACGCGCTGCACTTGTAATCCAAGATCCAAAAGTCTTTACTCAAGGGAACCAATTCAAAGTTAAAAACACAAATAATTTTTCATCATTTTTCATTTAATTTGAGTGGTAAAACAAACTCCGCTTTAGATCGTTGAAACAATGATAGCTATCATAATAAACATCTGTAGACATCTATAGACATATCCTTGTTTGACGTTTATTTTTCAAGTTAGCACTAAATATTGTGTATGTTTTAAATCAGATGTTTTAGGTGATTTTTTAACGGTTTGGTGGGTATTAAGAGTATAAAGTATATGTAACGATAAGGAGTCCCAATGAGACAGGTGACGTTGGCGGCCCTTATTTCACGGATGATTTCACTCTGCTATATTTTGTATTCGATAGTTCAGTGAAGGCCTATCGATAAAAATATACTGATCAAATTTTTGATTCAATATTATTGTGTATTATTTAGAAATTTACTCTCATTTCATAAACGTAGAATTTCTTTTTTTGATTTTTTTTATTCTGTTACAGTCTGTTTTTCTTATTATCACAGTTTTTTTAGGTCCACAATCGGTCCCTAGAATATGAGCAAATGTCATCCGTGTCTTTGACTTGCGGAGCTGCTAACACTAGAAGCATCAGCTCAACTGCTGCCAAGAGCTATCATCGAGCTTCCAGTTCTAGGATACGGTGCCGTTTTAAACGACTCCCATAGTAGTCAGTGGTGTGTAAAATTATCATTCTAATGTAAAGTGATTATAATTAATAAATCACACACAGAAACACCTTAATTGGGTTTGAAGTATAGTAAGGGGCTTTTTCAAAAACAGAATGTTTGAAATGAAAGGAGGTTGTTTAACCAAAAAGAAATCCAATCAGTAAATTGTCAATAAGCGTCTTCTAAATACAAACTGTCACTCTTGACGTCCTATTATAAACAATATGACAAACATCTGTCAGTATTCCTCCCAACGACTAATTTAGATGTTGAAGCGCACTTTTTAATTATTTATCGATTTTATATAAAACTGGATAATTAATAGTGTATTTTGTTAATGAGTAAAAGACCGATGTGACCAGAATGGACTAGTGCAAAATAATACATTGAAAATGAGTTAAAACTTAAATGTTTTATTATTACTCCTTCTTTAAAGTCTGGTAAGTTAAATACAGGTGTATCGTGTTCCATTTTAGCATCTAGAGAGCTCGTTTGTCCAACTATCTTATTAAAAAAGTACTTTTAACTTTATATTTATAAAGTGAAAGCAAGTGTGAAAGAAGTGGTGTTAAAATATATTTTGCTTTGTTTTCCTTAATTTCTCGTCATTACAAAACCTTATGTTTTTATCGACATAACAACATCACTACGAATAACATTTATTCGCGGAATGCGTATAAGATGGCATCTCATGTCAGAGACAAGATTTGTGTTTACATGAATTCCCATGTTGAAATAAATTCGTGTACCCTTGTTAACTTATGACTGTTTTAGGACTTACGTAACAAGAAACTAGAGCTTGATAGTATTTTAAGTTACTATACATATGTGTAGCTTATCAAAAATTATATTTAGAATACTGTTGTTGTACAGACGCAGCCCTTTTCCGTATGATAGCGTAGATATCAGTTCGCGCGTTAATAAACACCGACACACCACAGTGGACCCATGACCCAGAATCTTATAAAGGTTATAGAAATATGATGAACATTTATTAACGATATACACCAAACATATAAGTCAAAATTGTTTATTTCAATTAAAAACGAGTTAATATGCGTGCCTACAGTTGAAAAAGACCCACAAGGAATTCAGTGGGATAGTTTATAACTGGTGGTGTCTATATATGTGTGTATAAAAACAATTAACGTAAAAAATAAAAAAACAGGATAAAAACGCTTCAGCCTAATACTATTTTTCACCAATCTATCAATCAATTGTATTCAATTAAAAATCGCTACTATTATTTGATTTGTTCTGTATATACATACCGTGGAACTAGGGAGTTTTAATTGTATTATAATTACTTTTGATAAAAGTTTTTATAAACACATGAGACACATAAAAGTGTAACAATTATTTCAGAGAGTATTTATTTGTAAAAATAATCATTTCTAACAATACGAGCGTTACTTGCAAGATGTATTGGCTCATACAATATATTTTTTAATCATTCATACAAGCCATACATTACCATACACCATCAGTAATACAATTCCGCTCAATAACTCCACATTGTACTTGAGTCAAATTGGTTTTTCCATTTATTTTAAATGCTATACAAACTCAATGGACGAACAGGCACGTATTTATTCTTCAGCATTAACAATTTCAAGGGGTCTTATCGATTTCAAAATTATTTACTAACTCGCTGATCCCGAAAAACGTCGTTTTGCCAAAAAAAATAAATAAATGTCTCTATAGATCTTGGCCGATTCTCAGACCTACTCAATATGCTCAGAAAATTTCAGGAGAATCGGTCAACCCGTTTCGGAGGAGTAAGGGAACGAAAACTGTGACACGAGAATTTTATATATTAGATATACATAACATTTTACCAATTAATTCAGAACAGGTATGACAGATACATATCTCTGTGTGTTTATAACTCTCACTATAACGTAAATGTGTGCTCCTATTTCACCAAGCCTACCAGAAGTCATGGCTTTTTATATAGAGAATATGATGAATTCACTCGACCATAATGGTTGCAGCAACCATACTGTAGAATATAATGCAATTTAGGAGTGTATCACCAGTTCCTCTTGACCAATAGGCGGATTTGGAAACTAGCAGTAAATGTTATAGAGTTATTTTTATTTAGTGAAATATAGAAATAGAAGTAAACTATATTAATATATTTTTACTTTATGATTAATCATACACGCACAGTATGTTAAAAAGATGTAATTAATTATGTAATTGTACTAAGTTACTTATTACACTGAGTGCCGACCCAAAGCCAATGCCAAGCAGGCCAGGCGGCAATCTATCATCCCGAAAGCCAAATCATTGGACCTACTTGGAGCGAACATAAGGCATGGAGAAGTGTCTGGCTTCTGTCCCGACGTAGGACAATAGTAAGTAAGTAACTTATTAAAATGTTCATAGTTTTGGAACCCTGGGAAGTGGCGAGTCATTCCCAAATAAAAAAAATCCTGAAGTCCTAAAGGAAGGAGTTATCATAGATTTTATTTAATAAACTGTCATTGTTTATTTATTTTTGTTTTAATCGTTAGTCGAGCGCCGATTAAAATAACAACAAAAATATTACCATTACGTATTTACGGGGTTGGTAAATAGCATCCACGACTAGAAAAAGAGAATATACTAATACAAAATACTTTATTTTATAAAGAAAAATTATTTGTTACAAGTAGGGTAGGCGACAAACTAATTATTGCCTGTGTTGGTCTGTACCGAGGTGCATGATAAAATGAAATTTAGTATTAGCCAATAGTGACAGCATCTTTGTTAAGTTTGTCCATTTAAATTTTATCACCTTTCCGGTATTAAGACCTTGCATGCTATCATTGAACCAGTTGATACTGATGACGCAATGATGAATAATTGAGGTGCACAGATGCATATAATATATAGATAAGTCTCATTAGACTAAAAGAAGAAAATAATCAAGAATAAAGATAAACGAGCAAAGAAAACAGTTACTCATTATGAACGCTTCTTATTTTCAAATTATCGATATGATTTTTTTTAAACTATCAATCCGGCCCATCTGTTTACAAAGCACGTGTGTGCCTGATTGCAAACAGCACGGAAAATTTAAAAGAAAAACAGCTCGCTACTTGGCTCGCATTTTGAAAGTTTTTAAATCCAATGCTTAGTTTCGGGTTTTCATGCATTAAACATTTTTTCTATTGAAAAATAAACTTATATTGTACTTTATATTTTTAAAAGATGTGTTTGAGGTTAGCAAAAGAACAGAAGGTTAACAGAAGATTACTTAATAGGAACCTTTTCATAGGAGCTCGTGAGTGTGTATTTGTAGATTAATATAATATATTTGTTCAAACTCAAATAACTTAATTCAAATAGGTCTTTATAAAGGCACTTTTAAAACGACATTTTTTACACTGCCATCGGATTGAAAGACAGTTTTATCTACCGAGAAGCAACGACAAGAAACTCTGTTAATTTAAATAGATCGAGAATCACATAGAACCCTCCAAATGACATTGCACAGTCCCCAGCTTAAAACTTTATACCAGATTTCACCTACTATTATAAATACTTAAAACCATCATTATTTAATGCGTAGTAAACAAACACGAATGAAAACTGTTGTATAAAAGCTAGTAATTACGTAGTCACTCTAACGAGCCAACAACCAATTTGGCAACTAAATTGACTTAACATTGACAATTTATTGTGTGGACGAATATTTAATGTGTATCAAATAGGTTAGATAATGAACTTGTGGGTAAGGGTTCACTAATCACTTAAATGATTAATTTTTATGTCTGATTGACTTGGTCTGATCTGGAAATATGGCAGTCCTTTGCGAGGGGGATTCAACATGCCTACCGTGAAGGAGGAAATTTTGAGATATACAAGAGTAGCTACATCCAACGCCTTGAGAGTCACCCTAACTATATAGCAAATCCTTTACTGCTCAACTCGGCTTCGTCCTCTCTGAAATGGAGACAAATCGTTTAAAGCTGGGTACCATCTGGGCTGGCTGAGGCAATGGCCTCCGAAGCCTAAATACCTACGACTTCCATATAGAATAATATGTGCGAAGGTTCGACTGATTTAAAGCCAAAAAATGTACCCAAGGTCCTAAAGTCAACATCAAATGATTTTATCCATTAATAGGACCATTTTGAATATTATGTTTATGTCTCTACGCCTGACGTACGCAACTGAACTGAGAAGAAGCAGGCAAGAAACTTAGCTTGTCGTTTTTTGATAATGATCTTAGTACACCGTTTTTGGAGCAAGGCTAAGCTGGACCAATAAGATATGAGATTCATGCCCATATCTAAGTTTTTTTTATTCACACTCTTATTCTACTTTAGAAATAACGCATAGCTTACACAAAACAACAATAAATGGGAATTCAATTTTAAAAAAACATAGTATTTTATCTCGTATTGTTTGCAAGAACTTCGTAAATTATGCAGTAACTTAGAACAATTAAATACGCCCACAAATGTGATGTGGGCTTTACAAAGGGCAGGAAAAATATGGCCGCTGTAAACGACTTTTCAAGTGCTTGATTTATTTAACGTTTTCAATGTGAATTTGATAAAAATGGAGTCGAAAATTGAAATTAACGAGGAGCTGGGTTATAATGGTTTAAAATATATTCAACTATACCGTCTCGATATTGTTTCAAAGTTTACAATTGCCTGAATAAGTCTATCGTAAAACAATGTTTCTTACCGTTATCTGTATGCCATAGAACATCAACGAAATTTAAAGTCTATGGACAGTATACCTTCGTTGTCACTGTCAAAATTGTCAGCACATTAGTGTCAAAACCTAAAAATCCATCAAAGCAGAAAAAACATTTAATTAATCGCCAGGTAACATCGAGAAATGTATTTACCAGTATTATGTAATATTTTAGCCGACAGTAATAGATGAATTTGTGTAGACTTAAAATGTTATAAATTTACCGGTAGGTAACCCTACAAACGATTTAATTTGTTTCGCCCTAATCTGATTTATATTTTGTTTCCACGTTTAATCAAGCTTATTTATACGAAATATTTACCGGCAAATTCACATTGTTTTCACATGTTTATTTAATAATCGTTAAGGTTTAGTTTTCTTCGTGTAATTTTAATAGTCTTAAGATTTTTTCAATAAGTATTTTTATTTTATAATACGCGTAATGGAGTTCTTTGATAAATCAATAAAAGTCATATATATTCTAAGTAAACATTTAATCGAATTTAATTTAAGTAAAATTTTAATCGTGTAGTGAAAATTATTGTATAAGGTTTTTCTTATACTTTTTATAATCTAACACAAAAAAATAAAGAGACAGAGGGAACTACACTTTGAGTTTATCGTTTTGAAACGAGGGTTTGAAACTCATATTAGGCCGACTTAAATATTTCGTAAAGCATAACGACTAACCACGATGAGGATTGGCTTAAAAAATTCACAACGTTACATCAAAACTTTCGACTTAAAACATGTTTAAGGGTGCTTATGAACCATTTCTGCTGTCTACGTATTAAAACAAAACCTTTTTTTTAACGTATAACCTCGTTTTTATTACATCCGTTGCATATTTTAAAATGTTTGTTAAGCTTTTGTTCATACAAAAATCTTTAAAAAGGTTGAATTTATCCTAAGTTTAAATAAATAAAGAAAACATGGGGAGGTCTCCCATATAAGCTTGAGGGAGATCGATGGATGCAGAGCGAATAATGCTGGGAAAAGACCATCAGTGAACGTCATAGGGTTGGGACCCACAGCCCCACCATTACACACTCTAGTACACACACACACTAAATTCTCATACACAAATACAAGTTTGTCAAACTCTTGTTATTAATTTTATCTCTGATTTCTTATATATTTACCTTACTAAATTTATAATATACTTTAACTCAATTATGGCCCTGATTTTATTAATTTTTAATTGTCATCTGTACTTATGTGCTGTACTTTTAAAGAGAGATAAATAATAATACAAAAACTTAATGTACTTTTATATCTGTCAAACTATGTAGATTTTTTTCTCTTCTTTTATACCCAGGACCTTTAGTGATTTAAACGCAGGACTCTACGCTACGGGTGTGCAAAGTTTTAATGATATTCTAGAGGAACTACGAAATAGACCTTTTTGGTTAGTTAAAACTTTTATAATGTTTGAAATAGGACGTGGGTTTATTGCTGAACTAATATTTATTACACAACATTACAACTACAATTATGATTGTCGCGCCTAGTTGAAATCCAATTTAAATATATGTATATTTTGTGTATAGTTTAGAATCTTAATAAAACAATAATTAATTTTATAGGCGTGGAGCGTACATTATTTTAGCAAAAACTATTGTCTTCACCAAGGTAGAGACAGTCCCTCCCTCAACCTGTTCTCTCATTGTTATAAATTTTCTGTTTGTCATTCATATATTTCTTGTTCTTACAGTGAAACTTTGTTTAGGATACACACTGACCTATCAAAATATTTATTTTATAACCTGTATTTTTTATTGTGATGTGTCTGTATAGGTTGCCTTAATAAATAAATATTTCAAATTGGTCAACTTGATTGATCCAAAAAAAAAATTAGAAAGAAAAAATGGTCGAACAAGTCTTATAATGCAAATTACTATTTAATGTATAGAAAAGCTTGGAAATATCGCCCTAAATGCTGAGATGAGGATATTTTTGAAAAAAGCTTAAAAGCTGATATTGCGGTCTATTTTGGAAGACTTAGATATAAGAAAATTAAACACTGGAGTGCTTACTTTGATACCTCTCACCGAATTCAACGTGAAAAACATACATTCAAAAAATATCACCCGATTCAATTGTTTATGAATATTTTTGTATATTTTTATATGAATGGGCAAACGAGCAGGAAGCACACCATAATGGTGAAGTCACCGCTCATATACAGGGAGTTAGGGAGTGGTAATTTGATTTAAAATATTTTCATAATTTAATTGCATGTAAATGCATAATATATCATTTGGTATATTTATAGCAATCTTTATACATCTCCGCTTTTAAAGTAAGTTAAAAAAAACACAAAACTGTAACAATGAAACTCAATTTCGCATTAAAACCTCCCTAGAGAACATTTTATTTCTAATTTAAAATTTCATGATATCACGGGAATAATAATGAGTTTATTGGAAAATTTATAGTCAAGGTCAAACGGGAGAGATGTTAACTTCACTCGCGTCGATTCGAACACTAAACAAACTGTCAAATAATTATTCCCTCTCTTTATACCATTTTAAGATGTCCATACTATATATTTATAATAATGCTTGAGCCTTAATGGTTTAACTCAAACACGGACACACAAAAGTTTTTGTTTAAGATAAGACATGTTTAAATAAAACTTTTGTGAAATTTGGGAAAAGGTTTCCTCTGCATTTCATCTAAATTCACATCTTAGTACAAGAACATTAAAACAATCTGCTTATTATAACTTAAATTTCACCACCCTATGAATATATTTACTGTCCTATACTGGAAAAACCAAGCCAGGTCATTGTACAGTAGAAAAATCAATAAATAATATTAATACAACCGAGGTCAAACTAAGCACGCAAGAGTAATTAAACTATAAATTTACTGGCGACAAAATATACCTACTTGCATATTATATGGTCATAAAACTGTGTAATATGAGAGGGGTGAAATTGATTTATTGAACTACATATACGAGTATTTTCGTTATAAATATTATTCTTGTAATTACTACGGTCCTAGTATCAGTTTTAAACAATATAAAAATATTAACTACAAAATTATTTTCACATCCATGGCTAGTTTACTAAGTTTGTAGCGTAAAACTCCGCTGTATAACGTAGCTGGTAGCTGCCGCTACGAACTTAAACAGAGAGCATGAAGATCTGGCGCGGCTGCAGAGAGAAAAAAGAAAAGGTCAAAGTACAAAAGTCTTTCCTCCAACTTTGATTTTGTTCCCTTTGGATTTATAAAGGATTTAAATAGGCACCTGGTAGTCAATACCGGTGATCCAAGAGCTGGTGCTTTTCTCGCTCAGCGTATAAGTATCACGATACAGCGAGGAAATGCCGCCAGCGTTATGGGTACTCTGCCACAAGGACCTAACTTTTTAAGTATGTTTTAGTTTTATGGTTTAATTTATTTTTCTTTATTTCTTTTATTAATATATTTTATTACAAAAGGGACACTTAAAAAGAGTATTTCCTTTTATATTGTATACAACGAAGAGCAGTTATGACATTATTTCATTAACTCCACCTCAAGTAAAATCAATCGTCGACACTTGCAAAAAATAATTCTACCAACTGTGTAATAAAATAAATTCCCTTTTACCCACAAGAAAGCTTTTTCCAGGAAATAGCTAACTTTCCCGCGGCCATTTCTATGCATTATGACAAAAGAGCCAAACAACAATACGTGTCACAATTGACAGATGACACAATGCATGTTGTTTTGCATCTGGCAGGCTACCTTCTTTGACCTTTTTGAATATATAAAGGCTATTTAAACGTTCTTACGGATATCAATCTACACGTGTTGGAGAAATTTTACAATTTGTTTTCTTCATATTTTTTATTTGATTAATAAGTGTTTTGTTTTGTTATTTCTTGTCTTTAACTTATGACTTTTTGCCTTATTATGTTGTTGTATTTGTCACGTGAAAAATCAATATACGAGTATGGAATAAAAAACATTCAATTTCACAAGAATTTTGAGATCCCACGAATTGCTAAAGTTTCCAAATGTTTTATTCGCGTAGAAAGCTCCCATCCGGTACCGTAACTGCTTCCTGTAATTAAGCTTTTCAACATATAATACTCGTAGAAAACTTTTGCGTTACTAGTATGTGTATTAATTTTTAAATAGCTTAAAACAGACCGATAAGTAAACCTGTTTTTTTTTTATTTTCGTGATTTCGTTGTGAATTTTAATGCGAAACAACATTTTAACAGTGATTTTTTACACGAATTTATACTCTTCGATAATTAGTTTAACTCGATAAATGTTGGTTTAAGAAATTCTTATTTTTTGTGGAAGGGCTGGTGTTTTTCAAAAATAAACGTGTGTTCATACAGAAATTGCAACTGATGAAGGTTTTACTGTAGTAAAAGGAAATTCAAATTCCTACATTTAGTTCTTACGTCTCAGTATAGTTTAGTGAATGAGATTTTAGTCAATAAATTATAGAATAGAGAAAGAGTTTGAAACTCAAGTTTATCTATCTCTGTCGTAATCAAAAATGTTCAACATCATTTTTTTTCAGAATTATCACATTTAGAACTTATTAAAACAATCCTTAAGGCTCTATTGTGTTCGAAAAGCACTTAAAGCAAAGTGCTGTTGAGAAAAATTGAAATTTTAATGTCCAGTGAATTCACGAGGACTTTTCAATCAAACTTGTTCGCATACTTGTAAAAGAAATCATAAAGTATACAACGTTATAAATATATAACTAGTCTTCATTACAGTAATATTAAAATACATATTTATATAGTGGCTCTCATATGGGTCTTGGGTTCGGTTTACTTGTTCTATAAAACAATCAAAATAAAAAAATATCTTTATTCACATAGGTAATTAATTACCAATTGCTCGTTACTCTTATATGTATTAACATCATCCACTTCTACTGTTTAAGTGCAATAAAGTGTGAATAAATAACTATGGTACACAAAATTCCAGCCAGTTCCCAAATCCAGCGTAGTGAAGAAGCAGAAGAAGAAGGTGGGAGATGCAATATTTGGATCTACACCATGTTGATTTTTTATACATTTTCGCTTATACTTAAATCAAATAGAAAAATCCATTGACTTGAAAATCACTCGTTTTAAATTAGTATTCGGATATCTGAGCACAGTTATTTTGATATCAAACATTCATTTTACAGGTCATATTAGCGTCTATAGTTTTAACACTGTAAATTATTTTACCATAAGAAAAATTCTTTTCATACCGATAGCAAAACAAACAATGTTCGTGTATTCAATTCTGTTTGTGCTATGTAAACCTCGTGGAAAAATGAAGGATTGTGCGTTTGTTAATATATACAACCTATTTTTATGACAACCATTGACAAAGATATTTCCTTTATAAGTATTTACATATTCTCCACATACAATCAAGTTAGCGGTCACTTTTACCTCATTAATTCACTTACATCTAGAGTGAGGATTCCAAATGTAAACCGATATACCCACAGCGAGCTCAGCTGGTTATCTATCATTAACAGTAAAAAGAACGTTTGTCTTGTTTACTGAGCTATAATTCATATTAAATTGGTCTACTGCTTATGACTCACCCTCACAGGCTTGAATTATGAAAATGTTCAATATGGGAATGTTATTTAAAACGGCATAATTTCTAACCAAAGTACTGAACCAAGAGCTCTATGCAAATAACTACACTGCGTTAAATTTTAAACAGTGAATGGGTAAAGTTTGTCTGTCTAGTTATGTTTGTTAAATTAAACGGATGCCCGGTGTTATGACTTATTACAGGAATATGGAAATTGTGGCCATTAGAATGACGATTTTATTCACTTTAAAAAATCTCAATCAAAAATATCTTTACACACATAGGTAACTAAACTAACTATGGTACACTCAAGAATCGTCAAAAAAAATGATTCTACATTTACTGCCAGTTCCCAAATCAAAACGTAGAGCGGACGAGAAGAACTGGCAAGAAAATCTCCGAAAATTATTGTTCCTAGTGAATGTTAATAAAGTCAATAAACAAAGCCCGCATAGGTTAATCAGGAATCAACGCCGTTAACATTTGTCTATAGGGAAATAAAAAACATGTTGTAATCAAGACCCAAGACCCGTATTTTGCATTGTCTTTAGTTATCAATAGAGTCTTATACTAAAAATGTAATTGTATGAAAACAACACAAATATAATTGTAATATTATGGTGTAGAGTTTTAAAATCGTTATTTATTCTACATTTATGAGCGAACAAATGCGGTGCTAAATAATATCAGCTAATAGAAATAACACATACAATTTCAAATAATACGTCTCTAGGTAATATCGTTACTGGAATAATACAATTATTTATAATGTAACTGTATTATTCTCGTTATAATAGTTTGTTATTTGTAACGGAACATTTAAATGTGGAACGTAATATTTAAATTAGGAATATAACGTGGGTAGACAAAGATCACTTCATTATTATTTTATAGAATCTAAAGCTAGATTTTTATATTTTACGCCATCTATGCTATATTCATTTTTACACGTACAGCGTGAAAAACTTGAAAGAAAATATATTTTAAAATTAGCAATCGAAAGGACAAAGTTTCGGATACTTTATTTTCAATATTTTTGATAAACTAAAGTTTTCCGTCGTATACAATTCTATCATGATTTTCTTTGACTATTTAAAGCATATACGTAATAGCATAATTATTTATAATTTGTTCTGTATACAACAAACTTAATGCAAAACGAACCTTATTTAAATAAGTTGAAATGTGCACACACTAACTTCAATAAAAATCTCCAAAGCTCTACTTCACATATATTTTATTATAAGTGAAAACTAATCTACCTCGGAATTTTAATGTGAAAATAACGGTATTCTATCTTCGCTTACGGGAAAGTCATTAAACCATGACGGAATCGTTGGATGTAGATTATCTTCTGGTTAACTTATGATAAGATCTATCGGGAGACCGGCGTGATCTGAATATCATTAATCTAGTCATTAGGGAAATCGATAAAGAATTTAAACTGTTCATTTTGGATGCAAAATAAACCTTATTGAATTGCTAAAACTAAAATTAAGAGAACAATTGCCGGCCTATCGCTCTAAGCGATCATAATTTGCGGACATTGCTACTTATATAAAAAATAGAGGAAAATTAAAGTTAAATTAAGTTTGTCATACGATCTTATATTTTTTAGATTTGTTTTATATTCCATGTTTTAACCCTTTGGCAATTGTTATTATAAATGTATGGTATTGTTTTGTATGGGTTAGGAAAATAAAATAAAACATAAGTAAACATATTTTTTTAATGATTCCCGAGTGCTTGATTAAAACAGCGCTATAATAAAAGATATTACAAATACAAAATATTAAGTACACACAACATAAAAACAACTGAAGTTTTCGAAAATTGTCGTTGTATTTAACTGTATTTACGCCAAAACTTTTGTCTGAATACGCGTTAAAGTTGCATTTAAGTGCCGTATTCACAGTTGCTTAAATCCTATTCAATATTGAATAGAAGATAAAGTTTTGCAAGGCTAACCTCATTAATTCAGCTGTGATAATAGTTCATGGCTTATCGGTACTGTAACTAAATTCGAACTGCGTTCAAACTTACTATCATGAGTGGCATTGATAGTCTTTGCATATTATTTTCAATTCAGTCCCGGGAAATATATGCATTTTCAATAAACCTCCAAATGAAGTTCCAAATTTGTGTTCAAGCTCAAAAAAATTATTAAGCAATAATCGTGCAAGCTCTTTTATAAATTAAAGGACTCTTTAACAATGAAAAAACTTGAGAATTAATCACCCTTATGCTGAGATAAGGACAATTGTAAAACAGTGCACACGCTCAAAATGATAACCAACTGAGTTTATTGTGGGTTACTTCTCAGACCGGTTTATTTACGTAGCCTTAGATATAAGAGAATTATATATAAGTCAACGCTAAGAACGCTGAAACGATTCTATGTGGAAAGGTTAAGAGTTAATGTCTTGTATATTGAGTTACTAAAAAGATTTCAGTTAAGGGTCCAAAAGAGAAACGAAGTTGTAATGATGATCATGTTGTAACTCTCGGAAATCACACCGCCTGTATCTTTAAACGTGTAATAATACACCATTTATTAGAAAAACCTCTAACGTAAACAAAGCCCTCAAAATAATTAACAAGCAAAAGCTCGTGGAACATTTCAGGCTGTTTAATTTTCGGAAATCGAACGGGAGCTTTGAATAATACATGCAATCAACCGAGTGGTTACATTAAAGCTATACACAAATATCCTACTTAAACTTAGATGTATAAAATTTTTAACGCTAAGCAATTTTACAGAACTATTGGTGGAATATAATGTTAAAACCTACGTATAAATCAGTTAAGCGTTGAACCGTTTAGCACGGGTCAGCACTAATCGAACATCGATAATTGCATTTAACTGTGACATTTAACACCTCTAAGAATATTTATTTTCTCAGGTTTACTTTGGGACCCTCGCAGCCTTAAATATCCCCTTAATACCTCATATCAATATGGGCTCTTTAATTTTTGACAATTCGCCAATACGATTCTGCACATAAAAGAATGTCGAGTGGTTGTAGAAACAGCGTATTCCTTTTTTAAACTCGACTTAACGTTGATCAAACCATAGACAATCTTCTTTGTCATGCTTAAACCTTTTTTTATGGCTCCTCGATGGCCATTAAAATTTTTAAATGGTGAATGTGCAATTTTTCATAACGCCATTATACCTTTCCGAACAGTTTCTTCATAACCGTATAACCTTTTCACATATTTTATCTGATTACTAAAAACTTACATTCTTAAGTCAGTCACTAATAGAAATGTGGGAATGACTTGACTGACGCAAGAAGCGTAGTAGTTCTTTAATAACGCTTCGAACATTTATTTGTTTCATATTTTATCGGGGTTCTTAAAATCCAATAAAATTTCAGGATAGAGGAGTTTGCGTTATCTTTATCGCTCCATAAGCTTATTTGACAATAAATAGGTTTAAGCGTTATGTAACTATAATAGACTTGACTAAGCATCTGTAAAATTTTATATCGTTATTTGGGACTTGAATTTGTAATGTCGGTGTGCTGTCTGTTTTCAGGTTGTTCTTACTATAACGTAAATGTGTGCTCCTATTACGCTTTGCCCACCGGTTGAGGTTATTTTTTATTGTTTTTATATAATATAGTTATTTACGCATTCGCCAGTGCTTGGTGTAATGCAGAACTTTACAATCGTACTGTGAAACATGCTTGTTCACATAATAAAGAAATGATAAATACAATGCCAAAATAGGGTTAAAATATCGAACAAGAAAGTAAATCTAAGATCAAAAAACTCCGGTTGATTGACACTTGACACGTTTGCATTGACGATATTTAATTTCGGGTTATTGTAAAATGTCAAAGCTAATTTTATAAACGTATAAAGCCACGTCAAATTTATTAATCTGTACGTTATTCATAGTCAAAAAACAGCCGAACGAAATTTACGACCGGTGAGGAAGAATGGCAAAAAAAATATTTCACAATAAATTTCTCGAGATCGCGAGACAGATGTCGGTGGAAATTGATTTATTTAAATCGCTAAAATGTAATTCATATATGTTATTTATAAAATTTCAATTTTACATATTAAGAAATCGCATATAGATCGCACTATATTTAAGTATATCAAGCAATCAAAAACTTTAATTATAGTATTAAATTATATCTCACTCAAAACAAATTCAACTTTTGTTTTTCATATTACTTACAAATCATGTATTCTTAAGGTTTCTTGTATAACTAGGATCTAAGATAAAGAATCGGCCTTTAGATGTTACACCAACACAACTATATGAATCCATTTACATCTAAAATTTTGTTTTTGTAGTATCATTTTTATTTTGCAATAAATACTTATATATAACTAAGTAATTAACTAAATAACAATACCTTTGAATCGTCAAAAAAATATAAAGAGACTCTAAAATAACATTTACTGATATTTCCCAAATTATGGGTGTAGCGGACAAGAAAGACTGTCAAGAAGCTCTCTTCCTTTAATCGTGATGTACTGTACGGTTGTAATATGGAAGTGTGCTACTTCTGGTGACTGGTGCAATGACAATAATTTTATATTATTTTTTTATTTCTTAAACCTATACAGCTTATCACAAAAAGCTTACACAACAAAAAAAGATCAAAAACAAAGCCAAAACAAGGTCAAAACATATAATCAAAAATAGAATCCAAGATCAGAAAAAAATAATACAACTAAAAAAATAAATAAAATTATATATATATGAACAAGTGCAGTATATTATGTAAAGAACGAGCATTTAAGTGTTTTCCTGGATTAGTCTCGCAGTGTGTTTGCGGGTTGTTCTCACTTAAACGTAAGTGTGTGGTTCCTATTTAACTATGCCCACCGATGCCGACTTATAACCCAATTGGCTTCTGACAAATTTAAAACGCGCGTAAAGGATATATTTGTTGAAAAGGCATACTATACCGTAAACGAATATTTAGAGGACAAATATCCCTTTAATGTGTCGGCAATTGGCTAAGCATCGGGACAGTTCAATTCTTGAGTAGCCTTACAATGCTTTGTTATTTAATTGTCAGTAGCACAATTTTGTATTATTTGTTTATTTTAAAAGAGCTGCTATCGAGTTTCTTGCCGGTTCTTCTCGGTAGATAACTGCCTTCCGAACCGGTGGTAGTGTAAAAATTGACGATTCAAAAGTGTCTTTATAAAGACCTACTTGAATAAAGATATTTTGAGTTCGAGTTTGATAATAGTAAAACTTTATATACTTTTAATATATTACACCTGCTCCAGCGAATGTATACCATTAATTAACCCCAATAAGTAAAACATTGTAAATGTATGTCAAAGTACAATATATTTTATGAATTTCGGAACCTATGCTGCAGAAAGGCCGTACTATTTTTTAAAGAATGGGTGGCAAACGAGCCTGTGAGCTTTCAAAGCACACTCAGTATTTAATAAGTACGCTGTAAGTGCTTAAGATCGCTTTGTTAAATAATGATTTTCAAAAATATATATAATAAAATAGATTAAATAATATGTATTGAATATAATATTATTTTATTAATATATTTAAGGAAATCATCAATTATTTTAGGATGCAAACAGCCTTTAATAATCATATTTTGAATAAAAATGAAAAAAAAAAAATTAAACCATTTAGTTAACAATGGCGTAACAGACAAGAACTGGCAACTTGCTAGTCGGTGCTAGTACTTTGCTAGTAGTTATCTATTCGTGCCTGGTGTTTCTTACCTTTGTGCATAGTACTCGAAAAACGCCACTAAGATTTCAATTGATCGAGTCATAGCCGCCCACATTTCGTGCGATTTGCATTTTGACAGTGACGGCAGAGGTGTCCTTGACGGGCCGTCAGACATTTATTGGCATATTCACAAATCACACTTTTAATAACGCCTGGATAATGTAATCAAAATTACTTATATATATAACTACGTATAGTTTTAACTGTCGTTAAAAAAACTGTTGAGAACAACAATTGTTGTAATTTTGTATGTAGTACATTCGACTTAATATTGTTGTTTGTTGCGAATGTACTTCAACAATATAATATTGTATGTAATATTCGAAGTTATAAAGTACATGTTATTAATTTCCGTAAACGACTGTACGTGTAAGTTGCAATAACGGCTTTTGCACGCGTCTGTATCTTATACACAAAGGATACTATGAGTGCAAATAGGGTTATACATATAACATTGTTTTTAAAGTCTCAACATTTGTATTAAAAAAATATTGTGTTTTGAAAATTGACATTTTATAATTAGTAACATTAATCGATTCTTGAGTTTTAGGGAAATATTTACTTAATAAATAATATATATTTTAAAAGAATCATACGGTAAGATATTTTCATAAAGTTATTAATTTTAAAATATATGAACCTATATACTGAATTTTAGTTATACTTGTATTGTAAAGTGACAGCCCTAAATACTACATACTACACCACCATCGCAGTTAACAACAACAGCTTGAACATTCAACAACAAACACAAAAACAACAGATTTTAACGTACTCGTACAACTTCAAACAATGTGCAACAATTAGAATTCCAAATTCCAAAATTCAAATTTCGAAAAGCGTATATTCCGAACGGCCGGTAATCTGAGACTGACGACAGGATAACCGCGCGCATGCTCCCTACAAAATTATCGTTTCAGCGACCAGACTAATAAGACCTCTGATTCTGATCTGGGTATCATATTTTTGTTAGCAGCCGAGTCTTCATTAGGGCGACCAGAGTTCAATGGAAATTGGCCGTGCAGGGGCGAAAATTCATAAGCTTATCGCATCTTTTGTAGCAGAAGCCACAGTTGGTTTTAGTGGCGTTTTCAGATCGAATAGTTTTCATTTTGTAGACTTTGTCTATTAATTAATTATCTATACTAGTTATATTATTTTGTATTTATGGACATGCATCGTGCTTGTGAACGGGTGCTACTTGGGGTGACTGGTCGGACTTGAATTTGTGTTGTATCATTTTCATCTACATTTATCTACCATGCCCATTGGTAGTAAAGGTTTTTTTTAATGTCTTATATATAGAAATATTGATTTCGCTTGAGCATGGTGTAACGGTTGCTTTACAACCGTTATGTAGAACATACTTTACCGTTTAAAGGAATGGCAGAGTGTCCGGACTTGCCCGTTAAGCCTTTGATTTGGTAACTGGCAGAAAATATATAGTTATTGTTAAATATATATTAGTCATATTTTTTTATAATTTATCGACGAATCATAATGTAAGAACATTACCTATATGAATAAAGGATTTTTTATTTGATTAATAAACAGTGCTAATCAAAATGCACAAACATAACTCAATCATTAAAATAAATGAATAATTCAGCTGTACAGACTAAAGACAATCGCAACAAAACTTATAGAAAAACTTTTTGAGCTTTTTAGTAACTACTCACTGTCAAGGCTTTTAACTTAACATATTAATTTATTCTGTTCACTGTCAAAATCTATGTATTGACAAACAAGTGTATACCATCAACAAGTGGCGACTGTGGGGCGCCAGTGTATATAGCGCGTCAGACACAACATTCAGGTATATAATGATTATATGAACTTCATTTGTGCTTATATACATAAGTAAACAATACGGCTTAGTTACAAAATGGTTGAGTTCACTGCCCTGGTCTGCCCTGACGTAACAACACCAAATTCATCGTATAAAGATTAACTAATACATACTAAACTAACTAATACAAATAAAATGAAAGTTATATTTTGATTATAATCACGATTTATAGCCATCATTTAAAAATTGCAAATCTAGTATTTTTATTGTATATTGTGTTATTTATTATTATTTATATATAACACTGTTGAATACAATTACATATAAAGATATTTTTATATATAAAATAATGATAGTAGCATAAACCCTAGCGCATTTAACATAAAATAAAACCATGGCTGGAAATCGAACCCGAGACTGATGTCACTCGGCCTTCATGTATAGATTTCAAAAGGTACTCTCTAGTAAATTAATCATTATGTTCGTCTTGTTACACGAGAATGAATTTCCATATAAACAATCATACCCAGAACTTCCTGTGAAGCTTCACACTTCAGTTGTATGTTTGAACAAGTAGTTATATATAAAACATAATGTATGTAGGAATTATGAGTGCAAATATGATTTTCAATATAACTTATACAGACACATAAATGGAGCGAATGCACTCTTAGTGTTACGGATAGCTGGCATCTTTTAGAAAAGCTTTGTTTACGCATCCTCTCTGGGCCAACATTAGTGAATAAGCTCACCACAGTCAAATTAGTTCGATAAACGGATTTTGGGCCTTCGAACATACTTATATTAAAATGAGTCAGTTTTTTTTATGTAAGAGGAGGCAAACGAGCAGACGGGTCACTTTGAGTGATGTGCTAATAACCGCCCATGGACACCTTCAACCCCATCAGGCTTACAAGTCATTTCACGATTGTCGATACATTTCTTCACAATAAAGTGTTTTTGACAGTTTAGTAATGATACCGGAAGTGGTTAGATGTAAATAGTTCAAATAAGTGTTTTAATATATTGTAAGTTCGTAAATTCGTTTTTTTAGACTTACGTCTTCAAGTTCGTTAACGCACATAACATACTTTGCAGCTTTTTTAATTAATTAAAATCGTGTCGGCCTTATTTGTCTGTCATTCATTATAATTTACGACCATTTTGTAGACTGTTTGTGTTAATATTAATTAAATAAAAAGATTTCGCGATACCAGAGGCAGTTTTTTTTATTAAAAATAGGGCTTTAATACTAATTTACAATATTTTAACGCGTCGCCGAACATAACAATGTCTGTCAAACCAAACATGTGTTGTATTTATAACTTATATATAGCATAATAATTATAAAAGCTTGGCTTAGCTTATATTACTTAACATAATATGAGCTTTTAAGAAAACAAATGTGTTTCAAATGAACAACGCCAGATTCTACAAAACTTTGCGTCTTATCTTTCCAAGTTAGCTAAAGAGATGCAAGTAGGTTACATTCAAGTAATTCAAATGCAGTGATACGGTTTATCTTAAATTTATATAAATCGATAATAACTTATATACATAACAATACATCATATTTGTATTATATAAAAAAAGATGATGATGTTTGTAAAAGATAACGATTATAAAGCCTTGAAACGAAGAAACAGGCAGACAAAAGGCGTCATATCGCTGAAAAGCGTCAACCTGAGTAATAGGAATCAAGAATAACAAACATATATTATTAAATAAGTATTGTGTAAGAAACATACAAAAAATACTATTTAACAATAAAAACGCTAAAGGAATTATTACAAATACAGAAGATAATAAATGATTTTAAAGAATTGTTGAGAATACTAATTGCAGACACAAAAAATATGATAAAATTACAGGAATGCTTGAGCAGGCTTTTTATTAAGTATAATATATAGGTAACTAGTTCCACGACTTAATAGCATAGACAGTGAAAGAGGAGTACATATTCGATGTGGTACACATAAGGGGTACGCATAAGAATGGGTTAGAAATATAGAGAAAGGCATCGTTTTTTCAAGAACAGAAGAACAGAGTTTCAGGGCCGAAGAGTGACCGTATGTGCATGACCTTGCGTTGTCTATAAATGTCTTATATACTTTGACCATATGTAACGAAAGCTTACCTGTACGATAAAAGTTCGTAGAGGTAAGCTTCGAATAACCTACAATACGTATTGGCTTAGTTTTCTTTTGATTCAAATTCCCGTTAATGTTTATGTTACAATAAACCTGATGTTTTGTTAAAATGTGTTTTTATATAGTTTTTGGTTCGATTCTCACGAATATTATTTATATTCAATTTTTAATGTTATTTTTTGTGATTTATGTCTTGTTTATTTTTCAACAGAATTCACATTTGAATCTTGGTTTTCATTTTTGTAGTGATTATACTTCGTTAAGAAATAAACGTATGTAAAATCTATCTTCTGGTTACGTACGAAATACAACAAGGCAAAGTTAAGTTTAACAATAAGCTTATAGAAAACATGCATTATAATAAATATATGTATACCATAAAATTTATAGACTCTGTATTTAAAAAATCATTACTATTGTTTGTGACAAAGCTACGGTTTAAGTAAAAAACTATGGCAACATCAACCTAAAATGTAGAAATACTAATAAACTATTATATAATACATTCAATTTTAATAATTCAGTTTTAATTTAATCATTTTTAAATTTCAAAGCATCTTGATACTAGACAGAATTAATGGAAACATATAGCATACTTAACGCAACTTTAAAACCTATAATGCTTTGCTTAGAGTGGTAACCATGGCAACCTGATCGATTGAGACCCTACCATACACCCGTCCTAGTCTAACATAGACAATGGCACTACACCCATCTCGCTCTACGGCTTATTATTTAGCTGTCAAATGTATCAATCATAGCCATTGTTGGGATTGTGCTTGGAAGTAGGCTCTGGACCTAATAAAAGTCTGTTGACGTTCATTGACATATTAGAGCCATTGTGGTTATAAATAATATTTTTTAATGAAATTAGGGCATTCAACACACGGACGGGTAACCCCAATGAAGCGGTTTATACCCAGACAATAAATACGCTCATCACATAATTCTTGACCATACCCGGATCGAACCCGGGAGCTTCTGTTGTCTTCTCTATTTAAGAGTATACATTTCAATGTGTATCATATCTTTACGGATCTCTTTTAAAATATTAATTATTAAGATGGCGAGTTATTGTAAACGTTTAATGGAGATCTGAGCCACATAAAAAATATTTTTTTAAAGAATCTTTGCCCGCAACATTGAATTCATCAATAACCTCAACATGCTCACCGTGAAGGAGGAAATTGCCTACGGCGAACCATCCTAACTACACAAACCTAATCTCTTCTACTAAACCCTGTCGCGTCTGGAACGGAGACGAATCCTTTAAGGCTGGGCTGGCTGAGGTGATGGTCACCGAAGCCTAAATGTCATAAATATCCCCTAACTGATAGTAGTCGACGTCGAATGATGACAGTGGAAAAGGAAAAAAAATAAAAGTATCCTTTAACGGGGTGTAAACACTATTTAACCGAAAGAGATTATAAACTTTATATATCGTCTTACATTTATAAATAGACCTGTATTTTTTACAGCAGTGTCACTTTGAATAAAGTGCCCATGGACACCTGCAACGCCAGGAGGCTTACAAGTGAGTTGCCGGCCCTTTAGGGAAAGGTACGCTCTTTTCAATAGCTTTTTATATATTGTACATAATATTCTCAGGGGATTATATGCGAGGTTTGTTTACGGTTAGGCCGTGACAAAATTAGACCGCATCCACAAAATGATAGTGACGTAAATAATTAACAGTGCAATTACAAATTTCCTGTTCACACATTAATGTTACGTTCTGCCACTGAAATAGTTAATTATTAAGTGACGTAGGCCTAAAGTGTATATTTCATGCTCTCGGCATATTTTTACGAATTAAATTCTCAAAATTCTTTGTCTTATAGAATCTAACATGTAAAAAAACCTCTGTGTGTATACTTTTTTTCTAAATTGGATGTTGTTGTTGAAGCAGCTGTAATTTTAATTTTTTTGTTATATTCAGATATAACCTTATTATGTACTTGAATCTTGTATGTTCTCATTAAAGTTTAATAAAAATAATAATAATCGAAATAAACAATAGATATAGTCGAATTTTCTAGTCTATTGGAATTGTATTCAGCGAGCTTCTAGCGACATCTAGAATATGTAGCTGGAGTCAATATGACGTCACGGATCCATAATTGCGGTGACTAAGTTCTCTCGACAATGCTACAAGTTGGGGTCGGGCTAGAGCTTTCCAGCTGACCTGGCCGAGGATCCTCATTCGATTTGTAAAAGCATACTTTTACAAAAGCTGTAAGTTTTTCCCATGCACCACCCATACATATATGTATATTTCTAATACATAGAAGTACCTATTATAAATAAAAAAATACAGGATATGACGAAATGTATTCTCGTGAAGGTTAGGTGCATCATTATGAATTTATCATTTCACTAAAAAATTCTCTTTTTCATACAAATGTAACTAAAGAGAATTTATAATGAACCTGTCCAAGAATAAAGAGAGAAACACGCTGCTGTTTGACAAAAAAATGAATCGTTAATTTCTATTTATGTCATATGTTGGTTCGCAAGGAGGTCACCAAAGTTGTGTGAAAGATATGTTTTTTATTTCAACTTGGTGTTCTTCAAGATTTGTTATCTTTAATTTTATACAAAATAAATATATTGTTGAAAATGAATATCAGCGCCATCTCTGTTCGTTAGTAATCTCGTGGTCACTAGTAAGTTTTCAGTTTATTATTGTTTGTTTTGTGTTGCCGTTAGAGGGCAGTTTCTCAAGTATGTATTCTGATTATATGGTGCTAACGAAGCAGTCTGAAAGGTTTACCTTATGTATAAACAGATGGCGCTGAGATGATTTTACTTATTTCTTTTGACATATTCCACATGACATATTTTTGTCTATTAAAAGCCTTTGATTTTTATTAAATAAAGTTCTGTTTAAGTGACTTAATTCTGATAAAGTGCCCATGGGCGGCAACTTCACTGCTCCAGGCAGCCTTCTGTTTGTTTGCAATTTCGTCTATTAAAATATATATAATTATTAATAATAATCAGCAAAAGGATAAATGTTTCGAGACATACGTCACTCTTTGCAATTTAATATGTATACACATTTAATTTTTATATGCCATATATTTTGTTGTGATTAAAATAATGTCTCAATATAAAATTATATCTTTAAAAAGTATTATCTTCATCCTCAACTTTTACAACAAAGAGCAACTTTTCATAACAATTTCTTCATTTCCCGGGGGTTTTTCAAACTTATTCACACAAATCAGCTTTTCAACCATTTTGTCAGAAAGATGCGAGTGTGAGCATTAGATCAAAAAAGTGTATATAGTCTGTATTTCTTTATAAGCTTAGCTTATACATATGTTGATCATTCTAAAGTCAAAATTTAGCCCGGATTGAGAAAGGAAAATCAAGGGTGATTTTCTTTAAGTTATACTAAATTTTCGTCAAAACATATGTAATTGGAATAAATTAATAATTTATATAATATTAAGCTAGTTATTCAGTACTTAACAAATTAACATAAACATTATAATATTAAACTAATGTAAATATAACTTAAAATAAAATAAAACACAAAACTAAAACAAATTTAAAAGTTTTTGGCAGGGTAACCAAAATGCCGGCATTTCCTTGCTGTATCGCGATGCTAATACGTCGAGAGAGAAATGCATCAGCTCTTGGATCACCGGTACTGACTATTAATAAAAACATGTTGAATTTTCTTAAAAGAGTGACTTTTATTTTAAACAGTGTTACAAAGTACACATAGGTGGCGCTACTAATACAGACAATAAATTTTACATTTTGTTACTTATACATCTGAATAACATCCCCACTTAACAAAATATAAATGTACAAATTACATGTTTTATTCACTTACAATTCCCATGATCTCCTTTAACTTATGATGCTTAGTTAACAAACCTTTTTTCAACAAGTCAGCGGGCATTTCTTAAGTTGGAATGTATTCAATTTCAATGAAATTATTCTTAACTGCATCTTTGACATACTTAGTAAAACCTCACATCAATATGCTTAGATCTATTATGTGCCTGATGACCTGTTGCCAATTTTAATGCACTTTCATTACCACACTTTAATTTAATAACACATTGTTTACCAGTAAGATCATAATCGTGTATGCATTTGTTTTTTGATGTATAATTCCCTCTTTGAGCAAGTAGTTATTCATTTCACCATTACAAAATTCACCACCATTGTCTGTACGTATAAGCTTTATTCTTTGATTCTGCTGGTCTTCAACCATAGCTTTTAAATCTTGGAATGTTTTAAAAACTTTACACTTGTGTTTAAGGAAATATATGTAAGACATACAACTATAGTCATTAATAAACAATACAAAATATTGTGCACTGCCGATGGATTTTGTTTCCATTGCACCACATACATCAGCATGTATTATCTGTAGTGTTTCTGTACTCTTTTGCCCAACATGTGAAAATGGCAACCTCATCTGTTTACCCTAACAACAAGTCACACATTTATACTTTGACATGTCACTGGTATCAAGTTAAGACAATCCACCCACAACACCATTCTTCATTCTGTTTAAATCACTACAGTTAATGTGTGCTAACCGCCTATGCCAAAGCTCTGCACTTGCTACAGCTGGTGCTGACATACAATCTCCTACTTTTATGTTTAGCTTGTATACTCCATTATTTAATTTTGCTGTGGCCACCAGCTCATTCTTCTTGTTGTGAATATAACAATGACTAGCTTCAATAACAACTTTATTTATTTTTAATCAATTCACTCACTGACAACAAGTTTGTTTGCATTGCAATGCATTACTAACTGTAATATCATAATTATAATCAGTCGATATCTGTACGTCGCCGGATCACAACACTGATACTTTCATATCGTTCGCGACGGTGATTTGAGATTTCTGATAACTTAGGTGAATAATTCGCATTGTTAATCCACTTTTTATTAGCCGTCATGTGAAGTGTGAACACTTGCACACTGCCGACGTACCATTCGCTTTTATTATATTCTCTGTTCAAAAATACGACGCTAAAAGCATTATCTTTGAGCAATAATTGACACTGGCTTCGGTAATGACCAACTTGTTTACATTTATAGCATGACACGGTTTTGTCACTTGGTGTAACTTTTGAGGTTAACATTTTTGACGTGCCGCCAAATTTTTTCGATTTATGTGATGTTTTGTTTGCAGCGAATACAGCACTACTGGTGTCCGTCTCAGTATTTGAAACCTCCATATCAATTAATTTCGATTTAATTGCGTCTGTGGTAATTATCATGCCGGATTGTTCAATGGCCATAATCATTGGCGAAAACTTGTCTGGCAAACCTGCTAATAACAATCAACCGATCCATTCTTCCGTAATAGCAACGCCTGTCCCTTTTAATCTCTGTGCAGTCTCGACTACTTGCATCAAATATGAAGTCTTGGATTCGCAATTTTCTTGTCGCAAGGAGATAAAGTGCCGTAGCAAGGATATTTCTCTAGAAAAACCGGAATCGTCGAACATAACTTTCAGTTTCTGCCATTACTCTAAAGATGTATTTGTTTCTTTAATGTTCACGTACAATCCTGGACCAATTGTCAAAACTAATTTGGCTTTAGCTTTAGCATCCTGATAGGTTTTCTCTCAAAACCTACTATCGGGTCAGGTTTCAGGTTATTCCATTATAAGCGCCTGTGCAAAAAAAACTAATTGGAAAACGATGCGGTGAACTCTGATGACATATACTCTGATGACAGCTAATAATAACTTTCTGGAAGAGGAGAGCCAGCTTTACGCTTATAAACTTCACACCCTCAGGGAACCTCCCAGGGCTTAGGCCTATGTTCCTCATATTGTATGGATGTTTCAATATGATATGGGTTGGGGGTGGCGCATAGGAGATGGAAGCTTCCCGTCTCGAAAGCTCACGTTGTGTCGGAGTTAGTGTGAATTAATTATTTTTTATCATCTATTTAACATTTTATTTCGCACGTCTTGTTGATTTAAAAACACTTGTTAACGTACTTAAGTGTTTTGAGTATCACTTAAGTAGTTGCGAGCGTGTGAAACTTAAGCCATTTTGATAAATTATATGAAGTGTTGTTAAAATGTATGATGTTAAATGAACAACCCTTATTTGATATATTTCCAACCCAGACGATACCCATCCCAATAGATTAAATTTATGTACAAAATATTAGATTCGATTGTATTTACCAATATGTTTTAAGAAGGGGACATAAAAGCTGCAGGCCAGCGGGCTGTTAAGAGGAACACAGCCGACCACGGACACTAAGTGTTTTGACCGGCGTGTTGCCAGCCTTTATGGAAGAGTTGCTATTATATAAAAAAACAGTTGTTTTTTGCACGGGCTTTGTCTATTTTAAACAGATTTAAAAAAAGACAATTACAAAATTTAACTCATTCAAAAACTGTAATACTTTGCATTTAAAACAGTTCTTTCGACTCTCGAGACTCACTTTACGAACTAAAGAGTTTAATTACTCATTTGGTGAATAGATTGGTTAAAGCTGCGATAGAAGTACGCGTTTGCAAATTGTTATTGTAAATTCTCCATCTTTATAACAAACCGAAAGATATGCTTTGTTTTGGCGATAAATATCGGCATGTCAAGATCAATAGAAATACAGGGATGGACTTATACTTCGTTTTAGTCATCTAACTTAGCCAAATGTAACGGTAGAGTTTAAACACTGTAGTAGTATTCCTATTTCTGGAATCCAATACTTGGACGCTAATTGGACACAATTTACTTCTTCATCGGCAATTTAACTTGAACTACGTAAACTTAAGCAATATATAAAATCCATTTATAAGTACTAATATAAGTACTAATATATAAGTACTAATATATATACTAATAGATAAAACAAAGTATAAGAGTCTTCCCAGACTTTGTACCCAGTAGAGACTCTTGGACATTGGGAAAAGTGCACTGGCGCTTATTAAAGAATTAAGTAGGCAGTCATAGTCAGTGCCTGGGAAACCGATATCTGGTGCTTTTCTTGCACAAAGTATGTCCATCGCGATACAGCGAGGAAGTGCCAGCACTATGCGTAGTTGCTATATTAAATTAAAAACCAAAACACAATAAAATTAATAAAAATACAAAAAAATGTGGTAATTGTACCCATAATGCTGTTTTAATATGTTAACTGTTTGTTGTGTAACTTTTTTTTTGCTTTTGCATTGTATTAATATTAGCATTTGAGAGAGAGATATATACTAGATAGCTCTTTATGTAACAGGAACCAAACGAGCACATAGGTCATTTCGAGTGAAGTAACCGCTGCCCATGGGCACCTGCAACGCCAAGGAGGCTTACAAATGTGTTGCCGGCCTTTAAGGGAGAGGAATGCTCTTTTCTGGAAAGCCTCCAAGTCGTAGCGGTGTGAATTCCAATAAATAAATAATTTCACTTAGACCATCTAAAATTTATCAAAAATAATAAAATAGTTCGGCCCTGTATTGTCGTTAGGGACACACATAGAAGACCGTGTCAGCAAGATAACAAGTGTGAAAGGCGCTACGAAATTTCTTTGTGTCAAGTTTCTATCTGTAAATAGAAAAGCTCAAAAAAATGAAGCTCATCGCCGAAGAGATCTCAAGTTTCATATAAAATTTATTACTATTAAATAACCAATTGATCTCTTATTAGACTATTAGGACCTTGATCCCAGACACACAATTGTTGAGCAAGTTTTATTATAGTGTAAAGGACTATTGAAACGATGAAAAAGCTTTCGAATAAATCACCCTAAATGCTGAGACATAGGGAACCAGCTGAGTTTGGTTTAATTGAAGCCAGCAGGTATAAGAAAATTATGAACGTACACAAGTGATCGCTTATACGATTCTACGTGGAAGGATCTAAATAAATAATTGTATTCTATTTTTTGTCAAACGTGATATGTTTCTTAATACACTTTAATTTATTGTATGCGATACAAAGAAATATCTTTTAGTCCAATGTTTTTTAAAGGTGCAAATTGAGGTACGATACGATACTATAAACTGTAGGAACAAATCAAGCTGCATATATTTGTTTAAACAGTGCCACAGACTGTGACGCCAAAAGCGTCTCTGTAATTAAACAGAAATGCCTTAAAAGCCTCTGAAGGCTTCATTATGTACATTGAGCGATGCAATTTTAGGGCGCGGTTTTATACTGCGTCATGTATTGTTACGAGAATTTAAGATGTATATTTCAAGTCATATTATACGTTTAATTTGAGTGTAATGCAACATTTTAATCTCAATAGCACAGTAGATATCATAATATACGATGCACGTTAACATTACGATATTTAACTTAAGTTTTATAAAAACATGCTTATTTTAAAAAAAAGCTTGTTTTGGATTGAGTGGCTTCATAAAACTTTTCAAACTTTCATTGTGTTCCATAATGTGTCGTAAGTTCTTTTTTAACAAAATTGCCCCAACATTTTTATACTCAATTTTATGGTGTTTTATGTCCTTTGATTGATCGATCATCGTATCTACAACATTTTTTTGCATGACTATCATAATTTTATGCCATAATGTACCACTCTCATTTATCATATGATCGGTAGATTTCCTATCGAACCGTGGTGGTAGTGTTAAAATTGACGATTCAAAAGTATCTTTATAAACACGTACTTGAATAAAGATAATTTGTATGAGTTTACAGTACACGGCTAAAATTGTGGGCAATAGACAATAGAAAGCAATGTATTATCTATAGTAGAAGTTTATATACTATAAAAGTACCTAGGTGCACAGGACACCGAAGTGTCTAAGTGACAATATCAGAGTTCAGCGGAAATGACGTTTCAAGATGGCGCCGACATCCGGCCAACGGGATGGATCTAACCGAATTATTGGACACTCTCTCGCGGATTAGATTTCACAATCTGATTTTAGATTGGATTATTTTTATTTTTCAAGTTTTTTTCTTTGTTTCGTACCGATGTTTTTATCATTTTAGTTAACATAATACATCAGGAAATTGGGGCTATTCCCAAACTTTAGCCCATCTTTATCAGATTCAAACTCACTCAATAAAATGCAATGTCCTAGCTTCAAATATGGAACACGTATCAGTCATAAAAACTACATAAATTAAGCGCTTAATAATGTAAAATTAATTTTTTCGTCTACCAGCTAAACTAATTCTCTCATGTTTGACAAATTTCTCGAAAACTGAGAGTTTTATAAGCCTGTAATTAAGTATATTCCAACCTCTCTTAGAATTCTGTTTATTCGTTTTTGAATATTTGAGGATTTTTGAATGTCTTCCATTACCTTTTTTAATCAATAAGGGACAAACAAAATTCCACTTCTCGATAATTTAATGTAGTTAAAAGGCAGTTAATTACGACTTTTTAAACTACAAGTGATGTTCGAAATGAACTTTTCTCAATAGTCCAATAAATTAACGATACTTTGACAATTTAATTACGTAACAAATTGTATGCTGAGTCACGGTTTGCTGTTTTTGCATAATTTTAATGACATTTTTGACTTGCAGATTCCGCGCAGTTTATTCGGAGGCATAGAGCAAAAAAACTTGAACTCTAAAGTCTTAGTGAAAAGCGATTTAGACTTGAGGAATAGTTTTAATCGTAACTTAAGAGAACGTTGTTTCTAATATAAAACTAATGTCATGATGGCGTAGCTAGCTACCAAGAGAAACCGGAATGATAAACATTACGTAATTGGTAATAAATTTTTAGGAGCTTGCGATGTGCACGTGTTAATTAACGCGAGTGAAGCCGCAGTACATACATATATTTTTATATTATGTCTAATATATAAAACTCTCGTGTCGTATTTTGATAAACTCTTCTGTGATGGCAAATTCTCTTCAAATTTTGTGAGCATATCGGTTAGGTCTGAGTCGTTATATATCCAAAATTTTAAGTGTGATATTATTTCAATATTAAATGAAATTGCATAAATATTTTATGGAGGAGTGATATTATAAAAAGTTTTATTAATACTGTTTATACATGTAATGTATTGCGACCAAAATCATAAACAAAACGAAAACACTTTACTGGTGCTTGTTGATGCAAAACTACTTCAAACTCAAGTGTATCGATCTTTCGAGTTATTTCAAAAGCAAAATATTTGAATTTTAAACCTCCGAAGAGTGCTTCAGCCACAAAGTAAATATCTTTGACATTTTCCCACCTAGATATTCATTCAACAAAACATTTCCTATTTGGTATGGCTCTACACGACTGCTACGTTTCGTAGCACAATGTAGCCACGCCACATTTCGTAGCAATCCTCGTAGCAGCTCTGCCGATATCTTGTATGCTCTACGAATACTTAAAATTCCAGCTGTATATTGTTTAAAATATTCGCATCTATTGAGATATTTTCAGATAAAAGCTGAATAGGTCTAACTTTTGCAATAAACTGAAAGCTGACTGAAACTTGGGGCAGGCTACAACTTGTTCTATATTAGATACCGCATTTACATTTATACCACAGCTACCAGACACTGACTTTTAGTTACAAAATCATATATTTTATAATAATGTATTTTTCACCATTTGCTTCGCACCCTCAGTACGCTCAAGTCATATGGCCAACACAGCTTTGTATTATTTAAATACGGTACAAATATAAACTACTACGCACTATCATAATTTTTGATATTTTCACATGTCCTTAGAGGTACAAAATAGGTTAAGATCTCGGGGTTTGGGTTGAAATGTGCAATCAAAACTTGTTTGAAAAAAGCTTTCTGTTCTTTTTCATAGCACGTATTAAACCAAAAGATCAAGCACCTTTAAATTAAACTTGAAACACGTAGCAAACATACTCAATATGGCGTTATATGCTTCTCACGTATCTAGAGACAAAGCAGTTATATCACGTCTTGTATAAAGACGCTCTAAGTACATAAGCAGCATTCCTTTTTCAAATATAATTAAACCTTATAATTAAACCTTATAAGGCATTCACCTTGGTTAAATTGCTTTTAACTCGCTTGGCTAAATGGTGGCTATTTAGCCGTTAGTAAATGGCCAAATGGCTAAGGTAATGGTAAGTTACTTGTTTCATATTTACGCATTGTATTGTGTAAATATTTTCACTTTATATTTGCAATCAGTCCTAAGACTATTGGGTAATCTGTTCTGTGATGTCGTCGTAGCTGCTTGGAAGCATATACCAAGCTACCAAGAGCTACTGTCAGGCTTCAAGTTCTATAGTAATATAATCTAATAGTCTTATATTATAGTCAGAGGTGAGTTGACTAGCAACATCATTATAGTTATAATGTCTATAGGCGATATAGTGGGTGAAGAAGAACTTTTAACACGTAAGACGGGATGACGTGTTTGTTATATCAAAGAGATTCTTATAGATTACGAGGTTAGCTTACTTCTCTCTTTCATCAATAATTACTACGTCGATATAAGTATTTGAAACGTTCATATTATATATCAAAGCATTAATACACTTTCAATAACGACTAGACTATATTTGAACAACCACCTAACATTACCAAACAGGTAAAACTATTTTTATGAACAGGTCAGTGGTAGTACAAACTTGAATGTTTTAACGTTAATCGAAGATACCAATATAAAACTAAGATAATTTTACATTTTTAACCACGTATTCTTATATTATCTATCCTTCAATACGGTTCTGATTAACCTGAAACCATGTCGCTAACAAACCATTCCTAATTAAACTTCAAAAAGTCCTTTTACATACTACCACTAAAACTTCATACATTACATGGGACAAACAAACATTGTGTTAAGTCTCAGGACTAAAACCTTTTTACGTATAAACTATTTTAATTTCTTTTTATTTGTTCCTTTTGTCATTGGCTATTTATAATTTTCTTCTGTTTTGGTGAACCCGACGTGATAAGAAACAAAAAAAAAAGAAATTAAAATAGTTTCCACGTAAAAAGGTTTTAGTCCTGCGACTGAACACATTGTGTGGAATATAATATTTCACACCACTGATTTTCAGCAGCCCCCAGTTTACAATTGTATGAACTTATTATATATCCAACATAAAGTTAGTCTAAGAATTAATAGACTGAACTAGAAACTAAACAAGCGAGTGGGCAAACACACGTATTTGAACTGGCTGTTTGCTTTGTTCACGGAACACAGAGTTATGACGCTTACGAACCGTAATAAGGCTTCTATACTCTACACCTGAATGTGACATTTGATAGGGTCAAGAAGAGTATACGCGGTTGCTACATTTAAATAGCTTAATAAAAATTGTGTATTTTCGAGCTTTAGTCGTAAATAAACTTCTCTGTCTCTGTAGACAGTCTGAGTGAGGCTGTCTCAGTTTGAAAGTAATATTAATCGAAGCTAATGCTTCGTTCATTAGACATGGTAGAATAAATACTGTGGTATTCTTAAGAAACGTATACAGCGTGACGTATTTTAATTTAGTTAAAAAAAAAACCAGATAATATAACCCATAAGTAATATGCAAATATGTTTCCGTAGATTATAAAATGGAATTATTATTTTATTAAAAATAAAGTAACAATACGTTATATTTTCTTGACTATATGACTGTTTTAATTAATTGTCAGGATTAAACTGACTAATATAACTTACAATAAAACATAACTAAAACAAATTTAAAAGGTTTGGTCCCTGTGGCAGAATACCTAAAAATTCAAATAAATATAAATATTATACGAATAGATTATTTAATAACCTTAAAATATTATGAATTATTTTACGTAATATTAACAATAGTTTTAGAAATATTATTCGATGTGAGGTCCATGCAAGTGCTGAACTTATAATTAAACCAAATGTATGAAATTTTAGTGCTAGTTTGTAAAAGGACGTTTTGAAGTTTAATTAGGAATGTTTTGTTGGCGACATGGTTTCAGGTTAATCAGACCCGTATTGTAGGATAGATAATATAAGAAAACGTGGTTAAAAAAGTAAAATTATCTTACTTTTATATTGGTATCTTCGATTAGCGTTAAAACATTAAAGTTTGTACTACGACTGACCTATTTATTTCAAGCTTCTCTTTTTGATTATTTAGGACCTATTATTGGCATTTTTGATATATATGATACGTATTCCAAATAAACAAAGAAGAATGTTCTATTGTACAGTATACAATTGAAAGTCCTATCGATTTGTAATGTTGAGAGTTCTTTTTTCAAATGAGAGTAAATAGAAAAACGCCGTCTTTAGCTAAGTTTTATATAAGATACACAGACCTTTTTCAGAAAAAAAAAACAATTAGTTCACTCCCGTGACGCGAATTAGGTCACTTTAAGGACATTATTGCTCTCGCTGTAATAAATTTCACAATCACAAAACTTAGTATGAAAGGGTCAAAGAGGGACATCATATAATGAGAAAAGGGGAATCGTCAGAAACCAAATCCCCAAATGTAATTGGCTATTATGATTGATTTTCAAAGGGAAGCCACCGTATTTCGAAACAGCTTATATATAGCTGCTATAAACAGTTGTATGTGAGTGAAATGGTATATAGAACGGTAGATTTTTTATAACTATTGTGCAGTAAAATTCTGGTGAAATAAAATGTCTTCATAGTCTATAAAAATCGAAGAACAGAATGTGAAATCTGGGGACAACGACGAATGCAATAACAAATACTATTTTAGAGAATCAATTTGAAGATCGTTAAAGTGATCTCACAATGTTATTGGCAATTACATTCGATTTCACGCATCGTGCGATTACTTTATAGTTAGTTGATAAATTGAGGCAATGCATTGAAACGTTACAGTAGTGATTCAATGTGAAACAGACAACTCCCACACTACCACACACTAGAATATACTAGTACACACCAATACACACACTACTACACACCATTACACACCTAGTACTCACACTAAATGCTCATCACTCGAAAAACATTTTAAGTTTGCCTTTCTCTTGTTATTATTGTGTTTTAACCCTTTTTTCTTATATATAAATAAATAAATATGTAGATTATAGATCAAATTTATCTATGTAATTGTTATCTGTATTACTGTGGGCCGTCGAAATAAAATCCCAAGAAATGATTATATCGCAATAAGGCATCGTTCGTCATTTGTTTTAGCGTCCTGGAAACCCGTAGATACGATCCGATTACACTCAAGGGACTTCATTTTGTTTTTTTGATTTGAATATCATTATGGATTTAATCGAGCTTTTATGTATTGTATTTGTTAAGCGCTCGCAGTTGATTATTATACAAAATTGTATTATTTATATAATGTATAATAAAATATATGTTTTACTGGTATAATGACTTGAAGGGATTAATTTGCATTTCTTGTTTATTATGTGTTTTGTGTAAATAATGTACTACTTGTAAAACTAATTTATACTTATTTATTTATATTCTACCCTTAATTAAATGGCATATGATCATACTATGAACATATTCGAAAAGTACTATATATGTAACACAATATGTAGTTATTTATTTATATCTTTCCCACATAGAATCGTATGATCGATCACTTCTGTATCAATACATTTCTTATTATATCTAAGTCTACGAAAGTTCCGAAAATTGTTTTAAGCGTGATCACTAATGTCCTTATCGCTTTTGGAGCGATTCCCCGGCTTTATCGTTTAAATAGTACTTTAAACCCTGTCTAACAAAGTTTTTGATTTTGTTAAGAGACAATGTACAATCGAATTTATTGAGAATAACGTCTAAAATATCCCAAGAGTGAATAACTAAAATCGCGGCTGTCAAGCGAAACAAAAATGTAATCTGATATCAATCAATCATAGAGAACTTGGTTTAATATTCGCGATTCGCGGTAACAGTACACATGGCTAGATGCAATCATTGGTAACTTGTGAATTTTCGCATAGTTCTGTGCCAAGTTATCCTATTATCTGTAGTCAATGCGTTGCATTCAAATTTGGATTTACGGGATTAGCGAGTCTGATAGGAAGTACATTTAATTATAGACAACAAATTATGTCTAGATTCATAGATAGTAAACAGCATTCCAAAAAAAATATTCTTATTAGATTCAGGAGATTTTTCGAGTCTGATAGCAAGTACATTTAAATATAGACAACAAATTATGTCTAGATTCATAGATTGTAAACAGCATTCCAAATAAACATTCATATTGGATTCAGGAGATTTTCGCAAAATCTCTGATAAGAAGTGCATTTAAATAGACAACAAATTCTATATAGAGCTGGATTCATAGATAATAAACAGCGTTACAACACATTCTTATTATGAAATCATCTTTATTAAATGTCACAGTATCATCAGAATGTGATTATTTTAATAAGCCGTCATTTTAATTACTTAAAAAACAAATGCTTTGAACGGTTGCATGTGTGGGAATGTATACATGTGTTACTCTGTGTGTGACAGAGAAAGGGAGACCCCAAATGGGATCGCGTATCTAAATTCTGGGGTCGAGAGATTATATTGCCAAATATTGATATGTACCATTTGATTTTTGTGGAATTTTTAATTTTAGATTTTCGTATGTTTTAAAACGAATTCAAAAAACTATATGTATATTCTCATATGTATATTGTTACCTAATAAATAAAGCATCAAAAATTATATAAAATCTTTTATATTTGTATGGGGTTGTCAAGAAACTCGCAATCATAAATGGGGTCGTGAATCACAAAAGTTTAAGAAGCCCTGGTCTAAACTGTTAGTTTAAAATGAGGTTTTAATATGATAGCTTATTATATGATGACACCCCAAACCGGAGACGTCTTAAAACAAAACTTCTTCCTTTATCCCCGTCGTGTTTTCATACAGTAATTAATACATAAAATTCTGAAAACAATCAATAAAAAACATGACATATTATTATTTTATACATTTAAGAGAATTACGTGTAGTTTTTTTTTAACATACTTTATGGAGACGTTAGTTAACTCTCTTATAAGTGTTTTTTATTTTAAAATAATATATACATTCACTTAATTGGGGGGCGCTTAAAAAATTTCCTGGAATTAAAACATATTGGCGATATTAAAAGAATGAGGGTACTTTTAATGTAATCGGATCGTATCTACAGTTTCCCAAAATGTGAAACAATAGACAAAAGTGAAGGGAACTCACAATAATGCCAATCACATTGGTCAGATAAATCAGTCGATGGTTTCTCTCGCTAGCCACGATTAGAGAAAAGGAAACTTTTACATAGCTTATATATTTCTTGTTACTGTTTCTAATACAGTTCAGTCACAAGACTAAAACCTTTTTATGTTTAAACTATTTTAATTTCTTTTTTTTCCTTTTGTCATGTATAACTTTCTTTTGTTATAACTTTCTCTTGTCATGTAACAATTAAATATAGAAAACAAATAAACGGAGTCAGATTTATACATTCCTAAATAAAGCAAATACTATTATGAATCATTGAGTTGATTTGTGTGATTTAAATATATATTATTTAAAAAAGGCCTTATTTTAGATGGTAGCTTTTTCCCGAGACTTCCTCCGTTTGGATTAAATACAAAGGGGATTTAGAAAATCGGCAGAGTCCTTGTGAAATTTTCTACATACTTGCAACCCCTTCAACCCTTTTTGTCGTGATAGAAATTTATCTCTCTCTGTCTATGTGCTTCCTTAATGAATAGTACATAGTAAAATTTTATTGTAATAGGTTCAGTAGTTTAAGCGTAACATACATACGTACCGAGCTACTTTAAAATTTTTAATATTCTTAGTATGGATAACAAGTATTTTTTTAACCACCAAGGTTTGGTAAATATAATTTTCATTCGGGAGCGCAATAAATGTTATTGGTTTGTGTTCAGTGTAAAAAAAATATTTATAATATGTGGGTATTAATGTAAACTGTGGGGTATATTATATATCTAAAATATATATAACATGACTACAGACAAACATAAATATTCAAATTACCACACAACTTCTAGCTTACAAGCAATCAAATCTTAGACGCCTAATGAGCCATACATTTAAGAGTTATAAAAGCCCCAAGACTCATTCATCATTCATTTCATTCACTCTTTCAGCTCACGTACAAGGAACTGCTCAAGTGGAATGAGATATGGTAAAGTTTATGAATTTTGAAGGTTTTTTAAAAAGCGGAGAAAACACTTCAGTAATGTGAAAATAATTACAATTTAGCCCTTTTAGTATAGTGTGCGTAAAGTTTTTACTATTCAACCTTCACATCCGGGGACATAATTCATATTTATGAGCGGAATAAACTCTTAGTACGAATTACCAGTTTATGTAAGACCTGAAATTTGACGTAATTCTAAATTAACAGTTATGAAAAAATATAACAGAGGAACCCTTTTTTGAACTTGTACTAGAAAAGTGCCTATAATAACAACCTATAATTACGTGATTATCACCATTATCAATTCATTATCCATTTACCCGGTTGCTCGGATATCCGGCCGGGTAAATAATGACCCATTATCCGGTAAATATTTAACCTGCAAAAGTGTTGATAAGATGGCTTAATTCCAATTTTCTGTTGAATTATGCAATGGTAGATTAATTTATGAATGAAATTTTCTTTTCAGACATCAAATTGACTATTATAAATTCTTGAATATAAAGTCCGTCTGTTTTAACATCGGCTTAACCTCCTCAAGAGCCGGTGTTAAAATATTTGTTTGATAGAGACCCTTCATGTAGAAAAACTCAAATTAAATATTCTGCAGTCATGCCAAAATCAGCGTAGAAATCACACCGCAAACTGATATTAAAATTTTGTATAGTACAAGACGCAAGCTAGTTTAGCACATCGGGCTTATATATTCGTACCAGTGATTACTTGTGTACGTCAATAAAGTGTTAGAAGAGCCCAGGACTGAGTAGAGGTAAGAGGTTTCAGGGTTTAACTAAATTCAAGTTAAGGCTTCAAGACCTGATCGAGTAGATACATATATATGTCTGATATGTCCCGATATCGTTGCATTAATCATTAAGTATTTTGTAAATGTTATCCATTACAAGTTTCAGTTTCAGGCGAACGTATTAAATGTAGTAGAAAGAGTGAGTGTTGTTTGACTTTCTTTAATGGTCAATGTTTCTGTTAGTATTCATTGAGATAATGATGTGGAATTTATTAATTTGTTAATGCCATTGATAGAAAGAAACATTTATTAACACATAAAAAACAAATTTTAGGTTCGTGGATCAATATCTTTATTATATAAAAACAATAAAAAACAATATTTACTGTCAGCGAGGCCTAATAACACCGCGGACGTATAAAATTTCAATAAATATATATATATATATATATATATAAAAGATATAACAGAAAATATAGTATCACATGTAAATAGCGTATGTATCATCTTATATGACGATGAAAATTGTATCTACATAATATGTTGCCTCATGAATCTGTCGGTTCATTAATCATTGTGCCAAGTGGCGTGCAATATGTCATGTCCGGTGGAGTTTATTACTTGGCTTGTCAAAGTCGTCACAACTGGTTGACAGGACGTTTAAATTGTTTAAAGGTCAGACTTGTTCGTTATACATAGCATCTGTGGTTACACAGAACATAAATAATTTAATAGAAATTCAATTAGATAATAATACAAATCCTCTTTGTAAAATTGTGAGTTTGATGTAATTTTATATAGTATAACTAGATTGGCCTTATAGAGGGTGGTCGTTAAATCGATTGATAACAAAATCATTGTATGGAATATAAGCTACACCGACCCAGGCCAATTGATTTCCACGCTTTAGTGAGTTTGTCGATAAATCGAGTGGGACATACGTACTGTATTTAAATACTAATTTAAAATAAAAAATACATTTATTTAATTTATAATTACAAATTTTAATGAACAATTAGTTTTCAAAGAGCCACCTGCGAGTTTTCCGGTGATAAGTCGAGAAAACACTTGTTTGTAGATTGGACTCTATTGTAAGCCGAAATTACAATTAAATTTCAATCGTGCTATAATTACTAAAATGCTCCAGGAAGTTGATAAAATTATATTTGGGTTAATATATATTAATGTTCTTTATATTTTCAGAATCCTAATTTGATTCTAACAACGTTATTAGCAGTTTAATTGACACATAAATGCGTCGCCATGAAAAGTCATGAAAACTGCTGACTACACTTACACGCTTTGAGTTGGGTGACTATGATTTCGAATTGTCAGTTAAGTGTGTGCGATAGCCGAACGTAATTTGGCATTGCAACATTTATGATTTGCATCTGCAATATTTAACTCTGTATATGAATAGAAAAAATCGTTATTGAATGAATGATATTTACATTGATTTTGGATGAGATTCAAAACTTTTCTGGTTTGAATATTTTTCTTTACAATAATAATTTCGTATCACAACTAAGGATTACTACCTTATTAAAAAAAAAACGATATCATTAAAACATGTGTGCTCCTATTTCACAATGCCTAGTGCATGGTGTAATTGTTGCAGATCTTTACAACCGTACTGTGAAACATGCTTGGCGATTGAAAGGAGTGGCGGAGAGTTTCTTGCCAGTTCTTCTCGTCCGCTCTACGCCCTTGATTTGGGAACTGGCAGTAAGTGTATAGTCAATTTTTTTTATAAGATATTATGTTGACGATTAGTGTACATTAGTTACCTATATGAATAAATATATTATTGGTTTTGGTTTTAAATTTTCATGGTCACCCTGACTAAAGGTCGGAACAGCAAGAGAGCGATAACGTTTATGGGTGACCATTCTAAATCCTTTGTGCATTTAAGATCTGTTTCAAAGTTACGACTAGGGAACTTCATAAAGAGATCATCGTGGCGTTTTGTTGCTGAACTCACACATTTTACTGCATGTATGAGGCTCTCACGGTCATACCAAGGCATTGTGGCTGATAAAATGATAAATATGAATTATTGTATCTATTTATTTTGCAACTCTCGCATATATTAATTAATAATTCATTTTTTATTTAAGGCCGAAGTGACCAAAACATAAAAAATATCTTTATTCACATAGGTATACTTAAAAATTGTCAAAAAACAAAAAGTTATAAAAATATTGACGTTACTTTTACTGCTAGTTCCCAAATTAAGGAACGGCAGACGAGAAAAACTAGCAAGAAACTCTCCGCCACTCCTTTAAATCGCCAAGCATGTTTCTCAGTTTGCATGTTACATTATGGTGTAGAGTTAAGAAAACGATTAACTAAGGATATGCTTTGCTTGCGAAAGCTTGTTTGGAAACAATATACCTTATGTGTACGTTCTCTTCTATGCTCTATGTTTATTAACTCTAGAAGTTTGTTACGGGCATGGCCTTTTTGAAAAAGTATTGGCGAAGTTGGCAACCAGATGTTGTTGAAGCTTATGATCAGCGGGGTGCGGGCGCGGCGGATCGCAGTATCATTGTTTAGTTATAGAGCATTAAAAGTTTTAAATATTGTTTTGTTTATCGCAGATTTACGCAGACGAATGTTGGTGAATATGCCTGTGTAATTTGTGTAGCACTCTAACGTCTGATAAAAAGGAAGGGAACGTATTAACACAAATTTTGTACATCATAGTTATAGTCATAGACCTAAGTTTTTTATATATTGTAACTTGTATTGCGATCAGGTAAATAAAGATTTCTATTATGACAAAACTTATTTATCGAACCATAAACCACTGAAGCAAAAACGTTAATTTAAACCTGTTATGCTCGTGACGTTAATAAATCAATGTCAAATTGTAATTAGTTCGGGCTTAATGTGATTAAATTTATTTTACACTCCGATGTGAAGAAATGTTTTCGTTGTAATTAACGGTGTTGTAACAAACATAATAAAAGAAATTCATATAAAAAAAAATTGCCTCAATTTTCTTATAGTTATGAATAGTCGAAAGATGGCTCTACAATACCAGTAACTGCCTGACGTTGCAGTCGAGAATAATAAAGAAGAAAGAAAGAAAAATCGCCTAGTAGGTTCTACAGCATGGTTTTAAAGAGCATTACACAATGTTCCAATAAATGCGTCAATATTTTTATATACAGCAATAAAAAAACTTTTAGCAACGATGGGGATAGTGAAATAGTATACATTTTACGTTATAGTGTGAACAACCCGCAAACACACAGTAAACCGAATTCTTAAAATATTTATATATATATATAAGATAAATAATCTATATTTATATATTGCAAATCCCGTTTAACGTCTTACCCTGCAATATTAGTTCTATATACCAAATGGAGTATTTAAGCACTACAACATATTCACAAGAGGTTGCTGATACGATTATGTACAAATTAATGATTTCGAAGCGGTGGGTAAACCTTAGAAGTTTAGATTATATTTGGTCGATATATAATAATTATTTTTATAAGAATAAATATTTTTTAACATACATGTGAAGTTGAGGAAAATTTTCACGCGTTAGGCTAGTAGCTTCTATCCCGTAGAGGGTCTACGAGATTAACCTAGTAAGCTATACGAGATGACAGTTCTGGAAATATTGTATATAAAAGTATATTATTATTACATATCGGTTTGTTACCTATAAAATCCCATCCAGTAAGCCATGCCTCAATTACCTGCTCGTTTGCCTCTTGTGCCATTTTAACTTGTTGTAATATTTTTAATATCTCAAAAACCTTCTTAAGCATAACTCCCTATTTATTTTTATGACAGCAAGCAATAAATGTATATAACGTCAACGGAAATAAGGTTCCTCGCTCGCGACGCGCCCACTTCCGTTTCACTCACTTCCGTAATTACCCTAACTTATACAGCCTCTTTCAAGATATATGTTCATATATCATTTGACTAATAACCGAACGAAATATTAAAGAAAGAATGTCTCTATTGATATTGCAATATAAAATCTAATTTTATTAAAACATACAATACATAAAAAACGATATTATGAATGAAACACAAGAATTTATGTATTTTTACGACATACGACATTGTTATATTTAGTACTTGTAAGGTTTAACATCTTGAAGCAAATAATTACAATTCGCTTCTGTCGCAATAATAATTGCGCGTAAAAAATGGAAGCAGAGTTTAGTGGTCTAGTCTCATAGCCTATAAGAAAGTTGGAGTAGCCCCTTTGATGTCTCATATCTATTTCTAGACTGATATAAACTAATTAATATCAAAAGAAGGCAAGCACTTATATTATAGTGCTAACAACACAACAACAGTTAAAAAAAAAAATTGTACAGTCATTGGAGGAAATACTTCTATACTGAACACTGACAGTAATAAATAATAACTAATCCCATTTCTTGCCATTGAAAGACATCGTTCGTGGATCTTTCGCTACAGCCAATGTTGACCAGAAGTGACCAGGTGTGATGTCGTTGATCTATTCTATGGGACGGGCTTTGGTTTGAGATGCGTGGACATATAAGGTGTTCTGGACACGCTAACCCTGACCCGCCTCCCTGGGACAAGCACAAAAGGCGAGGCCGCTGTGCAGGTGGAATAAAACATAAGGTCAAAATACTTTCCTCCAACCGAAACGCTGGTGCTTTTCTCGTTCGCATCTTGATACAGCGAGGTCTTTTAAAGTTATTTTTTTGTCTTTCTTCAAGTGATTTAATTTGTATATATTTCAAATTCCATTATAATTCAATATAATAATCAAAATACAACCTCATTAATAATATCAGCAAGTTATCTAATTTAACTTGAAGCTTAACTCGATAACGAACGCAATTTCGGAATACAAATGAATGTTAACAGTGTCCTTACTAATTAATGTTTTTATCTTTATTGCTTTATCTGTTAGGCTAGTTGAGGGTACTCAGTAAATTTAATGTACCCTCTTTAATTTTTACGTAATGTATCTTGTTTACAATACAATCATTTAATTATTATAAATTTTATTATTTTAAAACTATATATAACTTTAAAAGTTTGGTCCTGGCAGAGTACCCGTGCTGGCGGCATTTCCTCGCTGTATCGCTATACTTATACGCTGAGCGAGAAAAGTACCAGCTCTTGGATCACCGGTACCAGGCGCCTACTTAATTCCTTAATACGCGCCTGTGCACTGGTAACCCAATGTCAAAAGTCTTTACTCCAAAGGGTTATATTACGATTTATTCACCGCATCGGGTGTGTGTGTGTCAACAGACACATAGAAGTACAATCGAGACATGAATCGATTGTTAGTTGAAAATTTCATCCAGTCTAACATCCGTCCCACCGACGTACGATTGTCATTATATAGAGTGCTTTGTGATGCGTTCGCTGAAGCATGGTTTAATGAGTGTAGCTCTTTAAAACGGGTCTGTGTGTCCGGCATACTTGACGTTTTAAAGGTACTGCAGATAGTTTCTTGACAGTGCCCCTCGTCCGCTCTACGCCTTTGATTTGAGAATTGGCACAAAATGTAATTTAAGTGTGAGATTTTGGAACAGTTTTATATTAACTATAAGTGTAAGAAATGCTTATATGAACAAAGTTATTTTTGAAAGCGTGGTGGTGATCGTTCGTACCCACTCAAGTCTAGTGAGTTAAGTTGAAATTCATATTCATTAAGTCACTTTCGCCGTAGGAAAGACTAATTGCAACAGTTGTGGTGAAAAATGTGAAAAGAAAAAGGCTTTCAGTGAAATGGCAATGAAAAGACCGCTGTATTTAACTTTGAGCTTGAAAAGTTCGCTTTTAGAGCTATTAAATGCGCGTTTATAAATAATTCATCGGTGTTGTTATTTGCTGTATAAAATGGTATATAGTGTGAGTTTTTTTTTTAAATTTCAAACACTTCTTTTTATTAGTATTGCAAATATCCCATTTTAAATTGTTTAATAAAATATTTGTTTAAAAAAATTTTTAATCAATAATTATGTTGTTTGAATATGTTTAAAAACCTATATGAAGATTATAATAATATTTATAACCTACCGAATATAATAAGCAATATTTAACGGCCAATATTTTTGGTATAACATTGAACTCATGTTAAGGCCTTAGTTATAATAAATAATGAGATTGTAGATATGTTTATGAAAGCGTGAGAATACGCTTAATCTTAACTTATTATCGCACTTTCCCTGGCCACACGGTATGGATTAGTTCGGACACATTGTTTTAAAAAATATAGCGTGGACGATACGGACGAGTGAAAAGACTCGTTAAAAACATTTTTCTCTTTCTATTTTGAACTATCGTAGCGTAAGCAGGTTTTATTTAACTGTCTTTATTTTGAAGTGGAGAATAATAACTTTAAATACTATAATTGAAATTAAAGTATATAATATCTTTGGTATACGCGACTGCTGTGTTAAGAAAAATAAAACCAGCTTTTGCAAGCTTTTTTGCTTTACATTTTATATAACTCGACAAAGAGCTTTACTAAGCGTGGTCAACATTAGGTATTTTATTACTTCGTTTCAAAAATATATTATACAGCTGTAAAACTTGGAATAACTGCCAGCCTTATCTCTCTCAGCTATCTCCCCCGGGCAACCATAAAAAGGGAACTAGAGCAGAAAATTTTAAAAGCATTCAAACGTTAAGATAATTGTAATAAGACGTAGTTTTCCCTTTTTCCTAATCTAATCCTGTCTAACCTTTTCCTTTTAACACTGTTTCTATTAAAAATAAAAGGTTGTGTTTTGGGTAGATATTAAGGGTATGCACTGGGGAATCCCCGTGTTGTGTTTGGGGAATTTATAGCTATTCCTATATTGTCTAACACGTATGCGTGAGTGTGCAAATAGTGCGTGTTGGTTGAGTGGTTGAGCTTCTGTGTAACTTTGTGTGTGTATGATCTGTGTGGATGATCGTGATCTCATATCCACACTCAAAGCGATATGAGTCTAAACGTTCTAGGGAATTCCTCGTGTAATTGCGATAGCAAATCGCTTTATATTTCTTACAAAGTACTAAGTGACGTCATCACATGCAGAAATAATTCTGTTGTAGCGAAACATTTTAACGAACTCCGTGTAATTGCGAAAAGTATACGCAAATCGTGTTACATTTCTTACATAGTATAAAAGGTCGTTATCGTATTGAATTAATGTAAACATAGTGTCTAGACAGAGTAATTGAAACGGTTTTTATCGTTATTCGTAAATAGTTTTCTAGCTTAGCATAGTCGTTGGGTTCTCAGGAAAAAATATAGTTTTTGAGTGGGAGTGCCATGCTGTTACTTAGAGTTTCAGCCGATTGGGCAGGCACGGCCGGAGAAATACCACTCTCTCACAGAAAACCGGCGTAAAGTGATACAATTGGACTTTGTTCATTTTGTACTCGCGTTTCGTTCGGTGAGTGAGATCTTCCGGTGCCCATCCTTTCCCTTCCCCCATCCGGTTCCCTTACCCCCCATTTCCCAATTTTCCTTTAAATGCCGGCAACGCACTCACGAGCTACCAGCCGCGTGAGTGTCTATGGCCGGCGACTTCACCTTTATGGTGGGCCTCCGCCTCTTCTATAAAAAAAAAGTTTATTAGCTTTTTTTAACACTGGACAGAGGAGCAGGAAGCGCACGATAAAGGTGAATTCGCCCATAGACACACACGTGCCTGGGAGCTCGTGAGTGCGTTGCCGGCATATGTAATATCACTATAACAAGGGATACTTATACTTCATAAGACACCTAAATAATAGATCTATAATTCGTGTAGACTCGTATTTATTCGGGCGTTGTCGTTATTAATAATTGCATTAATAGCGTTTGCGTCTCGTTCGCACATTTTAATTTAACATGAGACGTGTGGTCAAAGAAAATGGCCCCTACTACTAGAACTCAGTCAGTTTTGCTGAAAATGTTACTGGTTGGTTCAAAAATCTAATTAAATCTGCCTTTGAGACTGAACTATGAAACAAGTCTTTTTGACCGTAATATTAAAGTGTCTATATGAAATTGATCAGAATGTCATTTATCAAATAATTTATCAGAGTAGAGACATATAGTGACGAAACGTAATTTAAAAATAGCTACAAGGGGTCGCTACATGTCGAGCCGGTGGTCGTTCGTCTGAGAGAACGCATCTCCACAAACCCGACTGGAAGGCAGCGTAGGAGACGAGTTAATCATCTCGTCCCAGTTCCATAGGACATTTATTTAGGATGGCCAGAAACTAAAACCGCGGAGTCTCTGGTATAATGCAAACGCGACCCCAGTAGCCTCCATTACGCGGATTCGTGGGTTACACCCGAGGAGTGTTTTAGTGGGCTCACCGGTCCTCTAAGTAGCAGAGGTTTCCTGTTTAGTGAGTCGAGTTCCACATATCCCCGTGACCTTTAGGTTGAGGGGAATGCGTAAAGCATTTCTTCCTCGGTAATAAAAAAAAGGCCGAACCGGTGGTAGTGTAAAAATTGACGATTCGAAAGTGTCTTTATAAAGACCTACTTGAATAAAGATATTTTGAGTTTGAGTTTGTGTAGATGATTTAATCTTATTTTATTTGAATTAGTACCTACATTTTTAAATATAGTTTAATTAAATGTATCTAACGATTGAATGTTTAAATTTTAACTGGCCCTAAAATGTTCGCGATTCTTTTTCGATTTTATTTATTACGACGACGTTATAACGATGTGACGGAAGTACGCTATTACTGAACGGAAGTCGTTTAAACTTTAGACTGGCACTTTTGTTGTCTCTCTCACTGGTGTTGGTGTTTGAATATTGTCGAACAGTTTTAATAGGAAATTCTATATTGAAAATTGGAACTATTCACTAGAAAAGTAGCGGTTCGTATCGGAAGTAACTGACCATGACAATTTGTTTACAATAATTTAACGATGATTTAGTAAGAACCTAATGTCGAAGTCAAAATTTTTTTATTTCAAATATGATTGTAAAGAACTACTTTTCGTTCAAACTAAGTTTACGTGGATTCTCAATAACCAGTTACTCAATAAAAAATATATAAAGTTCATGTTTTAATCAAATTACTTTCAAATATTTCAATTTTCTAGACTTAACTGAAATTACTCATCTGAAATTACAAGTTATCCATTGATTTATTTTTAAACAATGTATAAACCACACATCAGAAAATATACAGAATATTAATATTAAAACAAATTATAAATAGATGCCAAGAGACAAAGCTTACGCAGCAGTCGGAAAATCATTTCAGGTTTTAACATTGAAAGACTGAAGGACATTTAGAAATTTTCATCTCAAACAGAGCGAGAGATGAAAATAAATGGGTTTTCTCGAATATTTAAATTCTTTAAAGGAATAAAGTGTTGATAGTGACTTGCACTCTCTAAATGATTAAAATCCATCACTCACTTCTTGAAGATGGAGTATCTATTCTCACACATGATTAATGATGGCATTCGATTAATTATCGAATGCATGAGAATAGAGCTGATCGTTTATTATATCACTGGGTAACTAAATAATAGGGTTAGTATAAATATACAAATAATATTCTTTTACTGAGATTGAAATATATATATATATATTATATGTGTATCATAGTATTGTTACACCCATTTCACAGTGTCAGTAAAGATTCAGGTTCCCCAAAAATACGTACCACAGGAAAACAGTGGTAATGCTAATCATGATTATGAAATGAAAAACATCTGTCAATCTGTTACAAAATCATCAAACACATTAACTCCAATCAGTCATATTTGTTATTTTAAATGTAAAGTCAAAGTCAAAATATCTTTATCCGCTAAGGTACTTAGGGCCATTTTAAATCGTCTCAAATGTATGTGATTCAACGCCTGTTCGTTCTCGACCAAGCTGAGAAGAAGGAGGCAAGAAACTAGGCCTGGTTGTTTTTTTTGGAAATGATTCCAATCCACTTTTTGAAGCAAGGCTAAGCTGGAGCGAATTCATTCCCAAACTTTTTCATCGTCCAAATAATCAGATAATTTATAAAGCGCTCCTCTAAAGGCTTCTCTTTCACTATTTCTTGAAATTTCCATACAGAGTGAACAAGTTATTTGGGATTTTGTTATAGAGACGTACACATTTCCCTTTAATTACCAACTGTATGGAGGCTAGTAGTGGAAACAGTATGCGTATCCTTATTTCTCGTATTGAGGCAATGATAATCACTATTTATAATTTAAAACACACAACATAAAACATATATGAACATTAATTAATATCAAATACGTTAACCGCACAGAGACAGCATTATTTCAATGCGCGTTACGTCACGCGAGGTGAATAATGGCGGGAAAACGGAAACCATCATAATTTAACGTCACTGTCATTTTCTTTTTTTTCTGAAGTAGGTCACTGCGACGTACATCCGTACATGTGGTTCGTAATTCAAAAGTATTTTGATATTCGAACAGCGTTCGAATGTGCATTTCGTTTCTTGTCTTTGATTTATAATGTTTCTTGACTCTATGGTACAGATAACAAAATATTAGCACGCATATATTAAATAGATGATATAATAATAGAGACGAAACCGTTTCGACGCATCGGTTATTTAGCTTCACGGCTTTACAAATCCGGGTTAGATTACTAATGAAATAATACCGAGTCTGTACATAAAGAAGGTAAATTTGAAAGAGAATAAAAATAGAACAGCAGTTTTGACTTATTAATATTATTAAAGTCTATTTTCTATATTATGTTCATTCCGATATCAACATACTATATAACACTCATTTTGAATACAATACGGGATCTTCTAAAAAGCGCTAATACGTTATGTAAAATGTCTTTTCCTAAAGTTTAGTCTATCTTCATACTAAATTTCATGGAAACCGGTTCAGTAATTATATATAACACACAAATACAGACAGAGTTACTTCGCATACAAAACATTACTATGGATTTCACAGAAAATGTCATTATGCACAGTTCAGAAAAATAATTAAATCATGCCAACAGGTAAATTGGTTGTGGTCTCCCTTTTTCCGCAATTAGACAGAACCTGTTTTTCATTTCGCGTAAGAATGTCGTTGGTTAATTAAGCCAGCCCTCCTTCCAGCAAAAGCCACCTGAGGCGGTCACAAATGCCTCCAAGTGATCTCACATTGTGGGTTTCTTTCGACTATCCGATTTCACGACCATAACATAGACAGAGTCATGCCATAGACTACAAATGTACTGCGTACTGTATCCCACAAATAGCTATTAAGATAAGCCAACAACCCATTGAAATCTTGTGGTGTAAAGATATATATAACACACCATACAAGAAATATTGATAAATATTTGTTGTATGGTGCCCTAAAAGCGTGTTTGAACATGGTGATAAAATTTTCGTGATTTTCCATTAAAAACTTTTATATGGTTCTCGTATATAAAAACCTGACCGTTAAATATTCTTCTTGTTTATTTATATATTATATTTACATAATTTGTACATTATTATGTATGTGCCAACACACATACGAACAATTTTTGTATATTTATACATTCATCCTTATAAATTATCTATATATATATATATATATATAGTATTGGTTGCAACATCTTAAAAAAAGTCCTGTTTGATATTAAAATTAGTTGGTCATTTTTATGTTTTTCCCCATTTTCACGAGTCGTGTGAAGAGACGCGGTGAAATGTGCAATTAAGCTTCACGTACTAACGAGCGCTGTCATCCATTTGCGGAAAACTTTGAAAAATGTGAATTACGCGTGTCAAATTTGAAACCCTTCCTGATCCATTTATGATGGAGGGCATTATCTGTATGTCTAATATATAATCGTTAAAAGCTTTATAAAATATGTATTAACATGAGCTTTGCTCATCGTTCACTTAATGTAAAGATCACGATCTTGTGGGATCAATACATCTTGATCTTTTTGGGCGCTGGTGGGGCTGTCCAGATTCTGTATATCGCATGGTCATGCGGTAAACATGTACGTCCCTGGTCGGCTGGGTGCGGAGCAGCTTCAACAGTGCCCTAAATATCATGGCAGATAAATTTGCCTGTGTGTGTTGGTCGTATTGTCTTGCCATGTCATGTCAAATGTCTATGTGTGAGTTGATACGGGTGGAATTTCAGGTAGATGAAATTTAGCTGTAGGTAATAATCTTGAATAAATTAAAGACATTACTATTACCATAGATTATTAATTAAATAACGTGAAACTGTTTAAAACGGGTTTATTTCAATTTTTTGAAGATCTGCGTGACATGCATGAATATGCAATATAATGCAGATCTAGTGCTAAAGGAAAATTTATTATTTTAAACATTTTAATAAAATTCATAATATCACTTATCAATCAATTAAAAAATACAGATCTTAATTAAGAAGGTATTGCGAAAAAAAAAACCTTTATAAATTACTTGATTATCTTTTAAGATTTTAATTACAACTTATTTAAGTCTTGTTTAAAGTGAGCTTTTGTATAACTCAATATCAAGTTATTACTTTGTATAAGTACTGAGGTAAAGCTCGCTGAACAATATAATCGTTATTGAATTTGTATGTGCAACGAAGCTAAGTGGCCAAAAAAGTGTAACCGAATTGAAAATATATTTTTATTGAAATTTTCTTTTACAAGACAATTGTTATAAGTTAATAAGATATCGTTTATATTTCATTATTTTATATCAATCACTAAAACAATTGTCAATGCTTTATAAGGTAGGTAACCAGCTTAGTTTGCTTGTCTACTCAAATTATCAACTGTATCAACTGTTTAACCTCCAGCCATGAGCCCAGTCATGATCGATAATACGATTCCACGTTGAATTTTTTTTTATCAAATTTAAAAACACTTTAACAATTATTTTACGGGTATGAAAACCGTAAAACGGTTTGTTTATGTACGCTATATCAGTATATTGTTAGAATGAATACTTGTATAATCATTAAACTAAATTTAACCTTAAACTTCATTTATCTTGTATTTTTTATTGTTATGTAACCTTATATTATGGAAATAATACATATAAATAAATACATTATTATAATTATATGCACTATTCCACGTCATGCACATCAAAATAAAAGATAAAATTTAAACCTTATTTTTAGTTTTTTTATAACAAATATTATTTCACAGGTGGCAAAGCAAAGCAATTCTGTTTTAAAGTTAACAAGCTACGTAATAATTCGTTACAAGATAACTCGATCGAGGGTCGTCGGATAGCATACTAATCCTGTTGACTTTGCCCTTTAGCTATCAATTTCAATATTTTATTAGGGACAAAATAAATATGTATAGTGTTAACGTGATAAAAATACAGTGAATATATATCACAGAATGCTGACAGAACGGGCAAATATATAGCGATGGCGCGTTTTGTTTGAATATTGGATTTATTTTGAAATAGAGCTCGAGAAGAATTGATTTAGGTTCCATAGAGCTAAAGCCTGCTGTGTAATAAAAGGTTGGATGTCAAAGCCTTCAAGAAAATATCGTACCTCTGCCTATAGGCCGGCAACTCATTTGTAAGCCTTCTGGCGTTGCAGGTGTCCATGGCCAATAACCCTGTTTGGTTTCATAAGAAAATATACCTCAAAGAACAACACAGCACTTGCGAAAGCGTGTGGCAAAGAAATCTGATAATATCGAAGATAATCTCATTATTAGATTGGTAGAAAATATATCCCTAAAGCAGTGGTGGAGAGTTTCTTGTCACTTCTACTCGTCCACTCTATGCTGTCTGATTTGGGAACTGTCAGTAAATGTCAAATTGTCAGGTTTCTGATTTTTTTTGTACGATTCATAAGTGTACCGTGAATAAAGATATTTTTGATTTTGTTTCGCTTATATAATCAATAGCGTCATTGGTCTAACCTACATTTACATATGTAAAATTCTCCGGTTTCCCAAATTGAGTGACACCGAGTGTCATTCAGAAGCGCGAATTCGGACATTCGAGGCTTTCCATATATCGTTGTTTATCTCGCGTTATTTCACTGTGAATATGGAAATGCGTTTTGTGAAAATTGATTTAATTTACACGATTTTTTCAATAACTGCGCATAGATGGCGTTCGCATGTCTATTGTCACGAAATCAGTCTGGCCACTAGTACAATAAAAAAATACGTTTGAATTTAGAATGAAAATTATTTATAATTTTCGCGCCAATATATTCGGCAAAGATTCTCGGCCTTGCATTATAGTAGCCCCCGTACGCTTCTTATTTGTCAAATTTGTAACAGGCTGTTGATATAATGAAACCTCCACGCAGTGTTTGTATGAAAAAGGCGATCAACGAAGTAACGGCAAGAATTTGAAGAAATACCGTCTGATAGCAAAAATCAATTACCTAAGTGGAACAAACAACTCAAAAGCACAAGATTTTCTTACAACAGAGCATTATTTTAAGAAACAAAATGACCATAAAACAATACTATAGTGTTTAAAGTCGCATACCAGCATTTATATCGTGAACATTATCCGTGCCATTTTCAGCCATTTTCCACCAAGATACAGTGAGCGTACAGTTCTAATCGGTAACCTAACACAAACATAAATCCCATTATATACATTACCCATTATTTGTGTTCGCATTTGAACAATCTTTGAATGTCTGTTTTTTTTATTAAATTTACTTTATATAAATCGTCTTTGTTCTTAGATGGAAAATTAGATTTCCACGCTATCGATTTTCATCTCTGTAGATGACTTAAAGCCATTTTATAGAACAAATTTTCTCGAACTACGCGAATGAAAGTTAAATTAATTGGTAGTTTGAGTTCACGGTACGAATGTCTATGGATCATCTCTCAGTTTATTGGATCAAAGTTTACATCTCTTTTGATTCAATTACAATTCGACTGTACAATATCAACCCATAAATCAAGACATAAGATAAAGAAATCGTATTTTAAAAGGTATTTTATACCCAAAAATGAATAAGGCTTTAGTAAAGTAAAAAAGCATGCATATTTAGATATGTTAAATACAAAAATAATTAATCGTAACTCTTTCATTGTTTGACGATATTATCTTTAATAATAATTATTTATTTAGACAAAACAGTCCATACTTGTTAGTAACAATAATTTTGTACAATTTGTATAAGAATTATCAGTAAAGAAAAGTCTTTAACAAAGAGTTCCGCTCAGTTATTTATTCACACTGTATTATATATGTACTGTGCACTAAAACAGCAGAAGTAGATAACGTTAATAGATTTTAGTGCTATCAGAGCAACGGGCGGCCTTATCGCTAATAAGCGATCTCTTCCAGACAACCCAGATTATAAAATACTACTTATAATATATATTCGACTGGTTCAAGAGGTGCGAAGAATACAGAAAAACACAACATACATATAATTAAGTATAACAGGAAAAATAAGTAATTTTAAATTTCAAATTATAAACATTACTATGATATCTATCATTATTATGATATCTCGGTAGATGACTGCCTTCCGAACCGATGGTAGTGTAAAAATTGATGATTCAAAAGTGTCTTTATAAAGACCTACTTGAATAAAGATATTTTGATTTTGAGTTTGATACTGAGTTAATATATTAAGGTAATAGTTAATACCTAATATTATGTACTAAAGGCATAACGATTATTTCTAACCAACTTTATAACGTATAATGTACGCACTAACTATACGTACTTGGAAATTGTGAAACTTTTGCCAGTTCTCCCGACGGGCAATAAAATCCATCTATGTATGTAGCTCTTAATGTACTTACACATTGTCATATTAAACACGAGTTATTTTTCTTTGGCCACGCCTATAAAATTGTTTCACGACAACATAAACACCCAAAGTTAAAAGGTTGCTAAGAAATATAAAGCTCTACAAACAGGTATAAAGTGTATTTAGTTATTTTTTTAATATACTGTCGCGTGGGTATAATATAGAGAAGTCAATCTCAGAAAGCACTCTCAAGAGAGTGGCGTCAAGAAGTAATTTTCGCGAAGCCTAAGTGCCTTGGGTGATTAATGTTTTCACCTAGTTTAGAATTAGGGTTAAGCTGGAGACCACGTTGACAACATAATATAACTAGATAAACATACATATGAAAAAATAACTTTGTTAATAAAAAATCATATAAAAAAATAAAAAAGGATTGGTATTTGTGGCAGAGTACTGATAATGCTGGCATTCCCTCGCTCTATAACGTTATACAATGAGCGGGAAAAACACCAGCTCTTGGGTCACCGGTAATGACTACCAGGCGCCTACCTACCACCTGTGAACCCCAATGTCCAAAAGTCTATTCCAATGGGAATAAAGTTGGAGGAAAGACTCTCGTACCATTTTGTTTTATTTCAAAGAAATTAATGTATACAACGAATAGTTTCCAATCGATGCTCTTTTTTAAAACATTTTTTAACAATTGTTACGGACACCGAGCATGGTATTTTAGAAAAAGCATAGACGAAGCTGGTAACCAGATTTGAAGCTAATGGGCAACGGGGTACGGGATCGGCGGGTCACGGCATCATTGTTTAGTGTTAGAGCCATAGTATTAAGTATTGAAATGTATAAGACAGCCGCATCAGTAGCCGTTAAGGACGGACGTTAGTGATTAAGCTGGTGTAATTTGTATGGTACCACGTAACGTTTGATAAATAAGAAAGAAACGTATTAACCTCTGCTTCGAGTGTCATTCAATCACCCGCAACATGGTCCGTCAAGCAGCTGCAACTTGAAGATCAACTCCTACAACAATATTTTGACCCAATACTGTGTATTTCCTGTGAAATGTCTCAAGTTGCCATTTAATTGTTTTATGTGTAAACCTAGTTGTGTTATCTCATAAGTTTATTGTTTTAAATGTATTTAGGACATAAGGGGGGGACAGATATAATAAAATAAAATAAAAAAAAACTATTTAGTATGGATAACCTATTAATATCATCAAATTAAGCATTTGAAAAATTGCTTTCAACCGTTCGTAACTATTTGTCGATATGACATTTACTGTCATGATAAATGCTGAACACGCGATCGTAAAGACAGCAGTGACATAAATGTACACATTCCTTTTATTTAACTTACCTGTAACAAGATAAAACTATATTTATTTAACCAAACTGTTGACAGTTGCATGTAATCAATATAGCACACGCTTAAAATAACTGACAAGATAAAATGGAAAAAGTTCTTAGTCGAATTTTAATACTTGCATTATCATATTAGTTTACAATGCAATTAAAAACATAGTTTTTACGTTAAAATATTATCACCATATACATTATATATCCAGTGGCGGTACCACCATACAAGCCCGAAAGAAAAAGAAAGAAAACACGTTTTTTAGCACACACACGGCAAACACAACATAGGTAAACAATATATTAAAAGCTGAAACAAAAAAAAAACATTTTTTTTATTATAATTTGGGCAAACCGGGCTTTTGGGCAAATTTTAGTACACCCTGTATATATCTACATATATACGTACAAAATATAATATCTACATATCTACATACATACGATCAAAAAACAGTTATTGTGGTAAACAAACAAACTATTGTGACACCCTGTATATATCTATATATATACACAAAATATAATATCTACATATCTACATACATACGATCAAAAAACAGTTATTGTGGTAAACAAACAAACTATTGTGACAACCTGTATATATGTAGATATATACAGGGTGTCACAATAGTTTGTTTAACGAAACAAAAAAACATCGCACCTTAGTGTTAACTATTAAGTTTCACAAGTCGGATAAACAGGTCAGGCTTCCCACAAAAGGCTGAATAAGATTTATACGCTCAGAGTGATATATTTATTGCAGGGCAGCGTTATTGGACGCTTTGTTCTACGATCTAAAATGTTTTATCTAAAGTGTTCACTTTTGTCTGTAAATCTTGAATGATGTGAATATGTCATAGTAAAAACCATTTAACTACAACTATTTAACTGTCTTATGATTATTTTTAGGTAATAAATAGGAGGATTATTCCCACTACTAGTCTCCATAAAGTTTAAAGAGATATGTGTACGCCTCTTTAACAAAATCCCAAACAATTTGTTGACTCTGTCAGTAAAGAAAATTTAAAAAAGTTGTTAAAGAGATGCTTTTAGAAGAAGCGTTTTTTGAATTATCTGGTTATTTTGACGATGAAAAAGTTTGTGGAATGAATTCGCTCCAGTCTTGCTTCAAAAAATTGTACTGGGATCATTACCAAAAAATCACCCAGCCCAGTTTCATGTCTGCTTTTTCTCAGCTTGATTGCGTACGAAAAGAATCGCAGAATCACTTAGATTTAAGACGTTTAAAAATGGGACCATATACCTTAATTAATATTTAATTTATTTATTAATATACCTTAAATAACAACTTTTTGAGTGGAGTGCCATGCTGTTACTTAGAGTTTCAGCCGAATGGGCAGGCGCGGCCGGAGATATACCACTTTCTCACAGAAAACAGGCATAAAGTGATGCAATTGGACTTATTTTTGTACTTGCGTTTCGTTCGGTGCGTGAGATCTTCCGGTGCCCATCCTTTCACCTCCCCCGTCCTCTTCCCCTAGCCCTCCATTTCCCAATTTAATTTAAAGGCCGACAACGCACTCACGAGCTACCGTGCTACTAGCTGCGTAAGTGTCTATGGGCAGCGAATTTAACTTTACGGTGGGCCTCCTGCTCGTTTGTCCCCTCTTCTATAAAAAAATAAATTAGTGAATAAAGATAAATTTGACTTTGGCTTTATTCGTTGTGTTGGTGTATCGTCTCGACTTGATGAGCACACCAAACTTTATACGGGCAAGAGCTTTCCTTCCAAATAACTACGATACATAACATTTTCCACAATGTCGACGCCCAGAATTCCGATGCTGCCTGAAGCTTTTGGGAGATCGCCTTCACAGTGTAAGTGGAAAATTCTCACGTGATATATAAGATTATTTTTACCGAAATAGAAATAACTAAGATGTTTTTATCATTGATAACTCTTCACGATGCATATGACCCTCGGTATTCTGTTGGTGTGCGTGCAGACATACTTCCAACTGTGCTTCATCTATAGGGACACCAGTAAACTCAGGCTTAACGTACCAAGAGAGATACAAAATGAGGATCGATTTTGCTTAGCAGATGTAATTCCAGATGTAATTCCAGCTCCGAATAAAACCAACCAAGCTGAGTTTCTTGCCTGCTTCTTCTCTTGGTCGCATACGAACAGGCGTAGTATCATTTAGGTCAGTACGTATTATTGTCGAAAACAAAATTAATTTGAAACTTTCAAAACCGATTTCTGTTTCAAACCGGTTGTGCGCATTTTTATTTCAATTAATGGAAGTCATGAAACACTACTCTTTTAATTAAAATATCTGAGATTGAGCCATTGTTTCACAAAATGTCGGAAAAATAACTTGTTCAAAATGGTTTTTATATTCTGCTTAACGATAATTTTACAATTGGATGTTTAACTTCAGAGTTTTCATGAACAGAATGGTATTTTTCAGTGTTCTCACTAATCACTTACAACGTCCTCATGGTTTTGCAGCTTATAATGTAAAAGTGAAATTCCTTTAAGGACAGGAGACAAGCGTGCAGACAGGTCACTCAGAATAATAAATGTAATAAATAATAGATCTACCCACCGTTAACATTTCCGTATAATAAGTAAATGTTTGATAGCCAATTGTCTTTCTCGATGATATTAAAAAAAGAGGTTCTGTTTACCCCGAACCATAACGCAAGTACGGCCCTGCAGATCAAGAGGCAACAAGGCTCTCTCAGCATATCAATTATATGCGTAGCCAATATGGCCAGTATTTGACTAGGTATCTTGGTGCGACCAAATCAAAAGAAAAACTTCTTTTTACACTAAAAATCAACTAATAAGTGTAATAAAAAGAATATAAGGTCTTCTAAAAAATATATATTTAAAAATATCTGTAACGGCGGGAAGTTAGGCATAACTCAATTTCAGTCACAAATTTTCATAATTTCTAGGATCGAGTTTTGAAAATATGAACGAGTTATTATCCAACTCGAATTTCTATCAAACTAAAACTTTGATTAGAATTATATCTACGCCTTATCTACTTTAACTCGCTGAACAGAATCACTCTTAACATGTAATTCTAATCCCCCTTTCATCAAACTCAAACTCAAAATATCTTTATTCAAGTAGGTCTTTATAAAGACACTTTTGAATTGTCAATTTTTACACTACCACCGGTTCGGAAGGCAGTCATCTACCGAGAAGAACCGGCAAGAAACTCCATAGCTGCTCTTTTAAAATAAACAATTAATACAAAATTATGTTATTCACAATTCAAACAAACTATAACAAATTAATAAAAATAAATAACATCATGACCTCTCACTCTTTTCTGTAAAGTTCAAAAACCACACACATCCTGCAATCTATCTCAGACACCTGGTATTCCTACATTCGCACAAATATTATGCCTTTAAATATTTAAACAAAACACAAAATGTTGTAAAAGTCGTTACGCTTTTAAATTAATTTAAGTTGACCCTAATTGCATAGATCATTCAAAACTGCGAGTGCAATTTTCCATCGTTTAGTACCCAGTCTGCGCCAGTTATGACAAATCTTAAACTTAAGAGTTTTTAACATCTGTTATTTAATTAATTGTTTGCTGGAACTAAAATAAGTCACTTTCAGTTTTCAACAATATTATTTTGTTGAACTTTAACGTTGGTTTTAAGCTATTATTGTTACTAATATATTAATGGAACTTATGGTGGAACTGGTACGACTAACGCCCAGTCTCCAGTGACTAAAGATAAGACCAGCTGAGATTGTTGTATCTTCTCAGATCGATTTATTTAGGAACCCTTTTAGAAAATTACTGACGTACACAAGTGATCGCCGATACGATTCTGTGTGGAAAAGATATAAATAAATAAATAACGCTAAGTTGTATACGTGTCTAGAAGCCCAGAGAGCTTCGTTAGCTGTAACCACATAATCGTACCGATAGATGTCGCACCGAAAAAAAAATATATATTTTAACATTTTCGCCAAAGTATTGAGACATTAAGTCGTCTCATCTTCTGTCCCTTTCGCAACGAACCAACGCATATTTAAATTTGTAATTCCAGATTCCTCTTTCCCCAGTTCCCCGCAAGAGATCGCTTTCCAGCGATAAGCCTTTTGTCTTGTATGTCTTAATTTTCGATTATTACTCTTATCTTGTCCGTGTTAGTTTTATATTATTAACGTAAATATGAAGTTAATACTAACTCAGTTTGATGTTTATATTATCGTCTAAGATTCTATGCTATTGGAATAAGCGAATGTCAAATGCAATGCCAGCCATCCATAATATGTCTGGCTCAGGTATTGCTGAATATTATTGTAACATTACAAACCTGAAACTGTTACTACCACGGCTCTCGAACACGTAAGACTTAACATGCTAGTGTCAGTTTCTAAAATACTTATCTTAGAACTTTGTATGAAAATCTTGTACTATAATTATCAATATTTTGTTATGGGACAAGGGGCAAACAAGAAATCCACGCACACCCGTAACTGCTTATAGGTACTTTTAAGTTAATGACACGCCCTCTTCTGGAAGGTACCTGGGAAATATCTGATTCTCCACATGGACTTAGTGAAATAGGAGCACATTTACATAGTGAGAACAACTCATGAATGACGGTATTATTTTAGTTTCACCGTTGTGAATAACTGAAATTGATTGACACCTAACACTCAATAGTAACCTTAGTTGATGAGAACCTTTCGGAAACTAGACATGGTCTTCATCAGAAATAGATCCATTATTATTGAAATATTATATTACTGGCGTGCCAGTCACTAATTCCCAAAAATCAGGAGATCCCTAGACATCTAGGCGACTCATCATACTTACAAAATAAACACAATAAACTTCATAAAGCGGAGAAATAAATGCTGTTTTTCTTAAATTAATATTTCCCGAAATTTTTATATGAAACAAAACAATCGTCATCTTTTTGGAAAAAACAATTATGAAACCAACATCTGTGAATCGATAGATAATGAAGAAATACATTACTAATAAAATAGCAACCCACACAAGTGTGTATAGCATATGATTCAGTCAACAGCTTAAATCGTCCATAATCGCTCCATACAGCCGTAAGCCATAAACCAACCATTTATATTTATGACATTCAATGAAAATTTATGAGCGCAGAGGTTAGTGACGAAAGGGATTTGATAAGGTCAGATGTACTTAATAGGTCTTAAGGGAAGATTATTATTACGGACATTATTTTTCTTATAAATAGATATTGTATCACCCAATCAATATAGGAAAAGCTAGAACGCCGGCTCTTAACGAACATAATATCTTACCTAACCAAAATCGCTTGAAGACTTCAAAAAGGCAAATGTCAAATAATTGTCTATGATTTACGCATGTATCACAGATTAAAAACTTATTCAATAAATAATCGAAGGAATATAATTAACGCGTTCGCTTTTTAAATGCGAATTATAATGGAACACGCACAGACAATAAAAAATATTAAAGATTAGCCAATACCACTTCCACAGACACTCGACCTCACTTTATCAATAATGAATAAGCATTAATCCATCAAAAGTCGTTGAGAGTAAATCAAAGAAACTTGACTTAATTAAATTACGGCTACTTGAATGAAGAGCGCTCATTTTTTATACCGAGTGCTCTAAATTTGTGTTTAACTTGTACAAAGAGTTTTAAATAGATTAAGTTTTTAATTCATTACCGTTGATAGCGGTCTTATAAAATAAAATCCTTTATAGGCTTAGTTTAGATCTGTGGGACACAATATCCTTACTGATTTCGCAACCACATAACAGAAATAATGGGGGTCGCAATAGCTATACTTAAGTTACAGACTTCGTAACAATGTATCTTGAACCATAGATAACAAAGCTATAGGAACGCGACAATTATGAAATTAACGTATGTTATCCTTAACTTAAAACCGTTATAATGACAAAGCAATGTAATTTTTAGTTTCTAGTAATGGGGTAATAGTGTGTTCTTATTTTAAATATATAATAATCGGGTAAATGCTCGTCTAATTTCAATTTTTTTATTATACCATGTCACTGTGTCACAATTTTAAATTTTGAATAATGGAGTGAAAGTGTTTTGTTCTAATTTTAAATTTAGAATTATCGAGTGAAAGTGTTATGTTCTAATTTTAAATTTATGATATTGGGGTGATAATGTTGGGTTCTAATTTTAATTTTTTTAATTATAGAGTGACACTGTGTCATAATTTTAAATTTATAATAATGGAGAGACAGTTTCTGTTCTAATTTGCAATGCTGAGGTTTAACCACAACTTCAGAGTGAGAACTACGTAGCAGTAGTTATTGATACATCTGTATAATTCCATAATTTATAACTGAAATATTGGTACATTTCCAACGTAATTAATAACTGAGGTTAACCGCAAATATTAGGCGAAATTGTACACCACATTTTTGTTTTATTGTGTGAAATTGATTAAATGAGATTCTTTATGTGGCTTAATTTTATTTGAAGGCATTAAATGCCTTTTAATACCTGCTTTTACATATCGATAAAATGAGTTTTCACGACATTTCTTAACTTGCACTTGTTTGATTTTATATTAATCAGAGTAAAATGTGGGTTGCCTGGAAGAATAAAACAGGGCTAGGGCCATTTGTATTAATACATAAAAAAATAAAAAGTAACGGTCGGCATAAAACATAGAATATAAACGTAAGTTAAATAATATAAGAATAAAACCAATTATCACAAAAATATGACAAAGTTAAATTGAGAGTGTACTAGTGTATGTAAAAGTAATTACATAGTAACTTTTAAAGAATGTGTTCTTTTGTGAATGTATTAATTAATATGTCAATTCGTTTATAACATTTCCTCGATAAGCAGGTAGTCTATCGATAAAGATCCATAGCTAAAATCTTTGCTCAAATCCTCTCACTTTGAATCGAAATAACATCCGGATAATTACGTGACTGAATCAGTACAAATACAAGTTTTGTGTTAGCTCTTCGCTCGTTATAAACATGCATCAACAATACAAGATTTATGTAGCTGAGTAAGGAAATCTCTCATCAAATTCAATTACATAAAATATTTTCAATGTAACCCTGGTGATTTAATATTGTCGTAATTGCAATAAGTAATATATTAATTAACTACATAATATTCGAGACTTGACAATACAGGCGATATTGAAGGCAGTTATTAAATTTTCTCGGGAAATTCCGTTAATATTATAGCGGCCTTAAACATTACAACGAGACGTTATTTTGTATTACACTGTGCAACTCAGCGACGGATAATGCTGGCTTTTTGTAGTAAACATATAATTTTGGCTTTTGACGTTCCAGTGTTACACTCAAAGTGACCCGCTCAATTGCCTCCTCTTACATAAAATAAATATATATTGTGTACTTACATACACTTATATATTGACTATGTGTTTGGTGAAGATACAAGATTTTATAGGTATCTTGATATTTATATTGTTTATCATAAGGCTTCCATAGAAGCGAACGTTATTTGAACAGAGGAACGTTATTTTTTTCGTTCTTTATATGTTATTAATAGGAGGCAAACGATGGAGTGCATCACATAGACACCTGTACCGTGTCAGATATAAAAATATAGGTAGCCAGCTAAGGTTGTCATAAGTATCTTCTCATACCAGTCTACTTTGGAGCCCTCTTAGCTCGAAGCCCTCGCTATAAGAAGTGAGTTGAAACCTCGAGTGCTCACTTTGATACGTTATATCAAATTAAACTCTTCAGACACTTTCTTGACCCTACACAAGTGATCGCTGATACGATTCTTTGGAAAAATATATATTTAATATAATATCCTTATTGTATTAATTATTAATAAAAAACACAAAGAATAATAAACAAAACTAAAACAAATTTTAATAGTTTGGTCCTTGTGGCAATGTACTCATAATGTTGGCATTTACCCGCTGTAGCGCGATATTTATACGCTGAGCGAGAAAAGCACCAGCTTTTGGGTCACCAGTACTGACTACCAGGCGCCCACTTGTACCCTAAGGTCCCCAAAATCCTCTACTCCAAAAGGAACAAAATCAAAGTTAGAGTTTTTTTTGAGTTTAACAACTGAAAATATCCTCATGACGTGTTCAATTATTAAAAATTTCCATTTTCAAATAAACAACAGTCTTGCAATTACTTCTGGAGAACAAAGACTGTGAAAGCTTTGTCTGTGTGAGGTACCTTGTGTCATATGGACAATGTTTTTTGTGTTTTTAGAAGCTTTGTTCTACCTTTTAAAGAACTTTTACGTGTATTAGAAAACTGAAAATACGTTGCGAAATTATATTAAGGTACGTCGGGACTTATAGTATTTTTATTATGTTTTTAGAAAAGGGGGCAAAATGCAAAAGATTACCGCATATAAACAATTCTATAGGGATCGTGTGTGCGCAGCCGACCTTTTAAGAGTTCACACATTTTTCAACACTCAAAGTCCAGATCTAGTTTCAAGTGTAAATATGTTTTTGTTTTGTTTTCTAAACTAAAATATCTAAATAAATAAAGTATAGGCCCTAAAACATAATTTATTTTTGATTTGAATTAAAACGCTAATAGAACTAATAAAACTTTTCATTCGCTTGAAGGAAACGGACTTGACAGTTTTCCAAACATGATAAAATGTCAGAAAAGGAAAACCAAAAAAAAAACAGAAATGTAAAAAGTTTGAATATTTCATATTCGAAGCTTATTTTAGGTGAAATAATTAAAAAAATCCTTCATTGTTAACACAAATTGTTTTTGGTACATTTTAGGTGCCAGCTCCCACGCTAGGGAAACTGTTAGCCAGTTTTCAGCTTTATTGTAATTTATAATGTGTAAACGAGAGTGTGTAATTTGTGTGCGTATAAGTGGTTGAGTTTGTGTGTCTGATATTAATGACCTATTATAATTTTAGTTTCTCAAAATAATATTGAATTTTTGTCATAGTATTTCGACTAGTATTCAAGAAATATACAATTGTAAGTCGCATCAAAATTGGTTTTGGTTTTTTGACATATAGCTCACAGCATAAGTGCGATTATTTCGACTGCCCGAAGAGGATGCATGCTCTTATACAATTTCATACTAAAAAGGTAAACATCTTAAAGCTATTAAAAAGTGAATTCGCTACTTGTTGGCGTTGGCACAATGCCACTACGATACTAAAAAGCTAAGTTAGTCATGGTACAATATCTAGATATTATTTTTTGACCTAATTTTGACTGGCTGATGAACTTGACTTAGGTCGTTCATAAATATCTTAGTAAAATCAAAATAATAGTACTTAATGGTTATATAATCCAAACACGATTTTACGTATCCCTTATAGGTCGTTACGTTATATTTACTATGACTTTTCATTACGAAGATCAGGTTTTACTTACAATTGGTTTGAACCAACTAATATGTTATCATTAAATAATTTTAGTAGCTTAGTAGACTTAGTAGATAAGTAGCCTTATCAACCAGAAAAGGAACAGTGACAAATTGAAAAATAATTTGGTGGAAGTGGGAAATGTAAATGGTAAATATTAAAAAACTCATAATTTAAAAAAAATGCATTTTTCTTAAGTATTAACACAGTGTTTCCTTTTATCATCGCTCTATATTGTATATATGGGTGGCGACTGTTGTCTGAATAACTTTTTTTTTAAAATTTATTTTCAAATTGAACAAAATCATCACACACCTTATTTGAATGAATGGTTCACTCATTCAAATAACTGGAACTTTTTAAACTGTTGTAATACAAAAATTGCAACACTTTGCATTTTGATCTTTTGCCATAGAACCAAACATTCACAACCCCCGGCATTTCTTTTTGTCCGTTTGTCATGAATACTGCTAAATCTAAAATGAAAGATAACTTACAGTGATTGCGACAGATATTTCGACAGTCCAAGTTTGGTGATTCTGCTCCCCTTGATACCCTCGTTGACAATATTTGTGACGGTCAAAAAATTCTTCGTCATTGTTGACTCTTGTGACGACACTAAAACACCATAGATTATAGACACCGCCGTTATATAAATGAAAAGCGAAATCCAATAACTTACTCTTTCAAACAGCATTAATTTGGCAACAATAACACGCGTAGATAATTTAACATTAAAATAATAATTAACAATTTCTCTCTTTTTTTATATTTATCACAGCACTTGATCGATGCTTTATATAATACACCTTAATGTCATTGCCTAAGAGTGCTAGCCGACTACAAAAAACTGAGGTTAGTTTAAATGAAATTTTGATAAGACTTGTTACTCCTAATTTGTGTATCCATGCGTTTTTTAACTTTTATTTATTTTGTGTGTAAAAGTGTATACAGATTAACCCTAACTGTTTAAATTTTTCATTCATTCATACACTTATGAATATCGAAAAGTTTTAAAACAAATTAAATCTACATTATTATATTGAGAAAAACTGGTAAGATACTCCGCCAGTCCCTAAAATCGCCAAGCATGTTCTACAGTATTAATAGTATAGTTTGTACATTACACCATGCTTCAGCGAATGCTTCGTTCTATATATCTCTATATATAAAACAATAAAAAAACCTTTACTACCGGTGGCATGGGATCGTTAAATAAGTAAGTATAAGTACAACAAAACCCATATGAAGTCCCGTTAATGTTTTGTCACCCTTTTTTATTTGTGTAATGAAAAGGATAAAAACATCCTTAATAGAACATGTATGGTGCTAGACCAAACGCTAGGGAAATTGTGGATATAACAACTTTAGTTTCAACTTTCAATATTTTTAGGTCTACACAACAATTTACAAATAGAAATCACATCAAAGTGAATAAATAAACAAAATATGGTAATTTTGTATATTCCTTCATATAAATTCAAATATTTTGAATGAATTTACATATTTTTCATTTGTTGCATGAATTTCGTATTTGCTTCTAAATCATTCTAAATTTTCACTCAGTAATGTCTACTTGAGTTTGATAAATATAGATCTAATAGCTATTTCAAACAATCGTTACTTACTGAATAAAGAGATTTCAATGAATATTACGTATCTCGCTTAACCTGTCACTTTAACGAATCACCAATTCCGAAAAATGCGTATTTTCATTTGAAATAACCGCACTACAGCCCCAGCATGTCTACAATTTGTTCAAATTTGTCCTAATATATATTTGACTGAAGATAAGGCCTTCAAATTGATATCATCCCAGTATCAGATTGATTGAAGTACAGTGTAAACTATATAACGACACTGAAGAGACTGTGAATTTTATGGCGTTATAGAGACTGGCCGTTAAATGGAGAGATAAAAATCAGAATTAGATTACAAGCTAAACCAACTAAAGCTAATTGATTCCGACGCTTAGACAGTTTTCTTTTGTTGACCTTACATGGAGTTTACACTGTATTTCCAAATAAAGAAGATTATTAAATAAACACAATGTAATAGGACCATGTTACCTTAAAAATATATAATTAAAACAGTTACGTGTACCCGCAAACCTGCACATTAAAAAAAAATTAAATTACAAACGCTGAAATTAAAAAGTACGCATGTGAGGCCCTAACAAAAGTGTTGTGTAATCAGAAAAATAAAGCCGGTTCAGCTTCCTCGCATAACTACTGAACTGTGCATAAAACTTGTAATTGCAACGGAACAGTTTAACGTATTTTTAATTAAACCTTCACAGCCTTAAATACCTATATAAAAAGTCTGAATGTGATAGACAGCTTTTGTTAGTCTTATTTTACCGTGCCTAACATTAATGTTATATTTGTGTTGCATTGTTAAACAATTAAATAAAAATGTAAAATAAAACACTATAAATTCGCTGTGCCTACAAGCAGGTTCCATAACATTAGTAACTAATTCTCGGGAAATATACGCATTTTCAATAAACTCCCATTCCCATTCTCCAGCTGTATTTTAATAAATTCAAACCTTCTAAGACCTTTATTCTAAGACCGGTCTAATTTGAAAGCCACGTAGCCTTAGTTTATAATTAGAATTCAATTGTCTTTACATATAGATAATCGCTGATAGATTCTATGTGAAAAAGATTACTATGTGCTGTAAACGCACGTACCTTTACGTTATTTAACTATCAATAAATGAACAAAATAGACTTACTTCATGCACAGATACTAATTAACCCAAATTTGTTTTGATTATGTGTTTTGTTGTTTTTAGTTAACAAATGTATATATTTTTAAATATTTAATGCATAAGTATTATAAACCTAATTAATCACCTACTAATTAAATATGTTAATACCTACTGGAGAGTGACGACAAACACCCTCAATCACAATGTTACCATGTTATCACGTAAGTGATAATGTATTGTCTTTGTTGATAATAAAAATCTTAAAACCTCAAAATTATTTTATATTATAATTATAAATTAAGACATTAAATTAGTGCCAACAAATGCTCCAGCAAAATGGTTGCACTTTACCACTGTACTGTAAAACATACTTGGTGATTTAAAGTTCTTGCCAGTTCTTGTCCTCGCCTTTAATATGGGACAGTAGGCAGTCAATGTAATTGTAGAGCGAATCGTTTATTAATTTATTTACTCGATTATACAACCCGACGTTCTGAGTTATTTTCGAACAGACGTTGTTATGGAGAGAATGTCAAATTGACAGTTAATTCGATAATTAAAATTTAATTGCCCATATTAATTCTATTGTCATTTGCAATGTTTGGAAATAAGTGAATTTTGTACAACTCATAATTTTTATATCTTTATCATTTTTTTTTTTAAATTTTTAATGAAGACATACATGGCTACATACAGGTACCAAGAAACCACTAGTTTATTCTTAATGAAACCTGTATTTATTTTAGTTTCAATAAAAATATATAACATGTCAATGATGTTTAATAAAAATCTATATGATTTCTTAATATTAATTAACCTAACTATAAGTAACTTTAAAAAAAAAACAAATTTAAAAAGTTTGGTCCCTGTGGCAGGGTACCCACAATGCTGGCGGCATTTCCTCGCTGTATCGCGATGCTTATACGCTGAGTAAGGAAAGCACCAGCTCTTGGCTCACCGTTACTGACTACCAGGCGCCTACTTAAATAAATAATAAATAATGTATTACTCACTGATATGTACAATGATTTTAAATATGGTATTTAGAAAGAAAGCTTTTGTTATTCTGTATTATTTCGTATTATACGAGTTTGTAGTATACATTTCTGTTTGCGTAGCATTTTAAAATTCCTAACACTTGTCTATGGAAACTATAATGAACGTGAGTAATTTTAATTAAACGAATATTCAGTACAGTTTATTTAATGTGAGCGTCTTGGCACAAAGCGGCAGTGTTGATGCCAAGACTCCATAAAATACAGGCTATTACATGACAACTAAGCTTAACATGTAAGTTGACAATGTTTTCATTTGATATACTACTTAGTTCACATTACAAACATACTATACATAAAAATAATGTTCTTACTGCATTTGTTTGAATATTTATTTGAGAATTTATCAAGGAAACTTTCTTCAAGACTTATTGGTGTTTGGTTTGTATTTTTCACAACATGTAAACATCGATACAATAACATACATTTATAAAAAGGAATAGCAAATTTCAGTTCACAGGCGCTTATTAAAGAATTAAGTAGACTGCGGGTCCGGTGACAAAAAAGCTGGAGCAATTCTCGCTCAGCGTATGACGCAAGGTAGAGAGTAAATGTCACCATTATGGGTCACAAAAACCAAATTTTTTAAATGATTTTCTAGGTATTTAAGTTTTAATATCTCCATACTATAGTATATAATTATAATATAATCGTGTGATTATGTATATAAGTAAAAAGAACTATTAATAAACTAAAAAACAATTCACCACAAACACAGATCTTAACTCGGACGTGACCTCAAAATCTAAATTTCTAATGACAAAATTATTGAGAAAACTCAACAAGAAAATCGACTCGAAATGAATTTCAACTGGGTCGAAAGCTCAGTTTTCACAGCGAAGTAAGTCCTTTGTGTTGAGTTGCAATATTGTACCACTCAGATCGTTATGCACCTTTCAACATTGATTCCGCAAATGTCATGCAATTCTATGATGTGTAACATACAAGTTTTATATGTGACCTCAAACTGAATCAACATTTACAATAGTAACACTAGAAAATCACTTAATACACATTATAACGAAAAAAACAGCTTTATTATTGTTACACCATAATCTCTCCGTAAACTTACCGAATTGTAAACAAATTAAATAATAAAAACAACAACTAGAACATTAAAATAATATTGAAAAGTTGTTATTTTTTTGTTATTTCACTTACTCTCCGTTTTTTTGACTTATAAAGTAATTTAATAACGTAAAATAACATAAATTTAAAAAGGTTTTAATGATTATTTCACTAATTGTATTCATATACATTATTTATTTATTTTATTCAAACTTGATTGCAGTTAAACAGTAGTAGTAGATGATGTTAATATATATCAGTATAAGAGCAACGGGCGGTCTAATACAATATATAAGCGATCTCCTACAGACAACCCACATCACAAATTACTAGTATTTAAATCAAATCGATACATTACAAGCAACGTAACGGTGTACACTAGTGCAAGGGTTGATTCTGATGTTGGTTTTAAGGCCCATAAAAGTAAAACTGAGATTAGACTGGCTTTTTATGGAATTCGTAATGGGAGTCAAAGTCACGTGTACCAGACAACTTTCGGAAAGCTTCTGTGATATTCGTTTTACGAGCTTTCTCAACTTTACCGCTTCATTTATATGAAAAAAGAGTAATTCTGGAACACAATTTTGACCACATTTTGATTTTTGGATCTAAAGTACGCTAACTGCCGTGACTTAGAGTTTATATAACTAAGGCAACAATAGGATAATTCTTTCTTTTTAATTTAAATTCCTCTTTCCTCTCCAAATATTATTACTTAATTTCAATGAGAATCTCTTTTCTCACGTCATTGTTATAAAATAAAAGCACTGGACAGCTTTTAATAATTTTAAATATAGTTTGAATATCCATATCGGTTAATAACATATAACATAAATTATTATTTAAACTCACAATATCTACATTCAGTATTTTAAAGACACATTTAAATAGTATTTTCTTTACTTTACCATCTGGTTAGCAATATTCTACCGAGAATAACCGACAAGAAACTCGATAGCTGCTCTTTTGAAGGAAAAATTTCACATACAATTATGTTACTTACAAGATACATTGAAATTTTTTAAATGCATTGTAAGGCTACTCAAAAATTAAAGTGTCCCGATGCTGAGATTACTTACATTAAAACAATCGTTGTCCTATAAATATTCTTACAAAATGTATGCAAAGCTGTCAATTCGTCCGTTAATCAAGCGTACTCCAGTATTACTCCTACTAACACATCATCTGCATAAAACGATATTTTTGTAAATTTGTCAAAAAAATAATTACGTATAATGCAAACCCCGGCCTTAACATCATTATTCAAGAGGCGAAACGCTCAGATTAAAAGGAATTTTTCACAGATTTTTAGTGTCTAATGACATTCTACGCATTTTTAGATTATACTTTATATATCTAAAGGTTCAGAAGGATGACTTAAGCATTGTCTAAAATATTACAAAGAAAATTAATTTAAATTTTTTGAACCCACAATGATTCCGAAACATACCACCACAAGCGATTAATGAAACTCCAATACCCAAAGCACCTTCGAAAATGATGGTACATTTATCAGGTTAAGTATCTCCATTGGTTAAGAGTGGGTTAATCTGTTTTTTAAAGTATACTCCTCCCCATTAAAGGTTAAGAAGGAGGTAGACCATAAAGATAAAGTCACCTACTCAGCCTTTAAGAAATGGTACGATCTTGGAGGACCCTAAGTCGTATTGGTTCGGAGATGTGGCAGGCAGCTGGTTACATAACGTGGTGGTGCGTGCGTATGAAGTGTCTTACGATATCTAGACAAGATGTTTGAAAAGGAAATCCAGTTATTCATTAACAACTCATCAACATACCTTTGTCATGTCATGCAATAAATTGAAAATATTTTTTACTTAATGAACTTGCGCGTCCAAAGCTTATTCCAGCTGTTTTAAAAAGGATTTAGTCAAATGTACTATCAACAAGGCGTCTGTAGGAGGAATCATAACGAGGTTGACGGAATAATAGGTCTTAATGAAAATGGCGTTTTGCCGGAAGGCCATAATCAATTTATTTTTTTAAAATAGGAATTCTAATTTCAAATGAACTTTTTAAATGGAAATCCTTTTTTAATTTTACGTCAATTGTTAAATGACGTTGACGTTGATTTTCTGTTGTTGATTTGAACATTTTACGTCATGGATAGTATGACAGCTTCACAAGGTTATTGATTACTTTAATAAACAAAAATACAAATTGTATACACAGGTTTTGAACGTACTTCATGAAAACCAGAAGGCTTTTATTGTAATTAGAATTCCTGTTGCCCTAGTTTTAAATACTTTATTTTAATTTAAGAACTGCAACCACTCACGTAAGTCTGAGCATGTCATGACACTCCATAATCTTTAAATTGGGTTATTATTTTATTAATAATAATAATAATAAAAAATCAATTGTATTCGCATTATTATTCGCTCAATAAAATATTGTATCATATAATCAGATGTACTCTCCGCAACCTTTTTGGGACCTTAATTGGAAGAGAAAATTTATACACTGACATACAAGAAAGTGAAAAAATTATGTATGATATATGTTTATACATTTTCCTCAATAAAATGTTCATGTTTTTCCTTGAACCGAATGAACTTGAATCGAGTTACTGACAAGGTTATTTATATCAAGTCACAATTTGCGTATTGATAGGGACAAGAAATATGTTTATGGTGACTTTCAATTCAAATGATTGAATTGAAAGTTTTAAGATATTGTGTACATATTATGAACAGAAGGTATGAATTCTGTGTTAAAGGTACAGTTTATCCGAATGTGAAATTAATAATTGATAAACATAACATTCCGTTCATTAAAAATTAAACTTATCTCGGATATTTAAACTGTTAAAACATTTTGTATTCTAATGTTTTTAAAGTACTAAAATCCCGCAATTATTAAGGTTTTGGTAATTATATAAATAATGTTATTATTTATATAATTACCAAATCATTAATTGAAACGGTCTTTATCTGGTATTGTATAAATAGAACGAACAATATTAAAACAAGTCATTTTACAGTGATACAATGCTTAATATTCGTAAAGGTTCTTTCATTCATTCGGCACGAATTCGGCTATTTTTTGCACACTCAAAATTTGAAACAATGGAACATCGAACTGCCTTGACAACGGATACTAATCGCCCTGTTATATAACGAGCGTAGTATCTTATCAACGAACATAATTAAAATATTTTCATTCCACTGATTATAAATATTTACATTTATGTAATCGGCTGATTTTTATATACTCACGTATATAAAAATACACTCTTAGGCAAAAACAAACCTTAAGGAAGACGAAAGGATTGAAACAAAACACTTAACACTAATATTGCTTAGGAAAGATCACTTTGAAGAAGGAAAACCGATAGGCGGGCGCTACGCGCGCGTAACGTAGCTAGACTGGCTACGGCGCTACGAAGGGCGCTACGAACTGCGCAAATGACCCAGGATGCTATTTGGGCGAAAACTTTTGTATGTTTATTTCACTTTGTTTTGTAAATACTACATCTCTATATATATAATCTCATTGCAAACGAGATTTAAATTGAATTGTAATAGTTACAATTACTCTAGAAGCTCCTTCTCAAATATATGAGTAAAATTATTGAAAGGACAATAATAATATTCTCAGACATAAAATATTGTAAATTATGTCAGACTTTTAGACTATTAATATTATTTATTTATACCCTTTTTATACCTATACATAGATAGGAGTATCGCTAATTTATGGAATAACTATGCAATTACATATTTTTATAAATAAATTATTTAATAATTTACTTGTATAAAATCATGTATTTTTATACTATAATTATGAAAATAAATGTTTACAGTATTTTTTCTTTCAAATAATATAAATGATGTCATTTTAAAACATTTTCACACAAACCGAGAGAGAATTATAAAGATAAAACAGTATGCATTAAAGTTTTAATGCAAGTGAAAATGGTTTTGCGTTCGCTTCGGTTGGGCCATTTAAATTAGGTAAATCATTACAAAAAAATATGCTTTTAGTTTGAACGATATTGTTATTAGTAATGTTCCGGAATATATATAATATGTATATAGTTAATGAGCTTCAAAGGCGAAAAAACAACTCATTTGTTAACTAAACCTACCCTACTATAACTATATTTATAATAGCTTAATATAGTGGAGAGCACCTATTCGAAAAATATCAAATTGTTTTTCTTATAAATAAATAATTAATTATCTATAATCATAATAGGATCTTAAGCTTGTTTGCTTGATTAAATATTATAATATAATGTTAGTTGTGTTGGTTGCTTTATTTTTTCAGGATGGTGTATTTTGGGACCCTCGTAATAGAAAAGAAAGTTATGGTCGTACACAAGTGATCGCTGATTGGATTGTTTGTGGAAAATGTATTATCAATTTTATTGATAATATATTAATGGTGGAGAAAAATTCAAAGGGGCAATTAAGAGATTGTTGAACAAATAAATATTAAGAGACTGGAATTGTTAATGCATTCTTAAATTACTGATGCACTTTCATATTTCCACCCATTTTCTTCAGGTATCTGCCGAGTTAGTTCTTTAGTATCAGGTTAACGTCACGAGGGGACAGTCAAAATTTTACCCTGTTTTTTGATCAGAAACTCCAAAACATCTACTACACTACATCTAACGTAAATGAAACTGTAACAACAGTTACACAGAGTACAGATGGAGATATGTAACAATATATCTCCATCTGTTTTATCATACAATTCTCTGTTTTTGACATGTCAGTGGCTATGTTGTACGTGATGTCCAAGAATTGCTTGATTGACATGCATTCTATCGACGTAAGTATTAATTGCATTATTTCAGTCTGTCTTCAAACAACCCTAGGTGTGAACTTATAAATAGTATACTATATTTTATGTCGGGGCTAGTTTATTAAAATGCATGTAACTTTTTTTCTTTAAAGCAAATAAATGTAAATCGCTAATTTCGTAGCCAAACATCGATTTTCAAAGTTACGGGAACGAGAAGCTTATCCCAGCTTCTGTGTTATTTACGTGGGAACGCGCCGAGTTAATATGTATCCATTTATCGACTTAAAAGATATTTGCACGGGAATGACAAGGTAAAGCTTGAAAACATGTATTTAAAACAAAATATGTTATCTGTAGTATCAGCATTTTTTATTATTGGAAACCTTGCTTGAGATATAAGAAAATTTACGAACACAAGTGATACGATTTGATGTGGAAATATATAAATAAATGTATAATTATAGATTGCTGATAGATTTTATGTGTCATTACAGTTCCACCAATTAATTTTCCGCGTACACGACTATGTATTGACAGTCATAGACGTGTAAATGATTGATTCCCATTAGGATTTATTGTTTAAAATGTTTATATTATGTATCTATTTCTTATTGACCAGCAAAGTAAATATTTTGAAAATGGAATCCGATTTTTTTTAGGAATCGTAGTTTTGGAGTACATGCAACCATCTATGAATGTAATGTTATTGCATGCATATAAATAATGAAATTCAGTAATTCAAACATTCCAAGTTCTTGTTATCGCGTATTTTTCAAGCGAGTCTCAGTTTTTGATTTAAAAAGTTTATTGTTTCATATTATAAGTTCGTCCCGGGGTTTTTTATCTCATATCGAGGTCATGCTTCGAACAAAGCGAGATCTGCCACGGGGTATTTTGCGTGAAATCTTCTGAGATTATATCTGGGACTGAAATTTACTGCGAATATTTTAAAATAATTTAACATGCGACTTAAAAAGTGATAGTATAGATATTACATATAGAGAAAGATAGAGTTTGAATCCTCATTGTGCACTGTGTTATGTATATTGCACACAGGGCAGTCACGGGAGACTAAATTAACTATCATAAATGCTTATAATGTAGATAGACCATGTAGCAGTAATAGTTATTAGAACATTTTCATTATTTTATAACGAGGTTTTACGAAACATTATTGTTACGGACAACGAGCATGGTATTTTATAATAGGCAAAGGCGAAGATGGCAACCAGATGTTCGAGAACCTAATGGTCAGCGAGGTGCGGGCTTGACGGGTCGCGGCACCATTGTTTAGTTTTAGAACGTTAGTTTAAGTTTAAGTTCTTGAATTATATAAAACAGATAGATTTACGCAGCCGTTGCGGACGGACGTTAGTGAATAAGCTTGTGTTAGTGAATAAGCTGGTGTAATCCGTATGGCACACACTAACGTTTGTTAAATAAGAAAGGAACGTCTTAATTAATACCGCTTCAAGTTTTATTCAACCACCCGTAATTATTATTAATATAAAATAGTAAGTATAAAGGAATAAAGCCTTTAATCTCAGTTTAAGAGAGATAAGTTTTAATTATATTGTAATATAAATCCACAGCCTCCTGTGTAGCAATTTAAACTCATATAATACCTATTTTATATAGTAAACGAGCCTCTGCCCAAGAAACTAAGCACTTTTTACTTCCAATTAATCGACGTAGGGCACGCGGGACACCTCTCTTATTTAGCTTTTTTTTTCGATTTTATAAATATATACTTGATTTATTGAGAAATACTTTCAATTGTTCTCGGTGTACGGTGTGTTTACGGGTTCTTTAGTTTCTTGCCAGTTCTTCACGTCCGCTCCACCTTTCCTTCCCTTGTACCACCTTCCCTTGATTTGGGAACTGGAACTGGATCTTGGATTTAGAGTCAAAGTTTTGTACAAGTTTTTGTTTTTCTTTTGACGATTTATGAATCGTCACATAGGTACACCTATGTGAATAAATATACTTTTGATTTGATTTACTGTCTTATAGTTTTTAGACATTACAGTTCTTATACAATTAAAATAATAATACTTATATTAACCCACAAATACCTTTAAGTTGAGTTTGCATTCCCAGTACACAGACTGAATACGGAATGCCTTGAATTCCGGTCTGAGCTAGCCTAACTACTTGGCATGTGTCACTGTGCGGTATGAAAATTAATTTTCTTTGTGTGCACGTACTCTTAAGGTTTTCTCACCGTATTCGATCTGCTTTAACAGAATTGAAAAAGACTTTATTATAATATAAAAGAAATTTGAATTTACTAAACACGATTACTGCGAAATACTTCAACCGTAGATGTTTGCCAATAGTATGAGTCATTCTCTATACAACAGAGTATAAAAAAAAATTAACCAATATATCTCCTCCTAGTGTCCTAAGGCCCCACATCAGAGCAGAGAGCAGATATGACATTTTCCCATTCTTCTCTGTCTGAATTCAGCCTTTCGCCAAGTCAGACCAATGTCTTTGGCAATGATACATGGCCGTCAAGCCTGCTTGGGTCAGCCATGTTTACACCGTCCCTGAGGGTTCCAGTCCAAATCTTGCCTTGGGATATGGCACGGATCTATACAGAAAGTAAGACCGAGAGAAGCAATTTTTTAAATATTTTTTGATGCAATTCCATATTGTCCTCATAAAATGCTTTTTAATAGAAAATAATTCCAGCGGTGTCATGGTTTCAGCTCCTTAAAACCATCTGATAAAATATGGTGATATAAAGGAATGGTGGAAAGTTTCTTACCACTTACTTTACGCCCTTTGTTTGGGAACTGGCTGTAAATAGTTAATTTATTGACCCAAAAGCTAGTGCTGTTCTCGTTTCGCATACAAGATGATATTGCTACGAAAAGCTGGCAGAATTATGTGCACTATAATTCTTAATTTAATTTTTAGGTTTAATTATTGTATAAGTGTTATATACACTTATATTGCATACTATACCGTAAACAAATATTTATATGATAAAGATGCCTTTAACGTGTCGGCAATTGGCTCAGTATAGGGAAAGTTTAATTCTTGAGTAACCTAACAATGCTTTGTTATTTAAATTGTAAGTAACATATTTTGGTATTAATCGTATATCTTAAAAGAGCAGCTATCGAGTTTCTTGCCGGTTCTTCTCGGTAGATAACTGCCTACCGAAAAATTGACGATTCAAACGTGTCTTTATAAAGACCTACTTGAATAAATACATTTTGACTTTGAGTTTGTTTAAAATAATTAAAATAGGTTACATAATATGTCAGATACTTAAAAACTTATTAGAACTATTAATTTGAGAGATTTTACGGGTCGAACAAATATAATAAAAAATATATCCTTTTGAACCGTTTTCCCTTTATAACCACAAATGAAGCGATCCAGAAAGGCCTGTAATTACTGCCTCAAATATTCACTACTGGATACAATGACGTCATAGAGTACAGTCAGCAAAAAAATTTTTTTTATATATAGTTAAACATTTATTTACCACGATCGCTGTATAGCACTGTAAACATGTGATATGATAAAAAAGCGATTAAATCCATTATTTTTTTTTTATAAAATAAATGTAAAAAACAATTATTAATAAAAATTATATTTAAATGGTAAGAATTTTTTTCCTAACTAATACGCATACTATAATCTTTATTACCCTTACCTTACCCGACAGTATCTATTCGAAGGACATATCAATTTTGAATAATATTTTTCTAAATGTTTCTTCTACTTTGCTTTTATCAAATTCACCTTTAACTAAAAGGTAAGTTCATAAGCCTAACAGCTACCGTCGCTCCACCCGAGTAGGGTCTTAGGTACGTCCGTTTGATTCGCCGTGTCATTAAAATATATCCGCAATTGTTATAAAAACCTTTAAACGTATATAACAGTAGTTTATAAGCAAAATCCTATAATTTAACTACGAAATATCTCAAACTTCAACGTTAGTGGACTTACAAGTTTTAAAACTTTAGTCAAATCTTCTTTGTACGACAAATGTGTTTTCAGTTGCATGCATAACAAATTTTCAAACTTTGCCCATCTGATGTTATTCGTTCTCTGGATATACTAATCCAAGTAAACTAGCAGCCTGCATGCGCCATTTTTCGTATGAAACAGAAGGCAATCGAGCAGGCGACCTGACTTTGGGTGATTTGCTTGCGGACACCTGCTTCGCAAGGGGACTTACAAGTGACTTGCCGAATCTTAGAATGGTACGCTTTATTCTCCAAGTGGTTCAGTACTAAATAATGAGGTTACGGCTACTGAATAATAATGGGAAGACAACCACACCTGGATTTTTGATTCATTCCACGATACATAGTTTCGTAAAAGAGTAAAATGTTTAAAATAGATAATGAAGTTCTAGTGTAATAATAACATTACTATATTTATTATTATTTATTAAATAAGGCACACACACAAATACAACAGAACAAAATAAAAAAAACACACAAGACATGTATGTGTATTAATTTTAGGAATACACAGCATTACAATTTATGCATACAATGAAAATTTTGACAAAAAAACAAAACAATTATATAAAAAAAACTGTACACACAGAAATAAATCAATAAACAAATGTCTGCATCATTTTGCATTATAAATGGTTAATACCGTAAGATCACAAAGAATCAGGAATAACTCGGTGAAGTTCTTCGAAAGTTGTTCTCTTGACTGTTTGGCGGCATATTATACATTCCAAGCTAGACTTATCAATCCCTAAACACAAGGTACACAGAGATGAAAACAGAAACACTCGTTCAAAAGCACTACGTATGGTCAGTCACTGTCTCACCATATTTTCGGGATAACCCGATATGAACTAAACAAAATATATATGAAAACCTTTTTTGCGTACAGTACGAGACAGGCAAGTTTTGAATTACGCTTCGTGTGAGTCGCATCTTTTGTTCCAGCCCATAGTTAATATACAATGTGAAATTTTAACCTACTGCGGTTAAAACGGCCATTATTTTAACAATGTAACCCGGGTTATATATAACCTCTTCCTATCTAGTCTGTGGCTAGAATAAAATATAGCCTAGATTTGTGAGAGATTTATATAAATGTGACTTCAATAAGATAATACCACTGGTGTAGACCATATTGGACTGTTCACTATAAGCAAAAACAAATGCTACGAAAATAGATTTCCATTTCACATAACACGTGTTAACAAATACATGTGGACAATTTTCCATTAAATATAATTGAAACGATACGAATAGAATGTCATGCCGTTTGGATAAATATTGCGTAATTGTTTTTGGGGGAATGAAATGTAAAAGATATTTCTTCTTGTTAGTAAAAACAAAAAAGATGTACCGGAGGAAAGCAATAAAATAGATTGTACATTATTTGCTTAATTATTTGGATTATTCTCTACGTTATAATTCAATAGTTTAAAACACTTGTTAAGAATTTAAAAGTACGTTTCTTGGCCAATCAGAGCAGAGCTGGCGTGTTTTTGGGCTCGCACATAAACCTGTATCATGACGCCCATGAGCCCGTTGAGGATAATGCTTATTCCCCGATAATCAAGTAAAAAGATCGGGAAGCTCGATGTAAAAAAAATATTGAAATCCTATTATAACGTAAAGGAGTATTTGAACGATAAATAGACTATACGGACGTTAGTGAAAAAAGATATAGGTGAGTTTGTTGTTAGAGTTTAGACCCGTCCCGTTTGAATCCTAGTAGTTATATATGAAGAAAAATAAACCCTGCAGTGTTCACTTGAAGACCTAGAATCAGGCTAGTCGGGCACTTAAACAGTTAATCGCCGGTAAGATTTTATGTGAAAAAGATATTAAAAGGTAAATTTTAGAGCGAAATTAGGACCGTGACAGTGTGCCTTCTTCATTGTTATAAAGGCGTGATTTGTATTTAAATACAGTGTAAACTCTATGAAACGTCAGTCGATTTAACGACAAACTATAAAGCGTCGAAATCAATTGGCTTTTATTGGTATATTATATATATATATATATATATATATATATATAGTTAATATATACCAATATATATATATATATATATATATATATATATTGGTATATATTAACTTTTATTCCATACAATGATTTGTCATCTATCCACTTAACGACCAGTCCCATAACGCTACAAAATGCACAGTCCCATCAGTGTCGTTATATAGAGGTTTTAAAGTATAATACTGTCATGTAAAAGTATCTTGTAAACATAGGCAATCCGAAACTAGCCATAAAATAAATCTTAATCTTTTCGATGCTCAATCCGTTATCCGTTAAAAGCATAGGTACCGGAATCTGTAGTGAGCTCCCATTTGCGGAACGTCAGCTTTGACGGTAACTAAGACGGATCGTGATGAGCTGTGATACACACATACATCTTGAACGTTTTATATACAGAACAAGTAATATTTGTCACGATGTTTGTCCCCGATGGATTCCTAAACTACATAACCGATTTTAAATTAATTGGCACACCGTGAGCAGTCTGGTCCAACTTGAGATATAGGATAGCTTAGATCTTTAATTATAGTCGCAGTTTTATTTTATTGCAAATTATTTGTTATAATTATTTGACAGTCACAATTATCTGTTAACTCCAAAAGATTCCAACAGATGTCGATACTTTTCGACTGGATTGAGTAAGTAATCAATAGATGGCACTGCTATGGTAAACCGACGAACGTGTCATTGAAGCTACAATTGAATAGCATGACTATCACGTGTTATTGAGGCAGATAGATTATAAATATAAATGTTTTTTATTTGTATGCTTATACTGAACTACGAGCTTTTTAAGAGGTCACGTATTTCGGGCCATAGTAAAGGCCTCCTCTAACCCTTCCATTGATGTCAGACCAGCAGATCTCCAGCAGTCAGTTTTATCTTATTTTCCAACTTTTACCATCTTCGGGTTACGAATGCGAGAACTTTTAGCACCATTTTGCCTAAAAAATTGTCTGCCCATCTCCACTTTTTGACCTGTTTTGTGCCGTTATTGACCTTGTTCTGCCTTTTTTTTACCAAGCGAGCTGAGAGAAGCTTGCTGGCTGTATGGCTCTTTGAAATCTTTTCAGTTTTTTCATGCACGCGACCAGGTTCTGCATACGTAATGACTGTAATAACACATTATCCTTCGATTTAAATACTGATAAATTTAAAGAGCAGGTAACCCCGAATAGAATGTTGCGAGTGATCGCGGTTGCCATTCGGTTGACAACTGCCGCACAAATTAGTCACGTACTAACCTATCTCTGAATCCAGCATAGTTTTATTAATCGTCTGTGGTACACATTGAAAGTGTGTTGTTATTTACAGAATTTAGCCGTTACAACATGAGCAGACCGTCATTATACCTTCAGAGGCTCTTATATTTTGTACTTATTTTTATTGCCACTAATTTAATTAAATGCAAAGGCCTAACAAAACACGAAAAGACATTAATTATCTGTGACCCAGACCCTCTTTGATGCTGTCATCAATATGGGTACTATACCACAGGGAACGAACTTTTCATTCTTTTTTACTTATATTATTATAAACTAGTAGCTTTTGCCCGTGACTTTGTTCGCGTGGTTTAAATTCCAAAGGAATTTGTAATATAGGTTTACAAATGTCAGAGATTTGGTGAAAATTTTATACAAATTTTCATTCAATATTTTAACCCCTTCCACCCCTTTTTCGTAATAAAAAATCTCTATACCACATTTCAACGAAATCGATTCAGTACCTTAAGCGTAACATACATACATAATTACGCATTTATAATCCATACATATGTATGGATTAATATTCAACTGTTACTAGCTGATCCCGACAAACGTCGTTTTGCCAAAAAAAATGTCTCTAAAAATAGATTCTCAGTCATACTGGCCTGATGGCCACAAAATTTTAGAAGAATCGGTCAACCCGTTTCGAAGGAGTAAGGGAACAAACATTGTGACACGAGAATTTTATACATTAGATGTATAATTATTAAAGGATTTTTTCCTTGATTTTGATTAAAAATATGGTCACATAAGTTTAACTATTAAACACCGTCCAAGAAATGTAACTCGTGAACAAGAAACCTGTAAAGTTATGTCCGCCTCAAAGTTTACTAAACCCACAAAAGGATCACAAGGTTTTCCACAAAGGAAAATTGTTTACTGCTATTATTCTAGACGGTCAATCCGTCAGTTACACAGATACTAATAAGGAAGTGCCAACACTTCTAACCTATAAACAATAATAATGAATAAACTTCGTATGGTCCCTTGATCATTAATTTTGTATAAACAAGAAAATTATCAACCAAAATATTTAATATGTCTTTATAATATTTGATTAAACTTTTTTTACAATGTTTGTTTTCGCCACACTATTTTATTATCCAGTACCCAACTCACAAACTTTCGGTAGAAATGCACGCTTTAACCACTAATTCAACACTGTTATTAACCTAGATATATAAATCTTTATTGTTATGCTAAACGGGATCAGACCGCAATGGATTCTTGATATAAATGCCAGCAATTTCTTTAAGATTCCATTACTTAAATCTCTGAGTTGTGAAATTTCTGCCATAATTTGATCAATATAATACGTAGCGAGAAACATTCATACAATTTTCGGTATTATACATTATATCAATAGTATGTTATCAGGACTATGTTAAAATGTACAGTGTTTTTCTTATGTTTTCCTAGACGGCATACCGCAGGCAAGAATTTTACCATTGTTCTTTAATGTATGTAGCAGTGTGTCCCAAACATTATCTTATAAATCGTAAATGAATTAAACATGAATAATGAGTTTATGAAATTCTGTATTATTAATGACATTACATTTACTACTTAAATATTACCCTATGCATACATAAGAGAGCAACCCGTTTTACTAAATTAGCTGTCACAATGTCAATACTATTTGACAGACAGTCGTGTCAATCGTTTTATAAAATTGTTATATAGATTTTTTTACACATAAAATTGAGGCCATACAATTTGGTAATGAAGTTTGCCAAACAGTTATAATACTTCTAAAAAAAGGTGATTAGCGATCCACCTAAATTTAAGTCCATTGTCTATATTCAATTAAGCGTACTTGTGAAATCTGTTGGGAATATTTCGACGGCACCTGGGCCCATTAAATCCAGTATATTCCAAATTATACTGGATTTAATGGGCCCAGGTGCATTTACGAAAATGTATCGTAAAGTGCATTCAAGAGAACTTATACGACAGAGGCTTAGTTTTCACTGAAAATTGTGTATATCTATTGCTAGAATGAAATAAGAAGAAATATTATTATTATATAAAATAAAACGATTTAATTTGAATATTTGTTTAGTATGTATTTATAAGTTTTCGTTTTTTTGTATGGACAATCATTATCATTTTAAGAAAGAAAATAATCTTTTGTCTGGAAAATTAAGTCAATTTAAATATTAAATGTACAGAATATAAAACAAATCTGGTTAAATATAAAAAATATTATTGCCATCTAGCGTTAGCTTAGATAACTATGTTGTTAGACATGCTCATGAACTTGACATAAAAATGTCGAAAGATGGCGCTTTTAACAAATTAAACAGAGTTAATTTATTCATTGATTTTTGTTTATCATGATTTTACACATCTTACTAATGTGAAACTGGCTGTTGAAATTTTGAAACGTATTTTTTTTTAATTTGATCTAATAGCTCTCAGGTTACATAAAACTTTGGGTCTTATGTTGACAAAATTGTACGCGTTTTGCTTAGTTCGTTACCTGTTCAATAGATGGCAGTATAATAACGTGATAATGATTGAAAGTTTTATATAGACCAGACCAGACAGGGATATAGTAAAGAGAGAGATATATTAAATAATGGGTAAATAATGTTTTGTTTTATCGTTGTTACTGAATTATATAGAAAATATATAGAATAAACTTACCCCAATGTTTTCGTGCTTATAAGCGGTGTCTTCAGGTTAAGAAACCCGTTGAGCCTACTTATCCCCTTTTCCCGCACACTTCCGCCATCAGTAGCCGACGAATCCGCCCTAAAACAAATATTAATTGATCTATTTATATTTTTACATTATTTATTCACACTTTGTTGCACTAAAACCGTATAAGATAAAAAGAAAGATAATTTTAATAGATGTTAGTGCATTAAAATCATCGCTAATAAGCGATCTCTTTCAGGCAACCCACAAAATAAAAGGATACCTATAATACTGAAAGCTGCGAAGAATACAAAAAATATACATTAAATTAATTTAATTAACAGGAAAAAAAATTAAAATAATTTACATCTAAAAAAATGAATAATCACATTACGGACAATAAATGCATACAATACATATATTACGGACAATATATGATTCATTTATACCGCTGAATACATACACCATTCATACAACCTGTCATCCCTAACTCAACCCTGCATCATTTTTTTTAAAGGCTATAATTAACTCAAGTTCATCATTTATTCTAAATGTCATCCAACCATATACGACTCGAACACATTTTCAGACTGCCTTCAAGTGAAGAAACACGGCCATGACTAGAACCATAGAGCCAATCCAACTATAATTTAATATTCACCAATTATTTTAACAAGTGCCATTATAAATTAAAACATATTTATTGTCGATTGCTCATTCAATTTCATATTTGTGAACTCAAACTGTAAGTGTACTTTAGATAAGAGACTACTTAAACACGTTCTGGCGTTAAATAATTATTTATTAAATAAATTTAAAAAGAATAGCGACGGACGTAGTATTCGTAGCATTTCGTAGCATTTCGTATCATATTTCGAGAATTTAAAAGAAAAGAAGAAAAGAAAATACGTTTATTTGGACACACACACACGGTACACACAACATCACAATTAATTATAAGTACAATAGTATTTTTAAAATTAACTAAAATTACGAAAATTTAAAGGACACTCATTCAAATGGTGTTTCTTCTCGCATAGCATACTTCACACACTTTTTAATGATAGATATGTAATTGTCTATAATATATATTTAAATAACAAATTTAGATTTTGAAATTAACTATATTTTTTTTGTTCTTTACAAAAAGCGGGCATACTCAACACACATTATCTTGTAATTAATTAATGAAATAAGGTGTTTTTTATTTATTTTATATTAATTACCAACTTTATGTTAATTAAAACGTAGGAAGTAGTGGAAATAGAAATATTTAAACTTCTTTTTTTTTTATTTATATAATCCAACGCCATTATTAAGTTATATTATGTATGTATGTTGTTATTTCCACAAAAGTAAATATATGAGAATCGAATAATCTTGTAATATTTAATAGGTAGTATAATTTTTAAACACGCGAATTTTTTTGCTGCATATTTGTTACAATATTAGTTATAAAGGTTCTATTAAGTTTAAGCAAATATTGCTAGGAATCAAATGCAGGTCTTTCTGGATTATACTTTAACTTCCTGGATTATTCATCTGGTTCAGAGTACGTGTAATGCTGTTACCATGTTATCTATAAATCTATGTCCATAACGTGTATTAAACTATTTGTAAATAAAATATATATTAAAAAGTCATCAAATGCTACCGACAAACAAATAAACTGTTATAAAACAGACGCAAATTGAACCTTAACCATATATAAAGGTAACGCCAATGGATTAATTATTAATAGCTGAGACATATAGAGCTTCAGCATATATTTAGAACTTTGAGCTTAATAGAGCGAAATGAAGCTTAACAAAGAACAGTATAACTCTTTTGTCGTAATAAAGGCTTAATTCATGTCAGTATATAAAACGTGGTAATAAATATGTCCTATTAGTGTGTTAGTATATTAAATTACCTTTTCAAACTCATGCCGGGAGATCAAATTTGGGAACTCATAAATAATCACAGTTGCTGCACCGGCTTATTTACATTGCGCCACGCTGCGACAAACCTCGAAATTCGAATGATTCAATTTTCCAATTTTCAAACTTAGAATACATACATCCACACGAGATTTGAATTTGGAACAATACAGAATAAATGGTTAGAACAACTTTGATCCACCGATTTCGCGTATAGACTGAATTTCGTCAGTTGAAGCATTCGTTCTTCCATACGTGTGTACAATCGAAAGTTATCTCTATGACTAACACAATAAAACACAATTTTACTTAACAATGCGTGCTTCAAGCAACCCTTAACTTTGGGATTTGGCAAGTTCATACTTAATGCATATTCAACAGAGTTCACTTTTGATAAACACACAAGTGCATTAAATAAAGAAAAGTGTTTTCTACTTGACGCCGTTGACTCCATTGAAAAATAAGTCTCTTGTAACAAGGAAATATTATGTTTGCTAGTTGTTAACTGCTACAGATTTTTTTTGTATAAAAAGCATTATGTTATTAAGATTTCTGATTTATGTTATAAACAATAAAAATCTCTGCATATAATTGGATTGATGCCAAAATCCTAGCCAGTGCTGTTTAAAATAAATTTCGGAAGGTAAGTGCTACATCGTAGATTTGCTACGTCGTAGCTTCAGCGTAGCATTGCTACAAATATTCTTTAGACTGCGGTTTACCTACTATCTAAAATCACAAAAACATAAAACTATAAGTTATTAACGGAATGTATTTAGAATATATTTTTATGTCTGGTTCTTGAAAAGATAAAACATATTTTTAGGGAACATTAACTTTATTAGTCCTGTCGGAAAATTACTGTGTCATAGTCATAACTATTAATTTATTAGCCTCTTCTGTCTTCTATATATTAAAAAATTGCTTTTACTACATTCAAAGTATAACTAGATATTGGTTAAATTATTGATATAGTGATAATGTTATGTATGTTCTGGAGGTCTTCAGTTCGACTATCGGTCAAAACCTCTTTGCATTTGTATGAGGTAAAAACATAGTTTTCATATTAATACATACTATTCATGAGTTCAAAGTAGAACGTACCCGCGAAATTAGCTTTATTTGTGTAGATGGCACTTATGTATCGAAATCTATCGTGGCTTTGTATCACGGGATATTCAGTTTTAATACCAAGCTCTGAAGTTCATTTTCCTGTGAAACAATTACTGTTGTCCAATTTGCAGCATGATGCCCAAGCGTTTACGTTTATTTGACATTTCGTATGAGGAGCATTAGGTCATTATGTCAATATTAGCTCGTTAGAAACAGACGTTAGAACAACTTGTCATTTCTACGACTTGTCACTGACATGTCATTTATACGTGAGAGTAGATGAAAAATATGTAAAGGTTATTTTTATTGTTTTTATATAATATATATTGTTGCACAATCTCTGGTGTATGGTGTAATTGTTGCAGATCTTTACAACCGTACTGTGAAACATGCTCCACGATTTAAACGAGTGGCGGAGAGTTTCTTGGCAGTTCTTTTCGTCCGCTCTACCACCTTGATTTGGTTGTAAATGTAGAGTCGAAATTTTTGATAACTTTCGTGTGATTTTTTAACGATTCATTACCTATGTATAAAATAAAGATATTTTAGATTTTTGTTTTGTGTAATAACACTTTTTACTTGCACTAAGTGAAATTTGAATACAGTTAGACGGACAGTAGACGAACAAACAAAAAAAGGACATACTTTCAGATCATTCGGTTAGTTTCAATTACAACTTGTTTTGGGTGCTTAAACATACTATATGTATTTTAAACAAATATATACTAAAACAATTAAAAAATCTTCATATAATACATAGCTGTACCGGGGATCGAAATAATACCCCGGAGTTGATTAACTATTCTAGGTCTATTGAGTTTATGATTGTCAATTTTTTTTATATCACTTTTATAATAATGGCCTTTATTCGGAAAATGTACAATAAGCTACAATAGGTTAACAATAACTTTTCTTTTAGTTTCTCAATATCGACAAAAGTCTACTTCGGCTTTTTCTATTCGATTCAATCTCTCATTATCGTTGTACAGTCTTCCGAGTTCCCTTTATGTAGGCTTTTTTATAGAATCTACTGAAAAAAAAATTCTATATAGCGATAAGGCTATGTGTTTCAGTGTAAATATTGTCTGTTAGTGGCGCAATAAAACAGATTACTGTTAAAAAATAAAATCTAAAGCTAAAAGTCGCAGTTTTCAACACCACTAACACAACTTAGTCAAGTATTTTAACTTAATAGAACAAAATACAAAATAAGAAGATTTATTTGTTTTGCAAATCACGCATGAATAAACTTTTTCGTAGAATTTGTAAGAAAGTTATATGTATATTTATTATATTATTATTCTTATATTATGTTATATTTTATATGTTAACTTGTTAACACTTTACCATCAAGTTATATATAATCGGAAATTTATTGATAACAAACGCGCATAAATCTGGTTAAAGTGTAATTTATTATTGGGATTTTAAACCTTTTTATAATATTGGGTTATCTAGTAGTATATTGTTGCATAAAATTAATAAGTTTAAACGATCTAGACTTACCTCAAAACTATTTCGACCCAAATTGACCTCAATACAGTTGAATACCAGCCCTTGAGCCGAGAGCTACATCGTTTATTTTTAACAAACCAGAGTAAGAAAACTACAGACATTTTTATCAAGAATGTTTAACTTTATTATGTAACATAACAAAAGTTATAAATTAATATTCATTTTTCATCAAAGTAGTTTATCGAAATTTCAATTTCGAATTCTAAATTCAAATATAACAAATCTATACTAATAATAAGACAGTAAAAATCGAAAAACTGTACATTAAATATTTTTCAAAAAAACTGAAAGCAGGCAATTAAAGAAGAGTCATAGAAACCAAAAATATAATTTTTAGGAATTCTTGTCTGTCTGTCTGTCTGTCTGGTACGTTATAACTTCAAAACTACTGAATGCATTTGAACGCGGTTTTCATATAATTAGGAGCGTTGTCAAAAGTTTATTTTGTCAAAATCGGTTAAGAGAAAAAAAAGTTATGGTCAATTGAAAATTTACTTCAACCACTGCTTCAAAATTTTTAAACACTTATATTGATTGATTAGTTATATATTGTTAAATATGTTCTAATATAAGTTAATCTTAATATTAAAACTTATGAGAGGTAACAAAAATAACAAATAACGCAGTGCGCGCGGGCGCGGTTGAAGTGTTGAACAATGTGCTCGATAGATGGCGTTGATAAAATTCGTCATCAACCTAGGTTTATTTTATTTTTTTATTTCTTAAACCTATACAGCTTATCAAAAACAGTTTACACAATAAAAATAGATTAAAAATAAAGCCAAAATAAGGTTAAAATATAGAACCGGAAATAGAATCTAAGATCAGAAAAAAGAATAACAAAAAAAACACGTACAGAAAAGATTAAATAAAAATATATATAGACATGAACAAGTGGAACTATGTGTAGTACGAACATTTTAGTGTGTGAGTGTGTATCAGTGTGTGCAATGGTGTTGCTGTGTGAGTGAGAGTGCGAGGTTGAGTCTTAGTTTTTTTTTAAAGAACTTCTACTTAGGCCAAATATATCCATCGCGGTATTAAGATGCTCCATTGTGTAATGACTACCATGCAGTTCAACCTTAACGTTAATGAGGTTTACCTTTTATTATTTGGTCAAGCTAATAAGTAATAACCTCACAAGTACGTATTTCGTACTCATAACTCCGTAAGAATTTTCTTTCAACTCTTAACCGCTGAGGAGTTTTACCTTCCATCATCAGCTCATCCACATAAGAAGATGACTATCAGAATATAAAATTGTCAGAATAGTAATTGCCTGTACGTTAATTTGAAAGTTGCCCTCGATTTCCCTGAATCATCCGATCCTGTAAAGCTACATTATCCCTGAGTAACACGGGCTATATATAATTCCAATTGTAACAAGATTTTAGCCCGTGATAGACAGCCCTGTCGAGATCTTTAAAAAACGCTATATACTTGACCAAATTACACGTGGGCTATCCTCAATATACTAATTTGATTTCATATATTGACATTTTCAACCTTTTTGACATGGGCATGCCCACGACTGTATGTCATTTGATAAAAAGACATGGTGAAAGTCATGGGGACGGTCATGGGAACGGTCAAGGTGACGATCATGGGGGCGGTCATGGTCAAGGTGACGGCCATGCCCATGCCCATGCCCATGCCCATGCCCATGCCCATGCCCATGCCCATGCCCATGCCCATGCCCATGCCCATGCCCATGCCCATGCCCATGCCCATGCCCATGCCCATGCCCATGCCCATGCCCATGCCCATGCCCATGCCCATGCCCATGCCCATGCCCATGCCCATGCCCATGCCAATGCCCATGCCCATGCCAATGCCAATGCCCATGCCCATGCCCATGCCCATGCCCATGCCCATGCCCATGCCCATGCCCATGCCCATGCCCATGCCCATGCCCATGCCCATGCCCATGCCCATGCCCATGCCCATGCCCATGCCCATGCCCATGCCCATGCCCATGCCCATGCCCATGCCCATGCCCATGCCCATGCCCATGCCCACGCCCACGCCCATGCCCATGCCCATGCCCATGTCCATGCCCATGCCCATGACCATGACCGTCACCTTGACCGTCACCTTGACCGTCACCATGACCGTCACCTTGACCATGACCGTCACCTTGACCGTCCCCATGACCGTCCCCATGACCAAGACCGTCACCTGGACCGTCACCATGACCGTCTCCATGACCGTCCCCATGACCGTCACCATGCCCATGACCGACACCAAGCCCATACCCATAACCATACATCTATACTAATAATAAGACAGTAAAAATCGAAAATCTGTACATTTAATATTTTTCCAAAAAACTGAAAGGATGCAATTAAAGAAGAGTCATAGAAACCAAAAAAACAATTTTTGGAATTCTTGTCTGTCTGTCTGTCTGGTACGTTATAATTTCAGAACTACTGAACGGATTTGAACGCGGTTTTCACAGTTGGATTACATATAATTGGGAGCGTTGTCAAAAGTTTATTTTGTCAAAATCGGTTAAGAGAAAAAGAAGTTATGGTCAATTGAAAATTTACTTCAACCACTGCTTCAAAATTTTTAAGCACTTATATTGATTGATTAGTTATATATTGTTAAATATGTTCTAATATAAGTTAATCTTAATATTAAAACTTATGAGAGGTAACAAAAATAACCAAAAAAACGCAGTGCGCGCGGCGCGGTTGAAGTGTTGAACAATGTGCTCGATAGATGGCGTTGATAAAATTCGTCATCAACCTAGATTTATTTTATTTCTTAAACCTATACAGCTTATCAAAAACAGTTTACACAATAAAAATAGATTAAAAATAAAGCCAAAATAAGGTTAAAATATAGAACCGGAAATAGAATCTAAGATCGGAAAAAAGAATAACAAAAAAAAACACGAACAGAAAAAATAAATAAAAATATATATATACTCATGAACAAGTGGAGTATATTATGTGAAGTACGAGCATTTAAGTGTGTGTGTGTAATGGTGTTGCTGTGTGAGTGAGTGTGCGAAGTTGAGTCTTAGTTTTTTTTTAAAGAACTTCTACTTAGGTCAAATATATCCATCGCGGTATTAAGATGCTCCATTGTGTAATGACTACCATGCACTTCAAACTTTCATTAACGTTTTACCCTATGATTATTTCGAGTGAACACTACCTATACAAACAAGTAAAAGAAAACGAGTGAAGAGACGTTTAACGTTTGTCCGCATCCATTTTTCCACCAACATCCTTAACGTTAATGAGGTTTACCTTTTATTATTTGGTCAAGCTAATAAGTAATAACCTCACAAGTACGTATTTCGTACTCATAACTTCGTAAGAATTTTCTTTCAACACTTAACCGCTGAGGAGATTTACCTTCGATCATCAGCTCATCCACATAAAAAGATGACTATCAGAATATAAAATCGTCAGAATAGTAATTGCCTGTACGTTAATTTGAAAGTTGCCCTCGATTTCCCTGAATCATCCGATCCTGTAAAGCTACATCATCCCTGAGTAACACAGGCTATATATAATTCCAATTGTAACAAGATTTTAGCCCGTAAAAGAAAGCCCTGTCGAGATCATTAAAAAACGCTATATACTTAACCAAATTACACGTGGGCGAAGCCGCGGGCGGAAAGCTAGTAACTTATAAGACTTCAAGTATATACGGTACTTAAGTAGCAGCCAAGTATCAAATACAATGTCAATCTGTCACGTCATGCCGCGATTCTTAAAAAATCACCTGGAAAAAATAATTATTGAGAAAATTTTTCTCTTGACAAATGAGCCTTGAAAATTTAAACATTTGTATACCTAAAATTTCTTTACCGTATTTTTAAATTCAAATTTTCATGCTGCCTTAAGAAAATGTCACCTACGTGTAATATATAATTTAAATTTTTTAATTATGATTAATTTGGTGTAGTGGGTTGTATTCTTTTATACATATTGAATTATTAATATATACCTCACCACTACTGAGCATTTTTGTATGCTTTCTGTAACATTTATGTCAGATTCAACTGCTATAATCCGAAAAAAATATTTCACTGTAAATCAAACCAAGCGAACAATATCCAATTACTCAAACATTATGTCAAAAACAAATATAACAAAAATTCGAAGGGGATTTATAAGAAATGCCATTAGCAATTTAATTTCAGATGAATTCGCGCTTCGTAAAATCGCGTTTTTACATAATATTTTTTTATGAAATCATGCGTTTCACAATTTTAAAAACTCAGTGAACCTTATACAAAATAATAGCGAACGGGCTTTATATTAATTTAAGTACTTATTACAAAATTAAGGTAGGTGAGTTTTTATAAAACTACTATGAGTTGAATATCTATGATTAAATACTTTTATGACAAACTTCTCCAAGAGTCTAGGTCTATGCCCGGGCTGTGAATCTATGGACGGCATTACCTCGCTTGTATGCCTGTTGAACATTTGCCCCCTCTTCTATTAAAGTAATTAGTCCAATTATGACTATGTATTTATGTATATATATATATATATTGCTAAGCAATAACATAAATAAATAATAATATAAACCTAACACTAGCAATAGAAACAGATGACTTGGTCATGTGAGTGATATAACTTTATATGACAGCTATCGAGTTTCTTGCCGGTTCTTCTCGGTAGATAACTGTCCGAACCGGTGGTAATGTGAAAATTGACGATTCAAAAGTGTCTTTATAAAGACCTATTTGAAGATATTGTGAGTTTGATAAGCGATCTCCAGGCAAATTGTAATCTACATATTGATTGACGTCATTTTAGAGTTAAATCAATTTTAATCTTGAATTTGATGATAGAGTAAAAGTTAGGTAAGTTAGTTAGGAGAGAAGCTATCTATTATATTCTTTTAAACATACAATTGTATCAACAGATGTTTATTTTATCACTTAAACTTCAATAACCGACGTTAATTCTATGTTATTTTATTTATTTATAAAGTTAGACAATTTTTTACAGGTAAACATTAAGAATTAAAGTTTTATGTAACAAAATACACGATACAAAATAATCAGTATGATCAATATGTCATCGGGCTTTCAATGTTATCTCCACAAACATATACATCTGACGTGATTTTATACGGTTCAACCGATTAAATCACTTAGGTTGAATGAAGCTGAAAGGTATACTGTAAACCATATCGCGTCAATTTAGAGAAGTAGCTGAGGAACTCATCTTCGCATGAGAATTAAAGAGCTTCTTGCAATTGTTACATTAACTGTACTGAATATTTGATTCGTTTCTGTAAAGCTCACTTCTCGTTGAAGACTCGTTCAAAAAGTGAATTTATTTGGCACATTCAATTGTTTTGACGCTAACGGCCACATTATGTTTTCATTACAATTTGGTTGATTCAGTAGGCTGCTTAAATTGAATGGCAAAAAGTCGTGTAATTTCGCCTTTAGCCAGAGGGCCTTAAGCCGACTAGGCAGTGGATTTCTTTTGGTTGAGAAGGGGTTCTATTAGTCCTTTTGGAGGAAATGCATACCTTCTTACACAAAGCCTCGGCATTTGTTGTTTTGATTATGTATTAAAGTATTGTATAAATGTTCAAATATAAGAAGAAAACTTTAATCTGAGCCAGAAAATAAATATGGAATGTCGTTGTACAAACAGTTCGACAAGTCGTGTTGTTTATGACGTCATAAAACTGTTTTCCTTCGGAGTTTCCTCGATGTTTTCATTGAACAATTGAATTTCGATATAAGAAAAATGTAATATTTATAAATTATAATTATATAAGCGTTTAGGGATTGATTGATTTGTTTATGCTTTGTGTTACCGTGAAGTCTAGACACAAAGACTCATACAAGAGTAGACAAAATCATACAGGGAATCGTTAAACGCTAGATAGTTATTTTGAAAATAACAATGATATTTCGATGAATAAAATCGAGCGATTAAGTTATATTAATCAAATTCAATCAAAAATATATTTATTCATATACTAAGATACACTTATGAATCGTCAATCAAAGTCGTTATTTATTACATTTTTCGATTCTATATTTACTACCAGTTCCCAAATCAAGGGCGTAGAGCGGACGAGAAGAACTGGCAAGAAACTGTCCACCACCCCGTATTAGTTAGGTTAATATTAAAAATGGTTATGTAAAATGTCAATATGATTATGATACCATTTAAAGTAAGTCGGCAATTACTTTATTTTATTTAAAAATAAAAGCATAGTTTTTTTTTTCACTTCCATAAAAAAATGAATTATTGTTATGTTTGTTATTTACTTCTTAACCTCCATATTCTTTCCTAAATTACCTGATAGCACAGCTGGTTCCTTCTTCGTCTTCTTCCCGTTTTCTCCTCCTACTTCTGATGAACAGGTACGCAGCGATCGCAAACAAGATGGCCGCCAGACCGATACACAGTATCGAGACTAGTATTACGTCACGCACTTTCATTTTAACCTGGAAAAAGGAGAGTGTTAATAGCTGGACTTAGCCAGGCACATGGCCATATTGGTATTCTATTATCTACAAAAACATATCAGACAAATCCGGAGCTTATAATATACACGGTAATAGAATATTTATTTGCATATCATATATGACATATATTATTAGTGTCTTCAACATTTTTTTTATAGAAGATGGGGCAAACGAGCAGCAGGCCCACCATATAGATGAAGTCGCCGCCCATAGACACTCAGGCGGCTGGTAGCTCGTGAGTGCGTTGCCGGCCTTTAAAGGAAAATTAGGAAATGGGGGGAGGAAGAGGACGGGGGAGGGGAAAGAGTGGGCACCGGAAGATCTCACTCACCGAACGAAACGCGAGTACAAAATGAACAAAGTCCAATTGTATCACTTTACGCCGATTTTCTGTGAAAGAGTGGTATTTCTCCGGCCGTGCCTGCCCGTTCGGCTGAACCCTAAGTAACAGCATGGCACTCCCACTCAAAAATAATATGTGCCTTTCGTTAAGTTAGAAGAGACTGGATACCCCACAACACTGAGGTCTGAGTGGTATATAGATCTATCCTAGAGTAGCTCAAGTGTATGCTTTGTACAAAACATATAGTTAAAACAAACTTTATTTTTACAAAAGTAACACATAAGAGGTATATTATAAATTTGTGTATTTTTATTTATTTAATAAGGCACACCAACAAAACCACACATACATAACAAGAAAAACACAGAAGACATGTGTGTGCATAAATTAAGGTATGCACAGCATTACAGGTATGCATAGAAAAGAAAAAAATTGACAAACAACAAAACAATTATAAAAAATAATAATACACACTGAATATTACACCAACTATGAAATAAGAAAAACAATAAATAAACCTTTTGCTAAACAAGGTTTGGTTTGGCGAATAAGGTTTGCACCATTTTGAGTCTGAAGACATGGAGACCGTCACCAGGCATGTCACCGAATGCCGCAGCGTCGCATGTCTTCAGAGCATAGTTCACCGATGACAGACATCTAATAAGTGGACTGTTATAACCTACGTATGTCGTCGCTATGTAGATATAAAAAAGATTAGTTTTGTTTCATGTGCTTCTATCTAATAAACGAATATTTTAAAAAGTAATTTAAATAATTCCTGTAATTAAATAACACCTGTTTTTATATAATCATATTTAGATCATTGTTTGTCTATTGCTAAAATTACACAATTCATATTCGTCGCGAAGTATTAAGCTCGAGGCATAAGGCTTATCGAAATCGGGTTTTGGTATAATATCAAAAGAAAAATTTCTCCTTAAGAATAAGCAAGCAATAATTTATAATATCGTTACATATTTATGATAAAGGGAATTATTTATTTAATTTATTCTCTTAGAGACTTATAATAGAAAGATGGAATTGTATTTTTAAAAGTAAGAGCGATTATTAAAACTTACCAATCCAGGTAACAAAATAAGTAAATACGATATATTTTAAACATGCAAAAAAAAGGCATATATTTTTGTACAGTACATGTTTGCGCAGCCATTTTTAACTATTGACACCTTTAATATATAACATTATACGTTTATATATATCATATTTATATAATACATTATTAAATCAAATATGTAATGTCGGAAAGGATAAACTTTAGATGATCATTAGAATTTTTTACAAGAGTAAACCATGGTATAACATTTATTGAAACTGAAATAATGAATCTCCATATATCACCGTCATCCCCCATAAAAGCAAAGAAATATTTAAAAAAATTATCGTCAAGAAATAAATTAAAACCAAACATCAGGTAGAATGCTTAACGAATAGATGGCAATTATTTTCCACAAGAGTTAGTTTTCTAAGTACACTTTTCCTTTGAAGCCTAATGGTTTAATTCACTCCCGACTCAAAACACGTATTGACCGAACGTGATGCGAATGAACGAGTGAACGAATCGTTCACAATTATGCATGAGTGTGAACTTTTTATCAAGAGTGGTGTGTTTGTTTTAGTTATCAGATATCTGGATCAGTCGTTACCGTAAAGTATAAAATAAATCTTGAAATATGCAAAACAAATTTTTGTTTAGTGTCAAATCAGGCGAAATCTATACTAATAATAAGACAGTGAAAATCGAATGTCTGTACATTAAATATTTTTCCAAAAAGGAGGCAATTAAAGATGAGTCATAGAAACCAAAAAAACAATTTTTGGAATTCTTGTTATAAATCAATTAGAGAGTATACTTGCAAGAAACTCTCCGCCACTCCTTTAAATCGCAAGGCATAAGCACGCGAAGCTTTTAAACTATGCCTTAAAGGATTTATAATTTGTAAATATTTCGAAGTTCACGTCGAGTTCAGGCCTTCTAAGTGATATTTGTATTCATTAATGTATTTGAATTAATAATTCATATCGTTATTCTTAGAATAACGGTGCTTTCAAGACAAACCAGTTTTTGGTATTCGCAGTAAAATCGAAGTTTTCTAGGTATCATCAATTATATTAATAATTTTAATATACATCCTTTTCTAACTTAATTAGCCACACGTATTTAATATGTTGCTTTAAGGTTAAAGATGTGTGGTGAATTTTGAGTGCTAACTTTAATTATATATTTTTCACTTTTCGCACACATGTGTTCGGTGATACGATTATATGTGATATATAAATAAGTAAATACTCTTTACGTAACAACTTGACTAGTTATTAGAAACAGAAAATCATGTTATCATCTAGATTTTGAATGTCTGTCGACTAACACAAAATCAATATCTTCACTCACACACCCAGCATTGTAGCGAAAATAACGAAATATATAACTTCTTTCTAAATTTGTTTTTTTCTCCATGGAACTATGGAAGATATTGAGCCCCACAATTAACCCTAGTGTGGGTTTTAATAGTGTATGTCTTTGTATATGTTAGCATCTTTTGGAACATTAAATGATGAAAATGCTTATATTATATCACATTATATAAACTAAATTCGAAAAACATTTGCTATCGGCTCACCTTGAGTCTTACTTATTCTATTAAATCTATAGTCTTTTGTTAACGGAAATGAATGCTACATTTCTATTGAAATGTATATTTTATAAAAATTCCAGTCTTCATGCATTGGACGCAGTCCCCTACTATTTGCTTTAATATATCATTAAAGTGTACAAACGCACAGATTATACAAAATCTTGAGACCGACATAGTAAAAGCACCTGAGGTTGACGTCTCAATAGCCACAATACCAGTCTGTCAGATATGCAAGTCTTTAAGGCCAGAGCGGCATGCATTGCCTGCTGAGGTTTGTTTCCGAGCCTTCGTCAGCAATGCCCCATTCATATCCTAAGTTCATTTTCTTAACTTCGAACCAGAATGTGACATTTTTATGACAGGGTTAGAAAAGATAGTGGAATATAAGCGGTTGTAAGATTTAAGAAGAATTTAAATTGTAACTTTGTGTATGTTGTTTTTTGGCTTCAGCCTCTGGCACGATATATGGGATAATGCCCATAATGCGATTTAATTGATTCGATCCTCTATAAAAAAGTAGGCTTGCCAAAGATCGAACGACAAAAGTAAATTGAAAGTATATTGAGACCTCCTACAATTAAAGGTATTCTGAGTTTAAGTTAGGTAGAGAAATTGTATACATAGGAATTAAAATATTTACGTACTAAAAGCGCGTTTATTCAATCAACCCGATATTTCGGCTCCTTTCAAGACAACGTCACAGGGACTAGAGTCGGGAAAGTGTGTCAAATTATTTCTTTATGATCGTAAGTACTTTGTAAGCTTCCTCATCCTTTCGTCAGATGTCGTCGTTTCGCTTTCAATATATTCATCATAGAAGCAAGCATTAGGTGTCCAATGGTAGGGGTCTACAAGATTTAAGATATCGATGCCTCAGTTATATAACTGACAGACTGGAAGTACGCCAGGGATTTCATATCTTAATCTTCGAGTGTTTAATTAAATATTTTTAGTGTTTTGTTTTGTGGCTCAACCTATATTTCTTATATAGTATTGTCCTAAACTGATTATATATATCCGCAAGGCAACGAAGGGGTGCGCGTATCCCAGCAAAAGTAATATAGTCATGTAAGTACTTTGATTAAAAATTGTACTACAGTTTAAACAATACCCATGGTAAAGGTAGAAATATTCAATAGCGACTAACGAGCCAATTCACGGCCCACAGTTTCGACCACATTTTGGAGAAATTCAATTATTTTGACATTCATTTCGTGTACGCAGTATGTATTCTATTACGGGAAATCTATTAGGTCATCGAAATATCCAACGAGCAACTTTTTTGCCCAATTGCCCAGCAAATAAAGTGTCGCAAGTGGAACTGGATTGGCCACACTCTCCGGATAGACGACTCAAACATTTTTCCAAGCAGGCGCTTGACTGGAAACCTCAAGGGTAGCGGAAGTGGGGCCGTCCCAAACAGACATGGCGACGTACTGTTGCATATGAGGAGAAGGGAGCTATAAGACTTGCATCGAGATAAAATGCAAAACGTTGAATAGAGCGTGATGTAGGATCGCTGTGGATGCCCTCTGCCCCATCGAGGGGACATAGGATCATAAGGAAGTAAATTAGGTCATCGATGGACCACTTTAAAGTAAGAAACTATAACAGTAAAAGTAAAATTATTAATACTTACGCGTATCTGCTAAACTATATATTCTTTATTTTTAAATAAAAAATATTTTATTTCCAATATTGGCACTTAACTCGATTCTCGACCTTCGGGAAACAATTTCGAATTGCTTATTGAACATTACACCATTAAGCGAAAACAATTTCTTCAGATATACCGTGGTTCTGCCAAATAAATTACCATATTCTCACGAATAGATTTATTGGCATTTCATTTGACCCACAAAAGCCGTAATTTTCGTTCGTAATTTACGTCAGAATTACACAAAATAAGGTTCCTTCAGGTAATTTAAGCAAGAATTAATTACGTTCGAATTTCGCAGCTATATGGTTTTAACTATGTGATAAATTTTAAGGGACAGTGGGCAAACGAGCTGGCCACATTTTGCCAATACTTGTTACGGGCAATGACTTGAGCTTTTACAAAAAAACTCTTTATTAGGATTGCACTTAAAAGTATGTTATAACGTTTGTGTTTGGAAGTTGGATCAGGAATGCTTGTTGAGTGGAAAAGAATGACGTATTTAAAGGATAGATTTAGGGTTGTCTGACGGGAATAAACAATAAATACTTATATCTAATTATAATTAAGCTTATAACTAATGTGGGTATGTAACACAGTCCTCTATTGAGCTTTTAAAGTTAATAAATGTCTAGAATAAAGTGTTTCTAGTTGAAGACAAATGGTTCTTATAGTTTCCAAGTTGTTAACACAAAGTAATGTTTTGAAGTTAACCTTGCTTGGGCATTTTTCCAGAGAATACTATTTTTTCCTCGGAATGTATATTTCTTTAATTTATTTTCAGCTTAGTTTGCTGAGATCTACTTTGTCTAGCATGAGTATATCGACTATTTTTAGTTGTTTCGATTGACAAAACATTTTTAATAACAAACTTTGTGTTATATAAAGAGGTATTTAATTTTTATGTAAGCGTCTATCTACCAGTAAAATCACACATTCTACACAAGCGTTGAGAAGGAGCAGGTTTTAGTACTAAATTAAGTAAAATTTTAAATACTTTATGCACATTATGCACTTAATAATATATATATATATATTTTATAGAAGAGGGGGCAAACGAGTAGGAGGACTTCACCATTCAGGTGAAGTCGCCGCCCATAGACACTCACGCGGCTGGGAGCTCGTGAATGCGTTGCCGACCTTAAAAGGAAAATTATGAAATGGAGGTATAGGGGAAGATGACGGGGGAGGGGAAAGGGCGAAAAATAATAATAATAATACTGTATCTATTATACAATATTATTTAAATATATTTTTGTTAGTTATTAAACTAGACAGAGAGTTATTGTCTTTATTAAGATGCCAAGATGGTTGCGTTATATAGGAAACTTTTCTGACCCTTTTCATTTTCTCATTTAAGACATTAAGCCTCAAGGAATTTTCTTCGAAAACAGGGTCTCAAAAGCATAATTTAGAAAAAAATTGTTTTGCACACAAAGGCCATTGTTACCGAAACAAAGCTAAGTGGTAGCCCAAAGAGGGCCTGACAGTTTCTGCGTCAATGCGACGTAACGCCGATCGATCCAAGTGCCTTTACTAGTTCTAGTGAACTGGCTCAAGTTTTTCGGACATACGAAACATTTATGTGTGTATTATTAATATTTTTTGTTAACAAGGTAAGACTACATACATAATCAAGAAAATATAACTCTTTAAAAATACTATTTATTTAAACATATTTGAGCGTATAGCTACAATATTTCTTTTTATAAACTTATAGTAAAGATTTATTTAGTTTCGAACATCTTTGGGGACAGCCTAAGTATGTAAAAATAATATAAGTTGTCTGTGATCTTTCAAGGAATACGCTAATAATTGTAATATATAACATTCCTATGTCACAATGTTCGTTCCCGTACTCCTCCGAAACGGCTTGACTGATACTCATGAAATTTTATGAGCATATTGAGTAGGACTGAGAATCGGCCAAAATTTATTTGTAATACCTCATAGTAATGGTTATTTTATCTCTTATTTTAGGGATTTGTGGAGGGTTTTTTTAGTATCTCACTCTTTTGGTCGTTGACTGACTTTTGTGGTTATCGAGAAATGTGTGTGTCAACTGACTTTGTGTGGTTAAATAAATAGTTATCTTATTATTTGGTTTTTAATATGAATTTATTTAAATTATATTACATGTAGTTCAGTAGTTTATCAGTTGTGTTAGCACCCATAACCTAACTTGGGCTTAAACAACCGTGTGTGTAAGCTGTCCTGATATTATTTTAAAAAAAAACAACAACCAAACAGAAAAACTAACTTACCGTACGAGTATTTAACCAAACCGTAGTAATATTTAACGTTTATACGCGATAGTCTACTAAGCTGACCAATCATTCACAGATAAAATATGTGTCGGCGACTAGGAATAGGAATTAGTATTATATAGAATAAATTGTGTAAAAATATAAAGTCCATAGATAAGTAACTGAGAAAAACTAGTACATAAGTATAATTCTTAGACTTAAGTTAATAAAGGAACGCCAACCAACTTGAAAGTAGGGAGTTGTGCGTTAATTAAGCTAAGGTTATATAATGTATGACGTACTAGTTTTAAGAAATAGTAAAATTGGCAAAATGTTAATAAATGCGCTGCTTCGCCTAGAGGTAAACTTTAACGGTCGCATAGCTCTCGGTGGGGTGTAACATGTTGCAAGGGCTCCGATACGACGAAAGCCCCGCCCACAAATGAACCTCGGCGGGGGTGTAGCGGGGAGCGCTCCGTAACGATGTAGGAGCTCTCGTCGCGGTATAATGATCGAGGTACCTAAGCTCCCCGAGATCTATGCGACACTCTCTCACACGGCGCGACCTCAACGGATCAACAACTAGGCGGAGCAGTACGAACAAAGAAGCCTTTCACTCCTCCGAAGACCCAAGACTACGGCATCGCCCTTCTACACCTTACGTACTAACAGGGGTGCGTGGGCCGAACGAGACCAGCGCATATACGTTCGTTCGGCAACTCCGTGGCGTCAACGATCACCGGTCTTACAAGCCAGAACAGTTACGGACGGCTTGGTTATCGCACTCTGTATCACACTGACATTGTGCAGGCCTCGCCGCTCCGATTAACTACCTGATCGGCCACAACATTTGGTCCTTCGAGCCGGATCCTGTAAAGAAATCAAGAAGATGCCAGTCACGAGGTCACAACGTGGGATGCAGCAAGAATCAGCCGCGACTGCCACCACCTCGCCCGAAATCACGTCGGAATCGACTCGGGTTACGGTGGCGGATATCTCCAGGGAGCAGTCGACGTCTGCGGGCGCAGCTAGCCAGCCAGGTCAAGACTCGACCTTGGCACCAGCGGGTTTCACCCGGCGAGCTTCGTCCAGGGTCGTATCAAAGGCCAGTTCCAGAAGGCAAGCCGCAGCCAGGGAAGAGCTGGCGCGTGCTGAGCTACAAGAAGCTCAGGCGGCGACGCGTTTAGCCCGTATACGGCTAGAGATGGAAACCGACGAGTCAGATGACTCCGTCGTTGAAGTAAATGAAGAGGACCGCGACGAACAGATTCGCAGTTGGATGCAAGCTTCAGACCCGAGAGTACCGACAGGGAAACCGGAATTGAAAAGCGATGCGCAGACAATAGCCGAAGCTATTAAGGAAGCCATGGCGACTACAGCTCCTCAACCAAAGTATATTCAGGAGCTGCCTACGTTCGAGGGAGACAGCGCTGAGTGGACGGCATTTCGCGTCGTCTACGAGGATACAGCGCCATTATTCTCGAGCGTACAAAACATGGCTCGGCTGCGCAAAGCTATTAGGGGTACAGCGAGGGACAGTATCAAGAGCCTACTATACTCAGAAGTGAAGCCAGAAGAAATCCTCACGGCACTGCGGCGAAGATTCGGGAGACCCGACGCGTTGGTGATGGCAGAATTAGAGAAGCTGAAGGCGTTATCTCGGGTTACAGAGAACCCGCGGGATATATGCGTCTTCGCTAGCCAAATAAGCAACTGCGTAGCGTCAATCACCGGACTGAAGAGGCCACAGTATTTACACTCACCGGAGCTAGTGAAGACAGTGCTTGAGAAGTTACCATCGATTCTTAAATTTCGATGGTACGACTTCACGGCTTCCAGAGATGAGGATTCCTTCTCGAGCATACAGACCATCAGCGACTTCCTCAACCTAGAAGCGGACAAGTGCGGAGCGTTCGCAATTATAGAAGAAAATCAATACTTGAAGCCGAGCGCAACGAAGAGGCCGATAAGGCAGGCGGCTCATAACGTCACCGAATGCAACAGCAAGGACAAGGACGAAGTCAAGTGCCCCGATTGCGATGGCCCTCATCGCCTTGCTGATTGCCAACGATTTTTAAGAGCGGCGGTCAACGACAGATGGGAGACCGCGAAAAGATTGAAAATCTGCTTTAAATGCCTTATCGGCAAACACAGGAAGGAAACGTGCCGAAAACCACCGTGCAGGATATGTCGTAGATGGCACCACAATCTACTACACGTGACTGTGGAGAACGAAGCGCACCGTAATCAAGCAGAGCCAGAGACAACCGCCGCGGTCAACACCATAAGGACGCCGAAGGCGATTTTGAAGATTGTGAAGGTGGAGGTGTTCGGCCCGACTGGGAGTAAGATAATACTGGCACTACTGGATGAAGGCTCGACAGTCACGCTGCTGGACGAGGACGTCGCAAGAAGCATCGGCATTCAAGGCCCCTACCGACCGTTAACAATCGAAACTATCGGTGGGGGACAAATGGAGCAGCGAGAATCTATGACGCTCGACTTGGAATTAAGAGGCCTTAAGCAGGAACGTCGAAGCGTTCTCAAGGGAGCTAGAACCATAAAGGCACTTAAACTGGCTCCTCAATACATCGATAAGAAACGCTTAAAGAGATACAACCATTTACGTAGCATACTTCAGGATGTGTGCTACGAAGGTGAATCGCCGAAGCTACTCATTGGGCAGGACAACTGGGAATATATTGTCACACTGCAGCTAAGAAAAGGTAAACAAGGGCAGCCAGTAGCATCGCGAACGAAGCTCGGATGGGTCTTGCATGGCGCGGACAGCGGTTCTTCATCGACGGTGAACTACGTAAACGTATGTGCGCACACCTGCGTCGTAGAAGATCAAATAGACAAAATTATAAAAGAACACTTCTCAATCGAGTCACTGGGGATTCAGCCGAAGAAGCCTTCAACCGACGTGGAGCAACGAGCGCTTCGCGTGCTAGAGAATACTAGCCAGCGCATGGAAGACGGCCGATTCAAAGTTGGGTTGCTGTGGAAACATGAAGACTTGCGACTCCCGAATAACTACGCTTCAGCTCTAAACAGGTTCCGAGGAACGGAGAAAAAGCTGCAAAAGGACTCTGACTTAAGGAAACAGTACCAAGCGCAGATTGAGAACCTGTTAAGAAGCGGATACGCCGAAGAAGCGCCAGCCGACCGCAACTCAGCTAGAACATGGTACCTACCGCACTTTCCAGTAGTGCACCCTGTGAAGAAAAAGCTAAGAATCGTGTTCGACGCCGCAGCCAAGTACGGCGGGGTCAGCCTCAACGACGTCTTGCTATCTGGACCAGATTTGCTGCAGTCGCTGTTCGGTGTGTTGGTGCGTTTTCGGCAAGGCCCCGTAGCGGTGGCTGCTGACATCAAGGAGATGTTTTTGCAAGTCCGGATAGCGGAAGAAGACAGAGACAGTCTCAGGTTCCTGTGGAGAAACAACGGAGAAGCGATCGTGAAGGAGTACCGAATGACTTCGGTCGTATTTGGAGCTGCATCGTCACCCTGCACGGCGATCTTCATAAAAAACAAAAATGCGAGAGACTACGTCAGCAAGTACCCGGAGGCCGCCCGAGCCGTCGAACGCAACCACTACATGGACGATTATCTACAGAGCTTTCATAGTGTCAACGACTGTAAACGAATAATGAAACAAGTCGACATAATCCATAAAGCGGCGCGCTTCGAGCTACGAGGCTGGGCTTCGAATAAGAACGAAATCGTGGAAGCTGGCGGTGAAGAAGTGCATTTGGGCGACGACGAAGAGAAAACTCTGGGGCTGCGCTGGCTGACGCACGACGACCACCTGGGCTTCAGGAGTCAGCTCCGCAAAATACGCGAAGAAGTAGCGACTGGCGTACAAACGCCTACGAAGCGAGAGGTCACGGGTGCGGTCATGTCCACGTTCGATCCGCTTGGATTGCTGGCGCCAATTCTAATACAAGGGAAAAAGCTAATACAGAGTTTATGGCGAAGTGGTGTCGGATGGGATGATGAGATTGCCGCAAGTGACATCGCGGCATGGAGAAACTACCTCGTCTGCATTGAAAAGATGCGCGACATAAAACTGCCGCGGTGCATATCACCTTTTTCCACCGAGGGGGAGCTGCATACGTTTTGCGACGCTAGCGAAACAGCGTATGCAGCTGCGGTTTATTGGCGATCACGCGAAGGAAATCGCTATATAACACGTCTTATCGCGGCTAAGGCGAGGGTGACACCGCTGAAACCGACGTCGATGCCTAGACTGGAACTACAAGCGGCCGTGTTGGGAAGCAGGCTCACCAATTCTATTGAAAAGGAAATCGACCTAACCGTCAACAAAAAGATATACTGGTCAGATTCTAGCGTCGTGCTGTCTTGGATTAAGACCGACCCACGAACTTTCAAAACCTTCGTGGCGCATCGGTTAGCCGAAATTGAGGAGACATCGAAGCCTTGCGAGTGGCGCTGGGTGCCAACCGCGCAAAATCCTGCAGACGACGCAACCAGAGATCCGCCTGAGGGTTTCAACGCTCAGCACAGGTGGTTCAACGGCCCGGATTTCCTGCAGAGAGATGAAGACAAATGGCCTGCCGCGAGATGCTTCTCTAAGGAAAAAACCGAAGAGGATAAGATAACAGAGAAGGTCAACGCGATTCGACAGGCTGAGAGCATTCCACTTCCCGAACGATTTTCCTCATGGTCAAGACTGTGGCGATCAACGGCACGAGTTTTACAGTTCATCGACTTGTGTCGGAGGCCAGAAAAACGATCCGAAGATGTGCCAAAAGGTGAAGCGCGGACGTCAAGAAAGCGTTTCTACGTTCCAATTGGAGAGACGCAACTACGACGCGCCGAGGACTTGCTGATTAGACACAGTCAGAGGGCTAGCTTCGGGCAAGAGATAGAACGCCTAGAACGAGGAAAACCGATCGCGAGCGGAGGCCAGTTGAAACAAATAGACGTCGCGCTAACGGACGGCGTGATTAGACTTCGTGGCAGAATTAACGCGATCGCGGGCGTTGGTCACGACTATCGCTCACCGATCTTATTGGACGGCCGAAGTCCTATTGGAAGACTGATAGTAAAACGTTATCATTGTCAGTTTAACCACGGAAATCATGCCACCGTTATGAACGAGATAAGACAACGCTATTGGCTAATTGGCTTAAGATCAGTGTTACGCAGCATTCAACGAACGTGTCAAACATGCAAAGCGCTCAAGGCGAGGCCAGCGGAGCAACCGGCAGGTGACTTACCGGCGGAGAGACTACGTCATGGCGAGCATCCTTTCACGTGCACCGGTGTGGACTACTTCGGCCCTATGCTTGTCACAATCGGGAGGCGAAGAGAAAAAAGATGGGGCGCACTCTTCACGTGCCTCACTACCAGAGCAGTCCATCTAGAGATGGTGCCTAGCCTCAGTGCCGATTCAACTATCATGGCACTAAGGAGATTCGCAGCGCGACGAGGAATGCCGAAGGTCATTTACTCTGACAACGGGACAAACTTCGTGAAGGCCGACAAGGAGCTTCGCCAAGCCTTACAGAACATACAAAACGAGGAGGTAATTGTCGAAGCGGAAAGAATAGGCGTGCGGTGGAAATTCATACCACCGGGGGCGCCAAATATGGGAGGCGCCTGGGAGCGCCTAGTGCGCTCTATTAAAACCGCACTAGACGTGACCCTGAGAGAACGAGTCCCCAAAGAAGAGGTACTACACACGCTGCTGCTGGAGGCGGAACACATGGTGAACTCAAGACCGATCACCAACCTATCCGACAACGACGAAGAGGAGGCGCTAACTCCCAACCATTTTCTTATTGGGAGATCTAGCGGAGCGGCGCGCATCGGTAGCTTCCCGGAGGCCAATCTGGTCGGCAAAAACGATTGGAGGACTGTGCAACGACTAGCCGACAACCTTTGGAATACCTGCCCACACTGCTGCCGAGACGAGCGCAGGGACGAGCAGACAGCGCTCAGTTGCAGCCAGGTGACGTGGTCCTTATTGTCGACCACACTCTTCCACGATGCACTTGGCCCAGAGGGACGGTCCACACTACCTATCCCGGGCCAGACGGACGCGTACGGATCGTGGATGTTAAGACAAGAGGCGGAGTGCTGCGGAGACCAACGTCGAGGATCGTGCTGTTGGTGCCAAAGAAGTCGCCGGGCAAAGAAGACTGTGCTGCGCACGAGGGGGAGAATGTCGGCGACTAGGAATAGGAATTAGTATTATATAGAATAAATTGTGTAAAAATATAAAGTCCATAGATAAGTAACTGAGAAAAACTAGTACATAAGTATAATTCTTAGACTTAAGTTAATAAAGGAACGCCAGCCAACTTGAAAGTAGGGAGTTGTGCGTTAATTAAGCTAAGGTTATATAATGTATGACGTACTAGTTTTAAGAAATAGTAAAATTGGCAAAATGTTAATAAATGCGCTGCTTCGCCTAGAGGTAAACTTTAACGGTCGCATAGCTCTCGGTGGGGTGTAACATGTTGCAAGGGCTCCGATACGACGAAAGCCCCGCCCACAAATGAACCTCGGCGGGGGTGTAGCGGGGAGCGCTCCGTAACGATGTAGGAGCTCTCGTCGCGGTATAATGATCGAGGTACCTAAGCTCCCCGAGATCTATGCGACACTCTCTCACACGGCGCGACCTCAACGGATCAACAACTAGGCGGAGCAGTACGAACAAAGAAGCCTTTCACTCCTCCGAAGACCCAAGACTACGGCATCGCCCTTCTACACCTTACGTACTAACAGGGGTGCGTGGGCCGAACGAGACCAGCGCATATACGTTCGTTCGGCAACTCCGTGGCGTCAACGATCACCGGTCTTACAAGCCAGAACAGTTACGGACGGCTTGGTTATCGCACTCTGTATCACACTGACATTGTGCAGGCCTCGCCGCTCCGATTAACTACCTGATCGGCCACAACAATATGTATATAACAACAGTGGGAAAATGGTCCAGGGAATAAATATTACTGTGTTGTTTCATTCATAAATTCATAGTAAAAGCAATGATGTGTAACCAAAAGCATGTTAAATAGTTAACTGCTAAGTTATATTCAAAATACGAACGCTAATAGCCGAGTAGCAGGGTAGCGTGTGTTTTTAAATTATCTCCGTAAGCCAGTGGTTCAAACGAAGCATAGTGTTACATCTGTAAACCCTAAAGGTAAGTCAATTAATATTGATATCAATCGTAAATGAAATTCAAAAAGAAGAAATCTTTTTTTATTACTAAAATAGTAACTAAAATATAAGAAAATTCGTATAAATAGTAGAGTTAGAAAAAAATCTTGTTTTTATATTTTTTTAAACTTATTATCAAGCACCATCACGTTATGGAACCAGTTGTCTTCTTGGGGGTCCTTGATGAAAAGAGCGTAGGCTTGTACCAAGGCCGGCAGGCCAGCCACGTAAGTCGTAATCCACAGCTAGGGGCGGCGACTTATCTATGCCGATCAGAGTGATGAAGATCATATTATATCTATACCTCATGCCTTCTACTCCTTTGCCCCCTTTTATATAAAATAAATATGCGTTAAGTAGTTACTTTAATTTGTAGAACAATAAAGGGCCACCTACGCACGCGGTAAATTAGGTATTCAAAGGCGAGTGTTTCTTGGCAACCTGCTGGCTCGTTTGGTCTGTTATCTTTAAAAAAAATGTAAATCTTTTATTAGTAAGGACTCACTCTATGTAAATAATAGACGTCAAATATTATTGGCTATGTCGGCGCATACCTCAATTAGATGTCAGGTTGATTTTTAGTTGTCATAAATCAATCTAGCGAAGCGTCATGGTCGATGGTAGTGGGGGGCTTCTCGCACCTCACTTGTAACGAATCGCCAATTTCAATGTCAATTGTGACGAATTGTGTGGGGCCCTCCTGTCCCTTCAGGTACTTACTTACTTACTAGAGTCCTAAGGCCCCACGTCGGGGCATAGGGCAGAAAAGATAATTGGGTAGACGTATATGTATTGCGACGACTGCTGAAAATCAGTGTAGAATGTAATTTTCACACAAATCCTGAGTGGTCCATTTATCCAGTGCAATATGTTTGTATATCTTTTTAAATATATAATTTAACATTTATGTATATATTTTTATTGTAGTAATTTTATTAAATTGTTTTTTGTTTAACACATGAGTATTATTTGTTAGCTGTAAGTTAAGTTAATTGCTTTGTAATATTTTGCACATGTGTGTGTGTTAATAAATGTGTTTTATTTCTTTCTGTGTGTGTTCACTATTTATCATCATCAAAAATATGTAATTTACTATATTATACTTTGACTGGCCATAAATAGTGTTGAAGTTAAAATATAAACCAAATGTCACTTTGAAATTTGGAATCTGTCTCTTTTATATCATTCATAATGTTGTCTTATTTACGCGCCAATATAATATAAATTTTCTTATGATATGACAAGAACCGAATACCTGTAATTGCATTAGACACAGTAGCTGGGTGTGGTGACAAATGGAAATTTTTAAAAGCTCCGGCTTAACAGCTTATACGTACAATAAAACCTCTTTTTGTGAAACTGTCAAATGAGGCCACGTAATGTTACCGGGCCACCGTCCAAGTACCGCGCTTGCATTTCACCGGTCTTATGTATGCAGGTAAAACCGCAGGCAAAAAAACCTGTAGAAATGGAATAATATAAATTTGCTTTTAACATAATAATAAAATATTTACCATTAACACAGCATTGCTTTTATAAAGTCATAAAACTTTTACCATTCGGACGAAAAAGCGAGAGAATTTTTCAATTTTTTTTTGTGGTATAAATCATATTATTAAGATATAAATTTAATTTTAATATACATCAACATACAAAACATTGGGCTGCTCTTTGAATTTAGATAAGTTCATGACAGATAGAGAAGCACTTAACTTTGTTTTTCAAAAAACGATCCATGTGCCAAAATTGTATGGAATGCTACATATAGAACACAATAATTGTACAATAGTTTGATTCCATACGAAGAGCCTCGTCATTATCATCTTTTAATACACTTCTTCGTAACTAAACTACCCTATTTTGTAATGTCCTTAATTATATTTAAATTAAATGTTTTTAACTTAATTTAATGTATGTTTGTTTTGTTTTGTATTCTACTCACGTCTTTAGTCCAAATATATATGTATCCATTCATTTTGATGGTTGCCTGAAATCACTTATGAGCGATAAGGTCGCCCGTTGCTCTTATACGTACTAACATTATTTACTACTGTTTAAATGCTACAAAGTGTGAATACATAAATAGTTATGCTTCAAATATCAATCCTTACATATGTAGAATTGCTAAATCAAATAATTTACCAAGTAGGTACGATTGTAATATGAAACGAAAATAATAATTTGCCTACGTATGTAATATTTTAATCATAATGGCAAATATGGCACGCGACGTGCACGAAGCGGCAACCTCGCAAACGGCACGTGCGACGCCACGACGCGCGGCATTCATTGCTCATGCAGGACGCAACGCAAGATGGCGGTGAGAGCGGTGGATTTTGTTCGTATTATTGAACAGTACCCGTGTTTGTACGATAACAGACTAGCGGAATATTCTAGAAAGGATGTCACAGATCTAGCCTGGAACGAAGTATCACATTTAACGAACACGTCTGGTGAGTTGTTTGTTTATTTCGATTTCGTTGCACTCATGCGTGAATAGTTCGGCGCGAAATTTCAAAACTTAATCTGTCAACTGTCAAATATTTATGTGTATATTTTTTAAGCAGTTTTGTAGGGACAATGGAGTTTTACATAAATAATATGTTACTATAGGATTTTAGGTTATTTTTAACTATGTCAATACAGTTACTTTTGCCAACTCAAGATATATTATTAAGCATTCGTTCCTAATTACTTTTATTCGCCTTCCGCAATTAAATTCATTCTGAAGGACGCCCTATTAATTGCTTTGTTTTTCGGTTTCATTGTTTTCTTCTAATTAACAGTTGTATATTTGAATCTCGAAAAGCATATACATTAAAATGCTTAAGTAGAACTGAAAATTATAATTTGTTATGTTTGATTATAACAAAACTATAGAGTATGATTATTTAATCATGCTTCATGCCGCACCGTTGCATTACCGTTTCTTATTGGTATTGTATGTAATCAGATCTTAATTTACAGTATGCGAATGTCAAGTTAAGTGGAGAAATATAAGGAATGGTTTCGTACGGAGTCTCAAATCGTTGCCTCATGGCAAACAAAAAAAATTGTATCACCTACACGAAGAATTGCAGTTCATCGTGCCATTTATAAAAACAGTTGTACCAGACATAAAACCCTCGTCAGATGACGAACCTGTGGAGATTGAGGTAGAGCCTCTCACCACAGAAAAACCACCGACAACGCCCGTCTCCAATTTCAAAAGACGTAAAATAAAAAAGTTCAGATTGGAGAGGCCTGATTTTTCCTGGATTAAAAATATTAAAAGTGAAAATCCAAGGAAAATGTTTTTACTTAGTCTCCTGCCGGATGTGGAGAAGTTGACCGAGGAACAAATGCGCAAGTTTAGAATTAAAATGTTACTGTTACTTGAGGATCTACACATGGACACTGAAGAGACGGAAAGTTAGCTGACAATGTACAAGCATGTTACATCTATTCAAATATCTTTTTGTTCCACGGGTTTTAACCACTACATTTGAATTTGGAATTTGGATGATATTTGTGTTTCCATTACCACAGAGGTCGTATCAAAAGATACTGGCTGTTAAAAAAACGCACGAAAACTAGACAAAATATTTTTAGTATTGCTTGTTCATTATATATATATGTTATTTATCGTTATTTTTATTTATGGTAAAACAATGGCTATTTAAGCAGAACGTAAAAGAGACTTAATAAAAATAAGTACTTCTTATTATTTGTTTTATAACGAACGCCAATAAATATATATTTACACTAATAAATTCTAATTAAAAAAAAAACTTTAAACTTTTCACATTATTCAGAACAAAGACTCGGACTCACAAATGTATCACTAACCTTCAACTAAATAAGCCTTTGACATATGTGAATGTCAATTAGGCTAAACGGAGTGACAAAGCCGCTATTAAAATAATTGTAGCCTTCAAAATTGAACCTTCATTTGTATGCAAAATCCTACACGTACATGAAAAGCTCTCACGAAAACTTAACACTTCTTCCATAAGCTCGACCCGACGACAAGTGTTACAATATACATATATTATACATGTATAGTTTTTTATGTATTGTTAATTTATGAATTTAAACAATCCGTTCAATTCAATTGTATTTATATAAATACAATTGAATTGAACGTCAAACTTCAAATAGCAGAGCGTTTTTAAATAATTCAAAAATGGATTATCCTAACGCGGATGAAACCATAGAGAACTAATCTCTAAATAAAAGTTATGAATCATTCTCATGGAATTCCTGTTCCTATACACACCAGTTAACGTACAGAAGATCCACGCCAATCAATCTTTTGTCTTCAATCGAGATATTAGTTCGGTCATTAGCCAATTAAATTATGGACTTAAAGGGTAAATGGAATTTGAAATAACATACTACATAGAACTTTGTGTATCCTTTTGTGAATTCTATATTTAAAAATACGTATAACTTAATTGAAATGAGTAAATGTTAATTCTGCCCCAGAACATCTGATCTTCTGAGAACAATTTTGAATGATAACAAACGCCCATAGACAATTCGCACTTCGAATTATAGTAAACAAAATGTTAAAAACCTCGCGTTCCTCGCGTTCGGAATACAGATTCGTAATATTCCGAATTGAGATTCAAATAAGCAATTACGAATTCTTTTAGTCGAATAGGCAATTATTATGATTGCTTATTTAGGATTTTTATTATCAAGATATTTTACGATACTACGGACAATCTATAAACATTTATGGAAAAGGCTTTTAGAAATCTAACCAGACAGTTGTCTTTTTTAACATTTAGCCTTTAGAATAAGCGAGCGATAACTGAGGTGCGAATTACGAACACGTGTATAGGTTTATATGAGATATCTTTGTCATGACAGTTGATGTCAACCTAGCGGCACATCATTGTCGCTGGTAGTAAAAGCAGCCATCTTGGACAAATCGAACGAGACGGCGTGAGCAGCAAGCCAACGCAGCACGATTGTAACGAATCGCTCTGTATTATTGCCATCAAGTTAATTCGAAAGATAATGAATTGATTCTTGAATGTAACGATTATATAGTCGGAAAAACGTGTAAAAATTGATGATCTGGTGTTATTTTTATGCAAACTTAGGTATTTGAATTATAACATAAAGACAGTCTATTTCTAAGCTTACAAACCCGCGTATTCATAAGGATATGATTTCTTCCTTTTGGTGTAAACAAATGGCATATTATGCTTACAATTAAATATAATACTTTTAAAATTAATAACATTATATATCAGTCTTTAATTAATAACCTATTTTTAGTTTCTATCTTTAAATATATTTACGAGGGACCCTGAAAATCACAGTAAAAATTTCACACAAAAAGATTCTAACTATGCGAATAACTTTTAACAGGAAATGTAGGCGGATGGAAAATTATGCCTAAATTTTGACAACCGCCAACGACAAATTTGTTCCTGTCCATTATGGCACTCAAAGACATTTGAATTTAAAATTTTCGATAAAGTACCCAGCGTATTGGGTCTTAAGAGTTATTATCTTAAAGTGAATGAGACACGCCGAAAATTAATATTCGAATAATGGTACTGTTAAATAAAAAACATACTATACTTAAGTTAACTATGTGAAGAAAAACAATTGTCATTTTTTTTATAGAAGAGGGGGCAAACGAGCAGGAGGCCCACCATAAAGGTGAAGTCGCCGCCCATAGACACTAACGCGGCTGGAAGCTCGTGAGTGCGTTGCCAGCTTTTAAAGGAAATTTGGGAAATGGTGGGGTAGGGTAAAGGATAGGCACCGAAAGATCTCACTCACCGAACGAAACGCGAGTACAAAATGAACAAAGTCCAATTGCATTACTTTACGTCGGTTTTCTGTGAGAGAGTGGTATTTCTCTGGCCGTGCCTGCCCATTCGGCTGAAACTCTAAGTATGGCACTCGAGTGGGACTCGAAAATTATCTTTCGTTTAATAATTAAATTAATTAAAAAAACAATGGGTGTAATAAGGACGAAAATTTATCAATTGTAAGTACTTTATTTCTTAAGTAAACCTTAATGTCTACGTTCTAAAGCCTGTTAAATAAACTTAGTGTAATTAAATACCAATAGATGGCGCATTCTATTATATTCTGAAGGCATCACGGGGGATGCGTCATTCCATTTGTCAATACCAACTAAACATATTTGCTTTTGGTTACTTTAAAATGATTAAATTTATTGAACATCAATTCGAATTGCCAGTTATGGCAAGGAAAACAAACAATATTAACGTAAATTTATAGTATAATAGTCCATTATTGCTCACAGGTTGCCGAATTCGTTAGCTTTGTGATTAAATCTTGCCACGATCCCATAGTTCTAACTTCAAAACCGTATTAGCGAGAAACGCCGCGCAGTGCGGCTGACTTGTAGAACTTAATTATAGCCAATCAGCTCCTACACAGCCTCCATTAAGCGCAAATTGATATTATAAGTCACTTAGAGAAAATCTAGAGTGCTCTTAATAGGTATAGACTGTCTATATAACCTCTAAACTCTATTTTGACGAAACTTGGTATGTTATTTCAGTTAAATATTCATTTCTCAAAGTCAAATTGTTTATTTCGGATGAAGGAGACCGATTAAACAAGGTTAAATAAGTTTTGCTTTAGGACATTTATTGCAATTGAAATACGAAAGCCGATGGTATTTTGTGATTGAAAAAATATTACAAAAATTTACATAAAGATTTATTTAGAAAATGTAAACTCAAACTCAAAATATCTTCATTCAAGTAGGTCTTTATAAGGACACTACTGAATCGTCAATTTTTACACTACCGGTTTATAAGGCATCTACCGAGAAGAACCGGCAAGAAACTCGATAGATGCTTCTTTAAAATAAACATTCAATACAAAATTTTGTTACAATTCACTTACAATTCAAATAACAAAACATTGTAAGGCTACTCAAGAATTAAACTGTCCCGATGTTGAGCCAATTGTCGACACAATAAAGGGATCTTTGTCCTCTGAAATTCGTTTACGGTATAGTATGCCTTTTCAACCAAAACTTTGTGTTAAAAGAATTGGTCGAGATCATTAATCCCCAGAGAGTTTGTCTTAAGGAAACATGCAACATTTGAGTCTGAAGTTAACAACAGCTTGGTTAAACAGATCTCCAATGATACTCTAGGGTCTGACGGTCGGATACCTTAAGTCACAAAGGTTCCAAAGTAGACCACAACAAAGCCCCTAGACACCTTGTTTTAATTAGTAGAATAGACCTAATCTACTAATTAAAATAATTTCTTCATAGGATTAACTCGTGTAATTATAAAAATAAAATAAAATTAATTAAGGAAAAACAGCTTCAAGAGTGACTAAAAATGACTTTTTAAGATGTTAAAAGAAGAGATAAAAAATTGTTAGCCCTTTAAGGATATAAGCAATTCCTACAAAATTCGAGTCATTTGAATTTAAAGTCTTTATTATAAAGAGATATCGTTTATTGTGTCTCGGCCTAGGCCATTTATTTATTTCCTTACAAACAAAATACAAAAGGAATTTGGAAATTCGGCTTCCAGTTATATTATAAATGGCAGAGTTCTGGTGAAATTTTGATTCCCTATTCAAACCCTCTTTTACAGTAGCCTATGTCTATATCCATACTAAATTTCAGCGAAATCGGTTCAGTAGTTGAAGTGTGAAAGCTTCACACGCATACATATTTACTTTCACATTATTAGTATGAATAAAAAAATTCAAAAATATTTCTATGCTAAAATATATATTTTTCACGAACACCCTCTAGAAATACGTGACAATATACAATGGCGTAGGAAAGTCTGCAGATGACATTTTATTGGAGAATTTGTTCATTTCAAATACAATATTTCGCAAAGGAACTGTATTGAATGGAAATTAAATTATTTTTAGATCTTATTGGATACACTTTCATTTTAATATAATTAAAAAGGACTTTCATTCTTCCATTCATTGTCATTATTTTATTATTGTCATTATTTTATTATTGTCATTACTTTGTTATTGTCATTGTTTTATTACTATCATTATTTTATTATTGTCATTATTTTATTATTGTCATTGTTTTATTATTGTCATTATTTTATTACTATCATTATTTTATTATTGTCATTACTTTGTTATTGTCATTATTTTGTTATTGTCATTATTTTATTATTGTCATTATTTTGTTTTTATGCGTGTTTAATTAGAAACACTGTATTTGTGGTTTGCTGATGTGTATTATAATAAAATTTCAAAGATCAAGTCTTGTATCATATAAATGATACATTATATTAACACGCTTTAAAGTTCACGATTTTTAAACAATTATCTAAAATTACTGAATAAATTAGAAATGATTAATTATATTTGTTTAATTAAATGGAACTACGACGCTTATTTTCCAGTCCGGTATGGCCATTAAACTATGATAGAACTTCAACACAAATATGAGAAAACTCATAAAAACTCAACGCACTCACGAGATCCCAGCCGCGTGAGTGTCTATGGGCAGCGACTTCACCTTTATGGTGGGCCTCGTGCTCGTTTAGCGCTTCTTTTATAAAAAAAAGATGAAGAGAGAGAGAAAGACTTGTAGCAACTCTAAAGCTCACTTAGAATGTTGACGACCATTAAATGTTAACAGGTTATTAACTTTAACGCATAAAGATTTACATTGCAATGAACTTAAGTGATAATTAAGAGTTTATTACTCTACATTATTGCTAGACGTAAAAGTAATGTACGAATTGTTTGGATATTTGTCTAGGGCTAATCGGCTTGGTTATTAATAAGCATGTTTATTAATAACGTTGTGTAGTACATATGTAAGTATATAGGTCTAGTATATAGACTTAGTAGATAGGTCAAGTATATACTTATAGCACAATGTATAAAACAGCCACAGACTCACAAGCTCCCAGAAGCGACTTGAGTGTTTATGGGCGGCGTCTTCACCTTTGGAATGCCTGCTCGTTTTCCACCTGTTTTATAAATAAAAATATTCTCTTTAGTTTTAAATTAAATTTAAAAAAAATTATATGTTTGACCAATTGAAAAAAAAACGATTTCTTTATTAATCCAATAAAATTTCTATGGATGGATTCTATGGATGAAATATAAAAACCTTGACAGTTGAAAAAGCTAGTCCCCAGCCAACCCTCGTTTCGGGTCAGTAAAAACGTTCATTTCCTTTCGTGGAAATGTGGCGAATTATTCGGTTTCACGACTTTCCGTTTTATTATTACGTTTAGGTTTTTATTCACTGGAACACGTATGTCGATGTAATTATTGCTTTTCTCTGAATCTTATGACAAAACTGCTCACAATCGGTTGTAATAATACATTTCTAGCCATTTTATTTCCACCCAATCCACTCATAACGGTCAGTATATCTCCTGAAGATCTACAATATAAAATTTTATACGTAACTAGCAGATTACTGTGTTATTTTCATATCATAAATAAATTGCAAAATACATAACATTGAATTAAATAATTAGATATGATAAAAGTCGAAATCAAAATGATTAATTAAGGTACTTAAGACGATTTTAAAACGTCTTACTCGTAAATAACGCCTGTTCGTACGTGACCAAGTTGAATGAAACTAGCAGCTTAGTTGATTTTTTTTTAATAATACCAGTAAGATTTCGATGCTTACTTTAACTGGTGCAAATTAGTGTAAGTTTACCATAAATTACTTGAACGTAACGTCTTGAGTGAGGAAATCTCTGATAGAAAACTTTTTTGTAATTATAACTCTGTGATCTATTCGAATTGGGAATAACTTAATTGTTATAAGCAAAATTGAATTTTCCAATTACGTGACGGAAATTGTAAGCCTTCATTAAAAACTTAGAAATTACATTTGTATAAATCCCGTCAATCTTAGATTCGATAAAATAATTTCATATTTTCGGAAGCTTTCAACAACGCCATTAAGAGGTTTGATCAATTTAAAGATAAAAACGTCGGTGTGGACAGATAAAGACGTTCCAATCCAAGAAAAATTAAATTCAACAAAAATTACATTATACATAAGAGAAAAGTGGAGTCAAAATAAGATTAACTTTTTAATAAACTTACAAACTGTTTAAGAAGCTTTTGATTTTTTTTATAGAAGATACCATAAAGGTAAAGTTCGAAGACTTCGTACGCACAAGTTGGAAGCCTTTTAGTGAGTGGTCCGCTAATTTCTTGAAGGGTTCTAAGTTGTATTGATCCGGAAATAGCGTTCCATAACGGGGTGGTGCGTGGTAAAAAATGTCTCATGAAAACCGCGTTGTTGGAACGACGGACATCGAGGTGATACGGGTCGAATTTCCTATTCTGCCTAGATGTCCGAATATGAAATTCAGCTGCAGGTATTAATCCTTCCGAACATTCCCCATGGTAAATGTGATAGAAGATGCTGAGTGACCCAACATCTCTACGCAGCGCCAAAGGTTCAAGCCGGTCGGAGAGTGACTGGCCACCGACGATTCGAACCGCTCTACGTTGAATGCAATCAAGAGGTAGGAACTAGTATTATTATCTAATAATATAGTATTTATTATAATATGATATACAAAGCCAACTCCGGTTTCATTTTGCTTTGATGCTTTTAACGAAAGCTTCAATCAGTTAACTTGTTAACTTGAGTGAGGTCGTTGAAAACTTGATTTGACATATTGTGTGACATATAACGTAGACATTGACGGGGGCAATACAATTGTTTATCTTTAAATAACATTAAAGATGCGAAAATTTAATATTAAATTTTAATAGGTAATTAAGTAAAATCCACTTAAAAATTAATTTTACATTAATATTGGGCCTAATTGTTTAATAATTTCGTTGTGGTAAAGCGATGAGCGATTGTTATTTGTAAATTCCAATGTTTATTTATGCACATATACAGTGTAAACTCTATGTAACGTCACTTGACTTAATGACAAACTTTGGTGGGTTTAGCTTGTATTCCATACAATGATTTTGCTTCTATCCATTTAACGACTACTCTCTAAAACGCCATAAAAATACGCAGCCCCTTCAGTGTCGTTATATAGAGTTAACACTGTATTTATTTCGAACAAATTGTAAAGTGTACTTATATTTAGTATTTATTATGTGTAATAAAAATATCTAGATTGTTCCATTTTGCTCTTATTATAGAATAGGGATAGTCATCTCGGAATTACCACTAAATAGGACGGATTATCAGCTTAAAGCTTTGCGCCCAGTCTATGTTGATAAGGAATAAACGGGATTATAGTGGTGTTAATTTCATTCCTCTTACTCTTGTCTATGCCATTTGACATGTATAACAAGCTTGTATACCAGTATGGCGAAATGTTTAAGGCTTTATATACACGAGAGTATACATCCTTCTACCTTATTAAGTTGTGTAGGTTTTTTATAGAAGAGGGCAAACGAGCAGGAGGAACACCATAAAGTGAAGTCTCCGCCTATGGACACGTGGCTGGGAGCTCGTGATAGCGTTCTTTTCTAGAAGAATCCTAAGTCGTATTGATTTGGAAATACCGTGCAGGCAGCTCGTAGTAAGAAATGACCCAAGAAACGCGCAGTGGTGGAAAGACTGACATCGAGGTGATCCGAGTGGAATTTCGTATTCTGCCTCCATGTCCATGATGTAGTTAAGAGAGCGGTTCATTGAGCGGAACTTATAGCTGAAAATGGTGTTAAATGTTTATATCACTTATCACATTGTATTAAAATGACATGTTATTAAAAAAGTGAATTTTATTTGCAATTATTTCTATTATTTATCAATGTTTCCAATAAATACCCTCACCCCCACCTTACAAGATACTAATATAAACTTTTATAATTACGTATGTGAATGTTTTAATTTAAAACCCTCTACCGACAGCGTTTTAGGCAATTTCTTGTAACTTGCGCCCGGGTAAAGTGATTTAGAAGATTTATGGCTCCTTTAAAATTAGAACACAACCTTCAAATACTTCACCGAGATAAACGTTTATTTCCAACAATATAGTCGTAAATTTATAAGGATTTGGAAAATTGTTAATTATTTATTATGTTTTTATGACAAATGATGTATATTCATACTGAAAATAGTACAAATTTACACTATGGGTCCCGTTTCCATTACTTAAGGGCGTTACCGAAGTTCAGTAGTTGAGCGTGTACGCGATGTAAATGTATAAATTTATCTCTGGTAATTGTTACAATTATGGTACTAGTTAGAATTATGCTTTTAAATTGGTTATCTGTGTTTTAATTGAGTCATAATAGCTTTGATCAATTGTCAGAATTGGGATGGCAGTTGTCACTCCTGCGAAGCTTTGTGTCGATGGGTACACGGTGACGTACGGAACACGGTACGCGGTTCACTTATGGACGAGTCACCGTCCGAGCACCACGCATGCAACGAATCGATAAATTCTACTTTTTGATTTAAATTTTCTGATTGAGAATTGATTTTATACATTCGCTCAAATACCCTTTCGATGGCTGATTTCTTAGCGTATATTATAAATACTGTCACTTGTTAATTTAAAATGTTTAAGTTTCAATAAGCCTCTTATATTCATCTTCATTTATTTCATGCTTACCACGCTGACCACAGAACAGCGTCTCTGTTATCATTCACCACACTCCACAGTAAAAATGCATGTAATCTCTGAAATATAGAACCTCTTTTAGGTTATAAATGTCCTCTATTTACACAAGCACCAGCTCGTTTTTGCACGTATAATATACGTCACATAAGGTGAATAAAACAACCATACTATGTACAGTGAAATATATTCTACATCCGAAGAAATCTCTTGAGGTTTTAAAAAGGAAAACAGACGCGCGTTGGTCTGCTAATGCATACTTTATGAAACAAGATGGCGTCGTGATAGAATATTAATCAAAGAATAAACACGTAAATTTTTAATTGACCAACAATATCATAATCTGTCGTCAGACGAAACACACTGCCAGTAAAATTTGATAAAGTATTTCTCGATGAATTTTCTGTTTATTACGGTGTAAAATGGTATCCTTGTAATTTCTATAAGTAATCTGTTTTAACATGTGCACGAGTGCTATAAATATGGCATTGTAACCTCACGACATTCATTCAAGGCTGGGCTAGGCCACCAAGCCCGTGCTGTGCTGTAAAGCCCAAAAAGACCATCAGCCATCCAAAAACCACACGATACAGAGGCACTGGCGCGTCGGCCGCCGGTCTTTTGACATTGAAATTGTAATAATTTTATCAAATCTATGATCTGTGAAGTTTTTCCGTCGTTTTGACGTCACAGTTTTTAAAAACGGAGGTACCTCCTCCATAATATATTCTTCGTAATAATGACTTCTTTATCAGTTTTGGTAAAAAGCTGTTTACTATTCTCATATTTTAAATTCTCTAAAATTCGTGTGTGTACTATAAACTTTGTATGTTTTTAGAAACGTTAAACTTTATTCTCACATAAAATTGCTAACCCCAAAAAGTTCTCTCAGTAGAAGTGCGCGTTTTATGAAAATCAGTTCAGGAATTTGAAAGATGTTAATTGGACCATTCCCTAGTTCGTTAGTACGGATGAATTGATTTCATTTAAATGCTTCGTTTTATATTCTTAAATGGAGAGTGAAGCCAATTTAATGGTTACTTTAGTGTTGTTGACTTTATATTTAACATTTCAATAAAAGGTAAGACAATGCGTATTCTTATATTGTTTATTCATACGTACCAAAGAGAATATAGACCTGCTATATGATGGTATGAACGACGTCACGCGTCTTATAGATTATAGATTTACCACCTTAATCGGTGGCACCTTCTTATACAAGATATACTTTTGTTGGCATATATCTTGTTTATAAAAAAAATACAAAAGTCTTTCCTCAAACTATATTTTTTTTCCTTTTGGAGTAGAGACTTGGGACCATTGGTACAAGTGCACAGGCGCTTATTAAGGAATTAAGTAGGCCTGGTAGTCAGTACCGGTGATCAAAGAGCTGGTGCTTTCCTTGCTCAGCGTATAAGCATCGCGATACAGCGAGGAAATGCCGCCAGCATTGTGGGTACTCTGCCATAGGGACCAAAGTTTTTAAATTTGTTTGAGCTTTGTGTTTTGTTTTTAATCATATTAGTTCGTTTAATATTAAGAATTTTTAGTTTTTTGAGTTTAGTTTCTCAAAAAGGAATAAAGTTAATCTTGTTTATCGTAATGTATTATAAAATCTGTTAATAGTATTAATATTATGTTTTTAGATTTTTTTATTATACTTTGTTGTGAAATGTGAACTATTTTTTAGAAATTCTAGCTATAAAAATCTGTAAAAATTTCTAGCTGCAGGAATAAATTAACAAATAAACTGTTATCTGACCAAGACCCATCGCAACTCTGAATTATGCAGAGTAATTCGTAAATTGTATTACGCAGACATTACCATACTTATCGTTCGGCTAAATTACAAATGGGACTAAATTAGCCAGCAATCAATCATACTAATATAACATGATAAATTTTCAAAATTTAATATTCCGTAGCGGTAAGTGCTATATGAATTAATAGCTTGACAGCCATGATTGATGTATACAAGCTATATATAGTAGAGAATTTAAAAGCTTAATTTATTATGTTTACTATTTATTTATTAACAGTTTGTTATTAATTAACTTTTATCTGCGATAAAGCGTATTTCTCGTGTCATTCCTTCTAGTTTTGTTAATCTGCTCTGTATAATTAAAAAATCCCTATATTTAAAAATATGTTAGCTTAGACCGGACATTTAAGAAGGATATTCGAAATAAAAGAAACAGAAATACATTTTAAGTAGCATTTTATTCTAATAAAGGTGAAAAGTCGTTACATTAAAATTATTATCGAGTCTCTAATAAGAAGTAAATCCTGTGGTATCATAAGTAAATATAAAAACTTTCTCGGAGGGTTTTCAATCTTCTTTATTTCACAAAAACGGGATCTCAGGCCTCAAATTATACTTCACAGGAAAAACTTACGTGCCACAGTTTAGACCAATACAGTACAATTTCAGTATGTTAATTTTCTTTATACGATATGAGAAATATGATTTTATTTCTGTAGAAGTTTACATATATACAGAAATCAATTAAAACATATACTGCATGTATAAAGTACATTTTGTCACAATATTGTAAAAAATTATAAAACTGTTATAAAACTTAAAAAATATCAAAATAAATTTTGGTTTAATCTATTAAATTTACTTCATTTCTTTTCACGTTCTCTACAATGCTTCATCCTATAAGTCTCGACCGAGCTCCCGCTCGCCAACCAGCCCTTTGCTGAGCTGTAAAGGCCTCACGGCCAACATCGAGATCCCACTCCAAAAAAAAAGCTTCATCCTAATATCTAACTCACCTAATTACATTGCTTGTAAATTTTGATTCACTGTCAATCTTACTACTGTGGACGGCTTGTAATTAATTCTACATTTTCTGAACATCCCCTTACCTGAAAAGAAAAAAATGTGTTACAGAACACTTTACAAAATAATTAAGGAGGCTAATAAAAGTTTTTTACATAAATTAAACAAAAATAAGGTAACCAGAGATATGGGAATTCGAAACTTCTGAGCCAATATGTCTTTTAAGATACTAATTAATGTAAAATCACCAGGTCCAATCCTGATTTTACATAATAAGGCTTGAATTAATATTGATTCAACAGTTACAAATTATATGAATTCATAAAGTAAAAAAAAATCACGATTTCAAAAAAAACAAGGCTTCAAATAATTTAGGCGCAAAATAGTCATAAACTTCTCTAACAGCCAGAAATGAATGTTGACAGATAACATAACATTACTACAACTTATGATTTATTAATGGTCCGTTTAAAAAAGATCTTATATTATTCTATATTCCGTGTCCTCCTATCGCTAAGATAGAACGAGATAGATAGATTTAAAAGTTTTTTTTCACACTTGTACAACTAAGCACACACACCATTAAGTGAAGTCGCTCTTAGACTCACGTAGCTGGAAACTCGTGAGTGCGTGGATGGCCTCTCAGAAAAATGTACGGATCCTAAATCTTATCAGTTTGGAAATACCGTAACGGACAAATTAATCAATAAATTTATTATTTTTATAATTATAAATGGTAACTCCCTTAAATCTTTTTTTTATTCTCGTACTGCAGTACCCGGGCTTTAGTCATGGGTCTAGTTTTTACGCACAATTATTTTTCCAATCGTTTGATTCGATTTTAAAGTTAATTTTGGGTTAATTATATTACACACTAAAGCTAGCATATGCAAGGGTTTTCTAAGATTATGTGACCTTATTAATGTCTTTCCCATAAAGCTATAATAGATATTCAATGTTTATTATTAGACTATTACGCATGATGGTGAAGGGTGATAAATTTGATGCAATATAAAGGTCAATGTTACGTAATTTTCCTTCCATTTCACAAACTGATTTGTAATGTATCTATATATTTTCCAACCAGAAGCGTATTAGCGATGACTTGTATACAATAATTTTCATTTTACACAAGGGTTCTAAAATTAATCGATGTGAGACAAAAACAGATGGTTTACTATATTTTTAAGCGTATTTTAACTTTGTTAAGATATTTTACTTTTTTTAAGGTTTAAACTAGCTGAATAACTGATTACAAATTGTTTTAAATTGAAACCGGTCTCTTTGTGATGAAAACTGGAATTATAAATTCTCATATTTTTACCATAGTTTTTGTTTTATTTTGTATATTAAACAAATATTTCCTTTGAGTTTTGGGTGTAATTTATTTTGTTTAAATTTACTATTTAAACCCATTAGAAGCAAATGTCAGAATAAACAGCACATATAATTATGAAAAGAAATGCATTGCTTGGTTGCGAACGAAAATAGATTGAAGGGTATTCAAAATGTAGAGACTTTGACTTCTACGTCTCACAAGAAATGCCAACACCAAAAGGTCATACGGCCGGAACGATAAAATATTTATCGGCAGTTTGAAACCCTGATCATGTAAGCATTCGTGACAAATTGTATCGATTCGATGGTCTTACTTTTGAAAGAAATCTTACAGCATAAAGACAATGCTAGTCAAAAGCATGGCAACTATTGAGTTGTACAGCAGACTTTAATAAGCGATTAATATTTAGTATATAACTGATTATAATATATATGAAATTAATATATCATTTAACCAAGAATTCAGCTAGTTCTGTCCAGTAGTTTTGCAGTTTTACAGATTGGGACTTTTAAAAAAAGAAGAGTTTTGTGATAAGTTTCGACCCTGAATTCCTTTCTCACATATAATTTGAAGTATGAAAACATCTTTATTCTACGGCAATTAGCCCGAAGATAAGAACATCCTGAACCGTGATTGTGCGTACGTTAAAATTAACGTTAATCTACTGTTGGGCCTAATACATGAAATATTCATTGCGTAAATTACTTGGGTCAGTTTTCGGGTCGATTTTAATTATTTCAGAATTTTATATAATCCCTAATTTGTTTCACTTCCCATCCTGTAAGTTATATGGACAACCGGCTGGTAATAGAAAATATATTTAAAATGAGATGAGTTTACATTTAGTCAGGGTTAGAGTTGTCTGGAAGAGATCGCTTATTAGCGATAAGGCCACCCGTTGCTATTATATGTACTAACATCTATTAACGTCATTTACTTCTACTGTTTAAGTGCAATAAAAAGTAAATAAGTTTAACTAAACATCCTTTAAAAACCGCTTATTACATAACCATCATTAACAACGGTCAGGGGTTACGTCTATAATGTAATAAATTTATTACATAAAACATATGACCATAAATTAATTCTGTTTGTACTACCTACTACAATTCCCCGGCGGTAGACGACGGATGTTTTTACTTTTGTGTTTTTATAGATCACTTTTGCCGAAACTTGTTTTGGTAATAATATTGGACATGTTATGCCGTACGCTGGCTTCATCTTCTCCTGTAGTCCAGACAAAACTCAGTTAGTTAAGAACATATTTTCAATAAACTAATTACCATACGCATGAGGAACAAGATATTGTAAGCAAAAGAAAAAAAGCAGTTATGTTCTTAGTAATGAGATACGTCTTGTATTAACGTCTTTAAACAAAATGCTAAGCCCGTATCTTTTGTACGGACATAAAACATTCTGTTGAAGTAAATTATTTATAAGGCTATTCATAGATTTATTTTACCAATAAATGCTTTTTAGTTTAGAATGTATGGGTTAATAAAAGTCTTTTTGCGGGTTTAAAGTTCACATTTAATATAAAAAAAATATAAAAATTTATTGGTATCAAAGCGTAAATTGGTGACATTATTGCTGACAAATGTGAAAGGCTGACCAGTGGAGTGGCCTGAGGCAACCCTAATAAAAAGGGAATTGTATTATTGTTGAACTTTGAGTTAATTCAGATTTATATGACACTCCAAAGGTAGAAGTCAAAACTGAAAAACATTACAAAACAAAACCAATGTATTTCTAATGACACAAAATGTAGTATGTTTATCTTTAGTCCAATCCTCTAGTGGTATTTAAACACGTTTTAAAGTTACAAGTTAAATTACCATCATTAAGCACAAAGCTAACCCTCACTGAACTTTGAGTTAGCACTGCAAACTTATAATTACTTTTAATAGTACAAAGCTGACTTTTGTCGACGCGATATTTTAATTGGACTTTAAAAGCTTAGTAGGTGCAAAAGTCGGACAATCCACGAACAGGTGCAATGGTAACGCCATTGAATATTTAGAGGACAAAGATCCCAAGATGTGTCGGCAATTGGCTCTGCATCGGGACAGTTCAATTCTTGAGTAGCCTTACAATGTTTTTGTTATCTGAGTTGTGAGTAACACAATCGAGTTTCTTGCCGGTAGATGACTGCCTTCCGAACCGGTGGTAGTGTAAAAATTTACTATTCAAGAATGTCTTTATAAAGACCTACTTGAATAAAGATATTTTGAGTTTGAGTTTTTGAGTTTGCGTGAAAACTCTATGTAACATCACTCGACGGACTATCTAAAGCGTCGAAATCGCTTTGGTTGGTTTAGCTTGTATTCCATACAATGATTGTTTTTCTGCACATTGCATGAATTAAGGAGGCGCCTGGTAGTCAGTCAGTACTGGTGATCTAAGAGCTGGAGCTTTTCTCGCTCAGCGTATAAGCATCGCGAGAAAATGACAGCATTATGGGTAACTTTAAATTTGTGTTTTGAATTATTCTATAATAGTTTTAACATTTGGTTAATATTTATTTTAAATTTCAATATGTTATTATTTTATAACAATTAATAAATGCATGATATATTATTATAAATATTTTCATTTATAATAAATATTGGAGTTAGGGATGGTAGTCGGCGTGTTCTAGAAGCTTATCTGGATTTGACATCTGATATTCACAAAGGGCTTGTCCTTTTACATATTTCTGAGTGTTTATATGGCAACACTTTAGTAACTATTATAAACGACGAGTTTTTTTAAATTTCTATACATTTATAAGAACAATTTCCATTCGCATACAAGCTTTTAATTCAACAATAGGTAACTACTGTAATTTAGATAATTATAAAGAAAACCTTCGTGACAATATAATTGCGACCTTGAGAACATCCTTGTAATATTTAATGAATTTTTGTTTGGATTTAACTGCTTAGTAACAGATTTTCTATTTAATTTTCAATGATTTAGTTTATTCCCCTTTTGTTAATTATTTATTAAACGATAAAATGTATAGATAAACGACCAGCTCGTGGAGCGCTGTCGGAAAATCTCAATAGCCCAGCATGTAAAGCGTCGCAAGTGGAACTGGATTGGCCACACTCTCCGAAGAGATCCCGATCCTATTCCCAAACAGGCACTTGCCTGGAGTCCTGAAGGGAATCGGAAGCGTGGCCGCCCAAACAGACCAGACCAGAGACCAGAAAGCCGGTAAGACTTGGAGCGAGCTCAAATGCGAAGCGAAGATTGCTGTGGATGCCCTCTGCCGCATCGAGGTGACATAGGATAATTCAAAATTAATAAGGAAGTTATAATTTCAAATAGGTAAATGATAATTAAAGATTGTTATTACATACATATTTATAGTATGTGCCAAAAAACTATCAATTCATTCGAATAGCCGGTCGAAAAAACTGATATAATTTTTGAATAAATATGTATTTATACAGAATATATGTTCTTTTTATAGGTAAATCTAATCGTAGGAGGTTCTGTTTGTAGAACAAAAACTAACAAGGTCGAACAGATACATTATTGTGATTGAATCATATGAATTTGAATACCAAGCCATTACAGAAATTATATATTTATTTCAGCCTACGACTTTAGTAACGCTTACAATGTGTGAATATTTTTTAATAAAAAAATCTTATTATATTCTGATAACTTCTTTAATATGAAATATGTACAAATAATCGAATTAACTTAGTGGTTAAAGGAGTGGCGGAGAGTGTCTTACCAGTTCTCGTCCGCTGTACGCGCTTGATTTGTGAACTGGAAGTACTCGTAAATGTAGAATAAATTTTTTCTATGTTTTTTTAACGATTCATAAGTGTGTATAGTTGCCTATGTGAATAAAGATATATTTTTGTTAGTTTTTGATAAAGCACATGACACACTTACTCTAAAGATATATATTATATCTCTATAAATATATAGTACAAGTGTATGTTACTTTTGACAAATAGTGTTGGCTACTGAAATAAATAATATTCATATTATTTCAGGTTATAGATAACAGCCGGTTCACAAACGCATCGGTCTATTTCACAGGGTCGTATCAATAAAATTCAAATTTCCTTTGAAATACTCTACCCCAACTATGCCAAGGTATGGTAAAATGGAATAGGGTATGACGGAATCTAATCATTTGGCATATATATTGAGATTTTTATTAAACGAGTTTTTTTTACTGTCCAGGGGTCTCATTACTCTAGTTGAGACAGTCAGCCACATATCTTATAAAGAGTTTAAAAGAAACATGAAACATTTACGATTACTCGTAACAAACTCAGGACCAGGTTTGATGTTGGAACAATGGTATTAAATAAGTTACAGAAATCGAGCTGAAAATGGCTTAACTAATGCTAATGACACAATTATTTTACACTCTTTAATACACATGATAAATGAAGAACTATTTTTTTTATCTGTATATCAGATATAACAATATATTTCAATTTATTAAATCTGTCACCAAACATTTTATGTGCTAAATAAACAAAACGAGAAAGTTATAAGATAATAAAACAAGGTACACATACAAAACAATTATATGGGAACTTCTTCATCATCCTCTCATCATTACTTATAACTGGAATATGTTTGTTATTCCCTTTGAAACTTAGGCACCTATAATTAATCTTGTATATTTTATATTGCTTAATCATAATGGAATTATGATTTAACTCTGTATTATATTTTTAATATGAACGTGATGAACGGATTAATAAAGGCTTTGTTTTCGTTTAATTAGACATACTTTATAATTACTCGCCCGTTAACGTTTAATACATAAAATATATTCTATTTAATTTAAAATGTTTAGAATTCCTTTAATAGATTCACTCGTCTTGACAGAAATGAATAATTAACATGCTCCCAATTTGAATTTGGAACTATCTTTTTTGATATTTAAACTTTTTCATGATACCAGCCAGGTACAAATAGTAAAAGAGTTTTTATATCTCATACATTTTAAATGCGCATTTTTTCCCTTATATAACATCTTTGTTACCATAGACAGACCATTTAGCTTTAAAACAGCAAATAATGAAATAGAAAAAGTTCTGCCTTTTCGTTATTTAATAAAGAAGAAATCACGTGGTAAACTGTCATTATTGTAAACTAGAATATGACATAGTTTTTGTACCGGTCAACACATATATATTATGCCATATGAGGTCGATGAAGGTCGAAGGTCGGAATCGATCGTGCGGAAGGAAAAATTGTCTCGGTAAATTATGCGTGAATTCGGACATACTACGGGACCTTACACAATGTTTACATACTTAGACATAGATAGTTATAGATTTTATATTTTTTTATGTTATTAACCTGCAAAATTGTTACCTAAGTACCTTAAAGAAATTCGCCAGCGAATCAAAGCGTTAATCATTCAATCCAAATATTATTTTGTACATGTAATACTGAAATATCCAAGAAATTACAGAGAATTTGTATTAGATAACATGCGGCATTATATTATACTGAAATTATTAAATTGTAATTATATTTTTCTTTTAGATTCCTATTGCTACGGTTGCATGGATTAGATCGGTCTACGATAAGACCACATATTGTCCTCTATTTCTTGATTTTCGTTTATTTTGTATACATATATTGTTAATGTTAGTATTTAAATTCTATTGTTGTTGTAAAAAAATATTGTGATAAATTAAGTATGTGAAAAAAAATAGTAATATAATAAAAGCATGTAAGACAAAGGCACAGTGTTTTATATCTCAAATATATAAATCTCCTGTCACGATGTTTGTCCCCGATGGATTCCTAAACTACATAACCGATTTTAAATTAAATTGGCACACCGTGAGCAGTCTAGTCCAACTTGAAATATAGGATAGCTTAGATCTTTAATTATAGTCGCATTTTTTTTTAATTGCAATATATTTGTCTATATAATTAATTGACAGTCACAATTATCTGTTAACTCCAAAAGATTCTAACAGATGTCGATACTTTTCGACTGGATTGAGTAAGTAATCAATAGATGACACTGCTATGGTAAACCGACAAACGTGTCATTTAAGCTACAATTCAATAGCATGACTACCACATGTTATTGAGGCTAATATAAATTAAATTTATTTTGTAGAAAACGAAATACCGTGAAATTCAATTATTTCTACTTTTTTAATAATTTATATGGCAAAACAACGTTTTATATATATATATATATATATATATATATATATATATATATATGGTATATCTCTATCTCTTGTATATCTCTCTGGCAAGCGTGTATAAATTGTTCAAGAGCCATATTACCATATGCATGGCATGTCAATTAAAATGGCGTCACTAGTTCTAATTGAGATCTAGGACAAAATTTGAATAAGGACTATCTCAATATATATATATTAGTGATATATAAGAGTTTCTTACCAGTCCTTCTCGTCTACACCACGCCCTTGATGTGGGGGCTGACAGTAAATGTAGAGTCAAGTACCATATTACTTAAGCGTATTAAGATATTTTTAATTTGACATAAAACAGGTAAGTAGGGTTGCTTGTTTCTACTATTTATTAATAAAAATCCTATTTAGCAAACCTATCATATTGTTTACGAGTTTATACACAAACATATGTGAATCTGAGCTATGCGAAAATACCTTCCCAAGCCACAACAGCAAAACATAAGCCTTAAGATCCATGTTGAATATAATCTGTGGGCGTTGTAATCGTTCCAAACAATTTTTCATCACATGGTTGGGTTCGTGTTGTGAAGGTACGTTTGCATATTTAAGTGGTTTCCTGTCCCCTAAATAATAAATTGACATCAGTTTAACAAAATATTTTTGCTTTGTTTGAAAATCATTTATCATTTCATATAAATATAAATTACGTCTAGTCTTCCGATGTGATAGAAGAAAAACTTGTGTAGGATATATGTATGTGTATCATAAAGTCTCGTTTTCATATAACTAAAATTATGCAATACATTAAAACATCCTATATATTCCACCCACCATTATTTTTCAAAGCTTACCCCGTTTTGGGATAGTTTTGTTTCTCATTTACGAAGGGAGATGTGAACCTTTATGTAAATGGTGTTTTATCATAGTATATCATTTGAATGAAATCTTAAGCTCTACTTAAATTTAGAAAAGAATATATGAAGTTGGTATCTATCTCCACTGAGTTTAGAACAAACTAAAGCTACAGAATTAAAACCTACAAACATCGGTTGCCATGGTTACGGTGCTCGTAAAAATTAATAAATTTATTTAATCGTTAAAAATAGTCACTCATTCGATTAGACTAAGCCTCGTCCATGGTAACCATGGCAACAAACAATGAAATGGCTGACAAGTTTTATAGTGGAATTTTTTATTTCATACATGCGAATCTTTAGTGACGTAACCGGGCATAAATAATCGAGGTCAAACCTGAATATTGTTTGTGCCTTGATATAATATTAATAAGGATCCTGAAATTAATTAATATACCAACTTTTATCCCTTTGTTCGCTTGAATAGTTCAGAAACAATGCGATTGAACTTTATAATATAAGATTTATAGCGCCTTTCGTTTATAACTCAAACTCAAACTCAAAATATCTTTATTCAAGTAGGTCTTTATAAAGACACTTTTGAATCGTCAATTTTTACACTACCACCGGTTCGGAAGGCAGTCATCTACAGAGAAGAACCGGCAAGAAACTCGATAGCTGCTCTTTTAAAATAAACATTTAATACAAAATTGTGCTACTGACAATTAAAATAACAAAGCATTGTAAGGCTACTCAAGAATTGAACTGTCCCGATGCTGAGCCAATTGCCGACACATTAAAGGGATCTTTATCCTCTAACTTGTAATAAACGTGGATTATTTTTTGTATTAAATACACGATATATACTTTTCTGTATCTCAAAATAAATAAACTACTATGAACATTGAGAGAAAATGCTTATGGTCGATATTTTGCGTCCCAAGTTCAGATGATGTTACTATATATTTTTGTTAAGTTACTCCTTTACTTTGTAATAATTACACATGAGCTTAAAACGTTATATGATAAAATAGGAATTAATTCTCGGGAAATTGTATACGCATTTTCATAAAACTCCCAAATAATGTTCCTAATTTTCCTCTTAATAAATTCACAAAATTAATAAAGAAAAAATTGTTTGACAAATCCAATTATAGTGTAAATGACTATTTCAAAAAGAATCTTGGCAATGAGTCATCTGATTTTGTTTTGGGTTCTCAAACCGGTTTATTTTAGTACCCTCGTAGCCTTTGAATTATTGACGTACACAATTGATCGCTGATACGATTCTAACAATAATTAATATTAAAATTAAACACCCTAGTTATAACCTGAATATCCCTAAATTACTGTAAAACGGGTCAACGGTACAAAAAAGTTAATCTAATTAGTCGTTCGTGTGTGAAAGGGAACCGCCTGAAAGGATTTAAGCTGGTTATAGACTAGCGTTTTTAAATAAAATCATTAGTCTTCTCAACACTTCCTTTTCAAACCTTATCACTAAAATAAAATTTTATAATACTTATGGTTATAGACTGCTTTTGATAATACAATGTATCGTTACAATGGGCTAGTTGAAATGTTTCAAATATTACCTCAGAAAGCTACTTGCATGTGGTTGATAATTCGTATTCTTGTTTCACGGTACTGAATGTTCGGATAACTTGTTCAGCGTATAAGCATCGCGATACAGTAAGGAAATACCGCCAGCATTGTCGGTACTCTGGCACAGGGACCAAACTTTTTAAATTTGTTTTAGTTTTGTGTATTGTTTTATTTTAAGTTACTTATATTAGTTATGTTAATATTAAGAATATTGTGTGTTTAGTTAGTAATTCATTTTGTTTCTTATATAATAAAGTTTAACTTATTACAACACTTATTTAAATCTCAATATCTAATATATAATATCTACTTTATTAATTTTTACAAAATGCAAATGTATAACCATCCTAATGTTATTATAAGAAACAGCTCATCACTTACCATTAACCTACCGCATATATTTTAACGTTAATTCAGAAGACATTTATGCCTTTATTCATTATGATATTTCTAAAGATTGAAAAGGAGCTTTTGGTGTAACTTTTTAATTAAGGGCACATTCGAAATTCAAACTCAAATAAGAAATGGAATGTTGATTAATAAACCAAGTTTGAAGAGCTTTCGGAGTTATACGCCCAACATAATACAACATACATTTGTTATATATACATAACAAGATTTTATAAAGCTCTCGCACAGTATATATAGTGTTTTGTTTGTATTATTATTATTTTTTTTGTATACTTCGCACCTTTTGCACCTGTCTTATTATATTTTAAGTATTCTTTTATCGTGTGGGTTGTCTGGAAGAGATCGCTTATTAGCGATAAGGCCGCCCGTTGCTCTTATATGTTCTAACATCTGTTAATGTCATTTGCTTCTAGTGTTTAAGTGCGATAAAGTGTTAAATAAATAAATTAATATATTAGCGAAATTTGTATTGTGAATACAAATTTAGGCATTTACTCCGCACACACAATAATTAGCTATTTATAACAGCTTTACTTCGGTTTAACACTTTAGTTTTCTTTGTCGGCTTACGCGAACTCTAAACAAATATTTGACATAAAAAAGGAAAATGTCTATTTTAATAATCGTGAAATTGTTCTTGCATTTACAATTAATAAACATTGGAAACCCCTCCATTGATAGAGTAACAAATTATTATGTTACTAAGCTACAATATTTCATTCAAATATTGTACCAAAAAAATATAACTTATATAAAAAATACTATACAATTTATTCTTTTGAAATACGATGTTTTTACAATTGTACATATCCAACCATTTGTCAAGTTAACACCGTTACGCACTCAAACGCCCTCGGCTATTTTTCGCCCAACGAAAAATATATTTCGCTTTCTTTCTTTAGGCTCTAGAGAAAATAACAACGTCGTAACTAGTTATTCCCTATAGTTTCGTATTAAGGAGATCCGAACATCATAAACACACTTGTTTGCTTGTTAGATGACTATGCAATATATATATATATATATATATATATATATATATATATATATAATATTATTACTAAGTTTCTTCTTTCAAAGTAATAAGTAATATTTGTATTGATCCTTGATCTGCATACATGTATGCTATGCTATGCAATACCTGTGCTGTGCATACCATTAATTAATGCACATACTTACCTTGTGTGTTCTTGTAGTTTTGTTTTAGTTATATTTGTATGCGTGTCAATACATTTCAAACACTTGACACATTTGTTAAATGTTCCTACAGTTTGTATGTGTTTATTTGTTTAAAGACGGACCTTTCAATATGTATCTTTAATTGTAAGTTGCTTAACCTAACATATACCCACATGGAAAGTCATTTATACAACGGGTAATACTACAAATACAAACATATTAATAATATTTACAATAAAACATAAAATGGAAGAATTAAAAGAAATTATTTAAACAGTGTAATCCTTGTGACGATAGTTTGTGGCGACATCTATAATTCTCGAAGGTTTTTACCACATTTAGTAATCCGGACAACCGAATGAACAATCACTAAATCGTTCTGTGTAAAATCGGTAGTGTTTTGATATTTATAATACATTTAAATCTTAACCTAAGGAAGCCAATTCATGCTGTGTTCCATGAATCTGACCTAACCTTAATATCTAAGGCTGTGAAGGGAGGTGTCCCCCGGAAAAGGGAGGATCCTCGATCAGTCTAAACCAGTGACTGGTCGTCTCAAAGGCTCCTAGTGGCTACGTAAACTTGTATATACTTAACGCAATGACCTTGATAGCACGGATCGATAATGTCATCAGTAGAGATCGTATTGATAATAGCCCATAGAGGTCGCTACAACATAACTAAGTGTTGATAATTTTCTAGATTAATATTCACATTAATACTACGCCATACCATAAATTGCAAAAAATTAACAACCCATGCGTTTACTGAATTATATTATTGTAACAACTAAAATAACTTTATTCATATAGTTTTAACCCACACTTATGACTTTTGAAATATATAAAAATGACTTTACAATTTCATTTGCAAACTAACCAAAAAAAAAATCAAAAATATCTTTATTAATATAGGTAACTGTGGTACAATTATGAATCGTCAACAAAACAAGTTAGAAAAATTTTTGACTCCACATTAACCAGATTCTCAAAATTGTATTTCATTCTAGTAATATTCAATCGACACCGAGGAATACGAAATTTCACAGAACAAAAGACTAATACTAAGAAATAGACAATTTCAGTATACTCTGCCTGTAATCCGGTACAACTTTCTAATCTAACTTCTTTAATACAGACACAATTATTTCTTTCCCTCATAAAACCTCTACTATAACTATTATGACGTCATAACGATAAACTCTTTGTTTCACAACCGTATAAACGATATTAACCGGCTATATCCGGCTATTGCCTGTTATAACCGGATAAAACCAGTTTAGGAAACAGCTAATGAGTTTTGGTCCGACATTTGTCACGGTCCTTTTGAAATATGAGTGCTTGCAAGAGTACAGGGTAGGATTCACTTTACGGGGCCCTAATAAGGCCTGTTTTTATGTAATAGGAGGGTTTAAGGGAGAGGTACCCTCTTTTCTTATTTAATGATTCAAGCTTTTATACCAAGTTACATGTTCTTACCTTGCATTACATGGTATTTCCGCACGTTAAGCGAGCAAAGCACCAGCTCTTGGGTCACCGGGACTGACTAGTAGTTTTTAATTACGAGATTTACTCAGGAGAGTGTTTTCTCGACCGCGCTGTTCGGAGTATGCGAATCATGGAGATCTCTTGCTGTAGCAAATCCTCATAAAGATTTATCGATATGTTTGCACAGTTCGTCCCTGTTCTTGGAAACTGTCGCGTGAGTGCCATCGATTATGACTGAAACCTTGGCGTAAAGCTTCATTAAAAAACCGTTTTGTGAATATTCCTTTTGAAAAATCAATATGCTTTAAATTTGTATGAATTCATCATAAATTATTACTAGTGATTACTTACTATTCTATAGTAAGTAATCACTTATAAATAGAATAAGTGATTTCTTGGAGCGCTGTCGGAAAATCCCAATTGCCCAGCAAATAAGCGTCTCAAAAGGAACTGGTTTGGCCACACTTTCCGGAGAGATTCCAAATATATTCCCAAGCAGGCGCTTGACTGGAATCCTCAAGGGAAGCGGAAACGGGGCCGTCCCAAACAGACCTGACGACATACTGCAGATAAGGCGAAGGGAGCCGGTAAGACTTGGAAGTCGGATATAGCGACTCGAAGTGTCGGATATAGCGCGATGGAGGATTGCTTTGGATGTCCTCTGCCCCATCGGGAGGGCACAGGATCATAAGCCAAGTAAGTAATTAATGAGTGACATAAAATTTAGTTTAAACTTATAACAAAAAGGGCGTTCATCAACGCGAAACAGCTGCCAGCGAAGTTTTTACCGACCCTTACGACTTAGGGGCATTCAAAAGATAGCGTATTTGGATCATAAAAGCCGGCAACATACATGTAAGTGCGTCTTACTTAAAGCCTACTCGTATGCCTGCTTCATAGAATACTTATATGACTGTAGTTTTATATTATATAGTAAAGTATATGCAATTTATCTGTTGAGTTGTCACCCATAATAACGATAAGCTTACCATGGATGGGTATAATGTGCCAAAGTCAAAATATCTCGAAAAACAAAACATTTTGAAACTTGAATCTGAATGGTTACAGCTGAGAAGAAGCAAGCAAGAAACTTGAAGATTTTTTTGGAAATGATTATTATGTGAATTTCTATTAAACTGTATAAGTAAAGTCGAAGCCGAAGCATATAATAAAGTAATACAATTTCTCATTCAAAGCTTAAAAGCTATTTAGGGCGGACTTTGAACCCTTTCACCGTAAGAACCTCCATCACGTGACAAACCGACAGTCCAGTACGACTGTCTAGCTCGAATTAAATGGATATACTTTAAATTACACTTATGCAAATTTATTTATATAAAAACTCTGTCTTTATTCTAAATTTATATAGATGTATAGACTTATATTATATGAAATTAAGTTTTTTTTTGTTTATATGTTTTTTATACTAAGTAGTATTATATAAGTATAATCTAATCTAGATAGTGGCAATGCGGTAGGTAGGACTGGAGTGCAGTAGGATCTAATCATAAATGTCGACTGTGTGTTCATGTCAGCCCTCTGTGTCTATCTAAAAACATGTTATGCATCAATTAACGGTCAACACAAAATTGGCCTTTTATAGACCGATAGTTAATATTGTCATTTATCATTTTTTGGCAGATTTTGTAATATTTATAGGTTACATTATTTAAAAAGAAACGCCTGGAATATACTTAAAAGAAAACTCACCTTTTATTACTTGGTAATATTATTTTTATTATATATTTTTCATTGTTTAGTTTAGTTCCTAAGTATTTTGTCGTTGTTTTGTTATTGTCTGTAATATCATTGTGTAATGTTTAGGGACATATTTATAGAAAAATATGAATATTCTAAAATACAATATTATATCTACTTAAAATAGTTGCATATAGCAATTTTCAAAAAAGTAGAGTGACCTTCATATAAACAAGCCAATAATGAGTTCACTTTAATATTGGTAAACATATTGGTTATTCTAACAAATTTAACAACTCGTGCTAGTTTTGCGCTTTACGATAATTTGATTGAAAATGTTGAAAATGGCTACCGCACTAACTATCTTGTGGGTTCTCCTCAGCTAAACCCTTAACCTTAACCCTCAACTAAACTAAACTAAGTTCTAGTGACATTCAAAAGTCGTTCTTACCAATTCAAATAGAAGAGAGAATTTTTGAATTTGACTTATTAGTAACCTAGTTATTTTGTGTATTTCATTTTCAGCTTGTTAACCATATATTTTACTATGTATAACATGCTAATTCATGGCGTGACGTGCATTCAAATGCTGATGAAATAGGGTTGTCATGCACACTTTTGAAAAACAAATCAAATGAAGCACGCAACATATGATTACGGATTTTAAGTAAAAAAATGTTATAATAACAATTTAGAGCAAGTGGAAAATAATTTATGGTCAAAGTATAATGCTCTTAGTCTCAAAAGAAGAACAAGAACAGGCGCTTAAAAGAGTATTGAGTAGATGCCTGGTGAAACCAATAAGCTAGGAGCTGGTGCTTTTTTCGCATCGCGATATAGCGTGGCAATGCCAGCTTTAATATTTATCTGCCACAAGGATCATATGAAGACATTTTATGCTAATTTTAGTTTATATTGTTTGTGTTTTATAAGATATACATGTCATATTTGTATAAACTAATAAATATTCATTTATATAATTATAATTTATTTGGTAAGACGAAAGAAAAACCAACCGTTAATGTGTTAGTGACAAACCATAGGGTTTTTAACAATAATTTAAAAAAAGTTCAGAACCTTGTGGGTTGCCTGATAAAGATCGCTTATTATCTATAAGGCCGACCGTTGCTCTCATATGTACTAACATCTATTAACATTATTTACTTCCACTATTTTGTGCAAACATAAATAAATAAAAAGATCCAAAAACAGGCCACAAATATCTGAAGCACATGATAATTACATAACGACAACCCTATGTATGTACGTTACGTGACGCAATTAACTAAGTGCTTAATATGTTATTCCAATTATTTATTATGTAATAATAGTACGAGTTGTTAATCTTGGGTTAATAAACACAATGTTTGTTCCCGTACTCCTCCGGCTTGACCGATCCTCATGCAATTTTGTAAGCAAATTGAGTACGTCTGAGAACCGGCTAACATCCAATTTTAGTTTTATTATATCGCATTAAAAAATAGTATATATTTTTAACCCTAAAATTTTACCCTTTCAGCAACCCTTATTTTTTAGTAATTTTATGGCAAAACAACATTCGCCGGGGTCAGGTTGTAATTCCATAAATCCTTTACGATCAAAGTGAATTTAACTAAACTTAAGTAGAACTTCGACTTAACTCTTGTGACTTAACAAAGTAGTTATAACTTACCTGTTATTATAACAAGTTTTTCTAGGCTACCCGTTTCTGAATATTAAATTTCATGATTAAATTATCACTTGATTACTTTGAGTCGTGAGTTATTAACTTTAAACAATTATTTCGACAGTTATATTATTTTCTTAAATAAAACATGAGTGAATAGTAATAATAATGAAGTGACCTAACAAAGATCTTACTCCAAGTATTAGGCCGGCAACGCACTCATGAGCTCCCAGCCACATGAGTGTCCATGGGCGGCGACTTCACCTTTATGGTGGGCCTCCTGCTCGTTTGCCCCCTCTTCTATAAAAAAAAATTATAACAACTTTTGGTAGGCTTCTATCTGTGAAAGAATGCAAACGCGACTTCAGTAGTCTCCATATGCGGAATCATGGGTTACACGCGAGGAGTGTTTTAGTGGGTATGGCTCACCGGTCCTCTGAGTAGCAGAGGTTTCCGGGTAAGTGTTACGGGGGATGCGTAAATTTCCTCCTAGGTTATCAAAAAAAAGCATCGCTTCTGAGTATTCTTCTTCGAAGAGTGCCTCTCCAACTAGTGAAGGTTGACAATCAGCTTCCCGGCTCTGTATTCATAGTTCTGCAGCGCTATTCCGGTTATTACGCAACCACGACTTCTTCCTTCAGCAAAACCTTACTTCTACCGGCGTCCTTCTGAATATTAAATGTCTTTATTCAATTTAATTGATTATTTTGAGTTACGTGTTATGAGCTATGCTGTGTAATTTCAAAAAAATATATATTGGTAAGAGTCGAAGCGCCGGTCGAATACAGTATTGGACCAGAAGCCCCGCAAATCTAATCATTTCGTGACGGATACTCATATGAGAATTCTCGCTATACGCAGCCTTACAGAGAAATTTAATTGCAAAAGATGTCTGTATAAAAGCTTCTACCAACTCGTAACGTTTTCCAGAACATTCACATTGTTTTAGTAATTTCAAACAAAACATGATAGTCTTTCACAACCGCGAACATATATAATATAGAGATTATATTATGAATATTATATATCTTATATATATATAGCAGTCTGGTCCAACTTGAGATATAGGATAGTTTAGACCTTTAATTCTAGTCGCAATTTTATTTTATTACAAATTATTTGTCTATATAATTGACAGTTACAATTATCTGTTAACTCCAAAAGATTCTAACAGATGTCGATACTTTTCGACTGGATTGAGTAAGTAATCAATAGACGGCACTGCTATGGTAAACCGACAAACGTGTCATTTAAGCTACAATTCAATAGCATGACTACCACGTGTTATTGAGGCTAAAGTATAAATTAATTAATTAATTTTTTTTTATGTGAGAGGAGGCAAACGAGCAGGCGGGTCACTTCGAGTGATGTGCCAACCGCCGCCCATGGACACTTGCAACGCCAGGAGGCTTACAAGTGAGTTGCCGGCCTTTTAGGAAGAGGAACGCTCTTGCAACAAAATTTATTTTGTAGTAAACGAAATACCGTGAAATTCAATAATTTCTACTTTTTTAATAATTTATATGGCAAAACAACGTTTGCCAGTTCAGCTAGTATATATATAATATACATAATATATGTATTCGGGGCGTGGTGTAATAGTTGCAGCTAATTACAAAAGTACCGTGAAACATGATTGGCAATTTTAAGGAAGTGGCGGAGGGTTTCTTGCCAATTGTTCTCGTCCGCTCTACGCTTTTCATTTAGGAACTGGCAGTAATATCGTAGAGTTCAATTTTTTTAGAATGAATAATATATAACGAAGGAAGTGTCTCCGTAGGGTTTTCTGTAAGGCGTGGCGTCTGCATTGCCGACTTCACGATAAACACTCATTATTAAAACAACACTTATCTGATATTTGCTAGGTTTTTATTTTCAATATTAGCTGTCGTGCAGTTACAATGCACCCATCTTTTATAATAATGAAATATCGGCAAATGTTTTTCTTTCACAGACTACGTATTGAAATAATAAGGAGGACATTTCATAGCGTAATAAACTTGAAAGTATTCAACTTATATTTTTAAACTTATTGTAGTATAATTAAATGGTGCCTGACCTTAATTATTCTAGTTATTTTAATACTAATTGTTGTAGTTGCATCGATATATATAATTAAAATAAAGTGATTTTAAATTTTGATTATATATGTCAGTCAGGCAGGTCACTTTGAGTGATCCACCGGCCATGAACACATGCAACGCCAGGAGAGCGTACAAGTGAGTTGCGAGTAGAGTTGCGAGTTGAGAGTGGGTATTTAAGGCAAAGGTAACGCTCTTGAAGGCCCCCAAATCGTAGCGGTTCAGGAATACCTGCGCAGTTGGTTCTACATAGGGTTGGTGCACGGCAGAAACTGCTTTAAAAAACGCACAGTTGTGGAGAAAATGTAGTTTTGCTAATACTAAGCATAAACCTATTTTAAGCTTTTTCTAGTTTACATATGTCCACTTGTCAATGTGAAGAATTTTTTAATAAGACGCAGGGACTTTGAGACTTATTATTTATAATCATGTCACATTTATGTCATACGTACTACTTGCATAAACCAGTTTCTGTGACATTGGAAAAAAATTGTATTGAAAACAGGTGAAATCGATATCCGTATCAGCTGCTGATAACATAAAACCAATATTCATTAACTAAGTGGGCGCTGACTCGCGTGAGTAAACTATTGTTTACTTTCTCTAAACTCATATAGACTAGAATTATTTATTTCAAGCTTACCTAGTTTTACCAAGGCACGTTCGAACCCGGCAGCGGATGGACTATCTGTTCTGTGCATATTTAGCAAGCTTCTATGGTGTTGTGAAGCATGTGTTAAACCGAAAAAAATCTACATTGTCTATAATTAAAAAGACGCAACTTTTTAAAACCTATCTAGAGTAGATGCTTTTATTTTGTGAGCCCAGCTATGTTAGTAATAAAGAACTATTTCAATAATAGTATGAAAGATCATACGATACAGGAAGTCTCCTTATGTGGAAGTGCGGGTTACACCCAAGGAGTATGGTCATAGATTACCCGATTCTATGAGTAGCAGAACTTTGATCATCGGTATTATATCTTTATACAACGAAAATTATATCCAAAATGGCTACAATTTTGAATACTACAACAAATTAAAGTAATAACCCTGTGCAATTTACGTTCCTGACATAAAGTATTTACATTAAATGTCAAAATATATATTTGTTATATACAAAAAGGTTTCATTATTACATAGGTACAGCTGTGAATACTAGCTCTTTGAATATCAATGACCTATTCATCACTTCTAATCCGTGCAAATGGACGTCTAATGTTCTATTTAAATGTATAGTTTTAAGAGCCGAGGAATAAGAGAAATTAGAAAGCTTATATACTGTAATATTATATATACTAAATATATATTCGGATACTGAGACAAAATATTTCGGGTCAACAATAAAATATACATAAAACTACTTGCCTACAAGTTGCCAAAATTATTATGTAAAACAAAATATTCCAATAAAAACATATATACACACATATATATATATATATATATATATATATATATATATATATATATATAACGATTTTAGTGTTATAAGAAACGAAATTTTAAATATGTAATTTTTGTAAAAGCGTGCTGGTTAGGCGTGCAAGTCTCTATCGACCGATGTTTCAAAATACATAACCGATTGTTTCTATTACTGTAGTTCTTGTTATAAGTATCGTCTTTTAAAAGAAACATGTGACGGCCACAAACGGTTGGTAGCCTTAAGCCGGCATGTAGTTTTTGTGCTAAGACAACTAATAAACTACCACTCTTTTGACACAGTTAACACAGCCAGCCGAAAGTACCATGAATTATACACGGCAGTGTGACCATTGATCCAACTGATTGGTCAGAATTTAATCCAAACTCCAGCCATTGTAATCATAAATGTACCACATAAAAATGCTTCATGATAAAAAGTTTTCCAAAAGCTGTTTTAATTAACATAAAGTGACAACAAAACCCCTTGATAACGCTAAGTATTCATATTCCCTTAAATTTATGTAAATTAGACAGATGAAGACAAAGAGCCCACACGTTTTCATTCAACTCGACAGAGGTTTTATTATAATCCCTTATAAGTGGTGTCACAAATGGCAAATGTCATATTCATAAACATAACGCCACACCGTTGACGCTGACGTTTTTTTTTATTACCAGCCTGTTACATATATAGCGGTGAGCTTATAATTGGGGTTTTATTACATAAAATAATTGTCGTAATGCTTTGCTCTTTTGATCTTCTCGAATTGATCTTGCAATTTACCAAAAATAAACAGTACAGAAACATACACACTATATAACAACGTAGTGATAACAGACATGACTAACCATATGTTGAAGTACCCATAAAATGAACACACAATAAACTTGCTTTTTACGTTTCACAAGAATTGAGGCACTCGGCCATCATGTTACGTCGGCTTCCAAACCTTTACAAATGTCGGCATTTGGCTTTGTTTTCAAGATCGAAGCGACAAGTGTAGATAAATCGAATATATTTACCGGTACAGGTTCCATTTAGCTATCGCTTAAGTAAAATAATACAAAAATTTGATTAGCTTGTTCTTTTATGTAGCAAACACTTCGCGGGTCACTTCGAGTGAAGTGCTAACCGCCTCCCATGGACCTGCAATGCCAGGGGGCTTACAAATGATGATGCCTGTAAGGAAGAGGAACGCTCTTTTTTTGAATGCTCCCAAGTAGCGGCAATTTTGTTATGAAAATTTGAATACGTGTATTCTACACAAATTAATTCAGTCAAAAACTAAAGCAATCGTTTACATAGTTCAAACTAAAGTTCAGTTCATGCTAAGGGTACTGCTCTTTAATAAATGTTTTGTCGCCATGATCACTAAAACAAAAAAACACTCACGATTTAACTAATACAAGCATTTATGTTACGACCGTCTTGAATCAGCCTAATGACGTCGCGTCTGTCCCTTCGGCATATCGTAAACCCAATGTGAACAAAATACTTTAGTTAAAAGTGCGATTTTATGATTGTGTTTATACGAATGTGGCTAGACAAAAACCTTTATATTATCACCATTTGCTCTTTTGACTAGACGTTTTAAAATTTAACGGTGCAGAGGAAAGCCGTATGGAATATATTCATTACCTGTCATAAATAATTAAAATTTCTCTTATACTTTCAAATCACTGTCTCAAGTTCCCATTTAATTGTTTTATGTGTAAACCTGGTTTTATTATCTCATAAGTTTATTGATTGAAATGTATTTAGCACATAAGATGTTTGGGGACAGATAGAATGAAATAAAAATACAGTTGGAAAGACGTAAAGTTATAACTATGTCTAAAAAAAGGTGCGCTATGAACCAAATTAGTTACTGTGACAAGTGACATCCTATTCATTAAGTACTCATCATACATATTTTATTATTGTTAGAAAAAATCATATAATATAACGTATAGCCTCTATGATAAACTATCCAATTAATAATAAAATACGAAAGCTCATAATTGCAACTTAATAATTATTTCGTAACATTTATGATTCAATTCCTCTATTGAATTGCAATCTTACACAACTAGTAGAACTGAACACTCAAGGCCAAACCGCGATATAACTTCGAAGACAATTTATTCCCCTATATATTATTTGCTACTTTGTCGTGAAAGTTCGACCCTCTTGAGGGCTTAAATAACTAATGAGGTCGTGGAAAGAGTTCGGGAGTGAATTGACCTTATTATGTATTCGGTTTACCCGGTTTAAAAGAGAATTGGTACCCTGGGTATAATGGAACATAGGTTTAATCAGTAATGTTTTAATGAAATGTCAAAAAGATTTTTTATACAATATGGAGCAAACGAGCAGCAGGCACACCATAAAGTCACCGCTCATAGACACGAAGCTCGTGAGTGTGTTGCCGGTTTTTAAGGGTTTATATGCTCCTTTATTGAAGGACCCTAAGTACGCGTAAGTGGCGGGCAGCTGCTTTCATAACTTGTAGGTACGTGATAAGAAATGTCTCACGAAACGCTCAGTGATGGAACAACGGACATCGAGGTAATAGGGTTACAATTTGAATTATTTCTTATGTATTTTGCTACAATTGTCACCTATACAGCCGTCTTAAAGAAATATAGGCCAGTAACACGCTCAGTTAATGTCTAAGTATTTTGCGATGAACACAATAAACAATTAACATTTCAAACATATAATACCGCGCTGTATAAAGCGACGCCACGCCGCGCTAAATGACATCATTCGTCGCTCTTGCCACTGTCAACGTTCCGGCAATTCTAGCCGGCATACAAAGTGTTTGATAGACACTTGGATCTTCATTATGCAAACTTACATATAAGCCTCCATAACATCAGCCTCCTCATTTAAATCACTTCTTTGAAAGCATTTCTTGTCTACAATATAATTATTTATAATTCTAGATTTAACTTAGCATATCTTTCCGGTTTTACTTAATTTAACGTACATTGTGTATTATTTTTTGTATACTTCGCACCCTTTGCACCAATCTAATTGTATTTTAAGTATTCTTATATTATGTGGGTTGTGTGAAAATATCAATTATTAGCGATTAGACCGCCCGTTGATCTTATATGTACTAACATCTATTAACGTCATTTGCTTATACTGTTTAAGTGCAATAAAGTGTGAATAAATTAATAAATAAAAATCAATAAATCACAATTAAAAAAATACGAGTTATATGAATAACTATGTTAAGCGGTAAGATGTGTCCTAGTCCTGTTTCACTGATAAAACAAGAAAATAAACAACAACAAAAACAATAACAAAGTACAGTAAAAACCTTAGAGAAGACATATACTATACACAATATATATTACTAGCTGATCCCGACAAAGATCGTTTTGCCACAAAAAAATGTCTCTAAAAACAGATGTTGGCCGATTCTCAGTCCTACTCAATATGGCCACAAAATTTCAGGAAAATCGGTCAGAGTAAGGGAACAATCATTGTGACACGAGAATTTTATATATTAGATATTTATATGAAAAATACGATGCAGGGGAGTGAATGGAGCAGACCATCATCAGCGTTTGAAACCCAATATTGGTTGTAGGAGTAAACGAGTGAAAAGTAACGTGCGTACTTGGTGATCTGGCAACATCTTGCAGTACCAGTCCACAAGTAATTATCAAAGGATTTAGTAGTTGCCTGGTAGTCAGTACCGTTGACCCAAGAGCTTTTCCCGCTCAACAAATGAGTATACAGCGAGAAAATGCATCAAGTATTATGGGTACTGTGCCACAGGCACAAAACTTTAAAAAATTATTTTAAGTAATTTTTTTTTTATATAGTCTAGTTAAAAAGGGTAAGTCCACTTTATCATGAAATTTTTATATTGTATTCAATATTATTTATGTAAAAATCTTACATAATATCACTCGCATTTTGAAAAACCCTGGTGCATTGAAAGTTTGGCTACGGATGATTTCGATCAATGTGAAAACAATTCTTATATAATTAAAATTTAGAAAGGAAACAAATATTGTCACAGCTTATATATGAAGAATATATAATCAAAAATATCCATTCGAAAAACCTTAGTCCCTCTTCGTATATCCCGAACAAATATTTGTTGAATAATAAAATTTCGTGAAACAACAGAAAACTTTAACAAACTCCATGTTACGACAATCCCAACAGAAAACAAGCCCATAAAATTAATTTGCTTCGCAAAGTATTTAAGTCAACGAGTCTTAAGAAAATCATGTGACGAATCTTTCCAACAGTTTTGCATTGATTAAATATACAATTATCCTTCGACATTATGTTGTGAAATGTAAACATAATCAAATCTATGATGACGTACACAATATCGTTATTTTAAACACGATATAAAAATTGTTTTCTTTATATAAAGCTTATTCAATCCCAAATACTTAACTAAAGTTAGAGAACCTATTTTCGTCACTACAATCAAAATATACCTAATATGTTTTCAATTAAGCCATTACAATGTTAACATTATAAACTTCATTCACAATAAACAAAAAAACTTTTGTTTTAGAATCGATTATTATAACATTACGTAAACAAAAATATTAAAAACTATTATCTGCGTACATTTAAGAAATAACTAATTTTGACATTTAACATAAAGTAAATATAACTTAAGATAAAACAAAACACATAACTAAAATAAATTTTAAAAAGTTTGGTCCTTGTGGAAGAGTACCCATAATGCTGGGCATTTCCTCGCTGTATCGCGATGCTTATACGCTGAGCGAGAAAAGCACCAACTCGTGGAGCACCGGTACTGACTACTAGGCGTAAAGTATTAGGTTTAGGCTATGACAGGGTTGTATAAAATTGTATATTTCCTGTTTAGAATCATCATATTAGTTACCCTATATATATAGCCTCATTGCATCTTCTACGTCGCGTTGCTACGATTTCTATGTTGCTACGAAAAGGTGCCGCTCTTAGTGCCTTATTTCAAGTCGCTTTAACAATGCGACAAAAATTTACCATATCACTCGTTCATGTAAATATTATATTGTACATATCTATAATCTATGGCTATCATAAATTTGTAAACCTATCTTAAAAACTATAATTAAAAACAGTGCTTGAAAATCAATAAACATTGTTAAGCTAATAAATCAACTAAGGGGAAATCATCACAATAATCAGATGTTCTAAAAGCAAGAATTTAATTTAGATTTGTCAAATATATCAGTTATACAGAGTACAATAGACCACAGAATTAATCCCGTATTTAGTTTAATACCGTATAAAACAGGATTTTCTAAAGCGATATTCCATTTTGTTAGGGCTTATGCAGATATTGATAAACTCATTAGAGCATGGTGTATTGAATACAGCTCTTTACAAGCGTACTGAACATACTTGGTAATGAAATGGAATGTCAAAGTGTTTCGATCGATTTCTATCCAAAAACATTCGGTTAAATTAAAACAAAATTAAATATCAACCCGATTGCAATCAACTATCGAATTATAACAATTAAAAGATTGGCGAAAACGGTGAAATTAGTTCAATAGTTTTCGATTGATGCGCTAACAAACAGACAAATAAAATGTAATTGTTTTGCCATCAAAAATACAAACGTAGCAAAAATACTTTTTGCTTACAAATCAATAAAACCCGACCTCGTTACAGTTTTAGTATATGTAAAGATTTATACACACACAAACATTGTTATCTAGCTTTTGGGAAACTTTCAATTATTTTAACGGAAAAAAATCTTACATTATAAAACAAATCGTAATGAATAACTCTATTGATACGTATTGTAACACCTTTATAAAATAGTATCTCACATTATCTTTGAATTCAAATTAAAAAAAAAATAGCATTCTTCAAAGTCACTTACAAATTAACTCCTCAAAAAGGTATATTTTATGTATAAGAAAGATAGTTTAATAACGAAACCGGAAGTATAATACAACTCTGTTTCCGAATTCCAAATATAAAATCTTACCTGTTCACTTCTTTCCCATATCACACACACAAAGATCACTATCACACAACTTTACGTAATTATAATGGACGCTCAAAACGCAACCTTACCTCGAGAAGGCTGCCGCGGCACTGGTTAAAGGATAATAGTGCTACGTACGGGAAAATTGTTGAGCTTAAATCAAAAATTTATGATATTAAGCTCTTACATTAAGTTTTATTATCTGCTTTAATCATGGAATGTTCAGGATATTTTGTTATTCAAACTAATCAGTTAAGTTATAACACAGTGTTAAAAAACTAAGTACTTCTTAAATAGTGACTGTTCCCTATAGAACGAGAGTCTATTCCAGCGGTAACCAAATTCAAGTTAATTTTTGTAGAAAACTATTAATCAAAATCAAACATTCTGGCTTTAATCTACATATTATATGTACAATATTTTAAAAAAATGTAAACAAAATTGTGTTATGACTCAAAAACAGAAAAGAAGAGAAGGAAAAGTTTATACCTGATTTATTACTACTTACAATAAATATTATTTAATTGATAGGATTGAGGGCTTATATAATATATATATTATAGATTCGGATAACACAGATCCATTTTTAGCATAGTATATAGTATAAAGACCTCAATTCATTTGTTTTAAGGTACATAAATCTAAAATTAATTAACGTAAAACACAGAACAAGACACACTATCTTGTTACGCCTACATAAGTCAATTGACGCGACAAGTTAGTAAGAGTAGAAAAAGTGTCTCATGATGGGCGTTGAAATCCTCACCAACAACTTTCAGAATATATATTACAAATCTTTTCCATTAGCATAGATCTCTACCTGATCGGACTTTCATCTCTCACTTCCGCCACTCTCTAACATACACTTTTGGTACGTTTAACCTTTTGGTAGCTCGCACTCATTCGTTTCTAACAAATAACCCCACCTCCAGAACTTTCCGCACGTAAAGTTTGAAATTACCTTGGTAAATAAGAGTTGTTTAAATTGAAAATAATTTTGGTACCACCCATATGATATTATCTTAGCAAATATGTCTTCATTCAAATCAGTCTAAAATAACAGCCGTGTTGTTTTATCTTTAACGACTTGGTTACCCTCTGTTAAATTAGGACTAACATTTGCATGTGACGTCGTTTATATCTTAATTACCATTCACACTCGAATGTATTATTGTAATAATATTTAATAATTCCTATAAAATAAGACCTCGTCTCGACGCCAATGGCAAAACGTTTTTTTAAAATAGTTAGTGAAATTGTTTTTTTTTATTTTTTTTTATTAAATAAACACAAAATATTCTTAATATTAACCTAATTAAAATAATTAACTTAAAATAAAACAAAACACAAAACTAAAACAAATTTAAAAAGTTTGGTCCCTGTGGCAGACAACATTTTAATTTATTTAATAAATTATGGTAATAAAAAAAACTGTATTTTGTGTGTATAGTTTTTATTTATTTATTGTTTTACTGTTTGTCAAAATTTTATTTTTTATACATACCATTAATGTATGCACAATCTTGTGTGTTCTGGTAGTTTTGTTTTAGTTATGTTTGTATGTGTGTTATTAGTATGTCTTAATAAATAATTTTGGTTAAATTAGCAATTGGCAATTTTAATTTTACGGAAACGTTAGACGAGTGACGTTTTAAATTAAGAATGCTTTAATGCATCAGTTTGCATTTACTTTTCTTCGCTTTTACAGTGCATAGACAATATTTGCGGAGTTACAAATGGATGGTTTTTGATGTCCGTTAGTCGAAAAATAGAGCCTGATAATGGCATAAGGACTTGGAGTAACGGTAGCATTCTCCATGTTAAAATAAATGTTAATCGAATGTAAATACTAAATAAGTTCTTTCATTATTGTGCTTTGTGTTATATAGATTGTACAACTAACACTGGTTCTAGTTTACTGTTAATTAAGTAACACGAACCAAATTTGACGTTTAACAAATGTATTACTTTGCACGAACAAAGAAAAGTGCCGACGAACATACCCTTACAATCAGTAATACGTTTAGTTTTTAATATTTGTTCGTCTAATTAAACCGACTTTATAAACGGTTAGCAGTAGGATGATTAAGCACATGTATGTTTGTGTATGTTGGATTTTGTAGCAAGTATTAAATTCCATGTCTGATTAAAGTAATTGTTATGCGAATGGACATAAGTGATAAATTTAATAACAAGTTACAATGCGAATATCCATTATGTAGGGACGTAAATCTGTTTATCTGTCATTCCATTACGTCGGCCATGTGAGATTTCCCTCGTCTGAATCAGTTTTATTATCTTACATGGTTTCTATATACTTTACTAGATAATAACTCCGTAGCTACCAACAACTGTGTTTCTATCCAGACTGAAAGGCAGTGAAAAAATACAGTAATATCTAGCGTATATTTAAGTTATAACAGATAAACAAAACACAACCCACACTTTATTCTTTAAGATTTTTTCGCCTAGACAATCATGTAGCTTGGAGGTCGTGTGTGGGGTATCGGCTTTTGGTTTATTTTAGAGATACGTTAGTGCATAAAAATAACCTGAAATCATCTAAAGATATAGATATCCACAATAACAAAATTCTTATCACTTTATGCTAAATAAGCTTATGTAAAAAAATATGTATTTCGTCTTAGATTTAAGTCTTGTTTTTATACATATCGTACAATGACCTCTCGTAAAAAAACCTAGTCATACATAATATGCTATCTGCGGATGGTGAGTTTCTTGGAAAGTAATAACAATAGGAAAAAGTTATCTCGTGTAAATATTATGTCACGGAGAGAGTACAAAACTTTATCAAAGTTTTAAAACTGCGGAGGATAAACTGTAAACTCTTTCCGGTTTATTTTTCTAAACCATAGTCTTACTACTAACAACAATGTAGAGAGACATTACATGTTTTTATACCTTTTTCACAGAGTCACTTACACATCGACATTCACCGCATAAGGTCCTAAGTTGTAGTACTTATAGTAAGTAGGTACCTGCTATAACTTACTTATACAAACCTTTTAACAATAATTAAATCAATAATATTTGGATTAAACACTCGTATACATTACCTATTGATTCCGAACGTTTTCCGATTTTTTTTTTCAATTTAATATGACTGGTATGATTTTTCGCGAATGTATTCGTTATATACTTTGTGTATATTAAGACAAACTCAATAAATTACATATGTTAACATTGTATCGTTATACAATATATTATATTCTATTTGAATGGTTTTGTTTTTGACATAAATATGTTGACATGAGCCTTTTTTGATTTCATAAATATATCCCAAAACACATGATATCACAGACAATAACAAAACAAATACCGAAAAAGGGACATGCATAACAATCACTTAGGAACTAAACAATGAATTTTTTTTCGTCACATATATATATATATATATATTTTAGATTAATAATAAGATAATAAGTTAATATATAAGATTTGATTTGACAAAACAAACCTGCTGTATCCGGCTTTAAATATTCGTATTAGATACGGCCATGGTGATTGGTGCTATATTCCTATATCCGTACGAGCTACACGCGTCCTAGTATTTTCCGTAATTCAATTCGGAACAGACTCTGGTAATAATTGCATTTGCTGGCGTTCAGATGAAATTACGTGACGTCATTTCATTCTTAGCTGACTTCAAAAGCCTTTTTCTAGAAAATGTTTACAAAACGAATGGTCTTAAACACGTACTGTAAAGAATTTTCCAGAGACATGAGAATAATATAAATACAATACAATAAATAAATATGTTTTTTTATATTGTTAAACGCCTATGATGGAATACTGACACCTTGATGTGTGATCTTCTGTGACGTGATCTTCATATAATGCTGTTAGGTTTCAGCAATTCTGCAGCCAAACTCTGATGGAAAGCGACCAGATGGGATGTTTCTGATCGCTTGGAGTATGGGTCGGGTTTAGGAGTTTGGTTTGTGATACCACTTGTGTACTGTGTGGGATACCATCTCCCTCGGACCAGCACATAAGGTGCCGCGGCTGCAGAACAGGCGGTAAAAATAAATGTACATTGACCTTTTGTTTTTTTCCGATCTTTCGTCGTTCCTCCAACTTTGACTTTTCATTAGCCAGACATGAGACGTACGGATAAAAGTCCTTATTAAAGAATTAAGTAGAAGTAAATTTTCATGTAAAGTCGTGTATTTAAATGTACCTATTCGACGTGTATGAATATTCATTGACTATATGAATAATTAAATTATAAGTGTCAATTTTTATTATACTTAGTCTGGCCATAAATACTGTTACTATTCAAAAAAAGAAAATATTTCGTTTGAATTTGGAATCTGTCATTTTTATATGATTGCTTGATGTGTTTTCTTATTTTCGCGCCATTATATTGTTAAATATTTTGTTATATTAAAATGGAGTGGGGTGATAAGGAGAACCGAATCGCTGTGATTGCCTTACATAAAGTAGGTATGGAGAAAAGTGCAATTTTTAAAACCCTCCACCCGCTTGGTATTAGTCAAATGTTTGTTTACCGGGCTATTGATAGGTACAATGATACCTCCTCTGTTTGTGACAGAAAAAGATCTGGCCGTCCACGTACCGTTCGTGTGAAAAAGGTGATTAAAGCAGTTAGGGAAAGAATTCGAAGAAATCCTGTCCGTAAGCAAAAGATTTTATCTCGGGAGATGAAGATAGCTCCTAGAACCATGTCGCGTATATTAAAAGATGACTTAGGACTTGCAGCCTATAAGAGACGTACTGGTCACTTCTTAACTGATAATTTAAAGAAGAATAGGGTGGTAAAATCCAAACAACTACTTAAGCGGTACGCAAAGGGAGGTCACAAAAAAATTTTGTTTACGGATGAGAAATTTTTTACAATTGAGCAGTATTTTAATAAACAAAATGACCGTATTTATGCTGGAAGCTCTAAAGAAGCTTCGCAATTAGTAAACAGAGTACAACGTGGGCATTATCCCACTTCAGTGATGGTTCGGTGGGGTGTTAGCTATGAAGGGGTGACTGAGCCATATTTTTGTGAAAAAGGTATTAAAACGTCGGCACAAGTTTATCAAAATACCATTCTTGAGACGGTAGTTTAGCCTTTAACTAACACCATGTTCAATAACAAAGAATGGTGCTTTCAACAAGACTCGGCACCGGGTCATAGAGCTCGATCCACCCAATCTTGGTTGAAAACTAACGTTCCGGACTTTATCAGCACTGAAAACTGGCCGTCGTCAAGTCCTGACCTAAATCCATTGGATTATGATTTATGGTCAGTTTTAGAGAGTAAGGCTTGCTCTAAACGCCATGATAATTTGGAGTCCCTAAAACGATCCATTCGGTTGGCAGTGAAGAATTTTCCTCTAGAAAGAGTTCGTGCTGCTATTGATAACTGGCCTCAACGTTTAAAAGACTGTATTGCAGCCAATGGAGACCACTTCGAATAAACATTGTATATTTTTAATAGTTATATATTGATGTATTAAACTAACTCACTATGAAAGGAATAAATGTTACGTATAAAAAAAAATCGTGCTTTTCTTTATAACAATATTTATGGCAAGACTAAGTATATCAAACGGCTGTCATCTGTCACAAATTATATATTATTATACTCTGCGAAAGACTTTTGAATATTTTCGTATTTACGTTTTCAATTTACTGTACGACAATGAGGTGGTATTAGGTAATGTTTTATATTACTTTACTAAACAAACTGAAATTACAATAAACAATGTTCACGTACAAATAACAATGTAGTTACTCGAGTTATATTAAATCCTCTATCTTAACAAAGCAGTGCTTTTCAAGAAACAATGCATCTTCAAAACTATGATATGTTAGACTGTTACGTTCAGGGCCGAGAAGTTACATACAACATATACATTCACTGACCTCTGTTAATTTATATTTTATCATAGCCAGTTATCAGTTCTCTTTTGAACACAATGTTCGCTCGACAAACTGTTTGTTTAAGCGTCGGTCTTTTTTTTTGTTTTACATTATGTACTTTTGTTCTTTTTGTAATTTTGAACCGTCCAGTGAATCAATACCAGTTAAAAAAAGTAATAATTTTAAGCAGGCATAACTTAAGAACACCTTTATCAAAGGACCTTGATGAAATTACTCCTCTCAGTTGGCCAGAATGGAAAGAAAAACCAGGATATTTGACAGAAAAAGGTTTTTTATTAGAAGGTTATATGGGGTCGTTTTTTAAATACTGGCTAACTACACATGGCCTACTACTCAATGGATGTCCGAGAGAAGAAGAATTTTATGTCTACAGCAATAATATGCAGAGAACACTTATGTCTTCAGAAGCGTTTGTATCAAAAGCTTTCCCTGATTGTGATATAACAATACACCAAAGTGAAGAGAAAAATGATCCAGTGTTTAGTCCTTTTATACATAATAACTCAGTTAGTTTTAGAAATACAGCAATAGAAGAAATGAACTCTGAGTTAGAAACTCTTAATTTAAAATCAGCATATTATTTTATGGAAAATATTCTTGATTATCAAGCATCCAAATTATGTAAATTTAACAAAAACTGTGATATGGTCACAGAAAAGAATTCAATTAATATTACAGTAGGCAAAAAGCCGTCTGTAACGGGCCCATTAAAACTATGTAATACTGCAATAGATGCATTTCTTATGGAGTATTATAGTGGTCTACCAAAATCTGATATTGCTTGGGGTAAATTAAGTGAAATGAAAGATTGGAATAAAATCTTACCCTTGACCTATGGGTATCATAATGTCACTTTCAATACCACTCATGTTGCCAAAGATATTGCCAAACCACTGTTGCAATACTTATTTAATATAGTCATTGAAAATTACCCAACAGTATCTCTTCTGATGGGACACGATGCAAATATAAATGTACTCTTAAATGCAATGCAATTCAAACATTTTATTTTAAATGATGAATTTGTGCCCACCCCTATTGGTGGGAAAATAGTGTTTCAGAAATGGCAAGACTTGAAATCTAAAAAGTTTTTACTCAGAATTAATTATGTATACCAGTCCATGGAACAGATTAGAAAAGGTATTGTTTTATCGAAAAGCAATCCGCCGATGTTTCAATCGTTAGAATTAAGAAATTGCAAAGCAAATGAAGATGGATTTTGTGATTGGGATGAATTTTTAAATTTTTTTAATAGTATTGTAAATATCTAGTTGACTTGTTTTTACTATAAATAAAATAATTGTTTATTTTCATTACACCCCTTTTTGTGTGAAACAAAGTATTAAATTCAACAATATTTAAAAAAAATCCTCTTAAAATATTTACAAATTGTTTTCAGTATGTTTCATATTGCAAATTGCATTTTTCTATAATCTATCATTTGTATCACAGACTAACAGACATATTTTGGCAGAAGAATGTCAAAATTTCTGTCGCATTAATTAACTAAATTCTAGTATTTAATTAAAATCATTTTTTGAACAAAATTTTAGTCATGTCTTTAAAATGCCCCTTGCCTACACCTATAATTATTGATGCTCATAAAAAATGGGTAAGAACTCTTCATGATGCTCAGACCCTGGTTAAAAATGATATAGATTTACAGGTATTTAATTATAAATATTTCAGTGTATTTGCCAAAAACAACCAGTATTAAACTGGTGTACATTACAAGCATAGACTTTACACAAAGGACCCAACACCTAGTTACCAATCGAGACTACTTAGTTGTGTAACTAGTATTATTAGTACCACTTGTTGGAATGCTGGTAACACACTCGACATGCATTCTGATAGTGCGCATGCCCATGGGCGGCGACATCTTCTTGAGTTTAAAATATTTTTTAGAAGAAAGCCGCAAAGGGTCTTTGGCTAAAGGAGCGTCGGATGCCACCAGAAGTCTTAGGAACAATGTACTCTGAATACTGTAGTCTAATAAACAAAATGTACGACGCGTATCTTAACAGCGTACATCTACAAAGAGCACCCTATATAAAGGCTTTGATAAGCGTCTTTATGAAACGGTAGGTTCTAAAACGGTTTATTTTCAGTTAATAGCCTTTAGGTACCTTCTGCGTTTGCGCAATGGAACAAAGTGAGCCTTAGTATTCGACAGAAGAGACAGATCTTTCGAAGATCCTGTTTCATAGCATCTTCCAAGTATATATAGTCCGATATATATCGATCTATACATTTAATAGGCACACGTTTATATGGTGTCATGACAAAAGACTGTTGGGTTTGTTGGCCACTTTTAAAGATTTTTATTAGATGAACTTATTAAGCCGCGTATCGACTTCGCGCGGTGGCCGCGCGAGCATTGTTCGACCGCGGCAGATCTGTGTTTTGGTTTGCGAGCCATTTTTTGCGCACTATTTCATTAAATCGAGGCAGCCGATCCGTAAACGGGCGTTCATTTTGTACGCGACAACCATGGACGCATCACGTCGGCGACGAGCCGCTGCTGCTTTTATCATTATTCATTTATTAACAAGCGATCGAAGCGAGAAGCTTGATGGTTTGTGGATGAAAAAAAATCTATTTATGAACAGAATGCTTCATAGTAGTATCTGACTAATGGAAGACTTGAGATACGACGCTATTGATGAAACAAAAAATCATAATAAAATACTTGTTTTGTGCCATATAATCTAATTAAAGTACGATACTTCTTATTATCCATGTATTTGCCGCGCGTATCCGCTAAAAATGTGTCAAGTCCGTCTCAATTGCGCGATCACAACGCACTGACACTTCTTTGCCGCGCTGTCAAAACCCGATACAAAGTGGTTCGTTCGATACGCGGCTTCAAAAATTATAATACGCTCAACAGATTTTTAATAAATGATACTTTCTAATAGTTGATCACACTGTTGGCTCGTTAACAGTATAGCTATTCGAAACCCTTTTTTAATTATTAAAAATCAGTTTTTTATTAATAATCGGTCTGCAGCCGTTGTCTTAATGTTTAAGTTCACCGTGTAGAACAGAAATTGATTAAGAATATTATTATAAATGCCTTCTACATTTTAGTATGTACGAGCTACGGAATGAATTGGTTCATATTATAGTGAACGATTATATTTACGTTGACGATGGTTTAATACAAACAAGAAGGACACCATTTGACATTCAGGTATTGATTTTCAGTAACTTCACATATAAAGGTTTTTGGTATTTAATAATGATTTAAATCAAAGATTCTTACTAACTTTACTTTAAAAAAAAATAAGCCGCATGGCTTCCGAGAAATCGCGACAAAGGGTTTTCATCAATATTTTCAAGGTGGCGCGGTGACCGGAAGACATGGCTGGCAACCCCACAAACTTGAGGTGGATTGACCTTCCCACACATGTCCCAAAAATAAAATTTCGTCCCCTACAAATGCAAAGCACATTTCAATCGGCCCTCAACCGTGAAGTCGTGGAATCTTTGAATTATATCTAAACCCATGTGAAATTTAGTTTCGTTCGTCTTTGTTACACATTAGGTACAAATTACATATGGTGGTCATAAGCATGTTTAAGACCCATTATCGACCCATACGTTATACACAGAAAGCGACAATTAAATTAAGTAGATATAAAATGAGAACACAAGACGTAGCGTAGGTATGCCTTATAGTAAGTATATGAAATATTAAAATCTACACATTTTTAGATAATCATACCATACCACCTACCTTTGGAATGCAGAGACGACTCAATTGAACACCTCTTACAAAAGATGTGGGTTGATGCTATGACCAGGAAGAATGCTCCGCCACCTAAGGTATTTGCGCGGGCTTTTTTTATCTAAAGTTTTTTCTAAATGTAGTTCCCATTAAAATTCTTCTCTAGAACTGTCATATTTTCAGTAGTTTTGAGAAAGGTATTGATGTGTGGTGATCGTTCAACAGACCGGTCCGTACTTTGTTTGGTCACATTCAAACATTCTGGATAAAGGTCTGGTCAGAAATGTTCAATGAGCGTTACAAGATATCTGTTGTCTCTGCCAACCGACATAAAAAATATTTATTTTTTCCCCCCTGACGATACAGGGGTTTCATCTCGATAAACCTGCCAGTTACTAGTAATCTTTTTAGAGTTACGAAATCCAACATGATGACTGCGATTTACCGGCGCCTGCGCATTACGTTTCTGAGGAAAAAGTTAAAGGTATTAAAATTATAAAATCCAAACATTACTTGTATACATTTTAAATATTTCTTATTTCAGTGGTCAGCGAGGACACAATTTATACAGAGGCATATCAACAAGCTAACATCATTCAGCGTCAAGAGAGATTTCGGTAAGCGATACTTAAATATTTTTGTTGTTGCAAAAACTTAATGCTAGTTTATTCTAATAGTTGATAAGAATTTAAAAATACGTTATTTGTATTGACAAATCGACAAATATAAATAAACATATACCTACGCATAATGTTCAACATTCATGTAAAACTGAAAATAAAATATACTGGTACTTTTAATAGATCCCCATTTCACATAGACACTATTAAATTTTATATTATATGTTGTTAAGACTAAAATTATTACAGACAATACTTTATAGAAGACTTTAAAGCAAAATCGAGAAGAAAGAGAATGTATTTCGCCGAGAATTTGAGAGAGGCGCCGTTATATTTAAGACGACAGGCTGCTATGTTGATTCAAAGTGTTTACAGGTACATTGAGATAATAATATTTGTGAAGCAGACAAAAAGGAACAGTTTTAGAACTGATCGTCGCTTATGGACACATGCGGAAAAGCATTCAGATGCGTAGCCTGCACTTAAGGTAGGGGTAATGTTTGAAAGAAAAAGAACGGTTAGGATAAATAATAATTCTCACTACTCAATTTAGAGAGACTCTATGTGAAGCGATTTTTTTGAAAGGTGTAGTTTTTATTTCTAGGACGTACATACACATAAAGAGACAACGTTTGATTGAAACGAAGAGAGATATATTGTTGGGTCTCATACCGGATCCTTTCAGAAAGAGATTGCATTATGAAGATGAAAACAATAGGGTCAGCTTCCTTGTTAATATTGTAGAGTTCCTGGTTAAATTCCGCTCGCATGATTTATTATTACATTGTTTAAATTTAATACAAATAAAGAGAGCGCCGCTGTGTAAGGCGTAACTCAGACTTGGCTCTTGGCCTTGGCAATGGCTCTGCAATTGTTCAGGTATCGATTGCGCTGAAGTGAAGCCAATCAGTGACATTTCTAAATTCCCGTATTCAATAACTCAAGCGAAATATATTTGTTCTTAATAGGCGAATATTGTACTGAAAATTGCATCTTACCATGGGGATTGAATAAATTTCAAATAAGAGGTTAATACGTTCCTTTCTTATTTATCAGACGTCAGGGTGCCATAAAAAATACGCCAGCTTATTCACTAACACAAGCTTAATCACTAACGTCCGTCCAATACTTAACATACTTAACATGCTATAACTAAACAATGATGCCGCGATCCGTCGAGCCTGCACCCCGCTGACCATAAGCTTCAGCAACATCTGGTTGCCAGCTTCGCCTATGCCTTTTATAAAAGACCATGCTCGTTATCCGTAACACTAATAGTACACGTTTACGCTTGTCCTTTTAGTTACTCCAGAAACCACTTCAGCCTAATCGATACATTGAATTTGTGTTGATTTGTATTATACAACTATATTTGAATTTTACTTAAAGATGTATTCAAGAAGAAGAGACATACGCACAAAACTGAAGGAGGCGTATGAAAGGGCATTCGAAAAAGAGAAAACAAGACTCGTGGTCTTTAAAAGGGATGACCGGATCGATGATATAACAGACCACGTCAGGACCTGGTTTAGAGAATGGTAAGGCTTGCTTTTTATGTAAGAGGAGGCAAACGAGCAGGCGGGTCACTTCGTTAAACCTAATTTGGCTTTATTTTTTATATTTTCTTTATTATGTAAACTTTTTTATTATGTTGTATGGGTTTAAGAAATTACAAAAACAGATTTATCAACCTTATCAAAGAATTTAAAAGTTGAGTAAAGTTTAATTTAGTTCACAGTGTATGGCACATAAGAAATTACAGTGAAACTTATCACACACTAACTAACATTGACTTCATTTTCAGGTTCTATGGCTACGGTTTCTTTCCAGAATACCCATATGAAATTGAAGGTGGCACAGTGATGGTGATACGAGGAGACTATCCCACGATTGAAGAGAAGATAGATGATGATGAAAGATATCTCGCCAGCATCAAGGGGAAAACGAAGGAGATGGTGATTTATTTTATTTCTATGAATGTAATGTAAATTTCGTGTCTGGTGTCTATAAGAGTTTATAAAGTATTGCTCAAACGTTCCTCTTCCTTAAAGGCCGGCAACTCACTTGTACGCCTCCTGGCGTTGCAGGTGTCCATGGGCGACCGTTAGCACATCGAAGTGACGTGCCTGCTCGTTTGCCTCCTCTTAAATAAAAAAAATTGAAGTAACTCTATATAACACCAACTCGGTAGCGATAATTTTACACACTTTTCTCTTTCACTTTGTTTTAATTATACAATTGTGCTACGGATATTAAAAACAATTTCTTGAGCCACAAAGAAAGATTTACAACCTTTAAAGTAAAGATCTCTCTTCACATTCTCATTATATCTGTTTATATATGACCAATGAATTTATAGATAAAAGCTGAAGCAAAACAAGCGAAATTGAACGCCATACAACAAGAGATCGCAGACAAGGAGCAGAGGAAAAGAGAAGCGGAACAGTTGTTTCGTTTACGATGCAACCCTCTTTCGGACCCTGGTTATCAGCCACAGACATCCCATATTATTGGAGACGTTGAGCAGGTAATTGAAAATATTTGAAACGAGCACTAATATATATATGTTACGTTTTCACGCTTAAACTACTGAACCGATTCCGATGAAATTGAGTACATATAGACTAAAATTTAGAAAAGAACATGGGTTGAAGGGGATGAAAGTTTATAAAAAAAATTCACCAGATCTCTGCCATTTATAGACCGATTGTCCAAAGTCCTTTTGTATTTAAGTCATGCGAACGTAGTCGCCGGCAAAAGTTGGTACTATATATGGTTATATTTAATAATGAAGTTTTATCAAAATATCATTATATCGGTAGAAGATCACACATGATACCACAAGAGATCGTTGTGGTGGTTTTACCATTAAGCCTCACACTCAGGTTCTCCAGAAATATCAAGCAGCTTGGTCCTTATACGACGAGTACCCACCCGACAAATGTCCTGAGGCCTTCTTCGGCTTCATGCAAGAAATACTAACAGAGGACATAATGAATCAAATACACTTAGACTGCAGGAAATACGTTGACGAGCTCATGAGGTCGGTCCACAGAACATTAATTGACAGGATAGTGGATACTCCTTAAAACATCTTGAACCACAGTCCCATAGATACTCATAGACACCCATAGACTGCTGTGGCAGCTATTGAGTGTCTATGGGCGTCACCTATACCTTTCTTGTTGTACCTCCTTATCGTTATGACATTGGGGCGGTTTACGCGCGTTGATAAACGCCCTTAATCATTTAATTAATGAATGCTTTAATGTATGTAGCTTTTCCAATCTTATATATTTCTCACGCACTTATTTTTGAGTGGGAGTGCCATGCTGTTAGTTTCAGCCGAATGGGCAGGCACGGCCGGAGAAATACCACTCTCTCACAGAAAACCGGCGTAAAGTGATGCAATTGGACTTCATTTCGTTCATTTTGTACTCGCGTTTCGTTCGGTGAGTGAGATCTTCCGGTGCCCATCCTTTTCCCCTTCCCTCGTCCCTCTCCCCTTTCCTTTAAAGGGCGGCAACGCACTCACGAGCTACCAGCCGCGTGAGTGTCTATGGGCGGCGGCTTCACCTTTATGGTGGGCCGCCTGCTCGTTTTCCCCCTCTTCTATAAAAAAAAAAAAACGCGCACATGCAAACGCTTGTATGTATACGTTTATATCTTAGTAGTTGTGATATAAAAGTTATTTACACGGTTTATTATGTGGTCTGTGGTTACAACTGATACAAACACCTTTCGTCGCATTTAAAGGTTGGATCATAAGTTGTTGATAAAAGCACATCAGCAAATGTACAAAGCGGTTGGTTGGAATTTTCCCAAAATGCCCGCAAGGAAGAAGCCGAGGGCGCCACCAGCGAAGAAAATATTGAAAATCAATGATGAATTATTAGAAAAAACACACGTAAGTTTGTGCAAATTACTAGTATATGCGAATAGTATGAATTATATTATTGACAAGAATTTTTCATATTTACCCAACTCCGTTTGGACAATTTTTTAAATTTATTTCGAAAGCCATCATTATCTTTTCAGAAAATATTCGACCTTGGCCTTGTGTCGAAGCCGACGAGTAAAATAAAAGAAATAATTGGTGATTTAAATTTCTACGCGTACGATGTTAACATTCGGGATCCAAACGCCAAGTACATCATTTTATCGAAGATTATTTTAGCGAGATCTTTTAATGTTACCATAATATATTCCAGTTTTGATAATTGAAGTACTCAAAGTGATCTCGACCGTGATTTTTTTAGATTCCCTCCACCCGCTTACGGTGATATACGTAGGCGGTTGACGTTATCGTGTATTTACGGGTCGGGAATCGAACCGGGAGCAATTCGAAATAAAGCTGTGATGTTATTAGGACCGCGACGTAATGGGAAATCCTTTTTGGTGGATACAGTTTGTGGGGAATTAAGTAAGTCAACAATTATAGAGTTTGTTTCAACAAACGTTCTATAATAATGTCAATGTTGTGGAAATCTTACCACAGATGATTAAGCAGTCGATCCCACCAGAATAAACTTTATCTATGGCAAATCTTAAAATTTTTTAATCTTAGATGCGGTCAAAATTGATATTACACCAGAAGTGTTCAGTGCGCACGTTGATAAACCGGCGAGGGTTTTGACGGAAGTGTTTTTGGCGGCAAAGATTTTTCAACCGATTTATTTGAGAAATATCGAACGGGTGTTTAGTAAAAAGGTATTATTAATTGTTTTATTATTGGATATTTGAAGCAAACGCGAAATATTGTACATAGTTTTTTTGGAAAGTGTGAATCAGGTTATTTCCCCATCGTCAGCACTATCTTCGTCTTTATACAACTAAATGGACGATATTCATGCATTCGTTTAAGTTAAAGAGAAACAAAATCAGAATATGAGAGAGCTGATCCAGTTTAAAAACAGTTTTATTTTTTGGATTATCTTTCTTATATATGCATCCGTTGTTAAGTTTGAATTCAATTAAAACAAACCCCGAACTATACTTTAATTTAACCATATTTATTTACGTTATTTTTAAGTCATTTGATAATTATGTCTTAGGTGCCACCAGAAGACAAATATCTACAAGCAAAATCGATGGCCGGTCCGCTCAATAAATTGATAAGACAAATAATTGCGGATGACAAAATCATATTCATCGGTAAGTTCAACAAATCGTAGAGGAAATATTTGCTTATAATTGTAATAATTGCTTAATTTTGCCTTTAATTTCTATTAAAAAGGTATGCTACCTAGAAACCTCCTTGCTTAGAACGTGAAAGTTGTTTATGTTTTAGCCACGTGCTCAAGCCCTTTAACCGCTCTAACAAAACCAATGGTGTCACTCTTCGACGAAATAATTTTAGTACCTAGAACGGATTACAATAGTTTAAGAACATTTTTCTATGACCGGTTGCAAATGTAAGCTTTTTTGGCATATAATGTGTTCGTAATATGATAAAAAGGAAATCTTATTTAATGAGAAGTGATAGCGAAATAGTTAAGTCGTTAGACAAAAATAATACGCAGCTAAGTTGTTGTGTGTATCTCAGACTTTGATACTTTGAAAGCCTCTTTAGTGTTACACACTAGACAGTTGAACGTCATCCTCACTTTTATATCAAATTGGGCTTTTCACTTCTTGACAAGTGACTACGTTACGTACTAAAAAAAACCGGCGCTGGTGATGGTAAATTTGGTGAGAAAACTAGTAATTAAAGACCCAAATGAAATCCTGAGCCTTATACATAATTATCTCTAAAAAAGTGATCAAAGAATCGATAATACGATCTAGATCCATCTGGGTATAGATAAAATAGTAATATACATTAAAAACAATTATATACGTTTTTAATCTGTACTTGTTATTTTCATAAAGTATATAAAAATAAATGGTTTTCTTAAACACAAAAACACGTGAACGTGAACAAATACACACATTTTTTTTTACAGGATTCAAAGTATACCTCGTGACTATTGCGTCCAAGCTTTGGCTCAAGTACTACAGGGGTATGGGTTTGGGGTCATAGTCGAAGTTTTTAACAGGGTTCTAACCCCTGATCGAATCGTAAGGTAATATTATGGCGTATCATTATATTTTTCTATTCAATTTATTTGACTGCGTAATTATTAAATCTTGTTTCAGATTAAATGTAACTCCACTTACACCAGCGGAATTCTTAGAGCCAATCTTTCAAATTGGATTAGAAGCCACTACTATGGAGGTTATATACATTTTGTTTTATTATTAAAATATTAATTAATGTTTTTTTTTATAAAAATTGGGTACAAAGGTTATCTTTTAGAATTTCACGACATTAATAAAATTTAATATTATTAAGGGTCATATATATATTTAAATTTTATTTATTTACACTTAGCACACAATAGTAGGGGAAAACAAATGTTAGTACATATGAGAGCAACCGGACGGCCTTATTGCTAACAAGCGATCCCTTCCAGGCAACCCACTAGTATTACATTTATTAAGGTGTGTTTTTTTAGGAATACCAAGAATTTGTCGACTTCTACATCGCAAACTCGCCGTTGAGCATCGAAAGACCACAATTCGATCAAATGAACATCATACGAGCGTTGTATTACGAAAAATTGGAAAAAAAATAACTCAAACAATATGGGGTTATAAACAAAAAAAAAGGTCTTATTTATCCAATTATGTAAATACAGTTTATGTTTAATAAAGTTTTTTTATCACATTTAAAACCTCTTTTTTTTAGGTAACAGTTTCGCAGTTACCCAAGCTTTGCTTGTCCCAATTTTGTATTGCTATAGTCAATATTTAATTATTTAGTAGTAGTTTCTATAAGTTACATAGATTTAATGAATTTACCTAGCTAACTAACTAACTAGTCTAGTCTAACTAGTCTTAATTCTAAAGTAAAACAGATTAAGACAGAATTTAGGTTTTAATTATACATTTAATTTAACTGTTCCATTTCTTGAATTCAACGCCATCTGGCGGTTTCACATCGACTTTGTCTTTTGCTACTTGGTTCCAGTTTGTGCTTAATACTGTGCCTCCCGACTCCATCTTAAACATTAATTACCACATGTTATATCAGGTTAAAATGGACCACAAGGTTAAAAGTTGTTTGCAATCAAACTTTTACAGTAAGGAGTATGTTGTGAAATGAAATAAAACTAATTAAAAAAAAAAACAATATTATATGAAATTCTACTTTCTATTATATAATACTTACATAGCTCTTATTCATAGCTCGTCTCACTTCATCCGAGCCTTCACCATATATTTTTTGGAATAGTGCATTCAACGCTGCATCACCTTCAGGCTTCTCTTCTTCCTCCTGAAATAACCGATTTAAAACACATTAAAAACTATGTATTATATAATATTTTTTAGATGAATAATTTAGACAAATAATTATTTAGATGAATTGGTTTTAAATGAAATGAAATATAATTGTGATGCTTTGCTGGTGTATGGTGTAATGGCCGCTTTTACAACCAAACTTCGCGATTTAATGGAGTGGTGGAAACTTGCCAGTTCCTCTTGTCTGCTCTACAACCTCGATTTGAGAACTGGCAATAAATGTAATTCTAGTCCAAATTTTTTGTTCATAAAGTTACCTATATGAATAATTATACTAAAACAATACAATTCCTCTTTTTTAGGCATTTTAGTCTATAATGACCTAAGCCAGCGTAGGGAAATTGCCTTAGTGAAGTTTGCCAGGAACATAAACAAGGACTCATTGCAGTAATATTCTGCATCATTGCTAAGATTACACTCCCCTGATAATTTTAACCGACTCAGGAGGCATCCATAGCTGGCTCAAGTACGCTTTCGAACAAGCCTCCGCCGGCAAAGCCTATTTAGCGTATGTTCGCCCTAAAAAATCCATTTTTTCATATTGCATACAATAAATATGTGTTTCTGAAATTGTTTGATGGTGTAATTAAATATATGTATGGTCAATAAAAAAGAATGTTTACCATTTTTTTAATGTCTTTTTCAATACTATCCCAGTCTTTTCTGAATAATTTTGGCGGTTGCTGCTGCTGCGGCCCTGACGCGTCTATGATGGCTGAAATTAAATATTTTAGTGTTAGTCGGCTGAAGGACTGTCGTCTCTAATAGGAAAAATAAATTTCTCTATATACTTTTTTTGATACAGACAAATGTGTATGTATATTTTTTTTTATTAAATAAATGTAAAATAACATCATTTGCTTATGATTGCAGACACATATTGTTAAGGACAACGAGCATGGTCATTAAGAAAAGCTAGAAGCCAAGCTGGCAATCAGATGTTCGAGAACCTAATGGTCAGCGGGGTGTGGGCTGACAGGTCACGGCACCATTGTGTAGTTTAGAACGTTAGTTTTAAGTTTTTGAATTATATAAGACAGGTAGATTTACGCAGCCGTTCCGGACTGACGTTAGTGAATAACCTTGTTTTAGTGAATAAGTTGGTGTAACTTGTATGGCACCCACTAACATTTGATAAATAAGAAAGGAACGTGTTAATCCCGCTTCGAGATTTATTCAACCACCTGTAACACATATCAAATCTTGTTTTATAAATATTGTTAAATTCCTACCCTGTGGTATGGCTTTTATTTTCTCTTCTTTGTCTTCTCCTTCCAAATTTGTCCATCTTATCCCCTCCTTCTTTCTCAGCTTTACCTCAACTTTCGAGGGGCTGACTATATATGAACACATTGTAGGTACTACTTCATGAGCTAACTCTAATTCTAGACTGTATTCTGTGTCTGTGTTTGGCAGTGCACAAGAGACAGATAGCTGAAAAAATACAATTGACACAATAATTAATTGCAATCATTAACCAAAAGGTCCAAAAATATAATCAATCATTAGTACTAAACCACAAAATATTTTCTAAACACTGTTAGACAGATAAATCTCTTAAATCGAACAGTTATTTCGTTGGGAGATTTAATTATACACCTGGTCAGTGATAACTTTTAATACTTACACTTCTCTCGCCATAATTAACTTTTATTTTATCCTTTTGAGCATTTTTTATAAGTATTGTGACAATGACCTGTGCCTCTGTTTGGTACCAATCATGTCTTATCTTAGCGTTTGCTCGCTGAAAAGTAATATATTTCGATATATTTACATGTATATAACTTATTAGATCTTATCTTGGCCATTCACTAAGTGATTAGTTCCGTTCTACTAATTGTTACAATTTTGGATTAGTTTTATATATCACAAAGAGAGTATGTTTTTTCATGTTTACTAAATAACAGCTATCATCTATTTTACAGGTAAATAGAAACTTGTTACCAACCTTATTAGGTGAATTCTCTTTGCAATCCCCCATATCTAATTCCTACAACTAAAAATCGAATAGGACTTAGCTTTTTCTAAAAATAGTTGGAACTTAGATTATTCTAGTGTTTTCCAAACATATTTCAATGAGCGCTTTGACAACTATACTCTGTTGTCTGTGAAGACTATTCAAGGAAATATCAATTTAATTTTTGTATAAAATATCAGTTTAAGAATTTTTTTTATATTTCAAAATTGTATGAACTATTATAATATACACTTTATTAAATTACAATAATATCGAGGAATGTAAAATAATAACTTTTACTATTAATAGTATAAATAGGTAGTCAAAATTGAAATCTTAAAATCAGCTGTTGCTAGTTGACATTTGTCAAAGTCTACAACTTAACCTGCTCATTTGTAATTTTAAATTTATACCATTTACATGGATGAAGGATGAAAGACCATTGTTTTGCTCCTTCTAAATAAGATTTCATTTATTTTCTAATGAATCCAGCAGTTTTCTATTTCGTTAAGGTGAAGTAATTGAATCCCAGGCATTCTATGATATATAACATGAAAGTAAGTAAATAGGTTTAGTAGATTATAAAACTGTAATAAATACAAAGTCATTAAACTTATTTATTTATGGCATAATAAATATTATCACGTTTCTTCTATGTACTTACGATGCATATTGCGTACATAGTTTAATCGTTCAATGTTATTTTAGTACGGGAATCTGCATTTATTTGTATTATCTAGCTTAGATTTAAACATTACTTTTTTATTGATTGCTGTTGTTGATGTTATTATTTAAGAAAATATCAATTCCGAAGAACCCCTTTAATTTGGATTCTTTGATAATGGTAAAACTTCCCTATGAGTTTTTTAATTGCTATTCTAAATTATTTAACTATATATGATATTTAGTAATGATTATAGTAAAGGTAGGTGTTTCTTTTAGTTGTGGAATACATTGCTGTTAAAAAAGATATTAAGAATAGAACATAAAAAATACGCAACAATGAGTGTGAAACGTGTTGCTGTGTGCCAAATGACATCAGTAAAGGACAAGGCTGAGAACATGCAAGTTGTTACAAATCTAGTCAATAATGCTGTTAAGAATAATGTTCAGGTAATTCACTGTATAGCATATATCCATGATTCTTGTAACTTATTTTTCTTTACAATAGTTGTCTTAAATTACTTTTTACTAAAAAGTATCCACAGTCTTTGATCTGTACAAATTTATGTTAACTTGTATAATACAAATTCCAATTATTTCACATATATCTGGGAATAGATCTTATCATAATTTTACATTATAACATTCCAGATGATTTTCTTCCCAGAAGCCTGTGATTTTATCTGTGATAATAAAAAAGATACAGTTAGCTTTGCAGAATCCATTTTAACTGGTAATACTATTAAGCAATATAGGGAATTGGCATCAAAGAATAATGTTTGGATGTCTATGGGAGGTGTACATGAAAAGGTATGTTTATTATTATAAAATGAATAGAGCTATTGGAATGGCCTAAGTTTTATCATTGTATTTTCAGGATAACTCAGATCCAACTAAAATCTTCAACACACACATAATAATTGACAATAAAGGGGGTATTGTACAGACATATAGAAAGTTGCATTTATTTGATGTGGAGATACCAGAGAAGAATATAAGATTAAAAGAGAGCGATTTCTGTATACCAGGTGCACATATTGTGTCGCCGGTTGATAGTCCTGTGGGAAAAATTGGTAAGTTTTACCCTTTAATACTAAAACAAAATAAGAAAACATTTGACTCTATAAAAACAACTTATGTAATAACTATTAATCTAAAATATTTAAGTAGTATTGTTGTTTATTTTGGTTTACTGAAAAGTACTATATTAATTAAATGACTTTCTCATGTCAGTTATAAAATTATAATAATAGTTATAATAAAATACCTCCTTTGATAAATATACTTTTGATGCCACAGTGTTTAAATCATTTATTACAATATTCCAGGTATGTCTATATGTTATGACATGCGATTTCCTGAGCTCAGCACATCTCTAGGCATACTCAGCACTGACATCTTAACTTTTCCATCAGCATTTACCTACGCAACTGGAGTTGCACATTGGCATATATTATTAAGGTATATAGATATATCACAATAACGATTTCATACTTCATTCACCTAACACTATATATATAAATTTATTGATATATGCTTATGTGCCTTCACCATATTTTATAAGTTTTTTTATTCAGAAGGCATTTTAACAATAACACTATTGTGAAAATGGAAGTTTTTTTTTATCTTTCAGAGCAAGGGCTATAGAAAACCAATGCTATGTAATCGCAGCTGCTCAAACGGGTCAACATAATGCTAAACGACGCTCCTACGGCCACGCCCTCTGCGTGAGCCCCTGGGGTGATGTCCTGGCGGATTGTGAAGAGGAGTCGCCTTGCTATAGAGTAGTGGAAATTGGGGATTGTGTGGAAGTAAGAAAGAATATGCCAGTCTTCCAACATAGACGGTTTGTCATCGGATTTGCTATTTTTAGTTAAATTTAGTATCTTTTACCTCGAAAAATATATGGGACTTGATGTATGTATGTCCATTGTTCGATCGACTGACATTACTGTTAACTTTTTTTTTATTTATTTATCAATTACAAACAAATTGTTACAGTATCGTACATAAAATACACTACAGATATAAACCATTGAATGGTTTTGGTTGTAATGTAGACGGGGTAACAAATACTGACTTGTTCTCACTCCATACACATTATTTGCCCGCGGTGTGCATATAACTGAAATGTCACATTATTTCGAGGCCTTTCTTTAGGTTATAATAATTCCAATAATATCTTTTTAATTAATGAATTGTTAAGTTGTAGAGATTAATTTGATGTCAATTTACTATTGATTGATATTGTACATTTATATTAATATACTACACATAACATTGTTAGAAGTAAAAATCATTTGTAAGCCCCTCAGAAGCTGGTTATAAAAATAGTGACATAGTTATTATGTCAGTTTTGAATTTAACATAATGTTTTAAGGTCAGATGTGTATTCCCTATACGCGTTAAGCGTGCGCAAGGGTCCATTACCAGAGCATTCAACGAAACAATTATCAACCGAGAGTCAAATGTCTGATATATCTGAAAATGAACCAATGAACACATTCGGACATGTCAAAGTACCCAACAGTTGTGTTTTTTATCAGTCAAAGTTGACATACGCATTTGTTAATTTGAGGTGAGACACATTCTATTTATATATTTATTACTTTGAAAAGTGTCATGTATCTTTTTCATGAATTTTATCTATTTTTTTGATGATTTTATATCTACAAAGTTTTATTAAATATTACAAAGTCCACAAATTATTTTAAATAGACTCATAATGGTCTCAGTGTTTTTTAATTATACACTACAAAAATTAGAGTTTTTTTTTCTGTCAAATATATACAATTATATCTCTTTGCTCTTAAATATTTTTTAATTATTATTTTTTTATTTATTTTATTTATTTAACACTTTATCGCACTTAAACACTAGAAGCAAATGACATTAACAGATGTAAGAACATATAAGAGCAACGGGCGGCCTTATCGCTAATAAGCGATCTCTTCCAGACAACCCACACGATAAAAGAATACTTAAAATATAATAAGACAGGTGCAAAGGGTGCGAAGTATACAAAAAAAAAATTATAATAATAATAATTAAACAGAACACAACATACATTAAAATAAGAAAAGCGAAAAATATGCTAATTTAAATCTAGAATAACAAATTATTGTCTATGTATCAAATGTGATCCACCGGTTTTTATCATTTTTTAGTCCGTAACATAACCAAATGACATCTGTCAAACGTAGATATATTAGTCATTTAATTATGAAAAAAGTTTTTTAAACTTTAAAGTTTTAGTTTGAGTTTTTTATATGTACACAAATTACTAAGTATGTGGAGAATAAATGATACAAATTAAATATTAACAGATGTGTTATCCCGGGTCACGTGTTGATAGCGCCGTTGCGTATGGCGGAAAGAAACCAGGATTTAAGTGAAGAGGAGGCTGAGGATTTTTATAAAACGATACGTCTTGTACAAAAGGTATGTATAATCTTAGTTTGCTTTATAGATGAGACCTTAAACAGGAGTCACACCATAATGTCGCCGATAAGAAGAAGTGTGTGCAGACTGGCTCCCTACTTATTTGTAATTTAAATGCTGTATTTTTGTAATAAATTGTGGTTTAAATTTTAGCTGATGGAAAGAGTTCACAACGCTCATTCCTGTACAGTGACGATACAAGACGGACCCGACGCGGGGCAAACTGTCAAGGTATGTTTTATAATTTATTGATTTATGTAAAAATTAGGCTCGGATTTCACCTATAAGATATCACCGGTAAATAATACTCAACTGACATGAAATTAATTCAAATGCCAATAATAACCGGCGTCGACCCGTTTTAAAACTCGATTTATCGATTCTGTTTTTTTGTTTAAGTGGCTTATCGCTGTCGGTCTGTCAGCTCAGCTCGGGCTTGTTGGCGACTAAGGATTATAGTTTTGCAGCGACATCTATGATATGCAGATGCAAACATTAGACGTCATACGAAGTTCTCTACTATAGACACTTGGTCCTTCGAGCCAGAACCTTTCTCCATTATATTTGTTCCACAATTAAATCGGGATTTGTGCATTTTTAGCATCTACACTGCCACATACTACCGAGGAAAAAAGGCGATTTCATAGATAATGACTTAATATATTTGGAATTAGCGAAACATGATCAGTAAGTATCGAAGAGATATTATATATTGGTATTTGATTAATTAATATTAATACTGACAAAGCCGTTCTTAGAAGTTTTGGCCAGGAATCGAACCAACTACCTTATGGTTGACCACTCGACGTACGCTTGAACCATTTGGTTAATACACAAAATACTCCATTACCGTCAAACACTCTAAAGCGTCGAAATCAATTGGCTATGGTTGGTTTAGCTTGTTTTCCATACAATGATTTTTCCTCGCTTTATTTAACGACTACTGTCTATAACGCAATAAAATGCACTTGTCCTTTCATTGTCGTTATATAGAGTTTAAACTGTATAAAATTGTTTTTTTAGATTTACATCAAAACACCCAGCGAAACCACCAAGAGCTCTGCAAGAGATGAGAGAAGAAGCTTCAATGTTAAAAGATGAACTTGAGAAAATGACAGAACGGAGCGGATAACTTAACTTGTACGAAATGTAAATAATTATTTTCAATATATGAAGTTTTATTCGCATAGCCATAACTTGGGATGCATATATTTGTAGCATCACCTTCAGACCAGTTAGATGTATCAACTTCAAACCTTTCCTCTATAATATAAGTATGATTTGTCATGAATCTGTACGTTGTTTTTTCTTGCTTTTTTTAATCATTTATTTTTTAGTCACAATTTTTCAAGATGTGAACTACGAATATGCAGTTGAAGTTTAGTTTGTTTTATTTTTAGGTAATATTAATAAAAAGCTGTCAAAAAAAAAAGAAATGATAAAAACATTAATCTTCTGAATAAGTTTAAAATACCGGTAAAACAGAAGTCGAGTCGAACACACAGTGAACTGGTTAAAAATAAATATCGATAGTGGCAATATTCTTAACAGCACCTGACTACAATGAAACGACAGAAACAGTTCTTAACCAACGACGACCAAATGATAACTGAGTCTTGGTTCGACGGTATACCGCTAGCTAGGCTCTGTTCACAATATGGCGACAGTGCTGCCATGAACCGGACCATGACCATTATGTCTGTACTGATTATTTCCGACATCTATACTTATAATAAGATAGTAAAAATCGAATGTCTGTACATTAAATATTTTTCCAAAAAACTGAAAGGAGGCAATTAAAGAAGTGTCATAGAAACCAAAAAAACATTTTTTTGGAATTCTTGTCTGTCTGTCTGGTACGTTATAACTTCAAAACTACTGAACGGATTTGAACGAGTTGCCCTCGATTTCCCTGAATCATCCGATCCTGTAAAGCTACATCATCCCTGAGTAACACAGGCTATATATAATTCCAATTGTAACAAGATTTTAGCCTGTGAAAGAAAGCCCTTTCGAGATCATTAAAAAACGCTATATACTTAACCAAATTACACGTGGGCGAAGCCGCGAGCGGAAAGCTAGTATATCATATAAATGCTATTAAGCAGGATCAAGGTTGTGAAAAAAAAAAAAAACAAAAAACTATTTACAATTTATTAATACAAAAAGGTCCAACTGGATCGCCGTAGTAATGTGCAACTAAATATAATCATAACGAGCTTGTATAAAGACAATTGTTAAGAGATTGTTACGCACCCAAATGTCAGTACATACAAGGAGTGCCGGACACACTTCAATTGTATCTAAATGTGTGCAATACACGTCTTTATATTAATGATTAATAAAAAAATACCAAACAACTTCTGAGAAATAAAAATGGAAGTATGTCGGTACAGTCTGTCCTAGTGATTTGTAACGCTCTGGCGAATAGATTAGTTACTTGAATTTATTTCAAACGTTAACCTAAACTTAACGCCTGGGGCTTAGGGCTTAGGATTTTAGTCAAGGATTGGATTGCACATACAAAAATCTATACATTAAACACATTATTTTTGCGAATAAAATAAAAAACTCATAAAATACATTAGTTTTGTCAAAAAACTAGATTTTTTTATACCAAACGCGTAACTCTTTGAAAAAAATCAGATATAAATATATTCAATACATGATTTGAAAAAGGAACGCAACGAATTATTTTTAGTGCGGGTAGTGACTTGACGCTTTTATACTTTTCGAATTAAACAGAAAAAGATCGTTAAAAACTTTTCAGTAACAATATAACGGATTGAAACGCGAATTTAACATGCATACTCGATTAATGTGTTTATATCCGTTAAAAAAGTTTACTTCAATTTGGGGTATGTTAGCAAGGCGTAGTTTACACAAATCAATACCTGGGTTAATAAGTCTAAGGAGTGGGTGCAATAGCCCGGTTGGGCCTGAATTCAGCATTTTCCATGTCCACGGCCTGTTTTACAGTGTTGAATAGCTTTAATGGAGTCTTCCTGTCGTTTAGCCTCGCACTGCGACGCACAGGTGTCACTGTTGGAGTGATCTGTTTGCTGAAAAAATATTTGATTATTATTTTAAAGTTTTTCATAGTGTTAATTATTCAATAATTTGGCTTGTTTAGTACTGGGTAGTTTTTTTTTAATGTAATTTTATTTTAAGCAAAATAACGTACCATTGTAAATATATAAATATCCTAGGATGAATCTAGGAGGTACTGCTGTTATTCTTATATTTATAACTCCAAAAGTTAGTTAAATGAGCAAGTTTATACACACATGTTAAAGAGCATCTATTGTGTATAAACGTAGTGGATTAAATTAAAAACTAAAATTATCCTGAGATTTTTGAGTTAATTACGTTAACTTTATTAATTTAATACAACAGGATATCATATTTATCTTATATATAACTTTTATTTATCTATTATAATTTATTAGACAAATTTGGGAATATAAAAATTCTGGTTCTCACTTATTTTCTTGCACAGCAAATCTGAGTAATGTACTCTTGAAGACATTCTTTGCGTCAACCAATTTTGGATCTACCCTCTTCTCGGAACCGGGGTTGATCTTCATCTGCATGAACTTGGCAAGCAGCTGCTCAATATTCTCTTCAGCTACAGACCGCTGTAATAATTGCATTATTCAAATGGTATTATTAATTTTTTACTTATGAAAAATATAACTGTATGCAGTACATTTTTTTTGTTTTTCAAAGTTTTTATTTTTTACCTAGTAAAAGAAAACTTTTATTTAAGTCATATTGAACAGATACCAAAACCAGAATTGGCTTTTAAAAAATAATATAATGCCATGTTCTGACATATGTATTTTTAAATGTAATTTATTTTTAAACTCAGAATTAAAACACAATTAAGAGACTTCATAGTAAAATCTAATAAAATATAATGTTAAGTTAATCTAAAAACTATCAGTAAAGACAAAGAGGTATTAAAAAACTTTTATCTCACATTAGTGCCTTTAGTCAAAGCTTGCTCCCAGCATTGCATAGAAGCCGGCATGTCCCCTCGGGCTTCTTCTAACGCAGCCCTACATTCCCAGTATGTGGCCGTTTCCTGGGCACCAGTGTATCTATCCCTTATAGCACGGAGCCAACGTGCCCCTTCCTCCCAGCTATAGCCCTAAAGTTATATACTATTTTATTAATTTTACATAATTTATCCTAGTTTCGGTCTCATAAGAAATGCTTTACTAAGTAGGTTTTTTTCTTTTTCAGTAAAATAAATTTTGTAATAAAACTCAACTCATATGTAAAACAATTATTTTTTCTATATATTGATAGCTGACATATGTACTCACATTTCTTAATATATCGGTCAAATCATTCAGAGCACCCAACAAATCTTCATCAACTTGTGGCGACTGTTCAGAAATGATTGCTGTCTCAAAGCTCTCATTGTACTCCACACTATCGAATTTACATGGACTTCTCCACTTGTTCATGTGTCCGTTCAATTCAGAGAAGGACTCATTGTCACTGTCATTTTCCAACGGTTGATTTTCTTTATTTTCATCGTCATATTCAATGTTTGGTATATCAAATGATTGGTGTATACCAAAACAGTGTAAATGTTTGTATGCATTAATAGTTTTTCCATGTTTTTCCAACCATTTCATCAATTTCACCTTCATTTCAGCTGGATTTGTTAACGGTGTTTGGAATTTAACTTTTTTCTGTTCACTTCTCACGGCTGATACCATTTCTTGGAGGTTTTCATCTTCGTTAATATTTTTCAGTGGGACTTGGTTTATTTTTTCACCAATTGATGCCCATTTGTGAATGCAGTTTTTTAGTTCGCCTTTGGCAATCTTTTTAAAGTGTACAGCCGATATAGATCTTCTGATTGGTAGTTTTTCTTTCTGGCTTTTGTCAAATGTGGTCTTCCTTTTGTTAACTAATGGTGGCACAATTGGTTTGTCTTGTTTTATATTACACTCTGTGTAAATCGTTTTTGGCTTATAAAGCCGCTCAAAAACGGATTCTCTCTTTCCAGCTGTACTTTGAATAGTACTTTTTCTTGTGATGTTTGTATTGACTGTTAAAGAACTTTTTTTATTATTAGTCGGTTGCTTTGGTATCATACAAGATTTTCTTAAATTAGCATTTTCTTTAGAAATTACACTTGCATTTGACATAGTCTTTCTTTTTTCAATATATTTTGATTGCATCTTGATGATTTCACCAGTAACTTGTTTTTGACAATTATTCTTTTCATTTTTTCTAATATCAACATTCACATTTTGTTGGATATCTTTTGCTTCCGGTTTTTTAAGATCATTTACAAAAAAATTCATTTGAGTTTGTATTTTTTTAGGTATATTACTGGAATATTCAGGTTTTTTGGTATGTCCATTAGAAATAACTGTTGGTTTCTTCAACAAATTACAGCTTTTCTCAGATTTTAAGTTATTTATAAAATTGGGTACACATTTTGAAACTGCTACATTTCCTGAAGCGGACTTTGGAGCATTATTTCTATTCATTTCGCTTTGGCCATATTTTTTTAAATTCATTTCTCTTAACTGAAAATCAATATCATTTAAAAATAACAGCATTGGCATAGCATCTGGTCATCCCTTTAATAACTAAGCTTAAACCAATATAACAACTACAAACTTGTATGACCAATTTAAGATAAAAACAAAAATGAATAGTATTAGAATATACTTAAATTAATAAAATCTATTTACCATTTGTATTCTAGCCTGTGCACGTGCTTCTCTATCCTCCCTAATTTTCTTTAAATAACTGTTTGATTCCATCTGTAAGAAGATAAATATCTTACAGTAATAATTCATCTTTGGTAATATACATATCACTGGCACTGGCTTTTTTTCAAGCATGTACATCATATACAGACCATTAATTAATTGAGCTCACACTTCATATCTAACTTTTAATAGATATTAAATAGTGTCAGGTCTTAATTTAAAATTACCAATAAAAGCTTTGTGAGTAATAGAAAAGGGCGGGAAAAGAAACTTGTCTAGATAAACCTTTGAATGGTCTCATCTGCACTGAAATCACTTAACTTCCTATATAACTTGTTTACTATCTATCCTTTAGCACAGTTTAAATCTACTTGCAATAAGATATTATTCTGTTTATACTTCACATCCTTAAACTTAAAAGCATTTAGAGATCCAAAATTAAATTCCATCTGTTAGAAAATGTCCACTTACATTGTAAATTCTCAAATTCAGTTTGTTCCTTTTCTCGGTGATTAATTCGTAATCCTCTTAAGCTAGGTAAAAAAGGAAATCAATTTGTAATTTAAAGATTTGTCCATCACAATTCACAAATAATACGACGCGACGGTTACTTGACTGTCCAAACAAAAAACAAAACAACAAGAACGTTTAAATTTTCAAATTTGAATTTAACTCAACGGTATGTCTATTGTCATAAATCTAAATATCCATAGTGTCGCAATACTTACTACGACACATATATAATAAGACACAGCATATATATTTTTATTAATTTCAAATAGAGTTAAATATTATTAATTGTAAAAATAAATCATTCTGGTCTTTTTATATTGATAATATATATTTGGCCTTAATAAACCATTTGCTTTGCCACTAATGTAATGTTGCTTTGTACGTTGTGTGTAATGTCAATTGCCTGTCATTTTCATGTAAGTATTCAATGTTGGTTGCATTGCAGTGCTATTGCCCGGCTAGTCACGAGTGCGCAATAAGTTGAATTTGCATTTGAGTCATAATTTGTGAATTTTCTTATTAATACGGATTTTATTTGTGCCATTTTTAAACAGGTAAGTGTCTTATTTTCGAAATGTTATATGTTTTCTGATATGTAGAGACATATTTCCATAAATCATTACAAAGTTACAGAAAATAAGTCAACATTAAATGCCGGGCGTGCAAAATCATATAAGTTTTTGCAAAACAGGTTTTCGCATACCTTTTGTTTTATCAACTTCAGGCTGCAGGTAGCATAACCTCGACTATAAACAGCTTGTCTAGCTTGTAATTCATACCGATATGTAATATCTGCATTCAAACTAAAAAAAATCAATGTTCTGTAGAATTATTTCAATGGAAAGTGAGTCGTCACGTATACAGTATATATAATTTAAATTAAAAAGTAGGTTTTTAGGAACTTAATAAATATTATCTTAATTATAACTGGCAATAAACCTATAAATGAATAATATATTAATAAATATGTAACTAAAGACATACGTGGTTTATTATTGTAGTATGAGGAAACATAAATTACTCGTAATCTTTTTCTATTTGCGGAGTATTATTATAATGAGACTGCTAATTAATTAAATGGTCGATATTGATATGTTCGTTTTTTTTGAATTCATATTGTAATGCTGAGTAATATTATTTTAAATTTACAATCCATTTTTCTGATTATTATAGGGATCATCATTTCAAACATAATGCATAACACTTTTATAGTCTAAACTTTTATTAATATTATAATTTTAACTTGTTTTTATACATCTATACATACTTAGTTAATATTTATTTAATTTGAATACATGATATAAGCAGTAATATTAAATAGATATAATTCTGCAAATGAAAATATGTTATAAATACTTATATTACAAGTTTTATGTTACTTTATACTTAAAAACTATGAAAATTCAAAATCTATGAATATTTTATAAAACTTGTAGTATAATAACAAAATATGTTTTAATAGGAAGTAATTATTATTAAAACTGCTTGGTACACTTAAATCAATTACATACTAACAGAGCTGGGCATTACAATTACAATGATGTCATACCATGACTAATTCTTATAAGATTTCTAAAAAATCAGTATGTCACATGATAAGATTTTAACATTGCATATTGTTTATCCCATATTTTTATTTTTAATATGTAATGTTTATTTATTTATTTTATTAAATCTGCCCCCAAACATCTTATGTGCTAAATATAATAACAAAGTATACACACAAAACTATTATATGGGAACTTAAAAGATATAAATGCAAACACAATCAAGATGGTTTTTATGGTATTTAAAATGCCTGCCACATAAGGTTAGCAGAGTGTCAGCAAAAACATTGAGTCCTCAACATTTTTAATACTATTGTAAAGTCAACATAATCTGTTTACAAGAGGTTTATATACATATTATTAAGAAATTTTATTATAAAAAGGTACCTTTAGTTTCATGTTTCAATTAAACATACTTTTAATGCAACATTTTTGGCTAACAGCATCTAATACACTCTTATCTTGGTAAGGTTCTTTTTGATTTTGTAAATAAGTAAATAACTACAGCTAAGATATGTAAATAAGTACAGCTTTTCTATTATACTCAATTTTAATTACATTCAACCTATACCACAACACACACCATGAATATAATGTAATACTTTTCTTCAACACATTAAGAGTAATGCCAATAACAAATTGTTGCTCTGTAAGTTAATCTTCACATTTTATTTATTTAACGTTGTAAGGATAAGATTATAACTTTTAACTTTAGTTTTTTCACATTCATTGAATCATTTGTTTTCTCTTCACACATTCACAAATTTGTTTTCATATTGTGTTTACATGTATAATGCATAACAAATGATTTCTCACACATATGCTGTCGACAATAAACTATTACAGTTGATGAAAAGTATAATTTTACACCATGCAAAACCAATTAATTATAAATGAGCTTTGTTTAAACAAGTGAAGGTCGAAGCAAGGCGTTTGTCTATGCATACTATTTGTGAATCATATATGGATTATGGCACAAAAAAAATTGATCAAATTATGTTGCGGGATATAATCAATATAAAAGACAATGGCTATTTCAAACTTGGTCAGAGATTATTAGTTTTGTATAACAATTAGTATTATAGCCTGAAGATAGGTACTATTCAATCTATGTTTTTTGTTTTTATTATCATGTCTGTTTAAAGTTCTCTACGGGCTATTTTTTTTAAAATATGTTGATGCTGATGCATTATATAATTTTTCTTATATCAATATAAGTTTCGATTTCATTTCACTTTCCCCTTCTCAAGTAATTCCGTGTTCACATTTTGACCGACATACTAAATATTACGAATTAACTTGATTTTATACTTTCTTAAATGTGTTTAAGCGTTATTAATTTAGACCCATGGTATGGGCTTCGGGAGTAGTTCATTAACCGAAAAATTATGTGTATAGTTTTTTATTCATTTCAATTTACCATACCATAGTTACGAATACTAAAACTATACACATATGTATTAAGTATAAATTATTTATTCTATGCGACTTGATATAGCTATACCGTATTTAACCTCAAACGTTGTACATAAGAAAGACAGAAAATATGTTTTGTCATACGTGTTTCCATGTACTTGAGACTATATGCTTATATAATGATTTGAAATTGGATGATGTGTGAGCACAGGAAATTATAGAATTCGCAATAGTGATGTCAATACTCCTGAAAGATTTCGTTTTAACCGCATAGCTATCTAACTGCATTCAAGGCAATTGTAATGCGGTTAAACCATAAACAAACATGATATTTTTACGTAACACGTTGATAGTACAGTTTACATAAACTTAAACATCGACATTGCTCATTCACTAATCGGTGCACTGTTTTGAATTAAGTCACTTTCCGATTGTGATGATATTACGGTGTGACGAAAGAGGACACCAATGCATAATTGGACTCGGGTGTCCATAAATGGCCTTGGCACTTTGCCCAAAGAACCAATGGCCGTTGGGGCAAGAAAATCCTAGAATCAGCCGCCGAAACGTGGGACGATCTAGGTAGAAACGTGTGGCTTGAGGGAAGACGCTGTAGAATATCCAGCAGGATATAAATTAAGGGATTATTATGATTACTAAATTCAGGCCTATGTTTACATTCGGTCAATTCACGAATCAAAGTCGTTAAGTGTAATAAGAACAATATTAGATTTCTATAACCTACTCTGTCCATTGAGACTGAGTAGGTAAAATTCTGTGCGTGATCACTAAGCTACGAAGGTGATTAGGCGTTATGTGTTCGGTTATTAATAAACATGATATTGATTTAATTAGCTGTTAGAGAGGCCTTCTCACGCTCAGTGACTCGCTGAAAATTATCTAAAAAAATCAAAATTTCTCTTTATATAATTTTGTATTACCTTTTTTTTTGATTATATTTCCCTCATCGAAGGGTGTTGTGGCTTTAAGAAAATCGTAAATGTAACCTACGTATAAAACGCAATAATAAAATATATTATTCATAGACTACCCTCCTATTTCTGTTAGATGTTTTTGAATTTCGAATTCACTTTGCTAAGCCGAATTGACGAGGATACAAGGCGTGGTAACATTTTGTTGCGTCTAATTATGTCCTCGCACGCGAACCTATTTGGCACCCCAAAAGTTCTTAAATTACGGTCTAGAAATAGGGTTTCGTTTAGGGCCCGTCCGTCACACCTACGCTCTTTTAAACGTTTTTAAGAACGCTCGTCTGTAAGACATACGTTAGCAATTGTATAGCGTATAACGTGAAGTAATAATAAGTGTTTTTGAGTGGGAGTGCCATGCTGTTACTTAAAGTTTCAGCGGAATAGGCAGGCACGGCCGGAAAAATACCACTCTTTCACAGAAAACCGGCGTGATGTTTGGTGAGTGAGATCTTCCGGTGCCCATCCTTTCCCCTCCCCTGTCCTCTTCCCCTCCCCTGTCCTCTTCCCCTTCCCCTCCATTTCAAAACGTCCAAATTTCCTTTAAAGGCCGACAACGCACTCACGAGTGAGTGTATATGTGCGGCGACTTCACCTTTATGGTGGGCCTCCTGCTCGTTTGCCTCCTCTTCTATAAAAAAAGTGTAATATGTAGTGTTGGCTTTAATTAACAATTTATGAAATGTCTGTATTGACGTCATAGTTGTGAGACGAAAAAGTGTTTATATAATAAGTTTCTTAAAACCATGACCGCACCAATATTGATATGGAATTAAAATGTATGAATATTTAGCAACGAAAAAGAAACGATTTTAAATTTATATATTTCTATTGTCCATACAATAGGAGATGCTCTAGCCGTTTAATTTTGCTCAATTGTCACAACGTAAAGAAAGTAATGATGCCTTTAATTGTAATAAGTCGCGTGATAAGGCGTAGAAAAGTATGCAATTGTAAATACATTCAAGGCTGAGTGGAGATTATAACGAATAATTCTTGGTAACGAATAATTCTCAATAAATGTTAATATTTTATATGGAGATTGTATGGATATTTTATATACAAAATCATAGAAAATACACACATACACATAATTAGCACGCCCATTTATTATTTTTATACTATAATCATATACAGACCACCTACAAGTTACAATAGTTATAGACGTTGTATACATTTTTATCACAGAACTTCAAGTATACAGATAATATATAAATAAGCCTGCTATCCATCCTAATATAAATCAATGACAACTCCTTATTTACGCACACTCCCTTTCACACACACGTAGTAGCTACACGCGAAAAATACGAACACTAATCTAGGGTGAGTTTGACAATTTTCACTTTGTATGTTACATAAAGAAATAGTTTTTTGTTCATATGGTGGATTCATAATTAAGAATAGTGTAAAATATTGGTGGCGAGAAATCTTAATGATTGATTTAATAATAAAACCCGTTCACTTTAAAAAAATATATATAGTTACGTAACGTTACGTTACGTAAAATTGTTTGTCAAATAAAAACCTTTAAATTAAATGAATGTTAATTGTATTATCTATACGTTTGTCGGGTCGATAGGAATTTCGTTGAACTGATTAAGGCGTATATTACTTCGACAGAAAAAATTAAAAGTTTTTCAAAAAGTATTGTCATTTATTGTCCATAGATAAATTCACACAGTAGTGCGGAGTTTGTATATAAAACGATAGACAAACGACCATCCTCTTTCTGTGATAGCTTTGTAACGATGATGAATTCGTTTTTCAAACGATTGTTAATGACATCTCGCTTTCAAAAACGTGACGACTTTAGTAATAGTGACAGATGACAGGTGAAATGCACTCATATGCGTAATTTCTTGTTATATTCTTATATTTATATTTTTCAAGGAAAAATAAAAGCGGAAAGGATGTCGTTAAGTATTTACTCCCCTTGAGTTAAACAAAATTATATTATATGAATATTATAAAATTTTAATGAGGAAGTAATACGCAAGTTTATTCATTTATAAAATGTCTAATGTATCTTCAAATTAAAAGTTTAAAAATTTGATTAATGTGACTGAAACCGTTCTATTTTTAAAAAGGATATTCTGACTTAGGCTGTATCTATTTGATTTTTTTAATTCAAGTTATATATTTATAATGTTTATTCAATATGGTTAAGATTTAATATAACATTGTGTAACCAATTTAGACATTATTGGAACTGGTTCTGAGCGTGATTTAAATTCTGATACAATACTCCAGTCTTGACAAAGGCTGTCAAGTAATGTCAAAGGATATCCGATTTGTGACTAAGCTATTCGTAGGTGACGCGTTCTCGCATGACTCAACGTGATTTCTCTTCAGTGATGATGTAGTCATTTGCTATTATTTTTTAAAGCGAATTCAAAAAAGTAATCTTTTGGCGGGTGTTAATTAATTATGGTAACTATGGGTTATATAGTTTGATTTAAATTTAAAGGCCCTGGCTCAAAATCCTTTATGGAAACACACACATCACTTACTGAAAGTCATGAGCAAGTTAGACAGTCCGATTTCGTTCTATTATATAAATACTAGCTAACCCGGCAAATGTTTTTGTGCCATAAAATTACTAAATAATAGTGGTTAGTAATAAGAGGGTAGAAATTTAGGGTAGTATGTATTTTTATTGCCACATTGTAAAAAAAAAAAAACAAAAATTTTCGTTAAAAACAACCTTAATCACTTAGGGGTATGTATAATAGATAATAGCTGATTCTCAAATAATACTGATACGTACCTATAAAATTTGGTAAGCTCGGTCAAACGGTTTCGGTGGAGATCTTTAACTAATACTGTGACATGGAATTTTTATATATTACATAATAGGTTAAAATTATATTCAATAAACCAATACAGGTGTAAGGACGTTCCTGGTTTGTGGGTTACTAGACTTATAATATAAAATATTCAATTTGGTAACTATCGCGAATGATATCAACATTTTACATATATATCAACCTCAAAGTTGCAGACATGCCCTCGTGTCCTAAATTCTCGATCAGGACTTACATATAAAACGTATATTAAAACAATACATACGGTGCTCTGTGTGTGTTGATAGAAAAACTACCCTCAGGTCTTGAATTATTTGTGTGACAAGTGAAATAGAGTAAATACGCCCGCAAACAGGATTATGTACAGCCCGGGATTGACCTAGGTTGTCAGGCTAAGGTTGCGTTTGAAATGTCTTTAATAATATATTACTTTTTGATCTTTATAAAATGAATTACATGTAAATATTTTGGCAGATTTTTCGCTGTAAGTATATTTTAATTTTACTAAATTGTTTGTACGCAATGATTATATATTTGGTACTGGGGCCTTAGGACGAACAATGTGTAACTTAAACAGGGTAATAAAATAGTAACGATACATTTGTATGAAACATAAGGTTGCCAAATGTGTGCTGGTTCTTATGCAAATTTATTTAAGCAGAAGCAGCGTATCGTTTGAATACTCGTATTAAATTACATAAATAAAACTAAAAGCAATGTAATTTTAGTTTCATTAATCTTCAACGTGTACCGAAATCAATGTTTGGTTAGAATCTAGTGCTACATTTGTTTTTTTGGCAGCCCTAGCAAAGAGAGGCCTTCGACAATAAACCAACCACCCAGTATCAAACAATATTAATTATTAGTACTCCAAAATGTTTAAATAGCAGCCATTGTTGTAATATATGGGAATGCCATTGTCTGTGCTGCGTCATTGCATATATCTGTGACCTCTATAGTCTATATTATTGGCGCCTTTTTACCTGTTAAGGGTCACGTAGTATGAAATCTTGAACTGGACATTGCGATAAAGTTGCTTCCTTTCCTATATGAAACATTAATTTAATATTTGCGTATAGAATTTGTTTAGTTTTAAATATAATTTGCGCCTCTAATTAAATTACAATGTGATTTTATTTTGTTTTCAGTAAGAACATGAATACCATAGATATAGTGAACGAGTTTTTAGACGACTTACGGTGAGTTAGTTTGCATAGTAAAACTAACCACTAATATTACTAACTTAAAAAAACAGGCATGGTTTTAACTAACGTACTAACAACTTTTTTTTTAATTATGCAAAGTATAATAAATAAGATATAACTAACATATAATTCCTACATAACGAGTAAATTCCATGTCACGATGCCACTTGTTAATTTAATATTGTCCCGCTAAAAACAAAAACGGAACAGTAGTATTTGCCATAATTGGTTTTGTGTGCGTAATGTAATGGCGCGAAATTTGTTACATTGCGAGGCTATTGTGCGTTCCTGAGTTTTAAAATCGGTTTTATTTGCGTTCCTAATTTAAAAATTATTACGTGTTCTTAATTCGAAAATGCAATTGAGTTAAATCTTGTGTTTGCATTTTACGTGAAACATCATTTATTTGGACAGCATCTGTGATAAGTGTTTATGGCTAGAAGTTTCGAGGAACTATTAATTTTCAAAAGAACATTTTTACGTTACCTCTTAGCTCGACAATCGAATGCTACTGGTAAAACGCGAATAAAAGTGGGGGAATTAATAAAAACAAATACAGAACATAGTAACAGAATATATATGGATACTCTTAATGACGATGTTTTAAAGAATATCGAAGTGTTGCCATTGTTTAATAAAGTTAGTTATGAAATGGTACGAAAATATTATTTTCCTGTCGGTTGTATTGTTGTACCTAGGATGATGAATTGGTAAGTGTCGTTTACCGTATAATAAATTTCAGGTCATACTCGAACGGATAGCCCCAAGATAACATATTTATAGCCTGTGTTATGGGTGCTAACATCAATTTCAAACTCAAAATATCTTAATGTAGGTCTATTATTTTTTATCTTTATCTTATATTTATTTTTGAGTAGCCTTACGATGCTTTTGTTGTTTGAATTAATCACGTGAGTAACATAGTTTTATTTAAATTGTTTATTTTAGAAGAGCAGCTATCGATTTTCTTGTCATTACATCCCCATAATTAATGCTAACCGATGGAAAACCGCTACTTAAAAAAAAGCTTCATAAGTGTCTTTATTAATACCCACTTAAAGATATTTTGAGATCGAAATCTGTATCGCCAGAAAACCGATATTCTTCTATGATCTAAGGTCTACCCTTGCCAGACTTCCCACGAACACTCATCACGAATGTGGGAAGAAAGAATTGTTAAACAAATGCTAATTAATTTAATCTGTTAAGAGTATTCCCTAAAAGTAGGTAAATTGTGTTAAGAATCGAATTGGATAATTCAGTCAGACATTTAGTATATTCTATAGTCTAATGTACCAATTTTGTATTGTATTGTTCAAATGTATTAGGGCTGCGAGGGAACTGCAAATTTCCTTCTTTTTGAGGTTAAATTTAAAAAGTAAACATGGTATAATTTGAAATCGTTTACACAAAACATTTGTTTGTGCATACAATGCTACGTCTCGAATTAAAATGATCGTGTGAGAGTTAAAAATTCATTCCGCTCAGGACATTGGCCGGCAACGAACTTTACTCACTTACAAGTCTCTGCTTTGCTCGTTTGCTCTGTCTGAATAAAAAAACTACCGAAAGACTTACCTTTTAAGCAGTTATATATCCGTTCAAGTTGAATGTTTTGATAATTGGTGATAAAATCTTCGATTTATATGTCTAATCGTGTGCAACCAGCACTCAGTCACGCATGCGTCGCTCTGCGGTATCCAGTGTTACTTATGTTAGTAATTTTCCTAAAATTTCACCATTTATAAAAATTTAATGTATGTGTCATCGTGGAAACAACTTATTTTTCTTTCGACGTGAACTTTTGGTATACAATCAATGTATTCCCCCTTATTTTAACAATAAGAGACTTGTGGTATATCATAAATAATTATTCAGTTTCTGTTATACAGTTTTTTATACCTTCGGTGTTATATCTTTTTTACATGTAATCGTATTAGCGATCGCTTGAGTACGTCAAAAAATTATTTCTCTCTAAGGCTACGAGGGGTTCCAAAATAAGCCAGCCAGCAGCCAGCCTTTTTAGTTCGTTTTGACGATATCAGGATAGTACCTCCATTTAAGTAATAATCTACTTGTTTTTGGAGAACACGCTCTCTCTAATTAATCTTACAAATACACAAATTACAAAAAAATCAATGGATAATACATATAAAAACAAAACAAGTACTAGTTAGTATGTATTGTGTGTGTATGTGTGCGTCGCCTAAGTACATATCATACGGATATAATATAAATATATGAATAATATTTCCGTATTTTATTACTGCCATGTAATTTACCAGAATTGTATAGATAAGTGTTTTTTATAAACGTATATCTAATATATAACGATGACTAAGAAATCTTGATAATTTCGCCGATATCAGATGTGAATTATATTAAAAAATTAAACAGCTCACTGTTATATTCTTGAAGTAATATTTAAGGCTTCCAAGCATAAAATATGACTCACAACTTCAAAGATTCATAATCAATATTTAATATTTTGTATCAATATTTAATATCGTACTATTTTGTGTCTGTATAAGAATCTTACTTATTGAAAATATACCTGTTTGAATATTATAAAAATATCATGTACAGTTGAGAGATAACTCTATTGAGTAATTGATATCAGTTTTCTATGTGTGAGTTAAAAGCACTCGATTATGTTAAAGTAAACTTGAATTTGTATGGAATTGCAGGTAATAGCGCTATTTAATAATATATAATTACTAGCTGATCCCGAAAAACGTCGTTTTGCCAAAAAAAAATAAAAAAATGTCTCTAAAAATAGATGTTGGCCGATTCTCAAATGACCTACTCATGATGCTCAGAAAATTTCAGGAGAATCGGTCAACTCGTTTCGGAGGAAGGAGTAAGAGAACGAAAACTGTGACACGAGAATTTGAACGTGTGATACAATTTTTAAATGTATTTTTTTTCATTTTCGATACTATTAAATAATACATTTAAAGCCGCTTATAATGTAAATAATCCTGTCTGGAGCGACACTGTACATGAGTAGAAAGGAAATAATTTTAGTTTTGCTTCGTATGGCAGCTGTTACATAGTTTTATGTATGATATTCTAAATCGATAGTTAAAAGATATTTTTATAAAAGTATGTGACGATGGCATATAATCTTATCTTGCTCGTGACCAAGCCAGTATACGTTAAGGTGTAACCTAGGTGAGTTGCGTGAAATATTTAAATGTACTTGTATAATTGTCGTAAAAAGTGAAGAATGTTACGTAATGTAAAAGTGAAAATGGTGATACGTAATTGTATTTTTCACTGTTACGGAAACGTAAATAATGTGAATTCCATTTTTTAATTTTATTTATCGAAATTTGTGAAATATTTAGCTCGTAAAAAACTATCCTCTAGTGTTTTTATATTTCGTTTTTTGTAACATTTTATCGATTGATAACATAATCTAGGATGACTAGCGAGGTTTATGATGATGTAAGGTCTAGTTTTTAAATGATTTAATTAAACACGTTTGGTATTTAACTGTGCTCTGAGCACGAACCTACAACTTTTTAAATGTAATTGAAGTCAATACGTCAGTACAAGATTTAGCCAGCTCGTAGGTAACATTATTTACAAGCTTCCAAATACGCCCACGTCATTTATTAAATTTCCATACTTATTGCTTTACACCCGAAGCCAAAAACATTATATTTAACGATCGCTTTTATTTCATCATATCTAAGTTTCAAGAATATCTCACATCCGTGTGATGCAGAGTTAAGAAAATTGTTGATCATACAATGCGGAATGCGTACGCGAAACAGTACTGTGCTAAACCGTTCCTAGTTCATTAACGAAAGTCAACCAGCAATGAATGTTTATTATGCGGTGGTGTCAAGAGACCATGTGAGTGCGAGAATCGTGGACTAGCGGGACTGAAAACCGTGTTAAATAATTTATTAAATATACGAGGATGGTGTAAAGATAATTACTTTAAAATATTTAAAGCGATGACGTGTTTGTATGAATTTATGAATTTAATCTATTTTCGTTAATAGAATTTTTTATCAGATAATTAAATAATTGCTTTTAAAATAGGCGGAATTTGTTTGAATGGGCTTGGTTTCTAGACAAGATTTATATAGTTTTTTTTTACTATGACGATTCGATTTATATCAAGCACGTCTACAACATTTCCTAAATGTATCTTATCAATGTTATCTTGTGATCTTTAATTTACATCGGGGTATTGAGTTAATTTGTTCAAATACTTATCTTAGTACATTTGGACGATTGTAAAATAACTTTCGCAATCAAATATAAAAAAAAAACATTGTCTACATAATTGCTACTTAGATATTGTCCATTGCAATACCCGGCCTCGGACCCGGGCCAAGGAAACTCTTCTTCTTTAACGATCTCTTCACCCCTTGACTTTCGCCACGTCTTATTAGTGTTTCCATTTTTCAGTGGTGGTAGAATGGTCGATACGCCAACAGTACGAGTGGAGCAGGGCCAGCTTCAGGGCAGGCTAGTCAACGGACCCTCAGGGAAGGGTTTCTACAGTTTCCGGGGTATACCTTATGCTGCGCCACCGCTGGGATCCTTGAGGTTTAAGGTATAATTACATACAGAACAATACCACAGATTACATATTAATTAGAAAAATAAAAACAATTTTAAATTAGGGATACACATAGAATATAAAGAGAAATCTATAAATATACAAAGTGAAGAACGAGCAGTAATCAAATAGTACTTATTTTTGAGTTATATGAAAACGGATTTAAGTGTTTAGATCTTCTTTTTTGTCAAGACCACGGACAATAGAATAGTTACATAAGACTGCAGCAACTGGACGTAACCCAAAAGTCTAACATCATAAATCTTAGCTGTTTTAGTGCTTATGTATGTGAACAGATGAATTTGACCCTGTTAACCTTATTTATCGTATTGTCGTCTTTTGTTTTGAAACTATCACTCAACGCCATGTAAAATGTCAAATTTACTGCCTTTGGCTTACGCGTATCACATACATAAATACAATCTATTCGATAATTCAAAAAAAAAAAATTAAATGTACCACTCATCTTGTCGTGATTATTTGTTCTATTTAAGTATGAAACACGCTACTTGCTATGGGCCTACCCTCATTATTCTTTAAAAAATATCACTATGCCTCATGTAAAAAGAGTCGTTAAACAAGGACAGCGCTTTATTTAATTGTAATGTCTTAAATACAATACTGATTAAGGTAAATGTCAGATTAACTACAACCTAACGTAATCCACATTCGTGAATCGTTACACTAAAAAATAGTACTTAAATTACACAATGGTCGATAGGGCTTTAATAAACCAGATCTAGAATGTAAGCCTCGTAAAGTATACGAAATAAAATAATTATAAGTAATCCTCGAAAAAGATATTTTTCTTGTCAATTGTCATCTCGAGTCTTTTTTTTTATAACCGAGGAGGAAATGTTTTACGCATTCCCCACAACCTAAAGGTCATATGTGGGACTCGACTTACAAACCAGGAAACCTCTGCTACTCAGAGGATCGGTGAGCGAAACCCACTTAAACACTCCTCGGGTGTAATCCACGATTCCCCATATTCTGGAGTCGCGTTTGCATTCTACCAGTGATCATCTCGACTCTTGAATAAGCTTGGTATATTCAAAAGTTTGTCAAATACAACTTTTGATTATCAAATGTCATTTCTTTTTTTTTCGAGGTGGAAATGCATTTCCGCATTCCCTGGTCCCAAAGGATAAGGAATATGTGGGACTCAACCCACGCTGGTGTCTCTGCTTTTCAGAGACGAGTTGGGCAATACCCACTAAAACCACATCGGGCAAAACTACAAGACCGCATTGAAAGGGCCCTGGGCTCTCTCTCGCACTCAACCAGGCACCCAGTAGCTGCTACTGTAACAGTTAGTAGTGTAGAAGGTTGGCATACTTTCTCCTACGCTCTCCATGTCTCCCAACCCGCAGTGGATTTTTGGTGGAATGCTCTCTCCCGTTCAGCCGCCTCCTTCAATAAAATGACAGTCTCGCAGAAGGATGCCACTGCACTCCACTCGTCCTCAATTATTTCAGATTTATGTTCGAACAACATAATGTATTGTTGTTGTGAACTAAAACGGAATATCTTTGACCTGTTGAAAACGATCGATTTTATTGTTAGCTGTCGATAGTACTTTGTTGTGATGTTGGATTATAAATGTCGCTGCAATGTAGCGCGTATTTTGGTATATACCTCGAGCGTTCTACGAGGGGTGTTCAAAAAGTATCGCGAATTTTGAATTTTCGCGGGTTACGTATATTCGAATTTGGATTTTTTTGTGGCGTTATGTTGGTACTCATGTCTCTCACTTATGCCGACAAGCTCGGCCATTTTGAATGTTCACTTAATTGTTGGCAGCTGCATTGCTTGCACGTGTTTTAGATCGTCTTCGATTTTTACCTATTCAAAAAAATGGATCAAAGAACCTGTATCAAATTTTGTGTGAAAAACGAAATTAAGTGCGCGGATAGTACTTTGAGACCTGTCACGCCCCATTAATGCTTTGCTATGGGGTTTAGTTCGAAGCTCTATTTGTTTAGTCTATATATAGATGAGACTGGACAATCTTCATTTGAGTTTAGGGAATTTTTTTCAATATTTTCACCATCTATGGAAAGCATATTCACATGATTATAGCCTCGCCGGATCTCAAACTTATATAAAATATAATTTAGTCAAGCATACAATTTCGTAGAAAATTCTTTTTTATTCTACATAAATGCTGTAAATCAGTAGCAAATCTATAATATTTTAAAACAAATTCAGTGTTCCAAGTCGTATTAATGCAGTCCCATGGCCTCTCGCTAACTAGCGTGATTTGTAAGTTTTCACCGCGTCAAATATGTGTGATTTAGATTATGAATTAATCATATCTTTTTCGTAATCCATACATATTAAATAAACTTTATTTTTTTATAAAGATTTAAAACCGTTTAATTACTTGTAGTTACCATATACGTAAGGCCATAAGTCGGTTAACTTATTCTAAACAAAACTAATCATGATAAAAATCCATAATCATTTAAGAGTTTAAAAACAAATTCATCCCCTTAAAGATATTGAAACTTACGAGTTTTGTTCAGAAACACACTTACGAGTAAATTAATTTTAGGTTTTCGTGTATATGAATAAAAAATCGCGGACTTTAATATGTGTTTATCTTAATCTTATCAATCATCAGTTAATTATGCTGAATTTTGTGCTTTCCGTGTTAATTTATAAATTCAGAATGCTGTAACGTCAATTTAAATAACATAACCTCCCTATAAAGTCCGTAGACCTTTTTTTCTTTTTTCATCTGAACCTCGTATTTCCGAATACAGTTAAAAACCATAATGCTGAACTTTATGTATTGTGTATTTTTAAATAGTTAATGGACACTACTGTGAAAATATTTAAATAAGTAAATTAGGCTAGACATAAATTACAGTGCCAACTCCATGTAACGTTACTCGGTTTAACGAAAAAATCTCTAAAGCATCGAAATCCATACAATGATTTTTCCTCTTTCCATTTAACGACCACTCTCTATAACGCAATAAAATGCACAGTCCCTTCAGTGTTGTTTTATACAGTTAACACTGTACTTATTAATTGTAGGCTAGATTAATTCACGTCACAAGAACGAGACAATAAAGAAATGGGTTTCCCTTAAATGAATAAATTGTATAAAAAATATCCACTTGAAACGCGATTGGGTTTTTGTGTGTGAAAAATGCGATAGCGATATATCAATGATAAATGATAAACGCGACATCTGATAAGCAGCTCAAGATTGACGTATTTGTGGTATTGAGAATAAAAAATTTGGTTCAAAAGCTATTTACAAATTTCCAATGTTTGTAAATATTTAGATTGTTGAACTTCAGCGTGTACTGAAGTTCCTGTTGTTGTCTCGACTTCCCGACAATCGTTTAAGCTATTTTATGAAAGCTTTGCACAATTATTATGTACTAGCTGATCCCGACAAACGTCGTATTGCCAAAAAAAAATGTCTCTAAAAATAGATGTTGGCCGATTCTCAGACCTACCCAATATGCTCAGAAAATTTCAGGAGAATCGGTTAATCCGTTTCGGAGGAGTAAGGGAACGATAACTGTGACACGAGAATTTTATATATAAACTTTAAAGCTTCTCTTTCAAATCTACAATTAGATAAAGATAGATAAAGACAATTTATATGTTTTTTTTTCTTCTCTTCAGGCACCTCAACCACCACAAGCATGGGAGGGCGTTCGCGATGCAACAACAGAAGGCAATGTCTCCGCTCAAATCGACCAAATAGTCGGCAATCAATTCATTGGCGATGAAAACTGCCTTTTCCTTAACGTGCACACGCCGAACCTTGACGGTGAGTTCTTACCGGTGATGGTCTGGATCCACGGTGGCTCATTCCTCTTCGGTTCTGGTAATTCATCCATATACGGCCCCGACTATCTCGTTGAAAAGGATGTCGTCGTTGTTACAATTAATTATAGGTGTGGTGCACTCGGATTCCTCAGTCTGAACACACCCGACGTGCCCGGAAACGCTGGCTTAAAGGACGTAATACAAGCCCTCAAATGGGTGAAACAGAATATACACAATTTTGGTGGTAACTCCGGCAACATCACCGTGTTTGGTGAGAGTGCGGGTGGCGCAATAACGTCATTCCTCACATCTTGTCCCTCATCTAAAAACTTAATCAGCAAAGCGATATTTCAATCTGGATCCGCTTTGGGCAGTTGGGCTATTCAGAAAGATCCGATTGTGAACGCAAGGAACTTGGCGAAGGAGTTAGGATGTAATTCATCGGATGTGGATGATATTTTAGAGTATTTATCCGCTACGCCTGTTAAAGATATCGTTGAGGCGAACGCTAGAATGAGTCCGAGGAACACGCTGACGGATACTGCACTTATACCGTTTTCACCGGTCGTTGAAACTGAATTCCCTGGTGTGGAAGCAGCGTTGACTGAGACGTACATAGATAGTATTATTTCTGGCAGAGTTGCCAAAATTCCCATAATGCTCGGTACGACAACCTTAGAATGTGTAGTGGATAAGGTGAATGTACCAATATTCATGAATAACATTCTGAATGTAACGAACGCTGATGATGTGAAGGCAATTGAAGGTCAAGTCAAAGAATTGTACTTCAAAGAGTCTCAAGGTATTCAAGAGTCATCGGAGCTTATTTCGGACCTGCTCCTCAATCATGTAACGCATAGATTGGTGACCAACTTGACGTCGGTGTCTGATCAGCCAATATTCTATTACAAGTTTGATTATATCGGAGAAATGAATTTATCAAAAAAATTGGACATAAGCATGGGATTGGAAAACGCTGGGCATATGGATGAGCTGGGATATCTGTTTAATATTGATCTACTGAAAGACATTGTGCCGACGCCTCAAGATCTCACCATCAGGGAACGGATGGTCAGACTGTGGACCAACTTTGCAAAGTCTGGGTAAGTTGATTGCTTTACAAATGTACCGTGGGTCTTTAGTTAAGTCGCTCTTTAATTGGACAATTGTATCTTTACAGGAACCCGACATCCGAAGATAACTACTACCTGGCGATAACCTGGCCACCGGTAGCAAAGGACAAATTGTGTTATTTGAACATTAACAATGAACTCTCTTTAAAATCCAACCCTAACAAAGAACGTATGCAGTTCTGGGATGACATTTATGCCAAATATTATAAACCACGCGAACAATTCCCACAAGAAATACAAGCCACCGCTGATGTTGTCGACTCAACGCCTGTCATCATACAAGAGACGATTATTCATACAACGAAAGATGAAACAGCACAAAATGTCATCGAAACAAAAGCAAATTTAGCCGATTTTGAAAAGAAGGTGGAGGAAATTCAAAGCGCTATGGACGACGCGTTGGCTCAAAACGGAACCGATATAACAGTTGTCAAACATGATATCAAAGAGAGTTCTCTTAGTAAACTAATCGAGAATACAGAGGGAGAAGAGATTAAATCTGTTCGCGAAATAGTCACAATTTACAAAGAGTCGCATTCGAATGGCGTTGATGAGCATAAATTAAATGGTAACGCTGATAAAAAACCGCGGCCGTCTAACGAAATTAAAATGGTCCAAAGCGTTACGAACGCCGGCGATGTGATAAGGGCCAACGACCCACCCGAGGACGATTTGCCCAAAAATATCGGTGTAAATAAATTCGTCAACTTCTTTGAATCGCTTGGTAAGAAGTGATGTGTGTTCATAGATCGTCACACCTATTTCACTACGGTTAAGGATATTTGAGAAATTTGAATAGCGCCATCTGTTTTTTCCTTTCTCGTTTTGTCGTGATGTTTAATATGTAAAAAGCGTTTTCCCTAAAAATTTGGTAGAGCCAAAATCTATCGAAAGTCAACATATTCCTATAGAATAAAAAAAGAAATGGTAACACTGTCTGTACTATCCATAGTTGTAAGTAAACGTAAAAAAGTAAAGTGTTGTGAAATGGGTTCCAAATAAATAGGTTAGGGTGATAATTTTTAGACGCCATGAATTAAAAAAAAACCTTGTAACGATCATTTTTAATCATTTCGACATTCCTTAGTGCATTTAATTTGTAATCTTTGCATTTAATCACATGGCAATCTTTTTCCATGTGTGTTGAGTATTCAATTATCATTCCAATTATGAAATCATTCATTCCTATTTGTGTTGCTAGTTTTTAGAGATTTCCCAATTTTTTTTAATGATTGTATGAGTGATGTCTAGTGCCTTTATATTTCAACATATTTAATTTTTATTTTGCCTTCATATCGCTACCTATATAGAAGATTAAATTATGTTAAAACGACGTGGTCGTATTTTTATATATTTTAAAATATTATTCTATTTGATACAGCTATTAAGTTTTTTTTTTTAAGAAAAATAAATGTTTTTTTTTTAAATACTGCCTTGATTTAGTTTTACATCAACATTCCGAAAAGACTTGAGATATTATGTACTTTAAAATATCATTCACTCGCATGACATCTTTTGTCAGGATTTTGAACGACTTCAATGAGGAAAAATATTTATTTGAATATGCTTAATGTAGACACATTCTGTGCCAATACCATCATTTTTTTTTTGTTAATTTAAGTTGATCAAGATGTGTATTTTTATATAATTATTATGAATAAATTATAATAAACATGTGTGTGTTGTTTTGGTTGATAATAAACAGTTTACATAGCTAGAAACCTAACTTGACTAATTAGTGAAGTGTACTTACGGCTAAGTGTAACCATATTTTTTTTACTATTGACAGTAGTTTTCGTCAAAATTACAAATAGTTAGAAACCGAAGGGTTTTTTTTTGGTAAATAACGACCATGCACCAATCTACGAGCTTATTACAAGTTTTTTTATGCAAGAGGAGGCAAACGAGCAGGCGGGTCAGTTTAAGTTGATGTGCCAACCGAAACCCATGGACACCTGCAACGCCAGGTGGCTTACAAGTGAGTTGCCGGCCTTTAAGGAATTAAACCTGTTTATTTAGAATTTCTTATTGCAGTTGAAAGACTTGACTGAGAGGGATAAAAAAACTACGATCACATCAGTTATGTTTATTAGCACCATAATTCGTAATAAACAATGTTTATACCGTTATCAGATTGTAAAATAATTTTAAGTGGTAACATTTCGTATAATATAGTGATACAGTTTAGGTAATCGATTTTGTCATGATTTTTATGACTAGCTATGTACAAATTATACAAAAAAAAGAATTTAAAACTAGACAAGACAATTGTATGTTAATGTAGCCAGTTGAAAAAAGTGGTGGGAAGAGGTAGGTGAAGATAAATAGCATTTTTATACTCTGTGCACCAGAAATTAGCCATTGATACATATTCAAAGGAATAAAATCGTAAATTAAAACCGTGAAAGAAATACCAAATAGCTTGTAGGTATTTAGGGAAATTTATACGAACATACTATTCCATTTTACAATGTCTTGTATTTTAACTTTTCACCGTTTACTAAAAAATACTTATAATTGGCGTTAAAAATTACCGTACACAATTTAATATCTACATCGTTAAAATCCTATAATTAATTCCCTATTTATCCTTTGGATATTTGCGTTGTCTACAGATAACTTATCACCTCTAATGTCTAACGTCAAATTTAATATCCATAGATCTGACAACCCTAACCGTCCCGTCTTAATAAATTTGAGTAGCAATCTTAAAAACATTCTGACACGTGTTTTAAAGAACCTTGTAAAAAAAAACATAAAGTATTTGATATCGAGCTTTATGACCAACACTTTGTCAAACAAAAATGTCGTCGTAATGTACGATATAGATCTTTTTAAAATAATCTCGAAAACAACTTCCATAGACAGTAGAACACGAAGGCGTAGAGACAGAGCCGCACTACCTGATGTAGATAGTATAGCCTGTAACAAAAAATACATGAATTATTATTAATAATTAAGGATGTTTCGGTCGGATATTAGAATGATTTTGTTCTGGCTCACCTTTTCCACTTAATCCTAGCTTGGGGCAGTGTTTCATCTCCTTCCTTGAAGAGGTATCGCCTTATTCCAGCCAAATACTCGTCGAAGTATTCCTCCCAGTCTATTTGCTTCATACTGAATGGAAATATCTGAAAGAATGGTCGAAAAATCTAAGATAATATAGAAATCGACACCGTTTTGTATTAGAATTTGGAACAACGTTTTGTTCGCTCGAACAATTCTTTTGCAATAAATTAAAAAAAAGCTGATTTAGTGAACACTTTTGAACTGTCAAAAACTGAATTAATTGAACTATAAGCTGTCGGCGTGAACTGTCAAATCCTACTATGACCTATTCACATATATTATATACATATCGGCGCAACTACAACAATTAGTCTTAAATTAACTAGAATAATTAAGTTCAACATCATTTAATTGTCCTAAAATAAGTTTAAACACATAAGTTGAACTTTATGTTTGTTACTCTGTGAAATGTCATCTTTATTATTTCAATACGACGTCTTTGTAAACAAGTGCTAGATCACTATAAATAGGGTCGCATTGTAACCGCACGACACAGTCGCGCTCAGGCCGTTGTACGGAACGGACCTCTCTTCAAATAGTGAAATATAAGCCTTGGAAACTATCAGTGAAGTGTTTCTTTAAATAAGTGGTTACTATGACCGACTCAACCGTGATGTTGGCCATGCTGATGCTACCTACGCCTTTCAAAAATAACCCTACAGAGTAGTGAGGTTGGCGGTAGCTCTATAGAGGAGCTCTCTCTCTTCGTTATACATAATAATTATTTACCCAATAAAACAAATGTATTATAGTAAATAATGAAAATACCTGTTTGTCTACTTCAGTCGTTCGATCCCAAAGCTCCCTCGTCCGACGATTGCAGAAAGTAATCTCTTTTGTTGAAAAGTAGCAAATGACTGAAGAGAATTTGTGTATCTTCTTATAGACTTTGAGCATTCTGAAATATAACATCCGTATAAGTATCATTTATACACCGTGCTCTTACTTCGAATCAAAAATCATTCATATATATACTTTTATATCAATCGTCTAAAAAAAAATATTTACATCTTAGTTGTAAAATATTATTATTTTTTAAAACAAATTGTGATTATCATTATCTCAATACGAGAAATATTATATATAATATAATATTATATATTAAGTATATAGCGTTTTTTAATGATCTCGACAGGGCTTTTTTTCACAGGCTAAAATCTTGTTACAATCGGAATTATATACTCGTATAGCCTGTGTTACTCAGGGATATAGCTATACAGGATCCCATGATTCAGGGAAATCGAGGGCAACTTTTAAATTAACGTGTAGGCAAGGTGGAAAAATGGATGCGGACAAACGATAAACGTCTCTTCACTCGTTTCCTTTTACTTGTTTGTATGGGTAGTGTTCACTCAAAATAATCATTATTATATGTATAGATTAAATAAAGACTTTGCTTTGAGTTACTTAGTTAACTTCGCTAATCAAGGATATAGAATGAAAAGAACTGGCAAGAAACTCCGCCACTCCTATACACCGCCAATGTTCCAAGAACCATTTTGTAGAATGGTTATTGGCGAATTTGATGACGATTCAAAATGATAAAAATTAAAGATTCAAAAGTGTTATGAATGACGTAATGAACTGTAGTCGAGCACTTACTGAGGCTTTCGGCCAACGCAAGACGCAAGGGTGTCAATAAATGCCGCTGGCACAAGATGCAAGAAGAAAATGTATATTTGGTTCATCATCGCTGATTTGTTCAATGTAAGTGATATGTACCTGTAAATTTGTATATTAAAAAGATTAAAACTCGTATATTTTTATATTGTTATTATTAATTTATATTTGAATTTTATTTATCATGTATACATTTAAAATAGTCTATATATAAAATATTTTTAATCTTTAACCTTTAAATAAAACGCCATGGGGTCTGTTGATTTGATTGCGAATTGTCGTTTCTCCATGATAAAAAAAAAATATATAAAATACTTACCAAACAGCATTTGAGAGAGGATGCCTGTCGATCCTAGCCATGTTCTGTCTCATAAAATCACCCCACGTGATTCTATTCTCTACTGAGCTCACATAGTTGAAAATAGGTGGCTCAGGCGGTGGTGTCCTTGGAAATACAGAAATTTAAATCCTACATAAGTAAGACGCGTTCTATCAAGCGCACGCAACTCTGCCTTAATATTTAAAAACGAGATAATAAAAATGAAAAATTATTTTAGTTTCGTATTTATATATATGTTGCCTCGTTAATCTTACCTGCTCTGATACTCCAAACTGACATAGTATGATGCTGTGATTAGTGCGTTGACCACAAAATCCACAGGCACCAGGTCGGCCGTGACATCCTTATCGCATTGCAGCGTACGAAGCATGCCTGTCACTTGTCAAAATAAAAACTATACAAAAACTGGCTCATCAATGACTAATGCATACCTTTATTAGCTTTTGACTTGAAAAAAATATACGGATCGTGGATCGCTAGGGGAACGTGGCTCAATCAAAAATACAAAGGAATTGACGGACTTGGAGGAGGCTTTCTAACATCACTAAAAGAGTTTTTGGTTTATAAAATACTAGTTATAAGTATTATAAGACTTATTCTTTTATTTTGTGGGTGTGCCTGGAAGGTCGCCTATAAGCGATAAGGCCGCCCGTGGCTCTTATATGTACTAACATTATCTACTTGTACTGTTTTAGTTCAACAAAGTGTGAATAAATCAATATTAAAACAAATAAAAAAACTTCAGGTACCTACATTGAAATAAATTGTTTAATGTTTTTATTTTGTGTATGTGTTTTAATTGTATGTGGACTCTCCAAAAGAATTCATTGTCAGACAGCAAAAACGCTGAAGAGAGAAGATTGGGAGACGAGAGAGGTGCTGTAGCAGAAATCATCATACAACCTCACCAAGGATCCAAATCTTAAGGAACATGAAATATTGGCCGTTTACACTGACAATTGTAATTTGCTTACCACTACCGACAGCAATACCCGTCGGTCCGTACATATTGTCCAACCAGCATTTCAATGGCTCCTTTGCTGTTGACGTTACTGAAAAATAACACTTTTTTTAAATCAGAACACTAAAAACATGGTAAAAATGCAAAGTTTCAAAATGTCTAACACGAATGGGTACCGACAAAAAAATAATTAATAATATTGTTATAGCGATGAAATTACGAAGTTATGGATTCTCTGCCAATTCCTGCTGATTTAGTGTTTTAGTTAAATTTGTTTATTTAATTTTAATACTTATTAGTTTTAGATTGTTTATTTAAATGTTATTAGAATATTTTTTTGTAAGTTATAATATGTAAAGTTCACATGTAAGCCTCGGCAAGAACAAAGCCGATTTATTGAAAGATATAGAGTGTACTAAAGAGTAATAAAACAATTGGTAAAAATGGCGTATTTTACAATTAATTGGATAGTCTATTAGTATATTACTTATAAGTAATAGTTACCAATAGCGGGCCTAAATATTCCGAGCGGCACTCCCGCGCACGACTGACGAAGCTCCTTCTCAGTAAGCGCCTTTGTAAATGTGTATGTGTTCGGCCATTTTCCGAGGATTCTGAAGTAGAATACGAAAGCTATAATATTGTTTTCAAAATGTTTAAGCATATTAAGCTAATCTAAGTTAATGCGTAGCTATTTACAAAGCTAAGCCAATAAAAAGCGTAAATAAAAAGCTAAGCCAATTAAAAGCGTACTAAAAAAAAACCAAGCTGAATAAAAAGCGTAACTAAGTAAATTGCTAAGCTAAATAAAAAGTTAAGACAAGTAAAAAGCGTAAATTAATTAAAAGCGTAGCTAAATAAAAAGCCTTATGCAGATATTTAAAGGTACTTACTGTGGCAAGGCGTCGTTAATTTGTGTGTCTGTTAGTTTGTCTATCATCTGTTGGAGGTGTGAGCTATCGGCTTCAATTGGGTAGAATTTTTCTTCTATGCTCGACAGATGGGAGTTTGAGTAGGCTGTGGATATGTGCATGAAGACCTGAAGGCAATATGATAATAATTAACTTCAATCAACTGCAAAGTCTTACAACGTCAGTTAATGTAAAAATATATGATATATATGAAGTTCATAACGCTTAGTCGAATTGCATTCTTTTTTTTAATTTCTCTTTCGTCTCTGTTTTTCAAATTGTGATCACGCTGTTATGAAAGAGACACGAGTATTTAGTTTGATGAAAGACTTATATGAGTAAACGACACAACACCTCAGTCGGATTGAACTTTTTAAAAATCTGTTATCACTGTCAAAAGAACGCTACAAAACCTGGTTTCCATATCTGCCTCCTAAGAAAAGAGTGAAAATGTCAAATGTTCAAAAATCTACCTTCAGATCCTTAATTTCTCTAGCCAACTGAAGTAAATCTAGAGGCGCCTGCACATTTGTAACCAACGCTGCGCGAAGGTGCTCGTCAAATTTGACAGTCGCTGCCGAATGGAAGATAATGTGAACCTTAAAAAAAAGTTTTCACAATAATGCTGTAAATTAGTGTAATTGTGATAATGTATATACACTTTTAATAGTCATTTAACTAGGCATAGTTAAATCTATTACGTTATAAAAATATTCTTACTATCATAAATGGAAGTCAATTTATTGTTATTACAAACATATTGACACAAAGAAGAATGTAGTATGTAGTAGTAGTAGTAGTAATGAAGTATGTAGTACAAATAAACCTTAAAGATCGTTTGAATAGAGTTGACTCTTAGTGATTTATATATGTAATATATATATAAGATCTTTACTAACAAAGTAAACTTAAAACCTATTCCTAACCTTGAAAGACTGTTGCCTGATGAAGGATAAAACAAAGGTTTGACAATAAAAAAAGTTTGTAAAATACAGGTTTGTAAATGTTTAAAAAAAAGGGATTAACAAAGACATATTTAATGATATCTATTTTACATACAAATTTTCAAGCAACAAAAAGACAATAAATATCGAAAGCTGTAAATGGAAGAGACGCTGCGTCGTTTTAAATGTTACAGGCGCAATAATTTGTCTACTTATCAAAAATTAAAATCAAGAGTTTTTTTTTTTTTTTATAGAAGAGGGGGCAAACGAGCAGGAGGCCCACCATAAAGGTGAAGTCGCCGCCCATGGACACTCAAGTGGCTGGGAGCTCATGAGTGCGTTATATTAAAATATCCACTATTACCTTTTCAACAATAGTCTGCCTATGGTGTATGCTCAACCCCAAACCTGGCGCTTCGCAGTCAGCCGGGATGACGACGACTTTATGTCTGAACTTCGGTACTTCCTCTTTAAGACGATTGAACATCTGAAAAAACATTAAATATAGAAGTGCAGATTGCTATAGATTGGCCTCACTTAGTACTCTGTTGGCACTCATAAGTCAGACTGGCCTTATGACCATAGCACAGCAATTTTAATTAAAAAAAGTCGTCAAGGGTTATCACAATATGCTTAAAAAGAACAAGTAAAACTGATATGTAATCAATCAACTATTTTAAAAGTAATTGCATTGTTTTCAATTATAGTATGTACTTAACAGCCATTACAATAATGACAGGGATATTTTTGTCAAGTTACGACTTCTTAAAGGATATAAATTTTAACGTTATAATCTTGGCCTCGACATATCAATTATGTATGTTAAATGACATACAAAATATGTATAGACTTCATTAATGCTTGTATATTATTGGATTGTGATAATTGAGATGATAAATTTAAGTTTGCATTGTTAATTTCGTCTTCAGTTTTTATATTTTTTTTATTTTATTATCTGTTATATACATAAATGATATAATAAAAAAAGCAAAACGACCATCAGACACGGTAGCTTTTGGAAATTTTCTAGCTGAAAGCTTAATTTGTATTACTTAAGTATTTAAGTTTTACGATTTTTGTCCATTCGCATTATTAAGTGTTGATAAAACAAGGTAAACCATACACTAGTTATATTTAACACGTCTTGTTCCACAATACAACACTTGTCATGTTTATCTCTGACAAACACTTGAGTTAGTATGTGTCTAGATATTAAGTACATTCTTAAAATCACAGAAATATAACAAATTATAATAGAAAGTAACATAAAAAATGTTTGACTCACGGACTGTTATAGATAAAGTAAACAAAAAATATCTATTAAAGAAATTGTTTACGAAATTTCAATACTGATTTAGTTTCAATTCGATTCAATGTGATTTTTCGAACTGTTTTATAACAAATTCAAAAAATTGATTATGCAAAAAAATAAAGGACTTTTTAAACTATAAAAAATCTTTGTAATTAATCGCTGTTGGAAGCCTAAATACAATAAAAACTCCTTGAATAATCCTGGCTGACTATAATATGACGTTAACCCTTTTTGTTTCAAGGATCGGTAAAACAAAATTGTCGTCATAATGTTTAGTACTGTGATATGTTAACGTGTGTTCGAAATAAATAATGCAATAATGCTTTATCACATAAAGACGGGCCAAACAAGTGAACCGCGTTACAAGAAAGACAAGCCGCAGCCCTGTCATTAAACAGTCTTTTACGCTTTTAGCCGATAACTGCGATCTGTACAGTTAGATTTTTTTATCTGTGGCTAGATTTAAGTGTATGTTTTTTTTTAATAAATACTTGGCCTATCTTAAGGAAACTGTACTTAGAACGCTTGAAGCTCATGATTGATGATTGTAAATGCACACAAAGCAATATTAGTTATTACTAATATAATATAAAATAATTAGTACCAAGGAAACAAATGATTATTGGAATATGATGATTGATGTTAACAAAAAACAATTGAAGCATTATTAAATGTAATTGCATATTGTTGGCTTATCAACATATAAGCCATAAAGAAACTCCTTTTGAGAAGTTAGTTTGGTGGCTCACTGAACTCAGGGGCTGTAATTGCTTTACGTATCCTAACAGTACCTAGCCCAAAAAATTGGTGTATGTTAACAAAAAAAATCAAAAAGACGATTAATAATATGTTGGTTATTCTTAAATGTGCATTACATACGACGTGTTGACTTTACAAGTAAATTGATTTGAACAAAGCTTCAACGGAAGCTCTTGAACAAGGCGTTTCATAAAAAAGTTTGGAATTTAATTTGCTACAGCTTGGCTTGTTCCAAAACTTTGTTTATTGGACCAAATTAAAACGACCAAGCTCTGTTTCTTGCCCGCTTCTTTTCCAACTTGGACGCTTACGATTCAAAAAACCTTTTTACATTTAAATCAAGTTCAACACAGTAGTGTCAAGACGGTTTTTCTTTAAGTTCAGGCTTTCATGATGTATATCAAGGGTTTTCCTCAAATATCGAGTCCTAAGAAAATACTCTGTGCAAATATTGTATTTATAAAGGATGGAGGTTGTTTATTCTGTATGTTTGTTTTACTTGTGTCAATAATGAGATCCACTATATGTTCACTGCGCACTTTTACCTTGTACACAAGGCTATACTTGCATATGACTGCGGTTTTTCGTGGCAAATAATATTAAATTTTTATTTTAACACCGGATGTATTATATAACTCGACTAGTAAGCTTTGCATATTCATTTAAATGATTTTATGTAGAGCATTCAGTAATCAACTTTAGTGATGTCTCTAGATATTTTTTGTTTATTAGTAAACAGTATTTATTTATTTTTGTTATATATTTGTTACTATAGAGACAATATACAAAGAGGCAATCCTTGACTAACGTGTAGTAGAGTAGTTCGGAAGGTTGAAACCTTCTTAGTTTTAATATATAAATGAAAACTAAGCACATAAGGTTAAATTTGTTTTTAATCGAAATATAAATTAATGTTTTCGATAGCTTACCGGATCATCAAAAATTTCTTCAATCCTGGTATATATATCCTTTCCTCTCTTCTGCCGGACCAAAAGGTAGAGATTTTCAACCCCCGGACAACTACGAAGCAACTTTTCCACCAGGACTTTTCCGAGGAAACCTTTAGAATACAATTTTTTTGGTAAATACAAGAAACTGAACTACTAATTATTTAGTAGATTGTTATATCCTTTAATTTATTTATTTTTAACAATAATAGATAAATTTGAAAATCAGCAGATATACAGTTTGCCCGTAAGATTTTCGTAAGTTAACCAGACCACTGCTGTTGCCCTACTGGGAATCGAACCAATGATCTGATATCGCCTAAATTACATTTAAATAGATAGCGAATAGACAAAATAGTTACCAGACCATACAACGAAATACAGATCTACTATAGAAATACTTAAATTGTTACCTGTAGCACCGGTGATAAGTACATTCTTGCCGTCATAGAACTTCTGAATTTCAGATATACGTCGTGTCTCGTTCATATTCTGGTCAACATTATCTCTGGAACATTCGACACAGTATTGTTTATCTACATCAACTTGTTTCGAATTTTTGCACATGCCGTTTTGATTTATATATTTTTCCCGCGTAATTCCTTCGGGCATTGTCGACGCCATCTTGTTATTCTATTCCGATGTCATATCTGTGGAAAAAACAAATGCTATTCATTTATTGTAATTTTTTTTTCAACAATATATTTATTTATTTAACACTTTATCGCACTTAAACACTAGAAGCAAATGACATTAACAGATGTAAGAACATATAAGAGCAACGGGCGGCCTTATCGCTAATAAGCGATCTCTTCCAGACAACCCACACGATAAAAGAATACTTAAAATATAATAAGACAGGTGCAAAGGGTGCGAAGTATACAAAAAAAAAATTATAATAATAATAATTAAACAGAACACAACATACATTAAAATAAGAAAAGCGAAAAATATGCTAATTTAAATCTAGAATAACAAATAATAATATTGAAGACAAGAAATGTTTACGAAGAAGTGATTTGAAAGATGATAGTGAGGAGGCTGATCGAATAGGATCGGGAAGTGAGTTCCAAAGCTTTATAGCGGACACTGTGAAGGAGTTTCCGTAAAAGGAGGAGTGGTGGGGTGGAATTTCGAGGATATGTCTGTTGGAAGAGCGCAGATTGTAGTCGTAGGGACCCATAAATTTAAAACGATTTTTAAGGTAGGACGGAGTTTGAGGACTGAAGAGGATAGTGTATAAGAGGTGGAGGATGTGGGAATCCCTCCGAAGCCGTATGGGCAACCAGCCTAGCTGCTGTCGGTAGGATGAGATGTGGTCGAATTTCCTTAGGCCAAAGATGAATCTGATACAGAGATTTTGTAAGCGTTCAAGCTTGTTCAGGAGCTCCTCACTCAGATCGGGGTAACAGGAATCGGCATAGTCTAAGATGGGTAGAAGAAGTGAGTGAGAAAGAAGGATTTTGGTACGGATAGGAAGAAAATTAGTTAAGCGTCTGAGAGCATGAGAAGATGCGTAGAGTTTGCGCCCAACTTCTTTGACATGCGACACCCAGGAAAAATTCTGGTCAAAGATCAGGCCTAGATTCCTCACTGTTCGACTAATATTTATAGTCACGCCGTCTATAGAGACAGATGGAAGACTAGCCCATTCAATTTTAGAAACAAAGTGAGGACTACCGAATATGGTCACTTGGCTCTTTAAAGGATTGATATTGAGTCCAAAGCTTTTACTCCACGCCGAGATAATGGCTAGTTCCGCATTTAAAGTCTCCATGGTAAAGGGAAGGCGGTCAAGAGTAGATTGGGCGTAAATTTGAAGGTCGTCAGCAAAGAGATGGAAAGACAGAGATAAACTAGCAGTTAAGGAGTTAATATATATGGCAAATAGAAGAGGAGATAGCACGCCACCTTGTGGAACACCTGATTTCACCAAGCTCCATTGGGACTGATCATCACTTGTTCTAATACATTGACGACGTCCCTGAAGATAACTAGAGAACCAGCTTAAAGCGGGCTCAGAGATTTTAATAGAACGGAGCAACTCGAGTAGAATTTTGAAGTTTACCCTATTGAACGCATTACTGAAATCCAGCAAGGCAAGAACTGTGAGTTTCTTGTCATCCATCCCACTACGAATATCATCGGTAACTTTAATTAGCGCAGTAGTTGTACTATGACCAGGTCGAAAACCGGATTGAAGAGGATTCAATATACAATTTACGTTAAGGAATTGAGTTAGCTGACCGTGAATGAGGCGCTCAAGAACTTTGGATAGAAAAGGCAAAATAGATATGGGTCGAAAATCAGATGGAATTGAAGGGTTAGACTTTTTAGGCAAGGGAATGATAAAACCATCCTTCCAAGAGGTTGGAAAAACACCTGAAGAAAGTGAAAAATTAAATAAGTGTGTGACCACTGGAAGAATGACTGGCAGAATGGGAATGATCATAGCCCGACTGATGAGGTCAGAGCCAACAGCATTCGATGATATGGCCGAAATGCTCTTCTCGACATCCAGGAGAGTAAAATCTCTGAAGCAAAAGGAAGGAAAGTTAGGGGGAGAGATAGATCTTAAATTTTCAAGTGATCTTTCAAGAGATAAACTATCCAAGATGGTGGAGGAAGAGAAATGAGAGTTTAAAGCGTTTAGATCAATTTCAGGAGCAACTGTACTGCGCGGCGATTTACCGATTCCCAGAGATTTAAGAAACCGCCAGTTTTTAGATGGATCTCCGTTAGATAGAGTGTCAAAGATGTGGCGCCTCTGGGCATCGCGACAAAGCGTATTACAGCGATTGCGTAGAATCTTGTATTTTTCTTTTTCGGTGTCAGTTCTGGCAGTACGTAATTTCGCCTTCGCTCGATTTTTGCGATTTATCAGGTCTTTAATTTCGCTAGAAAGCCAGGGTGCCGGAAGATGTTTAAGTTTAACAGGTCTAAGTGGAGCATGATGATCGAAGAGATTTGTGATACTGCTGTTGAAAATGTCAACTTCCATCAAGAGAAGAGCAGTCGTACACAGAGCCCCAATCGATATCGGAAGCCTCCGCAAGAAGACTTGAAATGTTAATTCCACCAAAATTCCGTCTAAGCACAACGGTAGGTTTAGGTTTAGGAATCTTGACATTAAAGGATAAGTAAAGGAGGTCATGATGGGAAAACGCATCAGCAGGAAGTTGTCCATGCTTTATAACTAGCCGAGGAGAGGAAGTAAGAATAAGATCTAGCAAGGAATGTGTGCAGCCAGGGATTTTATGAGTGGCGTTGAGGATTAAGTTATGTAGGTTGAAAGAACTTGTGAGGGATAGCAGTTTTTTAGACCGATGATCATTTTTAATGAGGCAAGTGTTGAAGTCGCCCATAATTATAATATTATTATATAGAGGAACAAATTTATCGAGTGTGCCTTCAAAACAATCAAAATAATCAACTAGGAGAGAATGTGAGTAATAGACACCAAGTAGGATCTTTTTATTTGAAAGTAATACTTCAATTAGTAGGTGCTCGGCTGCATTAGGTGGTGGGGGCTGGGGAGACATATTAATAACAGAGTAAGGTATGTGCGAGCACCTAAATGGCAACACCACCTCCTCGCATACCAATTCTGTCGTTCCGTATAACATTGTAGCCAGGGATAGAGAAGGACAGAGAGGAAAAAGATGGACGGAGCCAGGTCTCAGATACGAGAATGGCATGAATATCTTTGGAAGTAAATGTTGCAAGAAGGTCAGTGTGATGGGCAGGAATACTTTGGGCGTTGATGTGTATAACATTAAAGTTTTTTGGCAGGTCCTTGAAAAGGGAGGAGAGGGTAGTGTCCAAGGGGGGGGGTAGTAGAATCAGTGCTGTAGTAGGAATCACAATCAGGAGAGAGAGACAGGAAAGAAGAGGTGTCACTATCGTCGTCCATAATTAGCAGATACAATTAAAACAAGTAAATGAGAATAAAATAAACCACAAAATAAAATAAGAAACTTAAAAACAAAAAAAAAAAAATAATAATAATAATAAAATAATATATAACTACTGAGTACAAGGTGTACAATTCAAAATAATGCCGTAGCATTCGCACCGCGTCGTTATAAGAGAGATTAAGCAACTATTCAATATTCGTAATATAAAGTGAAGTTACCCAGATAGTGTTTTTAGTGTTACTATAATAAGGAAAACAAACACAAACACATTGTACAAGCACATATTGTATATAATGTGTGCGAAAGGTCAACCTCTGTCGTATTTAAGGCAACTATTTTTGTAACTCATAATTACATATTTAGACGATGACACATTTAAATGAACTATATTGTGAATGTGTGGATTAAAAAGAAGTGCGACGATTGAAATTATTTAGCCCAAGTTTTAATAAAAATATGCTTTTACAGACACATCTAACAATTCCGTAGTCCAGGTCCTACATTTATCAGGTACGGTAACACTGTACCTAAGATATTTATTAATAACCTACATTAATATTTTATTATTCTAATAATTTGTATCATTAGTAGCTCATTTTATCTTCGTAGCAATGATATGCACAGGCTTATATTGTAGTATATTATAAATTATTAATTAAAATCATTTATTTATTTGTCGTGCATTGTGAATTAGAGATCTAAATACGTGTCACTTATAATAACGAGACCTTATTTAAATATAATCTTGAATTCGTTGACGGTATTTATCCTAGAATGTTTTTATATGCATATTCTTTATAAAAATAGAAAGGCAACATTTGTCATATGCTTATAAAGTAGGAGACTACTAAAGTTAACAATTTTTTTTATTATATTTAAATTAATATAAACATCAAAAAACCTCTAAGGGGTGGTGCCTAGCTATAGAATCATACATTTTGAATAATGAATATGACAGAAGAAATTCATTTTAAGGGTTATTTTGCAGTTACCAGGTGTAAGGCAAAGATTTATCAGTAGACTGTTTATGAGGTGTGGAACAATAAGTTATTACGCTTCGCAAATACATATGCCGTTATGAAATGTAAGATTCAGTAGTCGAACTCAAATTAAATTACGATTACGTTAAAATTTAAATATTTTAGTCTAAGACAAAATAATGTACTTATCACTAGCAAAAAAAATTATCGACATATATTAAATACTTAATAACTAATAAAATATATATTTTTTGCTTTTACGATGCTTAGATTTAATTCAATTTTCAATCAGAGTATTTATATCGTAATTGTTCAATTTGTCATTAGTAATTTATAAACTTTAGATATAAATGTTTTATCGTATATAAAAGAAAAAGTACTATTAATAAGCATATTTTTTTAACTTTCAGTTTATTAAGTATTTATCTAGATGAATGTGTAGCCGGGTTTCCGCAAAATATATTAAATAAAAATGTATTAAATACTACAAAAAATACTTACAAAAAATACCACACGCGTGCTAACACTCGTAATTTTGTATAATAAATGACGGTCTTATACATCATCTCTTTGTTAAACTTGTCATTTTCAGGGTCTATAATACCTACCTTATAATACCTAAATATATATTGAAAACTTCGTTCTTGAGTGTAACGTACTACCTTTTCGCTTCGGTTTCTAATGCGCGGATGTCATACAAGGGCTTAAAAAATGCGCTCGTTAGAAGCGTTAAAAAATCTAAGAATAGTATCCCTGTTTTCTATTTTTTAACTGACATATATTGCATATTTTGGTTATTCTAATGTATCTGGTCCTAGTAGTAAAGTATCTAGACTTTCTCTCTAAAAATAATCATATTTGTATAGACTATATGATACATAGATTTAGTATTACGCTGGGTTGTTTTAAAAGCCTTTTTATTAGGTTTTCGGATAATCTGTATCAAAATGTGGTAGGAGAGAGAATATTACTGCGAACATAGACAATAGATGTCGTCAGTATTTTAAGATATACATTATAATAAAAAAAACAACTTTAAAGTCACAAAAATAATAAAAACTTAAATACCTACTAGAAAAAATAAGATAAATCTAATATAAAAAATTCTCGTGTCACAGTTTTCGTTCTCTTACTCCTCCGAAACGGGTAGACCGATTCTCCTGAAAATTTCTGAGCATATTGAGTAGGTCTGAGAATCGGCCAAAATCTATTTTTAGAGACATTTTTCTTTTTACTTATTTTTTGGCAAAACGACGTTTGTCGGGATCAGCTAGCTATATATAATAATCTAAAACGAAACAAAGGACAACAGGCGGACTTATCACTGAAAATAACTCTTCTAGGCAACTATATAAATAAGCTGAATATATATATATATGTTCCTTACGGAGTAGAGGCTTTTACACCCTGGGATACGCGCTTATTTAGAAATTAGTGGTAGGCGCTTGGTAGTCAGTACCGGTGCTCCACGAGTTGGTGCTTTTCTCGCTCAGCGTATAAGCATCGCGATACAGCGAGGGAATGCCGCCAGCATTATGGGTACTCTGCCACAAGGACCAAACTTTTTGTTTTGTGTTGTTTTATTTAATTATTTTAACCATTCCTCCGCTCATGGGCGACATTGTGGGCGTGTTTTAAGTTATATGATGCCAAAATAGGGTTAAAACATACAATATAAAAGTAAGCCAATATATAAAAGAATAAAAAAAATAATAACAAGAATATGACTACGTGAGGAACGCGCATTTAATGTGAGTGTGTAATGGTGTTGTTGTGTGAGTGTTGGGTGAGGTGGACTTCATAATGTGTTTGTTCTTAAATGATTTTCTTTTTAGACTAAATATGTCCAAGGACATAAATTCATATATTGTATACTGTACTTCTATGTATCAAATAGTTTCGAAAGTTTATTACCTATGTGTACAAACTACGCGTAATGTTACCAGACGTATTGAATGCGTTACGTAATGCGTAGACGTAAACGTAACGTGCGCTTTATTTCCAATCAAATACTACGAAATGTTAAAAATCTCAAAATCATACCGATTTTCTTTGTAAAATAATCACATTACATTATAAATTAACTTTTATTTTACGTAATAATTTAAGGAGCTTTGGTCGAGTAATTAATTCAATTACACCCATAGGCAATGTATAGACTATATAATGGTAATTCATATTTGTAGGCTGCGTGTTCAGAATAACGTGAGTATGTTTGATAAAATTAATCGCTGTGGTATAGCTTCTGCGCTCTTTTTATATTATAAGAGGCAAATGAGCAGACGGGTAAAGTGCTAACCACCACCAATGCCCTGCAACGCCAGGGTCACAAGTGACTTGACAGCATTTAAGGGTGAGGTACTCTTTTATCAGCCTGCGTGTAGGAGGTGAACGAGGAATTATTAACGAAGAGGTCTGACATGATGCTCAACATCATATACTCATATTTGTATTGTAAAGAACATTTTGTCTTACGTATCGGTGTAGTCTAATTAGCTTCACTCGTAAAGATGTGTGTTATAACAATTTTAGAAGCTCTCGCCAATAAGGAATCGATTAGTCCATTCCAGTATCATTACTAAACTTTACCTTGCTAGTTAATATTATCTGGTATCGTCGTCATGAGATATTTAATAAAAATATAACTTTATTCACATAGATAACAATGGTATATATGAATCGTCAAAAAAAAGTTAGAAAATAATTTCGACTCTGCCTGTTACCAAATCAAGGGCGTAGAGCGGATGAGAAAAAGTGTCAAGAGACTCTCCGCAACTTCTTCAAATCGCCAAGGATGTTTTACAGCATGATTGCAAAGATCTGCAACCATTACAGCATGTACCAGCGAATGTGTCAGAATCTATATTAAATAGAAACAATTAATAATAGGCTTTACTATCATCGTTGGGCATAGCGAAATAGGCTTTTACGTATTAGTGAGAACAACCCGCAAACACACAGTACAGACAAATCCAGTATTAAATAATAATTGTGAGTTTTAATGTAACTGCCAAGTATTTAACCAACAGTTGAAGTCACTAGCACCATCTAGTGTTGTTAATTCGCGTTTATGTTAATATTTAATTAGAAATATGTAAAAATATTCAAATTAACACAGCTAGACCCTAATAACTTTACGTTGCGTGTTTGCAAAAAAGTAATGCAAGGTCAATTTTCAGGTCACGCGACGAGACCAACGAACGAGAAGTTACCTTAGCGTAACATAAAAACGAACCACAAAAAATTAATTTGTTAGTTACATTTTTATGTAATTTCCGTCCTAAGGTTATAATTTGTTTATAACCTTTACGTCACATAATTGATATAACACATTCAACAGTCTGTTGGTATTAAATAAATATATTATAACATTTATAATATATTTATTTAATATATTATAGATATCGATCGAGAAAACCTCTGTAAAGTTTCTAATAGCCGGAGTTAAAAGGCAAAATAAAAATAATATCTTACTTAAATAAGCGAAATAAATATCGTGAGCTACTTGGTATATTTCCTTGGATACAAAAGCTGACGTTTTGAAGACGAAGGTCTGGCTCATTATAATATATGGATATTTTTACACATTGTTTAATTTCTGACTAACGTCGCAAGTTGTACAAAGGCATGTATTTGTGAAATTTTTACGCCTGATGGTTTTTGCTTTACAAAGCAATAATAATTTTTATTTATAGAAAAATATACACCACTTGTAATTTAATGTTCATATTAAAAACATTTTATCTTCCACTTATCTGAGTTGCTAGTCATAACTGGTATGTTGAACAATAATGTCTTTATTTTATAGACGCATAGTAAGAATGTCCCAAACTATATAATCAGAAAATCAATAAACAATTGATTTGTAACGCTCAGATCAGACATATTGTTATGGCTGCCTGGTAAAGGTCGCTGACATCGATAAGGACGCCATAAGCACTCCTAATTTCAATTTGACTTGTGTGGTTATTTTAACATATAGCAAAGTGGGGTTAATAAATAAATTAATATACCAGGCGTTTATTTATTATTCACTTTAAAGCAGCTTAGCGTTCAGTGATTATTTATGATTTACACAAGTGTTTCAGTAGGCTTTCGCGTCATACAAATTGTATATAGTGTGGTGTGATTAAGAGACAAATTACCACTTTCAAACGGTACGCTTTTATCTCAGCGATGTACATAAGTATCAGTTATAGATTTATTCTTTCTCGTCTAGAAATGTGACTGTAAACATAAGAGCTGTGAAAACCAATGTCTTCTCTACTTGTATCTCACACTAGAATCCTGTGGTATCAATGTTTTATTACGCGTTTCATTGTGACGTCATCGTCCTGATTGTGGTTGCAGATTGTAAATTTTTTTTTATAGCAGAGGAGGCCAACCAGCAAGAGGCACACCATAAAGTTGAAGTCGCCGCCCATAGACACTCACGTGACTGGGAGCTCGTGGGTGCATTGCCTTTTAGGAAATGGTACGCTTTCTTCTTGTAGGATCCTTAGTCGTATTGGTTCGGAAATATCATGTCAGGCTACCAGGGGGTTGGTGGTCCGTGGTAAGAAATGTACCACGAAAGTGGTGGTGGAACGACAGACATCGTGATACGGGTGGAATGTTGTAATCTGCCTAGATGTCCGAAGATGAAATTCAACTGCAGGTATTAATCAGGACAACTCCTCCGAACACTCCATGATAAATGCGATAGAAGATGCTGAGAGACCATCTCTTGCCTGATGTCGCTACAATTCACTTCGTTTTGTTTTTCGATTTCAATGATGTGTAAATCTAAATCATGAACTGTCGTAATGATAGTGACCCCAATGCACGATTGGGGTAATAAAACCGGCTCAAGTTCAGTGCGAGCGGAGATTTCACTCATGACGTAATATGCATTCCGATAAAAGTGAATAGGCGTTAGGGCTAAGAGTTGGTGAACTGTTTTGTTTTACATATGTTAAGCGTGTGTCCAAGGTCGTTTTGTGTCAATTAAGCCCTGTATATACGAGATTTTTCTATTAAACATCACCTTTACCTGTGTTTAACCATTAGTTGTAGAAATATGACTAAACACTTAATAACATCTCTAGAGTGAAGTATTTTTTAGCTTTAATTACGCGAGACAACTATAAGACCGACTTGTTCAAAACTTTCATCGTTACACTTATAACGTAAAATATGTGATTTTTTACGTAATACAAAATATTATTACTTCGAAATTAAATAGGTAACAAGTTAACACACTTTATTAACATATGGACATTTAACATAAACATTCTTAATATTAACCTAACTGATATAACTTAAAATAAAACAAAACACAAAACTAAAACAAATTTAAAACGTTTGGTCCCAGTAGCAGAAAACCCATAAAGCAGCATTTCCTCGCTGTAACGTGATGTTTATACGCTGAGCAATATATTAATTAAAGTATAATATGTTTGGCATCTCTCACGCTATGTATAAGTGAAGAAAACGAATGAATATTAATTATATTACTATATCGAACCGTATATTTTTATTTTACGTGATTAGACATAGGTCTGAATAGCCATCCAAGACCTTATTATAAAGTCTACTAGGCGGAAGTCATCTTTAAATAGTTCCTAGCTTTACTTCTAAGCTTCGCACTGCTTACAAAAAATCTTTTATAATTTTGTATTATTAATTTGGTAACTTAACTAATTTTCTGTAAAGCACAAAGCAATTAGCGTTTATATAAATTTTACATGTTATTAAACAAATTTAAACATAATCTTCGCGTAATTGCAAGAATTAAAAGTGTTCAAAATAACAAAACATCACGTATTAGCTCATCGTAACTGTCCGTAGTGACCTAGAAATGCGCTTGCTAAACAAAAATGTTGCAAATAAAGAAATTCAAATTGAAATGGTAACTATAACATTGTATTGAGAGAATTCAATGTTTTATGCTACATACTTGAAAACGTATTTTTTCTTAATAATTACAAGGACTAGGATAGAACTAGAAGGGTAAGAAATGAGAATGGTATGTATATTTGAATTAATTTAAAAACAAAAATTTAAGGGCAGACCACCCTAAATGTTTAGGGGGTATGAAAAATAAATATTGGCCGATTCTCAGACCTTCAATATGCTCACAAAATTTCATAAGAATCGGTCAAGCCATTTCGGAGCAGTACGAAATTGTGACACGAGAATTTTATAAACAACAAAAACCGACCCGTTAAATAGTAATGTAGAATGAAAATAATTATCAAAGTAATAAAAGTCATTTAAATTTTGTGCTTTTATCTAAAATATATCTATATCATCTATCTATATCAATAATACGCATTGATTGATTAATTAAAATTAGCAACTGGCGGCCTAAACTATAATTCAGGCAAATATACTGCAATGTAGTTTGTGTTTTTTCTTTTTTAAATTTATTTTAAAAATAACTCATAATATTTAAACTAATTATTTGCAGGCATTTAAACCGTGTACCGGGTTTTGTTATGGCGCGGTTCACTCAATGATCTACTTAAAGTTACTTAAATCTAAAATGAGACACTCACGCTCTTCATCTTGCATAGAATATATTGTTTCAATTTAAAGTTGAATAATGTGTATATTTCTAACAACCATTTTGAACATCACATCGCGGAGAGTATTAAATAGTCTCTCTGCTTTTTTGCAAAATATATATTTCACAAGTGATTCATAGTCCAGTATTGTTCATGGGTTAACAAGAATCTTATGTTTAATATCTTATCTATGTAAAGAGCGATCTTAAAGCATAATTCATGTGACGCAGTCCATTCACTCAAGTATATCAGATAATATATCAGGCAATCTTTCTCCATGTTATTACCATTCCAAAGTCCCAGATTTGTCTATGGTATGATGAATTCAAATATGAAGTTTGTCTCAATTCGCAAAAGCTATATATTAGACTAGTATTTGACATTCATGTCAAGCCTATAAAACAATTGAAAATTTTTGTACCATTGTGAAATGTGTTTAAAATTTAAACAAACGTAATATTTATGAGAACTGTTATATTGAATAAATTGTAACATCCTTATTATTACTTCCTGTAATGTAATTGAAGGGTCATTGCCTTGTCAGGGGTGGATGAATCTTTAAAATCGAATACATATGTAAATAAAAGTAGAGTTTTTTTTAAAATAGGGAAAATATTTTATGAACTTACTGCAGAATATCTAGCCGTCGCCTTTGTATATTCCGAACCACTTTTAAATATATTTCTACATTAACCTCACGTATTCAATAAGGCTCCTGGGGACTGCCATATTACGACACCATCAATGTCTTATATGCGAGAAAATAAAAGGTTAGAGTTATTTAGCGCAAAAAATATGCCTTATTATGACGCCATTAATGTCTTATATGCGAGATAAAAAGGTTAGAGTTATTTGGCGCAAAAAAAATATTATACAAACAACAGATTGCTCATTCAACTTGCAACTTTGTTGCTATACTCTGTGGTAAAGACAGCAAACTAGAGCATTATAAATCTTAAGTCGTGTTACGTCACACGTTAGCGCATGAATTGAAAAATCCAATACATTTTGCATACAAACGCAGCGTAATAAGCTTTTGGCACAGTTTTGGTATGTAGGTCAGTTGACATGGCACTTTATAGAGTGGCACCGTTATATTGCCCTAATTTGGATATACTTAATATGTTACTGTTTCAGTCTTACGTTAAACCTTCAGGAGCTAAATTATAATATGTTCACGATGATTGCTAATTCATTGAACACAGAAGCGCGGAGCAAAGCGTGGGCACAGAAGAAAAATATGACGTAAGTTTCGCTAAAAATTAGGGATGTGGTCTTTAGACTAGTCTAAAACAGGGCTAGATATCAAAACTCACCTATTTTTATATTAATTAACCATCCTTTTTGTTTGTATATATTTATAAAAGATAATTTCTTTTATAACTTTTCCAAATAGAATCACCGATCACTTGGGTACGTCAAGTAACTTTTTCTTATATCTTAGGATATGGGTTCCAAAAAAGGGCTGAGACAACAAGAAACCCAGCTGATGGACGATAGATAAAAAAAGCCAATGATAATATGTTTTTTTTTGTTAAATCGAGAAGTAAGTAAAATGAATTTCAACTTTATGAGTACGAGTGACGCGAACGCTAAATCGGCTCTTGACTTTATAACGAACACACGAATTTACAAACAAGAAATTCTCGGTTGTATATACATATGAAAATGTCATTGATTATCTCACAGCAACAAGAAGGAAGTACAAAAAAACTTGTACAATTCTTCATTCTTAAATGATTATTAAAAAAATAACACAATCATTACGGATATTTGCTAGGCAGTGTGTATGTAAACATCGTATTAAATAGAAAGTGATGACAATACCATTGGGATCGCGATTGACGTTCAGTCTTTGAAGTTTTTAGTCGAGCCGATATAAAATAAACCGAGTCTTTTCCAGTACTTGTCGATCTATGGAAATATTAAAAAATAAACCGAAATTTGTTATATAAAAATATATTACTAAATAAAACAATTACTAGATAGAAAATACTTCTTATAATTACTTTCTCTCCGTATTTAATTCCTAATATATTTAATGTAGTTTTAGCCTTCTGCTAGAGACGGAGTAACAAACATACTACATAGAATATACATTCTAAACAGACTTTCACGTTTACCGTCTGATGCGTTATATTACAATATATTTCAACCCCAGTCGAACAACGAAACATCAATTTCGAAAATCGGTAAACGAAGATATCAATCATCCAAACACTTTCATATAATTAGACAATTATGTTTATTGGTCAATAAATATATTTTTTATTTTATTTAAGTACTGACAAAGAAAATACAAAATACTTTATTTACAAAAACCATAACTATTGTAACAAAATAGCGAACGCAGGACCCCACACTAGGATATTTCTTGTGATGTGGTCAATAATAATTTTCAAATGATTAAAAACATTAGTTTTATACAAATTGAAAGTCTTATATAATTACGAGTTGAATACCGAATTTTTAATTAATTTAATCAAATAACAATTCTAAATTGATGTTATGTCATCGAAAATCTCGTGCTATCTAGGTCAGTGGCACAGATAATTTCGCAATGTCTAAACATTCTTTTTTATCCGGAAAAGCAATCTATGCATTTCTCAAGACGGCCAACGTATTTCCGCAAAGGAAGCACTTTCACGATACATGTCATCCCATATAACACAATACAAATAGCGAAACATTTATTTTTTATCTATAGAGTTATTACGCTCACCTGAATAAATTCTCCTTTAACCTAACCAAACGTCACTCTACACTGGCACACACAAAAAAAAAATCACTATTGTCAAACGAAAAGCGCGCGCACTGCCATGGCTGACTGCAGACTATCGTTAGTCGTCAAAATATGAGGCCAAAATGGATTGCATAACTTTTATTACAGCATATTACATAAAAATCGCCGTTGGGGTCTCACCATATTATTATTATGCAAAGAACGATCTCAATTTTTCTAGGTTACGACGCGAATATTTGTAACGAGTGGTCAACGCGAGTCGAAAGTTACTTACATTATGGAGAGTGGGTATTGTTTTGCGTGTAGTGACAATCGTCAAGTGTCCCCC